>CM055128.1:124302115-125652598 GCA_029206835.1 Rana muscosa
TGAAGAACGGGGAGAGGTAAGTGTAAACAAACCTTTCCCCGTTCTTCCTAGTGGCATGTCAGTGATCGTCTGTTCCCTGTCATAGGGAATAACCATCAGTGACATCACACGCTAAGCCACGCCCCCCTACAGTAAGAATCACACATTAGGTCACACTTAACCCTACAGCGCCACCTAGAGGTTAAACCCTTCACTGCCAGTGTCATTTTCACAGTAATCAGTGCATATTTATAGCACTGATCGCTGTAAAAATGGTCCCAAAAATGTGTCAAAAGTGTCCGATGTGTCCGCCATAATGTCGCAGTCATGATAAAAATCGCTGATCGCCGCCATTACTAGTAAAAAAATAAAAATAAAAATGGCATAAAACTACCCCCTATTTTATAGACGCTATAACTTTTGCGCAAACCAATCAATAAACGCTTATTGCGATTTTTTTTTTTTACCAAAAATATGTAGAAGAATACGTATCGGCCTAAACTGAGGAAAAAAAATGTTTTCTATAATTTTTGGGGATATATATTATAGCAAGAAGTAAAGAATATGTAATTTCTTTCAAAATTTACGCTCTATTTTTGTTTATAGCGCAAAAAATAAAAACCACAGAGGTGATCAAATACCACCAAAAGAAAGCTCTATTTGTAGGAAAAAAAGGACGTCAATTTTGTTTGGGAGCCACGTCGCACGACCGCGCAATTGTCAGTTAAATTGACGCAGTGCCGAATCGCAAAAAGGGGCCTGGTCCTTTAGCAACAAAATGTTCCGGGGCTTAAGTGGTTAATAAAAGTCTTGATTGAAGCGAAAATCATCCATGAAGTACCAAGAATGTCGATAAAAGAGAAAACAATTGTAAAATATAGATAGAGTTTTTCTCAACATAGCTGAGGAAAAAGCATCAAAGCTCTTAAGACACTTAAGCCCTGTACACACGATCGGTTTTACCGATGAAAACAGTCCGATGGATTTTTTTCATCGGACAAACCGATCGTGTATGGGCCCCATCGGTCTTTTTTCCATCGGTGATTAAAAATAGAACATGTTTTAAATTTATCCGATGGGGAAAAAAAAACGATAGCAAATTCCGATCGTCTGTGTGGAACTCCATCGGAGAAAAAAACCCATGCATGCTCAGAAGCATTGAACTTGAATTTTTCTCGGCTCGTCTGAGTGTTTTACGTCACAGCGTTTGGGACGGTCAGATTTTTGACTGATGGTGTGTAGGCAAGACTGATGGAAGTCAGCTTCATCGGAAATCCGATGGAAAAATCCATCGGATTTGAATCCATAGGAAATCCGATCGTGTGTACAGGGCTTTAAAAGGGGTTGTAAAGGCAGAGGTTTTTTTTTTTATCTTAAATGCATTCGGATAAATAACTTTTCTGCGCAGCAGCCACCCCAGCACCCCCCTAAATATTTACCGGAGCCCCATCATTCTCCAGCAATGTCCACGAATGTCTAAGCTGTCCAGGACACTCCTGATTGGCTGAAGCACAGTATAATAACGGTGTAGGTTTAGGAGATATTGCAAACACCTACAGGTAAGCCTTAATCTAGGCTTACCTGTAGGTGAAAGTTGTAATGGAGGGTTTACTTCCATTTTAAGCATTGGTGATAATTCCATGTAATTAGTGGATCCTCTGTCATTATATGTGGTTGTTGCTGTGGTGATTTTTATCTCCTTTTTGATTTTAATGCTGTTAGTTTATGAGATATTGTGAATCTCTTCCTTATCACCATGCAACTCCAATAATCACTGTGCTAAATAGATAATTTCCATATACCGGTACCTACCACCTTTGCAATTTATTTAATTGAGCGCATAGACAGATTGACTTCATGGCATATTTAAAGGATGAAAAAATTGATAATGAAATACAGACTACATTTTCTTTTGAATCCCCAGTGGATGACCCGGAAAATTAATCCCTTAAACTTTTGAAAAACCATAAAAACTGACCAATAAGTACTTAAGTAGAAAGTGGGATATCTCCTCTTTGGGTCCCACATCACACAGGGAGTGATACCCAGAGGTCTCAGGGAAAAGGTGACACCTGCTGAGCATCTACAAACCCCAAGATTCATAGAGAAATGGAAAAACAGTTGCCGGGACCGTGGTTTAGAAATAAATGTGTTTAATTGTGGAAGAAGAATAAGCCCAATTAGTAGAAATTAAAAGTGAGATAGATCAAAGCGCAAAATCCCTAGAACCATTCAAACAAGAATCTGAGATATAATGAACGAAAAAAAGGAAGTAGAAAGAGTTCAAAAAGTCTACTGACAAATAAACAGGAGAAATTCAGATAAAATATACTTGACTGGGAAGGTGATAATATACTTGATCCAACATTAACCTACAGTAGAAGTGGGTCCCGTTGTGGTAGATTTAGAAACCGTACATCTTCTAAAAATATTTCATCCTCTTCAGCGTGTGACAGTGAATATACTGATAAATCAGTTACTTTTTTAGGCAAGGTAACAGCAATAGAAAATGATCCAGGGCCAAGAAAGGGAATGGTGAAACAGATCCAGCAGGGGAGGGGGTCAATCCAAAACAGTAGTGGTAGAAAGAGAAAAAGAAATAGAAACCAACCATCCAGAAACGTAAGGGAAACACGAACAAGAACTCGTAGGAGATGGCGTGCCCCAATACCGATTATCAAATGGAGGAGAGACAATAAGAGATTAGAATGTGGTTAATTTGTCTGATTTTGAACTGAATAAACATCATATTACACTTTTACAAAAAGGTCTGTCTTTCTCTTCAGCTGCATCTATAAATGAATTTGAGGTATTTAAAGACCTGAATTTATTTTTGAGGAAGGGCATCTTCAGCTACTGGAACAGAAATAACTTATGTCTAAAAAAGAATTTAACTATTTACGTGTAAAGGAATTTAATATTCAAACTTTTTACACAATTCCAAAACTGCATAAGTGTCTGGAAGACCAATCGTTTCCGCCATCAAGGGCCCATTAGAACGAGTGGGGAAATTTGTTGATGCATTGATAAAAAGGAATCAGTCAGGGACCTCCCATCATTTGTACAGGACCCCAGCGATATGCTTAGGTTACTTGATAAAGCTGGGATTTAAACTGGTGCTTTACTAGTTGGTATCTACATTGAATCACTGTATACATCAATACCTCATACATGGGGTCTAAAAGGAGTTGTACATTTCCTGGAAAATTAATTTCCACAACTGGGGGCACATAATGAATTTATTTTAGAAACTTTAGAATTTATGCATAGCCACAATTTCTTTCAAATTTCTGTGAATTAACTATCAACCGCTCAGAGGCACCTCTATGGGAGCCCCTTGGGCCCCTGCATATTGTAAGATTGGGGGTTGTTCAGCTCTCGTGGTAGATGCGTTTTTCCAGTGATTCCAGCCAGTCAGGAACTATTTTTAAGGGCATGGTAGCCCACTTATTTAAAAGCACAAAAAGTTCACAAATACATCAGTAGCCCTCACAGGGGGTTCCACCATTACTGTATCTTGCATACTCAACAGTTTAGCCTTCTGGCTTTCATTCTAGCGATCCGGCTGTCTCAGGCCTTTAGCCTAGGCCTAAAGTCTGCTCCTCAGAACAAACAGTTTCCTAGAGATGAGCTCACTCCTCGCTTACTCCTGGTCAGCACCTTCTTGCTTACTTCAGCAATGGGGAATGAAAGGGAGTAGCCATTTAGGCTCCCCTTTCCTCATGGGATCACTGTGTCTGCAAGGTATTAGGTGGTAGATAAAAAAATAAAAAAAATGTCAGTGATGGCCATAGGGCCAGAAGAGGTCAATAGTTCAGGATGGGTCAGGAGAAGGTGAAGTAGCTAGGACATTAGGGATTGGTTAGGCAGGTCAGCTGCTTTAGAAGGTTCTGGAAGGTTTGGGAAGTAGTCAGGGATTGGTTAGCAAAATCAGGTGTCAGTTGGGAAGATTCTGGAAGCTGGTTCTGGCCTATTTAAAGAACAGCTGCGTTTAGGTCAGTGCTGCAGTACCTGAATATTCCAGCAGGAGAAGCTTGCGTGCCGCTATGGAGTCCCTGATTCGCCAACTGATTGACAGAGCTGAAGCCGCAGGAGGGGAGGATTGGGGACGGCGATGTCTCACCTTACCTTCAGATCCAGGCCTGAGCAGCGCGGACCCCTGGTCAGCGGTTGGTCGAGGTGAGCAGGGCGGTTTTACCCCCCCAGTAGCCATATACTGAAGCAGGGTTTTCAGAGTCGGCAGGACCTGCGGCAGAGGATGGGACTGACGGCGTGGAGGAGGTGCCAGGGAGAAGGCAGAGCAAGCGGAGCCGCCCACTGAGAGGGAATGCCAGCTCAGGTCAGCCCGCCGCAAGCCGTGGAAGCCGGAAATCTCCCCTTCTCACAGGAGCCGGCGCGCATGCGCACCAGCGGATCCCAGAGCGATAGGACGACATGCCCTGGGGACAGCGGTTGCGAGCGGAGTTTAACCCTCCCAGCCTATCCAGCCTGCCTTCCAGCAAGAGGCTCACCGGGGCGGGAGGACTGGACACAGGAGTACCGGTTCGTCAGCCCTTCATGAGGACCTGTTAACCGACAGAATCCCTGTGCTGTGTGCATCTCCTGAGACTTCCCCTGGAGCGAGCCATGCTCAGGGTTCAGCTGGTGAGTCTAATACAGCTTCTCAATTGTCTGTTTTGTCTGCTTCGTTAGAACAATTGATTACTATTATGCGGGCACAGGCTGCTACTCAGCCTGTTCCCGGAGAGAGTGCAGTGTCCAGAGTTTGGTCAGCTGTTTCAGCTGATCCCTCTGTTGTGCCTCACCTGTCTTGCAGTTCAGCCAGCAGTAGTTGTGAGGCAGCTTAGAACATTTCTGAGTCTCTGAGTAAAGAATGCATGCCATGTTTTCTATCCCCTTTAGGATTCCATTTACCTGTGTCAGTTAAAGAGAGGATTTGGAAGGGGGGATATATTGATTTAAGTGCACTTCTCCCTCCTTCTAAGGAGTCCTTTAGGTATGACAGGAAGGATGACAAGTCTGATGAGGAGCGTCGCAGAGCTCTCATTAAATCCTTTTATGTTTGGTTACAAGCATTTATCATATATTCCAGTATATTATGTGAGAAATTCCCTGAGAAAAGTCCTTTTTTGTTTCAGCATATTGATATTATTTTAGAGGCTTATAGGAGCTTAAATGGTTTAGCTTGGTTACTATATGATGAAGCTTTCAGGCAGAAACTGGCAGTGCAGCCCTCCCTGCAATGGGGTTCTAAGGACGTGGGCCTCTGGCTTAACTTATTCTTACCTCAGAAGCAGCCCTTTTCACGTCCACCCATGTCGGCTGCACCCCAGCCATCTGCTGCTGCAGGCTATAGGAAAGGCTTGTGCTTTGCTTTTAATGACACACAATGTAAATGGTTGACATCTTGTAAATATAAAGCATGAGTGTGCATTTTGTGCTGGTAATCACCCGATTTCTAAATGTTTTCGGAAATTACAGTCCAACGAAAAGGAGGGTTTTTCCAAAAGCAGCCACGCCAGTAATGCTATCAAACATGCTTCCGTGGCTGCAACTCTACCCAAACCAGCAGATGGCTTCCTTGCTAATTGAAGGTTTTTCAGTAGGTTTCCAGCTACCTAGCTTTTCTGGGGTTGGTTGTACTATGATAGACAATTTAAGGTCAGTGGAGGACTCCCCATCAGTAGTGCGAGCAAAGCTTTTGAAGGAAGTCAAGGCAGGTAGGATGGAGGGCCCTTTTGACCACCCCCCTTTTGCCAATTTCAGGATTTCCCCCTTGGGTTTGGTTCCAAAGAAAGAGCCGAATTAATTTCGTTTGATTCATCATTTATCATTTCCGTTTGGTGCTTCATTAAAATGATCAAATTGACACTGAGTCGGTATCAGTGTCCTATGCATCATTCGATTCAGCTGTAGAGAAAATTCGGGGGTTAGGGAAAAATGCCTTGATGGCAAAAGCGGATATTCAATCTGCTTTTCGGCTGCTTCCTTTGAATCCAAACTGTTTTAGCTCATTAGGGATATATTTTGAAAATCAGTTTTATTTTGATAAAGCATTACCAATGGGCTGTTCACTTTCTTGTTTTTATTTTGAAGCGTTCTCCACGTTTGTTGAATGGGTGGTAAGTATGAGCGCAAATTCTTCCTGCCTTATTCATTATTTAGATGATTTTTTATTTTTAGGTCCTGCAGATTCTAGCGCTTGTTTACATCTCTTGTCTTCCTTCCAAATTGTGTGTCAGCATTTTGGAATACCGTTGGCGGGACATAAGACGGTGCTCCCTACAACCTGTATTGAATTTTTGGGTATAACGTTGGATTTTGTCGCGATGGAATTTCGATTGCCCGAAGAAAAAATCTTTAAGTTGTCACAGACATTAAGTTTATTCATTAGGAAACAAAGTGACACTAAAAGAGATGCAATCCCTCTTGGGCCAATTGGCCTTTGCAACTCGGGTATTGCCAATGGGCAGGGGTTCTTCTAGGAAACTATACGCTGCGATTGCAGGTCTAAAAAAACCCTCCTCGCATATTAGGTTGTCTTCTGATGTGAAGCAGGATTTGATGGTCTGGTTACAATTTCTGGAGCACTTCAATGGGAAAACCATGTGGCAGCATGAATTCATGCTAGCCAGTGATTTTCATTTGGAAACGGATTCTGCCGGCTCGGTTGGTTTTGGGGCAGTTTGGAGATCTCATTGGTGTGCTGCAGTTTGGCCAGACAGGTGGGTAAGTACAGGTCTATGTAAGAACATAGTTTTATTAGAATTATTCCCAGTGATTGTGTCCTTGGAGGTCTGGGGTAAATTTTTTGCGAATCGAAGGTTGCTAGTTAGCACTGATAACAAAGGTGTAGCATTCGCAGTCAATTGTCTCTCCTCTAAGTCTCCTCCTGTTGTTTCTTATTTAAGACATTTGTTTTTTCTGTGCTTAAAGTGGAATATCTGTCTGAAAGTGCGATACGTCCCTGATAGAGCTGCACGATTCTGGGGAAAATGAGAATCACGATTCTTTTGATTAGAACAAAGATCCCGATTCTCTCACGATTCTTTAAAATGGTAAATTTAAAAACAAAAAAAAAAATTGTCGTTTTTTTGCAAAATTTTCTTATTTTTAATATTTTTATTATTCTTTACTTTTTAATTTCTTTATTTTATTAATTTAATTATTATTTTTATCATTTTTTTCACTTTATTGCTATCACACAGGAGAAAACAATTCACTGTGTGATACCAATTGGAGGAGACATGTTCTCTTTATTGACCCTTTCACTTCCAAAAACAGGAGTCCTAGCACTAGCACTGTGCTAGAACTCCTGTCACAGCTGAGATGGGAAAAGCACAGGTCTCCCCTCTCACTGTGAACATAGGCGGCAGGGACAGGAGACAGGAGACAGACTCGGCGGCCGGGGGGGAGGGGGGAGTTCCGAAGACAGCCAGCCAAGTGTGGTATGTGGGGGGGGGGGGAGAGGGGGGAGAAGGGACGGACAGCAGCACACATTTTCTTATAGAAACTCACCGCCCGTATGTTGAAATTGTCTCTCCTCTGCTCGCACACAGCCCCGCCTCCTCCTAACCCCGCGCTGTGATAGACAGAACACATCCCAGCATTGGACCCGCATTCTGTCTATCACAGCGTGGGGTTAGGAGGAGGCGGGGCTGTGTGCGAGCAGAGGAGAGACAGTTTCAATGCATCACGCTATCACGCTCTATGATCAATTTGCGTTCCACGCTGGTTACGTGGAACTGGCGGGGATTTAAGAAAATCGCGGTCATCCAGCCTGGAGATCGTAGGGGGGGTGAATCGAGATCGCGATCCTCAAACGATTAATCGTGCAGCTCTAGTCCCTGGTAAAACTAATGTGGTCGCTGACGCTCTCTCTCGCTTGCAGATGGACCGTTTTTTTCAGCTTCTGCCGGGGGCGGATCCAGTGGGGGTGCCTTTCCCTTCCCGTTTATGGGAACTAGTCTAATCTTCCGGAACATTCAGAACTTGTGGCCCCTTCAACATGGAGGAGCTACAGTGCTTCGTGGGTTTTGTGGTCATCCTTTTTAATATCTCTTTGTTTGTCTTTGACTGATCATTCCGAGGAGTTGGTGCTTCGGTTTCTTCAGTCACTGATAATGAAAAACTATTCTTGGTCTCATATTAGTAAGACTCTGTCTGGTATCTCCTTTTTTCTGCGCCTTTTTAATCTGCCAGCATGCCACAGTTTCTTCTCTGTGCGGCAGGTTTTGAAGGGGTATAGGAAGGGTAATTTTAGGAAGGATGTTAGGTCTCCTATCACCTCCACTATTTTTTCCCAGATCTGCGGGATAACTTTGGTTATATGCTTTTCCGCGTATGAAGCTGTCCTGTTTAACTCGGTATTCACACTTGCTTTCTTTGGGGCATTTAGGGTCTCTGAGATTCTTCCTGCCTCCAAGAATAATGCCGCGTACACACGATCATTTTTCCCTGTCGTGAAAAATGACATTTTTTTTTTTTTAACAAGAAAAACGACCGTGTGTGGTCTTTGTCAATTTTCCCCGACGGGAAAAACTGCATTAATCACGCAGAGAAAAATTTCGAACATGCTCTAATTTTTCTCGTCGTTTTTCCCGTCATTTTTTTCCGCTGCAGTTTTCCCATAGGGAAACACTGCCACGGAGCCTACACACGGTCGTTTTTCTCGACAAGAGAAAAAATGACAGAAAAAACGACCGTGTGTGGGGGAACAAGCCGTTCCCTAGTTTTTTATGTCATGATTCATGGCGGTTTTTTAACCGCCGTGAATCACGATCGTGTGTACGCGGCATAAGGGTTCAGGCATATTACTGCCCAATGTGTTTATTTATAAAGAAGGTATTAAGCTATTTGTAGGTGCTAGTAAGACGGATTCCGTAGGTGTAGGTGAGTGGGTGTCTTTACCCAAGTGTGGTTTCAGGTCTATTTGTCCAGTCGAAAGGCTTCAGGCTTACCTAAATATTTGTCCTCATTTTTCACGTTTACTGTTTATTCATGAGGATGGATCGCCGGTGACCATTTACCAATTTTCGTCAGTCCTGAAGAGATGTGTCGCTCATCTTCGATTAGGTCATGCTAAGATAACAACGCATTCCTTTCGCATTGGCGCGGCGACAGAGGCCGCTGGGCTGGGTCTTGAAGGGAGTGCGATTAAAAAGTTGGGTAGATGGAGGTCAGACTGTTACAAGCTGTACATTCGCCCTTATTAATTGTTTATTTTATTTCAGGTCATCAGCGTACGGTCTGGATTTTAGGGCATTCTTTTATTTTTTGGGTACAGAAGAGAGCTGCGAATAGAGTTTATTCAGAAGGTTTGGGCCTGGATCCTTCAGCTTTTCATGTCCACTGGTTTGGTCGTAGAGGTATGGTGAGGGAGGATCTTCTAGTTGACCTGGGGAGGCTATATGCTCTGTATGATGCTCCGGATATCCTATTACATATAGGTGGTAATGACATTGGTAAATTGAAAACGTTTGATTTGATTACGAATATGAAGGATACGTTTAAGTTTTTGCGTATTGCCTCCCCAAATACAGTGATTGTCTTTTCTGAGATAATTCCGCGTTTGCGGTGGTTAGAATCTTGCGTGCTTAAGCCTCGACAAGGCCAGGAAACGCATTAATAAAGCAATGGAGAAATTCCTGGTCCCGGACTTGGGTATATCATTTCGGCATCATGAGCTTGAAGGTGGGTTGCAGGGTCTG
This sequence comes from Rana muscosa, assembly GCA_029206835.1. Lineage (NCBI taxonomy): Eukaryota > Metazoa > Chordata > Amphibia > Anura > Ranidae > Rana > Rana muscosa. The sequence goes on from CM055128.1 coordinate 124,311,805, forward strand.
TATAGGGATGATGGGGTGCATTTATCTCCCATAGGTTTAGATATATTTAATATGAACTTGCAAACATGCATTGAGTTGGCCGCGGTTTGGGGTTGTGGCGAGAGGGGGTGCTGCAAGCCCCCCTCCCGCCGGTTGGGAGAATAAGGAAGTTTAATTTTAATTTTCATCGGACAAAAGTTGGGTCTGCGAACGGACAAACTTTTGCCCAACAAAAGTCCTATGGAGCAAAGTCCTGCCGTGTGAACAGAAAACCATAGGACTTTTGTCCGATGGACAAAACAACCAATGTTAAAATCAACCAACAATAGCAGAAGTTGACCAAAGGGTGGCAGTAAAGATCAGAAAAGAGCAGAAAAAACAAGTGATGTTGTAAGAAGTTTTAAGAAAGTTTGCAGAAAAGTCCTGTGGTGTGTATGCTATGGGTGTTCCCGACCAACTCCGTTCGAACAAAAATCCACGGAAAAGTCCGATGGAAGTCCGACCGTGTGTACGAGGCTTAAGGAAGTATAATTTTAATTGATAATCGGCTCGAGTCTCAGTGGCTGGGTTGAGTATGGTTATTGGTAAATATTATGATGAATGCTATATGTTTGGAATATAAAATATTGGTGTATTATTATATATATTTTTTGTTAAAACCAATGGATCAGGCCGTGGCCAATAATAATCCGAAAAAATAAATAAAACATTTCTATGACCTTTTGAGAGTTTGTATGTTCAAATATGAAATAAATTCTGGTTATAAAGATATATATGTTTCCGGGTTTTATTTGCTCTATGCATGTTTGCAGTATGCATGATACATGTGATCCCATGACGTCTGCCTCCTGCAGACATGCATACTCTGGCTGCACCCATGCAGCATAGATAGCCTCTGACTCCTATCAGAGGGATGGGAGTCCACCTGACTCCCAGGCACACAGACTTCCTGTCTGTTGGGTGGGGCCCTGATCCATAGTCATGTCAGAACTAAATAGCCCAAGACACAGCTGCTCAATCAGCATGTCTTTCTCTACCAAATCTGGCATAAAACAACACTCTTTAAGGACGCACAGGGTCCCACCGTCACATATCCTCCCCCCGTTTCGAACCGGAGGGAGGAACACAAACCTGTCATCATAAATGGGACACCTCTGTGCCAGCCATTGACTGCGTAGGCCCATTTCTTCTTCCGGGTATGTTTCCACCAACACTTCTTCCTGAACCGTGGGCTCCCACTAATCTCTCTATCCCTTTTACCTTCTGGCCTCAGGATCCTCCTTTTTTCTCCCACAGACCTACTCTCCCAGGACTGTTGGGGACCCCCTTTCATGAACTCTGTCAGGGACTGGCCATTCTCACTACCTGACGCAACATTAATCAACAACATTTGTTTCTCAGGTTCACTAACCCCTGTGTGGTTACTCTTGGCAACCCTAACCCCTGTGTGGTTACTCTTGGCAACCAAACCATCTAGGATCAACACCATATCCTTCTGTTTAACCTCAATATTATCATTGGGATCTCTTGTCCCCTTGTTTGCTAGGACAGTGTCTACGGAGGGACCACCTACAGGCAAGCAGTTACTCATTATGGGACAGTCCCGCAGTTTCAAAATCGCCCCCTGTTGTCCAAAACTCCAATAGCAATTGTCCTACCAACGCACATTTTTCCACATCAATCACTTTAACCATTCCTGTATCCATTGGTACCTCAATCAATAGCTTAGAGTTGTCTGACGGTGCTCTACAGTGTCTCTCATACACTTTTTCGTTACAGTTACCATCACTGTTATTTCCTGTCAAAGTGTCTCCGGGTACCTCAAACTGCACCTCTCTGCGCATGATGGACTGAACTCCCACTACTGCCACGTCTGTTCCGGGCCCTTCCTTTACATGAGGTGTAGCGGGTGAGATAGTACCAACCACTGCTCAGCCGCACCTCGGACCGCACCAGCAGGAATGCACCCCATCACACCAGCGTACGGAGAGACTTCCCCTATGTCCATTATCTCTAATTCCTCCAGCAATTCCCCCGAGCGCCTTCTGCACAAAACTGCCGCTGGAAGCACTGTCGAAGAGAACTGCGAGACAACTTTCCACAAAAGCAACCAAAAGTGCAGCAACCAATTTTCATCAACATTGCTTAACAACGCATGTATCACCTGCGTCCACCGATTGGTACTATGTAGTAGTACCATGTCGCCCTTCTGCGGTGGATACATGCAGGTGTACATTGGAAAGATTCCCACAACATCTCAGTTATTTCTAGACATGCCGCATCTAAACACAGAACTCTAGGAACTTTTCCTTTACCAACGATGTGGAGGGACTCCTTTGCTAAGGCGCGAGAGGTTGAGATACTTAAAGACCTCTACCTCAGGAGGCAACTGACAAGATTTGCGGCTCCTCCTGAGCACTGCAAATCGCATGTGTCACACTCATCCTTTCACTTTCAGCAACACTGAGCCCCTCCAAGTCGCTATCCATTACCTCATCACCAAGGTCAAGTACCCTCTTATCCATCAGAGCGGCACCACAGTTGTCCCAGGCAACCTCTGGCTCCAACACACAGAGCTCCCTGGAGGTTTCTAAGGACACCTCTGCAGCCTTATATACTGTTGCTAAGGGGAATCGCATATCCGGCTTTGCGATCACCCCTACCTCATTAAGCATCACATTACCATAAGTACATGTATCATCAGCAATATCTTCATCATCAGCATTCATAACCATAGCAGTTTTACAAGCTCTATCAAATTGACTTGTGTCATAACGCATGGCACCCTGCGTGCCACTCAGCACACCACCCTTCCTCTCCAAAGGAATTATTTTGCCCACTAGGGCGTCTTCACAGTTGTCCTTGGAAACCACTTTCCTCACCACTGCAGGCTCCTAGGTGGTTTCCCTTGGCAACTGCGCAGCACCTGTCCCTGTCACTAGGGAACATGGCATATCAACTGCTTTGGTCACCCCTAGCACATCTCTCCCAGCACTCTGCTGGATTACCTTAGCTGTACCCAGAGTCCATATGTACTTTTCAATTTTTGACCTCGCTGCAAGCAGGGTTTTAACCTGCGCCTCCCCACTGATCTGGGTAGCACACTGCAGCAAGTTCATTTTTACACCTTCAGTGGATCTCCCCTCTGGGGTCACTTCCACTTCAGTGTGAGCAACCACACAGTCAGTCTTTCCCATGATTTTAACAGGAACAGTCTTACCATTCTCTTTAGCAGGGGTTGAAGGCTTCAATTGAGGGCATTGTCCCTTCTTTGCTGTGCTCTCACAAGATGACTCCCCCTCCTGGACACAGGGTAACATTACATCCCTCTTGGATTTTCCAACATCGCCTGCAGGCAAAACAAATTTCCTGTTGCCAGTGGTAACTGCAGACCCACACACCTGGTCATACCCCTTGCAGGATGCTGGATATGATAGGCTCTTCTCTGGGCTTGCAGGCAAAGCATTAAGCCCACCAACACGATCAACAGCTGTATTCCACAAGCTTGGACAAGAAAAGATCCCGTGGCCCAGCTGACCACATTCCAGGCATGGCACTTGGCGACTTTCTCCTGTTGCTAAGGGAGACGGCACTCTCCCAACATGCAGACTTTTACTGGTATCTCTATGAGGATGGTGGTATACCTCCTCTCTGTAGCTCCTCCTTTCTGAAAACATACTTTCTCCGGTTGCTATGGGAGACCACATTCTCCCCGCTGATCTTTTCCAGCGCTCTCTAGACTGGATTGTTCCTAGAAAATTGTCGTAGTCATCTCGGTTACTATACATCCCATGGTACATCTCCTGGAACTCCTCCATCAGAAAAGGTTGCACCAACTCAACCCAGCAACTTTTGGGCCATCTTCTGTAGGAAGCAATCATCGCAAACTCATCCAAAAAGTCTTCAACATATTCCAAAAGGTAACATAGGCCATATAAAGTCAGCTGTACGGATTTCTGCTTTGTTGCCACGGGCAACCACATCCATCTTCTCACTCTTTACACTCAGAGCAGGCTTCTCATACCTTTGCTGGAACAAAAGGGCACTTGGAAACTTTATGCCCCCCCGCAAACAGCGCACTGGGTTCTTAGCACTTTGCACATTGATAGCTGGCCATCTTGCACCAGCGTTGCCAGGGGCAACAGCATGCACTTCCCCTTTAACTTGGTTCAGTGCAACCAAATGTCGCCTGCACTAATCCACTGCAGACTCAGACTCTGGTGAACTCTCCATACTTACAGTCACCTGTGCACTCCTTGCACCAGGGTTACTAGGAACAACACCCGCTCTGTCTCTCATCTCAGCAAACTGCTTCCTTTTTGCGTTTTGACCGCGCCATCTCTGCAGTCAGGCCAACAACGTTTTTTAACACAGTTCCTTTTAACACAGGAAAATTTGAGGTACTGTCTCCAAGACTTGCAAACAGCACACTTTCACATGCAGACTTCACTCTTTGTGATTCCGCTTGAACCATCCACTCACTGGACCTTCTTAAGTGGATACATCTTCTCAGGCCACGCTGAGCTCACTTCCACAGGTACACCACCTGTATTCAACACAGTCCATCAATTGAACTCCTGTGCAATGCAGTTCGCCTGGCTGCCCATCACAGCATTGCTGCAAAACAAACAGTTTATTTTTACTCACTGTTTTTGGTATGCAAGGATCTGGAACTCTTCCAAAACTGCCCGACAATACCTCCACCATATGTAAGATTGGGGTTGTTTAACTCTCGTGGTAGATGCGTTTTTCCAGTGATTCCAGCCAGTCAGGAACTATTTTTAAGGGTATGGTAGCCTACTTTTATTTAAAAGCACAAAAAGTTCACAAATACATCAGTAGCCCTCACAGGGGGTTCCACCATTACTGTATCTTGCATACTCAACAGTTTAGCCTTCTGGCTTTCATTCTAGCGATCCGGCTGTGTCAGGCCTTTAGCCTAGGCCTAAAGTCTGCTCCTCAGAACAGTTTCCTAGAGATAAGCTCACTCCTCGCTTACTCCTGGTCAGCACCTTCTTGCTTACTTCAGCAATGACGTCTGCCTCCTGCAGACATGCATACTCTGGCTGCACCCATGCAGCATAGATAGCCTCTGACTCCTATCAGAGGGATGGGAGTCCATCTGACTACCAGGCACACAGACTTCCTGTCTATTGGGTGGGGCCCTGATCCATAGTCATGTCAGAACTAAATAGCCCAAGACACAGCTGTTCAATCAGCATGTCTTTCTCTACCAAATCTGGCATAAACCAACACTCTTTAAGGACGCACAGGGTCCTACCGTCACAATATGCATGTCTACATAACAATAGGAACATTCATTTAACCTTCTCATATCACACCAGTACACTGTCCTTTCTTGATTTGAAGATTTCTCTGGAAAATAATACATTTGATACAAAAACTTTTCGGAAAAAGATAGCCACAAACACTTTACTTCAGGCCAAGAGCCATCACCACCCCCCCCCCTCTCTGATCCGACGAATACCCATTGGGCAGTTTCTTTGTATTAGATGGAACTGCTCAACAATGGATAACTTACGTTCGCAAACACAGGAGATGTACACAAGGTTTAGGGAGAGGGGATACTCTCACCAATGTATTAGAAAGGCCAGAAAAAAACATTTTCCTGTGATCGACTGGAGCTCCTTCAGAATGACATAGTTACAGGACCTGGGGATGATCCACACTAACTCGCCACCAAGAATGATTACTAGATTTGCACTCAAAGTCGCACAGCTTTGGAGTCGCACTAGTGGAAACGTAGCCTAAGGCTAGAGTGCAACTTTGAGTGCAGCTTTGATCCAACTTTACACTCTCTGGACCAAAGTCGCATCAAAGTATTGCAGGTACCTTTTCAAAGTCGCTGATTTTCAAAGTTTCATAGATGGGAACGGGTGCCATTGAAATCAATGGGCTGTGTCTTATCATGCGACTTTGTGTCTAAAGTCGCATGACAATTCACACAATTGGAAATGGAGCCTTAATCTATGTTTCCACTATTGCGACCCCAAAGTTGCACAATGATCCAACTTTACACTCTCTGGATCATTGTTGCATCAAAGCATTGCAAGTACCTTTCCAAATTTGCTGATTTTCAAAGTCGCATTGATGGGAACGAGTACCATTAAAATCAATGGGCTGTAACTTGTTACATAGTAGGTGAGGTTGAAGAAAGACTGCCTGTGGAAGGGAATTGCACATCCTTGCCGCTCCTTCAGTAAAGAACCCTCTATGTAGTTTAAGGTTAAACCTCTTTTCTTCTAATTTTAGTGAGTGGTCACGTGTCTTATTAAACTCCCTTCCGCAAAAAAGTTTTACCCCTATTGTGGGGTCACCAGTATGGCATTTGAAAATTGAAATCATATCCCCTCTCAAGTGTCTCTTCTCCAGAAATATATAAGAAATATATAAGTTCAGTGCTCGCAACCTTTCTTCATAACTAATATCCTCCAGACCCTTTATTAGCTTTGTTACCCTTCTTTGTACTCGCTCTATTTCCAGTACATCCTTCCTGAGGACTGGTGCCCAGAACTGGACAGCATAGTCCAGGTGCGGCCAGACCAGAGTCTTGTAGAGTGGGAGAATGATCGCTTTATCTCTGGAGTTAATCTCTTTTTTAATGCATGCCAATATCTTGTTTGCAGCAGCTTGGCATTGCATGAGCCTATCATCTAGTAGGACCCCAGGTCCTTTTCCATCTTAGATTACCCCAGGAGGTTCACCCCCCCAGTGAGTAGATTGCATTCAGATTTTTGCCACCCAAATGTATTATTTTTCATTTTTCTACATTAAACCTCATTTGACACAGTCGCATGACAAGTCACGTTTCAACTATTGCGATCACAAAGTTGCCTGATTTGATGCAACTTTACACTCTCTGGATTAAAGTTGGATCAAAGCATTGCAGGTACCTTTTCAAAGTCGCATAGATGGGAATGGGTGCCCTTGAAAACAATGGGCTTTGACTTGTGGAAACGGAGCCTTAGTGTGGTTGCCTGTACTATGATCATTGTAGACTGAGCTGAGACCCCAGAGCACTTCCAGCTACACTGACAGTTACAGCACCCCCCCCCCCCCCCACTGTGTCCAGCACCCTTCTCCTATGCACTGTACTATATATGCACTATACTGTATATGTATTTTTTTTCTTCATTTTATCATGAATTAGGATGTACAATGAAAGAACACTGGGTGGGAACCTATGATCAGCTCCTCCCATCCTGTATACACCCACTGACTACAAAGGAACAATGCCCCTCCCTGGAAGATATGTCACTAGCTTTCAGTAACCACACCCACTGGCTGATTTTAGTCTCAGCAGGAAGAATTGAAGTCATGTGATGGCACTGCAAAATAAAGATAGAAAAACTGGGACTTTTTTCATTTTGAGGTATAAGGTTAAACTTAGCTCACATTAATGATTGCAGAGGAGAATTTACGTGTTAGAGTGGACTTCCACTTTAACCAGCAATGATTTGATAAATACATTTGAAGGTGAACATTTGGTCCCCTTCATTGGTTTCATTATTTTCCCTCCTTGTCCTTACCTTTATGCTCCATGTTCCATTCTTTATTTTTAATTATTTAATATTTTTTCTCCCTATAGAGATTAGAGACGGATATTGAATCTGTCTCTGATTCATGAGATACTCTGGCTATGCGCTATATACAGTTGTGCTCATAGGTTTACACACCCTGACAGAATTTATGATTTCTTGGCCATTTTTCAGAGAATATGAAGGATAACACAAAACCTTTTTTTCACTCATGGTTAGGGTTTTGCTGAAGCCATTTATAATCAACCAACTGCGTTTACTCTTTTTAAATCATAATCACAACAGAATCTAGCCAAATTACCTTAATCAAAAGTTTACATACCCCAGTTCTTAATACCGTGCATTTCCCCCTTTAACATCAATGACAGCTTGAAGTCTTTTGTGGATGAGGCTCTTTATCTTCCCAGATGGTAAAGCTGCCCATTCCTCTTGGCCAAAAGCCTCCAGTTCCTGTAAATTCTTGGGCTGTCTTGCATGAGCTGAGATCTCCCCAGAGTGGCTCAATGATATTGAGGTCAGGAGACTTAGATGGCCACCCCAGAACCTTTACTTTATTCTGCTGTAGCCAATGACAGGTCAACTTTGCCTTGTGTTTCGGATCATTGTCATATTGGAATGTCCAAGTACGTCCCATGTGCAGCTTCCTGGCTGATGAATGCAAATGTTCCTCCAGTCTTTTGATAACATACTGCATTCATCTTGCCATCAATTTTGACCACATTTCCTGTGCCTTTGCAGCTCACACATCCCCAAAACATCAGCGATTCACCACCGTGTTTCACAGTAGGAATGGTGTACCGTATATACTCGAGTATAAGCCGAGTTTTTCAGCACATTTTTTTGTGCTGAAAATGCCCCCCTCGGCTTATACTCGAGATACCTTTTTGCGCCTGATCTCCCGGAATTTGGGGACCCGGTACTGGCCGACCGTAGGGTCCCCTGGACTTCAAACTTGGCACACATATAGCCTCACTCTTCCTCTACAAGTGTGCAAAGTTTGTTGTCTAGGGAACCTACGGCCGGGGAACACCGATTTTTTAAATCCGGACACCCCTTCCGTAGACTCCCATGTTAAACGGTAATTTCTCCGGTGAATTTGGGGACCCAGTACTGGCCAGTCGTAGGTCTCCTGGACTCGAAACTTGGCACACATGTAGCCCCATTTCTCCTCTATAAGTGTGCAAAGTTTTTTGTCTGGGGGACCTACACCTAGGGAGCACCAATTTTCTAATCCGGGCAACCCTTTCCATAGACTCCCATGTTAAACATCAGTCTAGTCATGGGCACAGTGAGGCATGCATATGGACACAGTGAGGCACAGTGAGGCATGCAGATGGACACCCTAGGCTTATACTCGAGTCAATACGTTTTCCCAGTTTTTTTGTGGTAAAATTAGGTGCATCGGCTTATATTCGAGTATATACGGCACCTTTCATTATAGGCCTTGTTGACTCCTCTCGCAATGAAGCGTTTATGGTTGTGGCCAAAAAGCAAAAATTTTGGTCTCATCACTCCAAATGACTTTGTGGCAGAAGGTTTGAGCCTTCTCTGTGCTGTTTGGCGTGTTGTAAGCGGATACTTTGTGGCATTTGCGTAGTAATGGCTTTCTTCTAGCAACTCGACCATGCAGCCCATCTTTCTTCAAGTGCCTCTTTATTGTGCATCTTGAAACACACCACATGTTTTCATTGAGTCCTGTATTTCACCTGAAGTTATTTGTGGGTTTTTCTTTGCATCCCAAACAATTTTCCTGGCAGTTGTGGCTGAAATTTTAGTTGGTCTACCTGAGCGCAGTTTGGTTTCAACAGAACCCCTAATTTCCACTTCTTGATTAGAGTTTTAACACTGCTGCATTCTCAATTCCTTGGATATCTTTTTATATCCCTTTCCTGTTTTATACAGTTCAACTACCTTTTCCCGCAGATCCTTAGACAATTATTTTGCTTTCCCCATGACTCATGTCAGGAGTCCAGAAACTCATTGACCTTTTATATACACACACACACTAATTACAAGCAAACAGATCACAGGTGAGGATGGTTACCTTTTAATAGCCATTCAAACCCCTTTGTGTCAAATTGTGTGCATGTTATCAGGCCAAAATCTCCAGGGTATGTAAACTTTTGATCAGGGTCATTTGGGTAGTTTCCATTTGTGATTATGATTTAAGTAAACACAGTTGATTGATAATAAATGGCTTCAGCCAAATAGTAACCATGAGGGAAAGAAAAGTTTGGGTTATCATTCATATATTCTCTGAAAAATGGCCAAGAAATCATAAATTCTGCCAGGGTATGTAAACTTATGAGCAAAACTGTATGTGATAAATGTGTTAATTTAAGAAGTGTGTGCTGATGACATCTGGTGGTCATATACAAGTACAACAGGACAAAAATGGGTATTTAACCACTTCCATACTGGGCACTTATACACCTTCCTGCCCAGACCAATTTTCAGCTTTCTGTGCTGTTGCACTTTGAATGACAATTGTGCGGTCATGCTACACTGTACCCAAACTAATTTTTTCTAATTTTGTTCCCACAAATAGAGCTTTCTTTTGGTGGTATTTGATCACCTCTGCGATTTTAATTTTCTGCTAAAAATGTTTTTTTAAAAAGACCGAAAATTTTGAAAAAAAAAAACTTTTTTTTTGTTTCAGTTACAAAACTTTGTAAATAAGTAAGTTTTCTCCTTCACTGATGGGCACTGATGGAGCTGCACAGACGGGCACCGATAGGCGGCACGGATGGGCACCGATAGGCGGCACAGATGGGCACCGATAGGCGGCACGGATGGGCACCGATAGGTGGCATGGATGGGCACCGATAGGTGGCATGGATGGGCACCGATAGGTGGCATGGATGGGCACCGATAGGTGGCATGGATGGGCACCGATAGGTGGCACTGTACTGTAATGTGTTGTACTAATGGATGCCAATCGGTGCCAAACAATAATGCCTGCCAATCAGTGGTGCCCATTGTGGGCACTGATTGGCATCCATTAGCCATTTCTCATTTTTTGCATCCCTGGTGGTCTAGGGTGGCATACCTTAATCTGGGCATCCCTGGTGGTCCAGTGTGGGCATCCTCGGGGGGGCTGCGCTGATAATGGATCAGCCCAAACCCCTACGTCAGCCCAAACCCCCCCTGTCAGAGGAGCAGCCGATCGGCTCTCCTCTACTCGCGTCGGACAGACGCGAGTGAGGAAAAGCCGATGACCGTCTTTTCCTGTTTACATCGTGATCAGCCGTGATTGGACCCGGCTGATCACGTGGTAAAGAGTCTCCGTCGGAGACTCTTTACCTAGATCGGTGTTGCGGGGTGTCAGACTGACACCCCGCAACAACGATCGCCGCGATGAGCGCCCCCGGGGGCGCGCAGCGGCTCAATATCCTGCTGGACGTCATATGATGTCCAGTCAGGATATTGAAACCACTTTGCCGCCGTCAATCTACTATAGGGCGGGCGGCAAGTGGTTAAGGCACCAGTTACTATAGCCCCTTTTTGCTCCGAAAGTTCACACTCATTGGCAGGCAAAACGCGTCAGTATGACATCACAGTGGTCGGAGAGCTGCTCATGCATACACCCATGCTCACTTTATAGTCGTTGGAGAGGATCCATACCAGCTGGGAAACAACGAATTGCCTATGTGGCTGGAATACCTGTTAAAATGGGACTGACAGATACAGTGGAGGCGATGGTGTCATCTCTTAGACAGGGAGTAAAGATCCTACCTTCCATGGTTTTGGTAGTGATGGTCTCCAAGAAGTTTTCCTGTCTATATTGAGTGCACAAAGTGACAATTGACACCTGATCTGCCCGTGCATTCCCCGGTTCAGTGGACAGCTGACGGCGGTGTTTTCTTCTCTCCCTGGGGAAGACTTCATTACTTGCATTATTTGCTTTTCAGCGCCGCTCGAGCCTTTCACAGCACAGTTACATGGTTGATCCAGCAGCAGTAATCCATTCAGGCTTCATTTTTCAGTGACACCCGCCTTGAATTACAGACACTTCCTTTTTCTGGGGGGGAATATTCAGTGACTGGCCTTTTAAGCAGCAATCTGCAAACTGTTTTTTAGTGGTGACTACACCTTTCTGCAATTCCTACTGTGCAATTTGTTCTCCAGAGTGTTTACATCCATTGAAGTTTTACCTTTTCTTCCTTTCCATGTCCTGGCGGTGTGAATGAATGATATGCATGTTTGTGGTGTGCTGCTAGCAGTTCAACGAACCTACACTGACAAGGTTGTCTTTTTCATCTTTTGCACTGGTGGTAGTGTGTTATTTTTATCCTAATGTTATTTTTGCAACATTGTTTCAATAAACTATCATTTTTTCTTAAACCCTGGTGTCTCTATAGAAGGTAACTGTGGGGATTTGTTATCCTCAAAATGTTTTCCATGAGACACAGCAGCGGCGCCATTGGCTCCCACGGCTGTCAATCAAAATCAGTCAGCTGGGGGAGAGAGGGGGTGGGGCCGGGTCGGGGGTCCGTGTTTAAATGAACACACAGGGCTATGACTCGGCTTGGGTGCCCCCATAGGAAGCTGCTGACTGTGTGGGGGAATCGACAGGAGGGAGGGGCCAGGAGGAGCCAAGAGTGACCCGAGAAGTGGAGGATCTGGGCTGCTCTGTGCAAAACCAACTGCACAGAGGAGGCAAGTAGAACAGGTTTGTTATTTAAAAACAAAACAAGACTTTACAATAACTTTAAGAGTGGGGTTTTAGTGGACAGGCATTCAATGGTTTTTCAGCTTGCCATTGTCCACCTCTTGAAAGCAGCTCCACATAACCCACATGTCTATTTACTATATCCCTATGCACCTTAAAAGGAGAAGAAGTCCAGCCTGAGATTTTTAGGCTGAGCTTCTCTTATGGGTCACAGGAGTGCAATTCGTTTTGCACTCCGCTCTCCACTGAAAACGGGTTACAGGTCTGAAGTCTGCTCTCTGCTGACGTCACTGCCATCAGTCGAGGCAGCGCGTCATCCCGACTTCCAAATCTGGATCTGCCAGCTGCCCTGATTGATGGCAGTCTCAGCAAGCCGCTGAGATGGCCGCTCCTCACAGCTCAGCGCTCCAATGTGCGCTGAGAAGTAGAGCAGAAGCGATGATGACTGACAATCAGCATCACTCGGGGAGGAGTGAGAACCAAGCCATCGGCAGTGTTCGGTGGCTCGGTTCACAGTGCATAGACTCCGGGGGACAGATACAGCATCAGTCTGATGCTCCATCCACCGAGGTAAGAATGAATAGGAAAAAAAACAAAACAGACTTCTCTTTTAAGGGAAGACAAGTCTTTTTTTCCGATTCTGGAATAAGTGTATATCTGGACAGTTAACTTAAGGTGTGGGGCTTCAATCTATGGAGAAGCTATCAGCCTAGAATCCAGATACCCCATCCTGTCACTACTATAACTCCTATAGTATAATCCTAGGGTTTTAATGCTACTCTTCCATTTTGCACATGCTACTTTCATGGCAGCGTTGAATTTCGGCCAACAAACTGGCATTTGATAGTATACAGTACATGGAACTGTTTGGTGTTGGTCTCAACTGATTCTTGAGCTGTCACCTGACCAGGAGCTGCCACTGAAACGCAATTAACTGATTAACAGGAAGGTTAAACCCTGAGAATGGCATATCGCTGTACAAGTGCATCTTATATCAGAAATGTGGTACTGGGATGCAGGAGACATAGCGATAGGATAAGGGGTTTATCCTGTTATGCTGCCAAGGTAGATTAAGGTCTAAATTGGACAATGACCCAAGAACGCAGCGTTATACGTGTTATATGTGCTAAAAGCCTTATATCTCCCTGCAGGATATGGATTTGTCTTCAAGTAGAAAAGGACTAAAATTGCTTTAAGAACTAGAAACAGGCAGATTGAGAGAGGGGACATAGGAAGAAGACTGAAAGAACCCGAAGATAAAAGAGCTGGTCTGTCAGAGTGCAAAGACAACTGAATTAGGAATAAGAGCTCGGTCTCAGAGTCAGCCTAAGGAAATTGTTTTGACAGCAATTAGTGACAGTACATTGAACATTATAAGGTCACTGGCACTGAAGACGCGAGAGACGGACAGATGAATTAGACTTTGTTTCCTAGCAGGCATGACAACCTTACATCAAACCAATAGTATATAAGCAAACAGACTGCTTGTCACCTGGCTGTTTTCACCTTAAAGACTGGATCCAAACTTTATATCCCAGAATGAAAGTGCTAATCATTGTTTTATTTCTAATAAATGTACCAAAATATAGACGTGGACAAAAGACTGGAAGGTTCAGTAAAAAGTCTTCATGATGAAGGCCCCTTTCACACTGAGGCGTTTTTACTGCGTTTTCGCGGTAAAAACAGCGCTGTAAAAATGCCTGAAATAATCCTGCCACATCATTCTCAATGTGAAAGCCCTGAGGGCTTTCACACTGAGGCGTTTTGCTGGCTGTGCGTTGGAAAAAATCCTGCAAACAGCTTCTTTGGAGCATCTTTGGGGCGCATAAAATAGCGCTGTAAAAACGCCTATCCCCATTGAAATGAATGAGTACCGCTGTAAAAACGCGGTAAAAAACACCCAGAAGCTGTGGGAAGGTCACATGACCGCAGTAGAGTGGAGGATTGTGGGATACCAAATAATCCTTTTTACCGCAAAAACGCATATGCGTTACCGCTATTTTTACCGCGAACGCAGTAAAAAAAATCATATTTTTTTGCGTTTTTTTCAACGCCTCAGTGTGAAAGGGGCCTTAGGGGCCTACTTATAAAAGGTTAAACAAAACTTTCCCTACTTTTCCATAACATTAGCATTTTCAACGCTGAAGGCATTTAAAAAAAAAGCCACACATATTTCACTGCTTTTTGCTACTGAATTTTGAGACAGAATTTTTTTTATAAATTGGTGAAGATTTGAAGAAAGGATTAGGAATAAAAACAGTTAGTTAGTCAGGTCGAAAAAATGGACACAAGTCCATCTAGTAGTAACCAATAAAAAAAAAAAAATCTATAAATTTTAGTACCCAGTTATACTATGTACATTTAGAGGGAATCCAGGCCTTTAACCACTTAAGGACCGCCTCACGCCGATATACGTTGGCAGAATGTCACGGCTGGGCACAAGCATGTACTGGTACGTCCTCTTTCAGATGCCCAGCCGTGGGTCGTGCGCGCGCCGGTCCTGAGCTCCGTGACCGTGCCCATGGACTCGATCGCCGCCGGTGTCCCGCAATCGGGTCACAGAGCTGAAGAACGGGGAGAGGTAAGAGTAAACAAACCTCTCCCCGTGCTTCCTAGTGAGACTGTCACTGATCGTCTGTTCCCTGTCATAGGGAATGACGATCAGTGACGTCACACGCCAAGCCCCCACACAGTAAGAATCACACATTAGGTCCCACTTAACCCCTTCAGCGCCCCTACAGGTTAACCCCTTCACTGCCAGTGTCATTTTCACAGTAATCCGTGCAATTTTATAGCACTGATCGCTGTAAAAATGACAATGGTCCCAAAATAGTGTCAAAAGTGTCCAATGTGTCCGCCATAATGTCGCAGTCACGATAAAAATCGCTGATCGCCGCCATTACTAGTAAAAAAATATATTAATAAAAATGCCATAAAACTATCCCCTATTTTGTAGACGCTATAGCTTTTGCGCAAACCAATCAAACGCTTATTACGATTTATTTATTTTTTTTACCAAAAATATGTAGAAGAATACGTATCGGCCTAAACTGATGAAAAAATATGTTTTTTTATATATTTTTTGGGGATATTTATTATAGCAAAAAGTTAAAAATATTGTGTTTTTTTCAAAATTGTCGCTCTATTTTTGTTTATAGCGCAAAAAATAAAAGCCGCAGAGGTGATCAAATATCACCAAAAGAAAGCTCTATTTGTGGGGAAAAAAAGGACGCCAATTTTGTTTGGGAGCCACATCACGCCATTTTCAGTTAAAGCGACGCAGTGCCCAATCGCAAAAAGTGGCCTGGTCCTTTAGCTACAAAATGGTCCGGGGCTTAAATGGTTAAAGCAATCTACTAAACTGGCCAGAACCACCTCTCAAGGCAGTCTATGCTGCATTTTCCCAGCTCCTACTGTAAAGAAACCCTTCCGCATTTGGAGATTAAATGTAATTTTCCTTTAGACGTAAACAGTGCCCCTTGTCCTCAGTGATAACCTTAAAGTGGTTGTAAACCCTCCATTACAACTTGCACCTACAGGTAAGCCTAGATTAAGGCTTACCTGTAGGTACAAGAAATATCTCCTAAACCTACACGGTTTAGGAGATATTTGCGCGCGTTGTAGACAACGGTGCATTCATAGGGTTAATCCCCATTCACAAATCCGGCTTTGCCGGATTTTACGGCTCCCGTGCGCATGCGCGGAGTGACGTCTTCACCGCTCCGGCCTATCACAGCCCCGGAGCGGCGCTGCGATTGGCCGGAGCAGCGATACCCGGAAGTAACCTTCCGGGTATCTGTGGAGCAATGGCTGCGGCTGAAGGGGGAGACTAGGATGGCTTTGGGGGCCCCGATCTAAGGTAAGTGATACATAATGAGCTAGTATGCTAGTCATACTAGCTCATTATGGCTTTGTCTTGCAGGTGTTTTTTTTTTTTTAAACCGGGTTTACAACCACTTTAAAAGTGAATAACTCAACACCAAGTTCACTATATGGACCCCTTATGTATTCGTACATGTTGATCATATCCCACTTAATATCCTCTTGTCAAGAGAGAATACATTTAGTTCCTCTAATCTTTCCTCATAGCGGAGCTCCTCCATGTCTCTTATCAGTTTGGTTACCCTTCTCTGCACTTTCGCCAGTTCCACCAATATACTTTTTGAGAACTCAACTGCATATTCTAAATGAGGTCTTACTAATGATTTGTCAATAGGTTTATAAAAATGTTTTCACCATTAAAATTGCAGTTTTCATTACTGCCACTCCCAACAAGGTGTAATCTACGGTTGTCATATACAAGAGATTTATTGAGGACTAAAAAATAACAGTAAAGTGGTAACAGAAAGTATGGTTACAATGGCACATTGTTACAACAACACATCATAATAATCATAGTTACAGGCCAAAGTGGGTAGGTTTTAAAGCGGAGTTCCACCCGGTTCTGTGTTTATTAAAAGTCAGCAGCTACAAAAAGTGTAGCTGCTGACTTTTATTAAACACACACTCACCTGTTCCACGGTCCAGCAATGCAGGTGCCTGAAGCCTCGCTTCTCTCCCCATTCCACGGCGCAGGCATTAATGTTGTGTGCACAGGGCTGCATCCTGAATGGACGTGCAATCTTTTGGGACCTGTGACGTGTCCCAGAAGATTGCAGGGAGTGAGGGGCCGCCTAGGGGGCTCGAACGGAAGTGGGAGCTGGGTACCTGTCAAAACTAGGTATCTGCCCCTACCCCCCTATAAAAAATGACATGCAAAATGTGGCATGTCAGGGGTAAGGAGTACTTAAAGCGGAAGTTCCACTTTTGGGTGGAACTTCGCTTAAAGATTTACATGGTTGCGAGTTGTAGGCGAACTATTAAAGAGGAAGTAAACACGGTAAACCCGGATTTACCTGAGATCGAAGCCCCCGAACTGCTCCTCGTTCCCCTCCGCCGCCATCTTGCCTCGATGTCCCTTCCGTTTATCGCCGCTCCAGCACTGTGATTGGCCGGAGCGGTGATGATGTCACATGCATGCGCGCGGGGCCGGCATTCTCCCATTCAGAAAACCGGCATCGCTTAGTGCGCCTGCACCGTTGTCTACGGCGCGCATGCGTCATAGACATCGGTGCAGAGTTTTCTGCAAATATCTCCTTAACCGTGTAGGTTAAGGAGATATTTCTTGCACCTACAGGTAAGCCTTAATCTAGACTTACCTGTAGGTCCAAGTTGTGTGGTTGGGTTTACAACCACTTTAAAGAATATGTAAACCCAACATTTCATATTCCTGATATATGCCTGCCAAGTGCCTGCTTAGTGTATCCAAGAACTTAAAAGTGGAGTTCCAGTTGATTTTGTGTTTATTAAAAGTCAGCAGCTAAAAAAAAAAAATTAGCTGCTGACTTTTAATAAATACACTCACCTGTTCCACGATCCAGCGATGTGGCTGCCCAAACCCTTGGTTCTTTCCCTCGCCACTACCCGGTGCCAGCATCACAAGTGTGGGCACCCGGCTGTGACAGCTTGCGACTGGCTTCACAGCCGGGTGTGCGCTGCGCCTCCTTAATGGCCTGGCAATCTTCTGGGACCTGTGATGTGTCCCAGAAGATTGCAGGGAGTGTGGGGGGAGAAGAGAACTTCCACTCGAGTAAGCGGAAGTGGGAGCTGGGTACCTGTCAAAACTAGGTAACCACTCCCCAAAAAAATGACATGCCAAAAGTGGCATGTAAGGGGGCAAGGGGTCATTAAAGCGGAACTTCCACTTTTTGGTTGGACTCTGCTTTAAGATTTGCCATAATAAAGACCCCAGAGGCCTTCATTTTGGGGTATCGAAAGTTATTAGACATTGGAGGGGTGGGAATTTTATCCAACAGTTGAGCTGCAGGGAGTCTTTTTGGATCTATGAGACCAAGGTCCTGACCCCTCCTGGCTTAAATGTTGAATTTGATTTGAATGGTTTTATATCCGATAGATGATTTTTTGTAATATTTGGCTTTATTATTACACATGTTTTTAAGAATTTCTGTAAAAGGATGGCCGTGGTGTTATTAAATAGTAATCATAACAAATATGAAATATGCCCAATACACTATTTAAGCTACCGTATATACTTGAGTATAAGCCGAGGCACCTAATTTTACCACAAAAAACTGGGACAACTTATTGACTCAAGTATAAGCCTAGGGTGTCCATCTGCATGCCACACTGTGTCCATGACTAGACTGACGTTTAACATGCGAGTCTATGGAAGGAGTGCCCGGCTTTGAAAAAATCAATGCTCCCCGGCCGTAGGTCCCCCAGACAACAAGCTTTGCACACTTGTAGAGGAGAAATGGGGCTACATGTGTGCCAAGTTTGGTGTCCAGGGGACCTACGACCATCCGGTACCGGGTCCCCAAATTCACCGGAGAAATTACCATTTAACATGGGAGTCTATGGAAGGGGCGGCCCGGCTTTGAAAAATTGGTGCTCCCCAGTTGTAGGTCCACCGGACAAAAAACTTTGCACACTTGTAGAGGAAGAGTGGGGCTACATGTGAGCCAAGTTTGGGGTCCAGGGGACCTACGGCCGGCCGCCGGTACCGGGTCCCCAAAGTCCAGGAGATCAGGCGCAAAAAAGGTGACTCGAGTATAAGCCGAGGGGGGCATTTTCAGCACAAAAAAAATGTGCTGAAAAACTTGGCTTATACTCGAGTATATACAGTACATATATTGTGACAGTTAGAGTACCCCTTTAACATGGCTTTAAGTGTTTTTGCTTGTTCAGTGATAGGGGATTTCTTTTAATATATATGTGGCTGCTTAGTTCTGTAGCTATAGAATATTCTCTTTCCAATCTGTTTAGCTGCCAGCTATAAAGACGGCTGCAGTATAGTTTAAAAAGGAAGTAAACCCTGATGAGTTTACTTCTTTGTTTCCCTGCAAAGGTAAAGCATAATGGGCTACTATGCATCGCATAGTAGCCCATTATGTGACACTTACCTGCAGTAGAAGCGGCTTTCTGACAGACGGTCAGCAGTGCCTTTCTTTTGCAAATATCTTCTAAACAGTGTAGGTTTATGAGAAATTTGTTGCACCTGTAGGTTCAAGTGGTATGTAAGGGTTTACAACCACTTTAAGATGATTTGGGCTGCTTGATCTGGGGGCTAGAGTATCCCTTTATCCCCTTTAGCTTGTGGTGGTGCCGTTTGCATCTTTGGAAACACGAGGGCGGTGTTTGGTTGCCATAGTGGCGGGGATTGTTTATTTAACCCCTTCCATACCGGGCCATTGGAAAATGACGCCAGCAGGAACCCTCTCTCCCTCCGGGTGGACGTCATATGACGTCCTGGGTTTGAGGGGGGATATCTGAATGATGCCTGCAGCTAGAGGCATCATTCAGATATCCTTTTTTTCAGCCGGCGATCCTGCACACCATAAGAATGATCATAGCGACCGGTTCCGCCGCTTGATCGTTCTTATAGGCGGCGGGAGGGGACATCCCGCCGCCATCCGGTGCTTCTCCGGGCTCTCCCGTGCCATCGGGGACCCTGAGAGAATCGTCGGCGCCAGTGGTGGGTCACGTGACGAGTATAGAGATGACTGGTGACCAGATGGTCACCAGTCATCTCTATGATCGTCGGAGGCCCGGGCGCAATGTGATGACGTCACACCCGGGTCCTCAAATGTAAACAAAGCCGCCATTGCGGCTGTAAGTATGAGATCAGTGAATTTTTTTTTCACGATCTCATGCTTTCCAGCCTGGAGGAGAGATGGTTCTCCATAAAGGAGGACCTGTCACACACATTCCTATTACAAGGGATGTTTACATTCCTTGTAATAGGAATAAAAGTGACCAAAAAAAAAAGAAGTGTAAAAAAAAAAAAAAAAAACGTAAAAAAAAAAATATATATTTTTTTAAAACGCCCGTCCCCAATAGCTTGCACTTAGAAGCGAACACACACGCAAGTCCCGCCCGCATATGTAAACGCCATTCAAACCACACATGTGAGGTATCACCGCGTGCGTTAGAGCGCGTGCAACAATTCTAGCACTAGACCTCCTCTGTAACTCTAACCTGGTAACCTGTAAAAATTTTGAAAGCGTCGCCTATGGAGATTTTTTAAGTACCGAAGTTTGGTGCCATTCCATGAGTGTGCGCAATTTTAAAGCGTGACATGTTAGGTATCTATTTACTCGGCGTAACATAAGCTTTCATATTTTACAAAAAAATTGAGCTAACTTTACTGTTTTGTTATTTTTTAATTCATGAAACCATTTTTTCCCCCAAAAAAAGGCGTTTGAAAAATTATTGCGCAAATACCGTGCAAGATAAAAAGTTGCAACGACCGTCATTTTATTCCATAGGCTGTCTGCTAAAAAAAACATATATATAATGTTTCGGGGTTCTGAGTAATTTTCTAGCAAAAGAATGATGATTTGTACATGTAGGAGAGAAGTGCCAGAATAGGCCCGGTATGGAAGTGGTATAAAAAGCCCTGTATGGAAGTGGTTAAATGCGAGTTGAGTACGTGGTTCCGGTCCCGCTATCGAAGTCTTGCCCACAACGTACTGCGTATGGGGGAGGAGCCACAAATGATATCACCTATGGCCATCTCTGTTTTTTGTTTGATGTACTATCGTGGTGCGCTTGATATATGCACTATGCATGGACGAAACACATAGGGTTAATACGCTGGCCCAAGCTGCCTTATACTGCGCTTTTTATTGTTCAATTGAACCGTTTTTTACTCAATATTTGTTTGAATATTTTTTACTTCAACAAATTCCATCATGTAGATTTACGCTATGTGGAGGCTTTTTTCTCTCTTTTTTATACCTTCAAGATATATCTCCTCCAAATAATGGTATTATGTTCGAGAGCTGTGTTCACGATCATTCACTGTTCAGAGTACCATACATTTCCGGAACTACTGTTCAGAGCACCATACATTTCCGGAACTACTGGCCCTTTGGGATCCATCACCGGCTTGCAGAGGAGGGGATTGAATGATTCACCCTTGGAGCCTGATTCTAGGTCTCCGGTTATATGCCTGACAGATCCACCGCCGTATGGAGAGTTGGGTCCACTACTTTGGGTACACACGTTCCGATTATCGGATTATAAAAATCGCTTTCAGATAGATCGTTCGATAATCTGATCGTTAGTACGCAGCTTCCGACAGCCGATCACGACAGTCCGTCCAACAAAATCTGAAGGGACAAACACGAAAACTTTGCTTGGACGACCGCCCATCGTACGACAATCGTTTAATCAGTACAGTATGCGTCCGCTAAAAATCGATAAACACCGCGCATGATCGTAATCACGAAAATAAACCAGAAGGACACAGGGGGTCACACGTATTTGACATAATTTCAGATACGTAGCTACGCACACCGGAAGGTTTTTCCAGAATCGTACCACAAAAATCTTAATTTTTGTAGAGCACATTTTGCAATGTTGTATCCGATGTTAGTTTTATACAACAAAATGCGAACAATACGTCGTACGATAATCGGAACGTGTGTACGAGGCATAAAAGAGTACCTTTTTTCTCTCCCCCATTTCTGGAAGGTGAAGGCACTCCCAGGTGTAATTATCTACTGTGTATCACACCTACCCAAGAGACGGTCAGACATCTGTAGCAACAGTGTTTCTCCTCATACGTCACTGCTGACCTCTGATGTCTTAATTTTATGGACTATCACGTTTTTAGTTCCCATTTCCATTGGAATATTGTGTTTTGTTTCTCTATTTACCCATAGTTCCACATGGGTCTGTGTCACTGAATATAGTCCCTATATCACCATTCATGTCATTTTATTCAGGGTTTGATGCATGAATAAGGACCACATACGAGTTTATTTTTTAGTTTTTTGATACTGTGGTTTCAATAGTTACTTATCATATTACTCATTGTTAGCACTTTAGTGTTTGTGACTTTCCTGCGACTTCACATTACATGAGGTCTGTTGTATACACTCACTGTGTATTATGTTTATGTTGTGCCTCTTTACTAGGAGAGACAGATATTTTTTCACTATACTGATTGTTTTTACCATCTAGCCTGTAAAGGTTCGTTCTTTATTTTCTAAATAGGTTACTTTAAGCTAGTGCATTGTTGGTTCACTTACCTTTTCCTTTGATTTACCTTCTAAATGTTTTTTTTCTTTGTCTGAATTTCTCACTTCCTGTTTCTCCTCACTAAACTTCACACCATCATCCGAGTGGTGTGGAGTCAGCCAGAACAGCTTACTGAGGAGGAACAGGAAGTGAGAAATTCAGACAAAGAAAACAAAGAAAAAAAATATTTAGAAGGGAAATCAAAGGAAAAGTTAAGTGAACCAACAATGCACTAGCTTAAAGGAACCTATTTAGAAAATAAAAAACGAACCTTTACAACCCCTTTAACCACTTCAATACCAGGCACTTATACAGCTTCCTGCCCAAGCCAATTTTGAGCTTTCAACGCTGTCGCAATTTGAATGACAATTGCGCGGTCATGCAACACTGTACCCAAACAATTTTTTTATCATTTTGTTCCCACAAATAGAGCTCTCTTTCGGTGGTATTTGATCGACTCTGCGATTTTTATTTTTTACATAACAAATAAAAAAGAGTGAAAATTTCGAAAAAAACTAAGTTTTTTCTTTGTTTCTGTTTATTTTTTTTTGTAAATAAGTACCTTTTCTACTTCAATGACGGGCACTGATAAGGCGGCACTAACGGGCACTGATAAGGCGACACTGATGGGCACCGATGAGGTGGCACTGATAGGCGGCACTGATAGGCGGCACTGATGGGCACTCATAGGCGGCACTGATGGGCACTCATAGGCGGCACTGATGGATACTTATGGGTGGCACTGATAGGTGGCACGGACGGGCACTGGTAGGTGGAACTGATGACTGGTGGCTGGCATTGCTGGGCATCATGCATTTTTTTTGTGCCATGATGGTGCCAATCAGTGCCCATTTGTAGGCACTGATTGGCATATATTTTTTATCTCTTTGTGCATGTGGATGGCCATGGGGGACTTACCTGGCCATCCACATGCTTGGGGTTCCCTGGTGGTCCTGGGGGGCTTCCCTGGTGGTCCAGTGTGGGTATCTGAAGGGGGGCTGCGCTGATAAACAATCAGCGCGAACCCCCCCTGTCAGGAGAGCCGCCGATCGGCTCTCCTCTACTCGCGTCTGTCAGACGCGAGTGAGGAAGCGCCGATCAACGGCTCTTCCTGTTTACATTGTGATCAGCCGTGATTGGACACCGCTGATCACATGGTAAAAAGCCTCCGCCGGAGGCTCTTTACCTAGATCAGTGTAGCGGTGTGTCAGACTGACACACCGCTCCACCGATCGCCGCGATGCGCGCCCCCCCCGGGCGCGCGGCGGCTGTTATCCCGCAGGACGTCATAGGACGTCCAGTGTGGATAACACAACCACTTCCCGGACGTCAATTGTCTATTGACTGGGCGGGAAGTGGTTAAGGTTTGGTTAGGTTTACCTACCTAGCACATTCTCAGCGCTACACTTTTTATTCACATAGAGAAGGTGACAGCTCCCAGGAGAGGTGGGGACAGTTTTATGATCCTGTGTAAATATGGGAAGATTTTCTGATTTTTAGCCTTCAAACTAGGATTCCCACAGTGGGACCTGACCCACTACTATGATTGAGTCCCGTTTTTGTAGGGGGGGGGGGGGGATTGGTTTGTTTAGATTTATTTGTTTACAATTTATAAATTTGCACTACATTATAACCCATTTAATCTTATTATTTTGTCACCACTACGTGTATATGCTAAAGCATTGAAGCATCTTGCTATAGCTTATGTGTTTCCCAAGAAGGAGGGGGGGGGTGGGAGGATATGTAAATGACGTAGATATTTGCACAACGATTGTGGAGATCTTACCCGGAAGTGGGAGCAGGTACCTGGTTTTGACAGGTATCCGCTCCCCCCCTTCCCCCCCCAAGCAAACAAGCCCCTTTGGGGGTGCCCCGCTTTGAAGTACCCGAATCCTACAGTGGTTGTAAAAAGGTAGCCCGATTAGTATTCAGCATCTCACTGGCTTGGTTGAGTGGAGTGGGTGCCATTGGTTCCTGCTGCCGTCAGTAAAATCCTGGGAGCAGAGAGTGGGGGATGGGGCCAAGCCAGGTTGAGTGTCTAAATAGATGCAAACAGCCTCGCTCGGGATTGAGCACACATGAGTGCCCCCATAGGAAGGGACTTCCTATGGGGGCACTCGGTGGGAGGAGGAGCCAGAAACATTGGCGGGGGACCCTAGAGGAGGAGGAGGAGGATCATGGCTGCTCGGTGCTAACCCATTTCACAGAGCAGGTAAGTATACCATGTTTATTACTTTATGAAAAAATATTTAAAGCTTAACAATCTCTTTTAAAGATACTGTCACCTTGCCCATGCAAAAGGCATTCCCTGACCCCCCCCCCCTAATTTTTACCTTTCTAGGGGTTTCCTCTTTACTTCTCCATAGCCAACCTGAATACCTGTCACTTCTGAGTATGGGGGAGCATGTGACCGACTCTCCTATGACAGTGCTGGACCTAGAAGTCAATAGCTAGGCCCAAGCATTGTCACATGCTAGAAAGTGATGCTATCACTTGCACAGTTTGCTGATTTCCACACTTGCTGTGGAGGAGAAAGGATTAGCGAGGGAGTGCAAGCAAGGTTAGTATAAGAGGTTTAAGGTTGCCTTTTGAAAAGACACTTTGTCCTGCATTGGCAAAGTGGCAATGTCTCTTTACTCTGAAAACTCGAAGACTTTTAGCTGAAGGGCTTAAAAGTTGCATTTTTCATACATCAGCACAAGTTTGTTCTGAAATCTTTTATATTAAAAAGCTGCTGCCTGTGTGCTACAAATATTACCAGGACAATTTGTTGAAAAGGTTAGAGGATCCCTGCACAAAGACATTTGTGATAGCATTAGGAACATCAAACCTGTACCAATAGTGCAAGGAAAGTTGTGAAGCTATAATAGAATATTGACTGAAGAGGTAATACAAACCATTCACTGAAGTATCTAAAGACCGATCCGTATTGTCTTATGACAATCAACTCAATAAAGCTTTAATTCTTTTCTGTTTTCTGGCACAGGATAAGGGCAATGTAATATTTATTTTTTCATTCAATCTGATAGAAAACAGCCTACTGTCTCATGCATATACTGTACTTTCATATGTATTTAAGGATTAATACAAACACAAAATTCCACTCCATGTATAAAAGCACAGCAGTCTCTGACTTCTCTTTTCTAATAGCCAAAGATTCTAGAATTACACACATGCAGTAACCAGGTTACAAGCAGTCCGCAAACATCTCCTGACATTTCCTGGTTACTCTTGGTACTCAGCAACCAGGTCCTCAAGGGAGGATATTCCTCTTACTTATGCTTTGAACATATACTAAAAAGCCATCTTTCTACCTGCCAGATAAGGTGCGTGTCTTATCATGCAGAATATATGGCAATAATCAGTCTTTTTTTCTATGAAATGACATCAGGGAAAAAAACAACGAAAAATACATGGACAAAAGTGGCATGCATATATTTTTAATCACAAAACCTTACAAAGAATGGGCTTTATGGATGATAGTGTGTTGGTCCCATCTCATTACGCAAAACAGAAAAAGCACATCCCTTTGCGGATACATATAGTTAATAACAGTGGTCTCCAAACTGTGGCCCGAGGGCCAGATGCAACCATTTGCTTGCTTTTATCTGGCCCTTGGGGCACTATTTTCATACACTGATACCAACAGTGGGACATAATTCCCCCCATTGACACCAATGAAGAGGCAGAATTCATCCCAATGATGGGGCACTATTCCTCCCAATGACACCAACAATGGGGTCCAATGACACCAATGATGGAGCACAATTCCTCCCAATGACACCAACAATGGGGCCCAATGACACCAATGATGGGGCACTATCCCTCCCAATGACACCAACAATGGGGCCCAATGACACCAATGATGGGGCACTATCCCTCCCAATGACAACAACAATGGGGCCCAATGACACCAATGATGGAGCACAGTTCCTCGCAATGACACCAACAATGGGGCCCAATGACACCAATTATGGAGCACAATTCCTCTCAATGGCACCAAAGATGGGGCATTAGTTATTGCCACTGACTTCGGGACCTTCTCTACTCCCAATAGCCACAGTCCAGCCCCCCCTATGTCTGAAGGACAGTAAACTGGCCCTTTGTTTAGAAAGTTTGGAGACCCCTGGTTTATAATAAAAGAAAATATTGACACGCTTATACAACCACACGAGAGATAACAAGACAATAGTACTATAATACCCCCCCTTCTCCCCTGGCCCAGTTATATACTTTTATTCTCCCCATAGGTGTGCACCCCAAAACTGTAACACACATGCGTGTATGTAAATATATATAGGGCAGAGGTTGGTGTCGTAGAGCAGTGGAGGTGTCAGTAGGGCAGAGATTGAAGTCAGTAATTTATTTGTATTATTTTTTTATTATTTTTTTTTTACAATATATTTTTATTTTTTACAATTTTTTGGAGCCCGATAGGGGGTCTTTGGTGAAATATCAGGGGTCTAAACAGACCCCTGATGTCTCACTTTAGATACAGAGAAAGGGACTGAGGACAGAGCATCCCCAGTCCCTTTCTCTGCAGCCAAGCAGCAGGGGGAATCTGCGCAGCACTGGGTGATTAGGGTGTGCCCAGGCACACACCTATGATTCTCCCCAAGGCTAGATATCTCATGAGACCTCCCTGTCCCCCAAGAACTGCTTTTAGTGCCCCACCCCAACACACAGGACACATGCACTGTTCTATAGAAACATGAAGAAATAATGAAGCACGAGCAGAAAAATCATATAGTTATGACATTTGAGAAACACGCAAAAAGTTGGGGCAGACAGCAATTAATGGAAAAGAAAAAATTGCGCTAGTTTTAAAGTCAAATGGTAGGTTTAAACACAGTCCAGCAAAAACGTGCATTTGTTGTTGCAACACCCAGTGAATGGATCATAGACAGGTGGACCACCACCAAATAAATTAACTTCTTACCAGATAGTAAGCTAACTAAGCAGATGGCTTAGGCCTGGTTCACACTGGTCCGACAAACGCTCCGACATTGGGAGCTCATGTCGCATGACGTGTGAAAATCAATGTTTCCCTATGGGAGCCGTCTTAACTGGTCCGACACATGTCGGTCTGACTTTGAGAATGTTCCCTGTACTACTTTGGTCCGACTTTGATCTGACTTCAGCCCATTGACTATCATTGAAGTCGGATCAAAGTCAGACCGCAGTCTTGCACGATCCGACTTTGGCATGCAACTTGTGCTCTGCTGCTCTTGAGGGGGAACTCCACGGCAAATTTTAAAAAAAGAAAACGGCATGGGTTCCCCCTCCAAGAGCATACCAGGCCCTTGGGTCTGGTCTGGATTTGAAGGGGAACCCCCTACGCCGGAAAAAATGGCGTGGGGGTCCCCCCCAAAATCCAAACCAGAACCTTATCCGAGCACGCAACCTGGCAGGCCGCAGGGGAAGAGGGGGGGACGAGAGAGCGGCCCCCCTCCCTCCTGAACTGTACCAGGCCGCATGCCCTCAACATGGGGGGTTTGGTGCTCTGGGGCAGGGGGGCGACCTGCGGCCCCCCCACCCCAGTGCACCCTGCCCCTATGTTGATGAGGACAGGGCCTCTTCCCGACAACCCTGGCCATTGGTTGTCGGGGTCTGCGGGCGGGGGGGCTTATCGGTATCCGGGAGCCCCCCCTTGATAAGGGGGCCCCCAGATCCCGGCCCCCCCACCCTATGTGAATGAGTATGGGGTACATCGTACCCCTACCCATTCACCTGGTGGAAAAAAAATGTCAAGAAAAAACACAACACAGCTTTTTAAATTAATTTATTGCACAGCTCCGGGGTCTTCTTCCGACTTCGGGGGTCTCCGCGCTCTCCGGTTCTTTCTTCTGCCGGGCCTCCGCTAACTTCTTTTAGCTCTTTTGCTAGCGGGGCCCGGTCTTCTCCGTCGCCTTCTTCTCTTTGTGTCCAAAGTCGCATTACAAGTCGCACTAGTGGAAACTGAGCCTTAAACTCATTACTCACATGTAATGAGCCAAAAAAAATCGATCTGTATCCTTCCAAACTTTCAAAAAGGTTCCCTTTGTAGCTTATTTCTCCCCCAGCTCCCTCCACCATTCACAGCAGCTGGGCATGTGCCACACCATGCACAGTGTCCATTAGTGCCACACAATGCCACACCATGCACACAGTGCCCATCACAGTGCCACACCATGCACACAGTGCCCATCACAGTGCCACACCATGCACACAGTGCCCATCACAGTGCCACACCATGCACAGAGCCATCATAGTGCCCATCACAGTGCCACACCATGCACAGAGCCATCATAGTGCCCATCACAGTGCCACACCATGCACACAGTGCGAATCAGTGCCACACCATGCACACAGTGCCATGCAGAAACAACCACATGGTTCTACACTGTGCAACATACTGCAGATTTTCTATTGTAATCTATTTGACAGTTTCTAATAAACAGAACATACTTCCAAAGCTCTCTCTCTCGTGAGCCAAAATGAGGCTTTGAAGACAGGAGGGGATCATATTCTGTGAAGGATAGGAGGGATGGGGGTGGGGCTGGGCAGGTCTAGGCATGCCTGTCTAAGAACGACCAACAACCTTTTCAGGAAATGAAAGACAGCTTGGCAAATTCAAATAAAGGGAGATATCGTTGTCGGTGAAGAACAGGAAGAAGCTGATTGTCTGGCTTCGATAAGGCTTTCCAAGCTAAACAATTAGCTAGCCAGGAAATGATTAATGTCAAAGATAATATTTAACATACTATAAGCCCAGGTTCACACTGAGTGCGGGAATGAAGCCTTGCGACTTCAGCTGAACTCGCACAATTTCACTGGCGATTTCACAGACATCTGTGCGGGTTTTAGCACAGATGTCAATGGAAATCGCAAAAAGTAGTACAGAACCTACTTTTTGAAATCAATGCAGAGCCGCAAATGTAGGACAGTGCCGTTGCCAGCAATTGCAGCCGATTTGACATGGAAAATCACTTCGCAAAAATCGCACCAGTGTGAACCAGGGCTTAATAGGACAAATTATTTTTTGACTGGACTTCCACTTTAAAGAATAAGGTCTTTACTTACAAGTTTAAATAGGCAGAGGAAGTGCACATCTGCTCAGTGAAAACCAGATGCAGGAGCACCTAACATGCGCATGACAGATTCAAGGGAGGAAGAACTCCTTTGTGCAAGGATCGAAGAAGCAAAAGCAGCCATTAAGACCAGGTGAGAAATACGATTTTTATTACAGCTTACCTGTAAAATCCTTTTCTTGGAGTACATCATGGGACACAGAGCCTTAAGTAATTACTTAATGTGTTATAGGCCACCTTCAGGTGATGGACACGGATTAAACCCAATCCAGGAAGTTCACTCCCTATATAACCCCTCCTCCTTCTGGGAGCACATCAGTTTTTGTAGCAAAGCAATATACTTAAATTCCCAAAAACAGGGGAGGGACCTCTGTGTCCCATGATGTACTCCAAGGAAAGGATTTTACAGGTAAGCTGTAATAAAAATCCTATTTTCTTTATCGTACATCATGGGACACAGAGCCTTAAGTAATTACTTAATGGGACGTCCCATAGCAATGCCACTTGAGGGGTGGGAGAAACAACCCGCAGGGTACACCCAGACTTGAGGATCTATACTGCTGCTTGCAGCACATTGCGCCCGAAGGCGATATCCTCATACCTCCTTACATCCACCTAATAAAATGTTGTTAATGTATGCACTGAAGACCAAGATGCGGCCTTACAGATCTGAGCCATGGAGGCCTGATGACGCACTGCCCAAGAAGCACTAACCGACCTGGTAGAATGCGCCTCAACTTGAAACGGGGGAATCTTACCCCTTAAATCATAAGTTTGAATTATCACTTGCCGAATCCACTTAGTGACAGTGGATTTCGACGCTGCCTGTCCTTTTAGGACTCTCCAGCAGCATAAATAAGACATCAGTCTTACGAATCTGTGCAGTTTTCTTTAAATAGATTTTCACTGCTCTCACCACATCAAGACAATGTAGTGACTTTTCTTCCCTGGAACATGGTTTTGAAAAAAAACAATGGCAGGACAATATCTTGGTTCAGGTAAAACCTGAGACGACTTTTGGCAAAAAACCTGGACGAGGGCGCAACACCACTCTGTCCTCATGAAAAATCAAATATGGCTCTTTGGAAGAAAGAGTAGCCAATTCCGAAACCCTCCCTGCTAAGGATATAGCAACCAAAAATACCAACTTCCTTGTCAGAAGGACTAGGGGAATATGTTGTATTGGTTCAAATGGCTGTTTTTGTAACACAGACAAAACTAAGTTCAAGTCCCAAGGGTTCAAGGGGGGTTTGACGGGCGGATTAAGCTGAATCACCCCTTGCATAAAACCCTGGACTAAAAAATGAGTAGCAAGTGGTCTTTGAATGAAGACCACTAAAGCTGAGACTTGGCCTTTAATAGTACTTAGGGACAATTTCTTTTCTACCCCCAATTGTAGAAAGGCAAGAATTCTGCCTATGATACATCTCCGAGGGTGCCAACCCTTGGATTCACACCAGGAAAAATAAGCCTTCCAGACTCTATAATATATAGTTCTGGAAGCTGGCTTCCTTGCATTAATCAGGGTAGAGATAACTTACCCCGGAAAGCCCATGTTTCTTTAGAATGTGGGTTTCAATAGCCAAGCCGTTAAATTTAGAGACCGTAAGGAAGGATGGAATATCGGCCCCTGTGAGAGCAGATCTGGCTGTAGTGGGAGAGACCATGGGCCCTCCACTGCCATCTTTACGATTTCTGCATACCATGACCTTCTTGGCCATGCTGGTGCCATCAGAATTACCGGCTTTCTTTCCAGCTTGAGAAGAGCCCGGAAAGCGCGGAGAAGAGGCCAGGAGAGAGCGGAGAAGTCGGAAGAGACCCCCGGAGCTGCCTAATAAAATTACTTAAAAACTGTGTTTTTTTTTATTGACACTTCCCCCCCAGGTGAATGAGTAGGGGTATGATGTACCTCATACTCATTCACATAGGGAGGGAGCCAGGATCTGGGGGCCCCCTTATTAAAGGGGGCTCCCGGATTCCGATAAGCCCCCCGCCCGCAGACCCCAACAACCAACGGCCAGGGTTGTTGGGAAGAGGCCCTTGTCCTCATCAACATGGGGACAAGGCGCCCCCCCGCCCCAAAGCACCCACCCCCCATGTTGAGGGCATGCGGCCTGGTACGGTTCAGAAGGGGGGGGCGCTCGCTCGTCCCCACTCCCTTTCCTGGTATGGATTTTGGGGGGACCCCCATGCTGTTTTTTTAGCGTAGGGGGTTCTCCTTAAAATCCATACCAGACCGAAGGGCCTGGTATGCTCTGGGAGGGGGAACCCATGCCGGTTTTTTATTTAAAATTTGGTGTGGAGTTCCCCCTCAAGATTCATACCAAACAGTGCCTGGTATTGGCGGGGATCCAAGTCGGATTCCCGTTCATTGTAGTCAGACACGTCTCTGACTTCAAGACGCAGGGCAAAGTCGGATCCAAAGTAGGACGACTGTCGTGTCGTACCCAATGTTAATGGCCCGCAACCTCCTGCTCTGGGATAAAATAGAACTCTATTATTAAAGGTCAGTTTTATTACTAAAATCACAGTGTATATATGGGCATATCTGTTCTGCAGTGGTTACTAGACTGCTTTCAAACTGATCCGTAGGTGCAGAGCAGTGCACCTGCGGGTTACCTGCACTGAGCCATAGACTTCCGTCATTACCTGCGAGTTTGGTGAGCTTTCTGAACGTACACCAAACCTGCAGAATATAATAGAAGTCTATTGCAAAGCCAAAGGTATACTGCGTTGCAACAGCGGTGCGGGTAAACTGCAGCACATCTGTGTGAAAGCAGCCTTGGGCCCCTTTCACGTGGTCAGTCTGACCCAATTGGACCCTCCATTCACCTCTAAGGAATGGCAGATGTAAACCGACTTGTGTCCTACCTCCAATCCAATAATTTTTTTTAGTATAGTGGGCTGTGTCCGCTCTGCATATACAGAGTGGACACAGACCTGCCATCCGCCCGATCCACTCATTGTGGCCCGCGACCAGTTACCAAGTCGCTTAGGTGGCCCTCGCTCTTCAAAAGGTTGGGCACCCCTGCAGTAGGCCTTGCTAGAATACTATAAAAGCCTCATTGTTCCATGCTATTTTTGTGGCAAGAGAATGAAAACATACTGCATACTGGCCCATGCTTAGGGAAACATGCTAGAACTGTACAGTCAATGAGGCACACCATGGTTTGTAAAATGAAAGGAATGTCCCATAAGCCACACGTCAAAACAGACCCGCTCCAACCAGGCCACACCTCCAATGCATTTTGCTCTGCCCCATAATTAAACTCCAAGAGGCTGAGCAAAAATCATTGAGGCATGGCCTGGTTGGAGCCCAGGCTAAGGTTACCACATACTACATCACAGCGAGTCTGTTTTGACGTGTGGCTTATGGGACATTTCTTTCACTACACATTGATATCTGGAGCCCAGACGTGGTTCTTACCCAACCGGCACTCACATCAGTGGGCACTGAACTGGAACTCCTTAAAGCCTGAGTGGCTCACACAATTTTTTACCTGGTTTGTAAAATACTTGATGCAAGGTATTCATACAACTTGAATAGTTCTAAAGTAAAGCATAATTTTTTATAATAATGGGAGATGCCAAAGTCAGAGGGGTAGATTTACTAAAGGCAAATAAACTGTGCACTTTGAAAGTGCTCCCCAGAGCTTAATGTGGTAAAGTCTCACTTTGTGAAAAATACTCGATCGGGTGCAAGAAAAATTTTAAACTTCATTTTTGTTAGCACATGAATGAATAATGGATATCAGCAGAGCTTTACCACATTCACCAAGTTCTGGGGGAAATGAGTGCAGCTGACAGACGGCAGAAACTAGAACTACAGAATCAAGCATACAGAATGTGCTTAAAGACAAGCAAGGAGGTAAGGGCAGTGTTGATTTATAATCAGAAATCGAAAGGTCAGGGCAGGTGGCAGACAGGAATCTAAAACCAAAACAGCGAGAAGTTCAGGGCACGTGACAGACAACTTGTAGCCAAGGACAAGCCTATTAACCAACAAATTCAAAACTCAAACTGGAAATAAGGTACAAGGTCACAGAAACGGGAGCCTAGCAACAGAATCACAGAGTGAGGTCTTTGCTCAGGAAGTTCCAAAACTGCACTGAGCAAATTTGGGGCCTGTGTCAATGGGCTTTTGTTTGCATCAAACAAGTCTTGCATTCCCATACAAGATTATAGGATTGCAAAACCCACCTGAAGCAGGTTGTCATGATCCTTGGAATACTAAAGTATTTCTCCTTTGAGGCTAACCCCCTCCGGACGGCTCAGTGGTCTGGAAGGAAGGCATTGTTCTGCGTTTGACTGTTTGTTTATGTACTTTAACCACTTCAGCCCCGGACCATTTGTCAGCTTAAAGACCGGAGGTCTTTTTACAATTTGGCACTGCGTCGCTTTAACTGATAATTGCGCGGTCGTGCGAGGTTGCTCCCAAACAAAATTGACGTATTTTTTCCACAAATGGAGCTTTTTTTTGGTGATATTTGATCACCTCTGCGGTTTTTATTTTTTGCGCTATAAACAAAAATAGGAGCGACAATTTTGAAAAGAAAGCAATATATTTTTTACTTTTTGCTATAATAAATATCCCCAAAAAATATATACATTTTTTTTCCCCTCAGTTTACCAGGGGTCTCAAACTGGTGGCCCTCCAGCTGTTGCGGAACTACAAGTCCCATCATGCCTCTGTCTGTGCGATTCATGCTTGTAACTGTCAGCCTTGCAATGCCTCATGGGACTTGTAGTTCTGCAACAGCTGGAGGGCCGGCAGTTTGAGACCCCTGGTTTAGGCCGATGCGTATTCTTCTACATATTTTTGGTAAAAAAAAAAAAAAAGAAAAAAATCGCAATGAGCGTTTATTGATCGGTTTGCGCAAAAGTTATAGCGTCTACAAAATAGGGGATAGTTTTATGGCATTTTTATTAATTTTTTTTTTTTTTACTAGTAATGGCGGCGATCAGCGATTTTTATCATGACTGCAACATTATGGCGGACACATCGGACACTTTTGACACCATTGTCATTTTTACAGCGATCAGTGCTATAGAAATGCACTGATTACTGTGAAAATTACACTGGCAGTGAAGGGGTTAACCACTAGGCGACGCTGTAGGGGTTAAGTGTGCCCTAGTGAGTGATTCTTACTGTAGGGGGGATGGGCTGTGTGTGACATGACACTGATCTCCGCTCTTACACAGAGCGGAGATCAGTGTCATTGTCACTAGGCAGAACGGGGAGATGCTTGTTTACATCAGCATCTCCCCGTTCTAACTCACCGTGAGACGATCGCGGGTATCCCTGCAGCGATTGAGTCCGCAGGACCCGCGGTCAGGCTCACGGAGCTCGCGGCGGGTGCGCGCACGTCCACAATGCCGTGATCTTAAAGGGGATGTACAGGTACGTCCTTCTGCCTGTCCGTGCCATGCTGTCGACGTAGATTGTCGTGCGCTGGTCGGCAAGCAGTTAATTATCTCCTGGGACTTCTGTGTCATTACACATATCAGTCCTCCTATTCAAGCTATCGGACCAATCCCTGCTGACCTTGTTTCAAGTCCTCATTTGCATGGCCAAGAGGACCTAAGTGAGGACTAAAGTATACTTTACAATTGACCAATAGGAAAGTGGTTGTTTGGGCGGGTGTTCAAACTGCTATGTATAAAAGTGTGTTGTGTGCATCCAATAAAAGGTGAGATTCCTGTTTGAACCTACATACAGCCTGCCTGGTGTCTTGTTCTGAGCTATCACAACTGGATTTGAACGGCACATAGCTGTAGTTCGAACCCCGGAGCATCGGATGACCGAACCTTCAGACATTGCGATCTGCAATTTGATTCAATAACAGCAGAGGAGTGTTGGAGAGTGGAACCGAGCGAGCAGGGGCTCGTTACACAGGTCAAATGCAAGTCAGCAGGTCAACAACTGCAGGTCAAATACACCCATAAAGGATTTTAGAATGTAATCAACACAAGTTCAAAGCTGTCACCACCTAACATCTTGCAGGCTTGTTACGTAATTAAATTTGTACTAAATTGGTAATCTGTATGGCTGACTTTGATGTAATTATTGGTTATGGTTTTTTGGAGTAAAAAAACACTGCAATTTTCTCTTTCACCTCCTTGTGTCAGAAGCATTCTCAGCAAGGCAAGATGCTCCCTCCCACCTCTCGCCAAGTTCTGATGTCACCAGCCTTCGCTATCTGCAACACTGCCTGTGAAACAGTTTGTAATGACAGTGGTGAAAAGACAAAGGAGGGATTTATCAGCAAAAGTTCACTCCAATGCTTTCACTGGCAGGGTGTAGGCTCTCTCTCCCATGGGCAGGTTCATACAGTCAGTAATGACAGCTTCCAGAGGCTGTGTGTGGGGGAGACCTGTACACTCTCAATGACAGCAGTGAGTAAGATACTGAAGCCCAGTGCTGTCATTACAAAGAGTTTGGGCTTCACATACAGCGTTGCAGGCATCAAAGGCTGGTGACATCAAGGCATGGGGATCTCGGAGGACATCGTTGATGAATTCCTAAAAAATGGCCGGAGCATTGCAAAGACCAAACGGCATGACTAGGTATTCATAATGACCTGTTCTGGTATTAAACGCAGTTTTCCATTCTTCACCCTCCTTGATCCTCACAAGATTGTATGCCCCTCGCAAATCAAGCTTCGAAATAAAACGTTGCTCCCTTGCGGCGGTCAAATAACTCCATAATCAAAGGAATTGTATATGCGTTCATAATCGTGAAGCAACTGAGACCACTATAATCAATACAAGGTCTCAGTTCACCATTCTTGTTTTTCACAAAGAAACCAGCAGGAGACGAGGATCTACGGATGAATCCACAAGAAAGTGCGGCCACATACTCCTTTATGGCTTTGTCTTCCGTGACAGACAAAGGGTAGACCCGACCACGAGGGGGTATGATACCAGGTTGAAGGTCAATTGCGCAATCATATGACCGGTGCGGAGGCAAACTACCGGCTTTACCTTTGTCAAAGACATCGTAAAATTTGCAGCAAATCAGGGACTCTGCCTGAAAAAAGTGATGTGGAGTGAAAGGAGGCAGTGGGGTCGGATAGTAGAAACGGATATGGAGGAGGCAACATTGACATTGCTCGGAGGAACAACAAGAAAAGGTGTAGGAGGAGTGTGGAAATAGAGAGCAGCTGGAAAGAATTGGGGGAGGGAAAGGAAAAAGGCAAGACTGATTTGTGGAAAGGGTAGTGAGATGGATATGACTGCAGAATTGATTTTGGGAAGGGGTCAATAAGATTGCACTGTGGAGGGGAAGAACAAGCAAAACCAGACTGTGTAAAATAGCAATATAATGAGGCTAGATTGTGCAGGAGGCGAAGGGAGGTGCAGCAACAAAGAATTGTGGTGGGTGGTGGGTTGAGCATAGAGACTGGAAAGTGACAGTTGGGGTCTGATTAGGGTAGTATCTAAACTCAGGACCACTCGCTAAAACATATCAGATAGCCCCCTGTCTAGTCCTCCCCTTTAGGCTACATGTACACTGCCACCCCTAAACATAACTCTCCTGGCAACAGAAAAAGACTAAATGCTGAAATTTTTTACACGTTTGTGTTTTTTTGCTGAAACGTTCCTCTCCTGAACGTGATCATTCTGCGTTCAGGAGAGGGGGCATTTAATTGCCCCTAAACTCTGAAAAACCTATGTGCACATGGACACATAGGCTTTTATTGAGTTGTGTTCAGGAGCTTTGGAAAAAATAAAAAACACCAAAAGCTCCTAAACTCACGTTTAGGAGCAGCAGTGCATCTTAAAATGTCCCATTTTTAATGTATTGAAAGAACGCATTGAAATAAATGCCTTTAACTCTTTTGCCAACAGAGTGCTGGTACGTAAAAAAAACAGCAGCCAGAAGTTTGTTTACATTTTTCCCCATAATTCAATGTAGCTATGTAGTAGAAGTAATTTGGGTGGCTGTAGCATAGGTCCTAGGTCCTGTTTAGGAAGGGGAGACTTCCTCCCCTTTCTGGGCAGAGCATCTATGGTGGGTGTCAGGATTCAGGCAATGGGAGACCAGATAACAGTTGCTGATCTCCCTTGTGATCAATGCACTCAGAAGCACTCACCTCTAAACAGCAGATCAATCAGTTTCTGCCCAATCTGCTAGTGCAGGGGTGTCACTAGCAATCTGATAGATTCTTGAAATTCCCTTAAAATAACTAATCACCTGCACTATACAAATCACATACATACATAATCACATTACCAGCCTCCTTGTGATAGTAATTATGTTAAAAAAAGAAGGTACATTAAAAAAAAAACAAAAAAAAAAAAACACAAAAAAATGTTTACAAGTGTGAGCATAAGACAGATATGTGCATATGGTATGCATGCACATATAAATTGTGGTTGTGCAACACAGGCATTACTCTTTGACGGATTGCTATTGGATTCTTGCAAAGTTTACAGAGTTTGTTATTCTTTTTTTTTGTATTGAAAAAATACTAAACATTCAATAAAAATTGTCAATTATAAAAAAAAAAAAAAAATGAATAATGATATGGTCATTATTTACCGCCAACTCTAAATTGGTATGCTGTAAAATCTCTTAAAAGGGTCACCAATAGATACTTTTGGGTGCCAGAGGTGCATGCAATATTTAGGACAGATATATTTGGTATCTATTTACTGTGCGCAATCTCATATTTTATCAAAACTTTGGGTTGTGTGCATGAACAAATAAAATATATATTTGATAAACAGTTGCACCAACAAAATCGTGCGACATCAAAAATTGCAATTACCATAATTTTATTCTACAGGTCCTCTGCTTTCAAAAAATATGTAATATTTTGGGGATTTTAGGCAATCTTCAGACCAAAACATGAATGTAAACACATAAGGAAAAAAAATTACTGTGGCAGCAAAAGGGTTAATGTAGGGCAGCTGGATTGATTTCCATTCTGTTTGACTAGTCTTATCAGCATCCTGCAGATGGTAAGGTAAATGCCTACACAGTACAGAAAATAATATTGTATAACTAAACGCTTAAAGTTGAATTAAATCCTCAGTGTGTTTTAGCCCAACACATTGAGCACAATACAATTCTTAAACTATTCTTAGGTTGGGTCCACAATATTGCGAATTGAATGCGTCAGGAGAGTGCGACCGGCTCTCAATAGAGCCGATTCACACATCTCTGGGGCACCCACAGAGTGCACTGCAGAAGAGTCCTGTGCGTCTTTGGCTCTGTTTCAGGTCCGAATTCAGCCAATAATTCGGACCCAATTCAGACCTGAAATGGTAAACGGGGATGCACCGGACCCCTGCTGTGTCCCGGAGGAGCAGAAATAACAATAGTTATTATTATTTTTTATGTTTGCCACAGTACTTTCAGTTTACAACTTTTAATGCTGCTGGCTCATGTTCTATCAGTGCTGCTTCCCTGAACTTCCAGTTCCCAAAAGGAAAGAGTTAACAATGGACAGTGCAGTCTCCAGTTAGTCTTTAGCTTGCCATACAAGGACACCTGCGTGTTTTTTTTTTTTTGGGGGGGGGGGGTTATGCATAAAGTGTAGAGACACACAGCTCTAGTCTCTGCATCCAATGATGGCACTGCAAGAGAAAGGAGTTACCTTGAAACAGGAAACCTGGGGCAGCAGTCATGGAACCAGCTTAAACTGGAATATAGGAATGGAATTAAAGATAAAGAAGTTGCTTACTCCTAAAGTGATTTAATCAACTGCTGAAAGTGCTTAGAAACTGAGGGTTTAATACCATTCTGTAGGCTAAAGTGGATGTAAACCCTCTCCTATACCCAGTGAAGTGAACAGCCTCAGATGATACACAGAGCTGAAACATATCTTCCTACATAAGTTTTACATACATTTCTTTTTTTTTTTTAACAAAAAATAGGATTTTTTGTACTCACCGTAAAATCCTTTTCTCTGACATCCATGGACTGACACGGTGTCTCTTTACACGTGGGTTATGTCCCTGCTTGCAGGAGAAGACCTAGGCAGAATGTGAGATGTTACACATACATTCTAAAAGCCAGAGCTGAACAGCCCCACCCAGGGGGCGGTCCCTCCGGGCATAACCCTCCCACTACAGTCAGCAGACTTCAGTTCGTAACAAAGCAGTACAAACTTAACAAGGAAGGGTGGGTGCCGTGTCAGTCCATGGATGTCAGAGAAAAGGATTTTACGGTGAGTACAAAAAATCCTATTTTCTCTTATCATCCATGGACTGACACGGTGTCTCTTTACACTTTACACGTGGGATGTCCCAAAGCAGTGTCAAGAGGGATGGGAGCAGTATAAATGGAAAAACCAAACTTTCACTCCAAGAAGGTAGATCTCCTCAACGGAGGAGTCGCAACTTTAAACAGCGGCCTGCAGCACCCTGCGGCCGAAGGAAGCATCCGAAGATGCAGCCACATCAACCTTATAAAAAACTTAAAAGGTATGAACAGACGACCAGGTCGCCGCCTTGCACACTTGTGCAACCGACGCTTGATGTCGGAAAACCCAGGAAGCACCAATTGCCCTGGTGGAATGCGCCGTAACCGGAAAGGGAGGCGCCCGCCCTTTGAGAGCATAGGCTTGAATGACGGTTTGTCTGATTCCCCTAAAAATGATGGCAGACGAAACCGCTTGGCCCTGTTATGGACCAGGGGCAGTCACAAACAGTGAGTCGGACTTCCGAATAGAAGCAGTAGCAGACAGGTACACCCGTAAGGCTCGTACCACATCCAATATGTGCAGCGCAAACTCTCTGGGATGCGATGGGCGAGGACACAAGGACGGGAGGACAATGTCCTCATGTAGGTGAAAGGTAGACACCACCTTTGGCAAAAGGGAAGGTCGCGGATGCAACACCGCCTTATCCTTATGGATGACTAAATATGGCGACTTGCAGGACAAAGCCGCCAACTCAGACACTCGTCAAACAGAAGTGATTGCCACTAAAAGGCCACCTTCTGAGACAAGACAAGAGAGGAATATCCCGGATATTCCCAAAAAGGAGGTTCCTGGAGGACCGAGAGCACCAAATTCAGATCCCACGGTGGGAGAGAAGGCTTGACAGGAGGGAGCACATGGCGAACCCCCAACACAAGGTGCTAACCAAGAAATGACCCGCTAGAGGTCGCTGAAAGAAGACGGCCAAGGCCGAAATCTGATCCTTGATGGTACTCAAAGCAAGCTTTTGGGTCACTCCACACTGTAGAGGACGCAAGATTCTGGGGACGGAATACGTCCGAGGACGCCAGTCCAGCGCTTTGCATATGGCGATATAAGCTTTCCAGGCACGGTGATAGATCTGCCTGGAGGAAGACTTCCGTGTCCTTAACATGGTCAAAATGACAGAGTCCGAGAGACCTCGGTCCCTCAACACCTGGCTTTTAACAGCTCTGCCGTTAAAGCCAGAGACTGTAAGCCGGATGAAACATAGGACCTTGAGACTGAAGGTCCTCCCTCATCGGCAACCGCCAAGGAACGTCCGCAACGAGACGTACCAGATCAGCGTACCAGTGACGCTGAGGCCAATCCAGAACAATTAGGATCACCGGAGTTTATATCAGGCGATAAGGACCCTATGGGGCCACCAACGCATCCGAGTCATCGCCCAAGGATCCCTGGATCTGGCCACAACCTCGACCCTTGCGACTGAGTCGAGAGGCCATCAGGTCCACATCCGACGTGCCCCACCGTCGGCAAAGGAGTTGAAATATGCAAGGACCACTCTTCCTGGTCCGGCGTCTGGCGATTGGCGACTCAGATAGTCCGCCCCTACAGAGCCGGCACGTTTCTTCCGGCCCACTTCAGGATACGTATTACCTCGGAAGCCGCAGCTGAGCTCCGAGTCCCCCCGTGATGGTTTACATACGCCACCGCCGTGGCGTTGTCCGACTGGCTCCTGATGGAGCGACCCCGTACTCTCTCAGACCTGAGGAGAGACACAGTCCGATGGCCCGTATTTTCAGAACAGTGATTGGTAAACGGGCTCGTCCGGAGTCCAAGGCCTTGAGCCGACAGGACTCCCCAGACTCCACCCCAGCCCGTCAGGCTGGTGTCCATCGTGAGTACCGTCCCTTGGATGGGAGGGGAACGACTTTCCGGACCGAAGAGCCGAGGGTCCCAACCACCATGTCAGGGACGCCCTGACCAGGTGAATCACCTGGATCCGAAGATCCAAGGACAACGGGGATTTGTCCCAGGTGGACAAGATCTCCTTCTGCAATGCCCTGGTGTGTGATTGGGCATACGGAATGGCCGCGAAGGAGGCCACCAGGAGTCCCGGGACTCTCATGCACACAACGGATTGACAACCATGTTCGGGATGTCAGCACCCGCACTGCAGACTGAAGTGTCAGCAACTTCTCCAGAGGTAGGATACCTTTGCCTCCAAGGAGTCCAGAACCAGAACTAGATACTCCAGACACTAAGTCGGGACCAGGACTGACTCCTGAATGTTCAGGAACCACCCGAAGTCCCTGAGGGTCTAATTGACGATAGTCACCTTTCCTCTAAGTCTGAGCCACTTTCTGCTCATAGCATAAGACCGTCCAGATAGCCCACGACAGCAATACCTCGCTGTAACAGAAGGCTAGAACCGGAGCAAGCACCTTGGTGAACACCCTTGGTGCCGAGGCAAGGCCGAAAAGAAGAGCCACAATCGATAGTGGACTTCGCTGATCGCAAGGCGCAGAAACTTCTGGTGACTTGCGCAGATCGGAACATGCAAGTAGGCGTCCTTGAAGTCCAAGGACGCCAGAAGAAAATCCCTTTGGTGGAGTGTAGCGATCACCGTGCGAAT
This sequence comes from Rana muscosa, assembly GCA_029206835.1. NCBI lineage: Eukaryota > Metazoa > Chordata > Amphibia > Anura > Ranidae > Rana > Rana muscosa. The sequence continues at coordinate 124,353,960 of CM055128.1, forward strand.
GGATCCCATGCGGAATTTCTGCACCTTCTCGAAGGCATTCAGGGCCTTGAGGTCCAGGATAGGTCGAACCACGTCCTATTTTTGGGACGACAAACAGATTCGAGCAGAATCCCTGAAAACTCTCCTGTGACGGAACCGGCACAATCACTCCGGACCTGATCAAATCCTGTACAGCCCCCAAGAGGGCTGCCCGACAGGTAGGAAGGAGAGGAAGATTCAAGGGAAAGAATCTGTGTGGGGGCCAGGATCGGAATACTATCCTATATCCTGAGGTGACCACCTCGCACACCCACCAGTCGGAGATTCGGGAGGTCCACCGATCCGTGAACCTGCGAAGTCGTCCCCCCACCCCAGAGTCGGGCGGAGGCAAGACTTCACGCGGAGGCGGGCTTGGGAGCCGCTTGTTTGGCTTACGCACCCAGGGGCACTTGTGCCCACCAGCCGCACTGCCGTCAGTCTGAGAGGGCCTACCTGTGGACTCTGACTGACGAAAAAAAAAAACGTTTTGCTGGAAAGGAAGGCCCCTGTTTGCGGCGGGCCTCCTCACCCTTGCTAGTCTAAGGAAGAAGAGTGCGTTTACCTCCCGTGACATCCATGACGATGTCATCCAGAGCAGCACCGAAAGGTCTACCGCCTTTAAATAGTAGATCCGTCAGGAGCTTCCTAAGGCTAGGTCAGCAGACCAGCATTTCAACCAGATAAGACGACGCAATACCACCGCCGAGACAGAGGCCCTGGATATTAAAGGGGCCGCGTTCAGCGTGGCGTCGCACACAGAAACCAGACCCTGAACCAGTTGGTGGGCCAGAGCAACTGTGTCTGGAGGAAGAATATGCTCCTTTACAGCTAGGTGCAACATTTTTGCCCAACCTGTAAGTGTTTTAGACACAAGGGTCGCCGCTACCACAGGTCGTAGGGCGGATCCCAACAAGGCAAACATGGTTCTGCTCACCACTTCTGACCTCCTGTCAGTGGGGTCCTCAAATGCAGGAGTCCCCTCCATCGGGAGAGTGATGGCCTTGTTCAACCGGGCGACTGGAGGGTCGACCACTGGGGGAGAAGCCCACTTTTTAAGTAGGGCATCTTCAAGGGGTATCTGATAGACAAACGCCGCGGGACCATAAAAAATTCTTCTGCGGCTTTTCCCAGACCTTATCAATGAGCTGGTCAAAGAAAGTACAATGGAAAAAACCCCTTTAGAAGGCCTGGCCTTAAAAGAACCAAAGGAGACAGTATCCGCCTGAGGTTCTGCATCCGCAGCATTTGAGCTTGAGAGTGTCCCTCACCGCAGTCATGAGCACACTAACAAGCGCCCTGTCATTTACTGACTCAGAACTGGAGTTTCCCTCATAAGGAATGTCCTGTTCAAAACCATCCATACATTCAGAACTAGGGTCCTGAGCGATAGTGGCTAGGCCCATATCTGAATCAGCGCACTGCCCTCGAGTAGATAAAGTGGGGAGAGGGCGCCTTTTTTGCACCTTGCGCTTGCACACAGCTCCCATCCTGGTCAGAAATTGATTCCAGGGCTGCCCACAACAGGTCCATAGGGACCGCAGTGCTGAAGCACTGCCTGTTGCCACTGACATTTTTAGGGGAAGCTGGTGACACAGACTCCATATTGTCCCTCTCTGAGACTCTCTCAGATAAAAAGTCCACCCACAGGCTGTGCTGACTGAGGAGGGGGCGCCCAGGGGACTCACCAAACCGGACCAGGGACCGCTTAGTTCCGCTGTCTGTACCGCGCTGTGTCAGCGCTGGTGAGCTGTGAGGAGATTCGCGCTGCTACAGCAGCGCTAGAGGCCAAACTAGTGCTGAAAAGCACGCGGGCTACAAGAAAATGGCCGCCGCACTTCACTGAGGCGATCCGCGGCAAGATGGCCGCCATGACGCAGTTAAAATGAAACAGCACGCACAGCGCCACTCAGGCCCCAAAAAAAAAAAACCACACAAAAAAGCCCCAAGGCATACATTGCAGACCAGCATGAGCCCCCCAAGAACAGTGTGACCCCCAAGCACCCCACACAGCCAGCGCCAGTAATGGTGACAGAGAGCGACAATAAAATACAGGGGGAGACAGGGAAAATCCCCCACAGAGAAACACACAGCCCTTTGTACTCACCTGCAGGCAGGAGAGACTACTTACCCGTCCCCTGAGGGACACACTGGTGTTTCTGACAGGACTATCACAGTGCAGTACTGAGTAGCTGTCGGCCCGGTCCACCGCGAAAGATACAGTCAGTCAGGAGCTGTTCAGTCTTGAGAGGACCGTGGGAGCATGAAAGCAAACCCGGCCACCCCTGGAGTCATGGGGCCTGTCGTGAACTGAGTCTCACGCACACAAGGCGAGGATCAGCACGCTCGATGGTTGGACAGGGAAGACTACGAGGATATCCTGTACCCAACCTGTTGCCCAGCCGACAGTTGATAGAAGATTCTCAAAAATAAAATAAAAAAGAATTCCAAAAAAGGAATAAAATAGGTCAGGAGACTGGCTCCTGAGGGAGCCACGTCTTCTCCTTCTGCTAGGCAGAAAAAAACTGAAGTCTGCTGACTGTAGTGGGAGGGTTATGCCCGGAGGGACCGCCCCCTGGGTGGGGCTGTTCAGCTCTGGCTTTTAGAATGTATGTATAACATCTCACATTCTGCCTAGGTCTTCTCCTGCAAGCAGGGACATAACCCACGTGTAAAGTGTAAAGAGACACCGTGTCAGTCCATGGATGATAAGAGAAAAAGGTTTATTCAAAGTATTTACAGTACAAGCGGTGAACACATTCGGCATCAATTTCGAAACAACATGGATTACCATATAAACTAATCAATATCCCAGTAGGGAATGTTTTAGGACTTACACAAAGTAGGATGGTCCTTCAAACAGGTGTGCTGTGCTATAGGGTTACTATAGGGTTACTAAAGTAACCACCGAGGGGAGGAAAGAGAGGGGGGAGGGAGGAAACCACAACAGGATAGTAGAGGGGAAGGAGAAGACAAGGAAAAGATGGAGAGGAAGAGGGAGGGTAAGGGAGAATGGGAGGAGGGGAGAGGGGGAGGAGAGACCCAGTGGCGTCACACTGTGGGGCACAACATCATACTGATCGTCAAGGCAATTACAGAGTGATTCTCTGTAGGCTCTCAGTTGCTGGACAGAGAGACACACAAAGGGCATTGCTATGTAATTGCCGTGCGGATCATCCTCCGTGTCCTGTTGTGTAAACTTTGCAGTCCAGGTCTCCTGCTTGTTATAAAGACAGAAAACAGAGCCAGCTCCAGCAGCAGCGCTTCCACCTGTGTGTGCAAAACATCTCCAACCTGTGCACACAGCAGTAAGATGCAGGGCTGCATGATGTCAGTGTCTCGACTCCCGACCATCAAAGGGAGGGGGATATTTGCATCTCATCTTATCAGCCAATAATACTTTGTCCGTTCTGCAGCCCCTCCCTCTTCCCTTCCCACCCTCCACATTTTGACTTCAGTTCCAGGAAGAAGCCAGAATCAGTCCTCAGCTTGCCGGCATCCATGTGAGTTTTTTTTCCCTTTAGGTTTACTTCAGGGAGGGGGGAGAAGGAGGTTCTGCAGCAGCAGGGACAGTCATAGATATATGCTTTTAGTGCAGGTGATGGACGAAGAGGGGAACAGGACCAGCATTCTCTTATCTATTCATGTTGTCATGTATTTACACTGGCACTTTTACCTAACCTGGCACTACCACCTAACCTGCCCCCCTAACCTGCCACTATACCACCTTAACCTGCCACTATACCACCCTAACCTGGCACTATTGTCTATCACCTAACTTGGCACTATAATCTAACCTGGCACTACTGTATATCACCTAACCTGGCTCTATATCATCTGCCAGTATACTACCCTAACATCACTTGACGTCGACGTGCGGTGCACTGCCTGTCCGCCCTGGAGGGTGCCAGTTTTGAAAACCATTTATAATTTTCCTTCCACTTCACAATTATGTGCCACTTTGTGTTGGTCTATCACATAAACTCCCAATAAAATACATTTACGTTTTTGGTTGTAACATGACAAAATGTGGAAAATTTCAAGAGGTATAAATACTTTAAAGGCACGGTGTGTGTGTGTGTGTAATTTTTATAGTTGGCCCCCTACTTTTGTCCCTGTCCCCCCATGTGCCCCCCTAAATATGAAAGCTGGAGGCGCCACTGGAGAGACCACAAAAGGATAGGAATTGAGTACAAACTCTATAAGGGTATTAAAGTGAAGCTCCACCCTAAATACAAACTTTTGCTATTTGGAACCCTCCCCCCCTCCGGTGTCACAATTGACACCTTTCAGGGGGGAGGGGGGTGAAGATACCTGTCTAAGACAGGTATTTTCACCCACATCCGGGAGTCCTCTCTCCGGGAATCTGCGGGAGTGACGTCACTTCCCCCAGACTTCCCTTGGTGTTCTGGGAGACACTCGGCTCCCAGAACACAGGAGGACGAATCAGAACGGCGCAGCGTGACTCGCGCATGCGCCGTAGGGAACCGGGCATGAAGCCGCAAGGCTTCACTTCCTGGTTCCCTCAGCGAGGATGGCGGAGGGAGCAGCAGAGTGACGAGCGATCGCTCGTCCTCTGCTGTGGACGTCACTGGACTCCAGGACAGGTAAGTGTCCAAATATTAAAAGCCAGCAGCTGCTGTAGCTGCTGGCTTTTAATAATTTTTTTCCAGCGGAGCTCCGCTTTAAGAAACATGAATACATACTGGTAGAGTTATATCAGGGCACATCATCATAACCCATTAGAGAAAAATCTGCATTCTCAGAGCCCAATGCATCTATCCATCCTGATAAAATTTTGTCAAATTTGTTGAGGCAGTTCCGGTTAAGATAAGTGATCTTATACAGTGGTAAAACAGAGTTCAAAACAGAGCTCCATGTAGATACTATGGGTGGTATAGCATCTTTCCAATGAAGAAATATCTCCCTACGTGCATAAAAAGATGGCATAACTTAAAAAAAAAAAAAATGTAGTATATCGACTACAGGTCGACTGATATGGGTTCTTCTCTGGCCGATGCCGATATTTAGAAATTGCGGCGGCCAATTTTTTTGGGGGGCGATTTTTGCGCTTTTGGGCTAAAAATAGTACCTGTAAAGACGGCTTCCCTGCAGTCTCAGGGTGAAAGCCTGAGTTCTTTCCACACTGAGGCGATGCCCTGAGAGGACAATAAAAAAAAGTCCTGCAAGCAGCATCTTTGGAGCAGTGTATACCGCTCCTCCACCACTCCTGTCTATTGAAATGAATGGGCACCGCTGCCGAAGCACCTGCAAAGCACTTCGGCAGTGGCGCTACACGGGCGCATTTAACCCCTTCATCGGCCGCTAGCTGGGTCAAAAGCGCCCCTCTAGCGGTCGAATAGCGCCGCTAAAATGCCGCTAAAACTAGCAGCGTTTTACCGTCAACGCCCGCCCATTCCAGTGTGAAAGCAGCCTTAAGTAATAAGAAGTAATACAGAAAATTTCTTACATTTAAACATTTATAAAACACAACAAGCCTCCAATCAGTGCACTTGTATGTATAAGTTATTCAATATTTTTTATTGGAAAAGAAACAAAGTTTGGTATGAACAGACACAATAATGCAGCAAAATCGACTCTCAGGTCGTCAACATAATAGCATAAAAACATAGAAAATACAGGCACAATACATGGCCAACTTTTATCCTTACATCCAAAACAAAAGGCAGAACTACTAAGTGCTAGTGGGACTGAACAGGTACTTCACATCAATGGTCAAGAATGCGATCACGTATAGTGAGTTAGAAAAAAGGGAAAAGGAAAATGATGGTTAGGAAGCCACCGAGTAGCCTTGGTGAATGTCCCTGAGTATCTTGGGGCTCACTATAGTGTGAGGCCCCATAGACTATCAAAAGTATCGTACCTGTAAATACCAGAAACAGAAATAAATAAATAAGGAAATGGAGAGAAAGGGAGAAAAGGGAAGCTAAACAGATAAAAGAAAGAAGAGAGGATCATCCTGGAGTTCCTTACGGAGTCGAGTTATAGCTGATCCATGGGTCCCATATCTTATCAAATTTTTTGGAGCTATTACATAGTATATGGGTGAGCTTGTCAATCATAATCCAATTGAGTTTACTTTTAATGTAATCTAGAGGAATGATCGACTGTTTCCAATGCCTAGCAATTGTGATTCTCGCTGCCAGCAGTATATAAGTGATCAATTTTGTTGATTTTTTTTGGGTACCTCATCTGGTAGTTTGTGAAAAAGAGCGGCTTCTGGAGATCCACGGATGTTTACCCCAGTTATTGAGTTTATGAAACTGAATATCCTTATCCAGAATCTAGTAACAAGGGGGCATTGCCACCAAATATGATACATCGTCCCCAACTGGCCGCATGGCCGAAAACAATTCGGCGAGGTAGGAGGGATGCATTTTAACTACCCTAGTCGGGACCAAGTACCATCGTAGGAGTGTTTTGTAATTAGCCTCTATAAGAGTGGTATTGATGGATATTTTGGATAGGTTAAAGGCGATTTCCTGCCATTCAATCAGATCGAAGGTAAGGTTCAGGTCCCTTTCCCACTGATCCATATAGGCAAGTTTGGAGTCTGGTTCAACGAGAGAGGCGTATACCACAGATACACGCCCTCTCTAAAAGGCTCCTGTTTTGACATGATAGTTCAAATGTTGTGAGCGTAAGTGGTCCCACCCGTAAGTTGTTTAGATCTGATGAAGGATGCGATTTGGTCGTACCAGAAAATTTCGCTAGGGGGCAGTTGCAGCATGTCTTTAAAGTAATGTAAAGAGCATATTTGGTTACCATCGAGAAAGTCGCCAATTCTTAATAACCCCTATTAAAGTCACCATTGAAACAATCGTGGCTTCAAACCAGGTGGGAACTCTGGGTTACAAAAAATGGGTGCTAGTGGTGTGTGTGGGGATGATAAAGGGCTACGGTGGCGTATTCTGCCCCAGATTGCTAAAGAATGTGGATAGAGCGGGGAATAGTATAGGCGGGCGCAGACGACTGGGAAGCCACATTACTGATCCTATAGCAAATGAATGGCAAGAAAGAGCCTCAATGGAAACCCAAAAGGGGGACTGAACCTTTGGCAGTGGTGTAAGCCAACTGGGCAATCTGGGCTGCTTGAAAATATGCCTGCAGGTTAGGGAGACCAAGCCCCCCCAGAAGGTTTAGGTGTAAAAAGTGTCAGTTTTTGCATCCGAGGCCTCTTGTTACCCCACACAAAGCGCAGGACTTCAGCCTGTAGACGTTGTAATTCTCCCCTCGGAATTGCCACTGGTAGAGTTCTGAAGTAATAAAAGGAGTCTAGGTAAAAACTTAATTTTTATGGAGTTGATGCTGCCAAACCACGAAAGAAAATAATCTGCCCAGCAACGAAGATCTTCCCTACGTTTTTTAAATAATGGGGGGTAATTTGCCCTATAGTTTCAATGGAAGAAGTTAGTTGGACCCCTAAGTATGAGAGAGAGCATTGAGTCCACCTAAAATTATATGTATTTTGAAGGGTCTGTACAGTAGCAGAGGGTAATGAAACATTAAATGCTGTCGTTTTTTGAGAATTCAAAGACAGACCAGAGAGTTGTGCAAAATGGGTTAATAAGGATAGCAAATTGGGTAAAGTCACTTGGGGGTTAGTGATATACATAAGGAAGTCATCGGCAAATAAAGCACATTTATGTTCCTGTTGACCGCAATGAATACCATGAATATTAGGGATGGGAACGAAATCGGGGTTTTATTGCCAATTAAAAAATCAAAGGAGAAAGTGGGCAACCCTGTCTTGTGCCACGCCTAACAGGGAATAATGATGATTTATGACCTCTAATGGAAACTTGGGCTACTGGGGAGCTGTATAGTGTCTTCAGCAAGAAAAGGAATGTAGGGCCGAATCCCAGGGTTTCTAGAGTAACAAAAAGTTAATTCCAATTTAAACTATCAAAGGCCTCATTGAGGTCTAATGAAAGGAGTAAGAGTTCCCGGGCAAGTGGAGTATCCCAGTTAGAGCGTACCGCTGAGATCAGGGAAATGGATCTACGAAAGTGTCGACGTCCTGCTATAAATCCAGATTGATCCTTGGATATATTGTGCCAAAAAGGTTTTAAGGCGAGAGGCCAAAAGCTTCGTAAGGATTTTTAAATCGCAATTTATTAGCGAGATTGGGCGGTAATTAAGTACGTCAGAAGTGTCTCTGTTGGGTTTAGGAATAACACCTATAAAGGCCTTATTTTCGTCTAAGGGGACCACACCCCCATCACGCAGGGAATTAAAATAAAGAGCCATATGCGGGGCTAGCTGTTCGGAAAACAGTTTGTAGTAAGAATTGGGAAGACCATCAGGGCCCGGTGATTTATGAAGTGACAATGTTTTGATAGTACTGCAGATCTCCTCATATGTAAAAGGCTGATCCATAAAGTCCCTATGATCTTCCGCAATTGGCGAGAGGGGGAGATTCCCCAGAAATTCCCTGATAGATGGAGTCGTCGCAAACCCCGGGAGTTCCCATATAATTCGGCATAAAAATAATGGAACTCCCAGAGAATCTTTTGGGGGTCTTGGGAAAGATGGCCTCCCGAGAGTCTAATTTTAGGGAGCGCAGAGTATGAATGTCTAGGAGTGATCTTGCGCGCTAGTAAGGAGCCTGGACGATCTTGCCAGGTGAAGAATTTATGGTTCGTTCAACGTAGTTGTTTCTCGGCTCTCGTGGTGAGACAAATGTTAAGTTCTAAGCGGGATTGTTCCAATTTATTAAGTAAAGTAGGGGATGGGGATCGTTTGTGTTGTATGGCTAGAGCTTCATATTCCTTGGTTTTGGCAGATATCAACTCATTGCAAACCTTTTTGAGTCTAGATGACAATTGAATAAAAGCCCCCCTGAATGAAGCCTTGTGTGCAGCCCAGTTGTTTGCAGGAGAGGTATCAAAGCAAGTCTTCAGGTGGTTAGAAATCTCAAGACAGCGAGATTCATCACTAAGGAGCGACTCATTCATGTATGTATAAATTTAGATAAAAAAAACAAAAACAAAAAACACTATATCTTAAATAATAAAATACACAAAAACAGGTAAGCAAAACTTTTGACTGAAAAAAAATGGGCTAACTTTATGGTTTAGTTATTTATTTTTATTCATTAAAGTGTATTTTTTCCCCAAAAATTTCATTTTAAAAAGACCTGCGCAAATACCGTGTGACATAAAATATTGCAACAACCGCCATTTTATTCCCTAGGGTCTCTGCTAAAATAAATATATATATATATATATATATATATATATATATATATATATATATATATATATATTTTTGTTTGTGGGTTCTAAGTGATTTTCTAGCAAAAAATACTGGATTTTTACTTGTAAGCAACAAGTGTCAGAAAATATTTAGTCTTTAAAATGGTTAAACTAAGATCCCCTACACGCTGGAGTTCAGTCCTTTGAAAAGTAGAAACATTGTGTCTCTTTGCTTATTTTCTCAGACTTGGCAGGCTGCCCAGATAGGAGAGACAAGTCGCTCCACGGGAAGACTTCAGGCGACTTGCATTGACTTCTATTACAGAAGTCATTTGCAAGTTGCACTGAAGTTTAAATCTGCCTTTTTTTTTTCAGCACAATTGGTCTATGACGATTGATTAAAAAATGCCAAATATCAGCCGGCCGATATATATCGGTTGACCGCCAATATCGACCCCGAACGTGGTCATCAAAAACGTTGAGCAATATAAACTTGGGATCCGAGTCAAGGGTTAGAGAAGTAATCCGACTGAGGTCAGCAAGAACCTCCAACCATTATAAATCAAGGTGTGGACATGACCAGACCATATGTAAAAAGGAAGCAGCCCGAGTACCGCATCTGGGGCAAGATGCCGGAATCGCAGGGTTCATAGTCAATCTTTTTGGGGTGAAGTAGGCTCTGTGTAGGAATTTAACTAAGAAAAACGGTCTCTGGCTGAGATCATATTTGTAACAAAACGTGACAAACAACCCTCCCCAGTCCTCCTCAGTTAAACCAGGGATGTCTACTTGCCATTTACCAAAGGTCCTTTCTAATTTATTAGTAGGGGCTAAATAGGCGGAAATATAGGGAAGATAAAAAGGTTGGTCTACTATCTTAACAATAAGTAACCCCTTAACTGGGTCCGACTCCAGGATGAGAGAGGGTGGGAACGGTTTATGAAACGCATGATTGAGTTGGTAGTATCGAAAGAACATCCACTGCAGCAGTGCATACGCAGCCTTAAGGGCGGGGAAGGAGCTCTTCCAAAGTAATGGGGCTATCCAACGCCTCCGGGAAAGTGGACGTTAAGCACGGTAGCTCAATCTCCTCCAGGTAGTTATGTAGTTCCTCATCTGTGCCCACCATCCAAGAGCGGTAAAGCTCTTGATAAAATGATGCAAAACAAGCATGAATAGGAGGTGGGATCAGTCAGTAACTCCCCGCTAGAATCTCGATTGCAGGAGATAGACACAGGTGAGGAACTCTCTCTAGCCAACCATGCCAACATATGACCAGTTTTCTCCCCTTGTTCGAAAATATGTTGGGATTGATGCAAGAGCTGGGTTTTAGTGGCAGATGTATGGAGCAGAAGGACATCCCGCAGTGCGGCCTGGAAGTCAGAATACACTCATGGAGCTCTAGACTGAGTATTCTACCTCAAGGGCTGCAACCTTCCTTTCTGCTCTCTGCAAATCCTCCCACAAACCCTGACGTACCTGACGAACATGTGACTAAAGACTTCCCTGAAGAAGGCTTTAAAAGCATCCCAACAGGTAGAGAGAGATACAGAGTGGTCTAGGTCATTCCAGGAGTGTATCCTATCGGATCTATATGGCTCAAACCCTTAAATCGGATAACCAGAACTTGGATAAATGCCACAAACTATCCATCGGAGCGGTAGACACATTCACAAGAGGAGCATGGTCCGAAATAACACGAGGAAGGATGGAGATGTCCCGAATTCTGGAAAGTATAGACCCCCCAGCATAGACTAGGTCTATGCGGGAGGTTTTATATATGAGGCAGAATGACAGGTGTAGGCGCGCTAATGGTGATGACGCCACCTCCAGACATCTGTCAAATAGGAAGCTTCCGCCCATGTGGACAGCTCAGAGGGGGTACATGCCCCTGTGAAGAGAGTCTGTCCATCCCAGGATCTGGGACTATATTGAAATCTCCAAGAATCAACACATTATCAGTGGAATAAGTCACAATTTTTGCTTTCAGCTGGTTAAGTAGTCTAGTGGAGGCAGGGGGAGGCAAGTATAGCCCCCCCACAACCACAACCAACTCCAATCTATCCAACGTGGCATGCAATACAACATAACAGCCTTCAGAGTCCAGCTCCAGTGCCAATAGTCTGAATGTAGGAGATTTATGAATCAGAATGCTAACCCCTCAGGAATAATTGGTATATGAGTGGTAGTGATGGCCCACCCAGGGTCTCCTAAGACTTAAAAGTTTACTTCCCACCAGGTGGGTCTCCTGCAAAATACAAACTTGGGGTCGATATGAGTTCATAAATTGAAAGACCAGGGACCTCTTTCAAAGAGGAGTTCAGACCCCTGGAGTTCCAAGACACTATGGTACAGTCAGCCATAAATACCAGATACTATGAAACTAGGCAAGAGTATCAAAAGGGGGCCTGGGAGCAGCACCCGGACCACCGCATAGAACATTTCAGGAACAACATGTTAACCCAAGACATCAGAAATCACACCACTTGTAGAACAAAAATAAAAAAGGGAAAAAAATAAATAACAAAAAACAGTCCCAACCAAACGCCCCACCCCACCAACCCCCAACTCTGGGTAGGCTTAAGATCCAACCACAAAACAAAAAAGGCGGTAGCGCTTTCTAGGGGGGGGGGGGGGGGGGGGAACATGTGAAAAACAGCATCCACAGTCCGGCAGTCAAACGGCACACGTTAATCATACAGTTTGAGACCGGATTAGAAAAGTGGGTGCAGTCTCCCAGCGGGCGTTGGGGGTACAAGACGTAAGCAGCAAGGATAAAAGGAATAACCATTGGGCACATTAACATAGGCCATAATAATTAGGGGGGTATGGATTGAAAATCTTATATCCAGTCAGGACTGGCAGCAGAATTGGTGGTAGGGAAAAAAAAACATTTGCCAACCAGCGGACCAGGAATGAAGGACTAAGAGGCGCTATAAATCCGCAGCACATGGAGAAGAGCAGTGTGTCATTCCAGGCAGAGGCCTCCTCAGGGGTTGTGAAAAACCGGACAGACTCACCGTCTTCAACCCGCAGTCTAGCCGGAAACAGCATGCTGTACTTTATACTCTTGGTGCAGAGTCTTGCTTTCACTGAATCAAAAGATTTCTGCTACCTCTGTGTTTCCATTGTATAATCTGAAAAAATGCAGAAGTTTGGTATTTTCAAAGGGTAGCTCACCCTGGGATTTGGCCTCTCTCAACACTAGGTCACGATCACGGAAGAGGAGCAGCTTAAAGATGAAGGTGCGAGGTGGTGCTCCCTGGGGTCCCCTAGTGGAGGGAATGCAGTGAGCCCGCTCTACAGTAAAAAAATTGTGAAAAGCGAGCTGAAGGAAGCAACTGTTGTAGAAGACGTTCTGCAAAGGCAGTAGCATTGATGATCCCAGCCCCCCCAGGAAGGCCCAGTATGCGCAAATTATTTTTCCTGTTACGGTTTTCGGAGTCTTCAGCCCGAGCTTCCATCGCCTTAACCTTAGTCTTTAATGTGCGCAGATCAGCATCATGTCATGTATCGTGTCCTCAGTCTGAGACCCTCTCTGTTCCACCTCAGTCACCCGGCCACGGAATGAATCGAGATCCTTTAGAATAAATTCCACATTGGTCTGTATGTGGTCAATCTTGTCGGTCAGGGTGGAATTACAGCCTTAAAATCTGCCACTGCGGCGGGCACCCGGTCAGGCTCTTCAGTCTGGGTCGCCATGTGGTCAGGGAATTCAGGCAAAGCCGCAGCCCGGCCTTACCCATGGTGTTAGCTGCTGCGGCCGTGCAATGAGTATTAGGCTGCGATCTTCGCCTAGTCATACCCTGGGGATGACACTGAGGGGGAGACGGGGGGGGGGGGAGACACAGGCCAGATTTTAAATGTCGCTCTGCACCTGAGAATAGCAGGAGAGAAAGTCGGTCTCCGGGAGCTCGGACACTACACGTCTGCACCCAGCGCCATCTTGGACACACCCCCTTTACATTTAAATCTGCTGTCTTCAGCTTTATATACCGTTTAGAAAGTGCACATCCTGTTAGCATTTTCTTTTCCGGATTCACCTGTGGGTGTGGATTCCTGCCATATACTGTGAGACAGCTGAATGGGGGAAAGGCGCACACTCCCTCTCTTCATAGGCAGAAAAAGGAAGAAAACAATGCAGAGCTGTGCTGTGAATAGACCAGCTCTCCACTAATCTATTTATAGCACCCAACCTGACACAAAATTCAGCCTGGTTTTATCATAGCTGACAGAGAACTTGTCAGAAGTGATCATGCTGATAACAGAAGAACGAGCAGGAGAAAGCCACGGGACTTTGTGCTTTGAAGAGAGATAAGAAAACACTGCAGATATATGTGACCAGCTCAAATTTCATGAATGGGGTTTACATCCACTTTAAACTGCCTTACAAATATTACTACTTATAATAATCAATATTTATTATCTGCCAAAATGAGGTTAGCATGCGCTCTGTCGTGACTATAGTAATGAAATCTGGCAATCACCACACGGAGGCATACACATGGAGCACATTGTTATTCACAAAGATATCAGATCTGTGTCTTATTGGAAAAGTGTGGCAATATACCTAAACCAAAAGCAAATGGTTTAGGAGAAGCTGCAGGAGAGCACATGCAAGGCAATAAAATATAAAACCATATAGTATTATTCCTATTGCTTGTAATCTCTAGTAGGGTTTTCTGAAGGAAGGAGGAGTGACATTTTTTGCTTGAAAGTTGAGAATCTTGCTGGAGTGGTCGGGGTTAGCTTTGGAGGAAGATTTATTTTTGGTACCTTTGTTTGATTTTCCAATTACGACGGATCCGTGTTCATCCGATCCCCCCATAGGGGAAAGCGGAGATCTGATAGGGCGGTCCCTGCACAGTGTGTGGGGACCGCCCTGTCATCCGCCGGCTCAGCGGGGATCAAAGGAGCGATCCCCGCAGAGCAAGTGGAGGTTCACGGGGTGGATCCTCACGGATCCATCCTGTGTGAAAGGGGCCTTAGTCAGATAGAAAAAAAAGACAAGTCCATTTAATTCAACCCCAAAAAAAAAAAAAAAACAGAATTAATTAGAAAACCTCCTTAGTTCCTGGAATCACATCAATAATGGTTTCAAATCCAGGGTTGAGAAAATTCGAAGGAGAAAGAGGGAACATTTTTCTTTAACAAAACAAATTCTAATTTTGAAAATTCATGATTTTTGCAATATGTATATGCATCAATTGAACATTGGCATGGCAAGTAAATGATTTCAGGCTTTTTTGGTGGTTTTCATATGAAATTCATCAAATGCGCTGACGAATGATTTCTGGAAACTTCCATAGGAATGTTTGAATTAAATTTTACTGGTATGGCCAACTTTAGAGGGAACATTTTTGCTTAGGAAAATTCAGCCTAAAAAATCAGCACTCTGTGCTGTGTATTAAATACTCTTGACCCTTGCACTGTGTATGGTAGGAGCACAGCAGTCAGGAGTGTGTAATATGCAGCACAGCCCAGTGAAGAAGTCCGGATTATGTAACATTCCATGCACACGGCATACCTCTAAACATACTCCTGACCCCTACTATAGTTTGATTAATGTTTAGGTTATTTTTTTTATATGTTTTATATACAGTTTTAAGGATCAGAACTCCTGTTGGGTTTTCACTGCTCAGTTAGGGATAGGCAGAGGTTTCGCTAGACAGGAAGTAAGGGGAAATCAGCCAAAGGGACCCACACAGAAATACTAATCTGACAGGGGTTCCACCCTTACCTATCCTACTAAAAATTTATTTCTGTCTGTTTTGCTGTTGGGGAATTCCCCTCACTTTCTGTCTAGTCGGCATGACTGGATGCAAGGGTAAATCTCTCCAACGCCCAGATAGCATAAAAGAAAAAAAACTTGGCAAGTGGTTCAATACCTTACCCACTCTATACGAAAATAAGAAAACATTTGGGCTGGACATATATTTCACTAATTATTGTGCTGAGGTTTATATGTGTCTGTGAGACTCTTGCATGTGGCACAATAAATATTCAGTTATGTACATAGGGACATAAAAAATGTAATACAAACACCTTGGGCATGTGCAGTACTCCAAGCCCCTCCTTCCTTGCAGTTCTTTAGCTGCATTTACCACCAATACCTGTCAATCATTTTGATGGGGAAAACGTATTTAATTAAACTTTTTAATCAGGAGCAGGTCTTTCTGCTCCCATGTAAACTGGCACTCACCAAAGCAGCTTCTGCAGTGTTAAAGTGGCATTAAAACACCCCCCTCCCCAAAAAAAAAAAAAAGTAGTAATATAATGCAGTTTACTGATTCTAAAATGTTGTGGCACACTTCTGGTCTAAAGCGGACCATACATTGTTATTCATCCATACAGACAGGGTGGATGGAGGAATCCCCCCCGCCCCTTTTTTTTACTTTTGGGATAAAGGTTTTACATAAATGAATAAAAGCCGACCATTGTAAGCACCCTGACAGTGGCAAATGGTTTCTCTCAACCCTCTAACTGCCAGTTTTGCCGAACAGCTTTGTCTGTTAAAGTAAGTTGAAAAATAACAGACCTTACTGGTTGGATTAACAAGTGAAAATTGAAAAGAGTATACAAAAAGGTAATGAATTAGCCACCACATCTAAAAATAGATGAGCTGAAATAAATTGTTTGTTTTTGGGATTAATATCACTTTAGGAATAGTTACCATGTAGCAAATTTATTATTTCATTGCAACGTCTCTGTTCCATTCATAGCAGACCAAGGAGTAATCTGCATATGATGTTAGGTTAAGTTCACAGGTGGCGCTAAAAACAGGTGATCACTTTTTTATCACCCCTGTGACTGCCCAGCAATATTGTGACACGGCAGTCACTTAAAGCAGGGTTCCACCCAAAAATGGAACTTCCGCTTTCCGGATTCCTCCCCCCCTCCGATGTCACATTTGGCACCTTTCAGGGGGGGGGGGGGGCGCAGATACCTGTGTAATCCAGGTATTTGCTCCCACTTCTGGTCATAGATCGCTGCAATATCCGTATATCTGGCCCCTCCTCCGTCCCCCCCACTGCCTTCTGGGAGAGACACAGGTCCCAGAAGACAGCAGGGACCAGTGAGAACACGCAGCGCGTCTCGCGCATGGGCAGTAGGGAACCAAGAAGTGAAGCCACAGATGATGGTGCTTCCACCCGAGAGCCGAGGGACAGATCAGCTCCGGGTGCCGACATTGCGGGTGCCCTGGACAGGCAAGTGTCCATATTATTAAAAGTCTGACTTTTTAAAAAAAAAAATTGGCAGAACTCTGCTTAGAAGTCTGCAGCAGTCTTATTTGAAAGTCAATGGGACCATGTGCCAAGCATGGCTATGGCAGTTGCAGCACCACAGTTTAATATGAAATTTTGGGATACAAAAAATCCCATCGAAGATCAAAAACAGGCATGCAGGAGGTGGCAGGATTGAATTACAGACCAGGCACATAGGATCACTTTATAGAGAGGCGGTAGAGCATGACACCCTTGTGAATGAGTCCTTATAGCAGGCTTGCAAGTTAAGATACATAACTAAACTGTGTTCCTATTTAAACCCTTAGTAATACTTGGTTAAATCTATTGGCCCTAGTCAGCTCATTTTCTCCCCTGAGCTCTTTAGCTTGTTTTGTATAGGTCAATTCATTAATTAGAAAAAAATAAATAAATTTAAAAACAAAAATTATTTGGTATACTTGTATAAGAAGCCCATTTTTATATGCCCTTATACACTGGAGAGATTACCATTTTTTTTTTTTTACATTTTTCACCAAAAAGAACAAAGACAAAAAGTTGAGTTGCATGGAAAATAAAATAACTTTCAAGACAATATTTCCAAGCGAAAGCCTTGGGAAAAACTATATACAGCATGTATTTTTTTTTGTTAATTAATTATAAAAGGTATTGAGGCATCAATAGCTGAAATGTAAAAAATTGCTCTGGTCCACAAAGAGTTCAGGAACTGAACCGGTTTAAGTATATTTTGCGGGTACAAGGACTGAGGCATGCGTGTGCTGTGAATACAGTAAGATTAATCAGATTCTTTTCAAACTATGCCCATTTAAACTCATCTCACAGTCAGTGCAATGTGGCCATACCCATCATTTGCTGGTTGAATAATTTTTTGTTTCGCCTTTGAATTCCCAGGGTCGGATCAAGTCTCACACAATACTAGCAACCCCTCCCCCCCCCCCATTTATATATACACAATCATGTGAAAAAGTACACCCCAAGAAAAAACTGTTTACTTTTTCAACATATTTAGTCAGGCAAACATTAGATCTTTATTTAAACCGATAGACGTAATACACTTGAGCAAATTGCTCATTATATTTACACTGCATATTCATTTTCAGAATCCAAATTAACAAAAGCGCACATTTACCACCATCAGTTAAATTTATGAATTTAGAATTTGAGGTTCCAGATTAGAGGTCAGTGTTTAGAATCGCTTTGGGCAGGTGAGACCTGTCTCATTTAAAACCTCTAAAGACCTAAAAAAGAAGAGGGTTGTGGACAAGTCTGGCAAGGAATAAAAAAAATAAAAAAAAACTGCCACCAAATTATTTGAAATCAATCATTTCACTAAGCATAAAATGATTTAAAAGTGACATATATTTCAATGCTGATTTGTCCAGGACTGACCAAACTAGCACTAAATGACGTCTTCAAGAACTGCAAAAATTTCATCTCAGGATTGGTCACTGAATTTGCCATTGCCATTTGAATCCCATTGAAATGTTGTGTGGATTTGAAACAGCCTGTTCATGAAAGAAAACTCAATCCTGCAACTGAGGAAAGGAAAAACGTACCGCTCAAAAGCTTGAGAATTCACCAAATAGCTGCTTCCGCCCGGTCACTCACACAGGTGCTGGCTCTGCACTGATGCATGGGAGAAAAAGAAACCCTGGACTGCCGCACTCTGTATAGACAGTTATTTATTCCAAAATTTCAGGTAAAAAATCCAAATTCAAAATAAATCCATAAATCCAAAACAACAAATGCAGATGGTGTGCATGCAGGGAAGGGTGGCTAACGCGTTTCACGTCACGAATTGACGCTTACTCATAGCTATGAGTAAGCGTCAATTCGTGACGTGAAACGCGTTAGCCACCCTTCCCTGCATGCACACCATCTGCATTTGTTGTTTTGGATTTATGGATTTATTTTGAATCTGGATTTTTTACCTGAAATTTTGGAATAAATAACTGTCTATACAGAGTGCGGCAGTCCAGGGTTTCTTTTTCTCCCATCAATCCTGCAACTAAAAGGGATTTTGCACGGTCAATAGCAGAGACTATTGGACAGGCGTGCAAAATGCCGACAAGAAGTCATTTTGGCTAAAAGAGGCAATGAGCTTGTTATATTTCCTCCTTCCCGGTCCCCCCCCCCCCATGACTTTACCATTAAGATCAACAGCACAACTATTGGTCCCTCCACACATACCAGGGTGCTGGGTGTAAGCCTAGGCTCTGACCTCTCCAGCCCCCACATCCAATCACTGGCTAAATCTTGTCGCCTTAACCTCAGCAACATCTCCAGAATTCAAACCTTCCTAACGACACCGCAAAGCAACTTATTCACTCCTTGGTTATTTCCCGCTTCGACTACTGCAACTCTCTCCTTAATGGCCTACCCTTACACAGGCTACCCCCCCCCCCCCTCCTTTAGTCTATTATGAATGCTGCTGCTAGACTAATACACCTCACAAACTGATCAGTGACTGTCGCTCCTCTCTGCCAATCCCTTCAATGGCTTACCCTACCTGCTAGTATAAAGTTCAAAATACTAACCACAACATACAAGGCCATCCACAACATTGCCCCCAGCTACATCACCAACCTCATTTGCAGACATCGCCCAAACATCCCCTCCGCTCCTCTCAGGATCTCCTGCTCATAGCTCCCTTGTTACCTCCTCCCATGCTCGCCTTCAGGACTTCTCCAGCGCCTCTCCCATCCTCTGGAACTCCCTGCCCTGGTATGTCCAATCAGCCCCTACCCTGTCCACCTTTAGGAGATCCCTAAAAACTAATTTATTCAGGGAAGCCTATCCCACACCCACCTAAGAACTGTACCTGAGCCACCCCCATCAAATCATCCCTTGCAGCTGTTACCTTTTGTACCCCCAACCCCCTCCCTTTAGAATCTAAGCTCTAAGAGCAGGGCCCTCCTGTCCCTTCTGTATTGAACTGTATTGTAATCGTGCTGTCCCCCTTCTACATTGTAAAGTGCTGTGGAAACTGTTGGCACTATATAAATTGTGTATAATAATGGGGCAATACCAGCTTCTAAGGTCAAGGGTGCACTTCCTTTTTTCATTATGCACCATCACATATATATATATATATATATATATATATATATATATATATATATTTATATATTTTTTCAATGAAGATCTAATCTTTGTCTGTTGCAAAAAGCAACACTTTCCATGAGGTGTACTTACTTTTTCACATGAATTTACATATTTCAACAGTACTTCTAGCTGTTTACCTTGAGTCCTGCTTTAACTGGTTTGTGAAATTCTTCCTAAACTATACAGTGTGTATTATAAGAATTTATCACTACATTGAAATGCACTGCAAAAATGCAGGATTTACAGTATATATTTGGTGCATTAAAATGCTTGCACTGGGGGCGTGTCCGGAAGCCGACCTGCATGGCAGCTTAGATCCACAGCTCTCTCCCAGCCCGAGCTTTACAGGCACTTTTGGGGACAATTCGCTACACCAGGATGGGCAAATCCCGGAACACCCGCTCCACTAAGCACAGGGGATCATCCCAGCCTCCGCCCGGATCAGCAGCGGACCTCAGGGACTTCTTCCTACAGCCTGCTTCTTCCCCCGGGAGCGCAAGCAAGATGGCGCCGGACCCCTCCATGACCCGCTCGCGGTCCTCCGCACAGAAGAATCCGGCGGCATACACGTCCGACCGGACATCTGCTGAATCCCTGCCAGCCTCGGACACCGCGGACTCTCCTTCCACGTCAGGTGCTCTGTGTACCCCCAGCCATTTCCTCCTCCATGAGGCGACACCACGAGGAGTGCAGGCCGACACTCTCCCCCCCCCTCCTCCCCCGCACTATACTCAGTGCTCAGATGCCTTTCCACGCCTGCTGCGGACAGCTTCAGATCCCTGCATGCAGGGACCGAGCCCTGGTTCCCCTTCTCATTCGGAGTCCTCACTGGACTTCCCCACTCTGCCGGGCCCCATATATCCTGCAGTCCAGACACCTCAGGAGCCTGTGAGGCCCCGGGAGGACTTCCAACCCTCCACTCCTATACCGCCCCCTCATGAGGCTCAGAGACTGTCTCCCACACAGGCCCCCAGCTCTCCTGTGGCACTGCAGGTACTGCCAGCTCCCACTAGCTCTCAAAAAGGCTGCTCCCCTGCCCCACGTCCACCTAATACTGCAGCCATACAGCCCCCCATGCCGGACCAGGTGCCATCCTGGGGCGATCAGTGGGCCTCACCTGCTGGGCTGGCGTACCTGGCGCATGGCTACACTACCCCACATTCTCAGCCGCTGTCACCCCGACTGCCTCCACCAGAACAACACCCCATGTTGGCCCACGTCCAACCTCCACCCCCACAGTGGCAATCATATTTGCAGGCGATACCTACTAAGGAGGACTTTAGACAACTGGTGGAGGACGTGAAGTCCACGTGCCGCTCAGAAATCCAAGCCCTACAGTCCGGCCTCAGGCACTTGGCCGATCGTGTAGAAATGGCCGAGGAGGACATTCAAGACACCAAACTAGCTGTTCACAGGGTCCATCTACAAGGCGCAGACCATCGTTCCCTCCTGAGAGATATGCAACGTCATGTGGAGGACTTGGACAATAGGGGGCGCAGAAACAACATCCGGGTGAGGGGGGTCCCGGAATCTGATGGCCCTGAGGACATAAAGAACTCCTTACAGACTGTGTTTAACAATCTTCTAGGGAAGCCCCCCACAACGCACATTGAAATGGACAGAGCCCACCGGGCCTTGCACCCCAAAGGCGCCACCTCTAAACCACGGGATATCAGCTGTAGGATCAGCTCTTATCCCTTGAAGGAAGAGATCATGCGACAGGCCCGACTGGCGCGCAAAATAATGTTACATGATGCCCCCTTGCAGCTGTACCCGGATCTTTCATGGATCACCCTGCAGAAGCGCAGACTCCTACAACCGCTACTTCATGCCCTGCAAGAGGAGAACATCCCCTACAGATGGGGATTCCCCTTCAGTCTAACGGCAAACCATCAGGGAAAATCGGCCGCATTGAGATATCCCGAGGATCTTCCTGCCTTTTGTGACGCCCTGGGGATGCCCGTCCCCCAACTACCAGAGTGGGACCTCGTGGCGACGCCACCCCTGCCACCTGCAACTTGGCAGAAAGTCCCCTCATCTAACCGCCCTCGAAATAATGGGGCTTCCCGCAAGGCTGCTCGGCACAGCAATGGCTGAACCTGCTGAGACTCTCCCCATATGTTGCCCCTTACTGAACTGCCTGCCCATATGATTAGCCTGCTGTTTCAGCCCTGGACATTCTTGAACCTCTAGTCCCCTCTTAAGTGTCCTAGCTTAAATTCCCAGTTTCTCTTACGGGCGAGCCCCAAATGGGTCTCGTGAGAGTAGGATTTTTTTGTTGCATCCCCGCCCCCCCCCCTCCCTGGTTAAGTGTTTACTATCTCTTAGTTGAGTTTTTACGTGTCCACTGACCAACTTAGGGCTCCCTTGCATCCGCCTGACCTTTCCTAGTGGACTTTGGTTGGGTGGATCCCTGGGAAACAGTATTGACCTAGGCCTATTAGCCTTTCAAGGTCAAATGCAAGTATTTGTTCTAATTGTCTATTGCTTTCTATGTGCTCACTTTCTTTCTTTTCCTATTTTCTGGTCTCTCTTTCTTCTCTCTCCATCATCGAGTGGCTCTCCGCGCGGTTCGTGGAACTCGCCTGGACCGTCTCCCGGGGTGTGCAGGTCCCTGACCCCTGGCCTTCGTCAGCTCCACGCCAAGCCAGGTAAGAGACTTCCTCCCCTCCCCCACCCGTTACCATGGCTAAGGTCTTGTCCCTGAACGTACACGGCCTGAACTCCGACAGAAAGAGGCATCTGGCACTGAGGGAGTTTAGACAGTCGGGCGCGGACGTTGTCCTCGTCCAGGAGACACATTTTGACAAGGGGGGGTCATTTGCATTCGCATCCAGGCAGTTTCCCCAGATCTACTCCTCTTCCGGTCTCCGCAAGCGAGCTGGGGTTGCTATACTGATCAAGCACGGGTCTCCATTTACCTGTTCTGGTTATTATAGTGATCCACGTGGTCACTTTGTTATCCTTCGGGGACTGTGGAGTACACAGGCGATCACGTTCTGTGCTCTATATGCCCCGAATGTTAAGCAACATAGATTCTTGTCAGGGGTGTTTGCCCGCCTCTTCAGAACTGAACATGGGCTTTTGGTGATAGGGGGCGACTTTAACTTGGCCCACTCTGCAACTGCGGATCGCCTGGTGGTGAGCCCCCAGGCGTCATCGGCTCGAGCCCTCAGGGACTCGAAGCTTTTCCGCCAACTCTTCAGACGTTATGCTCTCTTTGATGCCTGGAGGGCTCTCCACCCGGGTGATCGGCAGTACACCTACTCCGCCCCACATCGCACACATTCTCGTATCGACTACTTCTTTACCAACAGCTCCACGCTCCGAGTGACCTGTGAGGCACGGATACTCCCGATCTCCTGGTCAGACCACGCACCTATCTTGCTTACGTTGGACGTGAGCTCCCCAGTCTCTAGACCCTACAACTGGAAGTTAAACACATTCCTCCTCCAACACCTCCCGTCCAAAACAGACATGGGCACCACCCTGCAACATTACTTCACGGAGAACTCCACACCCGACGTGTCCCTCTCCACGTTGTGGGAGGCTCATAAGGCGGTCATCCGAGGTAAATGCATGGCGATATCCTCAGCTCTGAAGAGGGATGCCTTGGCTGCGAAATTGCGAGCCGAGAGGGAGCTTGGGGTCTTGGAGCGACGGCTGCTGACGTCCCCCACCCTCTCCCTTCTTAAAAAAATCACGAACCTGCGTATGACACTAAAGGATCTAGCATTAGGTCGTGTAGAAAAGGCTCTGATTAGACTGCGACAAGTTTATTATGACAAAGGTAATAAGGCCCACTCCCTTTTAGCGAGAAAGCTGCGGGATAGCCACCTTGCGACTACGCCTCACCAGATCAAAGACAAATTCGGCAGCATACACTCTCATCCTAAGGACATAGCCCATACCTTTGCTGACTTTTATATGCACCTCTATAACAATCCTGACATCCCCAGCGGCCCCCTCTCCCCTAACCTCTCACTACGCATGACGCAGTACCTAGACCAGAGTGGAGTGTCCAAACTCCAGGACTCTGACCTAACGGCCTTAAATATGCCGATCACCGAAGAAGAGATAGAACAGGCAGTTAAATCCCTACCTTCCCACAAATCCCCAGGCCCAGACGGTCTACCCTATGAATACTACAAGTCTTTCCTCCCCCTGTTACTCCCCCACATGTGTAAACTTTTTAATGCCTTCCTGCGAGACACTAACGTCCCGGCGGATATGCAGCGCTCCTTCATCACCCTTATCCCCAAGCCCGATAAAGACCCTGTTCTGTGTGCCAACTACAGACCTATCGCCCTCCTGAACTCAGACCTAAAAATCTTTACAAAACTACTCTCAATCCGTTTAAATATGGTCCTCCCCTCCCTCATCCACAAGGACCAGGTGGGCTTTGTGCCGCTCCGGCAGGCAGGCGACAACACTAGGAAAGTGATTGATCTGGTGGACGTGGCGAACAGGGAGAAATCGGCGTCCCTGCTCCTTAGCCTGGACGCCGAGAAGGCCTTTGACCGGCTTGGGTGGCCCTTCCTGTTTGCGACGCTCCGCCATGTTGGGTTCCGGGGTCCTTTTTTGCAAGCAATCCGGCACCTCTACTCCAACCCGTCCTCGCAGGTAAAGACCCCTTTTGCCCTCTCGCCCTCGTTCTCTATAACCAATGGCACACGGCAGGGGTGTCCGCTCTCACCCCTGCTGTTCGCGCTTTGCGTTGAACCCTTGGCAGCCTCCATCCGGGGTAACTCGGATATCCGGGGAATCTCGGTACGGGGTCGGGAATTTAAAGTCTCCATGTTTGCAGACGATGTTATCCTTTCACTGACGCAGCCTAGGATCTCTCTTCCAAATCTCCACGCGGAACTGGCCCGCTATGGAGCCCTTTCGGGATTCAAAATTAACAACTCCAAGTCAGAGGCCCTACCTATTAATATTCCTGAAACGGAACTCGCTCAGTTGAAGGCCAACTTTCCCTATCACTGGAAGAATAACACCTTGAAATACCTAGGAATACATATCACCTCAAAATTCTCTACTCTATATCAGGAGAACTTCCCCCCACTCTTCCGTTCGATTAGAACTTTAATCACGCAATGGAAGCAGCATCGCATTTCTCTATTCGGCCGGATCGCCTCAGTTAAGATGGCGATTCCCCCGAAGCTCCTTTACCTCTTCCAAACACTGCCCATCCCAGTCCCCTACAAACACCTGAGAAGCCTCCAATCTGACCTTATTAAATTTATTTGGAACTACAAGAGACATAGGGTCCCTCGGTCGGTACTATTGGCAGCGCGTTCGGATGGGGGCTTGGCGGTCCCTGACCTAGTCAGGTATTACCAGGCGACCCAGCTCCGTGCTATAGCCTCGTGGTTCACTCAGTGGTCCTATAACAGGTGGACGGAGATCGAGAAAATATGGCTAGCCCCGACCCATCCAAATAGTCTGCTTTGGAGTGCGGGTGCGGAGGTCCCCCCCGACTGATTGTTGGGCTCCATGTCTCAGCTAAGGCGACTCTGGCGCAGGGTGGCGGGTCCATATGGGTTGAACTCTGAGCGTTCGCTCTTGACTTCGTTCGTCTGTAATCCCAAAGTGCCGGATAGCCTCTCCCACCAAATGTCGCACCCCTGGACGTCTCGGAATCTATTTCATTTCGGGAACCTAGTGGATCTCGTAAAGCGCACATTATTACCCTTCCCTAAACTTCAGACCAAATATGGCCTACCGCGCCAGGCATTTTATAGCTACCTACAAATCCGCCACTATGCTATGACCATAGCTCCCGACTTACACTTCTCCCCCCCAACCCCCTTTGAGTCCTTGGTCCTGGCAGGCTCCGCCCAGAAGGGCTTAATCTCATCCATTTATAAAATACTTAACGCCTATTCCATGGATTCGAGGGGTCGACATTCCTACATGACTAGGTGGGAGAAGGCCCTCAATGAGGAAATTCCCCTAGAACAGTGGCAGATCATATGGTCTCGGGCGGCGAAGGGCTCCCTCTGCACTCTGTACAAGGAAAACACTTACAAAATCCTTCTTTTTTGGTACATGACCCCTGATGTGCTCCACACCATATACCCCTCCAGCTCAGACCGTTGTTGGCGCTGCCAGAAAGACAGGGGGTCCCTCCTTCACATTTATTGGAGTTGCACTCTACTCACCCCCTACTGGACCGAAGTACAGCAGTTGTTGTCACGGTTGTTGGAAATGCCGATCCCCATGACCCCCAAGTTCTTCTTGCTAGGCCTCTCGCCGCTGCGGCTTATCCCACCCTACAAAAAACTGACAAGCCATATCCTCACAGCTGCACGCTGTCTCATAGCTCTAAACTGGAAAAAACAATCCCCCCCTACTCCTGAGGCCTTGCACGCTAGAATCAAAGACGTGGAGCTGATGGAGAAAATGACGGCCAGGATGCAGGATAAGCTGGACGCCCACGACAAAGTCTGGGGGCTGTGGCACCTTCGGGAGGATCCACCGTGACCGGGTGAATGAGCTACCATGATGATCTCTCTTCTTTTCTTTCCTCTTTTCCTCTTTCTTGCTCTCCCCTGAGAGTATTCTAAGGGCTCCCTTTGTCCCGAATAGTTTGCTGGATGTTTGATTTTGTTTTTCTATGACGCATTTCTGCATCACTTCCATCTTTGGTAGGGTGCCTGCTATTGCTTACAAGTATATGGATAAAACCTTACTGTCTCTGTTCGACAACCTGGAAATGTAATGTACTCCATTTTTTTTTTGAAGTCTTACATCCCTTTGTATTTTCTTTGTAGAAAAACACAATAAAAATGTTATTTGAAAAAAAAAAAAAAATGCTTGCACTGCAGCACATTCCTTGGAATTCATAAAGACTGGCGCAGACAGATTTTGCGAAAGGGTCTCTCATGCATTCTAAAAGTGTAGAAGAAAGTGCAAAATTCATGTACCTGTCTAGAACTTGCACATGAATTTGATTCCTGCTTCGCCACTTTTTGAATGTAGGAGACACACTTTCGGAGCCAGTTTATCTCTCTGTGCGCCAAATAGAGATTTTTGGTTCATTCAATGCACCCCCATTTAAAAGTGGCGCAGTTTAGAACTGAATTTGGCGCATGACTCCCTCTCACAGCCAAAAGTGTCGCACATGCTTCATGAATTTGGTGCAACATGAGGGTTTAACGTCAGAAAAGAGGAGCAGCAGCTTTAATGAATTTCCGCCCAGCCCCCCCCCTCCCCATTACGTTCAGGTGTAATAGGCCCCAACTAGAACTATCCCCGAAAATGAAATAGGTCTCATGCAGCTGTGCACTGAAGATTTTTATAGTCCAGCACCTTTATGGGGGTAATAATATACAGTTGTGGCCAAAAATACTGGCACCCCTGCATTTCTGACAGATAATGCATCACTTTTGCACAGAAAATTGTTGCAATTACAAATGTTTAGGCATTCTCTTTTGTTTGTATTGGTATGACACAAAAAAGTGGTGAAAAAAAAAAGCCAAAACTGCACACATTCCACGCAAAACTCCAAAAATGGACTGGACAAAATTATTGTAAGAAATAATTGCATTTCAAGTTTGTAATGCTCCTGTAATTCGTAATTAAACTCGCCTGTATCAATTAACAGGTGCTGACAATATATAAATTACACTGGCAACCAGTTAAATGGTGAAAAATTGTCTCAACCTTTCTGTTGCGTGTCTCTGTGTGCCACATGGAGCATGGAGAAGAGAAAGAGCACCAAAGAGGATTTGAGAACTAAAATTGTGGAAACGCATGGACAATCTCAAGGTTACAAGTCCATCTCCAGAGATCTTAAACTTCCCGTATCCACTAGTGGTGCAACGGATCGGTGGTGATCCGTGATCCGTGATCCGAACGGGTCACCCTGTTCGGATCGGATCACCACGCGATCCACGGAGCGCTCCACAGCCTCGGCCATAGGAAAGGCCGCGGCTTCGGCCTAGCTCCGGCCATCTTGGTACACCTGGCGGCACCGCTGTAATGACGTTTTGTCGCCGCCATCTTGCTCCACTCACACTCCTGCACAGTAATGATAGTAAGAAGGGGCCAAGCGGACATCTTGTTACACCCAGCGAAGTTTTAAATTTCACAGTTATTTTCAACACAAAATTGAGTTTGTATGCTTAAATACATTATTTGGAAATCCAACAGACTGTTTACATGTTAAATTTTAAAAGCAGCAGCAAACCTGCTGACCTTACATGCTTGCTAATGTGACAGAACACCTCTGATTTTCACATTTAACATTTAGTTAAATGTGAAAATCAGAGGTGTTCTGTCACATTAACAACCATGTAAGGTCAGCAGGTTTGCTGCTGCTTTTAAAATGTAACATGTAAACAGTCCGTTGGATTTACAAATACTGCATTTAAGCATATAAGCTCCGTTTTTGTGTTGAAAATAACTAAAATCTAAGACGCCGGTGGGGGTAACAAGATTTGTGTTTTTTTTTTTTTTTCCGATCCGAAAATGATCCGATCCGTGGATCGATCAGATCCGTGAGTTTTTTGATCCGTTGCACCCCTAGTATCCACTGTGTGCAACATTGTCAAGAAGTTTACAGCCCATGGCACTGTAGCTAATCTCCCTGGACATGGTCAAAAGAGAAAAATTGATAAAAGATTGCAAGGAATGCTGGCTAAAGAACCTCGATCAACTTCCAAACAAATTCAAGCTGACCTTCAGGCACAGGGTACAACTGTGTCAGCTTGCACTATACATCGCCATCTGAATAAAAAGGGACGCTATGGTAGGAGACCCAGGAGGACCCCACTGCTGACACAGAAACATAAAAAAAAATCCAGATTTGAGTTTGCCAAAACTTACCTGAGGAAGCCAAAATCGTTTTGGAAGAATGTGCTGTGGACAGACGAAACAAAATTACAACTTTTTGGTAAAGTCCATCATTCTACGGTTTTCAGAAAAATAAATTAGACATTTAAAAGATAAGAATACAGTCCCTACAGTCAAACATGGTGGAGGTTCACTGATGTTTTGGGGTTGCTTTCAGGCACTGAATGTCTTGACTGTGTGCATGGCATTATGAAATCTGAAGACTACCAAAGAATTCTGGAGCTGCAATGTAGAGCCCAGTGTCAGAAAGAGGTCATGGATCTGACCCAAAGCACACTTCAAAAAGCACCCAGAAATGGTTTAAGACAAAGCACTGGAGAGCACTGAACTGGCCAACTATGAGTCACAGAGCACCCGTGGAGAGACCTCAAAACAGCAGTTGGGAAAAGGAACCCTTCCAATCTGAGACCTGGAGCAGTTGGCGAAAGAGGATTGGTCCAAAATTCCAGTAGAGAGGTGTAAAACTCATTGATGGTTACAGTAAGCGATTAATTTCACTTTTTTCCAAGGGGTGTGCTACCAACTATTAAATTAGGGATGACAATTTTTTCCAATCCATTTTTGGAGTTTTGCGTGGAATGTGTCAGATTTGGCTTTTTATTTCTCCACTTTTTTGTGTCATACCAATACAAAACAAAAGAAATAAACATGAGAATGCCTAAACATTTGTAATTGCAACAATTTTCTGTGCGAAGTGGCGCATTCTCTCACAGAAATGCAGGGGTGCCAATATTTTGGCCATGACTGTACCTGTTATGTACATTCAACCAGAGGCTTAACTAAAAAGCAAACCACAGGGACTTGGTAAAGAATCTAAATTGGGGGTTATGTCATAAACGTTACTCCCATGCAACCCGGAAGGGCACATTTTTAAACAATTAGGATTTATAAGCCCGATAGAAGCTCAAAACAGCCGAAAACAGAAGAAAAATGTATGTCAGTTTTTTTCTGTCCATGACCCTGCTGAGGAGAGTCTTCCCTCTCTTCCTCTACCTTTAATACATGCACAAAAAAATACAGGTTACAGTTGTCACTGGAACAGGAAGGCACAAACTGCAATAAAAATGTTGTCAAAAGATTTACCCCTCCTCACTATTTAAAATGTGTTTTTAACTGGTATAGTACAGAACACAGGCATTGTTTTAGATTTCTGGGTTATATGCTACTACATTCAGGTGATTGGCCACTGGCAAATACGAGCTGTAAGAACCCCCATATAACCCCTCCTACCCCCAATGCTTCTCAATTTTTTTCTAGTGTCCTTTGGTGATGGATGCTTCCTTTTATATCGAAGAAGCTTACTGGCTTCTACTAGAAGTTTTCTTGCATGGATTCCTTTGAGTACCTAACTGCGGACCAGGAAAGTCATTCTTTTAGTGGTTTGCAGGATCTCTTGACCTTTATTGCAGGTATGGAATGTCATACATAGTATCCAGGGCCAGTTTGTTGCAAGGCCCAGGGATCCTCTGATGACTGTGGGTTTAGTTCTCCCCGATCTACTCCTTCCTTCTATAAAAGATCCTTTCTTAACTGCTATACAAAATCAAGGTGGAGGGCATTTCAGTTATTCTCGTGGCACCAAATTGGCCCAGAAGAGCAAGGTAATCAAATGTGCTCTTCTCAGCCATGATTGTAGATTGACAGAGGTGAGAGCCGGCGGTGCGCTGGATGGTCTATGTCAGGGGTAGGCAACCTTGGCCCTCCAGCTGTGGTGAAACTACAAATCCCATCATGCCTCTGCCTCTAGGAGTCATGCCTGTGATTGTCAGGGTCTTACAATGTCTCATGGGACTTGTAGTTTCAAAACAGCTGGTCTATGTGGACAGATTTACCCCGGATGCATGCATACTTAGATAGCCTTTTTTAATCATCAACCATGCGAGTTGCTAAATGTTTTACCTTCATTTAAATGTAACCATATTGCTACACTTAGAGGCGCCTCTCTTCTCTTTTATACTCTGTAGCTCCTGCTGGATTTTGCTTCTAATCCCCTTGTGGATGGACATTTTATGGTTTCACATTGCTATAATCTTTTTTATGGACTATAAACTGAAGGACTTATGAATAAATGGTTGTGGAACGAATCATTTGAGTTCCCATTATTTCTTATGGGAAAATTTGCTTTGATATACGAGTGCTTTGGATTACAAGCATGTTTCTCAAATGAATTAGGCTCGCAAACCAAGGTTTTACTGTATTTTATTATATCTTCGCATGTGGCAATACTGAAGAAATTACACTTTGTAACAATGTAAAGTAGTGAGTTTACAGCTTGTATAATAGTGTAAATTTGCTGTCCCCTCAAAATACCTCAACACACAGCCATTAATGTCTAAACCGCTGGCAACAAAAGTGAGTACACCCCTAAGTGAAAATGTCAAAATTGGGACCAAAATGTCAATATTTTGTGTGATCACCATTATTTTCCAACCCTCTTGGGCATGAAGTTCACTAGAGCTTCACAGGTTTACACTGGAGTCCTCTTCCACTCCTCCATGATGACATCACAGAGCTGGTGGATGTTAGAGACCTTGCGCTTCTCCACCTTCCGTTTGAGGATGCCCCACCGATGCTCAATAGGGTTTAGGTCTGTAGACATACTTGGCCAGTCCATCACCTTTACCCTCAGCTGCTTTAGCAAGGCAGAGGTCATCTTGGGAGGTGTGTTTGGGGTCGTTATGTTGGAATACTGCCCTGCGGCCAAGTCTCCGAAGGGAGGGGATCATGCTCTGCTTCAGTATGTTTCAGTACATGTTGGCATTCATGGTTCCCTCAATGAACTGTAGCTCCTCCATGCCAGCAGCACTCATGCAGCCCCAGGCCAGGACACTCCTACCACCATTCTTGACTGTAGGCAAGGACACACTTGTCTTTGTACTCCTCACCTGTTTGCCGCCACACACACTTGACACCATCTGAACCAAATAAGTTTATCTTGGTCTCATCAGACCACAGGACATAGATCCAGTAATCCATGTCCTTAGTCTGCTTGTCTTCAGCAAACTGTTTGTGGGCTTTCTTGTGCATCATCTTTAGAAGAGGCTTCCTTCTGGGATGACAGCCATGCAGACCAATTTGATGCAGTATGGGGCATATAGTCTGAGCACTGACAGGCTGACTCCGCACCCCTTCAACCTCTGCAGCAATGCTGGCAGCAGTCATATGTCTATTTCCCAAAGACAACCTCTGGATATGACGCTGAGCATGTGCACTCAACTTCTTAGGTCGACCATGGCGAGGCCTGTTTTGAGTGGAACCTATCCTGTTAAACCACTCTATGGTCTTGGCCACTGTGCTGCAGCACAGTTTCAGGGTCTTGGCAATCTTCTTATAGCCAAGGCCAACTTTATGTAGAACAACAATTATTTTTTCAGATTCTCAGGGAGTTCTTTGCCATATTGAACTTCCAGTGACCAGTATGAGAGAGTGAGAGTGATAACACAACATGTAACACACCTGCTCCCCATTCACACCTGAGACCTTGCAACACTAATGAGTCACATGACCCCAGGGAGGGAAAATGGCTAACTGGGCCCAATTTGGACATTTTCAATTAGGCGTGTACTCACTTTTGTTGCCAGTGGTTTAGACATTAAAGCAGAGTTCCACCCAAAAGTGGAACTTCTGCTCATTGTACTCCTTCCCCCCCCGGGGAGTGAGATCATACTTCCATGCAAGATTGCTGCATTGCTGTCCACATTAGAAGCCCCAGTGCATGCTGTCTCTTCCCAGCAGGGAGGTAAGCTGCTAGTGAGCACTGTGTGGATTTTCACCGGAGTTTCTTCTTTCAAGCACTCTACGGGTGATGGGACTTGCTACACTTTGGATTTTTTGATATTTACAGGAAGTTTTTGGAGGATTCCATTGCTCACAGTTCTGTGTTATACACTATCACATACCGGCACCATTATTTTCAGGAATCGTTTGAGAATTTCACAGTTTTTTTAGTTTTGTGCTATACACCTTCATTATATATATTGTTATATATTTTATTTCTTTGATATTATATGCACAGGTTGATCACTTAGAGTGATGCACGTTTTTGCATACATCATTAATTGTCCACTGTTGGTCACACACCTTTCAGGTGTATAGGTGTGATTCATTCCGTTTATGCACATACTATTTATGTTACACATTGGTTGTCAACACGCTACTGCATCTGGTTGGTTCGTTTTAGATTTAATTTATTTGATTAGTATGAGGTAGTTTCCTTTTCCAGATCCTTCCCTTCACTAGTTATAATCACAGCGCAGCCACCATCACCCTTCCTTCCCCTCCGGACATTACCCTCCCACCTGCAGCTAGCAGCCTCAGTTCGTAACAAAGCAGTACAAACCTTAAAAAGTTAGAGTGGGTGCTGTGTCAGTCCATGGACGTCAGAGAAATGGATTTTACGGTGAATACAAAAATCCTATTTTCTCTTATCGTCCATGGACTGACACAGCTGGATACTGTAAATGTGTGTGATGTCCCAAAGCAGTATCAGAAGGGTGGGAGCAGTAGTAAAAGGAACAACCAAAACTTCACTCCAAACAAGCAGAGCTCCTCAACGGAGGAGTTGCAACTTTAAACAGCGGCCTTCAACACTTTGCGGCCGAAGGGAGCATCTGAGGATGCAGCCACATTAACCTTATAGAATTTTGAAAAGGTATGAACGGACGACCAGGTTGCCGCCTTGCACACTTGTGCAACCGACGCTTGATGTCAGAAAGCCCAGGAAGCACCAATTGCCTTGGTGGAATGCGCCGAAACGAAAAGGGAGGCGCCCGCCCCTTAAGGGCATAGGCCTGTATGACGGTCTGCCTGATCCACCTAAAGACGGCGGCAGACGACACCGCTCGGCCCTGTTTTGAACCAGAGACACACAAACAGTGAGTCAGACTTCCGAATGGAAACAGTAACAGACAGGTACACCCGTAAGGCTCGTACCCATCTTAATGTATGAAGCGCAAACTCTCAGGGATGCGATGGGTGAGGACACAAGGACGGAAGAACAATGTCCTCCTTAAAGGTGAAAGGCCGAGACCACCTTTTAAAAAGAAGGACGGTTGTGGGCGCAACACCGCCATATCCTTATGGAGGACCAATTAAGGCGACTTGCAGGACAAGGCCGCCAACTCAGACACCCGTCTAACCGAAGTAATGGCCACTAAGAAGGCCACCTTCTGGGACAAGGTCAAGAGAGGAATCTCTCTGATATTCTCAAAGGGATGTTCTTGGAGAACAAAGATGCATCAAATTCAGATCCCAAGTAGGTAGAGGAGGCTTGACAGGGGGGGATCACATGGCGAACCCCCTGCACAAAAGGTGCTAATCAAGGAATGGCCCGGTAGCGGTCGTTGAAAAAGACAGCCCGGGCCGAAATCCGACCCTCAATGGTATGCAAGGCCAGCTTTTGGGTCACACCACGCTGTAAAAACAGAAAAATCCTGAGAACGGAATACGTCCAAGGACGCCAATCAAGTTCCTCGCACATAGCGATGTAAGCCTTCCAGGTACTGTGATATATCTTTCTGGAGGAAGATTTCCGTGCCAACAACATAGATAAGATGACCGAACCTGAGAGACCTCGGTCCCTCAGCACCTGGCTTTAAACAGCCATGCCATTAAAGCCAAGGACTGTAAAGCAGGACGAAGTATGGGATCATGAGACAGAAGGTCCACCCCAATAGGCAGTCGCCAAGGAGTAGATCGGCGTACCAATGTCGCCGTTCAGGAGCAATGAGGATCACCGGAACGGCCTCGGCCCCTACTCTGCGAAGCAACAACAGTAGTGAAGGGTACGCATATATCAGGCGATACTGCCCCCACCGGCCACCAACGCGTCTGATGCGTCTGCCCAGGGGTCCCTGGACCTGGCCACGAATCTTGACACCTTGCGAGTGAGTCGAGCGGCCATAAAAAGGTCCACGTCCGGTGCCCCACATCCGGTAAAGGAGGTGGAAACGCCTCCGGATGTAAGGACCGTTCCCCTGCAATGCACACGGCCGACAGGACCGTCCTGCAGCGAGATGTATGAAAATCCCAAAGAGACTCCGCAATGTATCGTAGAAGAGAGGCCCCGGCTTACAGGGTGCCTCAACTGTTGGCCAAGAAAGGCAACTTGACAGAGCTTCCCTAGAAACTTGGTCAGAGGACCAGTAACTCAGCCTCCACAGGTGGCGCAAACCCACCCTGGGCACAGAGACCCTAAAGGCTAAAGCAGTTGCAGTGCACCTGCTGGTCGACTGATAGATGAAGCAAAGGCTTTTGCCCAGTCATTGAGCTTCAGAAACGCCAGAGACGCAGCCACTAACGGGCGTAACCCTAACCTCAGCCTGGCGAACACAGTCCAAGCCAGCGCTTCTGATCACCACTGAAGGCAGGTGGAAAGTGGTACCCGTGATACCAGGGATCCTTATGACAATGCTCCATCCAGCAGCTACCCCATTGATAAGTGCTGATTGTACAAACATAGTTTATACTGTGTATTGCGTCAAAACGCGCAAATAGAGTGTGGGAGGAAAACCACCCAGCCACAAAGAGCATAATACAACCACATGCGGCGTATGTAGTTTAGTATGTGTGGATAAACATATTAAACACGTTTATACTGTGCCAGCGACAAAGGCGCGCACATCATCGGGGCTTGGACGGAAACCAGCCACACAGATTGCGTACACAACCGTGTAGGTATGTTAGCCTGCGAATAAACAAATTGCACATGTTTATACTGTGCATAGCGCTGAAAATGCCCACACCATTGGAGCGCGGGGGAGAAACCGGAGCACCCGGATGAAACCCACGCAGACTGCATACGCATATTGTGTAGGTACTATAGTATGTGTGATAAACATTTTGCACAAGCCTATGTGTGCATAGCACCGAAGGCGCGCACACCGTTGGCACGTGGGAGGAACCAAAGTACCCGGAGGACCCCACGCAGACCCAGAGAATGCAATACATACAACTACTGTGAATGTATTTAGTGTTGTGTATAAACATAATGTGTGTTTACACCGTGTATTGCACCAAAGGCACGCATGTCATGTAGCGTGGGCGGAAACCCGGAGGAAACCCACGCAGACGTATGTTAGTATGTGGATATCAAAAATCGCACAAATTTAGGCTGTTCATACCGCCGAAAGCGCCCATACCAATGGGGTATGGGAGGGAACCGGAGTACCCGGAGGAAACCCACACAGACTGCATACACATACAGTGTAGGTATTATAGCATGCGTGATAAACATATGAACATGTTTAACTGTGCAGAGGGCCAAAAGGCGTAAATAAGTATAGTATGTGCAATAAACATATTGAACATGTCTATACTGTGCAGAGAGCCGAAGCGCACATACCATGAGAGCACGGGAGGACACCGGAGCCCCCGGAGGAAACCCGCGCCGACCCAGAGAGTATAATACATACATATACTGTGAATGTATCTGGAGTCGTGCATAAACATATTTTGTACGTTTATATCATGTATGGCACTGAAACACAGCATTGGAACGTGGGGGGACACCCACGCAGACACATAGACCAATAACACATACATACACTGTGAATGTATGCAGTGTAGAGGTATAAAATGAGTTTAAATTATGGCGCAGAGGCGCATAATCTTCTCTGCATCATTCCAACCTGCTTAACTGTGCTGCCGAAGCAGCATGCAGGTAACAGGTAACCTCTGATCCTCAGACCGTGGGTCTGTCAGAGCTCAGAGCGTTCCCCAGGAAATGGCGAGAAACCACAGGTGCAGAGACCGGGGGGGGGGGGAGGGGGAAGACACTGTGTACCACTGTATCATCCATGCTGTTCTCGACGCAGCGTGTGAGGAAAACAGTGAGGAGGCTGTGTAAAAGAAAAGCTTGAAGGAACCAAGGGAAACAGCGTCCGCCTGAGGTACCACAGCCACAGCATCCAGCTTGAGAGTGTTCCTCACATCATCAATGAGTTCACTTACAAGCGCCCTGTCATTTACTGACACGGAACTGGAGTCTTCCTCACAAGGGAATGTCCTGTTCAAAAACATTAAAATATTCAGAGCTAGGGTCCTGAGCACAGTAGCTAGGCCCATATCTGAATCAGAGCACTCCTCCACTAAAGATCTTTCTGGGGAGAGGGGGATTTATAGCTCCCTTGCGCTCACACACCGCTTCCATTCTGACAAGGAATGATTCCAGGACTGCCGACAACTGGTCCATAGGGACCGCAGGTGCAGGAAACATATGAACATGTTGCCAGTTGCCTCAGGCAAGTGTGGAGAAGCAGGTGTATCAGACTCCATATCGCCACCCTCTGAGACCTTATACACTACTACAGTGAATATGCAGTCCACCCACTGGCTACGCTGAGGCTGAGGAGGGAATAACCGGAGGATTCACCAACCCTTAAGAACCGCTCAGTTCTGCTGAGGAAACCGTGCTGAGCCTGAGGAGAGTGAAGAATCTGTGAGGAGATTCGTGCCGTAGCGCCGCCGCTAGAGGCCAAAACCGAACGTTAAAACGCGCGGCTACAAGAAAATGGCCGCCGGACGCAGATATAACTGTGCCATTGAACCACGGCAAGATGGCAACCGAGCGCATTATTTAAAAAGCAACCAGCGCTAATGGCGCACACAATAAGTCTCCACCTCACACACCAGAACACTGCTCCTCTTTCCCAGAGTCCACCAACGGACATGAGCGCCCCCAGCCAGGCCAGAGTGACTCCCAAGCACCCCCACAGCACCAGTACAGGGTGCAGAGCAGCATAACAGGGGGGAGACAGGGAGAAACCCCCCCATATAAAGAAACACAGCCAGCATGTACTCACCTGCAGCAGGAGAGACTACTTACCTGTCCCAGAGGGACCCACTGGCTTGTTTCAGACAGACCTATCACAGAGCAGTACTGCGTAGCTGTCGGCCCGGTCCACCGTGAAAGATACAGTCAGTCAGGTACTGTTCAATCTTGAGAGGACCGCGGGAGCATAAAAGCAACCCGGCCACCCCTGGAGTCATGGGGCATGTCGTGAACTGAGTCTCACGCACACAAGGCGAGGATCAGCACGCTCAATGGTCGGACAGGGAAGACTACGAGGATACCAGTGTACCCAACCTGTTGCCCAGCTAACAGTTGATTGAAGGTCTCAAAAATAAAATAAAATTACCAAAAGGAATACATTTTAAAAGTAAAATCTTCCAGGAGACTGGTTCCTGAGAGAGCCACGTCTTCTTCTGCTAGGCAGAAAAAAAACTGAGGCTGCTAGCTGCAGGTGGGAGGGTAATGTCTGGAGGGACCGCCCCCCCCCCTGGGCGGGGCTGTTCAGCTCTGGCTTGTTCTAGAATGTGTTTCTAACATTCTGCCTAGATTTCCTCCTGCAAGCAGGGACATATACCCACACGTTTACAGTATCCAGCTGTGTCAGTCCATGGACGATAAGAGAAATATGTATTTTCTATTATAGAGCTTGGCTGTAGTTCTCTTCCTGATGACGCGGCTAGTGACCCACAAAACGCGTCAAAGTCACAGCAAGCAACCATCACCCGATTTTAGCAGGAATGATGCGGCAACTACTATCTATCCAATATCACACACATTTTGTGTATATGTTAATGTCTTTAGTGATGTGTTCTCCATTGTTTACATGTTTTCAAAAATTGTACAATAAATATGACATTTTATTACAATTCGAGTGGTACCGTTAAAGTCCTCAATTTAGTTTTTTTTTTTGTAGACTTTTCAGGATGTACTGGGCACTCTGCGCCAAAAACATAGAAGGTCCCTTTGGGAACACTTACTCCCATCCCATTTTTAAATTCCTCTAGTCGAGACTGGATCAATTCTTGGCCTTGAGCTTCATCAAGAGCTGCATTTCAGCCTTGTTTATCCTTTATTAGCAAACGCTGGCCTCTCCTTGATGAAGGCCTTTGTGCAGCTCACATTTCTCCCCCCAAGATGCTCTCCAGTGACACCTTGAGGGCCTTCCTTCAAGCCTATTAGAGATATTCTTTTGGCTCTCCTTGCGTGCAAGGTTGTTCTTCCTTGTTGCAATCTCCTTTGCCAGGTACGTTTTGGTGCTGGCAGCTGTGTCGTGCAGGGAACATTTTTGGTTTCACAAGAATATGTTTTTCTTGGGCCCAATGCCTCCTTTTTGCCTGAGTTGGTCTCTTCTTCCATCTCACCCATGATGTTATCCTGCCATCTTTTTTCCGGCTCAAAAATATCACCAAGAGGTTTCCCTTCTGTATGGACGGTGCCTATGTTGTAGGGGTTTACCTCTAAACTAGGGCTTCTTTTAGAATAGTCTGATAACCTCCTAGTCCTTCCTGAGGTTTCCTGCAGGAAAAGTCCTGCATCTCTTTCCACCATAGTCTTATGGATTAGCCAAGTCATTGTACAAGCCAGTTCTTTGCAGGATAGGGTCTGCATACTATATCAGAGCCAATGGTGCCTATTGGGCTTATCAGCATCAGCATCTGTTACAAAGATTGCAAGGCCATGACCTAATCCTCTGTTCTCACATTGGTGACATTTCACCAGGTGGATATCTGGGCCTCTGCTTCTGACAGCTTCAGACTGAAAAGTATTCCAGACTACCATTTGAGTTAGGGTCCTTAACCTCTTGTTCTGGCATTTCTTGCTGTGTTGGCCACCCCTTGTTTTTGTATTGCTTTTGGACATCCCAGTTGACTGTGCCTGTGTCCTGTACTGTGCGATTAGCAAAACAGGATTTTTGACTTACCTGTAAAATCCTTTTCTTTAAGTAAAAGGACATAGAACCCTCCTCTCTGTCTGTGTATCCTCATATTGCTTGATAAAAATAAAAAAAAACACAACACCACAAGGGTTTACGGAGACTGGGAGGGGTTATATGGGGGTCTTTGCTTTTTCAGTGTCCAATTACTTGAAAGTTGCCGCATATAACCCAGTCATCGAAGACTATGCCAGTCCGGTACTGTACCCCAAAAAAAGGATTTTACAGGTAAGTCACAAATCCATTTTTTTGTATATGTCCTCTTTGGAAGGGTTTTCCATCACCTTCTATCCTGCCAGGACAATAGGTGAAAATCTTTCCAAATGGTTACAGTCAGCATTTTTCCCTGGTTTATTCATAACACAAGAATTTTTTTGGGCTGAAGTTGGGCCTATTTGAAACCGAGGGGAAAGTCAAAAATGTTAAAAGGGAAGCAACGGTCGTGATTGGGTCCCTGACTTCATGGGTCAGGAGCTGTCCTTTGTTGTTGTCTGTTAATATACCCAAGTATACAGCCACAGACAATTCAGACAAAAATACATAAAAAGGAAGGACCACGCATGCAAGACCAGGGGTGTGATAGTAGATATACTGACCTTAAAGCTCCAGTAGTTTGGTTGCTGATAAAAAGAGCAGAAGAAAACAACATTACATTTTCTTTATATTACACATCTGTAATAATTACTATCAGTTCTGCTGATGAACTCAAGTTCTCTGCATACTAAAACATGATTAACAGCGGTTTTTCAAACCAAAGCTAATTTTACAGAGAAACCAGGTTTTAAACTCTGGGGGGTACTCAGACCAATCTTTGAGTTTGTGCAAAGATTTTTAGATTCTTGCTTTTTATGTCTTCTGGCAGTTTAGCATGTAGAAAGTGAGGACAGATTTAATTTAAGTAGGCAGTACAGAACTGTTCACAAGGCAGCAACCCCCATCCAGTTTCTAAGGAAATGACAGCCTGAATAATGGTGAAACTCACAAAATAGCTACTGGGTAAATATAGGGATTTTTTTCATCACCGTAAAATCTTTTACTTATAGTCCATTAAGGAATACAGCTTAATAGTAGGAAGCTAGGGCTATACTGCCACCTAAAGGAAACATGGACACTAGAAACATAGAAAAACGAAAAGGCCGGCCAACTTGAGGTTATGCTCCCTACCATCTCTCATCTGCTCAGTTATAGGAAGCAGTCTAAATAGAGAATGATAGCAACTGCAAAGAGAGAACAGTGTCTCCCAATGGCCTCAGAGAAAAGATAATTTACAGGGATTTAAAAAAAAGGGGACTTTTGTTGTCACTGTAAAATCATTTTCTCAGAGTCCATTGAGAGTCATAGCTCTGATGATATTAAGCAACATAGAACTATACTGCTGCTTAAAAGGAGAAATAGACACTAGGCAACTGAAGGCCTACCCATTTATGGGTATAATCCCCCCCCCCCCCCATCTCACACCTCGACAGTTGTAGTAAGCAGTCCAAGGGGACAGCATTGTACATTTAGGGGAGGGAGCTACATTGTTCATTAAGAGGCACAGCTCTGATATTAAAGGGGTTGTAAAGGTACACATTTTTTCACCTTAATGCATTCTATGCATTAAGGTGAAAAAAAACATACAAAGATTAGCGGCACCCCAGCCCCCCAGTTTACTTACCTGACCCCTCAAAGTCCCGCGCCATGAATGCGCTGGCTTCTCGGCCAGGCTTCTCGGCTTATTCACTGGTTGATTGATAGCAGCGCAGCCATTGGCTCCCGCTGCTATCAAATCAATGACGCAGCGCGCCGGGGCTGAGTGATACAGTCGGCGGCTATGGCCGCCAGCTGCATCAGGGGAGCGCGCCCGCAAGCCAATCCCCTTGGGAGAGCGCTTCCCATGAAGGGGGTTAGCTGATGTGGAGAGGAGCCGAGACAGCCGCCGAGGGACCCCAGAAGACCTGGGTCAGGGCCACTCTGTGCAAAACGAGCTGCACAGTGGAGGTAAGTATGACATGTTTGTTATTTAAAAAAAAAATAAAAAAAAAAAAACAGGAACCTTTAGTGTTCCTTTAAGCAACATAACAAAAGCAGTTCGAACACAGAGGGGCGGGCACACAGAACTACTCAGGTGGACTAGCTCAAAGAAAAACTGCCAAAAAATAAAATAAAAAAACAAGGGGAAAAACAAGGGCAAATAAACAGCTGTCTGTAGAAATTTGTGACCAGAACTACCATCTGCAGAAGTAGACACATTGCCCTTGCAAAATGTAGAAAACATGTTAACAAAAGACTTACAAATCTGAGTCACAGATGCCTGATGACGAAAAGCACTCATTGCCCAAGTTAGGCGAATTTCAAATATAAAAAGGAGGCACTTTATCTCATAGGCTTGCACAACAACTTAAAAAACAGTAAAAGAAACCCTTCATCAGCGCACAAGTGATGCTAGACATGACAAACTATCTCAAAATTATAGGACTTAATAACTATTCCATTCATTTCGGTGCCCAAATTCACTCTTGCCTTTGCAGCCCTCTTCCGTTTGGGGTGATTATTAATTCTAAATGGCAAAAAAAAACAAAACAACAAGGACGCACCAGCCTAGTGCATTAACTCAAAACACTATTTATCAATAAAAAATAAATGAATAAATGTGCATACAATACTCACAAAGGCCTTAGTAACATAAACCTGTAATGTATCCTAGACCAAAGTCCCTCTCCAGGACCTAAATATATAGAGAATCTTGATGACACTGCAGGAAAAAAGTAAGAGTTACCAAGGAAGAGGGTATTTTCCTCGACACACTAGCTGTTCCATTTGCCATGCAGTGTCGCCATGGCCTTCCATATTGGGTATCCAGGTCCTAAAGTTCACAAGGGACTGTGGTCTAGGATACATTACATGTTTATAGTCATAAGGCCTTTGTGAATATTTCAATCCACATTTATTTTTATTAAAAGAGGGTTATAACCCCCTATCAGTTTTTTTTTTTTTTTTACCATCTGTAAAGCCTCGTACACACGGCCGAGATTCGCGTCGAAAAAAACATGTCGTTTTTTTCGACGAGATTCTTGGACAAGAAACTTGTCCCGGCCGAGTGTACACACGCTCGATTCAAAGAACCCGCGGTTCTTTGAATGGAGCGTACGCAGTGACGTCATCGACTACGACGAGCATGCGCTCGTCACATTCGATGCCGTCGCCGCCATCTTGGTATACCCTACCTATGCCTAGGAAGCTACCGCGCATGCGTCGAATTCATTTCGAACATGCGCGGGCTTCCCGG
The DNA here is from genome assembly GCA_029206835.1 of Rana muscosa. Lineage (NCBI taxonomy): Eukaryota > Metazoa > Chordata > Amphibia > Anura > Ranidae > Rana > Rana muscosa. Next base: position 124,396,393 of record CM055128.1, read on the forward strand.
AGGACAGGTAAGTGTACACACACTCACTTTTCTCGTTGAGAAACAGGCAGACGAGAATCTCAACGAGAAAATAGAGAGCAGGTTCTCTATTTTCTCGTTGAGATTACTTGTCGGTTTTCTTGACGAGAAACCATACACACGAACAAATTTCTCGGCAAGACATCTCTGCCAGCAAGTTTCTTGCTGGTTCTTGCCGAGAAACTCGGTCGTGTGTACGAGGCCTATCTCATTGGGGAAATTTACCTTCACTTCCTGTCCCATAGCTAAAACAGGAAGCCAGAGGATATCCCTGCAAATTGAGAGAACCCTTTGGGGCCTCCTAAGTCACCAGAACTAGTACGGTAATTAAAAAAACTGGACTGTCTGGAAGAATCCCAGACAGATGGTAAACCTAACCACGTACCGGCAATGGAGAGCAAACCCATAGTTGCATTGCTGCCGGAGCAAAAAAAACAAAACAAAAAAAAAAAAAAACACACACAGCCTATAAAATTAACCACTTTCGAATGCTCGCCGTCGACTGACTGTGGCAGAATGGCACTCCTGCGCAAATCATCGTAGCTGTATGGCGGGCGCTTTAAGGAGTATAGGGGGCACGTGCGCACCACCTGCCGCGTCCTTAAAGGTAAGGCTTACCTATAGGTAGTGAAAATATCTCCTAAAACGTGCGCCGTTTAGGAGATATTTAACTTGTAGTTTGCCGATAATATTAACGGCGCATGGGCTGGGAAGAAACTAAACTCCATGCCGTTTCTTCCCTAGCGTGTGCCGTTACAGGCAGCTCCCGTGCGCATGCGCAGGAGTGAAGTCACGCGGCTCTGGCGAATAACAGAGCCGGAGTCTGCGGCCAGGCAAGAAGATGGACGCAGCCTGCACAGGGGACAGCGCTGGATTCTTTTGCAGGTAATTGTCACATAATGGGCTAGTATGCGATGCATACTAGCCCATTATGCTTTTAATTTTCAGGCTTTGCAGGGAGCAAAAGAGGAAGTAAAACCCATCAGGATTTACTTCCTCTTTAAGAAGCCGATGCACGTGCCCGACGGCCACGATGTCCAACGGGCACCGGCGATCGCTCCTGACAGAGCGAGAACTGGGATTTGTGTGTGCAAACACACAAATCCATTTTTTGTCAGGGGAGAGGAGACAGATCGAGTGTTTCTATTATATAGGGGCAACGGTCTCCTTCCCAAGTCAGTCCCACCCCCCCCCACAGTTAGAAAACACACAGAGGGAACACATTTAACCCCTTGATTGCCCCTAGTGTTAACCCCTTCCCTGCCAGTGACATTTACAGTTGTGTCCATAAGTTTACATACCCTGGCAGAATTTATGATTTCTTGGCCATTTTTCACAGAATATGAATAACAAACTTTTTTCACTTATGGTTAGCGTTCTGAAGCTATTTATTATCAAATCCTCACCTGTGATCTGTTTGCTTGTAATTAGTGTGTGTGTGTATAAAAGGTCAATGAGTTTCTGGACTCCTGGCAGACACTTGCATCTTTCATCTAGTGCTGCACTGACATTTCTGGATTCTGAGTCATGGGAAAAGCGAAAGAACTGTCAAAGGATCTGTAGGAAAAGGTAGTTGAACTGTATAAAAAACAGGATATAGGGATATAAAAAGATGCCCAAGAAATTGAGAATGCCAATCAGAAGAAGTGTTCAAACTCTAATCAAGAAGTGGAAAATGAGGGGTTTTGTTGAAACCAAACCACGGTCAAGTAGACCAACTAAAATTTCAGCCACAACTGCCAGGAACATTGTTCGGGATGCAAAGAAAAACCCACAAATAACTTCAGGTGAAATATAGGACTCTCTGAAAACATGTGGTGTTGCGGTTTCAGGATGCACAATAAGGAGGCACTTGAAGAAAGATGGGCTGCATGGTCGAGTCGCTAGAAAAAAGCAATTACTACGCAAATGCCACAAAGTATCCCGCTTACAATACGCCAAACAGCAGAGACAAACCTCAAACCGTCTGGCCCAAAGTCATTTGGAGTGATGAGAACAAATTTTAGCTTTTAGGCTACAACCATAAATGCTGCATTTGGAGAGTCAACAAGGCCTATGATGAAAGGTACACCATTTCTACTGTGAAACATGGAGGTGGATCGCTTTTTTTTTTTTTTTTAGGGATGTGTGAGCTACAAAAAGGCACAGGCAATTTGGTCAAAATTGTTGGCAAGATGAATGCAGTATGTTATCAAAAAGTACCGGAAGAACATTTGCATTCATCAGCCAGGAAGCTGCGCATGGGACGTACTTGGACATTCCAACATGACAATGATCCAAAACCCAAGGCCAAGTCGACCTGTCATTGGCTACAGCAGAATAAAGTGAAGGTTCTGGAGTAGCCATCTCAGTCTCCTGACCTCAATATCATTAAACCACTCTGGGGAGATCTCAAACGTGCAGTTTATAAATCAATTTACAGGAACTGGAGGCTTTTTTGCCAAGAGGAATTACCATCTGAGAAGATAAAAAGCCTCATCCACAAATACCACAAAAGACTTCAAGCTGTCATTGATGTTAAAGGGTGCAATGCACAGTATTAAGAACTGGGGTATGTAAACTTCATCAGGTCATTTGGGTAGTATCTGTTGCCATTATGATTTAAAGAGTAAACACAGTTGATTGATAATAAATGCCTTTAGCCAAACACTACCAATGAGTGAAAAGAAAAGTTTTTGTGTTTTTTATATTCTCTGAAAAATGGCCAAGAAATCATAAAATCTGACAGGGTATGTAAACTTATGAGAACAAGTGTATTTAGTAATCAGTGCATTTGTATAGCACTGATCACTGTATAAATGTCCTATTGTCCCAAATGTGTCAAAAGTGTCCGATCTGTCCGCCGCAATGTCGAAGTCCCGATAAAAATTGCAGATTGCCGCCACTACTAGTAAAAAATAAATAAATAACAAAAATGCCATAAATCTATCCCCTATTTTGTAGACGCTATAACTTTTGCGCAAACCAATCAATATACTCTTATTGCAATTTTTTTACCAAAAATATGTAGAATTATATATACACATACACATACATACTTAAACTGTTGACATTTTTTTTTTACTTTGGGATATTTATTATAGCAAAAAGTCAAAAAAAAATTTTTTTTAAAAATGGTCGCTCTTTTGTTTATAGTGCAAAAAGTAAAAACCGCAGAGTTGATCAAATACCAAATGAAAGCTATTTTTGGGAAAAAAGGACATACATTTTGTTTGGGTACAATGTCGCACAACCGCGCAATTGTCAGTTAAAGCGACGCAGTGCCGTATCGCAAAAAATGGCTTGGTCAGGAAGGGGGTAAATCCTTCCGGGGCTGAAGTGGGTAATATAAATAGCAAACCTCCCCCAAGTGTCCAGCTTGTAAACTGAAAATAAAGCAGTGTCTTTAAAATTGAAAATAAAGAGGAGGAGGGCTCCCACATGTGGCCAACTAACCAAGTAACATGAAGCACAAGTAAACTCAGAAGTAAAAAGGAGAATACAAACTCCTTCACAAATATGGCCTCAGTGCAAACTGAGCATAAAACCAAATATAGTCACTCAAAGGAGGACGTTTTTTAGAAATGGGGGCAGTTAAACTGCTGGAGATCTGGTCCGGAGTCCTGTGTAAACTCAAATACAGAGGGGTTGTCACTGTCGGCTGCAGGACTATAGATTGTAGAACACTTGTATTTTAAATGAACTGGAAAAACCTGCAATCATTGGCTAACTAAAGACATTATCAGGATTTCTATTATCCAGCTTCCCAATTCAAGTCAAAACATAGCAGAGAAGGAGGGAGACATCAGTTTAACTGGGGAGACTAAGCTGAACTAAGCAGATGTGAAGTTATAGCTACAAGGGGGGTGACCTTTAGTTTTATGTGTCTAGAGTACATTGCACCTGCAAACGGCTCTATAATCCAAGGTTTCTTACTACTACGCTAGGTCCATCAATGAATCATAAAGAAAAGTATGTATTAAAGTGCCAAAAAAGTAAATTATATTACAGTAAAACCTTGGATTGAGAGTAACTTGGTCTGAGAGTGTTTTGCAAGTAGGGCTGGGCGATGCCCCTGCCCCCCAAAAAATCTGGGATTTTTTTATAAAAAACTCGATTTACGATTCGATTTTTTTTTTAATTATATTAAAGTGCATCAACAAACAAAATTGCAAAGGCAAACCCTTTCTCTAACTGCAAAGTCAGTGTGCAACAAAGATTGTTAAACATCCAAATTATTAATACTGTATTTGGATTTAGCTAATAAAACAACAAAAAATCTTGAGGTTACTCTTAGTTGAATTGAACTGTGCCCGTGTCTCACTGTGCCCAATGCCTCACTGTGCCCAATGCCTCACTGTGCCCATGCTTCAATCACTGTGCCCGTACCTGATGCAGATTTTCATGGGATACGGATTTTACTGCTACACCGGCGGCCATTCCAGTATTCAAAAGCCGCGCCTCCTCCTCGTCTGTGATAGGCGGAACACTCAATTTCCCAGCATTCAGTGTTCCGCCTATCATGGATATCCGCTCATCCTCATAACACAGACGAGGATGAGAGGATGTCCGTGATAGGCTGAACACTTTCTGCTGTGAAATTGAGTGTTCCGCCTATCACAGATGACGAGGACTCGGGAGGCGCGGCTTTTGAACACTGCAATGGCCGCCGTCTGTCTGCATGACACGCTGATCAGGTAGGCAGACGGCGGCTGCGGCGAGTAGATGTAATTGGGGTAACGCCGCCCAGTGCCATTCCGGAAAAGCCCCCTGCAGCCCTGCTACGGAAACTTTGAAGGCAAAAATAAGTAAAAAATTATTATTTTTTTTTAAATCTAAAAAAATCGATTTTCTTCAAATCTGAATCGATTTGAACTCAAAACTCGATTCAAGATTAAAATCGATTTTTTTTCCCAGCCCTATTTGCAAGACAAGCACATTTTTGTTCTTTAGCGTACATCACGGGAGCAGCTACAGTAATTACTATCTGTGTTATACGCCACCTATAGGTGAATGGACACTGGCACATCAAAAGATAGAAAGTCCCTCTCTATATAACCCCTCTCATACGGGAAGTACTGTACCTCAGTTTTTTTGCCAGTGTCTTCAAGGTGAATGGTCACGGTGGAATAGTGCTCTGCACTCCAAGTAGTCCCGATGGATGGTCCTGCCTAGGATCAAGGGGTTTTACATTCGGATCCATTCAATATGACAAAGATCAGAAAATGGATGGTACCCGAGCTTTGAGGAAGAAGACTGAGGTTTTGCCTGTAATGTGTCTCCTTTTGGAGCTCTGGACCCTGGGATCCTGGACCCTTGGTCGTACAAAAGAAACCAAAGGCTGTTCCAGGCAGGGTGCTATACAGGTCCAAGAGTGTGGCCCCTAAAACAGGGCTTGACAAATTTGCTTGGAATCTAGGAGCCAGCTAAAAAAGTTAGGAGCCAGGAACGCGCCCTGTCCCACCGAGCTCGCGCGCAGAAGCGAACGCATACGTGAGTAGCGCCCGCATATGAAAGCGGTGTTCAAACCACACATGTGAGGAATCGCCGTGATAGGTAGATCGAGAGCAATAATTCTAGCCCTAGACCACCTCTGTAACTCAAAACATGCAACCTGTAGAATTTTTTAAACGTCTCCTATGGAGATTTTAAAGGGTAAAAGTTTGTCGCCATTCCATGAGCGGACGCAATTTTGAAGCGTGACATGTTGGGTATCAATTTACTCAGCGTAACATTATCTTTAACAATATAAAAAAAAATTGGGCTAACTTTACTGTTGTCTTATTTTTTTATTAAAAAACAGTGTATTTTTTCCCCAAAAAGTGCGCTTGTAAGACCGCTGCGCAAATACGGTGTGACCGAAAGTATTGCAACGACCGCCATTTTATTCTCTAGGGTGTTAGAATAAAAAATATATATAATCTTTGGGGGTTATAATTTGAGGGAAGGAGAAGGCAGTGAAAACAGACAGGGAAACTCCATTAGCATTGCTGCTTGTCCTGTCATACCAACGGCCACCACAAGATGGCGCTAGATCACAGAAGGAAGCATAGGCCTGCAGAAGGCCGCAAAGCCGCGGCCTTAATTACCGGCCGGCGCGGCCCGACGAGATCACGCGGAGGGGGGGGCACGGAGACACAGGATACCCCAGCTGTGCTGCCCCAGGTCGCTAATTCTAGTCGCAATGGCGACCTGGCGCCCGGGGTTTGTCGAGCCCTGCAAAATACTGAAGGGGAACTCGGTCCTTGAAGGTCCATAAGAGCCCCGGCCCACCGTGATGGGTGAAGATTGGATCTGGCTGCGTCCCAGTATCCTGCTGCAGAAATGGTAAGTTTAAAAAAAAAAAAAAACTCCCCCTCTAAGAAGGAACATGTTTGGTTCACTTTAAGGTTTTTTTTTCCGCAGCAAACCTAAGTCCTACCTAGGAGCGCCACTAGAGGATAGTAAGTTCTTACATCACTAGGTATGTGTGGCTTTAGGAGGGGTGTTTTGTGCTCTCTCCAGGTCCCCCAGGCTGCAGGCAGAATCGCTGTGTCCGTCCCCGGCATGCCTCCACAGAAGGCATCCTGGGCAGGTGGGGGGGAGGCTTCCTCACACACGGGAGAAGGGCATTTCTTATTGAGTAAGGATGCAGGGGGGCGTGGCCTAATGATGCAGCGGATGTGCGTACACGCCGCGCAGTCGGCAGAGGGGTAGTCCGGCCGAGGGCTGCTGGATGGACACAGAACTGGCTTCTGTAACTGCATTTCTAAAAGACACGGCTACGTTTTTTTTTAGGCTGAGCGGAATTATTGCTGGACTATAACTCAGCAATCTTTTTGGGTACTCATGCTGTAGCTACCTCAAATTTTTACCTTGGCTATAAGCAATGTCTTCCCAGAAAAAGGGTGGGGGGAGCACAGCAGGTAAGGGCGCAGTTGACAGGGTCTGAGGATCCTAGGTCATGCTTCTGCAGTGCTGTCATCCCCTGAACGGCCAGAGGTGATCGGCCAATCTGAGCCCATCTAGGCTATCAGGTATAGTGGCTACTTCCAATGCTTCAGCCTCTGCCTATGTCACTAAGGAGGATTTAACTTCAGCCTTAGCTGGTTTAGAGGGCAAGATAGCTGGCATGACCACTTCTGTCTCCCAAACAGGAAAAAAGTGTGATAGGTCTCCCTCCCCGCCTCCTGACCTACCTGCGTTAGAACAGGAGTGGACTGAGGATGTGGAGTTGCCATTGGAGGACCGGGAAGAGGACCAGGCACGCGACTCCTCTTTGGAGGGGTCAGTGTCTGAAGAACCTTTTTCAGCTTCTCAGTCAAAAGCCTCGTACACACGGCCGAGAATCTCGTCAGGAAAAAACTCGTTTTTCTTGACGAGATTCTTGGACAAGAAACTTGTCCCGGCCGAGTGTACACACGCTCGATTCAAAGAACCCACGGTTCTTTGAATGGAGCAAACGCGGTGACGTAATCGAGCGGCGATATATGGTTGTTACACCTCAGAAAGCTTTCATCTGCCGCATTCCTAAGGAAGGAGGAACCTGGATGGTATGATCTTTGCCGCAGTAGTCTGAGTGAATCCTATGTGCTGAGCTCGCATGACCTCTGATACGGGGGTCCATCTGTTCCGGTAAGGAGACATCTGTCATCTGCTAAACATTGTTCTTTCACTTGTTGGAAGAAAAAGTTAAGAAGATTTTTCTCTCCTAATTTTTTTTTTTTTTTCTCTACTGTTCCTATGGACAATTTTGAAATTTCTGGACCTTTGTGCCCTATATTATTTATAATTATGTGCTTGCGCATATTTTGGTATACTTCATCCTAAAAGGTGTTCATTCACCTTTTTATATCACATGTCATTTGTGACATATTGTTTTTATACACTTCATTGTTTTAGTTAAGGATGCGCATTATATTCACATTTAACATTTCATTGTAGTTTAATATTCTAACTATTTATAAGTGCAGCACCATCACTTTTTTCACTTACAGGGAATTTTTTCCCATGTTTAGGATTTTGATCCTGCCCATTTTCACCAATTTTTCACTTGGATGTGATTTTAGGTGTAGCGCGGATATTTCCACATTACTCCGGTATTATCAAGACTAAGGGTCCAGGGTATTATGATTATGGATTACTGTTGCTTGAGGATCAGTCCGCTGCGGGACTAGATCAGAATGTGGCCAGCACGGTTCAGTACTTAAACATCTGCCCTTCATCTATCCATCAGCATACATGTGCTTCCACTGAGGAGACCTTAAATTTTAGAGTTAGGACTGCAGTACACAGGGAGCCTTGACGGGGCCTGCAGCTTACACATGTATTTGCAAATGCGTGCAACTAAACCCCTGTTTTTAAACGCACTGTTAGACAGGTGAATTTGTTTGGTTGCTGATTGGTTGGTAAGTTGAGCTTGGATATTTTGTGTTTTTTGTCTACATGCATCCGCCCATCCAGTGCTCCTTGCTGTGAAGACCTGTCATAGGTGGGGGCAGTGACAGTATTTTGTGTATTTTCAGTACTTAAATCACCTATGTTGGCTTCTCAACCTAGAGAAGTCATCCTTACGACCAGTACAAAGGTTGGAATCTAGTTATAGACACAGCTCAAGACGCAGTTTTTTTCCCTCAGACAATGATCAGTGCCATAAAAGGATCTTGTTCGGGTGGTCAAAGGGAAGAAGTGTCCTATTCGCCTTTGTAGGAGGTTGCTAGGGAAGATGGAAACCTTGTTCGAGGCAGTCCCCTACGCCCAGTTTAACTCAAGACCGCTGCAGAACAGCATCCTGTCCGCTTGGAACAAGAGAGTCCAAGCTCTGGATTATTGGATGTACCTGTCCCCAAGAGTATGACAGTCTCAATTGGTGGTTGTTAACCAGAAATTTGCAGAAGGTCAAACCCTTCCCACCAGCAACCTGGAGGTTGGTGACAACAGATGCCAGCCTCTTGGGCTGGGGAGCAGTTCTGGAAGGATCCACTGTCCAGGGGAAGTGGTCAGAGAGCGAGAAGATCCTGCCCATCAATATCCTGGAAATTCAGGCAGCTCGGTTGGCCTTGGTATTATGGTCCAGCAAGTTGCAGGGTTGTCCCGTCAGGATCCAATCTGACAATGCCACAGCTGTGGCTTACATCAACCACCAAGGTGGTACCAGGAGTCAGGCGGCCCAGAAGGAAGTGGACCATATCCAGACTTGGGCAGAGAAGTATGTACCATTTCTATCTGCAGTTTTCTTTCCAGGTGTAGAGAACTGGCAGGCGGACTACCAGAGCCGCCAGCAGTTGTCTTTGGGGGAGTGGTCTCTGCATCCCGAGATTTTCTCCACCATTTGCCAGGCTGGGCACCCCAGACATAGATCTATTGGCATCCAGGTTAAACAAGAAGTTGGACAAGTTTGTCTTAAGGACAATGGATCCGATGGCATGCGGAACAGATGCATTAGTGGTCCTGTGGGATCAGTTCTCTCTGATCTATGCCTTTCTTCCAATTATGCTTCTACCGTGACTACTGCGCAGGATCAAGGAGGAAGGGAAGCCAGTAATTCTAGTAGCCCCAGTGTGGCCCAGAAGGGCCCAGTATGCAGAGATTGTAACAATGTCAGTGGGGGATTCTTGAGCCCTTCCACTTCAGCCAGACCTGCTCTCACAGGGTCCAGTGTTCCATCCTGCCTTACACTCGCTAAATTTAACGGTTTGGCTATTGAAGCCCAGATTTTGAAGGATCAAGGGCTTTCTGGTTCAGTGGTGACCACCCTGATAAATGTGAGGAAACCAGGTTCTAGAACTATTATAGACTTTGGAAGTCCTATATTTCTTGGTGCGAGGCCAAAGGATGGCACTCCCGAAAGTATGTCATAGGAAGAATTCTCTTTCTTTCTTGCAGTTGGGGGTAGAGATGAAGCTGGCCTTAAGTACGATTAAGGGTCAAATCTCGGCCTTATCAGTATTTTTTTCAGAGACCGATTGCCTCGCATTCCCTAGTTCGAACCTTTATTCAGGGGTAGTTCGTATAACTTCGCCTGTTAGGCCGCCCTTACGTCCTTGGATTTGAATCTTGTCTTGGCCTCTTTGCAAAGGCAGCCCTTTGAGCCTATTCGACAAATTCCTCAAATCCTTTTGACTAGGAAATAGTTTTTTTTGGTTGCAGTGAATTCGGCAAGAAGAGTATCAGAATTGGCAGCTTTTTCTTGTAAGGAGTCTCATCTTGTTATTCATCAAGACAGGGTGGTGTTACGGCCTCGCGTGGCTTTCTTGCCCAAGATGGTATCTTGTTTTCACATGAACCAGGATGTCACTTTGCCTTCTTTTTTCCCAGAACCTCGTTCTGAGGAAGAGAGGATGTTGCATTCGCTCAATGTGGTCAGAGCGGTCAAGGTACCAGTATATCTACAGATGACAGCTCAGGTTTGGAAGACAGACTCCTTGTTTGTGCTGCCAGATGGGCCCAGGAAGGCGCAAGCAGCATCGAAATCAACCATTTCGCAATGGATTCCCCAAGTTATAATTCAGGCTTACGGTTTAAGAAAGAAGGTTCCACCCTTTTCGGGTGAGAGCGCACTCTAGCAGGGGTGCAAGTGCCTCATGGGCAGTGCATCATCAGGCCTCTATGGCTCATATTTGCAAGGCCACTACTTGGTCTTCTCCGCATACGTCTACTAAATTCTATCAGATAGATGTAAGGCGGCAGAAGGAGGCTGCCTTTGGGCGCTCTGTGCTGCGGGCAGCAATTTAGATCCTCTTGCCCGCTTTTTGTATGTGTCCCCCTCCCCTCAGGGGCATTGCTTTGGGACATCCCAGATAGTAATTACTATAGCTGCTCTGTGTCCCGTGATGTATGATAAAGAAAATAGGATTTTTTTCTACAGCTTACCTGTAAAAATCCTTTTCTTGGGAGTACATTACGGGACACAGAGGTCCCTCCTCTCTTTACTGGGATATTCAATGCTTTGCTACAAAACTGAGGTACTTCCCGTATGGGAGGGGTTATATAGAGGGTGACTTCCTGTCTTTTGATGTGCCAGTGTCCATCGACCTATAAGTGGCGTATAACCCAGAAAGTAATTACTACAGCTGCTCTGTGTCCCGTGATGTACTCCAAGAAAAGGATTTTACAGGTAAGCTGTAGGAAAAATCCTATTTTTTTGAAATTTTTACTTGATAAACGAGCGATGTCTTCATATACAAGTAGCGTCATGTCACAACTCAGTATAAAAGAGAAGAGAGGTGCCCCCAAGTGTAGCAATATGCTTACATTCGCTGCCAGTTCACACCATAGAAACGCAATCCGGATGCGTTCCAGGTGCTTTTTTGCATGCGGGTTTTGGAAACGTTTTTTGATGCGTTCCAGTGTGTTTTTGGTACGTTTTTGATGCAGTCCAGAGCTTTTTTTCACCCCTCTTTTTTATTAACCTTAGATAAGGACAAGTGTGTTCGTGCATTTAGGTGCGTTCCAGTGCGTTTTTGATACGTTTTACAGCGTTCCAGTACAGTCCAGTGTAGGTAAAATGCAGCATGTTCTACTTTTTTCTGGAACTGGAACGCACTGGAACTAAAAGCACTGGTGTGAACTATGCCATTGAAAACCATATAACCTACTTTCCATGCGTTTTTGATGCAGAAAAAAAACCGCACTGGACTGCATGTGGTGTGAACTGGCCCTTAATGAAGGTACAACATTTAGCAACTCACATGGTTGATGATTAACCCTTTCAATTAGGGGTGCAACGGATCAAAAAAACTCACGGATCGGATCGATCCTCGGATCAGAGCCATGGATCGGATCATTTTCAGATCGTCCAAAAAATAAATAATGTTACACCCACCGGAGTTTGATTTCAAAGTTATTTTCAACACAAAAAAACTGAGCTTATATGCTTAAATACAGTATTTGGAAATCCAACGGACTCTTTACATGTTAAATTTTAAAATCAGCAGCAAACCTGCTGACCTTACATGCTTGCTAATGTGACAGAACACCTCTGATTTTCACATTTAACTAAATGTTAAATGTGAAAATCAGAGGTGTTCTGTCACATTAGCAAGCATGTAAGGTTTGCTGCTGCTTTCAAAATTTAAAATGTAAACAGTCCGTTGGATTTCAAAATAATGTATTTAAGCATATAAAATACCTGAAATCTAAAACTCCGTTGGGTGTAACAAGATGTCCGCTTGGCCCCTTCTGCACAGTAATGAGTGTGAGGAGTGTGGGGTGGAACAAGATGGCGGCGGCAAAACGTCACTACAGCGGCCGCCGCCGGGTGTACAAAGATGGCCACCGCTCCGCGGATCGCGTGGTGTTCCGATCCGAACAGGGTGACCCGTTCGGATCACGGATCACCACCGATCCGTTGCACCACTACTTTTCATACAGGGCTTTTTATACCACTTCCATACCGTGCCTATTCTGGCACTTCTCTCCTACATGTACATATCATCATTCTTTTGCTAGAAAATTACTCAGAACTCCCAAACATTATATTATTTTTTTTAGCAGACACCCTAGGGAATAAAATGACAGTCGTTGCAACTTTTTATCTTGCACGGTATTTGCGCAATAATTTTTCAAACACTTTTTTTGGAAAAAAAATGGTTTCATGAATTAAAAAATAACAGTAAAGTTAGCCCAATTTTTTTGTAAAATATGAAAGATTATGTTACTCCGAGTAAATAGATACCCAACATGTCACGCTTTAAAATTGCGCACACTCATGGAATGGTGCCAAACTTCGGTACTTAAAAATCTCCATAGGCGACGCTTTGAAATTTTTTACAGGTTACCAGGTTAGAATTACAGAGGAGGTCTAGTGCTAGAATTGTTGCACGCGCTCTAAGGCACGCAGCGATACCTCACATATGTGGATTGAACAGCGTTTACATATGTGGGTGGGACTTACATGTGCGTTCGCTTCTGAGCGCGAGCTATTGGGGACAGGGGCGTTTTTAAAAAAAAAAATTATTTATTTTTTGACTTAATTTTTTTTTATTTTGACACTTTTTTTTTTGATCACTTTTATTCCTATTACAAGGAATGTAAACATCCCTTGTAATAGGAATGGTGTGTGACAGGTCCTCTTAATGGAGAGATGTGTGGTCAATAAGACCCCACATCTCTCCTCCAGGTTGGAAAGCATGAGATCGTGAAAAAAAATTTCACCGATCCCATGCTTACTAGCCGCAATGGCGGCTTTGCTTACTTCTGAGGACCCGGGTGTGACGTCATCACATCGCGCCCGGGCCTCCGACGGTCATAGAGATGACTGGTGAACATCTGGACACCAGTCATCTCTACGCTCGTCACGTGACCCACCACCGGCGCCAGACGATTCTCTCCGGGTCCCCGATGGCACGGGAGAGCCCGGAGAAGCACCGGATGGCGCGGGGGGGGGGGGAAATAGTGGATACGCCGCTATGATCGTTCTTATGGTGCGCAGAATCGCCGGCAGAAGAGAAGGATATCTGAATGATGCCTCTAGCTACAGGCATCATTCAGATATCCCCCCACAAACCCAGGACGTCATATGACGTCCACCCAGAGGGAGAGAGGGTTCCAGCCAATGTCATTTTACAATGACCCGGTATGGAAGTGGTTAAAGCAGGCACATCCAAGTATGCAGGCATCCGGGGGGTAAAGCTGTCCACATAGACTATATTGCTACACTTAGAGGCACCTCTCTTCTCTTTTATACTCTGTAGCTTCTGGATTTTGCTTCTAATCCCCTTGTGGATCCCCTCCCTCCAACTTTCTTTCGTTTTTTTTCTCCTCTCATTCTTACAGATGCCATCCCTTGGGGTTCGCCTCAGGAGTTGGGCCACCACTGGGATGTCTGTAAGTAGGCCTTGGTGTATGGAATTTTTTTCCTCCCTCTTTTCCCCTTTTCTTTCCAGTTTGCATTAATTGGCCTTCAATATCATCCCAATTGCATGAAGGTTTAACTACGATTGTTCTGTTTATACTCCTTTTGGATTCTTCTGTAATACCAGACTATTCTTTAACACCTGAGCAGGCTACCTATATGCTTGCTTCTGATTTCTTACGTTTTGGCATACAACCAATAAATACTTTGAAACAGAAAAACGATTAGGTCGTGGGGCAGGCATCACCCATTGCAAAAAATCGTATAGTAAACAGTGACACACACGGGGGGCGTGTCCGGATGTGAGCGGCGGCGGACGTGTTTGAGCAGAGCTCCGGGTATCCTGAATCCCATCCTTTGCCATCCGTGCAACTAATGGCTTCTACAGCACCAGCCACCCCAACTATCTGTTCCTATATGTCCCCTGCTGAGCCCTGACTGACTATTGTGCGGGGATTTGACCGTGGTCGCCCGGGAGGACGTCTTGTTCCCTGCCTGTAGCTGCCGCCGCCATCTTGCTGGCCTGTGACCGTCTGGAGGGAGCTGATCCGTGCCTGGTAGTGGGGTAAGGGACCATCCTGCATCCCTGGACTGCTCTTCTCCCTCCTGCCTGCCCCCTCCACTGCCTGGCGTGACCTAGGGGCCTGCGGAGCCGCTGGGAGCGCTCGCGGCGGCCGCGGCCTAGTGAAGCCTGCCGGACACCGCTGTTTCCTGAAGTAGCTGCCCGGCGGTGGTGCGCCGCGCTGGCGGGGCGGAAAATCGCGGACGCGGATCCGGCGGCCCTGACACTCATCCTCCTCCCTGCAGGGACCTGGTGTGCTGCTTGTGGGGACTGGCTCCGTGGGCCACTGGAGGTGCCCCGGGGCCTGGTGACTCTGCCACTTTCTGCCTGTGTCCCCCAGCTCTAGACATATCCTGCCTCCACTCTTTGTATGCCACCCTCACTGAACTGTCACTGCCTGGTTGATTGCTGAGTGCTGCGGGGCTGGGTGTGCTTGCTGGATATCTGCCTGGACTGTGATCTCCCGGGCCCACTACCCATCTGAGTCACCCCCTGCTGCATACTAGAAATTGATCTTGACGCGTGCTGCTCCCCTATTGGGGCCCCCCTTTCGAGGCCCACCAGATGTCCCCCACTTCCAAAAAGGGGAAAAAATCCTCCGGGGCCGCTGTGATTGGCTCGTCCCCCCGGCAGCCACAACCCTTTCCGCTACAGCTGGACCCCGTCCTGCTTGGTCAGCTCCGGGCCTTACTGGCTGACTTGGAGATGGGTCCTGAAGGGGTTTCCGGCGGAGGAGTCAGCCCCGCCATCGCAGGACAGTACAGCCACGATCCTTGCTGCGATCGAGCAGAGTAAGACCTCACTGCTTGTGCGCATCGATCATCTTGCTGAGGAGTGCAATCTTATCAGAAATTACCTCGACAAAATAAGGGGGAGAATGACTGAAACGGAGACCAGGATATCCGCTACTGAAGATCTTACTGCCACCCATGCCTCTTCCATTGCTGAGCTGCAGCGCACGGTCCAGTCCCTTGTCGCAAAATCTGATGACGCTGAGAACCGCCTCAGACGCAACAATGTCCGAGTCCTGGGGCTGCCTGAAAGGGAGGAGGGGGATTGCCCGACTGAATTCGCGGAGGAGTTCTTTAAAAATCTCCTGAGCCTCACAGATGTTTCTCCTACCTATGTGGTCGAAAGGGCTCATCGGGTGCCCACCGGCCGCGCCATCCCGGGGAACCTCCCCAGGCCCTTCCTGGTACGCTTCCTTAATTATCGTGACAGAGACAAGATTCTCTCTGAAGCCCGCAAACATCCCGCTCTCAAATCCCGGACTTTTCGGCTGATCTGCAGCGGAAAAGAAAGACCTTCATCGATGTCCGTAGGCGACTCAGGGATAAGAAAATAAAATACGGCATGCTCTACCCCAGCCGCTTGCGAGTCCAACATGATGGAACAATCCGATTCTTTGACAACCCAGCGGATGCTGATGACTGGCTGGCCACCTTGCATTGAAGACCCATTCCCTAAGTTAATGCACGGTGTTTAAACGCCTTTGTCTGATATATCCCACTAAGACGTCCTATAAGTCTACTATACCTGATGCGCGGATCTTCCATTTTCTTGCTTAATTCATCCTACGAACATTCGACAAGTACCGGAGCAATCACGAATACACTTTTACACGTGACTTGCACTTAACCCTCTCGGTTTGGTGTTTTGGAAGAAGAGATAGGCCTGGTGTTCTCCATTCTCTTGGAAGGTACCCCAATTGCTGGAGGAACTACAACCCCCCCTCCGGATTGCTCAGCCCTTCTCGCTGTGTTGATACACGTCCCCCCCACCCCTTTGTCCACTGTTCTGTCTAGCCACTAACTCTGTTGCCGCTGGTTTTTGGGATCATTATCCATCATCCCTCTGCTCCCTGTTCTTACAAGTCGGAAGGGCCATCGCCCGTCGGCAGAGTGGGTGGACTGGCTCTAGTAGTGTAGTGCCCCCAGCTGAGGGGTTCACTAGCACCCTTTAGTTAAAGTTTTTTTTTCTGGGTAAAAACTATTCCCAGACCTTCCCCCCTGTTTGGAGGAAGGCTGGGATATAGTAGGATAGGCACCTGTGCCTGGGAAGTTTTGATTAAGGAGTTGGTTATTCCTTGATCTTATGTTGTTTTTTTGTTTTTGTTTTTTTATGTTCTGTTTTGTGTTATGCTTGAGTACTGTCAGTATTTTCTGCACTGTGACTGGGATCTTGCTGCTCATGGGGTGCACCGGCCCTTTAGCTTATCTCCTCAATTATTTCTCCCCACCGCCCTATGGCTAGTCAATTAGCTGACTCCTTCACCATCCTTTCCTGGAATGTCAGAGGTCTTAACTCAAAATTTAAGCGGGCCCTTTTATTCCAATACTTAAAATCTCACTCCCCCCAGCTTATTCTCCTCCAGGAGACTCACCTCATGGGCAGTAAGATTTTGACTCTTAAAAAACCTTGGATACAACGAGCGATACATGCCACGTACTCCACATACGCCAGGGGTGTGTCGGTCCTTATCCACAAGAATTTCCCCTGTGTCATTGAGGAGATCCGTACTGATCCCCAGGGGAAATTTGTGATAGTGGTGTTCACGTTATGGTCTATACGGTATATTATTATCAATCTGTACATCCCTCCCCCGTTCTCATCCGCATTACTATACGAGGTTCTGGAAAAGATTGCACCTTTCTGCCCGGGGAAGGTTCTGGTTATGGGAGACTTCAATGCCATTTTGTCACCTGACCTGGATAGACCTACCCCGCCTAAGAAACAGTGTATGGACCTCTCTGCCTGGGCTCAGGCGGTGGGGCTGGTGGAGGTCTGGAGGTGGAAGCACCCTACCACAAGGGCTTATTCATGTTTTTCGGCATCCTATAAGACTGCGTCGCGGATAGATTTGGCCTTCTCCAACCCTGCACTGTTAGCGGACGTGTTGGAGACGTCCTATCTGCCTAGCGGGCTGTCTGATCACAGTCCCTTGGTGGTGGTGCTTCGCTCGCCGGCTTCACGGAGCGCTGCGCTCTGGAGGTTGGGCACACAATGAGTCTCTCATCCGGACATTACCGACAAACTGCCGCCCCGGCTGTCTGAGTTCTGGGAAAATAATAAGGAATCCTCTTCTCCCGACATTGTCTGGGATGCCTTTAAAGCTTTCACGAGGGGACAGTATATTTCTTCAATTGCCAGCATTAAAAAAAAGCAATCGGCTGCCACTCTGGCGCTGCAGAAGACTGTTGATGACCACACCGCTACGTATGGTGATGACCCCACCCCTGTTCACTTTGATCTGCTGATGGCGGCTCAGAGGGAATTACAGTTACACCTGGCTGAGGTCACGCGACTTGATTCATATAGGGGTAGGCAGAGGGCCTTTGAACATGGTGATCGAAATGGCCGCCTGCTGGCCATGTTGGCACAACACGACCAACCCCTTACCCTTGTGTCTACCTTGCAGACCCCGGGGGCGGGACGGTGTCCTCCCCTTCTGATATCCTACAGATGTTCAACTCCTTTTATGGCACTTTGTATTCGTCTGGTCTGTCCTCAGATTTTCAGCCGGAGTCGCTGAACGGGCTGTTGGATCCGTTGGCGCTTGGCTGGCTCTCTGACCACGAAAGGGAGACTTTGGTCCAACCATTTACGGCCCTGGAGGTCATAAAGGCTATCCGGTCCTTCCCCCCCCGGCAAGGCGCCGGGGCCGGATGGGCTCCCGATAGACTTCTATAAGGCCCATATGGAACTTTTAGCACCCCTGTTGGCACAATTATACACCGTCTGTCTGGCAGATGGTGGTCTGCCTGGTTCTATGTACCATGCCTACTTGACATTGATATATAAGGCTCCCAAGGACCCCACTCCATGTGCTTCATATCGCCCTATTGCACTACTTAATTCCGACTTTAAAATTCTGACTAAGCTTCTGGCCCGTCGGTTGTATCCCATGCTACCCTCAGTGATAGACCCAGACCAGACAGGTTTCATGCCCCGTAGGTCCACAGATGTCAATCTCAGACGGCTGTTCACTAACATACACGCTCACCACCTCAATATGGGATCCCGGGCAGTGGCCTCCCTAGACGTAGAAAAGGCCTTTGACGCGGTCGAGTGGCCGTTTTTGTGGGAAACATTACGTAGGATGGGGTTTCCTCTGATATTTATCAGGTGGCTCCAGGTGATTTACAAATGCCCCACTTCCTCGGTGCGCTTGGGGGGTGGACTGTCTGTCCCCTTCGGGCTCACCAGGGGAACGAGGCAGGGCTGCCCTCCCTCTCCAGCTTTGTTTGCCCTAGCTATTGAACCGGTGGCGGAGGCACTTCGCACATCAAGGGTCTCCGACTCGGGTTGCTGGAGGAGAGGGTTGCCCTGTACGCAGATGACATGCTGCTCTTCCTGAATGATGCCGGTCCGTCCTTGCAGGGAGCGCTAAGTATTCTGAACGCCTTTGCTGAGGTCACCGGTCTTAGGGTAAATTGGTCTAAGTCCCTCCCATTCCCGATTGATCAGGCGGCCAGGTCCACTTCCCCTCCTGACAGCCCCCTCCTGTGGGTGGACTCCTTTAAATACTTAGGGGTGCATGTCTCTGGTTCAGCCACGGACTATATATATATATATATATCTTTAAATCTCGCCCCAGTGCTTTTAGAGTCCCAGACGAAGCTTAAATCATGGAGTAACCTGCCCCTGTCATTATGGGGGCGGGTTAACCTCATAAAAATGAAGATTATTCCCAAACTAACGCATCTTTTCCGTCACTCCCCACAATGGGTTCCCAAATCCTTTAAGAAATTGAACCGCATTTTTTCTTCCTTCCTATGGGGCCCCTCTCCTCCCAGGTATCGACTGACGACTTTAATGAGGCCTAGAACGCAGGGTGGCATGGCATTCCCGGACTGTTATAAGTATTACCTCTCCGCGCAGTTGGTGACAGCGGCGTGGTGGTTACAGCCGGACAGGACGAACTCGTCGACTGTGCTGGAAGCGGCAGTGGTCGGTTAGTTGGAAGCTCTTCAACTGCTACTTTTTAGGGGCCCTCGTGCCCCCTATCCTCTGACCCCCTCTATGCTTGCCACCCTGCGGGCGTGGCGGACAGGATTAGCCATTGAGGAATGTAAACAGTCTGAAATCTCCCCCAATGCCCCTATCTGGCTGAACCCTAACTTATCCCATATGTACAAAATCCCCGACCCCTACGCGTGGACAAAATACGGTATAAAAATTAGTGTCACACATAGTGTCTCAAAACTCCTTACTCCCTTTCTCACACCTTTCCTCCCAATACAACCTACCTAACCATTTCCTATTCAGATATCTTCAACTGTCCCATGCATTTGCGGCGCAATTTCCACAATCTTCATGTACTGTGGCGCAGTCGGAACTGGAGAGGACACTTAGATTTAGCTGTGAAGAAAAGCCCACCTCACATCTCTATTCATATTTGATCTTTGTGTCTCTTCCACCTCTTGACAAACTCTGGACTAAATGGCAGACTGATATCCCCACGTTGGATAATGACGACTGGGATGATGTGTGGGACCTCCCTTTCAACACCCTCGTCTCCATGCGTGACAGATTGGTGCAATACAAGATTGTTCATAGGGCTTATTTCACCCCACACAGACTTCACAAGATGGATCCTGCTCATTTCTCTGAGTGTTGGAGATGCGGCGCCTCACCGGGCGACTTCTCCCATATCTTCTGGCGATGTCCAGCAATACTGGGAAACAGTGCTAGATATGATTAACAGAGTTGCTTTAGTCGCTGTGCCTTTGACAATGGAGGTGTGCCTTTTGGGGCTCATTGAGACCATTGTACCATCCTCTGCCAAACGCACGCTAATTACCTTGCTGCTCTTCTATGCTCGCAAGAACATTGCTATGCAGTGGAAGAAGCATGCCCCCCCCCCCCCTCTTTGATGCAATGGAAACGCTTAGTGAATATCAGCCTTCCTCTATACAAGGATACATATGCTAATCGGGGATGCCCATTGAAGTATGATAAGGTCTGGCGCACTTGGTTAGCTGAGCCCGAAACGGCTTAGTGGGTCGGGGGTGACCCAGGTCATTGTGTCGGGGTCTTGCCTTGCTCCTACACCCTCCTTTTCTCCCGTTGACTTTGGTTTTTAATAGGCTACCGTATTTTTCGCTCCATAAGACGCACCTGACCATAAGACGCACATAGGTTTTAGAGGAGGAAAACAAGAAAAAAAATATTCTGAACCAAACGGTGTACTAAAATATTTTATATTATACTATTACTATAGGTGGGTGGTGGACACACAGCAATACCAGCCCCCCTATCAAATCAGCTCCAGCTACACTATATCTGGTGGTGGACACAGCAACCTCCCCCCCCCCTTCCCAGATCAGCTCAGGGTGGCAGCGCAGACACAAACACCCCTTAAGCCAATTCTATCACAACAGCTCAGGTGACTGGGCTGTGGATACCATGCCAGCTTACACCTCCCACCCCCTTATCAACAGCTCACCTCAGGCAGCGGAGGACACTGCCATTACAATCCACAACCCACTCTTGTGCTGGCTGGCTGGCTCTTAGCCTCAGATGTACCCAGGAAGCAGCTAGAAATGAGGACTGGGGACATCGTTTACAGCAGCAGATGCTGAGGGAAGGAGCAGGTAGTCAGACTGGACCAGACCACGGCGCCGGGGGGGGGGGGGATGTTCCGGCTGCAAAAAAAAAACAGCAAGGGCTCTCACTGCTTTTGGGATGGTGTCACCTCTGGCGGATGACACCCGACCCGGGTGCGGAACACACCCCCATAGCAATGCTACTGACAACCTCTATGTTTTGACACCCGGGGCAAAATGCCTCCCCCCGCTCCCCCTTGGTATGCCCCTGCCAGGATGCGCCTCACATCCTGTCCTCTCTCCTTCACAGAGAAGCTGAGTGCTTGGATTCTGACACGGCGGCGGCGACGGGGGGGGGGGGGGTTGGCAGTGCCTGGTCAGTATTCGCTCCATAAGACGCAGGGACATTTCCCCCTATTTTTTTGGGGGGAAAAATGTGTCTTATGGTGCGAAAAATACGGTAATTGTTTTATCATACTATCTGCCCTATTGGATTTTACCTGGGCGGTATTGTTGTACCCTTCCATTGTTATGCATTTTATCGCTGGGTTCACATTGCAAAATGTATTATTTTTCTGTACATGTTCTTCTTCTGTACTGTAGGTGCTTAAGCTGTGTGTGTTGTATGTGTTTGAAAACTTCAATAAAAAAATAATTATAAAAAAAAAAAAAAAAAAAAAAAAAAAAACAGTGACACACACACATACACACACACTATCCACATAATTCTGCATTGACCACCACTGCACCAATGTACTTCTCCACTGACAACCACTGTACCGACATGCACTGCTCTATTGACTGCCAATGTAACAACATACACAGCATACTTCTCCACCAACTGCCACTATGTTCGCCCACATCTCTGCACTTATTCACTGATCATCGCTGGACCTTGAAGTCTCCATGGACCACCACTGCATGAACATGCATTTCTCCACTGACTGTAATGGTGTACACAATATATTTCTCCACTAACCATCTCTGCAGCAATGTGCACTTCTGCACAGACTGTCAACGTGATAACACACACAGCTACTTCATTGACCACCACTGTACCATACACATCTCCACTGACCATCACTGCATCCATGCACCTCTCCACTAGCTGCAACTTCATTTGTGCACTCCTCCACTGACTCTCCTCACTGAATTCCCCAAAAGCTACAAAAAGCCATAATCAAATTATAGGAAGACCAATTTTAGGGAGACTGAGTGGAATTACTTAGTTGTAAACTATGAAATGATTTCCTATAACTGCTAGTGGCAGCGGGTCTTGTGATTCTTGGCCGCGTAAAGTATTTGGCATTGAGTATATGCTGAACTGGGCAATAAATAGCATTACGTGAAGTACGATCATCTCTTCCTGGATGATCACATAGAAACAACTGAAAAAAGCAAGTATATCAAAAAGGGAGTGTAGATGTCATTATGAAGAGGAATATGAGGAGTAAGCAGGGCATGTATTCATCTTTGATCTGCATTATTTATTTATTTAGGTGTTTTGTCATAAGGGCAAGCCACAAATTATCAAATGACTATCTACAGACTATGGTTCAAGTTAGGACAAACTGAAAAGATAAATAGAGACCTTGGAGGAAGGGGGAAAACTCAGCAATTATCCAAGGTCCCCAGTGCTCTAGGGGCCTCCTTCCAACAGCGGTAATTTAGTTATACAACTCTGCCTGGTCACCACAGCACTACAATTTTCAATGCCCACAGCCCTGCAATAAATATGCATATAGCTATAATACTCTACCTGCTCCTCCATTCAGACCTGATGGCTCCTGTGGCTTTTCTGTGACCCTGCCATATGATTTGTCATGAGACAGAGCAGAAAAGGAAGTTTGGGATGAGCTACTTCCTTTGAATTCTGCTGGGCATGGCAATGACAGAGGTTTAAAGTAAAGTAGTAGGTATTTTAATGTTTCACTGTACCTCGTTTTTTTTTTTTTTTTTTTATGTATGTGTATTTACAAACATATACATTCACTGTCAATGGTTTTTAAACATTAAAGCTAGATTTCAAGAATTCAGCCACTTTGCATAATGTGCTAGATTACTAAGTCCAACAAGGTGCATGCCACCACGTGGCCTAAATTTACCATTTTTATTTTTACGGAGTGCCAGAAGCGTAGCTTTCACTATACTTCCGATGCTGTGACGCAGGACCTTCTGATCTCAGCTACTGCAGCTGCAGAGTCACATGCAGCCGCTGTGAACTAGCATTACCTTTTTCAGAATTTTGAGCGACTATAGCTCTTCTATTGAATTGGAATACATGGGCCGGTCTTTGCTCCCCATGAGCATCGATGAGCCCTGGCAGCCCATTACCCTGTCACCAGTTTTCCTTCCTTTGACCACTTTTGGTAGGTCTTGACCTACTGACCACTCCAAACCAGTAACACACAAGAGCTGCAGTTTTGGAGTTGCTCTGTCCAAGTCGTCTTTACATTATAATTTGGCCCTTGTCAAAGTCACATAATCCTTACACATTTTTTCTACTTTCAACACATCAACTTCAGGGACAATATGTTCACCTGTTGCCCAATATATCCCAACCACTTTATGGTACCATTGTAACAAGATAATCAATGTTATTCTTCACTTTACCTGTCAGTGGACATACTGTTATGGCTGATCGCTGTATATGAAATTGTTCATAGACACAAGCCGCCATTCTCTTGGCAAAACATAAAAAGGGGCAATTTTTAAAGCTGCATGAATAGGATTTATTGCATTCGTTATTTTTATCCCATGAGATTTCTCGTCAAAACGCTCAGTCCACAAAATATACCTAAATATTGCAGAATTTGGGGTTGTCACAAATCTGGAATGACTCATTTTTTGCTCTACTCAATAAAAATCTTAGTGCCTCACAGGTAATGTCAACTGGATGGTAGAGTTTTAAAGTTGAAATGAGTGCAAATGCAGTGTCTATTTTCCTTTTAGCAAATCAACCCCAAAATGCTCTGCATGTTATTATAACTTGCAATGCAGATCATTACTTTTCACAAGATAAGATACTACTACTTATTGCTCTGCAGTTAGCTTAACGAATTATAAACCATTTATTTAGCACAACATATTATATATAAAACATTCCCTGTTTATTTTACTTGTCAATTCGACTTCAAATAAAAAAGTATTTAAAAGTTGAATTTAAAAACACACTACATCTCCCAAAGTTAAAAACATCTTCACTGGGAGACAGATTGCCAATTACAAATCTCTTCAGAGGATTGGCAAAAATTTATGCTCATCCACTTTCTCTCCATTTCCTGCAAAAGCACAAGAGATCAATTAGGAAATCCCTATGAGATGGCCAACAAAGCTTCACAAGATTTTTTTTTTTCTACACCAAAGATACGAGAGCTTGTGCCGTCTTCTTGACTGAGATACATATATTCACACTTGGTGGGGATGTCCTCAAATCAATCCATTCTGGGATACAATTTTCAGAATGTACAGCCGTGGACAAAGAGAATGACACAAATATTAATGTTCACAAAGTCTGTTGCCTCGGTTTTTAAGATGGCAATTTGCATATACTCCAGAATGTTATGAAGAGTGATAAGATGAATTGCAATTAACTGCACGACAAAGTCCCTCTTTGCCATGAAAATTAATTTAATCCCATAAAAAACATTTTTCACTGCATTTGTGAAGGCGGCTTCAGGGCGCCCAAGAAAGTCCAGCAAGCCCCAGAACTGTCTTATACAGTTGATTCAGCTGCGACATCGGGGCACCACCAGTGCAGAGCTTGCTCAAGAATGTCAGCAAGCAGGTGTGAGTGCATCTGCACGCACAGTGAGAGAAAGGCTTTTGGAGGATGGCCTGGTGTCAAGAAGAAGAGCAGCAAAGAAGCCACTTCTCTCCAGCAAAAACATTAGGGATAGACTAATATTCTGAAAAAGGTACAGGGATTGGACTGCTGAGGACTGGGGTAAATCATTTTGTGGGGTGAATCCCCTTTCCGATTGTTTGGGGCATCCAGAAAAAACCTTGTCCGGAGAAGAAAAAGGTGAGCGTTACCATCAGTCCTGTGTCATGCCAACAGTAAAGCATCCTGAGACCTTTCATGTGTGTGGTTGTTTCTCAGCCAAGAGAGTGGGCTCATTCACAATTTTGCCTAAGAATACAGCCAAGAATAAAGAATGGTCCAAAAACATACTCCGAGAGCATCCAAGAACAGCTTGGTGATGAACAAGGCCATTTTCAGCATGATGGAGCACCTTGCCATAAGACAGAAGTAATAACTAAGTGGCTTGGGGAACAAAACATCAAAATTTTGGGTCCATGGCCAGGAAACTCCCCAGGACCCTAATCCCATTGGTCAATCCTCAAGAGGTGGGTGAACAAAAAACCCTCACAAATTTTGACAAACTTCAAGCATTGATTATGCAAGAATGGGCTGCCATCAGTCAGGATGTGGCCCAGAAATCTGACAGCATGCCAGGGCGAATTGCAGAGGTCACTTCAGTATACCATAGTAACATCTGACAAAAAGGATGTAAAAACAATGAAGCAGCAGACTTTGTGAAAATGAATATTTGTGTCATTCTCAAAACTTTTTGCCATGACTGTACAATGCTTTCTTACAAATTTATGTCCACACTTTTGCTTTGTGTATTTTCATTGACTATTGGAGATGTACCCTAAAAAACTGTATGAACAAACTTCATGTATTTGATCTATAACTACCAGTAATGCATGTTCTCAAGCTTCTCTAAAAAAAATGAATCTTTTGATTTCCAAAAAAATGCATCATATGATGATTTCATATCCCAGACTGCCACTATGCCATCACAAATATCAGCCATGAGGACATAAAGGGTTTAGGTCAAATACTGAAAACACCAGCCTTGGTGATCACTGGAAATCCTGAGAAAGAGCAAGTAATTGTTACACTTATTTAAAAATCTTTCAATTTTGAGGAGATCCTTAAACTGCCGATTCTAACCTGTGAAATACACTGATTTTCTTTTTGCTCTGGGAATCGTTGCTGTGGGGGATGCTGAGAACTCTTATGAATAGTGCCATAGCTATAGTCATAGCAGCTCATCATAAAATGGGGCTTACTGCTGGGGGGGGGCTCATTAGGGAGGCTGTGTAAGCAATTTAAAAACATACTGCAGAAAATCTGTATGGAATTGGAGATCAAACAAATCCAACCTTTTTTCCACCCTTTAAAAATATGCAAAATCCCAAGGCACCCCCAGTCTAAAAAGTAATTAAAAAAAAATAAAAAAAAAATAAAAAGTTAGCCCTCAATGGGAAACCGGAGCCGCCTGCGATGATCAACACAACTTCTCTGATGAATTTAAACTTCACATCAGAAGCCCGCTTCATGTCAGAGTTCCCCCTATATGTAAGCATTCCCCCACCACACCAGTTTCCCCCATCACCAAGTCTTCTCATCATATCAGAGCTTCCCTAGTAGAGGGCTGGAGGTAGAGCAGGTCTGCAGCCATCTTCTCCTGAATACTGGTGGCCTCCCTGCATGCCACTTGCTCTGGATCAGCATCATAAGTTGCCATGGTGTGGACAGGCTGACTGCCAACACCATAGCAATGAATGACACTCTGCATACTATGTTAGAGCATCATTCATTGTTATGTTGCTGGTGGCCAGCCCAGCCACACACACCATGGCAAATCGTGCCACTGATTCAGGGCAAACTAGGTCTCCAGTCGAGAAAAACAGATGTCAGACGTACAGGAGGAGTCATAGCTCAACCTATCTTTCTCTGTGCAGCAGGCAGCATGTATCCCCCCCCCCGTCCCCCTCCCATTTGAGAAAAGATTAATTGCCTTTGGATCTTTTGCGGTAGCCCACCTGGATAGCATTGTCAAATGAACACTGTATGCCTGCCTTCCTGAGGCAAGATCTCCTTAGCCAAATACTGACAAGATTACTGATCCTTAGTTACTGTGACAGTGCTAGGCCCTGCTACTGCATAAAAGAAGAGTAAAGGGACACAGGGTTAACACGTATGCAGAGTGCGGTGCTCCAGGTTATCAATTGTGAGCAAATATCAATTGGTTTTCCCTGGATTTTGGCATTCCCAGATTCTCAAGAGTTTTGGGAGGGAAATTGTAACGGCTGCCCAAGCATGAAAGGGGTTAACACCGTTTAAGATATTCCTTCTCTGGACACACATCCACTGCCGATCCTCCACAGTCAGGCGACCGCTTCCGATAGGATTAATCCTTCCAAACATACGAGACAAGCACTCTGTATGAAGTTCCAAAACAGGGAATGAATTTATTACCAGCACATGGTAACACATTTCTCTTCAAAAACCCTTCCCTCCCATCCTTGGGGAACAGGGCGGGTTAGACTGTCCAATGACAATGGTCATACAGGTCAGGTGTGTTCAAACTTCTCTTTCAGTAAACAGTCTTAGCAGGAGGGGTGATTTCCCCCCCCCCCTCACAGAAAGACACTTAAACATCCCATAATAGGCAGCCAGACGGTCTACCAAGCTCCAATCCACATCACCACAGTAGCAGACTTAATTACCACAAGCCACAATAGACAATAGAATGCAATCACACCCCATATTACACAACAGCCCACACAAAATATACACCCAATATACCATGTATATACAACATTGAATATGACTATCCCAGATCATGGTGGGGTTCTCATTCCCCCTGTGCCCCAAGTGACCCCTGTCACAGAAATAATCTCCAACCCAGTGTCCAGGTCTTGCAGGAGACTGACAGGCTGTGTGTAAAGATGCACACAACTCTTATAATGATGGACTTTGGCATAGCTCAGGGCTCCAATGACAGATTTATGCTCCTATTAGGAGACAGAGGTGCTCTATTCAACAGGCAACTCTCCATGCTAGAGGAAAGATTCCATGTCCATTGGGCTGAGAGAGTCAAGGGAGGGCTAAGTGAGTCTGGAAGGCTGAGAGGGTGGGACGACTAGGCAAGTCCAGGGGCCTGAGGAAACCTGGATGTCTCAGAGGAGTGAGAGAGCTCCGGGTGTCAGAAGAACCGCTACCGAGAGGCCAGGGACAGGGGCCGTGCAGCAGGGTGCTACATCAGAATCTGCTGGGAGAGCCAAGAGAGCAGAGAAAGGGCTGCAACTGGAAATACAGGAGGTACTGTGTAAGGTGGTCTGAGGGACCAGAAGCCAAGTACCAAGGTTAAGGCCCAAGCAGTGGTGCTGCTGAAGAGGGAGCTAGGTGGTGGGCATTTTCAGTTACCTGGTTTGCTGGTGATTATCCCCTGCATGGCAAACTGTTCTCTTTTTAAACTTTTCTTCAAGCACCAATGATTACAACATAAATAATATTACCAAAACTCTGTTTTTTTTCCCCCTACTGATTACTACACCACCAGAACTACCTTGATATGATGGTAGAAGGGGTGGAAGAGCTTAGAATTAATGCTGGTCATGCAGAATAAAAAAAATCGCTCAAACCCATTTTCGAAAAACAGACATTCAGCCGTGAGAGCAAACGATGGTGCCATCATAAAGGGGTGTGTATACTGCGCTGTCTATATGTGAATCCTAAAGAAACACTGGTGAAGCAAAATATATCTGCTGCAACTTAAATATGTGAGACACACACAAAAAAGTATAAATAGAAAAAAATCAAGCTGCGCAACAACATAAAATGAATATATGAACAATAAGTCCAATCTCTGGTGCGAACAAAATCCTGCACCTAAGAGGAAAAACAGTGTTATTACCTGTTAAACTACTTTTTCCAGGAATCTTCCAGAACGGCTTACAGAGAGATAGGCTCCTCCCACCTAGAACAGGAAACACATGATCCACATCATAAAAGCATCACTTATGCATTAGCCCCTCAGTATTAACAAATAACCGAAGGCTTCAGAATCATTAACCTTCCTCAGCGTAGCTTTATCTTTACTCCATGCTTTACATTGCTACTCACCTCAAAAAAAGGGAGGGAACTGACGCCGTCCTGGAAGATTCCTGGAAAAAGTAGTTAACAGGTAATAACACTGTTTTTCCAAGTCATCTTCCAGGACGGCTTACAGAGGAGGACAATATAGTACTACCTGATCAGGGCGGGACCACAGCCTGCAGCACCTTCCTGCCGAAAGACTGGTCCTGGCTGGCAAGCAGGTCCAGTCTGTAATGCTTTACGAAAGTCTGGAAACTGGACCAGGTTGCAGCCTTGCAGATCTGGAAGGGAGACGCTCCTGCCCTTTCAGCCCAAGAAGTAGAAACCGCTCTTGTGGAATGAGCATTTATACCCAACGGAGGTGTTCGGGACACTGCCTTGTATGCCTCCGCAATGGCCAACTTCATCCACCTGGCGATGGTACCTTTGGATGCCTCTTTCCCCTTGTTAGGACCTGCAAACAACACGAACAAGCTGGTGGAACGTCGCCACTCCTTGGTGCGCTCTATGTAGGCGATCAAGCATCTCCTGACGTCTATTTTATTAAATCCTGCTTCCTTGTAATTTTTAGGATTTCCGCAAAATGATAGAATCACGATCTCTTCTGACCTATGGAAGTTAGACGATACCTTGGGGAGAAAAGCTGGATTCAGCGAGAGGATAATTTTGTCTTGTAAAATGGTGCAGAAAGGCTCGATCACTGAAAGTGCCTGGATCTCACCAACTCTCCTAGCCGAGACTAGGGCCACCAAAACTACTGTCTTCAAGGTTAAGAGCTTTATGGGTAGTTCGTCTATAGGCTCAAATGGTGTCTTACCAAGACCCTGTAACACTAATCGATAAGTCCCAGGGAGGGAACCTCTTTGATTTGGGGACTCGTTTACGGCTGATGGATACAAGAAATCTTTTGATCAGTGGTTCTTCTGACAGTCTTTGATTTAAAAAGTTGGACAGAGCTGCCACCTGTACCTTAAGAGTACTAACTGCAAGATTTAGATCTGCTCCGGCTTGGAGGAAATCTAGGACCGCCGGGACCATGGCTCCTGACACTCTGTTGTTGAGCATGCGCCAGGCCCCAAATTTTTTCCAGATCTTATTGTAAATTGCGTTAGTGGATGGCTTCCGGCTGCTAAGAAGGGTATAGATTACTCTTGCTTGAGATAACCCTCTCAGCTCTAACAGCTCCCTCTCAGAAGCCAGGCCGTCAGAGAAAGAGAGCTCACTTCTCCCTGATATAAGAGGTCTGTCCTGTAAGGCAGTCTCTAAGGTTCGGTAATGCCGAGTCTTAGTAGTCCTGAGAACCAAGACCTCTTCGGCCAAAATGGCGCGATCAGGATAACCTTTGTGTTGGACCCTCTTATCTTCCGGATAATCTTTGGAATGAGGGCAAACGGTGGAAATGCATACACCAGATTTGCCTCCCAAGTTTGGGATAGGGCATCTAGGCCCAGACTGAGAAGATCTCTCTGTAGGGAGTAAAATGGTTTCACCTGCCTGTTGTGCCTTGTAGCAAAAAGGTCTATTTGTGGGCTTCCCCACTTCTGCGCTATTTCTTCGAACACTGTTCGATTCAAGCACCATTCTGTGTGAGACAGAGTCTCTCTGCTTAGGGCATCTGCCAGAGACTTTAATTCCCCTTTTAAGTGAATTGAAGACAGGGATAAAAGATTTGCTTCTGCCCATTGAAGGATCTCTTCTGCTATCCTCATCAGACCCGGGACTCTCATACCCCCTTGTTTGTTGATGTAACATACCGTGGTAATGTTGTCCGAAAGGACCTGCACATGTCTTCCTCTTAGGGACGGACAAAAGGCTACTAGGGCCTTTAGAACCGCCTTCATCTCCCTCGCATTGGAGGAGAGGCTGGCTTCCTGCCGGTTCCAGAGCCCCTGGGCCATCAGTGTGCCTGAATGGGCTCCCCACCCCTGCCCGCTGGCGTCCGTGATGACTGCCAGAGGGCAGTGTTGGGACCAGAGTCGACCTGCAGAGAGGTCTGCAGGGATCAACCACCATTCTAGCAAGAGTTTTACTTTCTGCGGAATTTCCATCTGCCTCTGAAGGGAATCCGTCTTTCCATCCCAGAGAGAAAGCATGAGCGCCTGAAGTGCTCGAGTATGGAATTGTGCCCACTGGACTCCTGAGATGGCCGCTGTCATCAACCCAAGGACCCCCATTATGCCCTGAATTGAGGTCCTTGAACATGTGCAGAGGTTGCTCACCTCTGTCAAAATTGTCTCTTTCTTTTGTCAGAAAAATCTTGGGACGTCTTTGAGTCTATTAGGTATCCTAGGTATACAATACTTTGAGTAGGTACCAACTGTGACTTCTCCTGATTTACCAGCCACCCTAGCCGCTGAAGGTGTTTGTTAGTTCTGCTCAGGTTCCATCTCACTTCGTCTGCTGAATCTGCAAAAATCAGTAGGTTGTCCAGATAGGGAATTATCTGAATTCCCTCCGATCTCAGTGTCCCCAGAGCTTCTGCTAGTATCTTCGTAAAAATGCGTGGAGCTGACGCTAGTACGAAGGGCAGAGCATTGAATTGAAAATAGAGGGTTCTGAACCCCTTCATTACTGCTTGGACTCCTTTTGAATGGGGACAAGAAGATAGGCGTCTCTTAGGTCTAATGAGACTATGAAGACCCCAGGGGTTAATAACTCTCTGGTGGTGTAGATTGATTCCATCTTGAAACGTCTGTACTTCACGTACATGTTTCAGATTCAAAATCAGTCGAAAATTTCCTGATGACTTTTTGATCAGAAAAACTTGAGAATAAAACCCCTCTTTTCTTAGAGATGGGGGGGATGAAGCTCATCACCTTCTCCTCCAACATACTCTGTAGGAGGGAAGACATAGCTGTGGCTTTCTCCGCGTGTTTTGGGAGACCTGTCGTGAATTTTTTTTTTGAGGGGTGCAGCCTAAAAGCTCTATCCTGTACCCTGACTCGATCAGATCCAGGATAAAACGGCTGTTGGAGATGGTCTGCCACTGTGAGAGGAATGACCCTAATCTCCCCCCCACATGACCGACTGAGTCACTGGGAAGTGTCCTTAGGCTGGGAGGGTTTAAAGAGGAAACCACCTCTGTCCCTTTCCCTCCTGTATTGCCAACCTCCTTTCTGGTCTGGGGCTGCAAAACCTCTGTTATGCTGTCTCCTATCCCCCTAGTGAGAGTTCCTTTCACTTGACAACTGAAAGGGACGAAAATTCCTCTTTTGTTGTTTTTTGGGAAAAGGGAACCCTTTCTTTTTATTGGCCGACCTCTCTAGGACGGATTCCAGCTCCTTTCCAAAGAGCAAATCTCCATTAAAGGGGAGGGAACAGAGTCTTGTCTTTGACACAGAGTCTCCTCCCCAGGTCTTCAGCCAGATAGCCCTCCTGGCTTCATTAATCAATGCTGTGGACCAGGCCGAGAATATAACCAACTCCGTGGATGCATCAGCTACACAGGCCACTGCCTTATTTAGCGTGGGTAAAGCATCCAAAATCTCTTCCCTAGGAGTATCTGACTCCAGAAGAGTGCGGAGCTGTTTAAGCCACAAATCAAGCGTACGAGCCACGCATGTAGTGGCTCGTGCGGGTCTAAAGTTGGCGGAGCAAGCTTCCCACGCTTTCTTTAAATACCCTTCTGCCTTCTTGTCCATTGGGTCTTTTAGGGTGCCCGTATCCTCAAAGGAAAGTTCTGAACCCTTAGAAACTTTAGCTATGGAAGCGTCCAGTCTAGGGCACCTCTCCCACAGCTTTGTATCCTCTTCTTTTAAAATTTTTAGGGAGGAAGACTCCCTTCTCCGGCTTCCTCCATTCCTGAAGTATTGTCTCCTTTAGGGACGCATGCACCGGAAAGGTTCTACCCTGTCTAGGCTGAAGGCTTTCATATAGGAGGTCATGTACCGACAACTCCTGGTTTTCTGGAGACTCCAGTTCCAGGGTGTCGTAGATCGCTTTCAAAAGCTCTTCTGTTTCCTCTGAAGGAAAAAAAGAATCTTTGCATCTTGCCTGGCCCTTCCTCACTATAGTCCACCTCCTCAGACACTAAGGCTGACCCTGAGGTGTCCTCCCGTTCCTCCAGGACTCTATGCTGGTGGACTGCCCATACCTGGGCCCTGACTCCTGGCCTCACAGTAGTACTGGTGCCTGAAGTACCTGGGCTAGCTTCAGCAAGCGTCTCTTGCTGTGTGGGTTTAAAGGATTGAAACGTCTGTTTCATCCCTGATTTTAACGAGTCCATAAATCCCATAAACTTGAGGACAGGGCCCGTTTCTCCTTTGATAAGCTTGTCTATACAGTCCTGACAAGCATTCTTTTTCCACCGATACTGCATCTTTTTGGTACATATTGGGCATTCTTTTCTGGGTGTTTCTGTCTTATCTCTGGGCTCGTGGGTCTTGTCCTGTAATACAGAAAATGACAAGCGCCTGTATATTACTTACACTGAAGTAAATACCCAAACCAGAAACACCACGTGGACAACTCTATTCTAGTCTAAGAATTTTGAGAAGTACCCACCACCGGAGCCTATGCTAGAATGTGTGACGTCTGTCCACCATCAGCATAAAATAAACAAACAGGCTCTGGAATAAACAAACGCCCCCTGTGCCGCCACCACAGGGGGGGTAGGAAATAGGAAAGAAGCAGTCTGCCCCCTATTTTCTTACCTTAGGGCCCGATTCGACCGATGGCGCCTCCAGACCTGTTTCTCTGGATCCTGGTAGCTCCATGTTGCACCTGGAAGCCTCGGCGCCATCTTCTAGTCTGGGTCCCTTTTAAACATAAGAGGAGTGGAGGTCCGGGGTGGCGCTGTGGATCCGAAGCCGCCCTACCGCACAGCGCGCCTGTTATCCTATACTAGGCTTCTTCTGGGTGTACCAAGATGGCCGCCGCTGGATTTCCTGCCGTGTCACTTCCTGCCTTCCACGCCGGAAGTGACACTCTTACTGTGCGCCCCAGCACCACACGTGTTTTAGGGATAGAAACTCCCCTGGAGATCTATATGGCCAGGAAGGATACCGGCTCTACGGCGGCCCAAGCCTCCGCCAGGAGGACACCCTGCTGTGCCGCGGATGGACCCACTGGATCACCACCTCCACCCTCACAGGTAACCTCACTGAGGTTACACCAAAATTGGGAGGTGGGGTCCCTTACCATCACCCATGACCCCTGCTTCAGGTCTCCTGGGTGGCCCAAACTGACTCATACCCCAGGGGAACTACCCCTGTTGCCTGGGTATGGACGTCGGGAGGCCCCTGCCGCCTAGCACGAAGGCCAAAAATAACAAACATCCACTGGATAGTTCCTGTCTGGCCTGAGGAAACAAAAATACTGAGGGGCTAATGCATGAGTGATGCTTTTATGATGTGGATCATGAGTTTCCCGTTCTAAGTGGGAGGAGCCTCTGTAAGCAGTCATGGAAGATGACTTGGAAAAGTTTTGTATCCAACAAGTAGAAGTAAGAGCAATGAACCCCAAAATAAATTCTCCTATTACACCAAAACTCATGGGAGATAGTGCCATCATGTAATGACAGATAAACCGTTCAATGGACATAAATGAATCCATTTTTTTCCTTTTTCACGCATACCTAGTGCAATCAGTTTGGACGAGAAACACATTAACCTTTCAACTTATCGTTCGTTTGGCAGAAAATTTCCAAACTTATCCTTTGTTTTTGTTTTTTTAGCTCAAAAAGGTCCCACCCGATTACCGATTTGTGCCCATTAACTGGCCGAAAAATTTATGAATTTCGGCCGAGTTTTCGTCGAGTGTATTACACCTCAAGAGCTTATGTAAAACAAAGAAAAAAAAAAAAAAAAACTGTAAATGCTATAAACGGACAGGTATCGAAATACATTTTAATAAATCAAATTTTCAATGAATATATGAAAACTCCAACCTAGAACCCCCAAGAATGTATACCTCTGAAAGGACCAGCTGATGAGAAAGGTGTCTGTTTAATAAACCGTGATAAGCCGAGATCATGATCACAAATTGTGTAGAGATAGAGAGATCTATCTACACGCACACACACACACACACATAGTGTGTGAGTGAGAGCACACGTGATTTTATATCTATCTCAATCACGTGTGTGTGTGTGTATATATATATATATATATATATATATATATATATATATATATATATACACACACACACACACACACACACACACACACACACAAAAAAATGTATTATATATATATATATTTTGTGTGTGTGTATATACACACACACACGCACACACATGTGATTGATAGATATTATATATATATATAAAATCACGTGTGTGTGTGTGTGTGTGTGTGTGTATACATACATACACACACTATGTGTAATATATATATATATATATAGAGAGAGAGAGAGATAGATATATATAATCACATGTCTGAAAACATGTAAATTACATGTTCTTTTAAACTTTAGTTTCACTTTTTGAACTCGGCTGCACCGTAACCTCACAAAATATCTCACGAGATTACAGGCAGCCCACCGTATCGATCCTCGGATCAGAGTCACGGATCGGATAATTTTTCGGATCGGCAAAAAAAAAAAAAAAGACAAATATTGTTGCACCCACCGCAGTTTTAGATTTCACAGTTATTTTCAACACAAAACGGAGCTTATATGCTTAAATACAGTATATGTAAATCTGACTGACTGTTTAGATGTTACATTTTAAAGTGGTTGTAAACCCACTTTTTAAACAAAGACCTACAGGTAAGCCTAGATTAAGGCTTACATGTAGGTGCATGAAATATCTCCTTAACCTACACGGTTAAGGAGATATTTGTATGTAAATGCGGCGATGCTGACGTCACCCCATTCACAAATTCGGCTAGGTCGCAACATTCGACGACGTAGCCGAATTTGACAGCTCCGCATG
The DNA here is from genome assembly GCA_029206835.1 of Rana muscosa. Taxonomy (NCBI): domain Eukaryota; kingdom Metazoa; phylum Chordata; class Amphibia; order Anura; family Ranidae; genus Rana; species Rana muscosa. Next base: position 124,432,111 of record CM055128.1, read on the forward strand.
CGCAGAGTCACGTCTTCGCCGCTCCGGCCAATCACAGCGCCGGAGCGGCGCTGTGATTGGCTGCAGCGGCGATACCCGGAAGTAACATTCCGGCTATCGCCGCAGCGATGGATGCGGCTAGAGGAGGGACACGGACGACTTCGGGGGCCCCGATCGAAGGTAAGTGGTACATAATGAGCTAGTATGCTAGTCATACTAGCTCATAGCTTTGTCTTGCAGGTTAGAAAAAAAAACCAAAAAAAAAAAAAAAAAAAACACAAAAGGGTTTACAGCCACTTTAAAAGCAGCAGCAAACCTGCTGACCTTACATGGTTGCTAATGTGACAGAACACCTCTGATTTTCACCTTTAACTAAATGTTAAATGGGAAAATCAGAGGCGTTCTGTCACATAAGCAAGCATGTAAGGTTTGCTGCTGCTTTCAAAATTTAACATGTAAACAGTCCGTTGGATTTCCAAATAATGTATTTAAGCTTATCAGCTCCATTTTGTGTTGAAAAAAAACTGAAATCTAAAACTCTGTTGGGTGTAACAAGATGTCCGCTTGGCCCCTTCTCTATCATTACTGTGCAGGAGTGTGGGGTGGAGCAAGATGGCGGCGACCAAACGGCACTACAGCGGCCGCCGCCGGGTATACCAAGATGGCCTCCGCGCCGGAGCTAGGCTGAAGCCGCGGCCTTTCCTATGGCCGAGGCTCTGGAGCGCTCCGCGGATCGGCGTGGTGTGCCGATCCGAATAGGGTGACCCGTTCGGATCACGGATCTGTGACGATCCGTTGCACCACTAATATTGACCACGATGAAAAGCACTCCTCTTACCTGTCTTTGATTTGGGCATATGTTTGGATTTAGTTTGTAGGAGTGCTTTTGGCGGAATTCTTGCATTCCGTCCCTGGGTTACCTTACTTTTTTTGTTTTGGAGAAAACTAAGTTTACTTAAAGCCTGCAAATGTGCCCCAAAAGCTAAATTTTTTTTAAATAAAAAATAAAATGTAAGCTTGGTTTGACCCATCCTTTAAATTTAAAAACAATTTGAGCATAATGGAGCTTACAAAGTAAGATAAAGAGGAAATATGGGATAGATGGGTACCTATAGCTTACAATCATGTCAGCTTTATGTTTCTAGCCTATACTAAACCACTTACTTGGAACAGATTTTTTTTTTTATTTTTTTTTAATTGGATACCTGGTTAGTTTACAAAAAAAGAAGCCTATATGCTTTAGGTCACATGCAGTTATTTTGCTTGCAGGTAGGGTCGCTATTGTCTGAAATAATTATATGGAAAGCTTCTTACAGAGTACGGTATATTATGTGCTTGCTCAACCAACCCCAATTGCACCTGGCAGCAGCAAGAATACACACAGGACCTAGAACACCAGGTTAACTAAATCAGCGTGAAATTAAATGGTGCTTAGGATTCAAGGATGATGCACATGTTTTAGCAATGCTGAACCTGAATGATGCTCAGGGGTTACCTACAAACCAAATGAATATACACAAGCTGCAGAAAAGTTTCAATCTGACCCCATCCCCGCCCACCTTAACTTGTCCACATAAAGTACCATCTGGTAAGAATAAAAACATGAGGCCTTACCGATGGATTATCTAGGCACACAGGCACTGCATTCTCCTGTGTCTCTCTGTACATCAAAGCATCAGGACTCCCTGCAAGCAGGATAGGTGAAGAGCCTTGAAGCAACTGGAAAGAAAAAGAAGACAGTGTAAAGACAGGGAACAGAATTATATTCCCACCAGGGAGTCTCCTGCTGTATACAGTGACTAATTTTAACAGACATCATTTTCCTCTCAGCTTCAAACTATTTCAACACAAGTAGAGCACATTAGACCTGCCTTCTTAAAGTGTACCTTGGCCACATTAATCCTACAAAACACCTACTTATTTACCAGATTAAGCACATCCACATGCCTGTATGTCTATTTATTTTTCCTCTATAGCAGTGGTCTCCAAACTGCGGCCCAAGGGCCGGATGCGGCCCTTTGCTTGCCTTTATCCAGCCCTTGGGGCACTATCCCGCCCACTGATACGAGACACTATTCTGCCATCTGACACCAACAATGGAGCATTATTTCTCCCACTGACACCACTAATGGGGCACTATTCCTCCCTATGATACCGACAATGGGATACTATTTCTCCCCTTAATACCAGATGTTTATTTCCACAGATGCCAGGAAATCTTCCACTTCCGCTGGCCAAAATCCGGCCCTCCAAGAGCCAGAAGGACAATAAACCGGCCCTTTGTTTTGAATGTTTGGAGACCCCTGCTCTATAGGAAACAAACCTAGGGTTCCGTATTATGCAACTGGAAGCCTCAACTAGGAATTTGAGTCTAGCGTTTCGGTAGATGGGAGGATATTCTTTCCATAATAGAGTGCTCCTTGGGCACACGCTAATAAATGGAAAACTGACATACAGGCACCTGGAGGTACTCTGGCATATAGGGATTGGTTTAGTAAATTTTAATATGGACACAGATTTGGTGCAACGTGACCAATGTCATTTACGCCCAGAAAAATGTAAAAAGCTATTTTTTTGCACTCTCTCATATCCCAGCTCTCTGTCAATATCTAAATAGCAGCTGTGAAAACTGTGCAACAATCGACTAACTTCAAAAATCAGATGAGCAGGGCCCATGAAAGGAGTGATGATGTTATTGTAGCCAGACACATTTACTATACACATTGGCTGTGCACATCTGATTTCTGAAGGTAAAGTCAGTTTTTACACAGCTGCCATCTAGGGATTGCTAGAGTGGCGTGACAAAGATTTTACAACTACCTCTAGCCACAGGCAAGACAGTTAGGAGGAAAATTAAAAGCATGGCAAGGGTAACTAAAAAAAAAAAAAAAAAAAAAAAAAGGGTACAGTATATACACATTAATTCCTCAATGTCAAAAAAAGACATTCATTTAAGCACAGGATCACAACCATACAAACCATTACTTTATGTCATAAAGTTTATGATCCATTGAACAACCATACATCGAGATCTTCATGGACAAAGCCATACTATATCCATACTACTTTGTACTAGGAGAGTTAACATATTGAACAGTTGTTTGCAAGCAGGGATGGGATCAAGCGTGTTCAATTGTTCAGACCCACGAGGAAGCTGTCAAAGTAGACAACCAATTATAGGCATTCCATGCCCCACATGTAAACATGCCTCTTGCATACACGCAGCTGTGGGGCGGGGCATGTGCCTACGATTGGCCGTCTGCTTTGACTGCTTCCTAGCGGGTCTAAATGCCCAAACACGCATAAGCTCATCCCCGTTAGCGAGTCCGAACCCGCCTGAGCTTATCTCAATATGTAAGTTGGAGCACTATAAATGTCTACTGCAGTATCACAACCCATGTTCAACAAAGTATAAACACAATTAACGGTGACATATTTTTGAAGCAGGGATTGTGACAGTCACCAAAAATTCACTGTAGGGGAAAAAATCAACCAAATTTAAAAAAACGTATAAAAAAAAAAAAAAGGGAAGGATACTCTTAAGTGGCGGCTGATGCTCCATTGGTCGGGGGGGGGTGGGGGGGGGTGGTTGGCAGACGGACCTGACCACGGCTCTCTCACCATATGCTGCCATCTCCAGGCGGACCATATGGATCATGCCCAGGGATGCCAGCTTGATGAAGTCGGTGGCGGGGGGAATCGATGTCGGAGAGGTGTGTGTGGTGTGTGCTGACACAGGGGCGATCCATGGAGAATGGTGTGCATTAGGAATGATGGCGTAACTGCTGCCTACCCCTTCCCTCTATAGTTGTGTGGTCCCCTCTTCTGCAGCCAGCAACCGATCTCCGACAGCCACAGGAGGAGCCGACAGCACTCAGCATGGATGGGCCAGAGGATCGGACTTGGCAGCTGGTGGGTCAGTCTGTCTTTGTCATCACGGCGGCCGTGCGTCTCCTCCTCCCTCCTCCTAGGCCAATAGGATCGCTTCGTCTTTCGGCCAACCGGGAAACGGGTCTCAGGACCTGCTTCATGACTGGCCGGGAGGAGAATCAGTGTGACAATAGCAAATATTCATTCACTATTGTCAAACAACTGGGTGGGCTCCGAGCACAGTGCTCTAATCCCACCCTTTTTTGAAGCCTATTAGAGCCTCTGGCTCTAATCACGTGCTTCAAAAAAAAAAAAAATTGTAATCCATGCAATTTAGATTAGGGGGTCGGACGCATGGATGGGTGGGCAGCGCCCATGAACCCTAATGGACGGGCCACCACGATTACTCCTGTAGTAATGATTTAGTAAATGCCAAATTCACTGCTTTATAAATATACTGAAGTGGCTTACTCAAAAGATAGGACAGGTGGGGGATAACATCAAGAACTCCACCTAGCCAATTAGGGAGAGCTTTATATACACATCCAAAAAATACAATGGTTCTCCTAAGTGGCGGAGATAGCAAAGAAACGACTTTCTTTGGTACACAGACTAAGTCGTTGGTGCAACTGTTGGAAGTGGACACTGCTTCCTGTATATAGCATAGGTTACAATAGTAAATTACAGATTCACCGTTGGCCACATCTGCAAAATTTCTTTGAGCCAAGCTGACCCAAAGTAAGCTATTAGTAATCACATTCTTGGAGTTCTTCGTTCATGCAGCCGATCAACAAAAACATCTGATAAGTGACTACAAGGAACAACATAATTTGTACTATTTCTGAGAACGCAATGGCAGGGATTCAAAAATAACCCAGGGCTGTCAGCTTGTGATCGTTCTTCCAGCATGCACATCCTTTGAACATTTTCAGTAAACTCTATATAAAGCTTCACAGGGCTGTTTTATATCTGTCTAATCAGTGGTGCACATTAGAAACTGCCCCGATCAATCTATAGGATGTCCTGAAAGTCTGCACAAAATATGCCTAAATTGTTCTGTGCCCATATGTGGCCAAGCTGGCCCATGACTAAAAGGAGAATCCTTTAGCTACTGTATTTAGCAACTCCTACTTGTGCAAGGGTGTCCTACCCTAAGTAACATGGAGTCTACTCATATTCTCACCTACTATAGTGAAAAGATTCCTTTCCTTTATCCAGTGAAAGCATTTCTTTTTTTATATCCTACCCACTTGTTCCTATTATTGTGAACATCATAAGGACCAAACACACACACACACACACACACACACACACACGGTAATACCAGTTCACAACATCAGTAGACATATTCTGCTATGAAAAATTACAACAGTTCAACAGTTGTCATTATAATGGCAGATTACTAAAGTGGAAGATTTTAGAGATCTTACCTATCTAGGAAGGTTAGCAAAGTTGGGTTCACAAAAATCATGAACTCTGCATTTTTTTTTTAAAAGAAACTTGTCTTGAGAAAAATATGTCGTCATCCATTCCAAGCTAAGCTCTCCACTGGGATTTCAAAGCACTAATGACACTTTTCTGGCGGTATGGCCCCTTTAAAAATGGCCCGTGTCAGATTAAAAAATCCCACCTGTCAGTTCAGTTCCTTTACCAACATGTGCAGTAAATTCAGGTAATTCCTAATAGTGCCACTTTTTTGTAAAGTTGAGCTTTTGCTGCCCCAAATTCAAAAATATTTACTTCCAGTTTATAGATAACAAAACTGGAGGTAATTAAATCCAACTTAAACTTGCCGTGCAGAGACAAGCAGAGTGCCTGTCCCTGTACACTTTCTGTGAGTGCTGACATCATCTGTCTGTGGCTCTGCTCCTTTAACGCATATTGTCCAATCCCAGACTTCCTCACAAAAAAGGACATTTCTGAGGAAGTCCAGGACTGGATGATACACATCAAAGGGGCGGAGCCATGGACTGATGACACCACCGCGCACAGGGAGAGCTTTGAGCTGTATTGTAGACCTGTGTGACTGAAGGAACAGATTGTATTTCTTCCTTTTTCAATGTAATTGCGTTTACTATGTTAAGTGTTTTTAACCCTTTTTAAGCCTGAATAAAACAGCAGTGAGCACTATGCCAGTTTCTTTTATTTTATATGCATAACACATAATATGCATCTATTACTTAGGGGACTTTCACACTGAGGAGTTTTTCCAAGCGCTTTTGCGTTAAAAAAAAGAGCCTAAAAAGCTCAAGAAAAATGGTTCCCTTTAAAATCAATGAATGTGTCCACACTAAGAAGGTGCGCTTCCGTTGCGGTAAAAAAAAAACAAAAAAAAAACCTGCTTGTAGCATTTTTGAAGCATGTTTGGGGAGTTATAAAAAAAAAAAACTCCCAAAAACACTCCTCCCCATTGAAATGAATGGAAACCGCATCAAAAGCGCCCTGAATTAAGCAATTTTGGTGCAGTTTTTGAGTCACAAGTCCTTTAAAAACCGCAAACACTGCAAAAGCTCAGCAAAAACAATCCATTAAAGAATAGGCGTTTTACTGCCTGAGCGATCCAAATCAGCACGATTCTGCCCAACAATTCAAAATCGCGGCAAACTTGTGCGATGCCATTACTTCTTAAAGTGGTTGTAAACCCACCTTTGTAAACAAACACCTACAGGTAAGCCTAGATTAAGGCTTACCTGTAGGTGCATGAAATATCTCCTTAACCTACACGGTTAAGGAGATATTTGCATTTAAAACCAGCGCCGCTGACGTCACGCGCATGCGCATGGGGTTAATCCCATTCACAAATTCGGCTAGGTCGCAGCATTCGACGACGTAGCGGAATTCGACGGCTCCTGCGCGGAGTCAAGTCTTCGCCGCTCCGGCCAATCACAGCGCCGGAGCGGCGCCGTGATTGGCTGGTGCGGCGATATCCGGAAGTAACATTCCGGCTATCGCTGCAGCGATGGCTGCATCTGGAGAGAGGGACGCGGACTGCTTCGGGGGCCCCGATCTAAGGTAAGTGGTACATAATGAGCTAGTATGCTAGCTCATTATGCCTTTCTCTTGCAGGTTGCCTCAAAAAAAAAAAAAAAAAAAAAAGGATTAGTAGGTTTACAACCACTTTAATGGCACTCCAATCGTGGTGCGATTTTGCCACGATAAATCGCGCTGCAATCGTAACGCTTGTCGTTTAAAAAGGAGAAGCATCGGAATTTATCATGCGCAAGAAAAAAAAAAAAAAAAGAATCGCACCTTGATTGGGGTGCCAGAAGTAATGGCATCGCACAAACGCCCCGCAATTCCGATTGCTTAGGTGTGAACAGAGCCTAAGTGTTGGAGAACGCTGGGAAAGCGCTGAGAAGGCTGCATTATTCCATTGGTTTTCCCTAAAGGGGTTGTAAACCTTATGTCATGCAGCAGCCCCCCAGGCACCCCGTTTTACCTGAACCCGTTCTCTCGGTCCGGGGACAAGCACACCAACTCTAGCCGATGTCTCGTGTCCTGATTGGATAGGATTGATAGCAGTGCAGTCATTGGCTCCCGCTGCTGTCAATCAAATCCAATGATGTGGGTGCTGTGGGACAGGGACGAGTCCTGCTGTCTGTCGATAGACGCAGCAGCAGAACACGGAAGAGCGCCCGCACGGTTGTCCCAAAGGAGAGCGCTTCTCCGACGGGGCACTTGAGAAGAGGAGGAGCCACGAGCGCCGCTGAGGGAGCCCAGAAGTGGAGGAACGGGGCCACTCTGCAAAACCAACTGCACAGAGGAGGCAAGTATGACATGTTTTTTTTAGTAACCCTTTAACGGGATATGAACCCAAAATTACCTTTATGTTCATGGGGTGTGTACAATTAGGCAAGTTGTATTTTTGACGATTCATTTTGCTATTAAACTACAGGGCTCTCAGTCAATCCAAGATGTTAATAAACCTCAAACCTGAATATTTAAGAAAGTAAAAGTGAGGTTTTGGCTTTCTTATGAGAATATTTAAATGTGCACAATTATTGTGCAACTAAATGAAAAAAAACAAAAATGTTCCCATCTCACTTGTTTATTTTCATCTGATAGGCTCCATTCACACCTGAGCGTATCGATTTACTGGCATTTTTCTGGCTTTTTTTATTGAGCTTTTTAAAGCATTTTAGAAGTGAATTACAAGTGTTTTACAGGTTCGGGCATTTTTGTTTAGCCAATAGAAAGCACTGGGGGGGGGGGGGGGAGGAAATTAGGGGTGGAGAGCTGCTATTTGAACATTTTACAAGCGTTTTTTTGCTCAAGTCAGGCATTTCTATTGAAGTCTATGGGGACAAAAACATTTGCAATCTGACAAAAAGAAGCTCATATACTTTTGTAGCTTCAGGCGTCTTGCTTTAGGCGACAGAACGCTCATATGTAAACTGGGGCAATAGAAATTAATAGAATTTTGCTGGTTGGGCGTTTGAGCTTCATAGCTAAGCGTTTTACAACCTAAAAATCGCTCAGGTGCGAACGGGGCCTTAGGCTGGGTTCACACATATGCAAATTGGATGTGGTTTACACCACATCCAATTCGCAGAACATTTGAAAATATGTTCTTTTCAATGGGTCTGGTTCACAAAGTAAGAATAATAAACAACTCAAAGTTAACAAATAAACATTTGACATAAAAAAACAGAACAAAACAAAAAAGAAAAAAAACACACACCACACTAGTGACCAATATAGCCACCCTTCTTTTCAATAACAGTCATAAGTTTTCAATTCATGGAGTCCGTCAGTTTCAACCACAGCCTCCCAGACACTGTTCAGAGAGGTGTACCGTTTTCCTTCCCCATAAATCTCCCATTTAAGAAGGGCCCACAAGTCCTCAATAGGGTTTAGGTTAGGTGAGGAAGGGGGCCATGTCATTCTTTTATCTTCAAGGCCTTTACTGGCTAGGCACGCAGTAGAGTACTTTGATGCATGTGATGGAGCATTGTCCTGCATAAATATCATGGTCTTCTTGAAAGATGCAGACTTTTTCCTGTACCACTGCTTGAAGAAAGCGTCTTCTAAAAACCGGCAGTAGGTTTGGGAGTTGATTTTGAGTCCATCTTCAACCCAAAAAGGTCCAACTAGCTCATCTTTAATACCAGCCAATACCAGTACCCCACCTCCACCTTGCTGGCGTCTGAGTCAAAGTGGAGCTCTGTGCCTGTTACTGATTCAGACACAGGCCCATCCATCTGGTCCATCAAGAGTCACCCTCATCTCATCAGTCCCTAAAACCTTTGAAAAATCTTGACCCAGTCTTGATGTTTCAACTTATGTGTCTTGTTCAGTGGTGGTCGTGTTTAAGTCTTCCTTACCTCGGCCATGTCTGAGCACTGAACACCTTGTACTTCTGGGCAATCCACGTAGGTTGCAGTTCTGAAATATGAGCACTGGAGGATAATGGGTTCCTGGTAGCTTCACGTTTGATTCTGCTCAAATCTTTGGCAGGTAATTTGCATCTTTTTCTCAACACGTTACTTGCGACCCTGTTGACTATTTGCAACAAACAGTTTGAGGGTTGTGTGATAACGCCAGTGGCGGCAAGTGGGGTATATTTGGTCGGGTCACAGGCACCCCCCCCAAGCTAGTCGGTCACTAGCCCAGCACTTACCCCATCTAGGTTGCGGGCATGTCCTCCTCTGCGTCTCCTCCTCCCCCTCAGCTTCCCCTGCATCTCCTCCCTCTCAGCGGCCAATAGGATCGCTTTTCTTCTCGGCCAATGGGTCTCAGGACCTGCTTCCTGATTGACCGGGAGGAGAAAGACAATAGTGAATATTAATTTGAATATTGAATATTAATTTGCTATGGTCACACAACTGGCCGAGCCCAGCTTTTTTTGAAGCCAATTAGACCTTCAATCTCTAATCACGTTGTCACGATCAGGCGTCGGGCTTGAAGACCAATTGCAATAGCAGTTGCAGAACAGGTATACAGGCAGTCACTTCTAGCAGATGACACAGGCTCATCTGAGGTGCGGAGTCTAAGTACTAGCTGGTTTTCCCCAGAGCTCCTGATGGTGGAGATAGATTTAGCTGCAAGCTAGTACCAGGTCGCGGTCCTCAAGTTTGCCCCACCAGGGTGTGAGCAAGCCAGGGTCCAATAGCGGATAAACAGACAAGGATGAAACAGCAGCGTGGTCAGAAAACAAGCCAAGGAATCAATCAATCACGAGTGGCTGCAGGTGGGGATCAAGCAGTAGAGTGGTCAAAGAACAGGGCGAGGGTCAAACACGGGTGGTTGCAGATTAGGATCAGGCAGTAGAGAAGTCCAGGAACAAGCCAAGGGGCAATCACGAGTGGTTGTAGGTACAGATGGCAGCAGGAAAGACAACAGCAAGGCACCGGCAGGGAAGGCACAATAACCTGGCAAAGAGGAAGTGCTGAGACAAGGCTTATATAGGAAGTTCATGGGAGGAGCAAGGGGTTCAGGGTTTAACAGCAATCAAGACACCAAGCAGAGTAGTCTAATGGATCAGATAGGTTTGTCCAGCAGAACAGGCAGGGAGCTGTCTGGCATCCCAGATAGCTCAATGGGAAGAGTAAAAGCCAGACACAGACTAGGTCCCAGGTTCAAGCCCAGGTCCTGACAGTACTCCCCTTCTCTTAAGATGTCCTCCGGACGTCCTAGGGCTTGGCTTGTGAGGAAACCTCTGGTGGAATACTCTTGTTAATCTAGTGGAGTGAACCTTATCCCTTTTTGGGCATTTTTTGCTTTAGAAGTTCCTGCCGGGGAGATTCTCCTCACTTTTTCAAACATCTCCAGCTCCTGCTTACGGATAAGGGTGCCATTCGAGGCATACATACAGTCAGGTGGTAGAACTTCTTTGGCAGGACAGGAATTAGTGATGGAGCCAGAATTTACGGAAGTGGTGACGGTATCAAGAACAGGCGTTTTCTTAGGATGTAGCGAAGGCGTCTCTGGGAGCAGGAGGTGGTTCTTTGGCAGGACAGGGTGATGTTACTGCATTTACCACTGTGGAGCGTGGGATGACTACTGGAACTGGTCCGTTGTCGGGAGGTTGCACAGTTGCCTCTAGGCCAGATGGTAGGGGTTTCACAGGGGTATTGGTTGCAGGTTCAAGAGGGGCACTGGTATTGTTGACCACCATAGTCTGGGAACCTACTTGTGTCATTGAACATGGACAGGCCTTACAGCAACCTTGGCAGTTCACAGGCCGAACAGCAGCGATAGCAGGATGAGTCCCAATAGTACCCACTTGAAGAACCTTTGGCCGAGGTGGACGAGTTGGGCAGAGCGAGATTAAGTGCCCTCTTTCTCCACAATAGAAACAAAGGCCACAGCCTCTCCTCCGCTCTCTTTCAGCTTTAGAAAGCGTGGTCTGGATGACCCCGATCTCCATAGGTTCCACATCTTCCAGGGTAGGTGTCTGTATATCCACAGGAACATCAAGGCTTTGTGGTGTTAGGGCTTCATGGCTTGGCACGTACTGGGATGGCTCGAAGTCATATCTGTACAGGGTATTCCTGTCCCTGGGTCCCCGAAAGCCACATGAGCTACGAGCAGACTTGGGAACCCTGGTTTTCTTGGAAACTGTACAGTGAGAGTCCAGGGCTAACATAAAAGCTTCCCAGCTGTCCAAGACGGGACTCCTTTCCTGTAATACCTGATGAGCCCATGTTTTTATTGGTCCAGTGAGCAGGTTTATATAAAGGTTCTCGCTACTATCATCTGTGGCATAGGTCCTAGGCTTAAGAGCAAACAGCTCGCAATCCATCTTAAAGGATGAAAGAGATGCACGGCTACCGTCAAACCTCCCGGGCATCACAACAAATGGTTTAGGTCATGCTGGTTCCGGGGCTGCAAGTACTGTACCTTTCAGAAACAGAACTTCTTGCTGCAGGTCCGAGATTTGCTGTCTGACAGGAGCCAGAGCATCTGCTATAGCGGCTTTCATGTTTATGGCCAGGTTATTCTGTCACGATCAGGCGTCGGGCTTGAAGACCAATTGCAATAGCAGTTGTAGGACAGGTATACAGGCAGTCACTTCTGGCAGATGACACAGGCTCACCTGAGGAATCAATCACGAGTGGCTGCAGGTGGGGATCAAGCAGTAGAGTGGTCAAAGAATAGGGCGAGGGTCAAACATGGGTGGTTGCAGATTAGGATCAGGCAGTAGAGAAGTCCAGGAACAAGCCAAGGGGCAATCACGAGTGGTTGTAGGTACAGATGGCAGCAGGAAAGACAACAGCAAGGCACCGGCAGGGAAGGCACAATAACCTGGCAAAGAGGAAGTGCTGAGACAAGGCTTATATAGGAAGTTCATGGGAGGAGCAAGGGGTTCAGGGTTCAACAGCAATCAAGACACCAAGCAGAGTAGTCTAATGGATCAGATAGGTTTATCCAGCAGATCAGGCAGGGAGCTGTCCAGCATCCCAGATAGCTCAGTGGGAAGAGTCAACGCCAGACACAGACTAGGTCCCAGGTTCAAACCCAGGTCCTGACACACGTGCTTCTAAAAAAAAAAAAAAAAAAACCCCATTGGAATCAATGCATCCAGTGCCCTGCATGTAGATTAAGGGGCTGGGGGCATAGATTAGTGACGCCCTGTATGGACGAGCCGCCCAAATGTCTTAGCAAATTCAAGAGTGATGCATCCCTCTGAAAGACTGTTTACAATTTTTGACATTTCAGCGTTAGATAAATCTTTATTGGGCCATTTTGTCTTAGGAAAAAAGCTGCCTAATAATTATGCACACCTTGATGTAGGGTGTTGATCTCATTAGACCACACCCTCCCTCATTACACAAATACACATCACCCGATATGGTTAAATCCAATAAGCATTCAAGTTTATACAGCTTGGAGTTGGACAATATGCAAAAAAAAATTATGATTTGGTAGAAATGCTCACTTGCCTAATAATTGTGCATAAAGTGTAGAAGGCGAGTGGCTGGTGTGACTGCATGGGTGAAGCATGAAGGAGGCGTTTTACTAATAGATCACTTTGGAGGAAAAGAGTCTGTGAAGCTTATTTATGACATGTCTGATGCTGATATATGAACACTGACAACACTGTTGGAGTCATTGCTCTGAAAGTACCGTATATACTTGAGCTTAAGCCGACCCGAATATAAGCACCTAATTTTACCACAAAAAAACTGGGAAAACATATTGACTCGAGTATAAGCCTAGGGTGTCCATCTGCATGCCTCAATGTGTCCATTCTCCCTACCTGATCTCCGGCGCTGTGTGACTAGACTGACGTTTAACATGGGAGTCTATGGATGGGATGCCCGGCTTTGAAAAATCGGTGCTCCCCGGCCGTAGGTCCCCCGGACAACAATCTTTGCACACTTGTAGAGTAGGGCTACATGTATGCCAGGTTTGGGGTCCAGGGGACCTACGGCTGGCCAGAAACAAGCGTACAAAGTTGAAGATGGACACAGACTTGAGTATAAGCCGAGGGGGGCATTTTCAGCACAAAAAAAAAAAAAAGTGCTGAAAAACTTGGCTTATACTCGAGTACATACAGTCCATTTTTTTCTGCACAGGAATGGGACTTTTTTAGATTGCACTATAATCCTATTGAGCAATTGGATTGTGGACATTGTGTGTTATGCATATGGTTTAAACGCATATTTTATAGAGGTAGCATTGCATTAAATTTGAGTTATTTATCAAGCTTTTGTGGGTGGAGTGAGATCACTTTTTTATGTCAGCTAGCAGCTGATAATTGTTTAACCACTTAACGACCGCTCACTGTATATGTACGTCGGCAGAATGGCACCGACAGGCACGATCGGACCCCCCTACTATACAGTGAGCGGTCGGTATTCGTTGGGGAGCGATCCGAGATGAGGGGACGGCCGTTCGATTCCGGCCACCCCCCCGCGATCGCTCCCGGCGAATGAAAATGCTTCCTCTGCTGTGTAATGTAAACACAGGCAGAGGAAGCAGGAGGAAGTGATGTCATCTCTCATGTGGCGCTCACATATACCGAGCGCCGTACAAGAGAAGACACACAGGTCAGTGCACAAAACACTACACTGACACCAGGACACATAGGCACAGAAATCGCCCCCCCAGATCACCCCCCAGCCCCCAGTCACAGTGTCACTGATTGCAGTGACCATTTATTTACTGATCACTGCAATCAGTGACACTTGTGACTGTAAAAGTGTCATTAAAGTTAGTTTTAGGTCCAGTGTAGCCCCCTAACCCCCCCCCCAATAAAGGTTTAACCCCCTGATCACCCCCCAGATAACCCTTTCACCCCCTAGCACCGCCGTCGCTAAGCGATCATTTTTCTGATTGCTGTCTTAGCGTCGGTGATGCAGATCGGTAGCCAGTAATTTTTTTTAGGTTCGCCGCAGGTTTTTATAGCGTCAGGTACCCCCATAAATTATCTAATAAAGGTTTAACCCCCTTGATCGCCCCCCAGGTAACCCTTTCACCCCCTATCACCACTGTCGCTAAGCGATCGTTTTTCTGATCGCGGTCTTAGTGTCGGTGATGCCGATCGGTAGCCAGTAATTTTTTTTAGGTTCGCCGCAGGTTTTTATAGCGTCAGGTACCCCCATATATTATCTAATAAAGGTTTTAACCCCCTAATTGCCCCTAGTTAACCCTTTCACCAGTGATAACCATATAAGTGTTACGTGTGACGCTGGTTAGTTAGTTTGCTTTTTATAGTGTCAGGGCACCCGCCGTATATATAACCCAATAAAGGTTTAACCCCCTGATCGCCCGGCGGGTGATCTCAATTAGGTTTTAGCGTCAGAGAGGGTCTGCGTCACACCCCAGGCAGCGGCAGGTTAGTGCCAGTAACGCTAACACCCACGCGTGAAGCATACACCCCCCTTAGTGTTATAGTATCTGATCTGATCTATACTAGCGTCCCCAGCAGTTTAGGGTTCCCAAAAATGCAGTGTTAGCGGGATCAGCCCAGATACCTGCTAGCACCTGCGTTTTGCCCCTCCGTCCAGCCCAGGCCACCCAAGTGCAGTATCGATCGATCACTGTCACTTACAAAACACAACACACATAACTGCAGCGTTCGCAGAGACACGCCTGATCCCTGCGACTCCAGTGCTGTAGGAGGTGATTTCACCACCACAGTTAAAAAAAAAAAAAAAAGCATATATGCCGAAGCATTGGGGCAGAAGGGGCGGAGGAGCGATTTTGCTCCTAATGCCGCGTACATACGGTCGAAATTCCGACGGAGGCTTGCCCGTGGAAAAGTCCGACCATGTGTGTGCGGCATAACTTTTTTGCGGGAGGATGCCCCCATGCTTCGGCATATATAAATGGTGCGTGTATGCCCATCATTGGAAGTGGGTGGATGAAGGGCGGTATTCTAATGGTGGGCATACCCACCGATCAATCTCTTTTTTCGTTCAGCCAACTGGCTGCATGAAAAAAAAAAAAAAAAAGATTACAATACATGTCCAACAAGGACCAGCAACGTACTGGTATGTTGCTGGACTTTGAATGGTTATACCAGAATGATGCCTGCGGGTTTAGGTATTATCTTGGTATCATTCTTTTCAGCCAGCGGCCGGCTTTCATGTAAAAGCAATCCTAGTGGCTAATTAGCCTCTGGACTGCTCTTACAAGCAGTGGGAGGGAATGTCCCCCTCCCGGATATAAAAAGCGCCATTGGGAAAGCATTTTATCACACCGATCTTGGTGTGGTCAGATGCTTTGAGGGCAGAGGAAAGATCTAGGGTCTAGAAAACCCCAGTTTTTTCAAAAAAAAGAGTACCTGTCACTACCTATTGCTATCATAGGGGATATTTACATTCCCTGAGATAACAATAAAAAAAAAAAAAATTATGGAAGGAACAATTTAAAAATAAAATAAAAAAGCAAAATTAATAAATAATAAAAAAAAAAAAAAAGCACCCCTGTCCTGCCCTGCTCTTGCCCAATGGCGAACGCAAGCGTCGGTCTGGCGTCATATGTAAACAGCAATTGCACCATGCATGTGAGGTATCACCGCGAAGGTCAGATCGAGGGCAGTAATTTTAGCAGTAGACCTCCTCTGTAAATCCAACAGGGTAACCTGTAAAGGCTTTTAAAAATGTATGTAGTTTGTCGCCAATGAGCGTTTGTGCGAAATTTTAAAGCATGTCGTGTTTGGTATCCATGTACTCGGCCTAAGATCATCTTTTTTATTTCATCAAACATTTGGGCAATATAGTGTGTTTTAGTGCATTAAAATAAAAAAAAAGTGTATTTTTTCCCCAAAAAATGCATTTGAAAAATCGCTGCGCAAATACTGTGTAGAAAAAAAAATGCAACACCCACCATTTTAATCTGTAGGGCCTTTGCTTTAAAAATATATATAATGTTTGGGGGTTCAACATAATTTTCTTGCAAAAAAAATAATAATATGTTTTCATGTAAACAAAAAAGTGTCAAAAAGGGCTTTGTCTTCAAGTGGTTAGAAGAGTGGATGTAAGCTTCCTAATGTTGTGTATAAAATGCCAGAACAGTTCAAAACCCCCCCCAAATGACCCCATTTTGGAAAGTAGACACCCCAAGCTATATACTGAGAGGCATGTCGAGTCCATGGAATATTTTATATGTTGACACAAGTTGCGGAAAAAGGCCATTTTTTTTTTTTTTTTGCACAAAGTTGTCACTAAATGATATATTGCTCAAACATGCCATGGGCATATGTGGAATTACACCCCAAAATACATTGTTGCTTCTCCTGAGTACGGGGATACCACATGGGTGAGACTTTTTGGGAGCCTAGCCACGTACGGGACCCCAAAAACCAAGCACCGCCTTCAGGCTTTCTAAGGGTGTACATTTTTGATTTCACGTCTCACTGCCTATCACACTTTCGGAGGCCATGGCTTGCCCAGATGGCACAAAACTCCCCCAAATGACCCCATTTTGGAAAGTAGACACCCCAAGCTATTTGCTGAGAGGTATTGTGAGTATTTTGTAGATCTCGCTTTTTGTCACAAAGTTTTGAAAATTGAAAAAAAAAAAAAAAATGTTCTTTCTTCATTTTCAAAAACAAATGAGAGCTGTAAAATACTCACCATGCCTCTCAGCAAATAGCTTGGGGTGTCTACTTTCCAAAATGGGGTCATTTGGGGGGGTTTTGTGCTATTTTGGCATTTTATGGCCTTCGAAACTGATAGGTAGTGAGGAGTGAAATCAAAAATTTGCGCCCTTAGAAATCCTGAAGGCGGTGCTTGGTTTCCGGGGTCCCGTACGTGGCTAGGCTCCTAAAAAGTCCCACACATGTGGTATCCCCGTACTCAGGAGAAGCAGCAAAATGTATTTTGGGGGTGCAATTCCACATATAACCATGGCATGTGTGAGCAATATATCATTTAGTGACAACTTTTTGTAATTTTTTTTTTTTTTTTTTAGTCATTATTCAATCACTTGAGACAAAAAAAAATATTCAATGGGCTCAACATGCCTCTCAGCAATTTCCTTGGGATGTCTACTTTCCAAAATGGGGTCATTTGGGGGGGTTTTGTACTGCCCTGCCATTTTAGCACCTCAAGAAATGAGATAGGCAGTCATAAATTAAAAGCTGTGTAAATTCCAGAAAATTTACCCTAGTTTGTAGACGCTATAACTTTTGCGCAAACCAAATAAATATACGCTTATTGACATTTTTTTACTAAAGACATGTGGCTGAATACATTTTGGCCTAAATGTATGACTAAAATTGAGTTTATTCGATTTTTCTTATAACAAAAAGTAGAAAATATTTTTTTTTTTCAAAATTTTCGGTATTTTTCTGTTTATATCGTAAAAAATTAAAATCGCAGAGGCAATCAAATACCATTAAAAGAAAGCTCTATTTGTGGGAAGAAAAGGACGCAAATTTCGTTTGGGTACAACATTGCATGTCCGCACAATTTACAGTTATAGCAGCGCAGTGCAAAATTCTGAAATCACCTCTGGTCCTTTAGCTACAAAATGGTCCGGGGCTTAAGTGGTTAAGGAGTAAAGGGTGGTGCGCAGGTGTATTTTTGTTGTTAAGTTGCCTGGTTGTCATGCTGATGCTTTGGTTTCAATACAAACCTAAAACATGTAGAGGTAAGAAATTGTGATGCTTTTCTGACACTGTACTACTGTACTGCATGCTTGTTTTACATTTGTGACTCAAACACTGAAGCCAGCATTTCTAAAAAGGAGGATAGCAATGGCAGGCTCCTAATTCTTTTATGACAAGCCTTCTTTAAGATTTATCCATTATCAACATTTAAAATTATATATTATCACATTGAACTTCAATTAATTCTAGCCTGCTCCTATTTATCAGAAAAATCTTAAAGTTTTTTATCATCGAAACATAGAAGTGCGATAGCAGAAAAAATTACCAAGTGGTCCATCAGTCTGCTCATTGTTTCACATACACATACATATACACACATACATACATACATTGTGAGGGGGTTAACTCGGTAGCGGGTGTGTGTGACCCCCTGGTTGGGCTCCCCACACAAAAACAGGGCCAGCAGACGGAGGTTGTGGTTTTCAAAATCAAAAGGTGCGGTTTATTTCTCTATGTACAGTGACAAAAACACAGCAAAGCCAAAAAGAAACAAACAAAATAAATCCTGGTCAGTTTGACCTCTGACTAAACATGCAGGTTTCCTAAACTAACAACTGGGATCAGCCTGGTGCTGTCCTAGTCCCTAAGTCCCTGGTTTAGTAAAAGTCCAAACAAATAGCCACACAGGCTTTGCCTCACCGCACAGGGGTTCACTCTCCCTAGACAGTCCACACAGGTCTGGTTCCAGGCATGAGCTAACACCTAATGAATCTGGGAGTTCTTATAGAGGCCTAAATGAGCTGACAAGCTTCAGCTGGTCTCATCAACTCCCTGCCTCACGACGCCCAGCACTCTCCCTAGAGGTATGAGTCATTCATGAGCCCACTAGCCTCAGCTGGGCTTCATCAACTCCCTAGTTGTATAAGTCGGCATAAAGCCTGAATCTGGGAGAAATATATCTACCCCCCTGGATGCAACCAGGTGACTTTACCTTCCTGCTGTCACATACCCCCCCCTCTTGTTTTAACCTTGGGGTTGGAACACCAGCAATCAGGCATTCATGTACTCGAGACAAAGCATCCACATTCCCCATTTGAACGCCAGGGCGATGCTTTACTGTGAAGTTGAATTCCTGTAGGGCCAGGAACCACCTATTCACTCTTCTATTTGTCTCCTTGTTTTGAGCCATCCACTTTAACGGAGCGTGATCCGTAACCATGTCAAAGTGCCTACCTAGCAGATAGTACCGAAGGGAATCTAGAGCCCACTTCACCGCTAAACACTCCTTTTCAACCGTGGCGTAATTTACCTCATGGGACTTCAACTTCCTGCTGAGGTAAATGACTGGGTGCTCTTCCCCGTTCCAGACCTGGGACAATACTGCTCCTAACCCCACATCTGACGCATCACTTTGTACGACAAAGTCTTTAGAGAAGTCGGGTGAGTACAACACTGGCTGGCTACATAAGGCTTGTTTCAAGAATTGGAATGCTGCCTCAGCCTCGGGGGTCCATTTAATCATGACCGACCCTTTCCCTTTCGTCAGGTTGGTTAGGGGCACAGCCTTAGAAGCAAAGTGGGGAATGAAGCGCCGATAATAACCCGCGATTCCCAGAAAGGCTCGTACCTGCTTCTTGCTGTTGGGACGTGGCCAACTCTGGATGGCCTCGACTTTGTTGAGTTGGGGTTTTATTACTCCCCTGCCAATGGTGTACCCAAGATATTTGGCCTCCTCCTGCCCAATGGTACACTTCTTGGGGTTAGCCGTAAACCCCGCTTCCCGGATAGAGTCTAGGACTGCTTGCACTTTTGGCAGATGTGAGGCCCAATCTGTGCTATGGACAATTACGTCATCCAGGTAAGCCGCAGCATACTTCCGATGGGGCCTCAGTATCTGGTCCATTTTCCGCTGGAATGTGGCCGGCGCATTCTGTAACCCGAACGGCATTCTCTTATATTGGAACGCCCCGTCTGGGGTTACAAATGCGGTTTTCTCTTTGGCCGACTTGGCCAGGGGAATTTGCCAATACCCTTTTGTGAGGTCAAGAGTCGTCATGTATCGGGCTGTTCCCAGCCGGTCGATCAACTCATCTATACGTGGCATGGGGTAGGTGTCAAATTTTGTAACTTTGTTCAACTGACGAAAATAGTTACAAAATCGCCAGCTCCCATCCGGTTTAGGCACCAACACAATGGGACTAGACCAATCACTTTGGGACTCCTCTATCACCCCTAAGTTCAGCATTTTCTGTACTTCCTCCCGTATTGCCTCCCGTCGGGCCTCTGGGATCCGATAGGGTTTTAACTTCACCCTTTCACCGGGCGGGGTAATAATATCATGCTGTACCCCAGATGTTTGTCCCGGCAGCTCAGAGAACACCTCCTTGTTGCGAAGCACAAACTCCTTAACCTCCTGTTGTTGGGGTTGTGACAAGGTGGCTGCTATTCCAACCTCCGGAATCACGCAACCAGTTTGAGCTGGTGACCAAGTTTCTGCGACTAGGGACTCTCTATCCCTCCAGGCTTTCAACAGATTAACGTGATATATCTGTTCGGGCTTTCGCCTTCCTGGTTGTCTGACCTTGTAATTCACTTCGCTCACTTTTTCCATTATCTCGTAGGGGCCTTGCCATTTGGCAAGGAATTTACTTTCAACCGTAGGGACAAGTACCAATATCCTATCCCCCGGGGAAAAGGTACGGGTCTTTGCTCCACGGTTGTACACTCTCTGCTGTGCCAACTGCGCTTGGGCCAAATGTTCCTTCACGATGGGCATTACCTGTGCAATTCGATCTTGCATCAGGGCGACATGCTCAATCACACTCCTGTGGGGAGAACTCTCACTTTCCCAAGTTTCCTTGGCAATATCCAACAGCCCTCTTGGGTGTCTCCCATACAGTAACTCAAAGGGGGAGAATCCCGTAGAGGATTGGGGCACCTCCCTAATAGCAAACATCAAATAAGGAAGTAGACAGTCCCAATCCTTTCCATCTCTATCCACCACTTTCTTCAACATTTGTTTTAGGGTTTTGTTGAATCTTTCAACCAGCCCATCGGTTTGGGGGTGATACACAGATGTACGCAATTGCGTCACTTTGAGCAATTTACACAGCTCTTTCATAACCCGGGACATAAAGGGTGTACCTTGGTCCGTAAGCAGTTCTTTACAAATACCCACCCGGCTAAAAACAAGAGATAGCTCTTTGGCTATGGTTTTGGCCGAGGTATTTCTGAGAGGGATCGCTTCTGGATAACGGGTGGCATAGTCCATTATAACCAATATGTACTGGTGCCCCCTAGCGGACTTGATTATAGGACCTACCAAATCCATTGCGATTCTCTCAAACGGGACCTCAATGATGGGTAGAGGGACCAGCGGGCTACGGAAATGTGGCATCGGGGCCGACCTCTGACACACAGGGCAGGAGGAACAATAATTTTCTATGTCCTTCATCACCCCAGGCCAATAGAATCTCTGTAATACCCTCTCTCGGGTTTTCTCTGTCCCCAGATGACCTCCAAGAATGTGCCCATGGGCCAACTCCAACACCAACTTCCTGTAAGGTTTGGGCACCACAAGCTGCTCAACGGTTTCTTCTGCCCTTTTTGCCACCCGATACAGTAGGTCCTTCTCTACGCTGAAGTATGGGTAAGTGCAGGTATTATCTGGGTTCACTAACTCGCCATCTATTTCCACTACGTTTTCCCGTGCCTTTATTAGGGCGGGGTCTTTTAACTGTTCTGTGGCAAAATTTTCCCTGTGAACCTCCAGATCAGAAAACTCCACAGACGGTAGGTTTTCGTCTGAGGAGGTGGGCTCCTCTCCAGTTTCTTGAGTCTCCCCTGCCAATACTGACAAGGGAAATTCTGGAGAGTCCTCACCACTCTCAGAGGAGTTCTGGCTATCACATTCCTGGTACATAGGGGCACCAGTGGGGGGCTCAGGATCATCCCACAGTTCCCAGAACTTCGGAAAATCCCTTCCCACAATGGCATCATGCGGTAATTGAGATACTAACCCCACTGGATGAGAGAGGGTACCTTTGGGGGTCTCGAAACACACTGTAGTCACTGGATACTCTCGGGTGTCCCCATGCACACAAATAACAGCTACCTTGCTATTCCCAGAGACCTCTGTTTTAACTAATTCAGCCTTTATCAGGGTCACAAGGCTACCTGAATCCAGTAATACCACAACATTTCTACCATTAATACACATTTTGCATAAATGTTTCTCAGTTCCCCGAATGGCAGTGCATGCGACTGTCGCACACAGCGACTGACGTCTGTCCATCAGAAAGTCACATTGCATGGGTTCCTCCACAACCGGGCAATTTGCTGCAATATGCCCCGCTTGCCGGCAGCGGTAGCAAACAATCCATTTGGCTGCCTCTTGAGCCCCTGACTTCCCAGGCTGTTCTCGCCAAACTTTGGGTAGAGCTCCCACCCTCTCACTCTCTCCACCCTCACCCCTTGGAATCCTCTTATCCGCCCCTGGGGATGGTCTGGTCTTAGGGTGGAAAGTCCGAGAGTCTCTGGAAGAGGCCGTCAGGTTCTCTGTAGCCAAGTATTTCTCTACACGATCCACAAGACCACCGGCCGTCTCTGGGTCTCCATGGCTTACCCACTTTTGGATGGCAGTAGGAAGAGCTCTCAAAAACCGATCCATTACAACACGTTCCACAATCTCTGGTGCGGACAAAGTCTCTGGCTGTAGCCACTTCCTGCTCAGGTGAATGAGATCATACATTTGAGACCTGGGGGGTTTTCCAAGCTGGAAAGTCCAGTTATGCACACGCTGAGCCCGGACAGCCAGGGTGACACCCAGCCTTGCCAATATTTCAGCTTTTAGCATCACATAGTCTTTTGCTTGGTCAGGCTCTAGGTCATAGTAAGCCTTCTGCGATTCACCAGTTAACAGAGGAGCCACCAGTCCAGCCCACTGCTCCTCAGGCCACTTTTCTCTTTCAGCAGTCCTTTCAAATGTGGTCAAAAATACCTCTGGATCATCCTCTCCAGTCATTTTTGTCAATAAACGACTCACCCCAAAGGACGCGGTATTAGTGGGACGGCTTTCCTCACTGGTCTGCGGACGTTGCTGCATTACTGCTTCCATTTGTTGTAGTCTCTGCTCTTGCTTCTGTAACAGGTCTATGAAGCGGGCCTCAGATTGCTGCTGGGCTTGTTGATGAGCTTGCTGCTGGGCTGCAAGGCTCCTTTGCAAACCTGCATTTGTCTGCTGTTGATTGGCATTTGCTAGAGCCAGCTGTTTCAGTATCTCCTCCATGCTGGCTTAAAAAAAACTGCCACTGGTTCTCCACCAACTGTGAGGGGGTTAACTCGGTAGCGGGTGTGTGTGACCCCCTGGTTGGGCTCCCCACACAAAAACAGGGCCAGCAGACGGAGGTTGTGGTTTTCAAAATCAAAAGGTGCGGTTTATTTCTCTATGTACAGTGACAAAAACACAGCAAAGCCAAAAAGAAACATAAACAAAATAAATCCTGGTCAGTTTGACCTCTGACTAAACATGCAGGTTTCCTAAACTAACAACTGGGATCAGCCTGGTGCTGTCCTAGTCCCTAAGTCCCTGGTTTAGTAAAAGTCCAAACAAATAGCCACACAGGCTTTGCCTCACCGCACAGGGGTTCACTCTCCCTAGACAGTCCACACAGGTCTGGTTCCAGGCATGAGCTAACACCTAATGAATCTGGGAGTTCTTATAGAGGCCTAAATGAGCTGACAAGCTTCAGCTGGTCTCATCAACTCCCTGCCTCACGACGCCCAGCACTCTCCCTAGAGGTATGAGTCATTCATGAGCCCACTAGCCTCAGCTGGGCTTCATCAACTCCCTAGTTGTATAAGTCGGCATAAAGCCTGAATCTGGGAGAAATATATCTACCCCCCTGGATGCAACCAGGTGACTTTACCTTCCTGCTGTCACAACATACATAATAATTTTTTTGCTTTACCTTTTTGTCCGTCTTTGAAGCCCTGTACACACGGACGAGAATCTCGTCGGGAAAAAAAATGTCGGTTTTCCCGACGATTCCCGGCAAGCTTTTCTTGCTCGCCGAGTGTACACACGGCACATTCAAAAGAACCGCCGTTCTTTTGAATGGCAAGAACGCGGTGACGTCATCGACTACGACCAGCATGCGCTCGTCACATTCGATGCCGTTGCCGCCATCTTGCTTCACCCTACACTAACCTTGTAAGCTACCGCGCATGCGTCGAAGTCTCTTCAAGCATGCGCGGGTTTACCTGGAGACAGCTAAGCGTACACACGCACGGTTTTCTCGTCGGGAAACAGGCCGACGACAATCCCGACGAGAAAATAGAGAGCAGGTTCTCTATTTTTCTCGTCGAGATTCCCGGCAGTTTTCCCGACGAGAAACCATAACCATTCCCAAAGCTGATTGGTGAATTTATGGTACAACGCGCTTAGTTGCAGTCCTCAAAGTCCTCCAAGACAGTATTTGGCGCAATATAAATTTACATATCAATCAATCACACGGCCGGTTTTCTCAGCAAAAAGCTCTTCCAGCAGTTTTCTTGCCGAGAAACCCGGCCGTGTGTACCAGGCTTTAGTCTACATACTTTCCTCTTACTAGTTTGAGGTCACATCCCCGTATTCTTGATCTTGGCTTCTTACTGAAAACATTGCCTACCTGAACCTTATTCAAACCTTTAAAACGGAGAATACCAGCCTGAGCTCGTTAGGCTGGGCTTCACCTATGGGTCACAGGAGTGCAATTCCTTTTGCACTCCTGTGATCTGTTTTCAGCAGAAAGCGGTCTGAAGTCCGCTCTCTGCTGATTTCACTGGAATCAGTCCAGGCACCGAGTCATCACGACAATGATGTCTGGATCTGCCAGGCGCTTGAACTGACACCCATCTCAGCCTCCCTGCGAGCTGCTGAGACGCAAGACAGCCGCTCCCCGCCCCTGCACAGCTCCAGTGAGTGTGGAGGAGCAGAGCAGGAGAGCTGCTGATTGACAGTCAGCTGCTCTCTGCTCAGGGAGTTGAGAGAACCAAGCCATCGGCGATGTTCGATGGCTTGGTTCTCAGTGCAAAGGGACTGGGGGACCGATTCTGCATCCACCTAGGAAAGTATGATTTTGGGAAAATTTTTATTTTTGTACTCACCGTTAAATCCTTTTCTCTGAAGTCCATGGACGGACACAGCTCCTTTAGTCTTGACAAGTGGGTTATGTTCCGTCTATTAGGAGAGGATTAGGCAGAAATGTTAGATATACAAAAACATGTAATTATACCAAAGCTGAACAGCCCCGCCCAGGGGGCGGTCCCTCTGGTCATAACCCCTCACCCTGCACTCAGCAACTCAGTTCGTCAAAAAGCAGTACAAACTCATACAGGAGGGGTGGGTGCTGTGTCCGTCCATGGACTTCAGAGAAAAGGATTTTACGGTGAGTACAAAAATCCTATTCTCTTTCGTCCATGGACGGACACCGCTCCTTTAGTCTTGACAAGTGGGACATCCCCAAGCAGTGTCAAAAAAAAAAACGAGGGGTGGGAACAGCAAGCAAAAAACTTCACCCCAAACAAACAGAGCTCCTCAACGGAGGAGTTGCAACCTTAAACAGCCGCCTGCAAAACCTTGCGGCCGAAGCAAAGATCCGCAGATGCATGCACGTCAACCTTGTAAAATTTAGTGAAGGTGTGAACGGACGACCAGGTCGCCGCCTTACACACCTGTGAGACAGACGCTTGATGTTGAAAAGCCCAGGAGGCACCAATCGCCCTGGTCGAATGCGTCGTGACAGGAAAGGGAGGCGCCCGCCCTTTAAGGGCATAAGCCTGAATCACAATCTGTCTGATCCACCGAGAAATGGTGGCCGACGAGACCGCCAGACCT
This sequence comes from Rana muscosa, assembly GCA_029206835.1. NCBI lineage: Eukaryota > Metazoa > Chordata > Amphibia > Anura > Ranidae > Rana > Rana muscosa. Next base: position 124,457,841 of record CM055128.1, read on the forward strand.
TTCTTTGGACCAGTCACGACACAAACAGTGAGTCTGACCTCCGAAACGGAGCCGTAGCAGACAGATACATTCCTTAGACGTGGTACGTGCTCTGCGGGTGTAACGCAACCTCTTTGGGATGCGACGGACGAGGACACAAGGATGGAAGTACAATGTCCTCATTCAGATGAAAAGCCAAAACCACCTTCGGAAGAAACGAAGGCTGCGGGCGTAGCACCGCTTTATCCTTATGGAGGATCAAGTAGGGGAACTTGCAAGACAACTCAGAAACCCTCCTGACAGATGTGATGGCCACCAGAAAGGCAACTTTCTGAGAGAGTGTCAAAAGAGGAATCTCTAGAGTTCTCAAAGTGAGGTTTCTGAAGTACCGAGAGCACCAGATTCAAATCCCACGGAGGTAGTGGTGGTCGAACCGGAGGAGCCACATGTCAGACCCCTTGCACAAACGTACTCACCAGTGAATGAGCCGCCAGGGGTCGTTGAAAGAAAACAGTCATGGCTGAAATCTGCCCTTTAATGGTGCTTAAGGCAAGTTTCTCATTCACTCCACGTTGTAGAAACAGTAGGATTCTGGATACCGAATATGCCCGTGGACGCCACTCCATCTCCTCACACATAGAGATGTATGCCTTCCACGTGTGATGGTAGATCTTCCGAGAAGATGACTTCCGTGTCCTCAGCATAGTGGAAATTACTGAATCCGACAGGCCTCGGTCCCTTAGTACCTGGCTTTTAATAGCCATGCTGTTAAAGCCAGCAGCTGTAAAGCAGGATGAAGTATGGGACCTTGCGACAGAAGGTCCTCCCGCATCGGCAGTCGCCAAGGGGCATCCACCACCAGGCGCACCAGGTCGGCATACCAGGGATGCCGAGGCCAATCTGGGGCAATTAGGATTACCATAAACCCCTTGGTCTCCACTCTACGGAGCAGACGAGGAAGAAGTCTCAGTGGGGGGAAAAGCATAGATCAGCCGATACTGTCCCCACGGGGCCACCAACGAGTCTGTTGCGTTCGCCCAGGGATCTTTTGACCTGGCCACAAACCTCAATACCTTCTGATTGAGTCGAGAAGCCAGGAGATCCACGTCTGGCGTGCCCCATTTTAGGCAAAGGAGATGAAACATGTCCGGGAGTAGCGGCCATTCTCCTTGGTCCAGCATCTGGCGACCTAGGTAGTCCGCCTGCCAGTTTTCTACGCCCGGAATGTATATGGCCGATAGAGCCGGCGCGCTCCTTTCTGCCCACCGCAGGATGTGAGCGACCTCCGATGCTGCAGCCGAGCTCCTTGTTCCCCCTTGATGGTTGACATATGCCACCGCCATGGCTTTGTCCGACTGGACGCCCCTGTAGCCTCTGTGACCATGTGGAGAGGCACTGCCTGATCGCCCAAAGTTCCAGTACATGGATCGGCAGGCGGGATTCTTCCTGTGTCCAGTGACCTTGTGTCGACTGGACCCCCCAAACACCCACCCAACCGGTCAGGCTGGCGTCCGTCGTGATCACCGTCCAGTGAAAGGGAAGGAACGACTTTCCGGACTGAAGGGCCAGAGATGTCAGCCACCAGACCAGGGAAGTCCTGACTAGTTGGCTCACCCGGATTTGACAATCCAGGGACAACAGAGACTTGTCCCACTTGGACAGGATCTCCTTCTGCAAGACTTGAGTGTGGAATTGAGAATACGGTACCGCCTCGAAGGAGGCCACCATGAGACCCAGGACTCGTATGCAAAAGTGCAGCGACGACCACATGCGGGATGCCAACAGCTTCACCGCTACCTGAGAGCCTGCAATTTTTCTAAAAGGGATTAAAACCTTCGCCTCTGAGGAGTCCAGGATCAAGCCCAGGTATTCCAGGCGCTGAGTCGGTACCAACACTGACTTCTGGAGGTTCAGTACCGAACCAAATTCTTGAAGGGTCTGACTGGCAATCGCTACATCCTCCTCTAATTCTGAGTCTGATGCAGCTCTCAGAAGGAGGTCGTCCAGGTAGCCCGCAATAGCGATACCTCGCTGTCTCAGGAAGGCCAGAATCGGGGCGAGCACCTTGGTGACAATGCCAGGCCAAAAAGGGAGAGCCACAAATTGGTAGTGATCGTCCCCGACTGCAAAAACGCAAAAATCTCTGATGCATATGGGGACATGCAAGTATGCGTCCTTGATGTCCAAGGACGCTAGAAAATCCCCCGGATGGAGTGCAGCGACCACAGAGCGAACTGATTCCATCTTGAACCTTCGCACCTTTACAACGGTGTTGAGGGCCTTGAGATCCAGGATTGGACAGACCCCGTCCTTCTTTGGGACTACAAACTGATTGGAGTACAATCCCTGAAACCTTTCTGGCAGCGGCACAGGTACTATCACCCCGCGCTTCAGCAGGTCCTGCACTGCCCCAAACAGAGCGTTCCGACGAGCTTGAGGAAGATGAAGGTTTGAGGGAAAAAAATCTGTTTGGTGGACAAGAAAGAAATTCTTGTACCCTGATGAAACCACTTCGCAAACCCACTGGGCGGAAAACAGGGAGGTCCTCCGAGCTGCAAACTCGCGAAGGCGACCCCCCACCCGAGAGTCGGGCGGGGGCAAACCTTCATGCAGTAGCAGATTTGTTAACGGGCTTGTTTGGCTTGCGAACCCAGGGACGCTTTTGTCCCTCAGCTGGCCCCTTGCCGGCCTAGGAACGCTTGCCTGTGGGCCCGGACTGACGAAAAAAACGCTTCTGAGCGGAACAGGAGGGCCCAGGTCTGCGGCGTGGCTCCTTACCTTTTCTGGATTGTGGGAGCAGTGTGCTCTTACTCCCAGTGACATCCTTAATAATGTCATCCAGCGAGGCTCCAAATAGCCTTCCTACCCCGGAAAGGCAAAATCAGCCAGAGCCTTCTTGGAAGTCTGGTCCCCGGACCAGCATTTTAGCCAAATCAGGCGACGCAGTACCACAGCAGATACTGAGGCTCTAGAAAGCAGGGGAGCTGTGTCCAGGGATGCATCGCAGACATATTTGAAGCCATGCACCAACTGGTCAGCCATTTCTACGCAGACCGGGGAAACCTGTTGTCTTTCCAACTCCTGGTGCAAAATTTTAGCCCATTCTGTAAGTGTCTGACACCAGAGCCGCAGCCAAAACTGGCCGTAATGCAGATCCCAGCATGGTAAACATGGATCGGGCCACCGCCTCGGACCTCCTATCTGCAGGGTCCTTAAATGCAGGGGTCCCCTCAACCGGAATAGTGGTTACTTTGTTTAACCGGGATACCGGGGGGGTCCACAACCGGGGGAGATACCCTTTTGAGGAGAGCCTTCTGAAAAAATTAGCAACGGACCACCATGCGTTTTGGGACCGAAAAGGTCCTCTGCGGTCGTTCCCATTCCTTGTCTATAAAACGTATTAACATAAGTTACATAACACCTTAGTAGTGCGGGTCAGCTTGTGGGACCCAAAAGGGACCGACACCTCAGCAGATGTCCCAGCCGCATCCTCCAGTTTGAGGGTGTCCCGCACTGCGGTGATAAGTGCTCCAACAAGCGCCTTGTCCTGCGCTGACCCGGACACGGAGTCTTACTCACTGTCCAAATGGTTTCACAGCCAGGCCCGAGTCGGAGTCAGAGCTTTCCCCAGAAGATGGTGGGGGAAAGGGGAGCGTTTTTTATCCCCATTGCGCCTGCACACCGCTTCAATCCTGGCAACAAATGATTCCAGGACCGCCGACAAAGCGTCCACAGGTACCGCAGGTGCAGGGGCACCGGTTGCTACCACCGGAATGTCTGGGGAAGAAGCACCAGCTTCTGACGCCATGCTGACCCACACACTTGACAGCCACTCAGGGAACAAGTCAAGGTACAAGAAAAGGCCCACCCTCCTAGCTGCCCAGACCGAGGGGTATTCCCAGAGGACTCACCACCCTGACCCAGGCACTGCTTCAGCGCTGCCGTCCGCTCTAAACTCCTGCACAGTGTGTGCCTGAGGTGTCTCTGAGGTGATCTGCCATTCGCACCGTTCAGAATGACAAACCAGCGCTAGAGGTCCAGCCAATGTAAAAATCCCCACAAAGATGGCCGCCGGTTACCTCAGGAAAAAAAAAGAGCACGAGCTACAAGAAAATGGCCGACCACTGTATTAGCTATAGAAACAGCGCGGCTACAAGAAAATGGCCGCTAGCTGTATTAGCATTAGGAACAGCGCAGCTTTTGGAGGTAAAAATAAAAGGCCGCAAAAACACTGGGCCTCCGAGTGGAGGCCCCCCACAAAGCAGACCACCCACACTAGAGCGGACCCGGACACACCACGCAGCCCCCAGCCAGGACCCGGAGCCCCCCTCAGGGACCCCCCGGTGAGGTACACAGCAGGCCCAGCAAAGCATGGGGAGGAGGGATGGACGGGAATAGAGGAAAGGGAGGACTAGAGACCCCCTAAATCGACCACCCCAGGAATGCCCAGCTATTCCATCCTGCCAAGACAGGAGGAACCTTACTTACCCGTCCCTGCGAGGAGATGCTGGACGCCTTCCTGACAGACCGATCATCGAGCAGTATGGAGTGGCTGTTGGCCATGGCCCACTGTGACTGGACAGCAGTAGCCCGGTCATATGTGGGCCCCGGAGCATATAGCTCACCGGCCACCTCTGGAGCAAACGGGGTATGTCGTGGCCGACCCAGCGCGTAGCTAAAGGCCTGCTCACGCTTGATGGCCAGACTGGGGAGACTACAAGGATCTATAATATCCAGCCTGTCACCCAGCCGGCAGCTGATCGTAGATCTCAGGATCCAAAATTTAAAATAAAAAATAAAAAAGTTCTCCAGGACCAATGGGCCCCTAGGGAGCCAGGCCCTTCTACACTAGGCAGAGAAAAACTGAGCTGCTGAGTGCAGGGTGAGGGGTTATGACCAGAGGGACCGCCCCCTCGGCGGGGCTGTTCAGCTTTGGTACAATTACATGTTTTTGTATATCTAACATGTCTGCCTAGTCCTCTCCTAATAGACGGAACATAACCCACTTGTCAAGACTAAAAAGGAGCTGTGTCCGTCCATGGTTTCCCATACTTCTCTTTTAATGTACCGTATTTATTGGCGTATAACACGCACTTTTTCCCCTTAAAATCGGAGGGAAATCGTGGGTGCGTGTTATACACCGATCCCCACCGATTGTGAGGAAACGAGCGAGCGGAGCTGAGATACACAAAGTCGAAGTACACTCGGATTTACTCGGCTCCTCTCGCAGTCACGCCTTCCTCCGATTGCAAGAGGAGCGAGCGCCGCTGACATACAGAAAGCAGAGTGTACTTCGGCTAGTTTCGGCTCCTCTCGCAGTCCCGCCCCTGACTGTGAGCAGAGTCTAGCCGAAGTACACTCGGTTTTCTGTATCTAGGCTCCGCTCGCTCCTCTCAATTCTGCAAAGAGATTGGCAAGGCTGAAAAGGCCCTGGGCAAGGCTGAAAAGGCCCTGGGCAAGGCTGAAAAGGCCCTGGGCAAGGCTGAAATGATGGGCATTTGAATGCAAGTTTTTTTTCCTTAAACTTCCCTCCTAAACTTGGGGTGCGTGTTATACGCCGATAAATACGTTTTTTAAAAAGGTTTGCATCATGTCTCCCCTTTCCCTCCTTTGCTCATCTGGTCTAATGAGCAACACTGGCAGTGCAAAACATATCAAGGTTTCTGACTGATGTTGTCATGCTTCTTGAACAAATAAAGCAAGATCTCAAAAAGGATTTCTTGTGTTGTGTTTTTTTCGATGAGACGACAATGTTTGAGGCACTGCTGAGATAGAGCGTACATCAGCAGAACAACCAGTCATTTGTTAATTATTTATTATAAAAGATATGGTGTAGGCGAGTATAGAAAGCACTACATCCCTAACGATATAGACAGAGAAGATGTGGGTCTTTTTTAAGGTGCTCAGGAATGGGCACTAAACCCCGATATGCTAAAAATGTATTAATTTATTAGGACTTTGTATATTAAAAAACACATAAGGTCTTCTACATTAATGCATTAACATGTCAGCGTTTTGTGCCCGTTCTTGAGGTTCTCAGCACCTTAACATTTCCACATTTTCCCTAGTCATGTTATTTTCTCTATATATTTATTAGTTATTTATTGTGGCAGCATTAATTTAGTTGCATTTTAACAGATCATGCTACAAAACTTTGCAGGGCACAGCGGTCTGGTCTGAATAGGGCCTTAAGGGCAGTGTTGTGCTGCTTCCAAAATGCTCACTTTTCAACATCAGCTACATTCAGAGTACCGTATTTGACAGCGTATAAGGCGACCCCCTAATTTTCCAGCTAAAATTTAGGTTTTGGGATATACTCACCGTATAAGACGACCCCCCTTCCGACTAGCCATACCTCACCTCACCGTGCCATTGCATGCCTCACCGTGCCCCTGCATGCCTCACCGTGCCCCTGCATGCCTCGACGATCACTTACCTTATCCCTGACATGTAGAATCTCAGTCAGACCGCGGCTGTCCATTTTTCAAAAGCCGCGCCGCCTCCTCGTGTTGTTCTGCGATAGGCGGAACACTCAGCTTCCCAGCAGACACTGTGTTCAGTGTTCCGCCTATCACAGATGCCCTCCCATCTGAGGCCGAGGACGAGAGGGCATCGATGATAGGCGGAACACTGAACAGAGGCTCTGCTGGGAAGCTGAGTGTTCCGCCTATCATGGAACAGCACGAGGAGGAAGCGTGGCTTTTGAAAAATGGACGGCCGCGGTCTGACTAAGATTCTACATGTCAGGTACCGGCATATAAGACGACCCCCGATTTTTGAGAAGATTTTTATGGGTTAAAAAGTCATCTTATATGCCGGGAAATACAGTAACAAAAATCGGTACTTTCATATTTTACTTTACTAAAACTATATTGAAACAAGAAAAATATGTTGAACCAATATTGAATTCTAAAGCCCCGTACACACGATCGGATAACCTATGGATTTTCGTCCGATGGATTTGTCCATCGGAAATCCGATGAAACTGTTTTTCATCAGTCTTGGCCACACACCATCAGTCAAAAAACCGACCGTTCAAAACGCGGTGACGTAAAACACTCCGATGAGCCGAGAAAAATTAAGTTTAATGCTTCTGAGCATGCGTCGACTTGATTCTGAGCATGCGTGGGTTTTTTAACTGATGGACTTGCCCATAGACGATCGGAAATTCCCATCGGTTTTTTATCCATCGGAACATTTTAAAACAAGTTCTATTTTTTACAACCGATGGAAAAAAGACCGATGGGTACCATACACGATCGGTTGGTCTGATGAAAACCATCCATCGGACGGTTTTCATCAGTCAAACCGATCATGTGTACGGGGCTTGAGGCTTATGGGTAATCGTAGCAACCCATATAACTCATAGCTGCAAAATCCCACTTACAAATTCAATTTCGGTTATGGGTATTCTCCTTGTGGGCTAAAACACACCCAATGGCTGCTTACATCTTTAACAGATGCACCCAACCTGGAATTGTAAATTCCCTACTACTGCTGCAGCAAAGGTCTTACCACTGTTATATTCTCTGTAGCGTCAAATAAAGAATGTTTCAACAAAGATACTGAGCCCCTTTTGTAAGGACTTTGGTAATGGGCATACCTGGTAATTATTAGAGTGCCTGAAAGGACAAACACCCACCACCATAGGAAAACTGAGAAAAAAAAAAAAAAAAAAAAACGCAGCGATTTGTGACGGGAAAAAAATAGAACAAGTTCTAATTTTTTTCACTGCGGTTTTCCTGTTGGGAAAACTGCTATGAAGTATACGCACAGCCGGCCAAAAGAAAACATGGCAGTTTTGCCAACGGGAAAACTGATGGTGTGTACGAGGCATGTCATACCGCGTACACACGACCGTTTTTCATGACGAGAAAAATGCCATTTTTAAAAATGGTCGTGAAAAACGGTGGGGTGTTTGCTCCAGAGCATTTTTCTCGATGAGAAAAATGCCTGAAAAAAAAATAGAACCTGCTCTATTTTTTCTCGTCGTTTTTCACGTCGTTCTTTTTAACGTCGTGAAAAACGGTCGTGTGTATGCTTTTACGAGGGGAAAAAAAATGCGCATGCTCAGAATCAAGTATGAGATGGGAGCGCTCGTTCTGGTAAAACTAGCGATCATAATGGTGATAGCACATTCGTCATGCTGTAACAGACTGAAAAGCACGAATCGTCTCTCAAACTTTATTAACACGAGGATCAGCAAAAGCGTCCCAAAGGGTGGGGCAATTCGAATGGAACTTCCCCTTTATAGTGCCGTCGTACGTGTTGTACGTCACCGTGCTTTGCTCGAGCATTTTTTTTCACAAAAGTGTGTGTGTGTGTGTGTGTGTGTGTATGCAAGGCAGGCTTGAGAGGAAACACGAAAAATCACATCGAGAAAAACGTCGATTTATTCCATGACATGAATAACGGTCGTGTGTACGCGGCATAAGGATATATAAATCCTAGTCCTAACTATGAACTTCTCTTTTTTGGTCCCTTACAACCTGTTAAATATGCCATTGAAAGTCTTGTCATTTTTGTTTGAAAAGCGCAAAAAAATATCTGTTGATCTTGATAGAAATGTTGTCAGCCCATAACTTCCTGTGTTCTGTGCTTGTCTTAAAATCTTCTTAAAGTTATATTAAAGTCTTGTTTTTTTTGTTTAAAAATAACAAACATGTTATACTTACCTGCTCTGTGCAGTGGTTTTGCACAGAGCATCCCATATCCTCCTCTTCTCAGGTCCCTCTCCGGCGCTCCTGGCCCCTTCATCCTGCTGAGTGCCCTCACAGCAAGCCGAGGCTCTGTGTGTCTATTAAGACAGAGCATAGACTTGGCGCCACCCCTTCTCTCCTCATTGGCTCACTGACATTGATTGACAGCAGCGGGAGCCAATAGCTCCTGTTGCTGCATCTCAGCCAATGAAGAATGAGAGACCAGGGAGAGCCTTGGCTCTCGTGTACAACGCTGGATAGAGATCGGGCTTAGGTAAGCATTTCTCCGTCTTCCCCCCCCCCCCGGGGTAAGTATGCTCACTTTCCCCTACTTCCCGGCACACTGAGGAGACTCTGGAAGTTACAGCAGCTCTCCCCTTTTTAGCTCTGAGCGGTGCATTCCACCATTGCACTGCTAGATGGAGCCTATACGTCCCGTGACCATCGATGGACGCTTTGGGCATCGCGCACGTCCAAGGTGCCTCGCACATGACGCCACTTTGGACACAGGGTTAACATGGGGAGGGGATGGAACAAGTGAAGGGGCAGCTGATCTAAATTACCGTATATACTCGAGTATAAGCCGACCCGAATATAACCTGAGGCACCTAATTTAACCACAAAAAAAAAAAATGGGAAAACGTATTGACTCGAGTATAAGCCTAGGGTGTTCATCTGCATGCCTCACTGTGCCTCACTGTGTCCATGTGCATGCCTCACTGTGCCCATGCCTAGACTGACGTTTAACATAGGAGTCTATGGAAGGGGTGCCCGGCTTTGAAAAATCGGTGCTCCCCGGCCATAGGTCCCCCAGACAACAAACTTTGCACACTTGTAGATGATGAAGAGTGGGGCTACATGTTTGCCAAGTTTCGGGTCCAGGGGACCTACGACCAGCCTGTACCGAGTCCCCAAATTCACCAGAGAAATTACTGTTTAACATGGGAGTCTATGGAAGGGGTGCCCGGTTTTTAAAAAAAAAAAAAAAAAAAAAAAAAAAAAAAAAATCGGTGTTTCCTGGCCGTAGGTCCTCCGGACAACAAACTTTGCACACTTGTAGATGAAGTGTGGGGCTACATGTGTGCCAAGTTTGGGGTCCAGGGGACCTATGGCCGGTACCAGGTCCCCAAAGTCCAGGAGATCAGGCGCAAAAAGGTGACTCGAGTATAAGCCGAGGGGGGAATTTTCAGCACAAAATAAAAGTGCTGAAAAACTCGGCTTATACTCGAGTATATACGGTAATGGATTAAAAACCAAAATAAATACCCCAGCCTCCAGTTGATCCAGGAGAGATCCCTGGAAGGTCGTTTAAATACTGACACACTGATAAACTTCTCCCCAAGGTAAGCTATACTGACAGACCACGATGTAGGCTCATTTGTTTGGTTTTCTTATTTTATTCAAACTAAATCCATATTGGAACTAACTAGTATTATTTTTTAAAGCCTGATGCCCTGTACACACGACCGGGATTCCCGACGGCAAAGGGTCCATCGGAAATCCAGAGGGGAAAAAAAACAAAAAAAAAACAACGCGAGAACCTGCACTCTACTTTTCCCCCGTACACACGTTAGATTTTCCCGTTGGGAAAACTCCCATGAGAGCTTTTCCTCGGGAATCCCGACCGTGTGTATGCTCCATCTGACTTTTTCCCCCCCACCGGAAAACTGCCAAAAACTGACGTTTTCTGCTACACGGCCGGGTTATCCGACAGGAAAAAGTCCACTGGGAATCCCAACAGGAACAAGGAGAGCTGGTTCTTTTTTTTTCCCCGGCAGTTTTCTCGTCGGAAAAACTGCGATGGAGCATACACACGGCCGGGATTCCCGGCCAAAAGCCCTCATCACAGTTTTCCCGTCAGGAATCCCGGTCGTGTGTACAGGGCATTATAGATATAGAAGCCTGTGAAGGTCTTTACCGTCTCACTATTATATAATATTGCCCAATGCTGAGCTTGTTCACTCCCTGAATGATTCAAGGTAAAAAAACTTTTTTGTCTCATTACACCTATTATCACTTTTGTTGCACCTGTTTTTATACACCTAATAGCCTTGAGTATATTGTCTCTACAAGGCATCACTTTTCCAATATAATTCATCATTTGTTATCATCCGATCACATTTTTTAATTAAATTTAATTCACTTCACTTTATTAATTCACACTTTATTCACCTTTTTTCTTTCAATTTAATTAATTTCACTGTTTAACCAAGTTTATTTAATTGAATCATGTTTTCACACAAGTTTGTATACTAATTGATTTTATTTACATTTTCACACCCTCTTAAACATGCAACACCCCAATCATTTCACCAACACCAATACACATCACATAAAATTAAAAATATTTCTACAAAACACAACTTTTCACCTTTATCCCTCTACTTCTGCACTCATTCACTGTACTAGCATCCCACCCTCTGATATTTCATTACTTTTAATTCTCTAATTCCCAACAACCAACCAGGCAAGTATAGATGTGTGCATACACTGGCTTTGAGTTGACTAGCAGTAATAACTACATATCAAATTACTATTATGTTTCATTGATTAATATTCATTAAACTTCCTTTAATGAATATATAATATATAATAAACTGCGGTCGTCCGGCCATATGTGTGTATGCACACATGAATACATTGGTTTTATGGATTACAAGATAATTAACGCTAACCAGATACTATACATACATTATGAGGCCTTAAATGGTCTGCCTCTAGCACCTTTTGAGGGTTCTAATAAGCCAAAATAAAAACCTTTTTGAATTTTGCAATTTAGGAAATTTAAAGTGCCCCTCCCCTGACCCATTCCCCAGTTCCAATAGAGGGGTGACTTCTTGCAAATTGTGTGGAGGTGGGGCTGGAGATTAATGTGAGGACACCACGGGACCATCAGGATTTGTTGTGTTTTTAGACGAACAGCAATTCGTTTGGCTATGGAATGTATCTTTCTTATCAGAAAGTGGTAAACTCCATCCTAATAGAATATATTGACTATGTAAAATAACAATGTATTTATAATTCATAATTTTGTGTTTCTCTCGCATAGAAAAAATATCCCCTGAAGAAGACCCCTAACCTAATTGGTCAAAACGCGTAGGGATACTATGTGAAACTCTACACAAGCCTAATGGTTTTATATAAGTTCATGTGTATTTTTCCTATTGTTGAGGAGTTATGTTTTTATATGTGAAGGCCAGAATTGCTTTTTACAATACCTTTTTGATACTATGATACAAACAAATAAATTAATATTTTTTATGGAAATCATTTGCTATTCCTTTCAATCATAGTCTCGCTGCTAAAAAAAACCTTGAGGGATCTTCCATTCAATTTCAATGAATCGGGGTGCGCAGCACTATCAACTCACATATATGTGTTATCTATTCTAGGTAAGTATTAGTGGGGGCTGACGGGGAAGCTGCACACTGAAGGTTTTTTACCTTCATGCAGACTGCATGAAGGTAAAAAAACCTTCAACCTTTACAGCCACTTTACCTCTAAGTATTACATAACCCAACCCTTATGTTATGGAGAAAATGAGAGTAGGAGGTCCCTTTAGTTTTATACCGTTTCTGTAGTCTTGATACAGTGGGTGAGTAAGCATTGCCACCCTAAGGCAAAAAGTGTGTTAGTGGCAGAATCACCAGATAAAACTAAAGTCCATATTAATGAACCCCTAAAAGAAAGAAAGGGGGAGCTTGGGAATGCTACACAGGCAATTTCAGATGTGTTGGATACTCTTTAGCAACCATCAGATGGCTCCTACAGAGGGATATAAACTAGAGAGGAAACAAAGACAAAAAGGGGCACTTCTGGGAGTGCCAGCTGATCCAGAATTTGAAATGACAAGAATAAATGGTTCTCGATTTCCAAGGTGGCTGAGAAAACACAATGTTGTGTATCATGGCACTCGAGTATGATCTGGAGTATCGTGTGAGTTGCTGGTTCCAAAGATGATCTTCACCGACTGCTAATGAATGAAGAGGAAGAATCATACCCAACTGCAGTAAGGTCTGGTCTAAAAGACACACTAATGGAAAAACTCACCTGATTTAATTGCCAAGTGTAATCTACCCAAGCTACAGTTCAGCACTAGTTCTATGTACTATAGGTAGAGCTAAAGTCGAGAATACCTCACCTAATTGGCTGGGGTGGGATAACGTCAATCCCACATATGCACAGGAGTCATTCCTCCTGTCACACCAGCACTGTGCCGGAAAAGTAAAAAGAACTGTGCACGCACAGCTCTGAGTACACGTTGCAGCGGATTGCAGGCAAGTGTATTTTACTGCAAAAGAAACACTGCATGTCTTTTATGTAATAAAGAGCCTGCATGTTTGCATTTCTTTTGGCCTTTAGTTACGTTTTAAATACAAAAACTTTAGTCTTGTTTTGTAGTAAAAAATATCAAACATGCTAGTATATTTGTCTGAAATCTATACAGTATTCCCTATTAAAAAAAAAAAATAAAAAAAAAAAAGGGGAAGGAGATAGAGACTGGGTGAGGTTTAGGCCTCTTGAACACTGCAGTTTGAAAAAGCTCAGTACAACTTTTTTCTTTTACTGAGCTAAAATACAGCCCATTAATTATAATTTACCTATGCACACAGGCTCGTAAACAAGCGCTGTGCATTCTTTAGTAAAAAAAAATTAAAAGGGGCGGGGCGTGGTCAGGAGATGAACGAGGAGTGAGGACACGCGCTATCAGAGCTCCTGATGTCCTCCAGCAAACTAGCCGGTAAAATAACAGCCCTCCCGGTATGAGTACCGTAAGAAGGGGGAAGGAAAAAAAGAAGCGCACAGCAGCAACGACATCTCAGCCAGAGATAGAGAGCTACATTCCAGGGACAAGATCCGCCAGTCTACGGAATCGTACCACGGGGGCTCAATCTGCCTCCTATTCAGAAGCTGTAATGGCTGCTTCACCAGCGTCGGCTCACGCAGTGGCTACGGAAACTGACTACACAGGAGCAGAGACAGCAAGTTGGTGTACTGTTGCCTACCATGGAGGGAGATATCAAGGCTCTTAAAGCTCTCTTCCAGGCGTTACCTACCCATGCTGATATGGAGACACTGATCCTTCGCATGGATGAGACGCACCGTAAAGACTTTCAAGCTATCCAGGAAGAGGTACAATCACTGGCGGAAAGGGTCTCTACTGGAGAAACAGCATCGGCCCTGTTGGAGAGGCGAGTGGCTCAGCTGGAGCAGACAGAGGATCAGCAAGCTGTACAGGCTCTTGCATTACAGCTTTACCTGGAACAGCTTGAGGACCGGAGCCATCGCAACAATCTACGGCTGAGGGGGGTCCCGGAAGATACAGGTGAGGAGACATTACAATCCATAGTTTTGAAAATATGCCAGCAACTGGTGCTATCGGTGGCCCCCCGAGGACCTCAAGTTTCAGAGGGTCCATAGAGCGCTGGGTCCCCGCTCCACAGATTTAAAAAGACCTAGAGACATTGTATGCTGTATGCTTCGCTATACACACAGAAAGATTATTCTTCGCAAGGCGTGGGAGATGGGAGAGATTGTTTTCAATGGATCTCCTTTTAAAAATATTACACGTCCGAGACGAAGCTACGCCATTGAGCATGGCGAAACGCGTTGACGTCACCACCCTGCACGGTCACGTGATGCTGTGCGGTGATGGGTGAGTGAAGCCAGCGAAGCTTTTGGAGGCACCGTGATGGGACCCAGCTAAATCATGACTACCAGCTGCCGCTTTGTTAGGACTACAAGAGGCTTGACAGGGCTTCCCTCCCTAAAAGGATCATCGTATTTGGATTGACAGCAGGGAACTCCGCTAGGCATTACATGATTCATGATTGGATCTACTCCTCTTTCCCCAATATCAGACGGTCCCACAACATCATCATCATCCGTAGTCTTACCAACTAGCCGACATCGTAGCATGTGACCCAGTATAACGTAGCGGTAATGTATAACCACATACAGCAACAAGTGCCATCAGTTATCTGATTGAACTGCATAAGTAACATAGATCAACTCAGTGGTGTTACCTAAAACTGCACATACTAATCAGCACTGGTTGCTGATAGACTTTGCTGCTTTGAGATTGCTAAACCTGCGTCTCTTGTTATGCGTCTCCAACCACAGTTGATCAACTACAGGGCATTGGTTGCTTGCACACATCATGATGATTGATTTAATGATTGAACTTTAAAAATTACCGCACCAAGATGGAATTTATTTTGTGATAACCTCTGTAGGTCACTTTTGAGCACATGCAATAGCTTTTCAAAATTCACATTCCAGCAATCTTACTGGCCTCAATTAACTATTGACATGCGATGTTCCCAATTCGGTGTAACCCAGTATCAGGATTCATCCAAAAACAATCCTTGCCATCTATGATTGTATGCTTAGTTCCACCTAGCAACCATCAGCACCCTTCTGATGCCCTTCCAGCTTCCCGCCCTTCTCTCTTCACACCAGGTTCAGCCTCCTGTTAGTCACACCTATTTAACCACACTAAGTGACCTTTACTATATTCACTTGGTTAGAAATCCAGATTTTCCCTTATTTTATGGAACCAAATTGTTCTACATTGAACAGGTTGTGCAATTCTCGAGGCTGAACCACAGCGTCCGGGCCAGTGTGGTGTCTAATGTATTGTCATTGTGTGTCCTGTCTTGAAATTTATGTTCATGGCAACTAATTTTTATATGTAACCAGTTTTCCATTTGGTTCAACTAACTGCATTCTTAAATCTTCTTTACATATTTAACTTTTGATATTGAAATAAACATGATGATTTTTGTATTATTTCAGTCTTGATCATATTATTGTTGCCACTAGTAACCCCTCAAGCCTGTCTTACCCCAGGCTACCTCTCCCCCCCCCTTTTGTTTATGCTATTTGGTTACGGCAACAACACCCTAGAAGGTGCATTGATCTATCACGGGCATCCCAACCCGATTGCCTGTATATTAGTGGTTATACTTGCGTTTCCCTTCCCCTACATTCCCCCCTTCTTTTAAAAAAAATATTAGCAGATATATCGAGGAATACTTTGCAAAGGAGAGCATTGCTACGTCCACTACTAGACAAGATTAGGCAACTGGGGGGCACATATTGGTGGGGATACCCCATCTCGGTAACCATAAGGAAAGGCCCCTCATCTTTTTTTTGTCTAGCCCAGCAGACTTACCTGGGCTGTTTTCCTTTTTGGAGACAGAGGCAATTCCCATTCATAATTGGCTAAAAGCAATCCCGAGACAAATACGGCGATAGCCTGCTGAATTAAGGAGACCAGACCCGGAATCTCAAGGATTAAAAGAGCAAAGACATCAACAAGAGACTTTAGCAGAAAGCTAAAAATGGAGGACTACGGAAGGACTGTGAGGAAACCATAGAAGTGGAGGAAGGGGGGAGGGGAGGAAGGGAAAAAAGGAAAATATTATTTTTTGGACTAAATTTTACCCCCTTCCCAACTTTTTTTTTTTTTTGGTGTAGATTATTATTAGGAAATATGGATCCATATGAAGAAAAGGGGCTCCTATTTTCATTCCCCCCCCCTTTTATTATCTACGGGGGAACAAGATACCAGATCTGGTTAGGATTGGTTTCACTACTTCCCTTTTTCTACGCTGATTGTGAGACCCACAATTACTCAAACAGAACAAAGGTGGAATTGGAAATGGGGGAAGGGGAGGTATTATGAGTGATTTTGGGGTTGGGGTGGTGTTTCCCTTCCCCCCCCCCCATTTTTCTTGGGGGATCTTTTTTTTCTTTTTTTTGAGATTGGGGATAAGGGTTTTATTTTTCATGGTGTGAGAAGATTTCAAATTATTAAGATTATTATCACTTAGTGGTTTAAAGGTGGCAATGAATTACAATATTTTATTTTATTAAATTTTTTTACCACTTTATGTCACTTATGATTATATGAGTAAAGTAAAATTCAGAGATTCAAGGGGGCAGGATATGGTGATGAGAATGTCAGAGACAAAAAGTCACTTTATACTTATAGCACGAAATAAGATAGAATACAATAAGACACAGGGGTTAAGGGAGTAGTTGTAGGCAACTACAAACCTCCTCCTAATTTTTTCTATTATAAAAGTTCTTTTTTTTTTACCCCTTCCTAGGATAATCTCACATGTGTGCGGAAATAGATACATAGGGCATAGAGGTTGAGTCTGTAAGTAGAGATAAAACATATGAGGAAACCCCCATTGATAGACCAAAAGAAGTAGAAATGGAGGAAGTGGAAGAAGTCTTTAATTAGAGGTATTTTGACCCTCATATGTTAAATTATATATCTTATTGAATTCAGTTCGCTCTTTGTTCCCTTTCCTCCGATTTTCCACAACTTCCATTTTGTTCCAATTTTTCCTCCCCTATGTAAATAAAATAGATTTAAATGAAATAAGGGCAATTATGATGTTGATATTGAAATTGTGTGTTAAACTGGAAAAATATATATTTTTTTCTTTTTTTTGCTGGAGGGCAAAAGTAGAGAGCCCCACAGCTCGGACATTTCGGACCACTCTCCCAGTTAGGCCTGTGTCTACATGGTCCAGTAGGACCAGAAGAAGGTGCTTTCCTGAGGGCAATTAGTGAAGAGGAGTGATATTTTCCCTTTTTCTTTCCACCCCCCTTTCCTCCCCTCCGCTTTTTTCTTATATTTTTTTTTCCCCCTTTCCCTATTCCTAAAATGGCGCTGCATAGTATAGTAGTGATGTCCCTGAATGCTAAGGGTCTTAACATACCCGAGAAAAAAAAAAAAAAAAAAAAAAAAAAAAAAAAAAAAAAAAAAAACTTATGCTACTACATGATCTAAAACATTTACGTGTTGATATAGCTTTTATTCAAGAAACACATTTCAAGACAGACTTTAATATCTCCAAAACAGATTTTACCCATTGACATACCATGCTACTAATTCTTAGATGGCTAAATCAAAAGGGGTCTCGATATTAAAGCGGAGGTTCTGCGGCGATTTTTTTTTTTTTTTTTGGTGCATTCAATTGGGTTTCACAATAGAAGGTTAAACTCACTTGTTTGGTGTCTTCAAATATCCCCTGTCCGTTTTCATGGCAAATAAGAACTTTTAAAATCGCTTCCTGACAGTTCCCATTTTGCTTGTGGGCATTGTGAAGCCCACAAGCAATCATTTCCTGGAAGCGCCTGCAGTGTTTACGGCGAGTAGCTGTATCGATAGAACACCGCCCCTATGAGAAAAGCATTGGCTGTATATAACGAACGAGCGGTGTGTTTATCCAATGAGCGACGAGCAGCATCCCCAGCTGACGAACTGTTCAGACTCGGGGATTTCCGTCTGATTCAATTGCTCCTGCGCAGACCATCCCGGAACCTATCTGATAGCAGAACCAGCACGATAGAACAGCAGCGTTCTGTATTGTCTCCTGGGAAACATGACTCTGTGCTCCCAGGAGACATCGCGGCGCCGGGGAAAGGAGTAGGAACGCCTACTCCCGCGGGAGGGAAAGCCCGGAAGTGACAGCTAAAAACTAAAATCTAAGGTATTTAAACTATAATTATTTTTTTTGATGTGGCTATTTAACTTGGTGATAGTGTTCTGCTTGTGCCGGGATGTAGTTGTTTTTCTGGGTGGAACTCCACTTTAATTTCTAGCAAAATCCCCTGGCGCCATCAAATATCATTGATGGACCCTACGGGACGATATATTTATATTAAGGGCTTCCTGGGGAACAAGCAGATGACGTTGGCAACAATCTATACTCCCATTGAAAATCAGGCCTCTTTTCTAGATGAGGCATTAGGGAAGCTTTTAGATTTTGCAGAGGGGCAGTTGATACTAGGAGGGGATTTTAATATACCTTTGATACCATCAACAGATACCTCCACGGGGGGTATCATCCATCCCTCCTAGCCAACTGAAACTTACTGCATAACTATTTCATAAAGCTCAATCGATTGACGTATGGAGATTGCAACATTCTGATTACTTGTTTTATTCACCCCCACATAAATTCTATACCAGGATAGATTATTTTTTGATTCCCCATACCTGTTTACATGCAGTCCGGGCTACATCCATAGGTAATATTACATGGTCAGACCATGCCCCTGTATTCCTGACTTATGATCTGACAGGAGCTCAGACATCTAGACATCGCTACTGGCGACTTAACAAAAGTCTTTTACAGATACCAGAAGTCTTAGAGGACGTGACTAAAGAGCTGACACTGTACTTTCCGATGAATGACATACCAAATTGTGACCCAGGAATTTCATGGGAAGCACATAAGTCAGTTCTTAGAGGTGTTTTTATTAACCACTTAAGCCCCGGACCATTTTGTAGCTAAAGGACCAGAGGTGATTTCAGAATTTTGCACTGCGCTGCTTTAACTGGAAATTGTGCGGACATGCAATGTTGTACCCAAACGAAATTTGTGTCCTTTTCTTCCCACAAATAGAGCTTTCTTTTAATGGTATTTGATTGCCTCTGCGATTTTTATTTTTTGCGATATAAACAGAAATAGACCGAAAATTTTGAAAAAAAAATGATATTTTCTACTTTTTGTTATAAGAAAAATCGAATAAACTCAAATTTTAGTCATACATTTAGGCCAAAATGTATTCAGCCACATGTCTTTAGTAAAAAAAAATGTCAATAAGCGTATATTTATTGGTTCGCGCAAAAGTTATAGCGTTTACAAACTAGGGTACATTTTCTGGAATTTACACAGCTTTTAGTTTATGACTGCCTATCTCATTTCTTGAGGTGCTAAAATGGCAGGGCAGTACAACCCCCCCCCCCACCCCCCAAATGACCCCATTTTGGAAAGTAGACATCCCAAGGAAATTGCTGAGAGGCATGCTGAGCCCATTGAATATTTTTTTTTTTTTTTTTTTGTCTCAAGTGATTGAATAATGACTAAAAAAAAAAAAAAAAAAAAAAATTACAAAAAGTTGTCACTAAATGATATATTGCTCACACATGCCATGGTTATATGTGGAATTGCACCCCAAAATACATTTTGCTGCTTCTCCTGAGTACGGGAATACCACATGTGTGGGACTTTTTAGGAGCCTAGCCGCGTACGGGACCCCGAAAACCAAGCACCGCCTTCAGGATTTCTAGGCACAAATTTTTGATTTCACTCCTCACTACCTCTCACAGTTTCGAAGGCCATAAAATGCCAAAATAGCACAAAACCCCCCCAAATGACCCCATTTTGGAAAGTAGACACCCCAAGATATTTGCTGAGAGGCATGGTGAGTATTTTACAGCTCTCATTTGTTTTTGAAAATGAAGAAAGACATTTTTTTTTTTTTTTTTTTTCAATTTTCGAAACTTTGTGACAAAAAGCGAGATCTGCAAAATACTCACAATACCTCTCAGCAAATAGCCTGGGGTGTCTACTTTCCAAAATGGGGTCATTTGGGGGGGGGGTTTGTGCCATCTGGGCATTCCATGGCCTCCGAAGCTGTGATAGGCAGTGAGAAGTGAAATCAAAAATTTACACCCTTAGAAAGCCTGAAGGCGGTGCTTGGTTTTTGGGGTCCCGTACACGGCTAGGCTCCCAAAAAGTCCCACACATGTGGTATCCCCGTACTCAGGAGAAGCAGCAGAATGTATTTTGGGGTGTAATTCCACATATGCCCATGGCATGTTTGAGCAATATATGATTTAGTGACAACTTTGTGCATGGACTCGACATGCCTCTCAGTATATAGCTTGGGGTGTCTACTTTCCAAAATGGGGTCATTTGGGGGGGTTTTGAACTGTTCTGGCATTTTATACACAATATTAGGAAGCTTACATCCACTCTAACCACTTGAAGACAAAGCCCTTTCTGACACTTTGTTTACATGAAAACATTTTTTTTTTGCAAGAAAATTATGTTGAACCCCCAAACATTATATATATTTTTAAAGCAAAGGCCCTACAGATTAAAATGGTGGGTGTTGCATTTTTTTTTTCTACACAGTATTTGCGCAGCGATTTTTCAAACGCATTTTTTGTGGAAAAAATACACTTTTTTAATTTTAATGCACTAAAACACACTATATTGCCCAAATGTTTGATGAAATAAAAAAGATGATTTTAGGCCGAGTACATAGATACCAAACACGACATGCTTTAAAATTTCGCACAAACGCGCATTGGCGACAAACTACATACATTTTTAAAAGCCTTTACAGGTTACCCCTTTAGATTTACAGAAGAGGTCTACTGCTAAAATTACTGCCCTCGATCTGACCTTCGCGGTGATACCTCACATGCATGGTGCAATTGCTGTTTACATATGACGCCAGACCGACGCTTGCGTTCGCCATTGGGCAAGAGCAGGGCAGGACAGGGGTGCTTTTTTTTTTTTTTTTTTTTATTATTAATTTTGCTTTATTTTATTTTTAAATTGTTCCTTCCATATTTTTTTTTTTTTTTTTTTTTTTTATCATTTTTATTGTTATCTCAGGGAATGTAAATATCCCCTACGATAGCAATAGGTAGTGACAGGTACTCTTTTTTGAAAAAACTGGGGTCTTCTAGACCCTAGATCTTTCCTCTGCCCTCAAAGCATCTGACCACACCAAGATTGGTGTGATAAAATGCTTTCCCAATGGCGCTTTTTATATCCGGGGGGGGGGGGGGAACATTCCCTCCCACTGCTTGTAACAGCAGTCCAGAGGCTAATTAGCCACTAGGATTGCTTTTACATCAAAGCCGGCCGCTGGCTGAAAAGAATGATACCTAAACCCGCAGGCATCATTCTGGTATAAACATTCAAAGTCCAGCAACATACCAGTACGTTGCTGGTCCTTGTTGGACATGTATTGTAATCTTTTTTTTTCATGCAGCCAGGTGGCTGAACGAAAAAAAGAGATTGATCGGTGGGTATGCCCACCATTAGAATACGGCCCTTCATCCACCCACTTCTAATGATGGGCATACATGCACCATTTATATATGCCGAAGCATGGGGGCATCCTCCCGCAAAAAAGTTATGCCGCACACACATGGTCGGACTTTTCCACGGGCAAGCCTCCGTCGGAATTTCGACCGTATGTACGCGGCATTAGGAGCAAAATCGCTCCTCCGCTTCTCCGCCCCTGCTGCCCCAATGCTTCGGCATATATGCTTTTTTTTTTTTTTTTTTTTAACTGTGGTGGTGAAATCACCTCCTACAGCACTGGAGTCGCAGGGATCAGGCCTGTCTCTGCGAACGCTGCAGTTATGTGTGTTGTGTTTTGTAAGTGACAGTGATCGATCGATACTGCACTTGGGTGGCCTGGGCTGGACGGAGGGGCAAAACGCAGGTGCTAGCAGGTATCTGGGCTGATCCCGCTAACACTGCGTTTTTGGGAACCCTAAACTGCTGGGGACGCTAGTATAGATCTGATCAGATCAGATATTGATCTGATCAGATACTATACCACTAAGGGGGGTGTATGCTTCACGCGTGGGTGTTAGCGTTACTGGCACTAACCTGACGCTGCCTGGGGTGTGACGCAGACCCTCTCTGACGCTAAAACCTAATTGATATCACCCGCCGGGCGATCAGGGGGTTAAACCTTTATTGGGTTATATATACGGCGGGTGCCCTGACACTATAAAAAGCAAACTAACTAACCAGCGTCACCCGTAACACTTATATGATGATCACTGGTGAAAGGGTTAACTAGGGGCAATTAGGGGGTTAAAACCTTTATTAGATAATATATGGGGGTACCTGACGCTATAAAAACCTGCTGCGAACCTAAAAAAAAAATTACTGGCTACCGATCGGCATCACCGACGCCAAGACAGCGATCAGAAAAATGATCGCTTAGCGACGGCGGTGCTAGGGGGTGAAAGGGTTATCTGGGGGGTGATCAGGGGGGGTTAGGGGGTTACACTGGACCTAAAACTAACTTTAGTGACACTTTTACAGTCACAAATGTCACTGATTGCAGTGATCAGTAAATAAATGGTCACTGCAATCAGTGACACTGTGACTGAGGGCTGGGGGGTGATCTGGGGGGGCCTGGGGGGGCGATTTGTGTGCCTATGTGTCCTGGTGTCAGTGTAGTGTTAGTGCACTGACCTGTGTGTCTTCTCTTGTACGGCGCTCGGTATATGTGAGCGCCGCATGAGAGATGACATCACTTCCTCCTGCTTCCTCTGTCTGTGTAAACATTACACAGCAGAGGGAGCATTTTCATTCGCCGGGAGCGATCGCGGGGGGGTGGCCAGAATTGAATGGCCGCCCCCTCATGTCGGATCGCTCCCCAACGAATACCGACCACTCACTGTATAGGGGGGGGGGGGGGTCCAATTGGACGCCCCAACTGTACAAAGGCAATCACGTACACTGTACGTGATTGTGCCCATCGGTGCCATTCTGCCGACGTACATATACAGTGAGCGGTCTTTAAGTGGTTAAGCATGGGGCTCATATTAAACGAGAACGAATGAAACAGCTTACTGAATTACTTGATAAATTAGTGATTGTGGAATCTAGTCATAAACATGCTCCTAATAAGACTCTGGAAACAGACTTGGTGGTATTTAGAAAGCAAATTACCGACTTGCTTCACTACAAGGCAAAAGCGGCGTTACAGTTTTGCCGTAAGGTGAACTACGAAACGGGTGATAAATGTGGTAAAGTATTGGCAAGAAAACTGAGAGAACATAAACTGTCAACATATATCCTCCAAGTTGTCAATGGGAACGGCCAAAAAGTAACTTTACCAATGCATATTTCCCAGGAATTTAAAGAATTTTATTCACACCTATATGATCTAGCATTACCTATATCACCTCGATCTGCTATAGATGAATATATTCAAACATCTCAAATGCCATCCTTAGCCTATGAGATATTTATGGAACTAGATGCCCCCATAACTTTGTTGGAACTTCAACAAGCGTTAGGGTCTATGACGGACGGGTTCACTGTACAATACTATAAAATGCCATTGGAAATAATAGGCCAACGCTTGATTAATCCATTTAGTTCGATCGACTCTGGATCTTCATTCGCTAGGGATACTCTGGGAGCCCACATCGCTGTGATATATAAAGAAGGTAAGGACCCTACCTTGTGCAGTAGCTATAGGCCTATCTCACTTTTGAATGTAGACCTTAAGCTCTATAAAGAAATCTTGGCTACCAGGTTGTCAACCCATTTACAAAAATTAATCCACTTAGATCAAGTTGGATTCATCCCGACACGTGAAGCGAGGGACAGCACCTCTAAAGTGCTGAAGCTATTTCACGTGACCAAATCCACGAAAACTCCATGTGTCTTTTTAAATACGGATGCTGAGAAAGCATTCGATCGAGTAAGTTGGCCATTCATGCTCTCCGTACTCAGACATATTGGACTTGGGGAGGTAATGATGAACCGGATAGCCAAGATATATTTAAATCTGACCGCACAGGTTAAGGTGAATGGGGTGCTCTAAGAGTCTTTTATAATCAGGAATGGTACCAGGCAGGGATGCCCATTGTCCCCTCTTTTATATGCCCTTACCTTGGAGCATTTTCTCTCCACGATCAGGCTAAATCAGGATATACAAGGAGTGACAGTGGGCAATACACAACATAAGGTTTCGGCCTATGCCGATGACCTACTATTTTCTTTAACGAATCCAGCAGTATCTCTACCAAATCTCCTTAAACAATTTGATTTATATAGTGCCTTATTAAATTTTTAAAATAAGATTTTTGTACTCATCGTAAAATCTGTTTCT
The DNA here is from genome assembly GCA_029206835.1 of Rana muscosa. NCBI lineage: Eukaryota > Metazoa > Chordata > Amphibia > Anura > Ranidae > Rana > Rana muscosa. The sequence continues at coordinate 124,482,218 of CM055128.1, forward strand.
CTGACGTCCATGGACTGAAACAGCCTCTTAATATTTGACAAGTGGGTTTATGTCCCTGCTTGCAGGAGAGAACTAGGCAGAATGTTATAACATACATTCTAAAGACCAGAGCTGAACAGCCCTGCCCAGGGGGCGGTCCCTCTGGACATAACCCACCCACATGCAGCCCTCAGTTTGTAACAAAGCAGTACAAACCTTAAAAAAGGAAGGGTGGGTGCTGTGTCAGTCCATGGACGTCAGAGAAAACCTATTTTACCGTGAGTACAAAAATCTAAATTTTCTCTTACCGTCCATGGACGGACACAGCCTCTTAATATTTGACAAGTGGGATGTCCCAAAGCAGTGTCAAAAAAGAGGGGTGGGAGCAAAGAGAAAGGAAAACCAAACTTCACTCCAAAACAATCAGAGCTCCTCAACTTAGCAGTTGCAACTTAAACAGCGGCCTGCAACACCTTGCGACCGAGGGAAGCATCAGAAGATGCAGCCACATCAACCTTGTAAAACGTAGAAAAGGCATGTGCGGATGACCAGGTCGCTGTCTTGCACACTTGATGTCGAAAAGCCCAGCAAGCACCAATTGCTCTGGTGGAATGCGCCGAAACCGGAAAGGGAGGCGCCCGCCCCCTAAGGGCATAGGCCTGTATGACGGTCTGCCTGATCCACCTAGAAATAGTGGCAGGGGAAACCGCTTGGCCCTGTTGTGGGCCTGACACAGCCACAAACAGCGAGTCAGTCTTCCGAATGGGAGCAGTAACGGACAGGTACACCCGCAAGGCACGTACCACGTCTAGCGAGTGAATCGCAAACTCTCAGGGATGCGACGGATGAGGACACAAGGACGGAAGAACAATGTCCTTAATAAGGTGAAAGGCCGAGACCACCTTCGGAAGAAAAAGAAGGTCTCGGACGCAACACAGCCTTATCCTTATGGGATGACCAAGTAAGGCGGATTGCAAGACAATGCCGCCAACTCAGACACCCGTCTGACAGAAGTAATGGCTACCAGGAAAGCCACCTTCTGAGACAACGTCAAGAGAGGGATATCTCTGGTGTTTACAAAAGGAGGTTCTTGAAGAACCGAGAGCACCAAATTCAGATCCCAAGGAGGGAGAGGAGGTTTGACAGGGGGGAGCACATGGCGAACCCCCTGCACAAAAGGTGCTAATCAAGGAATGGCCCGCAAGTGGTCGTTGAAAGAAGACAGCCAGGGCCGAAATTTGACCCTTGATGGTATTCAAAGCCAGCTTTTGGGTCACACCACGCTGTAAGAACAGCAGAATCCTGTGAACGGAATACGTCCGTGGACGCCAATCTAGCTCCTCGCACATAGCGATGTAAGCTTTCCAGGTACGGTGATATAATCTTTCTAGAAAAAGGATTTCTGGGCCCTCAACATGGTTGAGATGATCGAATCTGAGAGACCTCGGTCCCTTAGCACCTGGCTTTCAATAGCCATGCCGTGAAAGCCAAGGACTATAAAGCAGGATGAAGTATGGGACCTTGAGACAGAAGGTCCTCCCGCAGGAGGCAGTCGCCAAGGAACGTCCGCGACTAGCCACACAAGATCAGCGTACCAATGACGCCGTGGCCAATCCGGAGCAATGAGGATCACCGGAATGCCCTCGGCTTCCACCCTGTCGAGAGGTCCACGTCCGGCGTGCCCCACCGTCGGCAAAGGAGTTGGAACACCTCCGAATACAAGGACTATTCCGTCTGGTCCAACGTCCCCCGGCTCAGATAGTCGGCCTGCCAGTTGTCTATTCCTGGAATATAAAACGGCCGACAGAGCCGGCACACTTCTTTCCGCCCATCTTAGGATGTGAACGACCCTGACCGAGTGGCCCTGTAGCCTCTCCGACCACGAGGAGAGGCACAGTCGGATCGCTCGGAGGTCTAGGACATTGATCGGAAGACGGGATTCGGACGGGGTCCACAGCTCTTGCGCTGAGAGGACTCCCCAGACCCCACCCCAGCCCGGAAGGCTGTCATCCGTCGAGATCACCGTCCACTGGATAGGAAAGAACGACTTCCCGGACCGAAGAGCCGGGGATCTCAACCACGTCAGGGACGCCCTGACCGGGTGACTTACCTGGATCTGATGATCCAATGACTTGTCCCAAGCTGACAGGATCCCCCTCTGTAAGGCACGAGTGTGAGATTGGGCATACGGAACTGCCTCGAAAAAGAGGCCACCCTGAGCCCTAGGACCCTCATGCAGAAATTGATTGATGACCATTTTCGGGACATCAGAAGCCGCACCGCAGATTGAAGCGTGCAACTCCAAGGGTAGGAAGACTTTTGCTTCCAAGGAGTCCAGGATCAACCCCAGATACCAAACGCTGGGTCAGGACCAGGACCAACTTCTGAGTGTTCAGAAGCCACCCGAAGGCCCAGAGGGTCTGACTGACTATTGTCACAATTTCTTCTAATTCTGAGCCAGTGTCTGTTCTGAGAAGAAGATCATCCAGATAGCCCATGATAGCAATGCCTCGCTGTCTCAGCAAAGCCAGAAGTCGGGGCAAGCACCTTGGTGAAAACCCGCGGTGCCGACGCTAAACCGAAGGGAAGTGCCACAATTGATAGAGGACTTCGCCCATCGCAAAGCGCAGAAACTTCTGGTGACTTGCGCAGATTGGAACATGCAAGTAAACGTCCTTGATGTCCAAGGATGCCAGAAAGTCTTTATACTGTGCAAGGCGACGAAGGTGCGCACACCATTGGGGCGTGGGAGGCACCGGGAGAACCGGAGGAAACCCACGCAGACCGCATACACAAACCGTGTAGGTATGTTAGTATGCGAACAAATTGCACCTGTTTATGCTGTGCATAGCGCCGAAAGCGCGCACACCATTGGAGTGTGGGAGGAAACCTGAGAGCCCGGAGGAACCCCACACAGACTGCATACACACACCATACATATAGGTATGATAGCATGTGTGATAAACATTTTGAACATGTTTACGTTGTGCATAGTGCCGAAAGCGCGCACACCATTGGAGCGTGGGAGGAAACCGGAGAACCTGGAGGAAACCCACGCAGACCCAGAGGAGAAAAATACATACATATACTGTGAATGTATTTAGAGACGTGTATAAACATATTGTGTATGTTATACTGTCATTGGAACGTGGGAGGAAACCCACGCAGACACAGAGAGCAATAACACAGACATACACTGTGTGTTAAGTATAATTGGGTAAACTATGGCGCCGAGGGCGCTCATCTCTGTATTGTTCAAACCTGCATATATATGCTGCCGAAGCAAGCTGCAGGTAAAAAACTACCTCTGACACCTCAGACCGTGGTCCTGTCAGAGTCAGAGCGTTCCCCAGGAAATGGCGGGAAACCACAGGTGCAGAGACTCTGGTGTTGGGGACACAGGGACTAGACAAATAAATGAATAAAGTCCCCCTACCATGCCCGGGGGGGGGGGGGGGGCACTGTGTATCACTGTATCATCCATGCAGCTCTAGAAGCAGTGTGTGAGGAAGCTGTGAGGAGAATCATGCTGTGCCCTGCAGGAGCCAGCACTAAGCCAATGGTGTAAAAGAAAAGGGAGACTTTCTCCACCAAAGGATCTCCAGCTGCAGCCTCCAGCATGAGAGTGTCCCTCACCATCAATGAGTTCACTACCAAGCGTCCCGTCATTTACTGACCCAGGAGTCTTCCTCAGAAGGAATGTCCTGGTCAAAAAATATACAAAAAAAATTCGGAGCTAGGGTCCTGAGCTGCAGCTAGACCCATATATGAAACAGAGCACTCCCCTACTAAAGATCGTGTGGGGAGAGGGCGCTTTATAGCTCCCGTTCGCTCGCACACCGCTTCCATCCTGACAAGAAATTAGTCCAGGACTGCCGACAACTGATCCATAGGGACTGCAGGTGCATCAGCCCTGCCTGTTGTGACATGAATGGGGAAGCAGGTGAACCAGACTCCATAACCCACTACTCTGAGACTTTTGTACAAAGTCCACCCTCTGGCTGTGCTGGCTGTGGGAGGTTACCCAGGGGACTCACCGACCCAGTGGGGACCGCTCAGTTCTGCTGCCTGTGCTGCGCTGTACAGCGCGAAGGAGTAGCAAGGAGAATGTGAGGAGAACCGCTGCGTTCCAGCAGCGATAGAGGCCAAACAGTAGAAAAAACGAAAAGTACGAACTCTTATACAAGTCTGAGAAGGCTTCCACTTTAAGTGGACTACATTTGCCCTGAATTATTTTTTAGGCACAAAAATACCAGCAGACCTAGCCCGTACTTATGAGCTTAATTTTCCACCATTACTCAGAGTCTAGACTGCTATTAGATAAGTGGCATACTAATTTACATTCTTGGGATCGGTAGGTGCAATTTAATAAAGATGTGCATTTTGCCAACATTTTTATACTTATTTCAGGCCCTACCGATACAGATACCGCTTTCTTATTTTAAGCAGGTGCAGGCATTGTTTACAAGGTTTGTCTGGGCGCATAAGAAACCATTTTAAGCAGGTGCAGGTATTGTTTACAAGGTTTGTCTGGGCGCATAAGAAACCACGTCTTTCACGCACCTTATTAACCCTACCAAAACAATATGGTGGCTTAACGTTGCCAGATGTCAGGAGATATTACCAAGCAATTCAACTTGGTAGAGTAATCGATTGGCAACGCCACAGTGACCTGAAGTTGTGGGTGCAAGTAGAACAGTGCCAATCCCCAATACCTTTGAGGAGAGCGCTGTGGTGCTGGGATTTTGTGCCGTCAGATCTAAAATCTCATCCCTTAATAGGGAATAGTTCAATTCAATAGCGTGTAGGCATTGTTTACGCAGAACAAGCGACAAAGACATCTCCACTGACCCCGATAATTGGGAACCTCAAATTTTTACCAGGCCTTTCAACCACGCAATTTTTGACTCTACAGGAGACTGAGCAAACTATTGCATCACAGTTTGTGACGGGAGATAGATGGCCTACTATGGAGGAGCCGACTAACCCCAGGGGCCCCCATCAACTTGCGTTCTGGAATACAGCTCAACTATATTATTTTCTTCAGACTATACCAGACAACTGACTAAATTTGAGGAGCATTGCTCGGGAACTGAATCATTGTCTCACGTCCTCTCGGAGATGTACAAGTTACTTAAAGTGGAAGTAAACCCTCCTATCGTTTTCAGCCAAGGAAGCTCCCATCTTGGCCTCTGTATAATCTTCAACTGCCATGGTGCTGCACATGTGATTAGCTATGATACCAGCCATTGGCTGGTTTGACGGTTTGGTTGAGAGCACAACCAATGTGAGAGTTAGCATTTCCAGCATGCCGGGAATGTAACTGTTTTTTGAAACTATTTAATCGATGGGTTTACTTCCGCTTTAACTTCCCTAGGGAGCAACCAGAACTGGCCTGTGTGTTAAAATGGAGTACAGATTTGCATCGCACATTCACTGATTTTCAAAATTCAAAATATGATTGAACTTTCCTATAAATCTTCAATCTGTACCAAAATACAGGAAACTAATAAGATATTTACAAGATGGTATGACACCTAGTCGACTTCACGCTATCTTTCCAGATGCTTCAGAGCATTGCTAGCGATGTGGTACAGATAAAGGGAAGATGAATATATTCTGGACGTGCCCTAAGTTGACTTTCTTTCTGGGCAATGGTTCAAACGATTGCCCAGAAATTTACTAATTTTCAAATTCCAAATGACCAGGTGTTTTTTTTTTTTTTTTTTTATTACATATTACCACTATCCCAACAAAAACATATAAAAAAAATCTGTCGATGTCATTTACTAAATCCTGTGTACCTTTGATGTGGAAACAGCAGAATCCACCGACCACAGCATCATGGCTGAGGAAGGTGGAAGACATAAGAAAGATGGAGGACCTGATATTGACCGCAACTGATAGACAGGAGATATATAAAAAGACATGGACCTCTTGGAATTAATTTATCAATTCAGAAGAGGGTAGCTCCCACTTAGGGCGGTGAAACACGGATATGAGTCCGAGTTAAGAGATATGATGGATGTGCGATCAAAGAGACATCAGATGCGATACAAAGCGCCATTTTTGGAATCCTTCCCCTATTTATTTTCCTTTCCCCCTCCCTCCCCTCCAAAACTTCCCTTCCCCATTCCCTCCCCCCTTCCTTTTTCTTTTTTTTTTTGTTATATCTCCTCTTGTCCTCTATTTTGATTTGTTTTTTAAGTTAAAGTATACGGAATGAAGCAGAGGTGCTTTGTCACATAAGGTGATAAGGAGCAGGAACTTAGACTACTGTAGCAGTGAGACAGGGGGATACTTAGATTTTTGAGTTGTTGTATGTATAAATATAATATGTTACGTTTCTTTTGGAATATATGCTTATTAACTTAGGAGACTATGATCTCCCATTCTGTAAACACCGTTATAGTATGTATTAGAGGTCGACCAATATATCGGCCGATATTTCGCCTTTTTAAAGAAATCTGCATCGGCCGATTATTATGTGAAAAAAGGCCGATTGTGAGGGATCAGAAGCAGGGGCATGCTGGGTGGAAATCCCCCCCCCCCTCCCGCCACCCAACGTTTATTCTAAACGGCTGCTATCACGACCGCTGTCTGCTGACTTTTTTTTTTTCCCAGTGGAGGAAGTCGGCAGCGACGGCCGCCGATTGGCTGTTACTGGCCACGCTGCATTCTGGGGTTTGTAGTGTGGAGGCAGAGGCGGGGCGCGCAGCACGTCAGGGGACGAATGGAGCTCTCCTTGGCAAGGCGAGGGGACGGAACGGAGCCGACCGCACCGCTGGTGGGCACTGATGAGGTGGCAGACTAGCAGTGAATGACATTATTGAGCTGTACTGTGGGCACTGAGGAGCTGTACTGGTGGGCACTGAGGAGCTGCACCCCACCTCTCCACCGTAAACAATAACCTCCTCCCCACCCTAGATTTGCTGAGATGAAGGGGAAAAAAAATAAATAAAAAATAATCGGCCTAAAATATCGGCAACATATATCGGCCATCGGCCGCCCCGATTTCTAAATAACGGCATCGGCCAGAGAAAAACCCATATTGGTCGACCTCTAGTATGTATATGCAATTCATTCCTGAATTTTTTAAAATAAAATCATATTTACACCTCATGCTGGCAAATATGCGTGGATGCGGGCAAATGGCAATTTAAATATTGTGCAGAACACGAGACTACGTTTTCGTGCATTTGCACGAAAATGTGCGTAAACACGTGCAAATACATGCAGAAAAAAAAGGTCTGAAAAAGTAGACACTCAAGAGTATCATGTGCGAGAGGCCTCAGAGAGGTTATGCACTGTTTGCCAATCAGATTTTTTCTGTGGACAGAGTGCTGTCAATTTAAACAGTTTTCAATTCACTGGAAGCGGGGAAGTATTTAGGCAACTTACAACATGGTCTGTCCAGGTCCAATAAGCAAATCTGTAACACCAGAAAACAGAAAGCTGCAATTATGAAAGTGGTATCACCAATTTGACTGTTTGGCAGGTGAATCACAAGGTATTGAACAGTTAAAAAGCAGTAGATATATATTGCCATTACAGCTGTGTTCCAGTTTATGCATCATTCATTCCCACATTTTTAAAAGACTATGATCAATCTTATTACATTATGCCCAGGAGTTTTTATTATTTTTAAATTACTTGTTCTAATGCCTGAAAAATAAAAAATAATATGTAATTTGGATTGGGGAAAAAACATGTGCATATTTATTATGGCATTATAAATAAAATTATATATTCATTTATGATCCAGTTCATCCAGAAACCTATGTAATGAGGAAAGGCTGGTGTGTTTTGTTATCATGATTAACTGTCAGACCTGGCAAATCCTTATTATCATTTGTAAACTACAGTAGGTGCCGCCGACATTGTATATTCATTGCGATCGTATCGCGGAGATTTTCGGCGACAGGGGTGCCGACATCTCGGCGACAAGATGGCGACACATGTCGCGCTCGCTGCAACAATAGCGAGGAGACGCGGCACTGTATTGAACGGGGATCCGACGTGGATTCCCGCCAATACCAGGCACTGCGTTTGGTATGAATCCTGAGCGGGAACTCCACGCCAATTTTTAAAGAAAAAACCAGCGTGGGTTCCCCCTCCAGGAGCATACCAGGCCCTTGGGTCTGGATTTGAAGGGTAAACCCTACGCCGAAAAAAACAGCGTGGGGGTCCCCCTCAAAATCCAAACCAGATCCTTATCCGAGCACGCAACCTGGCAGGCTGCAGGGAAAGAGGGGGGGGGACGAGAGAGCGGCCCCCCTCCCTCCTGAACCGTACCAGGCCGCATGCCCTCAACATGGGGGGTTTGGTGCTCTGGGGCAGGGAGGCGACCTGCGGCCCCCCCACCCCAGAGCACCCTGCCCCATGTTGATGAGGACAGGGCCTCTTCCCGACAACCCTGGCCGTTGGTTGTCGGGGTCTGCGGGCAGGGGCTGATCGGAATCTGGGAGCCCCCTTTAATAAGGGGGCCCCCAGATCCTGGCCCCCCACCCTATGTGAATGAGTATGGGGTACATCGTACCCCTACCCATTCACCTGGTGGAAAAAAATGGCAATAAAAACAGTTTTTTAAAGTATTTTATTGCACAGCTCCGGGGGTCTTCTTCCGTCTTCGGGGGTCTCCGGTGTCGTCGCCGCGCTCTCCGGTTCTTTCTTCTGCCGGGCCACCGCTACCTTCTTCCAGCTCTTTTGCTAGCATCGCCCGGTCTTCTCCGTCTTCTTCCCTCTCCGGTTCTTTCTTCCTTCTGCCGGGCCTCCGTCCTCTTCTTCCACCTCTTTTGCTAGCGGAGGCCCGGTCTTCCCCATCCGGCTCTCCGTTGTCCTTCTGCCGGCCCCTCCACTACCTTCTTGTAGCGCTTTTGCTAGTGGAGGGGCCGGTCTTCCCGCCGTCGGCGTCTTCTTCCCTCTTCTCCTCGATGTTGACTCGTCGCTTCCTCTCGCAGTAATGCTAAATCTTCGGTCCGCAGAGATTTTTATAGGCTTCTCATGACGTCACAGTCACATGTTCCCATGACGTCACATGCTCCGGGGCCACTCGGAGCATGTGACTGTGATGTCATGAGAAGCCTATAAAAATCTCTGCAGACCGAAGATTTAGCATTACTCCACTAGCAAAAGAGCTACAAGAAGGTAGTGGAGGGGCCGGCAGAAGGACAACGGAGAGCCGGACGACACGACGGGGAAGACCGGGCCTCCGCTAGCAAAAGAGCTGCAAGAAGATAGCGGAGGCCCGGCGGAAGGAAGAAAGAACCGGAGAGAAGAAGAGGGAAGAAGGCGACGGAGAAGACCGGGCCCCGCTAGCAAAAGAGCTGGAAGAAGGTAGCAGGGGTGATGACGAGACAGCTCGGCGCTGGCTCTCGCGACGGAGCTCATAGGGTGTCAATCTCGCCGCTAGAAGCGGCGAGATTGACACAATATCGGCGGCACCTACTGTAGATGTGCAGCTGCAGGGCTGTCTATCCTAACAAAGGATTGAGGATCTCAGGGCTTGGGTGGTACATTGCCACCACAATGCAAGAGTTAAAGTGTTACTAAACCCACAACAGTAAAATCAGTCTGATGCGAAAAATGGAAGGAAACTATTGGACAGCCGCACTCCAAAAACAGTTCCTTTATTGGAAAATCACAGAAATCCAAACCACAGCAAAAAATAAGAGCAGACAAGCTGACGGTAATCAGTAAAATCAGTCTGTACAGTATATGCAGTAAAGCATGCTTGCTATACTCACTGTGGAACCTAAGGGGTTAAATTGGTTGTATAGCCAGTTTTTTTTTTTTTTATCTTTATGCATGAAGATAAAAAAACCTTCAGGCCGGGTTCACACCTATGCGAATTGAATGCGCGTTTCCCCGCATTCAATTTGCATAGCAGGAGAATGTGACTGGCTCTCTATGGAGCCGGTTCACATATCTCCGCAGCGGGTCCGGTGCGGTGTGCCAGAAAAACGCGTGCTTTTTTGGTGCGTTTTAGGTTCGATTTCAGTCCAAAATTCGGGCTGAAATTGGACCTGAACCGGTGAACCAGCAAGCACCGGACCCCTGCTGTGAGCCGCATGCGGCGGTGGTGTGCAGAAGCCGCCCTGATCCCCCGTAATACTTACCTAAGCCCCATCTCGATCCAGCGATATTGGATGTTACCCGAGAGACTCGACTATCCGGGACTCCATTGGCTCCTGCTGCAGTCAAAGTCAGTGAGCCAATGAGGAGAGAAAGGGGAGTGTTTGAATGGATATACAGATCAGTTCGGCTCGGGTGCCCCAAAGCAAGCTGCTTGCTGTGGGCAAACTCAGCAGGAGGGAGGGGACAGGAGCGCTGGCGAAGGACCTGAGAAGAGGAGGATCTGGGTTGCTCTTTGCAAAACCACTACACAGAGCAGGTAAGTACATGAACCTGCTTTCTAGCCTCGCCATTTTTTTGTATTCATTTGTGATCACCTATATGCAAGCCTCTGCATTGACGCCTGTATCATCTTCATTTATTTTTTAAAAACCTTGTGTGGTTTGTTCTGGTTGTTTTCTACGAATAAACAGGAAGTTTTATATATTTTTTACCATCTGATCCTGCACTATGTGGAGCCTCCTTTTTTTTTACCATTTCATATGATTGATATCATTATTCTGGATGTGCTGACGGTCTGGAATTCTGTGTCGCTGCCTTGGAGAGAGCTGATTCCGTGAGTCCACTGCTTCTATGGCTGGTCTGTGAGGAGATACCCAGATGAATCTATAGCTGCACCTGTCGCCTGTTTGACCCACCACCGCTGGTGTGTGAGTCCACGTTTAGGGGTAAGAGTATTCATTTCTTCTCCCCCTTCCTGGTGTTGGAGTCACATTCCTGGGTGTCACATCGGTCTGCAGTAATACTATGTATGAACTATAAGCCAGCTGGATTCTACATATGGAGACCACGCTCTGATGATTCATATTCACCTACTCTTCTGATTCCAGTTCTCATACTGGATATTTTTCACTGAACTTTTTTATATGTTCATATCATATAGCGATATATAGATTTGTGTATCTGCACTTGTTAATAGTTTACTAAATCACATTAAGTTACATACTTTTCACTCATCACATACCTAGATTCATACGTGTCTCTGGGCTTTGTCACTATTCTAGGCGCCGCATTTTTAATTTTTTTCTCTTTCTTTTTGCATTGTGTCTGATTGCTGATGCTGGCAGCCTTTTTTCACTATTTATTTCATCTAGTAGCGCAATTTTTTCCCCCATCATTTGCAGGTAAGTACAGGGCCTTGACATTTTCCACATTTTGTCATGTTACAACTGTAGCGCTACCCCCAGTTGGTTTTGTTTTGGGCCCTGTAGTGCACTTGAAGAACAACTTTGTAATCCCAACGAATAGTAAAGATAAAGGATCTGTCTTTAAACAGCTCTCACCAGCCAGACAAGTCCAGGTCCATTTCCTCCGCCGATTCGTCTGGGAACAGGAATCCACCGACATCAAAGTCTTCAATCCTTCTGGTGTACTGCAACAAGGAGGAGAAGATGTCTCTAAGGCTCTGCTAGGCTGGCAGAGGGCTCTTTGGAAAAGAGCACAAGGCCCAGGCTTCAGGCCTTGTGCATACAGCAGTTCAGCACAGAGATCCTCTTGCTAGGAGAGGGAGTGTCCAAAAGAGGCAGAACAAACTCCACCTCCCCTTTATAAAGTCTGCCCCAGCAGTCTCTGTTCCGGAGCAATGCACCCTGGGTGCTGCAAGATGTACTGGGAGATGTAGTCTCTCTTTATTAAAGGGGAATACTCTGCTACACAACCAAAAATGAAAATGTACCGTATTTAATCGGCGTATAACACGCACTTTTTTCCCCCCTTAAAATCAGGGGAAAATCGTGGGTGCGCGTTATACGCCGATCCCCGCTGATCTGAGCCAAGAAGTACACTCGGCTTTACTCGGCTTTCGCAGTCACGCCCACCTCCACTGATTGCGAGTAGAGGTCGACCGATATGGGTTTTTCTCTGGCCGATGCCAATATTTAGAAATCACTGTGGCCGATGGCCGATATATGATGCCGATTTTTTTTGGGCCGATATGTTAGGCTGATTTTTTTAGATTTTATGAGATGAAGGGGGGGGGGGGGGAAACTAACAGTTGGACCCCTTTCACACTGGGGCGTTTTTCAGGCACTTTTGGGCTAAAAATAGCACCTGTAAAAATGGCTGCAAAACAGCTCCTCTGCAGTCTCAGTGTGAAAGCCTGAGTGCTTTCACACTGAGGCGGTGCGCTGGCAGGACGTTAAAAAAAAGTCCTGCAAGCAGCATCTTTGGAGCGGTGTATACCGCTCCTCCACCACTCCTGCCCATTGAAATGAATGGGCACTGCTGCCGAATCGCCTGCAAAGCGGTTCTGCAGCGGTGCTACACGGGCGCATTTAACCTCTTCATCGGCCGCTAGCTGGGTTATAAGCTCCCCGCTAGCAGCCGAATATCGCCACTAAAATGATGGTAAAGCGCAGCTAAAACTAGCTGCGTTTTACCGCCAACGCCTGCCCGCTCCAGTGTGAAAGCAGCGGAGTTCCGCCCAAAAAAATAAAAAAATATTAAAAGTCAGCAGCTACAAATACTGCAGCTGCTGACTTTTAATATATGGACACTTACTTGTCCTGGGCGCCCGCGATGTCGGCACCCGAAGCTGATCTCGCTCTCGGGTGCTGCCGCCGCCATCTTCGGTAAGGGAATCAGGCACAAAAACAGGTAATCAAAACTTTGACGAAAAGACCGCTGTGCAAATACCATGTGACATAAAATATTGCAACAACCGCCATTTTATTCCCTAGGGTCTCTGCTAAAATATATATATATATATATATATATATATATATATATATATATATATATATAATGTTTGGGGGTTCCAAGTGATTTTCTAGCAGAAAATACAGGATTTTTACTTGTAAGCTACAAGTGTCAGAAAAGATTTAGCCTTTAAATGGTTAAACTGAGAACTTCTACACATGGAGTTCAGTTCATTGATAAGAAGAAACATTGTATCTTTTCTCTCACTTGGCAGGCTGCCCAGAGATCACTCCACGGGAAACTTCAGGCAACTTGTATTGACTTCTATGAAAGATGTCATTTGCAAGCTGCGCTGAAGTTTTTTTTTTTTTAAATCGGCTTTTGTTTTCAGGATAATCGGCCGATGCCGATTAATTAAAAAAGTGCAAAAAATCGGCCGATATATCGGTCGACCTCTAATTGCGAGCGCCGCTGACATACAGAAAGCCGAGTGTACTTCGGCTAGTCTCGGCTCCTCTCGCAGTCCCACCCCTGACTGTGAGCAGAGCCGAGTCTAGCCGAACTACACTCGGCTTTCTGTATGTCAGCGGCATAATCAGTGGAGATGGGCGGGACTGCGAGAGGAGTCGAGTCTAGCCGAAGTACCCTCGGCTCCGCTCGCTCCTCTCCACAGCGGAAATCAGTTTTTTTTCCCCTTGAACTTCCCTTCTAAAAGTTTTTTTCCTTAAAATTCCCTCCTAAACTTGGGGTGCGTGTTATACGCCAATAAATACGGTAATTTATTAGGATTTTATGCGATAGACCAACACAAAGTAGCATATCATTGTGAAATGGAAGGAAAATGATAAATGGTTTTCATTTTTTTTTTACAAATAAATATCTAAAAAGTGTGGCGTGCATTTGTATTTAGCCCCCTTTACTCTGCTACCCCTAACTAAAATCTAGTGGAACCAATTGCCTTCAGAAGTCACCCAATTAGTAAATAGAGTACACCTGTGTATAATTTAATCTCAGTATAAATACAGCTGGTCTGTGAAGCCCTCATAGGTTTGTTACAGAACCTTAGTGAACAAACAGCATCATGAAGGCCAAGGAACACACCAGACAGGTCAGAGATAAAGTTGTGGAGAAGTTTAAAGCAGGGTTAGGTTATAAAAAAAATATCCCAAGCTTTGAATATCTCAGGGAGCCCTGTTCAATCCATCATCCGAAAATGTAAAGAGTATGGCACAACTGTAAACCTACCAAGACATGACTGTCCACCTAAACTGACAGGCCGTGTAAGGACAGCATCAGAGAAACAGCCAATAGGCCCTTGATAACTCTGGAGGAGCTACAGAGATCCACAGCTCAGGTGGGAGAATCTGTCCACAGGACAACTATTAGTTGTGCACTCCACAAATCTGGCCTTTATGGAAGAGTGACAAGAAGAAAGCCATTGTGGAAAGAAAATCATAAAAAGTCCTGTTTGCAGTTTGTGAGAAGACATGTGGGGGACACAGCAAACATGTGGAAGAAGGTGGTCTGGTCAGATGAGACCAAACTTTAACTTTGTGGCCGAAAAATTAACACTGCACATTACCCTGAACACACCACCCCCACTGTGAAACATGGCGGTGGCAGCATCATGTTGTGGGGGATGCTTTTCTTCAGCAGGGACAGGGAAGCTGGTCAGAGTTGATGTGAAGACGGATGGAGCCAAATATAGGGCAATTTTACAAGAAAACTTGTTTGAGTCTGGAAAAAATTTGACTGGGGCAGAGGTTCACCTTCCAGCAGGACAACGACCCTAAACATACAGCCAGAGCTACAATGGAAGGGTTTAGATCAAAGGATATTCATGTGTTAGAATGGCCCAGTCAAAGTCCAGACCTAAATTCAATTGAGAGTCTGTGGCAAGACTTGAAAATTGCTGTTCACAGATGCTCTACATCCAATCTGACAGAGCTTGAGCTATTTTGCGAAGAAGAATGGCCAAAATGTCACTCTCTCTAGATGTGCAAAGCTGGTAGAGACATCCCCAAAAAGACTTGCAGCTGTAATTGCAGCGAAAGGTGGTTCTACAAAGTATTAACTCACGGGGGGGGGGGGGGCTTAATACAAATGCACGCCACACTTTCCACATGCAGTGGGGCAAAAAAATATTTAGTCAGCCACCAATGGTGCAAGTTCTCCCACTTAAAAAGATGCGAGGCCTGTAATTGTCATCATAGGTAAACCTCAACTATAATGCCGTGTACACACGACCGTTTTTAATGATGAGAAAAATGACATTTTTTAAAATGGTCATTAAAAATTATCGTGTGTGGGCTTCAGAGCATTTTTCACGACGTGAAAAAACGGCCATTAAGAAATTGGAACATGCTCTAATTTTTCACGTTGTTTTTTTACATCGTCGTTTCTCTCGTCATGAAAAACGGCCGTGTGTGGGCTTTAACGACGTGAAGAAAATGCGCATGCTCAGAATCAAGTATGAGACGGAAGCACTCGTTCTGGTAAAACTAGTGTTCGTAATGGAGATAGCACATTCGTCACGCTGTAACGGACTGAAAAGCACGAGGCTGAAAAGCGCGAATTGTCGCTCAAACTTTACTAACATGAAGGGTGGCGTCATCCGAATGGAATTTCCCCTTTATAGTGCCGTCGTACGTGTTGTACGTCACCGTGCTTTACTCAAGCATTTTTTTCCACGATAGTGTGTAGGCAAGGCAGGCTTGAGAAGAATCACGTCAAGAAAAATTCTGGTTTTTTCAATGACATTAAAAACGGTCGTGTGTACGCGGCATGAGAGACAAGATGTGGAAACAAATCCAGACAATCACATTTTCTGATTTGGAAAGAATTTATTTGCAAAATTATGGTGGAAAATAAGTATTTGGTCACCTACAAACAAGCAAGATTTCTGGCTCTCACAGACTGTATCTTCTTCTTTAAGAGGCTCCTCTGTCCTCCACTCATTACCTGTATTAATGGCACCTGTTTGAAGTTATCAGTATAAAAACACACCTGTCCACAGCTTGGTGTGAAGACATCAACTGTGGGAGCAATAATTAGAAAATGGAAGACATACAGGACCACTGATAATCTCCCTCGATCTGGGGCTCCACGCAAGGTCTCACCCCGTGGGGTCAAAATGATCACAAGAACGGTGAGCAAAAATCCCAGAACCACACGGGGGGGGAGGGGGGACCTAGTGAATGACTTGCAGAGAACTGGGACCAACGTAACAAAGGCTACCATGAGTAACGCCCTACGACACCAGGGACTCAGATCCTGCAGTGCCAGACGTGTCTCCCTGCTTAAGCCAGTACATGTCCGGGCCCGTCTGAGGTTTGCTAGAGAGCATTTGGATGATCCAGAAGAGGATTTTAGAGAATGTCATATGGTCAGATGAAACCAAAGTAGAACTGTTTGGTAGAAACTCAACTCGTCGTGTTTGGAGGAGAGAGAATGCCGAGTTGCAACAAATAACACCATACCTACTGTGAAGCATGGGGGTGGCAACATCATTCTTTCGGGCTGTTTCTCTGCAAAGGGAACAGGACGACTGATCCGTGTACATGAACGAATGAATGGGGCCATGTATCGTGAGATTTTGAGTGCAAACCTCCTCCCATCAGCAAGGGCATTGAAGATGAAACGTGGCTGGGTCTTTCAGCATGACAATGATCCCAAACACACCGCCCGGGCAATGAAGGAGTGGCTTCGTAAGAAGCGTTTCAAGGTCCTGGAGTGGCCTAGCCAGTCTCCAGATCTCAACCCCATAGAAAACCTTTGGAGGGATTTGAAAGTCCGTGTTGCCCAGCGACAGCCCCAAAACATCACTGCTCTAGAGGAGATCTGCATGGAGGAATGGGCCAACATACCAGCAACAGTGTGTGACAACCTTGTGAGGACTTCCAGAAAACGTTTGACCTCTGTCATTGCCAACAAAGGATATATAACAAGTATTGAGATGAACTTTTGATATTGACCAAATACTTATTTTCCACCACAATTTGCAAAAAAAAGTCTTTCCAAATCAGACAATGTGATTGTCTGGATTTGTTTCCACATTTTGTCTCTCATAGTTGAGGTATACCTATGATGACAATAACTGGCCTCTCATCTTTTTAAGTGGGAGAACTTGCACAATTGGTGGCTGACTAAATACTTTTTTTTCCCCCCACTGTATTTGTAAAAACTTTTGAAAAATATTTATCATTTCTCTTCCACTTCACAATTATGTGCCACTTTGTGTTGGTCTATCACATAAAGGCCCCTTTCACACTGGACGGATCTGTGAAGATCCACCCCGTGAACCTCCGCTTGCTCAGTGGGGATTCGCTCCGGTGATCCCCACTGAGCCGGCGGATGACAGGGCGGTCCCTGCACACTGCCCTGTCAGATCTCCGCTCTCCCCTATGGGGGGGGGGGGGGAAATAGGATGAACGCGGACCGTCTGTCTGTGGTTCATCCGATCCGCTCTGCAGACGGATAGAAAAATAGGATTTTCCTCCGTCTGCAGAATCGGAGGATTGCGGACCCGGATGAGATCGGGTGTCAGTCTCATAGGGACCAATGTATGTCCCTTTTTCATCTGTAAACGAATGGATGAAAAAGCGGACATACAGTCCGCATGTATGAAAGGGGCCTTAATCCCAATAAAACATTTAGGTTTTTGATTGCAACATGACAAAATGTGGAAAATTTCAACGGGTATGAATACTTTTTCAAGGCACTGTATAACATATTTGTTATAAAAAAAAAACAAAAAACACAAGACTTCAGTATCGAAGGTCGAAGATGTACTTCATTCTCCAGTCCGCTGGGCCAAGCCATTATTCTCTCCGGATTTTGGCACCTAGCCAAAACTTTCCACTATAATATTTTCGGTTAATGTGTTTGGCTTTAAAACACAAGGCGCATGTATGGTTTTATCAAATGTAAAGCCTGAAATGTAAAACAATCGACTTGGCAATGAAAGGTCAGCCTGTAAATGCTGAGCCTCAATGGAAGAATAATACATACTGAACATGGTGTGACAGTGCCACGTGTTTGTGAGCACAGTGATGAATAAGGCGGCTTCTCTAAGTAGGGGGAACATGCAGAAGAGCTGAAAACACTAATGCCCTGTACACACGATCGGATTTCCGATGGAATAAAATCCGATGGACTTGTTTCATCGGAAATTTCGATCGTGTGTGGGCCCCATCTGACTTTTTTCCATTGGAGTAAAAAAATAGAACACGTTTTAAATTTTTCCGATGGGAAATTCCGATCGTCTGTGTGAAATTCCATCGGAGAAAAAATCCACGCATGCTCACAATCAAGTCGATGCATGCTCGGAAGCATTGAACTTCATTTTTCTCGGCTAGTCGGAGTGTTTTACGTCACCGCGTTTTGGACGGTCGGAATTTAGTCTGACAGTGTGTATGCAAGACTGATGGAAGTCAACTTCATCGGAATTCCAACGGAAAATTCCATGGGATTTTATTCCATCGGAAATCCGATCGTGTGTACAAGGCATTAGGGATTTGAGTGATTCAGCGCGGTCTTTGGTCTCCGTGACTGTACTCTTCGCTGGTTCTCCTCCTACTTATCCAACCGCAGCTTTAGTGTTACTTACAATTCTACCTCCTCCTTTCCTTTTCCTTGCTCTGTAGGGGTCCCCAAAGGTTCTCCCTGGGTCAGCTGATAGCATCCCATGGCTTCCAATACCATCTCTATGCCGACAACACCCAAATTTATCTCTCTACCCCCCAGCTCACTCCTTCAGTCTCCTCACGTATCACTAAATTTACTAACATACATATCAGCCTGGATATCACACCACTTCCTCAAACTCAATCTATCCAAAACCGAGCTCATAAATTCCTCTCCCCGCCTGCCCCTTTCCCTGATCTCTCTGTCAAGATCGATGGAACAACTCATCCCTGCATGCCAAGGTTCTAAGTGTAATCCTGGACTCTGAACTATCCTTTAAGCCCCACATCCAATCACTGTCCAAATCTTGCCGCCTCAACATCTCCAAAATGACGTCCCTTTCTAACCAATAGCACCACAAAGCTCCTAGATCAGTGTTTCTCAACTCCAGTCCTCAAGGCGCACCAACAGGTCATGTTTTCAGGATTTCCCTCAGATGAAACGGCTGTGGTAATTACTAAGGCAGTGAAACTGAACAAATCACCTGTGCAAAACAATGGAAAGCCTGAAAACATGACCTGTTGGGGCGCCTTGAGGACTGGAGTTGAGAAACACTGTCCTAGATCACTCTCGGGTCATCTCCTGCCTCTACTACAGCAACTCCCTTCTCATTGGTTCACCTTTACATAGGCTATCCCCCCTTCAGTCCATTATGAATACTGCTGCCAGGCTCATCCACCTTACCAACCGCTCAGTGTCTGATACTCCTCTGTGTCAATCCCTTCACTGGCTCCCACTCACCTAACAAATTCAATTCAAAATGCCAACAACAAACTTACAAAGCCATCACTAACCTAGTCTCAAAATAACAACCCAATTGTTCTCTTCATTCCACCCAAAACCTCCTGCTCTCCAACTCCCTTGTCACCTCCTCCCATGCTCGCCTCCAGGAATTTTCCTATGGAACTCCCTACCCCAAGCTGTCTGATAATCTCATCATTTACCTACCAACTGTACTTTAATTTTCTCCAGCACCTCCTCCCCCACAGCTATTACCTTTTGTATCACTTGACCCTCCCTCCTAGATTGTAAACTCTAACGAGCAGGACCACTGTCTGTCCTCATGTTGTAAAGAACTGTGCAAACTGTTGGCGCTATATAAATCCTGTATAATAATAAAGTTATGCTCATGTGAACCAGGAGAAAAAAACAAACATTTAAATTATTTTATGTATCAACTGCCCCCCTCACCCCATAAATTGAACATGGTCTGGTCACTATTATGTACAATTTATTGATCACCGTGTACAATTATAAGATGTTCTCATTATATGCTCTGCATGTAATATTGATGTCGTATATAATAACTGTAAAATACTGCACAATGAATAAATTGTTATGGTGTACGATGGAGGAAATAAAAAGACTCTTTCAATAGGGCTGCCCCGCACTTACTGATTCTTAAAAATGGTGGCTTGCATTCGTTTTCTTTAGGGCCGAAACAACTGAACGATTAATCGACAACTAATCGATTATGGAAAATTAATCGATTACTATTTTTATAATCGATTAATTGGCCAGTAACATAATGGGGTTAAAAAAAAAAAAAAACTATAATTAGCCCTTTATAGTACAAAAAGAGCAAATAATCGCTACTGTAAATATTGCTTTCACTGTTCCACAGTAAAAAAAAAATTAACCCCTACCGTAGCGATTATTTGCTCTTAGGCATGTAAAAGGCATGTAATGCCTTTTTGCAGCAATTTGTGTTTTTTATCCTGCCCAACAACAAATTGGGCAAAAAAAAAAAAAAAAAAAAGCATAAAATAATGCAAATGCACAAATCGCAGCAAAATCACGTGCACAAAAATCAAAACGCACAGCAAAACACCCTGCAGAAACAGATCAAAAGCAAGGTGTGTACCGAGCCTTATGCTGGCCACACGGATCAATTTTTAGACGAGAATATTCATATAAAAAATATTTGTACATTCGCTGAATGAATGGTGTTTGAAATTTTCACTTGCTTTAACATTTCAGTTTTAAAATGAATGTAATTTCTGAACAAAAACCACATACACTGTCTGAAAATTCCTTTGACCAAAAAGTTTTCCATTATTTCTAATAATGATATCTGATGATATTTACCAGATTCACCCTATAATAGTATATACAGTATATCTAATATTTAAATTATTCTTAGAGTGGATTAGAGATTTTGCTCCCTAATCATAGAATTGGTTATTTATATTTACCGCTGCATAGAGATATTTAAGAATAAATTGCCTTTTTTTTAAACTTTACATATTAACTAAATTATACTCCACACTTTTTTTAAGGTAATTAACCGATTAATTGAAACAATAATCGGCCAACTAATCGATTATGAAAATAATCGTTAGTTGCAGCCCTAGTTTTCTTTATAAGCTTTTCCACTTTATTTTCACCTGGAGATCCAGTCAGTAGGATCCTGTCTTAGAGCCGGTTCACACCAGGGCGACTCGTCAGGCGACTCAGTCGCCTGACAAGTCGCGTCCCACGCTTTTCAATGGAACTGTTCTAAGTAAGAGCGACTCAGGTCGCTCCGACTTAGAAAAAGGTTCCTGTACTACTTTTGGGGGCGACCTGCATTGACTTCTATACAGAAGTCTTATGCAAATCGCCTCGGCGGGCGTCTCAAGTCGTCTTGAGATTGCGCCGCCGAGGTCGCCCCCACAAGTCGTGCCGCGTCGCGCCGCCCTGGTGTGAACCGGGTCTTAGGGCGTCTCCAGTTTGGATGGAGGAGCGACGGAGACGCCTTTGGACAAGCAGCACTGCTAATCTGGGGAGAGGGTAGTTTTAGTTGCATTAGCAGATTTGGATGGACCTGACTTAAAGTTTATGTAAACCCTGACCTTGCAAAACAACCCTTTAAGTTTAAAGAACTTTTTTTCCCCCTTTTTATAAGTGTTCACATATCCTCTGTTCTCAGCTGCATAAGAAAGAGCGGGGGAGGAGAAACAGCAGTACACTGAACTTCCCAGTGAATGGTTGTGAAAGGGGGGGGGTTATAGGGACAAGTCTTATCATTGGGGGAGGGCACACAGAGTTCCCAGCATAGCTAGAGAACTGACCCCGGTGTATATAGTCCATATTCCGATCAAATGCGTTCCTGGAATAAGCTCTTTAGAGTACTGGGTACTGTAGCGACCGCAAGCTGGATACTGGAACCTATACAATATGTAGATATTCGCCAGCACACCAAGGATCATCAATTTTGTTAACCACTTGTCCCCCGCCCACTGTCAATTGACGGCGGGCGGAGGATACTCTCGTTCTGGGAGGACGTCATATGACGTCCTCCCTTTAAAACGAGCTAGGAGGCGCGCGCGCCCGCCGCGTTCACAAGGCCCCGGTGCGCGTGCCCGGCGGCCGCGATTGCCGCCGGGCACCCGCGATTGCCCGGGAAACGAGCAGGAAAGTGGATCTCTGTGTGTAAACACAGAGATCCACGTCCTGTGAGGGAGAGGGGACCGATGGTGTGTCCCTTGTACATAGGGACAACCATCGGTCACCTCCCCCAGTCAGTCACCTCCCCCCACAGTAAGAACACATTGAGGGAACATATTTAACCCCTTCCCGCCCCCTAGTGGTTAACCCCTTCCCTGCCAATCACATTTATACAGTAATCAATGCATTTTTATAGCAGGGATCGCTGTATAAACGTGAATGGTCCCAAAAATGTGTCAAAAGTATACGATGTGTCCGCCGCAATATCGCAGTCACAATAAAAAAAAAAAAAAAAAAAAAAAAAAAATCGCAGATCGCCGCCATTACTAATAAAAATGCTATAAATCTATCCCCTATTTTGTAGACGCTATAACTTTTGCGCAAACCAATCAATACGCGCTTATTGCGATTTTTTTTTTTACCAAAAATATGTAGAAGAATACGTATCGGCCTAAACTGAGGAAAATTTTATAAAAAAAAAAAAAAATGGGTATTTATTATAGCAAAAAGTAAAAAATAGTGGTTTTTTTCCAAACTGGACGCTCTTCTTTTGTTTATAGCGCAAAAAAAAAAAAAAAAACGCAGAGGTGATCAAATACCACCAAAAGAAAGCTCTATTTGTGGGGAAAAAAAGGACACAAATTTCGTTTGGGAGCCACGTCGCACGACCGCGCAATTGTCATTCAAAGTGTGACAGTGCTGAAAAATGGCTTGGGCAGGAAGGGGGTTTTCGTGCACAGTAGAGAAGTGGTTAATTTAGTCCTTCCTCGGGCATGTGATGTGATCACATGCCTGACAAAGGGGTCCTGCGTGGCTCTGAAACGTTGCGCTACGCCGTTTTGTGATGTAATCATTCTTTGAATGAAAAAAAAGTTTTGGAAAAAAATTGATGATCCTTGATGTACTGGTTAATATCTACAGTACATATCTGACCACAGTGTGTTCTCCTGCTTAGTGTGGTCAGTTTTTAATGGGAAAGCAGAGGGAATTTCACACAAAGACACTGAGGACTTTTTCATACAAGTACATGGTACAGCAGGCACATATCAGAAATGTTAAATGTTAGGTTTAAATATTCTTTAAAGCAGAACTAGGCCCTGCTATCCTTTACAGCCAAGGAAGCTGCCATCTTAGCCTCTTTGATCTGCAGTTGCCATGGTGCTGCACATGTGATTAAGACTTGTCTTGAATGTAACCGTTTTGGGAATCAATGAGTTTAGTTACTCTTTAGGTTAAAGCTTAACTCCAGATAACACTTTAAATAGTTAAAGTGTTAGTTCTCCTTTACAGAAAATATGTAAAAGTGACCTAACACTGTACACCTTCCCCAAATCCCGATCCTTGCTATACCTCCCTCTAATGATCCTGAGCTGTCAGGGCTCCCACAGTTTACTGCTTTGCATCTGCAGCTGAAATTTGCATTTGCTCCCCTTCCCTTTAAAGAGGTTGTAAACCCCACTTGGTGATTTTTACCCTCAGGTAAGCCTATAATAAGGCTTACCTGTAAGTAAAATGAATATCACCTAAACCTGCACAGTTTAGGAGATATTCACCCTGCATGCAGCTGCTGACATCAGCAGCGCATGCACTCTGAAGGTCCGATGTATCGTGCCGGAACTTCAGAGCTCCTTGCCGAAACGGGGTGCTCCCATTTACATCGCCGGAGCCCACGAACCCAGAAGAAACACAGGGGTAACATGTCAGCCCCTCAGCGTTGAGCGGGCGCTGCTGAGGGGGCTTCGTTCTAAGGTATATATTTCATAATGTGCTAGTATGCAATGCATACTGGCACATTATTCCCATGTATTGCAGTTTTTTTTTCCTTCAGTGGTTCACTACCGCTTTAGTGAATGGATCTGCTCTACAACCACGGGGTCCAAGGAGTTAAAGCAGGCACCGAGGTGGCAATACAATGCCTCCTCACCACCTGCCAAATGCTCTCTGAAGGGCAATCCAAACATGGATTGGTCTTTAGATAGCAATGCTAGTGTGAATGAGCCCTTAGAATAGCTGCTTAGAAGTTAGCATTCCTGCCTTGGGGCACTAGGGTGCTTGATTAGAACCCCAACTAAGCTACTACCTGCATTGCATGTTCTCTAGCCCCATCCCCCAAATCACACTGGTAGGTGAATTGGCTCCTGTGTAAATCAGCCGTAGTATGTGTATGTAAACATGTGAGATGGGCACCTTAGAGTGTAAGCTCCTTGAGGACAGGGACTAGATCAATCCCTGTAATAAATAGAACTAGACAAAGCCTAGCTTTGGTTGTAAACACATTTCCAAGGAATTGGTTGGAGAAGATTGCTTTTAAAGCGCAGTGTCAATGGTGACATAAAAGGTTTTTACAGAGAAGCAAAATGCAAAGCACCACTACAGATCCATTCTAGAGTGGGCATGACATGTAAGTGGCAAGCCAGCGTACGCCAGTCTAGACAAGTGCCCCCTTCATCACAGCCTGTCATCGGTAGGGGGGGGGGGGGGTACGGCAGGTACAGAGATGACAGTGGAGGGGGGGGGGGGACATCAGCCAGAATGTGGTTCTGATGACAATGACATGCCGGATTTATGGCTTATATTAGATGAGGGTACGAGCGATGGGATGATGGCCAGAGGGATCCTGTGATACATCTGATCTAGGTGATGATGGAATGAATAGTGTACACAGACAATGCAGCCTCTATTGCCACTCATACCTGGCTCTGTCATTCCTCCAAAGATAAACATGTTGCAGAGGCTGGGGGGGGGGGGCACAGAGACTAGGGGTAGAGAATAGAGGCTGGGGGGGGGGCACAGAGACTAGGGGGGGTAGAGGCTGGGGGGGGGGGGCACAGGGACTAGGGGGGGTAGAGGCTGGGGGGTGGGCACAGGGACTAGGGGGGGGGGGTAGAGGCTGGGGGGTGACAGGGACTAGGGGAGGTAGAGGCTGGGGGGGCGGCACAGAGACTAGGGGAGGTAGAGGCTGGGGGGGGGCACAGAGACTAGGGGAGGTAGAGGCTGGGGGGGCACAGAGACTAGGGGGGGTAGAGGCTAGGGGGCACAGGGAGGTAGAGGCTGGGGGGGCGGCACAGAGACTAGGGGAGGGTAGAGGCTGGGGGGGCACAGGGAGGTAGAGGCTGGGGGGGGGGGGCGGCACAGAGACTAGGGGGAGGTAGAGGCTGGGGGGCAGAGGCTGGGGGAGCACAGAGAATAGGGGAGGTAGAGGCTGGGGGGTGACACAGGGACTGGGGGGGGGCAGCACAGAGACTAGGGGGAGGTAGAGGCTGGGGGGGCACAGAGACTGGGGGGGGGTAGAGGCTGGGGGGTGACACAGGGACTGGGGGGGGTAGAGGCTGGGGGGTGACACAGGGACTGGGGGGGTAGAGGCTGGGGGGTGACACAGGGACTAGGGGGAGGTAGAGGCTGGGGGGCAGAGGCTGGGGGTGACACAGGGACTGGGGGGGAGGTAGAGGCTGGGGGGGCACAGAGACTAGGGGAGGTAGAGGCTGGGGGGTGACACAGGGACTGGGGGGGGTAGAGGCTGGGGGGGTGACACAGGGACTAGGGGGAGGTAGAGGCTGGGGGGCAGAGGCTGGGGGGGCACAGAGACTAGGGGAGGTAGAGGCTGGGGGGGCACAGAGACTAGGGGGGCACAGAGACTAGGGGGGTAGAGGCTGGGGGGTGACACAGGGACTGGGGGGGGGTAGAGGCTGGGGGGGGTGACACGGGGACTGGGGGGGTGACACGGGGACTGGGGGGGTGACACGGGGACTGGGGGGGGGTGACACGGGGACTGGGGGGGGGGAGAGGCTGGGGGGGTGACACAGGGAAGTCCTGACACCAGCCGCTCTGAGATGAAAGGAGAAGCAGTTGGGGGCGGGGGGGAAGTGCTCAGCCCCCTCTCTCCCACCTTACCAGATTCCCGCATTGATTACTAATCCATCAGCGGCGACACCTCGGTGGACATGACGACAAGCCATGGCGCTGTCAGGCACACTCTCCGTCCAGCGCCACCATTCCGCCTGACCTTTGCAGCGCTCTGTTGCCTTATAAGGATGTGGTTGCTGTGGTAACCGGACTCCACCTGTCTCCTGGCACCTTGCTGCACCGAGGAGAGGCGCGGGCGATGCCTGCCGATGAGCCCATGCTATGAGGAAGAGAGGAGAGCTCGGGTACAATCTCCTGTCAGACGGAGGGGAGGGATCGGAGGAATGCAGATCCAGGGGCTCATGCAGCCTGATCCATCAGAGGAGGGAGGGGCTTCGGGCGTCTTAATCCACCAGAGAGGGACGGCCATGGCTCCTCCCACACCTGCACAGTGTACGTGAAGAGGGGAGCCCCCTCACAGGACGTGGATTGTCCCTCTCCTTCCTGCTAGTCATGTTACATAGAGTTCCATAGAGGGAGAACCTCAGTTACTGCTATCCACCGACACTAAACCAGATCTGTATTCTGCAAAAATATCCCTTTCACTTCCACTAATGGAAGCTTTTTTTTTTAATCACGTTTTCTTTTTTCTGCCTCCTTGTAATATCCCATATCAGCTCCCAAACCTCTGCTTCCCCCTCACTCCCATTTCTTAGGAGCAGTACACACGGCTGGTGCTCAAAATTTTTTGGGGGGCGCAATTTCTGAAAAAAAAAAAACACCCATCAATAGCAGCCTCACTGGGCCCATCAAACGCAGCCACTGTGCCCATCAAACGCAGCCACTGTGCCATCAAACGCAGCCACTGTGCCATCAAACACAGCCACTGTACCCATCAAACGCAGCCACTGTGCCATCAAACGCAGCCACTGTGCCATCAAACGCAGCCACTGTGCCCATCAAACGCAGCCACTGTGCCATCAAACGCAGCCACTGTGCCATCAAACACAGCCACTGTGCCCATCAAACTCAGCCACTGTGCACATCAAACTCAGCCACTGTGCCATCAAACGCAGCCACTGTGCCCATCAAACGCAGCCACTGTGCCCATCAAACGCAGCCACTGTGTCATCAAACACAGCCACTGTGCCATCAAACGCAGCCACTGTGCCCATCAAACGAAGTCACTGTGCCATCAAACTCAGCCACTGTGCCATCAAACGCAGCCACTGTGCCATCAAACTCAGCCACTGTGCCCATCAAACACAGCCACTGTGCCAAATGCAGCCACTGTGCCCATCAAACACAGCCACTGTGCCCATCAAACACAGCCACTGTGCCAAATGAAGCCACTGTACCATCAAACGCAGCCACTGTGCCCATCAAACACAGCCACTGTGCCAAATGCAGCCACTGTACCATCAAACGCAGCTACTGTACCATCAAACGCAGCCACTGTGGCAAATGCAGCCACTGTACCATCAAACGCAGCCACTGTGCCCATCAAACACAGCCACTGTGCCAAATGCAAACACTGTACCATCAAACGCAGCCACTGTGCCATCAAACACAGCCACTGTACCATCAAACGCAGCCACTGTGCCATCAAACACAGCCACTGTACCATCAAACGCAGCCACTATGCCATCAAACACAGCCACTGTGCCATCAAACGCAGCCACTGTGCCATCAAACGCAGCCACTGTGCCCCAAATGCTGCCACTTTGCCCATCAAACATTGCCACTGTGCCCTAAATACTGCCACTATGCTGCCACTGTGCCCAAACGCTGCCACTGTGCCCCAAATGCTGCCACTTTACCCATTAAACATTGCCACTGTGCCCCAAATGCTGTCACTGTGCCTCCCTGTCTGCCTGGCACTTACCTTGTCTCGGATGGGCAGTGGGTGATGGCGGCAAGCGGTGTCCAGTGTCCTCCATTTCTTCCCCGACCCAATATTTTCTCCCGCCCGCTCCTCCTCTGCTATGATTGGTTGCCTGAAAAGCGTCCAATCACAGTGCTTGTCATTTCAGCAAATCAGGTGACAGGTAACACAGACCCGGCGCATCTGATTGGCTGAAAGGGGGTTCAATGTTAGCAAAGCGAATTACTTTGTTTTGCTAACATACAGCTGAGTGAGAAGCGAACGCACAGCATTGCGCCCGCTTTTCAAATTTTTGGATGCCTATTAGAGCCAATAGCTCTAATCAGGTGCTTCCAAAAAACACCCCCACCTCTGTAATTCAGGTGCTCAGTGACCAAAAAGGGCCAGGACACCTGAATAGGGGGTGTCAGCAGCGACCATAGATAGATTCATGCAATGCATGAATCTATCTATGGTAATTAGAGCGGTGCAGGAGAGGGGGGACGGCGCTCCTGCGCCCCTTATGGACGCACCGCCGCTGGCAGTACATGATAGTTGTTCAACCCCCCTTCATCTCCCCAGTACATACACCCCCCTTCATCTCCAGGAATGGGCCCTGCTGTGAATTATTAGATCAAGCATTGTAATTACATGCCCCTGTTAAACAGGGGCAGAAAAATTGGGCCTTAGGCACTGGTGCTGGTGCCACAACACTGCAACCCCTCACAGATACTGTACTTGGAGCACAGCAATGAGCCCTGTTGCAAAGTATTGCATGAAAAATTGTAATTACACGCCCCTGTTAAACAGGGGCAGAAAAATTGGGCTTTAGGCACTGGTGCTGGTGCCACAACACTGCAACCCCTCACAGATACTGTACTTGGAGCACAGCAATGAGCCCTGCTGCAAAGCATTGCATCAAAAATTTTAAATACACGCCCCTGTTAAGCAGGGGCTGAAAAATTGGGCCTTAGCCCCTGGTGGCAGTGCCCAGAACCAAAATGTTCTTTCACGCTATCAGCATGATTATTAAGGAGGAAGAGGATAGTCACTCAGCATAACCGGATAGTCACTCTGCATCAGCATAGGCAGTCTTGAAGGGATCTGACATTTAAAAGAAAATTATTCTGTTACATCATCATCAGGTGCTTGGTAGCTGGTGGGGATCCAAGACTGATTAATTTTTATGAAGGTCAGTCGATCGACCGAGTCGGTTGACAGGCGCACCCTGTGATCAGTTACAAAGCCTCCAGCAGCACTGAATGTGCGTTCCGAAAGAACGCTGGATGCAAGACAGGCCAGTATCTCAATTGCATACTGTGCAAGCTCTGGCCAGTGATCCATCCTCAAGACCCAGTAACCCAGAGGATTTTCAGTGGGAAAGGTGTCCAATTCTGATCTTGCCCCTAGGTATTCCTGCACCATGTAAACCAGACGCTGGCGATGGTTGCTGGAACCGATCATACCTTGGGGCTGCGGACTAAAAATTGTCTGAACTGCCACCTTCTCCACCGCTCCTTCTTTGACTTCTTTGTGAAGCCTCAGCAACACATTGTCCAGGACCAGGAATTTGTAACCTCCCAGTCTCTGGGAACGCATTGCACAGACCTTTCTGCAAGGCCTCCCGAACATGCCTCATCCTCTGCTCCCTCTGCGACGGCAAGATAATGTCCCCAACCTTACCCTTGTAACGTGGATCAAGGAGGGTTGCCAGCCAGTAATGATCCCTCTCCTTGATCGCACGAATACGAGGATCCTTCCGCAGGCTTTGCAGGATCAGGGAGGCCATGCAGCGTAGGTTTGCTGAGGCATTCGGTGTGGAGTCCTCTGGGTCACTGAGGACGACATGATCCGCAGCCACCTCCTCCCAGCCACGTACAAGTCCATGGGTGTCTTGGGACTGTAATTGATCCCTTGAAGACTGCTGCTGATGCTGAGTGCTAGTCTCCACCTCCATGCTGACACAATCCTCCGCCTCTTCCTCCTCGTCCTCATTCTGTGTGATAGCCGGGCCAGCAGGAACACTGTCTAGATAAAGGGGGCCTTGAGAGGTAAGGAAGTCCTCCTCTTCCTGCCTCTGTTCTGCCTCAAGTGCCCTGTCCATTATTCCATGCAGCGTGTGCTCCAATAGGTGGACAAGAGGGACAGTGTCACTGATGCATGCACTGTCACTGCTCACCATCCTCGTGGCCTCCTCAAATGGTGCCAGGACAGTGCATGCATCCCTGATCATGGCCCACTGGCATGGGGAAAAAAAATCCAAGCTCCCCTGACACTGTCCTGGTGCCATATTGCAACAGATACTCATTGATGGCCCTCTGCTGCGTGTGCAGCTGCTGCAGCATGGCCAACGTAGAGTTCCACCTGGTGGGCATGTCACAGATTAGGCAGTTCTTGGGCAGGTTGTAATGCTTTTGCAGGTCAGACAGCTGAGCACTGGCATTATATGACCGGCGGAAATGCCCACAGAGTTTCCTGGCCTGCTTCAGGACCTCCTGTAAGCCCGGGTACCTGCCCAAGAACCGCTGCACCACCAAGTTAAGGACGTGAGCCAAAAAGGGCACATGGGTCAGTTGTCCCTGTCGAAGGGCGGAGAGGAGGTTGGTGCCATTGTCGGAAATCACCTTTCCTGGCTTAAGATGGCATGGCGTCGGAGGGAGGGGCTGTCTGATGAGGGTGTTCGTGCGGAGCTGCTAGATCCCACACCTGAAAACTCCCTCGGCGGAGGACAGCTGGTCGGCTGGTCGGCGTGAAGTTAGTATGGAATGACCAGCAGGAGAAAGTTAGAGAGGCTATGCCCGGAACATCTATAGACTTGCAGCCTCGTTGAAGTCCCGCTGAAGCCGCTGAAACCCCCGCTCCTCTCCGCTCCTCCCCACACCTCCCCGCACCTCGCTGTACTTCCTGTACCTGTATTTCCCAGTGCCGCTTCTGTGTTCAGTGTGCGGTGAACGGTCCTTCCGCCCTCCGCCCCCGGATTTTGGACTCACTGACACTGACACTGAGGTTCTGCTGAACCCCCGCTGAACCCCGCTCTTCACTGTATCAAGCTGCGCTTCCCTGCACCTCCCGGACCCTGTACCTCCCGGACCGGGGAGATAGTGGAGGACGGCAATTATTACATCCAGGAGGTGCGGCGCTCCTTCTCCCCAGACTCCGACAGACTCCGACAGATACCTGCAGGATAGATACGGGGATTGAAGAAGGAGGAGAAGAGCGTATTGGTTAAGGACATCTGACAACCCGATAACTACCTGACGGGATACTGCCACACTGCCACCCTGCCCTGAGCCGTCGGGGTAAGTCGCTTACATACATATACTGGACTGCATAAAATAGAGTGGATATGTATATGTGAAGTCTTTGAATTTGAATTGAATTTGAATTGAGATACTTATTAGGATACTTATTAGGTCCAGCTGAGAGCTCGCTGAGACCCCCTAGAAAAACTACAATCTATAAACCTATGTCTTATAACAACCAATAATAGGTCAGGGGGAACTTATCAGCTGGACACCCTGGAAAAAAGATTTTTTTTTTCTTCATAATATCCATAATATTGAAGTCTCGGAGGTGGTGTCTGAGTTTCGAAGCAAAGGAGGAAAGAGGAGAGGAGGAGGAAGGACAGTGACGTGTCAGTGACAGTGACGTGTCTCCCCCCTTTTTTTTTTTTTTGGATGATTTTCTTCCATAGGGGTCTATGGCTGAAACCTGCCACTAAAATTGTTTTTGTTGTTCTATCTACCCGTCTTATCTATTTAGTCTATTTAGTCTATTATCTATCAGTTCGCTCTGATTACTTGGCTTGCTACGTGGCTACGTGGCTACTTGGTTACATGGACTATCTCTAAAAATAAGTGGGTGTGTGGAGGCCGGGACTACCTGAAAGGCTACCTGAAAGGCTAACGCATCATACAGATATGAGAGGTAGACCAGTAAGGGGAGCCGGGGCGAGCACCCCAAAAATGAGTGCTAGTCCAGGCACTATCAAAAAGTATATGACACAGAATGGAGCCAAAGATAGCCCCAGTAAGCAGCTAGGGGCCAAAAGTAAAATAACAGAGGCCCAGCAGAAAAATGATCAGAAGAGAAAATCAGAGAAGGCAGGGAGCGGACTACAGGTCATGGAGGAGACAGCAGTAGAAGTAGAAGAAGAAGAAACAATGGAGATCAGACAAGAAGATCGTCTCCCAACTAAAGGAGAAATGGCAGAAATGTTTTCTAGATTGGAAACATCGTTTACTAGAATGGAGATATCATTAAAAGGGGAGATGGCTATTTTACATGAGGACATGAATCATATATTAAAGAGAGTTGAGGAAACAGAAGAAAAGCTAGACTCCCAAGCGGCAGGGGTAACAGAATTAAAAGCTCAGATGGAAAAGATACAAAGAGAGCAAATGTACCGTATTTTTCGGACCATAAGACGCACTTTTTTCCTCCAAAAATATGAGGAAAAATGTCTCTGCGTCTTATGGTCTGAATGTACATCAGGCTCCGCCCCCCGCCGCCGCTGTCAACGCCCCCTCGCCACTGCTGGCAAAAAAAAGCCACCCCCCCGCACGAAACCCCCCCTCCCCCCTCCGGAGTCCTGGTTCCCACGGCCTCCTCCCGCACAGATGCCCAGCTTATTGCTTCAGCCACCGCTGCAGCCACGGAGGTGACTGCCTGGCCAGTGATCTGCAGCCTTGTGTGCTGCAGGTATGAGAATCACGGTATACAGAACACCGGGGTCTGGGAGCCGGGACATGTTTTGAGAGAAGGGAAAATCATGTCCACTGCCCCACAATGCAGCGCGACATGCCGCCCAGACTCAGGTAGGAAACTATTGTAAGGGGAGAGTGGGGAGGAGTGGATGGAAGGCTGTGCAGTCTCCTAATGCTGTGTTTGGAGGAGTGGTGACAGCCTTCTCTGCTGGGACTTGTAGTGCCTCTGTGGGGGGGCTGAAATATGGCAATCTGCTCTGCTGGGACTTGTAGTGCCTCTGTGGGGGGGCTGAAATATGGCAATCTGCTCTGCTGGGACTTGTAGTGCCTTGTGGGGGGGGCTGAAATATGGCAATCTGCTCTGCTGGGACTTGTAGTGCCTCTGTGGGGTGCTGAAATATGGCAACCAGCTCTGCTGGGACTTGTTGTGCCTCTGTGGGGGGGGCTGAAATATGGCAACCTGCTCTGCTGGGACTTGTAGTGCCTCTGTGGGGGGGGGCTGAAATATGGCAACCTGCTCTGCTGGGACTTGTAGTGCCTCTGTGGGGGGGGGGCTGAAATATGGCAACCTGCTCTGCTGGGACTTGTAGTGCATCTGTGGGGGGGCTGAAATATGGCAACCTGCTCTTCTGGGACTTGTAGTGCCTCTGTGGGGGGCTGAAATATGGCAATCTGCTCTGCTGGGACTTGTAGTGCCTCTGTGGGGGGCTGAAATATGGCAACCTGCTCTGCTGGGACTTGTAGTGCCTCTGTGGGGGGCTGAAATATGGCAACCTGCTCTGCTGGGACTTGTAGTGCCTCTGTGGGGGGGCTGAAATATGGCAACCTGCTCTGCTGGGACTTGTAGTGCCTCTGTGGGGGGGCTGAAATATGGCAACCTGCTCTGCTGGGACTTGTAGTGCCTCTGTGGAGGGGCTGAAATATGGCAACCTGCTTTGCTGGGACTTGTAGTGGCACAGGTCGGGCTGCAATAATGGCAATGGTCAGGCTGCATTATTGGCAATGGTCAGGCTGCATTTCTTTGGCACAGGTCAGGCTGCATTTCATGGGCACTAGTAAATATTTTAGTAGACCATTTGGTTCAGACTATATTTTTTTTCTTGTTTTCCTCCTCTAAAACCTAGGTGCGTCTTATGGTGAGGTGCGTCTTATAGAGCGAAAAATACGGTATATGAGATACAGATTAGAAGACCAGGAAAATCGTAACAGGAGAAAAAATCTGAGGATTAGAGGTTTACCGGATCAACAAGTAGAAGATCTACAAGAAAAAATGGATAAAGTGTTCGGGCACATGTTGGGGAAAGAAGAATTCGATAAAATAAAATTCGAAAGAATCCATAGGATCAGGAAACCCGCAGGAATACCAGGAGAAATCCCAAGAGACGTAATTGTACGATTTCATAATTTTCAAGATAAAGAACGGATCCGGCTTGGTTTAAAAGCTAGCACCTCGGCCACTTATGAAGATTCTAACTTACAGATTTTCCCAGATCTGGCAGCTGAGACCTTAAATAGGAGAAGAACTCTGAAACCTCTGTTGGAACATTTGAAATTACATAACATTCAATACTCATGGGGCTTCCCAGCCTGCCTAATTGGACGTAAAGAGGGGCGATCAGCGACTCTGAGATTCCTGGAAGATATGCTGACATTCTTCAATAGACTAGATATCCCAGGATTAGAGATCCCGGGATGGTGGGAGCCACAAGAAAAGAATACTAATAAAGAGGACTCACATGCATGGCAGCTGAAGCCTAGGAAAAATAGAGGGAAGTAATGGTGGAAAACAACATAGAAGAAGAAAGGGAAGGGAATAAAAAGAAAGGGAGGACAGGGTTTCTGGACTGGGGAGGTCCGGGTAGCGGAAGGGGGGGAAACAGTGGGGAAAAGGGCGAAGGGTAGAGACGGGTAAGCAAAGATAAAGAAGAAGCCGAGGGAGTAGTAGGGGTGTGGGAGTCCCCCCCAATACATAGGGGGTGGTAGAGGTTCCGGTAGAGGCCCAAGTCAAAGTCCAACCTCAAGGGGGGAGTACCGTAGGGTCAGATGGAGAGGGAAGGCCACGGATCTCTGGGCCATGGGGAGGCCAAATATCCCCACTCAGGAAAGGGAGGTTGGGATAGGAGAGGGAGGGTTGTGGGGGGGAGGGCGGGGGGGGGGGATGGGGGGGAGGAGGGTAGGGGGGATCTCCAGGGAAACCACAAAAGATATTGCTCTGTTCTCATACGGGGGCTCTTTCTCATGTGTAAAATGATAAATACAAAAATTATTTCATATAATGTCCGTGGGTTAAATGGCCCTATAAAAAGTGCAAATATAATCCGAGAAATTAGTTTTATGAAGGCTGAAGTAGTACTATTGCAGGAGACACACTTTTTTCAGGGTTCAAACCGGAGAATTATCTCAAAAGATTATCCCCTCTGGTACTATGGGGACTCACCAATAAGATGTGCTAAAGGAGTGGCTATAGGGTTTGCCAAGGGATCCCGATTCATATTGGAGGAGAGAAAAACAGACCCGGAAGGGCGTTACTTATTTATAAGGGGTAAATTGAATGAAGAAGAGGTATCATTGGCAAACGTATATGGCCCAAATAAAAAGTCAAATAAATTCCTAATTAGGATTATGGATGATTTCATGGATTTCAAGAAAGGGGTGGCTGTCATGGCAAGAGATTTTAACCTGTGTTTGAATCTAAAGATGGATAGCACGTCGCTTGTACCGGGGACTGGAATATCCCAGAAGAATAAACTAAAAAAGAGAATGCATCAACATCAATTAGTGGATGCGTGGAGATCTCAAAATCCAAAACAGCGGGATTTTACGTTCTATTCCCCGGTACATGGGACATACTCAAGATTGGATTTTTTCCTGGTAGAACATCAGTTATTAGAATCAGTGGAAGATACGGACATAGGTATAACAACATTTTCAGACCACGCGCCAATAATACTTCAATTAAAGATAGGAGAGTCCCCAAAGAGAAATAATAACTGGAAACGAAATAAAGAACACTTACAGGATAAAAAAAACAGTCCAAAGAATAGAACACAAATTAGTTCTATTTTTTAGAGAGAATGCTATAGAAGATATGTCAGAGGCAGTGATATGGGAAGCCCATAAGGCCTATATAAGGGGCATTCTGATTAAG
Organism: Rana muscosa; assembly: GCA_029206835.1. NCBI lineage: Eukaryota > Metazoa > Chordata > Amphibia > Anura > Ranidae > Rana > Rana muscosa. Next base: position 124,517,643 of record CM055128.1, read on the forward strand.
GAGGGTGTGGAAAAAAAGAAAAAAACTAAAGAAAAAAAAATACATTAATAAAAGAAATCTCCATCTTAGAACAGCTACACAAGAGTACTAGAAAAAAAGAAATTATATTGATGCTGAGTGCGAAAAGAGAAGAGTTGAGAGAAGTAATAGAGCAAGAGACTAGAACTGTCTTTAAACAAATTAAGAATGAGAGATATCAACACGGTAATAAACCCGGGAAATATCTGGCAAAATTACTAAAAAAGAAAAAATCAGTTAACTTCAATCGAGTACGGGGGAATTAAGATATAAAACAACAGAAATAGCAAAAAACTTTCAGGAATTTTATGGAAAACTTTACTCAATCAATGTAAAAGAGACAAAAGAAGAATTAAAACAAAAGAAGGAAAAAACAAAAGCTTTCTTAAATGAGATAAAATTAGAGAAAATCCCGGAAGATAAAATTAGTTTCCTAGAGGCCCCAATAACAGAGGAGGAAATAATAAAAATAATACAAGACCTACCCAATGGGAAAAGCCCAGGACCAGACGGTTTTACGATACTTTATTATAACAAATTCATAGAAATTTTGACCCCGAAACTGTGTTCCTACTTGAACGGGGTAGGTGGGAAATGGGAGCTGAGGAAAGAGGCATTAGAAGCTACTATAACTATTATATTAAAAGAAGGTAAAGATAATACACTTTGTTCTAGTTATAGACCAATCTCACTCTTGACTATAGATACCAAGATATTTTCAAAGGTACTCGCTGCCAGGATGAAAACAATTATGAAGGAAATGGTCCATGCAGATCAGGTTGGTTTCATCCCAGGAAGAGAGAGTAGGGACAATGGTATTAGAACTCTTTTGGCTATACAGCAAATTAAAGAGAGTGGGGCCCCAGGTCTACTCCTGTCAATAGACACCGAAAAGGCGTTTGACAGGGTAGACTGGGGCTTCATGCTGAGTCCACTAAAGTCTATAGGCTTGGGACCCAGAATGACCTCTTGGATAAAATCATTATATAATACACCAACGGCAAGAATCAAAGTAAACGGGTTTCTTTCAGCCCCTTTTGATATGAAGAATGGCACTCGACAGGGGTGCCCATTGTCACCGCTGCTGTTTGTCCTTACCTTAGAACCCTTGTTAAAAGGAATAAGGAGGAATGTAGATATAAGGGGGATAAAAGTAGGGGAAGAAGAGCATAAACTAGCAGCGTATGCTGATGACATAATATTTTACGTAACACATCCTAGAATAACCCTGCCCAACATAATGAAAGCCTTAAAAGATTTTAACCCGGCAAAATCTGAAATTTTGAGTTTTAATATCCCTAAAGTAGAAAGGATTACTTATCAAAAAGATTTCCCATTTCAATGGGGAATAAAAGAACTGAAGTATCTCGGTGTTAAGATAACAACTACAAATGAGACAATATACAAAGCCAACTATATCCCTTTATTAAACGACATCAAAGCTGAACTTAATAGAATAACACCGGGACAATTATCTTGGAGCGGCAGAATAAATATTTATAAAATGGTAATTCTGCCGAAAATAATGTATAAATGGCAAATGTTACCAATTCCAATACTACAAGCATTCTTTAATAAATTACAGTCAATGTTCTTAAAATTTATATGGTGCGGGAAAAAAACACAAATTAAACTTACACTTTTGATTAAGGAAAAGGCACAAGGGGGACTAGGGGCACCTGATTTGAGAAATTATTATTATGCAATTGTTTTATCACGAGTAATAGAATGGGCAAAAAATAACTTAGAAAAAAGATGGGTGAATATGGAAGCCACTATATTTAAAGCACCATTGGGAAAGGTAATTTGGATACCAGAACAATATCGGGAACTTAGCACTGATATACATAACATCACTAGAAACGCACTTAAAATATGGGATAAAATTCACAAAAAAGAGAAATGGGAGTTCAATTCACCGTTAATACCATTAACCAACAGAAAATATTTTACACCGGGAGTCGAAAAATTATTTGGAAAATGGATTAAGCAAGATAATTTACAACTGAAAGATGTAATGGAGAAAGATAAACTACTAGAGTATCAAGAATTAAAAAACAAACGGGAACTGCTGTTGCTAGATGAATGGCGGTACGCTCAGTTAAAAAATTTATTTGAAAAGCTACCTCGGCCTAAGAGATCTATAGAAACTCTACGGCCCTTAGAGAGATTATGTGAGGAGAAGGTTAAGAAAGGAGTAATCTCTAAAATTTATAAAATATTAAGTAATACAAAAAAACTGGGCATACCACCATTCATCAAAAAGTGGGAGGAGGAGTTGGGGTCACAGGTCAACGACCTCGAGATTAGGCAAATTATAGAGAGAGTGCACTCCACAGCAGTAAACCATAACGAAATGGAATTAAATTATAAATGTCTAGTCCGCTGGTACTTAACCCCCGATAAGGTACACAAATGTTCAAACGAAAATGCAAAGTTTTGTTGGAGGGGGTGTAAGGAAATAGGGACTATGGTTCATATTTGGTGGATGTGCCCTAAAATTCAAATATACTGGGGAGAGATCAGACAAACTATTAAAGATATAACCAAGTTCGAAGTCCCTGATGAGCCTTGGGGCTGTATATTACATGGGATTTGAATCCCAACTAAACAGTATATGAGAACACTAACTCCACAACTTTTAAATGCTGCAAAGTACCAAATTGCTATACATTGGCAAGAACCGGAATGACCTAGCTTGAAGGGATGGTGCCATAAAATCGATGATACCTACAGATTGGAACGTGTGAAGTTCAGGGAGGGGGAGGTAATGGAGCAGTTCGAAAAAAAATGGCGGGAATGGGTAACATATAAACATACTACGGGATATGCAGAGTTGCTGGGAGCGTAATGGGTATATACGTGTGTATGCGTAGACGCATATTGTGTTGTATGGGTATACATATATATATAGAGATACGTGGATATATAAATTCATATAGTTTATAGGAATTATATAAATCATATAACAAAAATTCAACACAGAAATGATATCGATTTTACATGAGAGAGAGGCTAGATTAGGAGAAGAAAATGAAAAGAAAAGGTTAAAGAGGGAGCAATAGAAGGATGGGTAACCATAGAGGGGAGATCCGGGGAGGGGGGGCGGGGTTGGGAGTAATGTTTTATTATCTCTCTGTGAAATATAAGGCTATTGTATATTTTGATATTATGTTATGAGATATGAAAATTAATAAAGACATATAAAAAAAAAAAAAAAAAAGATGGCATGGCGTCAACCACCTCTGAGCCTGCCCCTGCAGAGCTGGAAGAATCTCTGCCCCAGTGTGGCTCCTGTCCCCCAAGCACACCAGCTCAAGCACCGCACGACATCTTTTTGCCTGCGTACTTGCGTAGCCCCTTGAAAGCCTACAGAGCACCGCTGGTTCCGAGGACAAATCAGCAGAGGAAGAGGTCATGGAGGAAGAAGAAGAGGAGGGGGTGTAGGAGAGAGGCGTGTCAGAATCACCAGTAGTAACGTTTTGGAGGCGTGGTGGCAGAACAACCTCCAACACCACTGCACCTTGTCCTGCATCCTTCCCAGCTGCCAGCAGAGTCACCCAATGCACCGTGAAAGATAGGTAACGTCCCTGTCCATGCCTGCTGGACCATGAGTCAGCAGTAATATGCACCTTACCGCTGACCGCTCGGTCCAGCGAGGCCAAGACATTGCCTTCCACATGCTGGTAGAGAGCCAGATTCGCCTCCCGTGAGAAAAAGTGGCGTTTGGGAAACTGCCACTGAGGAACCGCACATTCCACAAACTCACAGAAGGGGGCAGAGTCTACCAACTGAAAAGGCAGCAGTTGAAGAGCTAGCAATTTAGCCAAGCTAGCATTTAACTGCTGGGCATGTGGATGGCTGGGAGCGAACTTCTTTTGGCGGTGCAGCAGCTGGGGCAGGGAAATTTGCCTGGTACAATCGGACGTCGGTGTACCGATAGCAGATTGCCCGCAAGTACTTGGCTGTGACACACCTAATTCTACACCTTCATTCCTCTCAGTGCAGGTTTCTGAGAGGACTGAAGGTATAGTGGGGTTGGAGATCCCAGCTGATGAGGAGCAAGGAGAGGTCCGCTTTGTTCTTTGGTGTGGGTCTTTTAGGTAAGCTTGCCAAAGGACTGCATGGCAGGTCGACATATGTCTGGTCAAGCACGTGGTGCCCAAGCGGCTGATGTTTTGGCCACGCGAGATATGCTTTAGACAAATGTTGCAAATGGCAATGGTGCGATCTGCTGCACACATCTGAAAAAAGGCCCACGCCAAAGAACTTTTTGAATAACGCACAGAGACAGCAGCGCCCTGCACATGCGGAGCTCTGCGGTGTGATGCAGTCGGTGTGCTGCCCTTAAGCTGGCTCCTGGAGGGCATCCTGCCTCGTTGGAAATGTGCCTCCTCCTCTCTCCTATCAGGCACCCATGTGGAGTCAGTGACCTCATCATCACCTCCCTCCTCATCACTGGAGCCAATCTGGCAGTATGCTGCAGCTGGGGGAACATGACTGCCAGATAGCTGACCTTGTTGGGCACCCCCTCTCTCTGGGCTCACGTTACTACCCCCTCTCTCTGAGCTCAGGTTACTGCCTTCCTCCAGCTGGGTTCCATCATCGGAGCCTTCAAAACAATGGGCATCCTCCTGGAGCATGTACCCAACACTGTGCTCAAAAAGTTTCGGGGGACTCCTCAGGAGGACATGGTGGGGCTAGGGAAGGAGTTACTGATGCCATTGAGCCGAGGGAAGAGGCCGATTTGGCAGCTGCTTTGCCAGACAAAGTACCCTGAGCCTGGGTGAGAGAGGATGAGGAGGACGGCTTGGTCATCCACTCTACCAAGTCTTGGGCATGTTGCGGCTCAACATGGCCAGCTGCCGAAAAGAAGGACAAGCGTGTCCCACGGCCACGTGCTGATGAGGATGCACCGTGTCCATGACCAGCAGCACTGTTGCCTCTAGACACAGAGCCTGCTTGCCCTCTTTTATTGCCTCGTGACTGTCTGACTCTCATTGTTTGCCTTCCAGACATACTAATGGCCTGCAGTGAGATGTAGCTGCACAAAGGTGGGATGTATATAAATATAAATATATATATATATATATATATATATATATTTGTCTGTACTGATAATGCATCAGAATCAACTGCCTGCTGTGGTGTTAGTATGGGAAAAGCAGCAATTGTTTTCAGTTAGTTTTAGGTGAAAACACAGTACACTGAAAATACTTGCAGCTCTCTGCTTGTGGTTTTATTATGAGAACACCACTATAATAGTCACTAACTGTATTCAGGTGAGCTTTAGGTGAATGTTATGCAAAGCACACAGTAGTACACTAAGTGAAACACTGACTGTCTGCAGCTAGCACAATCACCTGCCTGCCCTTCACAGTATAGAGACTAACTGTATTCAGGTGAGCTTTAGGTGAACGCTATGCAAAGCACACAGTAGTACACTAAGTGAAACACTGACTGTCTGCAGCTAGCACAATCACCTGCCTGCCCTTCACAGTATAGAGACTAACTGTATTCAGGTGAGCTTTAGGTGAACGCTATGCAAAGCACACAGTAGTACACTAAGTGAAACACTGACTGGCTGCAGCTAGCACAATCACCTCCCCAGGCCCGGATTTACTCCCTTTGCCGCCCCAAGGCCGGGTCCTTCAATGCCGCCCCCCCACCATCACATAGGGGGGGGCGGGGGGCGACACGCCGGGGGGGTAAGTGATTTTTCGCAGACAATGACTGGTGTTAGCGCTTCAATCATTCTGGCACCAAGGTTGTTATGGTGTCAGGATGATTGAAATGCATTATTTCTATCATTACATTGTAATATAAAATGAAATAGTTCAACTCACCATAAAGCAGAATGAGTGGGAGCCCTGAGCGTGTCACTTGCCACCGTCACTTGTCACCAGATGGGAATGTCACTTGCCACTCTGCCTGCCACCAGATGGGGATGTCACTTGCCACACTGCCTCCCCCCCAGCATTGCAGAGTACTTGCACCCAGGTACAGCGCTGTCAGCCTCTCCTCTCCCGCGCGGGAAAACTAGCTGCAGGTGAACCGTGAAACAGAGGCACATGAGACTCGAGTGAGAGATGAGAGTGAGGGCGGGCGGTGAGAGATGACGTCATTCTCTCTCTCTGTGTGATGTCGCGCAGCCTTCGCGGCCCTGTAAGTAAGGGCGGAAGTTGGAACAGCAGTGCGGGCAATGAGAGATGATGTAATCTCTCTCCGCCGCCCAGTGGCGTAGCGTGGGTTGTCAGCACCCTGGGCAAGGCAAGTAATTTGCGCCCCCCTAACCTGCGGACTTTTAGCACTCCCCGAGTCCCTTCAAATACAATAGTACTGACCTACCTGATTCCAACACTGACCTATCTGATACCTATACTGACCACTATACTATACTGTCCACTACACTGACCACTATACTGACCACTATACTATACTGTCCACTACACTACACTGACCACTATACTATTTTTCCACTACACTACACTGACCACTATACTATTTTTCCACGACACTACACTGACCACTATACTATACTGACCACAATACTACACTGTCCACTACACTACACTGACCACTATACTGTCCTGCCTACTGTAACTCTCTCTCTGCCTCTCTCTCTGCCTCTGCCTCTCTCTGCCTCTGCCTCTCTCTGCCTCTGCCACTCTCCCTCTCTCTGCCACTCTCCCTCTCTCTGACACTCTCTGCCCCCGTCTCTCACTTCACTCTCTGCCCCCGTCTCTCACTCTCTGCCCCGTCTCTCAATCTGCCTCTGTCTCTCTCTCTCTATCTGCCTCTGTCTCTCTCTTTGCCTCTGTCTCTCTCTCTTTCTCTTTGCCTCTCTCTCTCTTTGCCTCTCTCTCACTTTGCCTCTCTCTCACTTTGCCTCTCTCTCTTTGCCCCTCTCTCTCTTTGCCTCTCTCTCTGGCCGCGTACACACGACCGGTTTTATCAGGAAAAAAACGTCAAGAAAACTGCCGGGAGAGCTTTCCTGCCGAGAAAACCGGCTGTGTGTACGCGGGTTTCAGTTTTCTCGTCAAGAAAACTGCCCAGATTCCCAGACGAGAAAAAAGACGACCTGCGTGTGTACACTTACCTGTCGCCGTGGAAACCCGCGCATGCTCGAAATGACTTTGACGCATGCGCGGTAGCTTCCTAGGCATAGGGTGTAGCAAGATGGCGGCGACCACATCGAATGTGACGAGCGCACGCTCGTCGTAGTCGATGACATCACCGCGTTCGTGCCATTCAAAAAAACGGTGGTTCTTTAGAATCATACGTGTGTACACTCGGCCGGGACAAGTTTCTTGTCAAGATTCTCGTCAGGAAAAACAACGTTTTTTTCCTCACGAGAATCTCGGCCGTGTGTACAGGGCTTCTCTCTTTGCCCCTCTCTCTCTTTGCCTCTCTCTCTCTTTGCCTCTGTCTCTCTCTCTCTTTGCCTCTGTCTCTCTTTCTCTTTGCCTCTGTCTCTCTCTCTCTCAGTGCCTCTGTCTCTCTCTCTCAGTGCCTCTGTCTCTCTCTCTCAGTGCCTATGTCTCTCTCTCTCTCTCAGTGCCTCTGTCTCTCTCTCTCAGTGCCTCTGTCTCTCTCTCTCTCAGTGCCTCTGTCTCTCTCTCTCTCAGTGCCACTGTTTCTCTCTCTCTGTGTGATGTCGCGCAGCCTTCGCGGCCCTGTAAGTAAGGGCGGAAGTTGGAACAGCAGTGCGGGCAATGAGAGATGATGTAATCTCTCTCCGCCGCCCAGTGGCGTAGCGTGGGTTGTCAGCACCCTGGGCAAGGCAAGTAATTTGCGCCCCCCTAACCTGCAGACTTTTAGCACTCCCCGAGTCCCTTCAAATACAATAGTACTGACCTACCTGATTCCAACACTGACCTATCTGATACCTATACTGACCACTATACTATACTGTCCACTACACTGACCACTATACTGACCACTATACTATACTGTCCACTACACTACACTGACCACTATACTATTTTTCCACTACACTACACTGACCACTATACTATTTTTCCACGACACTACACTGACCACTATACTATACTGACCACAATACTACACTGTCCACTACACTACACTGACCACTATACTGTCCTGCCTACTGTAACTCTCTCTCTGCCTCTCTCTCTGCCTCTGCCTCTCTCTGCCTCTGCCTCTCTCTGCCTCTGCCACTCTCCCTCTCTCTGCCACTCTCCCTCTCTCTGACACTCTCTGCCCCCGTCTCTCACTTTACTCTCTGCCCCCGTCTCTCACTCTCTGCCCCCGTCTCTCACTCTCTGCCCCCGTCTCTCAATCTGCCTCTGTCTCTCTCTCTCTCTCTCTCTATCTGCCTCTGTCTCTCTCTTTGCCTCTGTCTCTCTCTCTCTTTCTCTTTGCCTCTCTCTCTCTTTGCCTCTCTCTCACTTTGCCTCTCTCTCACTTTGCCTCTCTCTCACTTTGCCTCTCTCTCTTTGCCCCTCTCTCTCTTTGCCTCTCTCTCTGGCCGCGTACACACGACCGGTTTTATCGGCAAAAAACTTCAAGAAAACTGCCGGGAGAGCTTTCCTGCCGAGAAAACCGGCTGTGTGTACGCGGGTTTCAGTTTTCTCGTCAAGAAAACTGCCCAGATTCCCAGACGAGAAAAAAGACGACCTGCGTGTGTACACTTACCTGTCGCCGTGGAAACCCGCGCATGCTCGAAATGACTTTGACGCATGCGCAGTAGCTTCCTAGGCATAGGGTGTAGCAAGTGTGACAGCAGGAAGGTAAAGTCACCTGGTTGCATCCAGGGGGGCAGATATATTTCGCCCAGATTCAGGCTTTACGCCGACTTATACAACTAGGTGGAGAGTTGTATAAGGCTAGTGGGCTCATGGATGACTCATACCTCTAGGGAGAGGGCTGGGCGTCGTGCAGACAGGGAGTTGATGAGACCAGCTGAAGCTTGTCAGCTCATTTAGGCCTCTATAAGAACTCCCAGCTTCATTAGATGTTAGCTCATGCCTGGAACCAGACCTGTGTGGACTGTCTAGGGAGAGTGAACCCCTGTGCGGTGAGAAAAAGCCTGTGTGGCTATTTGCTTGGACACTTAAAACCAGGGACTTAGGGACTAGGACAGCACTAGGCTGATCCCAGTTGTTAGTTAGGAAACCTGTATGTTTAGTCAGAGGTCAACTTGACCAGGATTTATTTTGGTTATGTTTCTTTTGCTTTGCTGTGTTTTGTCACTGTAAATAGAAAATAAACCGCACCTTTTTGATTTTGAAAACCACAACCTCCGTTTGCTGGGCCTGTTTTGTGTGGGGAGCCCATCCCGGGGGTCACACACACCCGCTGCCGAGCTAACCCCCTCACAGTTGGTGAAGAACCAGTGGCAGTTTTTTTTAAGCCAGCATGGAGGAGATACTGAAACAGCTTGCTCTAGCAAATGCCAATCAACAGCAGACAAATGCAGGTTTGCAAAGGAGCCTTGCAGCCCAGCAGCAAGCTCATCAACAAGCCCAGCAGCAATCTGAGGCCCGCTTCATAGACCTGTTACAGAAGCAAGAGCAGAGACTACAACAAATGGAAGCAGTAATGCAGCAACGTCCGCAGACCAGTGAGGAAAGCCGTCCCACTAATACCGCGTCCTTTGGGGTGAGTCGTTTATTGACAAAAATGACTGGAGAGGATGATCCAGAGGTATTTTTGACCACATTTGAAAGGACTGCTGAAAGAGAAAAGTGGCCTGAGGAGCAGTGGGCTGGACTGGTGGCTCCTCTGTTAACTGGTGAATCGCAGAAGGCTTACTATGACCTAGAGCCTGACCAAGCAAAAGACTATGTGATGCTAAAAGCTGAAATATTGGCAAGGCTGGGTGTCACCCAGGCTGTCCGGGCTCAGCGTGTGCATAACTGGACTTTCCAGCTTGGAAAACCCCCCAGGTCTCAAATGTATGATCTCATTCACCTGAGCAGAAAGTGGCTACAGCCAGAGACTTTGTCCGCACCAAAGATTGTGGAACGTGTTGTAATGGATCGGTTTTTGAGAGCTCTTCCTACTGCCATCCAAAAATGGGTAAGCCATGGAGACCCAGAGACGGCCGATGGTCTTGTGGATCATGTGGAGAAATACTTGACTACAGAGAACCTGACGGCCTCTTCCAGAGACACTCGGACTTTCCACCCTAAGACCAGACCATCCCCAGGGGCGGATAAGAGGATTCCAAGGGGTGAGGGTGGAGAGAGTGAGAGGGTGGGAGCTCTACCCCAAGTTTGGCGAGAACAGCCTGGGAAATCAGCGGCTCAAGAGGCCGCAAGAAGGATCGTTTGCTACCGCTGCCGGCAAGCGGGACATATTGCAGCCAATTGCCCGGTTGTGGAGGAACCCATGCAGTGTGACTTTCTGACGGGCAGACGTCAGTCGCTGTGTGCGACAGTCGCATGCACTGCCATTCGAGGAACTGAGAAACATTTATGCAAAATGTGTGTTAATGGTAGAAATGTTGTGGTATTGCTGGATTCAGGTAGCCTTGTGACCCTGATAAAGGCTGAGTTAGTTAAAACAGAGGTCTCTGTGAATAGCAAGGTAGCTGTTATTTGTGTGCATGGGGACACCCGAGAGTATCCAGTGACTACAGTGTGTTTCGAGACCCCCAAAGGTACCCTCTCTCATCCAGTGGGCTTAGTATCTCAGTTACCGTATGACGCCATTGTGGGAAGGGATTTTCCGAAGTTCTGGGAACTGTGGGATGATCCTGAGCCCCTCACTGGTGCCCCTATGTACCAGGAATGTGATAGCCAGAACTCCCCTGAGAGTGGTGAGGACTCTCCGGAATTTCCCTTATCAGTATTGGCAGGGGAGACTCAAGAAACTGGAGAGGAGCCCACCTCCTCAGACGAAAACCTACCGTCTGTGGAGTTTTCTGATCTTGAGGTTCACAGGGAAAACTTTGCCACAGAACAGTTGAAAGACCCCGCCCTAATAAAGGCATGGGAAAACGTAGTGAAAATAGATGGCGAGTTAGTGAACCCAGATAATACCTGCACTTACCCATACTTCAGCGTAGAGAAGGACCTACTGTATCGGGTGGCAAAAAGGGCAGAAGAAACCGTTGAGCAGCTTGTGGTGCCCAAACCTTACAGGAAGTTGGTGTTGGAGTTGGCCCATGGGCACATTCTTGGAGGTCATCTGGGGACAGAGAAAACCCGAGAGAGGGTATTACAGAGATTCTATTGGCCGGGGGTGATGAAGGACGTAGAAAATTATTGTTCCTCCTGCCCTGTGTGTCAGAGGTTGGCCCCGATGCCACATTTCCGTAGCCCGCTGGTCCCTCTACCCATCATTGAGGTCCCGTTTGAGAGGATCGCCATGGATTTGGTAGGTCCTATAATCAAGTCCGCTAGGGGGCACCAGTACATATTAGTTATAATGGACTATGCCACCCGTTATCCAGAAGCGATCCCTCTCCGAAATACCTCGGCCAAAACCATAGCCAAAGAGCTATCTCTTGTTTTTAGCCGGGTGGGTATTTGTAAAGAACTGCTTACGGACCAAGGTACACCCTTTATGTCCCGGGTTATGAAAGAGCTGTGTAAATTGTTCAAAGTGACGCAATTGCGTACGTCTGTGTATCACCCCCAAACCGATGGGCTGGTTGAAAGATTCAACAAAACCCTAAAACAAATGTTGAAGAAAGTGGTGGATAGAGATGGAAAGGATTGGGACTGTTTACTTCCTTATTTGATGTTTGCTATTAGGGAGGTGCCCCAATCCTCTACGGGATTCTCCCCCTTTGAGTTACTGTATGGGAGACACCCAAGAGGGCTGTTGGATATTGCCAAGGAAACTTGGGAAAGTGAGAGTTCTCCCCACAGGAGTGTGATTGAGCATGTCGCCCTGATGCAAGATCGAATTGCACAGGTAATGCCCATCGTGAAGGAACATTTGGCCCAAGCGCAGTTGGCACAGCAGAGAGTGTACAACCGTGGAGCCAAGACCCGTACCTTTTCCCCGGGGGATAGGATATTGGTACTTGTCCCTACGGTTGAAAGTAAATTCCTTGCCAAATGGCAAGGCCCCTACGAGATAATGGAAAAAGTGAGCGAAGTGAATTACAAGGTCAGACAACCAGGAAGGCGAAAGCCCGAACAGATCTATCACGTTAATCTGTTGAAAGCCTGGAGGGATAGAGAGTCCCTAGTCGCAGACACTTGGTCACCAGCTCAAACTGGTTGCGTGATTCCTGAGGTTGGAATAGCAGCCACCTTGTCACAACCCCAACAACAGGAGGTTAAGGAGTTTGTGCTTCGCAACAAGGAGGTATTCTCTGAGCTGCCGGGACAAACATCTGGGGTAGAGCATGACATCATTACCCCACCCGGTGAAAGGGTGAAGTTAAAACCCTATCGGATCCCAGAGGCTCGACGGGAGGCAATACGGGAGGAAGTACAGAAAATGCTGAACTTAGGGGTGATAGAGGAGTCCCAAAGTGATTGGTCTAGTCCCATCGTGTTGGTGCCTAAACCGGATGGGAGCTGGCGATTTTGTAACGATTTTCGTCAGTTGAACAAAGTTACAAAATTTGACACCTACCCCATGCCACGTATAGATGAGTTGATCGACCGGCTGGGAACAGCCCGATACATGACGACTCTTGACCTCACAAAAGGGTATTGGCAAATCCCCCTGGCCAAGTCGGCCAAAGAGAAAACCGCATTTGTAACCCCAGACGGGGCGTTCCAATATAAAAGAATGCCGTTCGGGTTACAGAATGCGCCGGCCACATTCCAGCGGAAAATGGACCAGATGCTGAGGCCCCATCGGAAGTATGCTGCGGCTTACCTGGATGACGTAATTGTCCATAGCACAGATTGGGCCTCACATCTGCCAAAAGTGCAAGCAGTCCTGGACTCTGTTCGGGAAGCGGGGTTTACGGCTAACCCCAAGAAGTGTACCATTGGGCAGGAGGAGGCCAAATATCTTGGGTACACCATTGGGAGGGGAGTAATAAAACCCCAACTCAACAAAGTCGAGGCCATCCAGAGTTGGCCACGTCCCAACAGCAAGAAGCAGGTACGAGCCTTTCTGGGAATCGCTGGGTATTATCGGCGATTCATTCCCCACTTTGCTTCTAAGGCTGTGCCCCTAACCAACCTGACGAAGGGGAAAGGGTCGGTCATGATTAAATGGACCCCCGAGGCTGAGGCAGCATTCCAATTCTTGAAACAAGCCTTATGTAGCCAGCCAGTGTTGTACTCACCCGACTTCTCTAAAGACTTTGTCGTACAAAGTGATGCGTCAGATGTGGGGTTAGGAGCAGTATTGTCCCAGGTCTGGAACGGGGAAGAGCACCCAGTCATTTACCTCAGCAGGAAGTTGAAGTCCCATGAGGTAAATTACGCCACCGTTGAAAAGGAGTGTTTAGCGGTGAAGTGGGCTCTAGATTCCCTTCGGTACTACCTGCTAGGTAGGCACTTTGACATGGTTACGGATCACGCTCCGTTAAAGTGGATGGCTCAAAACAAGGAAACAAATAGAAGAGTGAATAGGTTGTTCCTGGCCCTCCAGGAATTCAACTTCACAGTAAAGCATCGCCCTGGCGTTCAAATGGGGAATGTGGATGCTTTGTCTCGAGTACATGAATGCCTGATTGCTGGTGTTCCAACCCCGAGGTTAAAACAAGAGGGGGGGGTATGTGACAGCAGGAAGGTAAAGTCACCTGGTTGCATCCAGGGGGGCAGATATATTTCGCCCAGATTCAGGCTTTACGCCGACTTATACAACTAGGTGGAGAGTTGTATAAGGCTAGTGGGCTCATGGATGACTCATACCTCTAGGGAGAGGGCTGGGCGTCGTGCAGACAGGGAGTTGATGAGACCAGCTGAAGCTTGTCAGCTCATTTAGGCCTCTATAAGAACTCCCAGCTTCATTAGATGTTAGCTCATGCCTGGAACCAGACCTGTGTGGACTGTCTAGGGAGAGTGAACCCCTGTGCGGTGAGAAAAAGCCTGTGTGGCTATTTGCTTGGACACTTAAAACCAGGGACTTAGGGACTAGGACAGCACTAGGCTGATCCCAGTTGTTAGTTAGGAAACCTGTATGTTTAGTCAGAGGTCAACTTGACCAGGATTTATTTTGGTTATGTTTCTTTTGCTTTGCTGTGTTTTGTCACTGTAAATAGAAAATAAACCGCACCTTTTTGATTTTGAAAACCACAACCTCCGTTTGCTGGGCCTGTTTTGTGTGGGGAGCCCATCCCGGGGGTCACACACACCCGCTGCCGAGCTAACCCCCTCACACAAGATGGCGGCGACCACATCGAATGTGACGAGCGCACGCTCGTCGTAGTCGATGACATCACCGCATTCGTGCCATTCAAAAGAACGGTGGTTCTTTAGAATCATACGTGTGTACACTCGGCCGGGACAAGTTTCTTGTCAAGATTCTCGTCAGGAAAAACAACGTTTTTTTCCTCACGAGAATCTCGGCCGTGTGTACAGGGCTTCTCTCTTTGCCCCTCTCTCTCTTTGCCTCTCTCTCTCTTTGCCTCTGTCTCTCTCTCTCTTTGCCTCTGTCTCTCTTTCTCTTTGCCTCTGTCTCTCTCTCTCTCAGTGCCTCTGTCTCTCTCTCTCTCTCTCAGTGCCTCTGTCTCTCTCTCTCAGTGCCTATGTCTCTCTCTCTCTCTCAGTGCCTCTGTCTCTCTCTCTCAGTGCCTCTGTCTCTCTCTCTCTCAGTGCCTCTGTCTCTCTCTCTCTCAGTGCCACTGTCTCTCTCTCTCTCAGTGCCTCTGTCTCTCTCTCTCTCTCAGTGCCTCTGTCTCTCTCTCAGTGCCTCTGTCTCTCTCTCAGTGCCTCTGTCTCTCTCTTTGCCTCACTCTCTCTTTGCCTCTGTCTCTTTGCCTCTGTCGCTCTGTCTCAGCCTCAGTTTCTCTCTCTGCCTCTCTCCTCAGTCTGTGTTCCTCCTCACCTGCTTGTCCTGCATCATGGACATCGGTCCGGGGGATAGGAGGAGGCGGCCGCCATTTTTGTTCAGTGTCTGGCGCACTGTGATTGGGCGTATGGAGGTCATGTGCAGAGGCCGGAGTTCAGGATCACGGACAGGCCAGCCCCAAGCCGCACATGACCCCCATGGCCCAATCACAGGGCGCCGGACATTGAAAAATGGCGGCCGGAGCTTTGGGCGGCCGGGGACACAGGAATTGAATTTAGGAGGACTTGTCTCCTCCGCCGCGCGGCGCCGCCCCTGCACACAGTGCCGCCCCGAGGCCTGGCCTTGTTTGCCTAGTGGGAAATCCGGCCCTGCACCTGCCTGCCTGTCACAGTATAGAGACTAACAGGAACAGATCTAGCTAAACTCAATACAGTGTATAAATATATATACAACACCTAGGATGCATATATATCCTCTACACACTGTAACTGCAGCTAACTGACTCGCCTGCCTGCTCTATATAACTCAATATAAATGACACTGTCTGTCTCTGTTAACTCTCTTTTTTCACAACTCCAACACACTACACAAGGCCGCAGAGCCGGCGGCCTTATATAGTGTGGGGCGTGTACTAAACCCCCTGAGCCATAATTGGCCAAAGCCACCCTGGCTTTGGCCAATTACGGCTCTCTGTTCAGACGGCGCTGTGATTGGCCGGTGTCCTATCATTCTGGGTCCCCTATCAGATAGTGCCCGGGTTGGACTGCGCATGCGCAGTCCGAGATCACGGAAATCTCCGAGACTGAACATCTGTTCAGTCAGCTGTAGTTGGAGCATGCGCAGTTACGACGCTCGCTCCTGATGCTTATCGACGGCGCTCGCTCTATCAGATGGGGGACCCATCTCGATAGTAGAGAGCTGATCGCGCTCACAGCAATACAGCAAGGGGCGGGTGTATTATTGAGCAGTGCTTTTTTACAGGTTGGACATCTCCATAGAACAGCGCTGGCCGCGCTCACAGCAATACAGCAAGGGGCAGATGGTTTTTAAAAAGGGGCGGGTATATTATTGAGCAGTGATGTCCAACCTGTAAAAAATCACTACTCAATAATACACCCGCTCCTTTTTAAAAACTATCCGCCACCTTGCTGAATTGCTGTGAGCGTGGCCAGCGCTGTTCTATCGAGATGGGTCCCCCATCTGATACAGTGAGCGTCGTCGATAAGCATTGGGAGCGAGCGGCCTGTAACTGCGCATGCTCCAAGAACAGCTGACGGAACCGATGTTAAGTCTCGAAGATTTCCGTGATCTCCAATTGCGCATGCTCAGTTCAACCCGTGCACTATCTGATGGAGGGACCCATTCTGATAGAACACCGGCACATCTATGTTGACAAGGTGGTCATCTGCAGGCCTGGAAAGGACAACGTTGTCTATTTCATTACCACTTTGGATAAACAGGGGAAAACCCTGACTCTGCCGGATCCCTGGTTCTATTGGTGATTATCCAGAGGGACTGTCCTGCTTTTTTTCCCCTCACTTTGCCAAGAGACTTAAAAGAAAAATCTCTATGCTAAGAAAAAAGGACTATGGGGTACATAGTCAGATAGTGTCAGGGTCGGTGAGAACTTTGAGGTCAAGAGTTTTACCTACTTCAACACTTTTACACCTAAAGACTCTTTGTATGCTAAATTTCTGACACTAGGTGGTGGGAGTTGCTCATAGAGAGGGTTGGACTTTTAAGTTACAGCTTAGCTGTTTGCACTTAAAGCATAAAGGAAAGTTTAATTTCTTAGGAAATGCAGCTTTGCTTCCTGATGTACAGAAATGCTGTTTTATATTTTGCTTGTGTGTCTTTGTGTCTCTTTTTCAGGTAAACCGGATCTTCTGTCAAGCTGCTGGAGAGTGGGTGGTTTAGACAGTGAGTGAGGGGTTGTAATATATATTAAAAATGTGATCTTATTGTATGTTCATGTTTTAAAGTCTGTAACCTTTCTTATTTCCTTACCCTCCCCTCTCCCATCCAAGTTTTGTGGTTCAGATACTGACTCTCAGGATTGAGAGACATTTTTTTTCCAGACGCTGAGGACATTGTCTTTTTGTACTGGGGGGGGTGTGTAGCGCCCTGCTCCTGTTGACCATGCGCTCGCATGTAAATTTTGTGGATTATCTGTTCTATACATAGTTCAGATTCAATATTATGGCTAAATTAGCCTCTGCTCCAGCATTGGCTGTGTTGCGTGCAGTTCCACACTGTCGTCTGTATGTGTCGCTGTCACCACAGGCCAGTGATGGAAAGACAACAGGCTAAGGTGTATTGGGTGTCCCTTTTCCCCAGAAACAACCCAGTGGGAGTGGTTCACCGCTGTGCATTCTGGGAGAGGATACTTAAGGGGCAGACGCCATCTTTCTTGCTCTCTGACCTCATGGCCCGCCTGGTCTAAGGTATGTGACAACTGCTCTCCTGCCTCGGGGCCTGCTGGCCCGAGGCTACATGACTGCAAGTAGGCTCAGAAGCCTGTCTGGGGCATACTGGTTCAGAGGTGGTCCTGTGCTGTCTTACCTGCGGGAACAAGCCGAGCAATTGAAAAAGGCTGGTATCTGAAGAAGGGCCTGGTGACTCAATTGGAGGATGCATCCTAACCAATCTACCTCACAGTACTGCTGGATGGGCTTAAAGGGACTTGTGTTAGCTGTGTTCGCTTGTTTTTTGCTGATCACCGAATCCTGTGGCAGAGGATGGTACAAACAGTTATTGCTGATCATCGAATCCTGTGGCAGAGGATTGTACAAATAGTTATTGCTATCATCAAGTCTGTGGCAGAGACTTTTGTCTGTGCTAGGCCAGTGAGAGAGGCCTATCCGGGTGAGCAAGATCTGCTGACAAGGAGTTGTATTTGTCTTCTGGCTCTCAAGTTCCTCAGTGATCCGCACAAGGTATCTGAACTTTCCCTTAAAGCGGAGGTCCGCCCAGATTTTTTTTTTTTTTAAAAGTCAGCAGCTACTAACAGTGTAGCTGCTGACTTTTAATAAGGACACTTACCTGTCCTACTCGCCCGCGATGTCGGTCCCCTGATGGGGATCGATCGCTGCTGGCAGGTCCCGGCTCCTCCATCCTGACTAAGGGAAACAGGCAGTGAAGCCTTACGGCTTCACTGCCCTTTTCCTACTGCGCATGCGCCGCTCGCACGGCGCTTTGTGAATGGGCGGCTTGCCTCCTGGGATACACACAGTTCCCAGAAGGCAGCGTGCCCCATTCACAAGAAGAGGAAACGGAAGTTCTCAATCCGAGGATAAGGAAGAGGCACATTAGAGGCAGATTAGGGGACTTCCGCATAGCAACGGGCATTTCAGGTGAGTATAAATTATTTTATTTTTTTATATAAATTCTTTTTTTTTTTTATATGAATTTTAGGGTAAAAAAAAATGTCATGGCGGACCTCCGCTTTAACCCTCCATCCCTCTACTGCTCAAGTTGTTTAATAAAAAGCATTGGGAAAAAGACTAAGTGACTGGTGAATGCATCTGTGGGCTCATTGCCCAATTTAGAGCCAAGACAGTTTTGATACATTGAACTGTGGGGTAACGGCAGGACCAAAAATAACCAGCAGCTCCTACGGGGGTAGTGCTACACCAGAATTCTGGTTCTTGTAGTTTTGGGATGTCTGAATAATAAGGAATTTGATCTACGACATCTAGGAACAGGGATGAGCCGAACACCCCCCTGTTCGGTTCGCACCAGAACCTGCGAACAGACAGAATGTTCGTGTGAACTTTAGAACCCTATTAAATACAATGGACTCGAACGTTCGAAATCTAAAGTGCTAATTATAAAGGCTAATATGCAATTTATTGTCCTAAAAAGTGTTTTGGGACCCGGGTCCTGCCCCAGGGGACATGTATCAATGCAAAAAAAGGTTTAAAAAATAGACGTTTTTACAGGAGCGGTGATTTTAATAATGCTTAAAATGAAAAAATAAAAGTGAAATATTCCTTTAAATTTCGTACCTGGGGGGTGTGTATGATATGCATGTAAAGTGGCGCATGTTTCCCGTGCTTAGAACTGTCCCTGCACAAAAGTGTAATTTTTGAAGGAAAAAAAGTCATTTAAAACTCACTCGCCGCTATTAATGAATTGTCAGCTTTTATCAATACATAGAAAAGTCATTGATAAAAAAAAAAAAAAAGCGTGGGGGTTCCCCCAAATTCAATTACCAGGCCCTTTAGGTCTGGAATGGATATTAAGGGGAACCCCGCCGCAAATTAAAAAAAATGGCGTGGGGTTCCCCCTAAATATCCATACCAGGCCCATACCAGGGAGGGGGGCCGCTCTCTCGTCCCCCCCTCTTCCCCTACGGCCGGCCAGGTTGCGTGCTCGGATAAGGGTCTGGTATGGATTTTTGGGGGGACTCCACGCCATTTTTTTTTAATTTGGGGTGGAGTTCCCCTTAAAATCCATGCCAGATCTCAAGGGCCTGGTATGGATATTTAGGGGGAACCCCACGCCATTTTTTTTTTAATTTGCGTCGGGGTTCCCCTTAATATCCATTCCAGACCTAAAGGGCCTGGTAATTGAATTTGGGGGAACCCCCACGCTTTTTTTAAATTTTTTATCAATGACTTTTCTATGTATTGATAAAAGCCGACAATTCATTAATAGCCGCAAGTGAGTTTTAAATGACTTTTTTTCCTTCAAAAATGACACTTTGTGCAGGGACAGTTCTATGCATGGGAAACAAGCGCGACTTTACATGCATATCATACACACCCCCCAGGTACAAAATTTAAAGGAATATTTCACTTTTATTTTTTAATTTTAAGCATTATTAAAATCACTGCTCCTAAAAAAACTGCAGTTTTTAACCTTTTTTTTGCATTGATACATGTCCCCTGGGGCAGGACCCAGGTCCCCAAACACTTTTTAGGACAATAACTTGCATATAAGCCTTTATAATTAGCACTTTAGATTTCTCCCATAGACTTTTCGAATTTGCCGCAAACACCCCAAATTGTTCGTTGTTCGGCGAACGGGCGAACAGGCAATGTTTGAGTCGAACATGAGTTCGACTCGAACTCGAAGCTCATCCCTATCTAGGAAACGCAGCCAAAGCATTTCCCACTTTGGGAAAACAAGCTACCTCCCACGGTTGGAAGCTGGCTCCACAAAGTGGAAGAGATTAATAAGATGGAAGATCTCACACTTTCAGCACAAAACCAACAAGAAAAGTAGTCTGAGGTATGGAGACAGTGGAATATGTTTATTACTTCTGAAGAAGGTCTGAGCTTGCTCAACTCATGATGATCGGGTATATGTACTACAACTAAAATAGTTAACAACTAGTTATCCATCATTTACTCAGGGCATCCCCTTCCCTCAGTCTTCCCTTTCCCCGTTTTTCCCTTTATCCCCCTTTCTTTTTTTTTTTCTCTCTTTATATTTTCTCTTTTTTGTTTTGGTTTTGCTTATAACGTAGAAAATGGAAAATAGATGGGGTGGGGGTGGTATCTCTGCTCGCTGTAATATCAACATAGTGTCCTCCTCAGGGGTGTATGGAGATTGCTATGCAGGATGTGATTATTATCTTGTGATTAATGATTAGTGATCATATCTGTTATGTTATTGTTTATATATGATTGTTATGAGAACCTGGACTCGCCCTTGGCGGTAGAAATAAAGTATTTGAAAGAAATGTAAAAAAATAAAAAGCATTGGGAAAAAAACTAAGTGACTGGTGAATGCATCTGTGGGCTCATTGCCCAATTTAGAGCCAAGCAAGTTTTGATACATTTGTAGCGGGTGTTACATTTAGTGGGGTGTATCTGGGCAATAGATGGCTCAGATACATTGATTTTTAGGGATTTATGGACATTTTGGAGTGTGGGAGGTATAAATGGTGTCATGTTCCCTGCGGTCCCTGGGTGGCGCTGTCACCTGGGGCCGGGGTTGAACTACCATTCTAGAGCCTTGCCCTTTTTGTCCTCTCTCGGCAGTAGTGCGGTGGGGGCGGGGAATCCGCTGTGCCTGCTTGGAGAGGATATAGAAGGGGGCGGACATCTTGCGCACAAAGTCCATTCCCCAGGCACCTTCAGCCTGGGGGCTGCTGTGGTTCGTCTGTGCCCAGGCGCCCTTGGCCTGGGCGCGTGGAGTCGAGTTCCATCCCAGGCACCTTCAGCCTGGGGTGAGGTACTACATCAGGAGGCCTGGGGCCCAGTACCTTCGACTGGGTCCCGCGAGGGCGAAGCATTCCTAAGGTGCCCCCGGTATTGGGTGCCTGAATTCTGGGCGTAAGGGACCGGAGACGTGACCTCCCCGTAGAGCCAGCGCAGCATTTGCTGGTGCCGGTGGAGGCCTCTGGTGACCGTCTGGATGGATGTCTTCCTCTGACAGGGGTCGTTTGTGCTAAAGGAGGTACTTCATGTTCTCATGGTCTGTGGCAGGGACCCATCTTTCTCGGGTCAGTGGCAGGCCTCATCCAAGGCCTGTGGCAGGGGCCTCAACGTTCACCAAGGTCAGTGGCAGTGACCAAACTCACGGTCGGTGGCAGCGACTGTGCGCCAAGCCTGTTTGCACTGAACGGAACAGGAGAAACTTTATTCATTAGTTGTGCCTGGACCTACTCTTCCCTACACCTTGTCTGTTCTTTTAAAAGTCAACCAGTTCAAGTCAATAAAACAGTGTTGGACTTTTCTTGGTGTGGAACTCGTGTTACTGGAAGCTAAGTGTCCCTGTCAGTGACAGTGACAATCATCCTTTATTGGAGAAGCTAAGGTTCCGGCCTAAAGCGCAGACCCGATGGTAAACGGTTAGCTCATATCTCTGCATCCTACATCAGAGAGCCGAGCTGGTGGTGTGCATCTTTCCCCCTTCTCCCAGATACCCCTAGACAAGTAGAACCAGCCATGAAGAGAGGGGAGAAGCTGGGGGAGGACCGCTACACATTGAACTGTGGGGTAACGGCAGGACCAAAAATAACCAGCAGCTCCTACGGGGGTAGTGCTACACCAGCATTCTGGTTCTTGTAGTTTTGGTATGTCCGAATAATAAGGAATTTGATCTACAGTTGTGTGCGGCAATTTCTTTAATTTACCCCAGTACAAACACCCCCCCCCCCTTCATCTGCCCAGTACAGACACCCCCTCTTCATCTCCCCAGTACAGACATCTCTCCCCCATCTTCCTAGTACAGACACCCCCCTTCATCTCCCCCTCACAGACACCCCCCTTCATCTCCCCAGTACAGACACCCCCCTCTTAATCTCCCAAGTACAGACACCCCCCGCATCTCCCCAGTACATACACCCCCCACATCTCCCCAGTACCGACACCCCCTTCATCTCCACAGCACAGACACCCCCATCTCCCCAGTACAGACACCCCCTTAATCTCCTCAGTACAGACATCTCCCCAGTACAGAGACCCCCCATATCCCCAGTACTGTCACACTCCTCCTTCATCTCCCCAGTACAGACGCCCCCCTTCATCTCCCCAGAACAGACACCCCCCTTCATCTCCCCAGTACAGATGTCCCCCCATCTCCCCAGTACAGACACCCCCTTCATCTCCCCAGTACAGACATCTCCCCAGTACAGACACCCCCCTTCATCTCCCCAGTACAGACACCCCCCATCTCCCTAGTACAGACACCACCACCCTATCTCCCCAGTACAGACACCCCCCATCTCCCCAGTACAGACACCCCCCCATCTCCGCAGTACAGACACCTCCCATCCATCTCCCCAATACAGACCCCCTATTTCCCCAGTACAGACACACCCCATAATCTGCCAAGTATAGACACCCCCTTAATTTCCCCAGTACAGACACCCCCCCAATCTCCCCAGTACAGACACCCCCCTATCTCTCGACTACTCAAAACCCCCCATCTCCCCAGTACAGACACCCCCTTCATCTCCTCAGTATAGATACCCCCCTTCATCTCCCTAGTACAGACACCCCCATCTCCCCAGCACAGACACCCCCTTCATCTTCCTAGTACAGACACCCCCATCTCCCCAGTACAGACGCCACCACCCCCATCTCCTCAGGACAGAAACCACCTCCCTCATCTCCCCAGTACAGACATCCCACCCCTCCAGTACAGACACTCCTTCCCCAGTATAGACCCCTCAGTACAGATACTAATTCTCCAGTACGGACCCTTAAATACAAACACTCTTTCCTCAGTACAGACCCCTCAGTACAGACACACCTTCAGTATGGACCCTCAGTGCAGATAATCTTTCCTCAGTATGGACCCTTCAGTATAGACCCCTCAGCACAGACACTCCTTCACCAGTAAAGACCCCTCAGTACAGATATACCTTCCTCAGTACAGACAACTTACCTTTCCCATACAGAAACCTCAGTACGGATCCTCAGTGCAGATAATCCTTCCCCAGTATGGATCCTTTAGTACAGACCCCTCAGTACAGACACTCCTTCCCCGGGATAGACCCCTCACTACAGATATACCTTCCTCAGTACAGACAACTTACCTTTCCCATACAGAATCCTCAGTACGGATCCTCAGTGCAGATAATCCTTCCCCAGTATGGATCCTTTAGTACAGACCCCTCAGTACAGACACTCCTTCCCCGGGATAGACCCCTCAGTACAGATATTAATTCTCCAGTACAGACCCCTTAATACAGACACTCCTTCCCCAGTACAGACCCCTCTCTACAAGTATTCCTGCCTCAGTACAGACACCCGACCTCTTCCGTACAGAATCCTCAGTAAAACACTCCTTTCCAGTATGGACCCCTTAGTACAGATACTACTTCTCCAGTATGGACCCCTAAGTACAGACACTCCTTAGCCCAGTAGAGGCACACCTTACCCAGTACAGACACCTTACCTCTCCAGTACAGACCCCTCAGTACAGACCCTCCTTCCCAGTACAGAACCCTCATTGCAGATAATCCTTCCTCAGTATGGACCCTTCAGTATAGACCCCTTAATACAGACACTCCTTCCCCAGTAAAGACAACTCAGTACAAATACTACTCATCCAGTACGGACCCCATAATACAGATAATCCTTCCCCAGTATGAACCCCTTATTATAGATAATCCTTCCCCAGTATGGACCCTTCAGTACCAGAATCCTCAGTACAGATGATCTTTCCTCAGTACAGACCCCGCAGTACAGACACTCCTTCCCCAGTAAAGACCCCAAGGTACAGATAATCCTTCCTCAGTACAGACATCCCACCTCTCCAGTATAGACCCCTCTGTACAAACACACTTTTGCCAGTGCGGACCCCTCAGTACAGACACCCCTTCCCCAGTATAGACCCCTCAGTACAGGCACTTCTCCAGTTTAGACCTCTCAGTACAGACACCACACCTCTTTCAGTACGGACCCTCAGTGGAGATACTCCTTCTTCAGTAGGGACCCCTAAGTACAGACACTCCTTCCCCAGTAAAGACCCCTCAGTACAGATAATCCTTCCTCAATAAAGACATCCCACCTTTCCAGTACAGACCCCTGTGTAAAAACACTCCTTCCCCAGTACGGACCCCTCAGTACAGACACTCCTTCCCCACTACAGATAATCCCTCCTCAGTACAGAAACCCATCCTCCCACCCCAGTACACACAACCCCCACCCCCTAGTAGACACCCCCCCCAATACAGACTTCTCAATACAGACACCTCCTCCTCCCAAGTACAGACACCCTTCCCCTTTGTACAGCCCCCTTGACCTCTGCTTTCAGTACAGAACCCTCAGCACAGACACCCCTTACAATACACATAGCTCCCAACTGTCCCTGATTTCGAGGGACTGTCCCTAATTTAGAACAATGTCCCTCTGTCCCTTTCCCCCCTCATTTGTCCCTCATTTTGGTCTGATCTATATAGTTGTATACAGTGGCGGCCCGTTCATAGGGGGCGCCCGGGTGCCGCCGCCCCTCCTGTGGTCACCGGAAAAAAAAAACGGGCCGTTTAAGAGTTTTTCTTTTTAAATGTCCTTTTGTTCACACAATGCGGTGCGTCCATAGTGGGTGCAGAAGCGCCGCCCCCGCTCGCTTCTGCGCCCGGCCATCACTCACAACAATACATAGGTTCATGCATTGCATGAACCTATGTATTGTCGCCGCCGCTGCCGCCCACTATTCAGATGGCCAGCCCCTTGAGCGCCGGCCATCTGAATTACAGTGTCTGGTTGGCCTTTAGAAGTGCCTATCAGAGCCACCGGCAATCGGCTTCTAAATACCTAACGAGAGGACGCACGGGGGGTGCGTTCCCTGGCCAATCAGGTTTACCGGGTCTGATTACCGGTAACCTGATTGGCTGAAGCGACATCGAGGGCAGGAGAAGACATCGAGGATGGAAGAAGGACGGCGCTGACCCGAGGAAGGTAAGTGCAGGGCTGGGGGGGGACAAACTGGCTGCATTTGGGGGTCAAACTGGCTGCATTTGGGGGACAAACTGGCTGCATATTGGGGACAAACTGGCTGCATATTGGGGACAAACTGGCTGCATATTGGGGGGAAACTGGCTGCATATTGGGGGGAAACTGGCTGTATATTGGGGGGACAAACTGTCTGTATATGGGGGACAAACTGGCTGTATTATGGGGGACAAACTGGCTGCATTTGGGGGACAAACTGGCTGTATTTTGGGGACAAACTGGCTGTATATGGGGGACAAACTGGCTGTATATGGGGGACAAACTGGCTGTATATGGGGGACAAACTGGCTGTATTTTGGGGACAAACTGGCTGTATAATGGGGACAAACTGGCTGTATATTGGGGACAAACTGGCTGTATAATGGGGACAAACTGGCTGTATAATGGGGACAAACTGGCTGTATAATGGGGACAAACTGGCTGTATATTGGGGACAAACTGGCTGTATAATGGGGACAAACTGGCTGTATATTGGGGACAAACTGGCTGTATATTGGGGACAAACTGGCTGTATTTTGGGGACAAACTGGCTGTATTTTGGGGACAAACTGGCTGTATAATGGGGACAAACTGGCTGTATTTTGGGGACAAACTGGTTGTATATGGGGGACAAACTGGCTGCATATGGGGGGAAACTGGCTGCATTTGGGGACAAACTAGTGGCGTTTGGGCACAGTGGCTGCGTTTAATGGGCACAGTGGCGGCAATTGATGTTTTTTTTTTTTTTTACAGTTTGTTTGCGCCCCCCCAAAAAATTTGAGCACCAGCCGCCACTGGTTGTATATAAAATGCACGATTTATCTTTCAAAAAGTGTTTCCCAGTGCTAAACCTTTCATCCAATTTCTAAATTGCTGCTATTGTAAATTTCAAAAGCCATTATAAAGGAATAGTAATGGTAAAAAAAAAAGCAATTGTGGGTTGAACTAATCCTTTTTCTGGTATAATTCTCCTTTAAGGGGGGCGTGGCAGGGTGTGTGTCCTATGCCTACATACTTTTTGTAATAAGTGTCCCTCGTTCCCATCTCAAAAATTAGGAGGTATGCATTACAGACACGCATCATTCAGTGTGCCCGCAGTGTAAGAGTAAAACTTATTTTTATTTTTCCTACTTACCTGTAAAATCATTTTCTTGGATTACATCATGGGACACAGAGCAGGCTATAAACATTACTATCTGGGTTATGCTCCACCTATAGGTGAATGGAAACTGGCAGACCAAACAGACAGGAAGTCCCCCTCTATATAACCCTTTCTATTCAGGAAGTACTTCAGTTTTGTAGCAAGCAATGAAATCCCAAAAAGAGGGTAGGGACCTCTGTGTCCCGTAATGTACGCCAAGAAAAGGATTTTACAGGTAAGTAGGAAAAATAAAAAAATTTTTATCGTACACCACAGGACACAGAGCAGGCTATAAACAATTGTCATGAATCGCCAGTAATACCTTCATGCCATGTCTGTCTGTCTACCTGGTCTGTGTGTCAGCCTCGGGCTGCACTCTCACACCTGCATGGTTAAGTAATCTTCCCTCAGCGTGGCTCCACCCTAGCCTCTACAGCAGGCATGTCCAAAGTCCAGCCCACGGGCCAATTGCGGCCCGCGTTCTGGTTTTGAACGGCCCACAAGGTAATTTGGCCATGTATATCTTTTATGGCCCCCAACGATTCCCTGTGTGCTGGGGGCCACAAAAGATATACATGCTGGCTGCCTTGGAGTGGACAGGGAGGAGGCGGGACGAGTGCCGTACATACAGGTGAATTTCCTGTTTGCATGGCGGCGTCTGTAATAGGAAGTCCCGTCTCCTGCGCTGCCATTGGACGACTGTTCTGTCCATCATAGGAGGCGGGACTTTGTATTAAAGAGGCCACCAAGAAAACTGATTCTGCTGTATGTAATCTGTTGACGCTCATCCCACCCCCCTCCCTGTCCAATCAGGCTGCACTGATGGCAATGGTGAGTCTGCATTCATGGCAATGGTGGGGCTGCATTCATGGCAATGGTGGGTCTGCATTCATGGCAACGGTGGGGCTGCATTCATGGCAACGTGGGGCTGCATTCATGGCAACGGTGGGTCTGCATTCATGGCAACGGTGGGTCTGCATTCATGGCAACGGTGGGTCTGCATTCATGGCAACGGTGGGTCTGCATTCATGGCAACAGTGAGGCTGCATTCATGGCAACGGTGGGTCTGCATTCATGGGCAATGACCCTTATTTGCTTCACAGTACTTTATTTAAAATTTAAGTTTTTTCCTGAAACTTCCATCTTAATGTGAAGGTGTGTGTTATACGCTGATAAATACGGTATAGCCAAATAACACCCCCAAGCTCATCTCTTCACCACACACAGCCACAAAGGCAAGAGAATTCTTGTTGGGCAGAATTTTAATGGTTCAAAGAATGTCAGGCAAAATGGTCGACCCTCACGCACGTTCACTTCATCAAATCTGGCCCTCTTTGAAAAAAGTTTGGACACCCCTGCTCTACAGGATACACTATTTAACACTGTGCTGTCCAAGCCTGCCTTGCCCAAGCAATATTGTGTGTTTGGTTTTCTGTCTCCTGCTTTCCTGTCAGGGACTTGCCAGAAATAGAGGACGATCCCTGCTTCCCTCTGTATCTGAGCGTCGGCGCGCGCCAATTGCGCAACACGCATGCGCCAATTGCGCGCGCGCGTGCTCGCTAAATGACATGGCGCCATTAGGCCTTTAAAAAGCCAGCAGTTGCAATAGTGCACTGCTGTCTGATCTGCAGCTTCTGTGTATCTTTACCTGCATCTGCTATCTGATTACCTGGACGACCCGGCTCTGCTGACTTACCTGTTATCTCCAACCCTGACCTCGGCCTGCCTTGACCCTGCTACTATTACCTGTTGTTCCGTTGCCAGACCTCTGCCTGCTTATCTGATCCTGCTCCAGTCCACCGCATTGCTCTGCCTGACCACCTGATCTGACCCGGCTCGCCTGACCCTGCACCTGCCTGCTACTTGCTCTGTGTGTTCCAGTGTTGACCTGGCTTATCTCTCCTTGCTTCAGCCTGCTACTGATCCTGCTGTCATCCGCAGTTCCAGCCTACTTGGAGGATCATCAACCAGCTACAGTGTCAACCACCACAGTCTCCACAGGCACTCCTACCCCGCTGTGTTCCCGAGACCACTGTTCCCACTCCGGTGGCTCCTGAACCAGAGCTGTATGAGAGGTCTTCTCCTACAAGTCAGACTCGTCCTCTGAGGTACGTAACATTTCCGTGTGCTCTACGTCTGTTTCTGTTACCGATCTTGACTTGTTCTTTGACTATCCCTGCCTGCTTGTTACCCTGTCCTTTGGCTTGTTCTCTGTTTATTCTTGTCTGCTAGTTGCCCCGACCTTTGGCTTATCTCCTGACTATTCCTTGTTGTTCTGGGCTGCTGCCCCCTCTCTATCCTCCTGTAGCCTACCGTAAGCTGGGAGACCCTGGGGGCCATGACCTGGAGCCAGTTGCAGCGCAGACCATCCTCACCACTAGAGGCTCTGGTGAACACCTGCTGGTTTCAAACAAAACTTTTGTTTCAACCAAATTAAGGATCTTTCGTTGGGGTCATGATTCCAAGATGGCAGGTCATGCTGGAGCCCTCTGATCTTTCTTCCTCATCAGCCACCACTACTGGTGGCCTACTCTTAGTTCTGATGTTAAAGACTATGTTAAGGCTTGTCATGTCTGTGCCCAGTCTAAGTCCTCCACACAAGCTCCTGCTTGTCTTCTCATACCTTTGCTCATTCTTAAGGAGCCTTGGTCTCACATTGCCATGGACTTCATCACCGATCTTCCACCTTCTGAGAAGAATACAGACATTTGGATGGTAATTGATCGATTCTCCAAGATGGCCCATTTTGTTCCTCTTCCTGGTCTCCCTTCTGCTCCTGCCTTGGTTCCCATTTTTGTTTGAGAGATTTTCCGCCGTCATGGAATCCCTTCCCATGTAATTTCGGACAGGGGTGTTCAGTTTACTTCTCGCTTTTGGAGAGCCTTTTGCAAATCCCTCAACATTACTTTGGATTTTACCTCTTCTTACCATCTTCAATCCAATGGTCAGACTGGAAGGGTTATTCAGGAGTTAGAGTTCTTTCTCCGTACCTTGGTCTCGGCTCATCACGATGATCTTCCCTCAGCGTGGCTCCACCCTAGCCTCTACAGGATACACTATTTAACACTGTGCTGTCCAAGCCTGCCTTGCCAGAGCAATATTGTGTGTTTGGTTTCCTGTCTCCTTTTTTTTTTTTTTTTTCTCTTTATTGGAAAAAGTTTTCAAATACAAAACTCACCTAAATTGGTGTAAACATTCAAACATTCATATTTCCATTTTTCCCCCTTTTCCCCCCCCTCTATTACCTATTTCCCATTACCCTTTCCCCCCCCCCCCCCCGACCCCTCCCCTGATCTACCCATCTCTCTGCCTCTTTTATCTTATCATCTGTCTAATTCCGTCATTCCCTGTGCATGTTTATCTGACAGTTTGAAGACTCTCCATTTCTCCCATTTTTTTCTATATCCTTTATCTCCTCCCTGTTCTCCACGGCCTAGATATTCCATTTCGGCTGCGTGGTCAACTCGTTGTATCCACTCTTTTATAGCTGGTTTTGTTGTTTCTAACCATTTTTTCGGAATTAGTCCCTTTGCCGCGTTAAGCAGCACCGGGATCAATGTTCTTACATACAGTTTTCTTTTTATGTTTGTTCCGTGAAACAAACATATACAGGGGTCTTGTGGGATCTTCTCGCCTGTTATATCTTCTATATACTCTATAATTTCCTCCCAGTACTCTTTTATTTTTGGGCACTCCCACCATATATGCTTTGTTGTTCCCTTTTGTTTACAGTTCCTCCAGCATAGCGGGGAGTTATTTGGGTGGATTTTGTTCATCTTCTCTGGGGTCAAATGCCATCGTAGCATACACTTATAATTTGCTTCGATCGTCGTTATGTCGGTTGCGCTATTGAATACAGCCCTAATCATTTGTGAT
Organism: Rana muscosa; assembly: GCA_029206835.1. Taxonomy (NCBI): domain Eukaryota; kingdom Metazoa; phylum Chordata; class Amphibia; order Anura; family Ranidae; genus Rana; species Rana muscosa. The sequence goes on from CM055128.1 coordinate 124,547,970, forward strand.
TCCTCAAGCTTTTTGCCCATGTCCTGTCCCCATTTTTCTATACATGCTAGTGTTCCTTGTCTTTCTAATTCTGTTAAAATTTCATAAAGTTGTGATATACCATGTTTTAAGGGCCTATCCATATTACAGAGTTTTTCCATGGAGTTTAGTGTCTTTTCAACTCTGATTGGTTGTGGAAGAGTGCTTACTAGATGTGTTAATTGAAAATATTCCCATTCGCTAAGCTGCTGATCACCGTGTAACATTTTTATCTCTTGTCTTGTCTTTATTTTGCCCCGTGTCATTATATCCTTTAATTGTGTGGATCCCAGTTGCTTCCCTAACCGTGTCTCGTTTCCTGGTATAAAAAAAATTGTGCCTGCTAGTGAAATTAATGGTGAACTATATTTCCATTTTTCACGCCGGTGAATCGTATCCCATACTTTAAGTACGTTTTTAGTTATACTATATGTTTCTGTATCTAGTGTTCTTAATTTTGGCGGTATCCAGATGTTTTTATGTAGGAGTGTCATACTTAATATATCCTCCATTTGTACTCACTTCTTTTTGGTGTATGGATTTGCCCATTCTGCTAGTCTAGCTATTATGACCGCTTTATAATATCTCTGCACGTCTGGAAGTGCCAATCCCCCATTTTTTTTTTTCCGACTTAAAAGTGAGTAGTTTACCCTGGCCCTTTTTCCCTGCCAAATATATTTCGAAATTATAGTTTTAATCACCTTAAAAAAACGTTGTGGTATTTCTATTGGGAGCATTTGGAATTTATAGGTTATTTTATAGGGAGGGCGTTGACCCTCCCTATCCAAGATATAGGTCTCCTCTCCATGTTTTTCATTTCTAGTTTAATCTCATTTATTAACTGAATGAAATTAACTGAGTATAGTTTATCTAATGTTGGTGTTATTTTTATCCCTAGATATGTTAGTGCTTTTGTCTCCCAGGTAAATGGGAATTCTTTCTGTAGTACCTTTTCCTCTGTTTTATCTACTCCTAGGTTTAAGATTACGGTTTTTATGGGGTTAATTTTAAAGTTTGAAAGCTCTCCATATTTTTTTATTTCTCTAATTACATTAGGCAGTGATATCCTAAGCTTAGTTAGGTATAGGAGTATGTCGTCTGCATACGCAGCAACCTTATGCTCTTCCTCGCCCACTCTAACCCCCCCTATATCCGGGTTGTTCCGTATTTTTGCAAGTAACGGTTCTAATGAAATTACATATAGGAGAGGTGAGAGCGGGCATCCCTGTCTTGTTCCATTGAACATCTCGAACACAGGTGACACTCTCCCATTGACCTTAACCCTGGCTGTAGGATGGTTGTATAGGTTATTTACCCATCTCATAAATCTAGGCCCCAAACCTATATTTCGGAGTGTATCCATCATAAACCCCCAGTCGACTCGGTCAAATGCCTTTTCAGCATCAATTGACATGAGTACGACTGGGGGTTTTCTATCTTTGCCTTTACACATCAACAGTACCGTCCTTATGCTATTATCTCTTCCCTCTCTTCCTGATACAAAACCCGCTTGGTCCACATTTATCAGATCCGGCATTAGGTTTTTTAATCTCGTTGCCAATATTTTTGCATATAGTTTTATGTCTGCGTTTAGCAGAGCTATCGGTCGATAATTGGAACAAATAGTCCCATCCTTTCCTGCTTTTGGTATTACTGAAATATTGGCAAGGAGTGACTCTTTTCTTATTTCTTCTTCCTCTCCTATTTTATTTAAATAATTGCATAACTCCGGGACTAAGATTTCTTTAAATCTCTTATAATATTTAATCGAGAATCCATCCGGCCCTGAGCTTTTTCCCCCTGGCGTTTCTCGGAGAGCTTTATTTATTTCTTCCTGGGTAATTGGATCCTCTAGAGACTCAGCACTATCTAGGGGGATCTTTGGAAGGTTAGCTTCCTGTAGATATTCTTGTATTTACATTTTTCTACTTTCCTCTTCCTGTCTTGTCTCGTTAGTTCTAATAGAATATAGCATACTATAATATGCCTTAAAGATGGTAGCGATTTCGGAAGTTTTACATTTCATCTCTCCTCTCTGGTTCTTTTTCTTTTCTATGTAGTTAGAGGTTTTTTTTACTTTCGATAGTCTTGCCAGATATTTCCCCGGCTTGTTTCCCCATTTATATCTCTCTTTTGCTACGTTGTTAAATATTTTCCTTGTTTCCTGTTCCATCAGGTCTCTAAGTTGGCCTCTCTTGATTACTATCTTTTGGTGCGTTTCTCTTTCTTGATATGTTTTGTGTTTTTGTTCCAGATCCTGTAATTCCTTTATTATATTTTTCATCTGCAATTCTCTTTCTTTCTTTTTTCCTGCCCCAATGGAGATCAATTTACCCCTGATGTAAGCCTTATGGGCTTCCCATATTGTAGCTGAGCTCACATCTGGTGTATTGTTTGTCTTGAAATATTGTTCGATTTCACTCGTTATTATTTTACCTACTTCTAGGTCTTCTATCAGGTCTTCGTTTAAGTTCCATGTCCCCATTTTTTGTTCTATTTCTTTAAATCGTATTTTAACTATTACTGGGGCATGGTCTGAGATTGATGTTATGCCAATTGAGGTTTCAACTACGTATTCCAGGACTCCATGATCTACCAGCATGTAATCGAGCCTCGAATACGTGTTGTGCACCACTGAGTGATAGGTGTAATCCTTTGTACCTGGGTGTGTTATTCTCCATGGATCAACCAGTTGCTGGTTATATAATTTTTTCTTAACCAATTTTAATTGCTTTGTGTCTCGCATTGGTGCACTAGACATATTATCGAGCTCGTATTCCATTGAGAAATTAAAGTCTCCAGCCAGTATCACATAGCCATGTTTAAAATCCATTAGGGCATTCAGGATTCCCTTTAAATATTTTTTAGGATGTCTGTTTGGACAGTATACATTTGCTAGGGTGTATTTTTTCCCCTGAAGTATCCCTTTCAAGAACAGGTACCGACCTTCCGGATCTATTCTCCTGTCTTTCACAGTGAAACTAATATTTTTCCCCACCCCAATGGTTACTCCCTTTGCTCTTTTGTTTGGGGAGTCTCCATAATACCAGGTTGGGATCGCCCGTGAATATAATTTTGTGTTAGAATCCAACGCTATGTGAGTCTCCTGTAAAAAAATTATTACTCCTGAATACCTTTCCATCTCCCTTAATACCATATGTCTTTTTTCTGGAGAGTTGAGTCCTCTGACATTGTATGAAATAAAATTTACGTCAGTCATATGATTTCTTTTTCCTTGTTCTCCCACTTCTTACTCCTACTGATGTTTTTTTTTGTTCTGAAATGTGTAGATCATGCTCCCCTTCTCTTTTCCCCCCTCCCGTCTTTCCTTCCCCCTCCTCCCCCTCCCCCCCTCCGTCGTGCCCTTTCTTCTCCCCCTCCCCCCTCCCTCCTCCCCCCTCCCTTGTTGGAACCTTGACCTCATGGTCTTAGTGCAGGGTTTTCACTCTAAGTACCACTTTGGGCACTCTGCACCCTAAGCCCGAGGTGGCGTTCTGTTTGGCGCTGTTAATCCCCACTCCCCTATTACTAGGAATGTTGCCAATGCAGTAAGTGAGTCCAGGTCTCCCACTCCCTCTCTATGACTCTTTAGGTCTACTTTCTTTAACTCCCTATATTCCGCACCTCCCGCCCCCCCATTATCAAAAACAAAAACAAAAACAAAAGGATAAAAATTGTTTATATGACAGTCGCCTGCTATCTCTTCTGTCGCCTTTACTGTTTGTTCTGTTTAGTTAATTGGTATAGGAATTTCTAGCTTTCTACAAAACTCGGGTATCTCTTCGATAAATCTCAGTCTTGCCGAGATCCCATTTTTCCTCCCAATCAAGCATGCTGGGAAACCCCAATTATACTGTATCTCATGTTCCATGAGGACCTTCAATAGTGGTTTTAAATTTCTTATTTTTTTCAACGTTTCTTGGGATAAGTCCTGAAAAATCTGAATGTAGTTTTTTTCCAGTTTTATTGGTGACTTTCCCCTCAGGTTTCTCCACAATTGATTTTTTTCTTCCCAATTTTCAAATCGCACAATGATATCTCTAGGGTTTTCTTGCGACATTTCTTTTGGTCTTCTTATTCTGTGTGCTCTCTCGATTTTCATTGGGGATGTTATTTCTCTAACTAGTAATGGGTTACAAATTTTCATTATTATTTCTGATAGGTTCTCTGACTGAGATGTCTCGGGTACTCCTCGAATTCTTATGTTCTTCCTTCTGTCTCTGTTCTCTTGATCTTCTAGTTTGTATGCTTGTTCCTGTTGTTCTTTTTTAATAATTTTTATTTCTCCTTCCAACTTTTTTATGGTGATTTCGTTATAGTCTGCTTTTTTTTCCACTTCCTCTACTCTTTCACGCATGTACCCCATATTTTCCTGTATTACTTCCATTTGCGCTTTCATCACTTTTTCCAGAGCTGCAAACATTCCCTCTATTTCCTTTTTTGTTGGAAGTTGTCCCTTGTTTTGTTGTTCCTCCTTTTTTCTCTGCTCAAGCTCTGTTTCGGCTTCTTGTTCTATTGTAGACTCTGATAATGTATCTGTTTCTGCTGTATTTTTGTTCTGGGCTCTTTTCTTTTCCTTTTTCTTCTCCTTGCTGTCGATCTGGTTACTTTTGGCTCCTTGTTGTTTTTCAGTCGCCTGTTTTTCTCCATTTCCTCCGTGGGTTACATATTTATTCATGGGACCTGGGCTAGGGATTAAACTTAACCGTGGTGACTTTGGAGTTACCCCCCCCTCTTGTCCCCTTTCCTCTCGCACTCATATTACTCATTTTGTTTCTTCTGTTTCTTCTACTGGGTAATCTAGGCGCTCTAAGATAACAAGTCTGATGTGCGTTTTCCCCTGCCTTTCCCCTCCCTCTTTCCCTTTTCTCCTTCCTTCCCCCTTCCCTTTCTCTTCCCCCTCTAATGCTATTTGCCACTTATACCAAGTTCCCCATCAAACCAGGGGGTAGGCATGGATAAGCAGTTCCTAGGTTTTTATGGCAAGTTCTACTAATAGACAGTTCCACTCCAGGGGCTTTTTTGGTACTCCTTTCGGCCCCGAGCTCTAATTCAAGACTTCAGTGGGGGAACAAAGCTTTAACAATTTTATATATTTGTTACCAGTTTTCTATCTTTTATGGTGTTCCTGGCAGCTAAAAAGCTGCGATGCCTAGTAACAAATAATGCAACATTCCATAGTCCTCTATTGATCACTTAAAAGGAGGGGAAAAAAAAAAACCCACAACTTAATCCGTTCACAAACAGACTTGTTTCTAGCTTCTTGTAGCCATGCGTCCAATTTTAAGGAGAAAATATTTAATTCCCTGGTTACTTTCGTCCCAGAGGGTATAGTCCTCATTAAACTGTTTTTCTGTATTTTTTTGTGTTCTATTGCGTTTTATTTTGTTCACACCTCCCAGATTTAGGGGACGTTTCTGGGGTTCACTTCATAAAGCCCATTTATCTTTGGTACCGTTCAAGGTTGTATTTAAAACAAGCAGTAATCATCAGATTTCTTCCTCTGCTCCCTGCCATATACGGTTCCACTTTGACTCAGTTTGAGGTGCTTATGGTAAGGGGGGGAAGAGAGGAGAAAACACACTTTCTCTGACCTTTTAATTATTCTTGCTGTCCTTTTAACGTTCAGAGGTTCTTGGCCCGGGACATTCTTAGTGAGGGTTAAAAAAAAAAAAAAAAGTCCCGGCCTCCATGGAGGGGGGGGGGGGGTGGTGGGGTTTCCTCCTCCTACCCCTCTGAGATTTACAACCAGCACACCCCTCTAGAACAGTTAATCTCCAGACACTATAGTCTCTTTACAATCCGTTTTTCAAGTCCACATGTATTAATATCACCATGAAAGGGCAGTTGTATATCTATCATACCTCTGTGTCTCTCCTCTCTTCTTCTTTACTTTACTCACCACTACCCCTTCTCTGGCGAATGGCAGGGAGATCCATGCGGCGGCTTGCTGAAGACAGCAGGGGGCTCCGGAGGAAAGATCAAACGCAGCGTCAGTGGGGGGTGGTGGAGAGCCCGTCGCTCTCTTTTGTTGTGCTTAGTTGACAAGCTTCAGGCTTCTGGCGACAGCTCTACCCTATCCCTGCATGTTCCTCATAGATCTCCTATGGCGTCTCTGCTCCACGTGATCTGTTCGGCTGCGGGTTTTGCCGGGATCCCTCTCCTACAGCCTCACGCAGGGCAGGGGACTGAGGGCACAGGAGACGTGCAGATAGGTCAGTGCAGTGCGGGCCAGCAGCGGCACTCAGGCGGCGCTGTGCATGCTCTTAGAGCGGAGAGGGCTGGAGACCTGTTGTCTCACCTACATGCTAAGGCGCGATACCGGCGCCATTACGAGACTCCTCCCAGGTTGGTTTCCTGTCTCCTGCTTGCCGTGTGCTCTACGTCTGTTTCTGTTACCCATCTTGGCTTGTTCTTTGACTATCAATGCCTGCTTGTTACCGTGACCTTTTAGCGTGTTCTCTGTTTTTACTTGTCTGCTAGTTGCCCCGACATTTGGCTTATCTCCTAACTATCCCTTGTTGTCCTTTGTTGCTGCTTCCTCTCTATCCTCCTGTAGCCTATCGTGAGCGTGAGCTGGGAGACCGGGACCCTGGGGGCCGCGACCTGGAGCCAGTTGCAGCACAGTCCATCCTCACCACTAGAGGTTCTGGTGAACACCTGCTGGCACTTAGACTCCGCGCCATGGGGAATCTTATGCTCTAGCTCCCAGTGGGATCTGTGTTGGTGCTCCAGTGGACCTGCTTTTCTGAACCACCCAGAGTTCCATCCGCAGCAGTCAGCCATAGGGTCCACTACCATAGCGGTGCACTCCTGACCCCAATGGTGTGCATCTGTCAATACTATCTGAGACATCCCAGAGCAATACTCATGAGGGGAGGAAGACACCTTCTCAAGCACAGCTCCAGCTGCCCGGAACTTATACTGCAGCTTGTAGTACACTACAGGCCAAAAGCAGTATCTTCCATAGCTCTAACATCCACCTGGTAGAAGTTTGTGAACGTATGCACTGAAGACTAGGTAGCAGCCCTTCATACCTGAGCCACTGACACTTTATGGTGAATTGCCCAAGAGCCTCCTACCCCCCTGGTAGCTCTACCTTTCAGACCATAGGCCTTAATGACCAATTGGTGGATCCAATGGGAAATGGATGCCTTGGATGGCGTTTGTCCTTTTATAGCCCCCTCTGGAAACACGATCAAGGAGTCTGATGTCTTGAATTGTGCTGATCTTTTCAGATAAATTCTGACAGCTCGCACTACGTCCAAGGAGTGCAGCAGCTTTTCCGCTGAACAAGGCTCTGGAAAAAAAGAGGGAAGGACAATGTCCTGGTTCAAATGAAAATTCTAAACTACCTTTGGTAAAAACGAAGACTGAGAGCGAAACACCACCTTATCATGGTGTAAGACTAAGAATGGCTCTTTACAAGAAAGAGCTGCCAACTCCGACACCCTTCTTGCTGAAGTGATAGCATTCAGAAATACCAACTTCCATGTCAAAAAAATCAAAGGAATTCCAGGTTCCAACAGCTGCTTTTGCAAAACCGTCAAGACTAAATTTAGGTCCCAAGGACACAAGGGTGGCTTGTAGGGATGAGCCGAACATCCCCTGGTTCGGTTCGCACCAGAACACCGCAAACAGGCAAAAAAATTGTGCGAACATGCGAACACCGTTAAAGTCCATGGGACACAAATGTGAAAACTCAAAAGTGTTCATTTTAAAGGCTTATATGCAAGTTATTGCCATAAAAAGTATGTATGGGGACCTGGGTACTGCCCCAGGGGACGTGTATCAATGCAAAAAAATGTTTTTTCAGGAGCAGTCATTTTAATAATGCTTAAAGTGAAACAATAAAAATTCAATATTCCTTTAAATATCGTGCCTGGGGGTCCCCTTAGTCTGCCTGTAAAGTGCCGCATCTGTCTCATGTGTTTTACTGTGCTGCAGCAAAATGACATTTCTAAAGGAAAATTTTTTATATAAACTTGATTGCGGCTGTAATGTATTTCCCGGGTCCTGGCAATATAGATAAAAATCAATGAAAAAATTGCTGTGGGTTCCCCCCAGATATTAAGGGCAACTCCACGCCAAAAATAAAAAAAACTGCGGATTTTAAGAGGAACTCCATGGCAAAATTTAAAAAAATGGCATGGGGTCCCACCAAAGTCCATACCAGACCCTTATCTGAGCAAGCAGCCTGGCAGGCCAGGAAGGGGGGAGAGGGGTCCGCCTCCTGAACCATACCAGGCTGCTTGCTCTCAACATGGGGAGGGTGCTAAGGGCCTCATCCCCACAACCTTTTCCCGGTGGTTTTGGGGGTCTACAGGCAGGGGCTTATCAGAATCTGGAAGTCCCCTTAAAGAAGGGGGCCCCCAGATCCCGCCCCCCATGTGAATGGGTATGTACTCTTACCCATTCACAAAAAAAAAGTGTCAAAAAGTAAAAACCACAAAGCACAGTTTTTGACAATTCCTTTATTTAAAAAAAAAAAAAGTGTTCCGCGATGTCCATCCATCTTCAATCACGGCGTGGACGGACCCGAATAAAAAAAAAAAGAAGCTCTGCCTCAATGGTAGGCATCCTGCCGACTGCTGTCTCTTGGCTGTGACAGCTGTTATATAGGCATGGGTGGGGCCACCCGCTGATGGCATATTGATGTCAAAAGGGGCGGGGGTGACTCGGTTACGTCAACTTCATCTCTACTCCATGACTGGAGACAAGAAAGAATCCTCCCTATCACATATTTTCGGGGAAGCCATTTCTTAGATACTCTTAGTAAACACCTTCCTGGCATTCCACAGACAAAACCGATCCTGAGATTCCCCAATCCACTAACACCCGGGCTTCAATAGCCAGGCCGTCAAATTTAGCGACCATAAAGTAGGGTGGAATATTGGTCCCTGAGACAGCAGGTCTGGGCGGGCCGGAAGAGTCCATGGACCCTCCACCGCCATCCTTACTATGTCCAAGTACCAGGCCCTTCTGGGCCAAGCTGGCGCTGCCAATATAACTGGAATTACCTCCTCTCGCATCCTGTGCAAGAGACGTGGTAGCAACTGAAATGGGGGAAAAGCATATATCAAGGAGAACCGATCCCAGGGGGACCACCAGAGCATCCACTCTGATTGCCCACACATATTTTGCTCTGGACACAAATTGGTCCAGTTTGTTGTTGAACCTGGATGCCAACAGATCTACATTGGGGTACCCTACCGTTAGCAAATTTCCACAAGCACCTCGGGGTGCAGAGACAATTCCCCTGGAAGTGGGAGCTGGCGACTGAGATAGTCCGCCTTTCAGTTCTCTACTCCCGGAATATAGACTGCTGACAGAAAAGGCACATGCCGTTTTGTGAAGACCAGAATGCGGCTCATCTCCTCCTGAGCTGACCAGCTCTTAGTGACGCCCTGATGGTTTATATTAGCCACTGCTGTGGCATTGTCCATCTGGAACCTCATCGAACAACCTCGGAGCCTGACTGACCAGAACTTCAGAGCAAGGCGTACTGCCCGTGACTCAAGGATATTTATGGGCAGGCTTTGTTCCGATTCAGACCATTTCCCTTAGACTGTGAACTCCTCTGGAACAGCCCCCCAGTTGGAGAGATTGGCATCCTTAGTCACTATCTTACAAATTACTGGATGAAAGGACTTCCCTTTCCCCAAATTCTGATCCAGCAACTACCAATTAAGACTTTGCTGAACCTTGGGGGACAGGTACATGTGGCAATCGAAGGCTTGCACCCTCTTGTTCCATGATGACAGAATGTTCTGCTGTTACGGCCTGGAATGGAACAGTGCATAAGGAATTGCCTTGAATGAGGACATCATTCTTTCTGGCAAACTCATGCAGAGCTGAATGGAAGGATGCACTGATTTTTCTTGCAGGCAGTTGTCTAGCACTAGACCCAGATATTCCAGCTTCTGAACTGGTTCCAAGGCTTACTTTTCTTAATTTACAGTCCAGCCTAGGTGTTCTAGAAAACGAACCGTGAGAGTCACATTCTTCTTTAAGTTTTGCATCGACTGCTCCCTGAGCAAGAGGTTGTCTAGATAACCTAACACTGAGATCCCTTGAGATCTCAGCAGGCCCAAGACTAGAGCCAGAACTTTTGTAAGTACCCGGGGCGCTGTAGCAAGCCTGAAGGGCAGAGCCACAAATTGTAAAAGGTGAGACCTTCTATCTTGAAGCGTAGAAACCTCTAATGAGGTTAAAAAATCGGCACATGTAGGTATGCATCCTTTATGTCTATGGATGCAAGAAAATCTCCTATTTGCAGTGAGGCTACTACCGAACATACTAACTCCATCCAAAAAGACCAAATAGCTAGATATTGGTCACAGTGAGGCATGGACATGGACACAGTGAGGCATGCAGATGGACACCCTAGGCTTATACTCGAGTCAATAAGTTTTCCCAGTTTTTTGTGGTAAAATTAGGTGCCTAGGCTTATATTCGGGTCGGCTTATACTCGAGTATATACGGTATTCATTTTTTGCGAGGCAAGCTGACCAATTTTTTAACCACAAAATTCTGTGCATATGCACAGATAAAAGTGCTAAACGCGAAACCTGCTGTATTTAATCCTTGAGAGCATCTACCACAATTGAGAGATGCCAATTGTTGCCACCGCAGGATGCACAGCAGATCCTGCGAAGGAAAAAGTAGCTTTCAGTAGAGATTTTAACTTTTTATCAGCTGAATCTTTAAATACTTGAGAATTATCAACCGGACAAGTAAAATTCTTGCTCAGAGAAGACATTGCAGCATCCACATCCGGTATGCTCCATCTCTTAACAAATTTCTTCTCCATTGGATATAGGAAAGAAAATATTTTGGGGAGGAACAAAAATTCTATCTGGGTGATCCAAATCAAAATCTAAAAGCGGATGCACCGAAAAAGCCTGAGTGCTCTGTGGAGGTCCCATAGAACCCAAAGAGGAGTAGAGGACCTCCATACCTCCACCAGAGGTAGTTTAAATGCAGAGCGGACCATCTCTATAAGGGATTGGATCCATACTTTTTGCGCCCGAGAAGCCGATAAAGTCTCAGTCTCTTTAGGCACTGACTCCCCAGAAGCAGAGTCTTCCGCCTGACCATCCTCCAAATCATCAGCAATGATCTCATCAGCAATTATCTCATCCCCATTATCTACCCATTCCTGTTCTAACACAGTAGGATCGGGGGGGGGGGGGTCACTCATGCTTTTTCCCTTGCGTGACTGAGACAATCATACCAACAATTTTATTTTCTAACCCAGCCAAAGCTGAAGATAGATCATCTTTTGTAACATATGCTGATGCAGATGCATTGGTAGTAGCCACGTTGCCAGACAAGCGCAATGGCTCAGATTGACCTGTCGCTTCTGGAAGGAGAAGCTATTGTAGCCAGGAGCTGCTGGCGGTCCACTTATGCCCTTTCCTGCTGAGCCTGCCTCACTCTGCTTCCTGGAAGACATTACTTGCTCCAAAGCGAAAAACAGTACTTGAGCTTGTGATAAATGACACAAAACGAGCTCAGTACAACAACTCCCATGCAGGGTTGTGATCCAGCAAACTGCAGCTATCACAGCCCAACAGCAATGCCATGTATGCAAAATATATATACTGTGTATATATATATATATTATATATATGTAGCGGGTGGTTACATTTAGGGGGAAGCATCTGAGTGGTAGCCAGGCTCAGATGTACCAATTGTTAGGTCTCATTGACCATTTCTATCCCTGGGAGATAGTACTGGTGGTTAAGTTCACTGGGACCTATAGGTGGCACTGTTGCCATGGGTCCCGGGTTGAACTGCAGTACGAGGTTGTGTCCTTTTTGTCCCCTTTCGGCAGCAGTTCGGCGGGGCGGGGAACCTGCTGTGCCTGTCGGGAGAGGATATAAAAGGGGGCGGCCATCTTCCAGAGGGGTCGTCGGTTCCGCGCTCAGGCACCTTAAGCCTGGGTGCGGGTGTGTCGCCTCCGGGTGCCCTAGGCCCAGAGACGGAGCTGCTGTTCCATCTCAGACACCTTCAGTCTGGGGTGAGGTACTTCGAGAGAGGCCCCGGTCCCAGTACCTTAGACTGGGTCCCACAAGGGATTGAGGGCTCCTAGGGTGCCCCCTGGAAGTGGGTGCCCGAATCTAGGACGAGGAGGCCAGGGAGGTGACCCTTCCCGAAGACCCGGCGCGGTATCGCTGGTGACGGTGGGGCCTCTGGTAACTCTCCGGATGGATGTCCTTTCCCTGACAGGGGTCAATACTTTTAGAAGATAATCCACGTTCTCATGGTCTGTGGCAGAGACCCATCGTGAATCTGGTCGGTGGCAGAGACCCAATAACCGGGCCTGTGGCAGAGGCCCTATTTACCTGGTCTGTGGCAGAGACCACTCATGGTCGGTGGTAGCGACCATGCGCCAAGCCTGTTAGTGCTATTTAGAACACGAGAAATCCAAATTTAAGTTTGTGCCTGGACCTCCTCCCACCTTATCTGACCCGTGTTTGTCTCAACCCGTCTGCTCTAAAAGAGACTGTTTATTGTGCAAGAAGGAATAAACAAGTGTTGGACCTTTCAGTTGGTGTGGACAGTTGCTTACTGGGGAAAGTTAAAGACTTGTTCTGATTACTGCAGAAACAAGGTCAGCACTGGAGGCCTTTTTACACCAGTCGCAAGCAGAGCCGAGAAACTAACACCGCTCAACCTCCCTATTCAGGAGGGTACGGGCTTGTGGTGCGGTGTGCCTCATTCTTTTCCTGTGGAGGAGCCAAGCAGAAGAAAAGCAGGTAAAGTCTGGGGTTGGTGCGCTACATATATATATATATATATATTTCCTTTATACATTAAGAGTATTATTGCACTATTTATAATCACACAGTCACTTTAGAGGGAGTGCCGCATATTCACTACTTAAATAGTTCAGTTTACGCGCAGGAACGCATATGTATGTGAGCAGCACCCGCCACTTATACAGATCTTCACAGTAAGGTATAGGTAGCGCGGAAGTGTCCACAAAATCACTGTTCACTTTTTCTCCTGCACGGGAATGACATCCCCATCAGGAAATATAAAAAATCAGTGATACGCCACCTGCTTGATGCGGCTAAGGCATGCATTCCGCTTTGCTGGAGGTCTGCCCTTCCGCCGTCCATCGATCTGTGGCTCCGAAAGGTAGAAGAAATAAGGCAAATGGAGGATCTTACCCTTTCGGGGCAAAAGAGACAAGAGATATTCACTAAAACCTGGCAAACATGGCATACGTTCATATACTCTGAGGAGGGCCAGACCTTGAGAGGAACCGACATAATAACTTAATCACAATACAACGCAGTAGTAGGGAAAACCAAAAACTGTACGGGAAGACAGACCAGTCAGTAAATGGAAGAGGGCATATGGATGATAGAGACTCCATGGCCGCGGACGGTCTTCCCCCCTTTCCCCTTTACTCCCTCTGTCTTCTTTCCCTAATCCCACCCACTTTTCCCCCTACACCACTAGTTTCTTTATTCTATTTCCCGCCCCTGCCTTGATTCCCCCGTGCTGCGGTAGCTCCCCCTGAGATAGGGGGCCGCGGCCGGGGGGTTTGGGGAGAGGAGGGGGGAATTTTTTGTACAAAAAAAAAAATACAATAAAAACGGAGGGCGGACTCCGCGGGACTGCAAGCACTCATACAAACTCCCTACAGAGCCAGACAACTTAAGCTGCATGCAGGGGAAACTTCAGTGCAGGACACACATAGAGACGTAAGTTCACACAGAACCCCAAGCACACCACACTCTATCAACACACAGCAGCAGGCAATGCACTATACCCTGGTATGACACATGTTACTTAAACCCACAGGAAATGTTTAAGGGGACCAACCTGCTGTACATGCAAGTTTCATGTTGTTTGATTACTGTTTTATACTGTATGGTATATAGTACATATTACCCTGTAACCTGTTGGTCCTTGCGGGATCTGCTCCTTATGATAAATAAAAAATTAAAAAAAAAAAAAAAAAATCACTGTTCACAATATCGCACATTTGTCACTCCTGCTACCACTCATTACTGATCTTTGGCTTGTTCCTCGACTACGCTTTTGCTTAATGCCAACTTGCGACAACTTGTTACTGACCTTTGGCTTGTTTACTGAATATGCTTCTGCTCGATCCCTACCTACTATTTTATGCTACTGGATCCCTTCTTGTTCACCTCCTGGGAGGGTGATCCAGAGGACCGCAACCTTGTACTAACACGCAAAAAACGAATCTCCGCCATCAGGAGCTCTGGTGAATAGAGGAAGACCGCCATAGTGTGAAACCCTAAAAAAAATTATTTTGCTATTAAACCACTTCCACATTTCCTACTCACATAAAAAATTGCTATGCGTTGCACTAAGGTACATTCGCTTGTTTGCTGACATCAAGAGCACTCCATATGCTGTGGCCACGAGCGATCCGTTCCTACTCTTCCCCTGGTGCAGGCCAGGAAATGACAACATCCTGCACAGTACAGCTGGAAGTGACACATTATACACCAGGGGAAGAGTGGAAAGTTGGTCCTTTGGTTGGTGCTGAATGACTATTTATTGAGAAGAATAAGTACGAGTTGGACCATTTTCAGCATGTGGAAATTAAGTTACTGGAAGCAAAGGGGGATCATTCAGTAAAGGATTTGACTCTGGGACATACACACAAAGCCCGATAGTTCTGGCCTTCACCTTTACACATTGGAGGTCATGGGCTGTGGTGTATCTCATCCCTCCCCCCAGTACTAACCCCTAGACGAGACAAACAAGCCGTGAATGAGAAGGGGTGAGAGGGGTGAGGTCGCTACACGTGGGGGCATCGTGTCCGGGATGTGTGTTGTGTCTGAATTTGAACTTTGCTGTCCGGAGGAGTTCCGAGTAGGTCGGCCATGTTGGCCAACGCGCCACGAGGCACACCATAGCTGCGCAGTTCGTGGGCGGGGAGAAGAAAAAGCCCACGAACAAATGTAGAGTATGGGAGGAGTCTGGCCATGTGGAAGGACACACGTGGAGATTCCGGCGCAAAGGGGTCAGTGCGCATTGGAGCAGCAAACAGTCAGGATGACTTCAAATACCCCGTGGATTTCTGCTTCTTTCATCACGGAGATGACTTCTTTTGCTGCCCCGATCACGGACACAGGAATAAGGCTAAGGCCCCGAGGACGTTTGGCTCTGTATACCTGCAGAGACATAGAGGCCCTCGGTGTGATCTGTCCCGTCTGTTCGGGACTGGTGGTTAATTTGAAGCTGTTCGGACGATGTGAGGTCTGCAAAGAATTCCTCTTTGAGGTGGAGCCATCCACAGAAAGGCCTCGCGCCTTCCACCTCAACTACCTTACAGGTACTGCCACTCCGGAGGGAGAGATCGATGCCTATGTGTTTCCTGCGCGCACTGACCAGGGCGAAGTGACAGCCCAAGCGGAGACAAAGAGAGAGAAATCCGAGGAGCTCCCTGCTCCCACCGCCGAAGAGGAAAGTTGGCCTGGTGATGGCATCCTGTGGTCGTGGAAGAGCTTCGCCCCGTCGCTTGCCTGGCCTGGATGGATCTGGAGGGAAGAGCCCTGGACATCCCTGTTCTTCTGAAGGTCCAGGTGAGCCAGGGGTTAGGACTGTGTGTGTGGTTGGAGGTGTCGGCAGCCCACAGTTGGTGGGGGTCGTAAAGGGGAGTGATTCCGTATCTACCGGGAATTACTTGCCTGCAGAGTGTTATGACACCTCCGACCTAGAGTCGCTATCTGATGCCGGTGATGATGAGGAGATAGATGAAATCTTACACAAGAATGGATGGGACAAGATGCCGTTACCCTCGTCCCGTGTCTTAAAAGACCCACCTATGTCCGTTGGGGATAGTAGACCCCGGGTGGAGGCCTCGGAGCCTAGAGAGGAATCTGGTTCCCTGTATGTGATCCCACTTCTTGAGCCAGCGGTTGTTTCACCTGCTCCTGTTGCGGGAGTGCAACGTGCATCACTGCGGGCTCCTAGGCCCAAATCTACAGAGGTGGTGAATGTACCTCGCCATCCGGAGTCCATTGTTCTACCTGTAGTAGGGGACCGTGCCACAATGCCATCTCTGGCTAGGCTGCAGCGTCTCTTTTGTCAGAAAGTTGCCCGAGAATATGGGTGGGAATACCCATATCTACCCCGAGAATTGCTCTACGAGGTGGAAGTTTTTTGGCAGCGGTGGTACAATGATTTTGTCTGGACAAAGCTGAAAGTGCCTCATGCACGCCGATACCTCTCATTCTCACCTACGGTCACCAGAAAATTCAAGGACTGTAAGGCGGAGTGGATGGTGGGAAGGCACATCCATGCAGACAAAGTGGTAATTTGTCGGAAGGATGGAGGGAACATTGAGTACAGTGTGGAGGCTTTTGACCAGCACTTAAAGCCTTTGTTCTTGCCGGATCCAAAGTTCTATTTATAGGAGAAAGAGACTCCTTTCCATTTCTTTTATTGCTAAATTACAGGGACTGTGCTCTAACTCTTTTTTTTTGGGATGTTTTACTCTTCGGAGAAATGGGAGCTGTTGTTGTTTTGTTCTCCCTCCTTCTCCTTCCATCAAGGAAAATAAATCAGTGACTTTGGGGCTTAGCCAGTATAAGGTCACAGCACAGAGAAGCAGAAGTTCATCTGGATCTGACAAGTGCCTTTACCGCTGCATTGCCATCAGGTGGCGGTGTTGCGCAACGATTGTTTGCTTCACACTCTGCACTATACTTATTGGAGCGAATGGGTTTCTTTACGGATAGACCCATTCCTTCCAATAAAACACATACATTATGCTAGGATGTGTGTTTCTTTGTTTTTGTTCCCCTCTACAGGAGATTTCATCTATCAAGGCTGCTGAGAATAGGGTGGTCCTTAGATAGCTAGGGGAGAGATGTAAATGTGTGAAATCATTTAAAATATTTTTATGCCAAGTTCATTGTTTTATATTTTTGTTTCCCTTTCCCATTTAGGTCCTGGCACAATTCCTGGTTAAATTGTTGAGTTTGGTTCTATGCGAATGTTTGTCTCTGGGTCAAGCTTATGTTACCACTCCTTGGGAGACATGGGTTTGCACCAGACACTGGGGACCAGTGTCAAATCACCAGGGGGAGAGTGTAGCGGGGGTCTAAAATATAGGGGGAAGTGCATGGGTGGTAGTATGATCCAATGCACCCTGATTGCTAGAGAATTGGGAACTATTTACAGTCTGGAGGACTCTGGTGGTGTGAGGTTCCCTGTGGCCTACAGGTGGCACTGTCGCCCTGGGACGGGGTTGAGCCCACACCGCAAGACTGTGCCTTTTTTGTCTTTTCCTGGCGCTTGTACAGCGGGGCGGGGAACCCGCTGTGACGCAAATGGAGAGGAGATAAAAGGGGCGGACGCCCTTACCACAGGGTTTCAGAGTTCAGAGTCTGAGGACACGGCCGCAGCCTGGGTGCTGGCGTTCCGGAGTTCCGGGCCCAGATGCCCTCGACCTGGCCGGAGCGGGAGATGGAGTCCATCTCAGGCACCTCTAGCCTGGGTTGAGGTACTATGGCGGAAGCCTGGAGCTCAGTACCTTCGACTGAGTTCTGCGAGGGTGGAGGAATCCAAGGGGGCCCTAACTCCTTGGGTGCCCGTGTCTGAGACGAGGAGGCCGGTAAGCGGAACTTTTCCGGAGAGTCCAGCGCAGCATTGCTGGTGACGGAGAGGCCTCCGTTAACTGTCTTGGACGGATGTCTTCCCCCTGATAGGGGCTACGTTAGCGAAGGTAATCCATGTTCTGTTCAATATAGTCAGTGGCAGTGACTATTCGCCATTGGTGACACCACAGTGGTTAGCTCTATCTAAAAGGATTGTGTCTCGACCTACTCCCTACAAATACTGAACTGTTTGTTGGGTCCCAACCTGTCTGTGCTGAATGACTATTTATTGAGAAGAATAAATACGAGTTGGACCGTTTTCAGTGTGTGGAACTTCAGTTACTGGAAGCACAGGGGGGTCATTCAGTAAAGGATTTGACTCTGGGACATACACACAAACCCTGATAGTTCTGGCCTTCACCTTTACACATTGGAGGACATGGGCCGTGGTGTATCTCATCCCGCCCCCCAGTACTAACTCCTAGATGAGACAAACAAGCCGTGAATGAGAAGGGGTGAGAGGGGTGAGGTCGCTACAGTTGCATTTTGGATTCATCAGCTTTGATGTTTCCATTGATCCAAGTGCTGGTGGATGGTATTAGAGACTGATAAACATGACTTCCTCTGCCTGAAGAAGTGTATGAATAGCAACATATGTAGGATAATTGGTATAACTGCATCCTTTGTGCCTATGTAATTTCTACAATATAGACAACATTCAAATCACTCTATGTACTGATGTCATCCCTCAACATGCAGTGGCCATACAGTAGCTATAGAACCACCTGGAAGATAATGAAGGGCCTGACTGTGCTACCATACTTGATCCAGATAAGTTGATCCATGAATCATTTATTTCTGGGGTCCATTCTAAGCAGTTGAAACAGGCCTTGAAGGATCAAGTGAGGTCTGAAAACGCAGTGTACAATGTAGTGTCTGAGGAGCAAAGTGGACATAAACCTTGTAAAGAACTTATTTATTTTTTCAGCTAGCCGTGAGCCGCGTGTAAACCTTTTTTTTTTAGTTTAACTTCATAACTTCCTACTTCATGTTCCCACCCCCAGGTCCTCACACATCTATCTAAATCTGCAACACATACATATTCTACATCTTTCCCTGTTAAAGAAAAGATATGCATATCTAAATTAATTGTAATATAGAACCAATAAGATATGCAGCAAAAACAAACTACAATATAAAACACAAGTCTTGGAACTCTGGATTGGATTTACACACTCTTCCAGATCGAGTAACAACTTGTGGGGCTTGCAAGTCTGAAACCTCTTGCCTGTCACCATCATAATTTTGTTTTGGTTGTGTGTTACATCCATTTTTTGAAGTGTCAACTGGCACAGCAGCAGATGACTGTACTTGGGGTCCTAAAGTGATCATAGGCACATGGGCAGCGGCAGAACCATATGATTCAGGTACCTGTATGAGGTTAAGGCGGTTCCTTAAATAGGTCTTACCATCAGAATGGACAACATAGCTGTTTAGTTGGCAGGCCTTTCCATGAACCGTGGCCAGTCTTTGAAACCCATGGGTTGTCTCCATCCTTACCACCTGCCCAGGCTCCAGAGGACAAAGGTGTCTGGCTGATTTGTCATGACTTATCTTTCCTTTTTGCCTGAGTGTAAATAAAGCAGCCTGAACATCAATCTCAACTCGTGGCAGGGGTTGGGGTGGGACCATGGGAATCAGAGTCCTGGTTCTTTGTGATAGTAAAGGTTGTGCCGAAGAAGGCATGCCATCCCTAGGTGTGATGCGGAGGTTAAGTAGGGCTGCACAAATGTCAGAACCATCACTAGCAGATTTTTCCAGGAGATGCTTGGCCGATCTTACACTATGCTCTGCAAGACCATTGGATCTATGATAATTGGGACTGCTAGTGACGTGCTGAAAATCCCATTGGTGAGCAAAGTTCTTGAATTTTATAATTGAAAATGATGTTGCATTGTCAGTCATCAATTGATAGGGAATTCCATGTGTGGAGAATATCCGCTTTAATGTCCTGATCACTGTATTATTACTGGAAGTGTTTGGGAGGACATCAAATTCCCACCAGCCAGAGTATGAATCTACCAAGACCAGGTTGTGACGGGAGGGCCCGTGGAACCCAGATTCCCTTGGAAAGTATGGGGTACCCTTGTTTCAGCTCCCCATGTACCTCTAATGTCTAAGTTACCCTGTGCCAGGATGGCACAGGGTGACTGAGAAAATATGTCTTGGATTACCTAATATGGGACAGTGATATTTATCCACAATATCTCCCAGGATACGTAAAGACTATTCTTGGTTTGTTTAATTCTGAACCCAACATGTTAATTGAAAGAGCTGATTACATTGGCCTCTGTACAATGTAGGAGACAAGCCGACACCTACTGGAAGCTCCTGCTATTGTGTGAAGATGTCCTTGTACTTATTAGAAAAAAACGAAGCAAAAATACAGCCATATAGGCGTCAGAGTGCAACGAAGGGGGGGGGGAAGTTTGTGGTCTTCGACCTGCACCCTCATCCAGCACCTTCACACCCATTTCATAGGCACTCACACTATCGCCTCACATAGTTTCATTTCTATCATTGCCCCAATTATACACATTTTATTTTGCATTGTTCACATAGGAGTGCCTGGTGCGTTCGGATCCTGCTGGGGCGCTGCCTGTGGGGGGCGCCGCTGCTGGTCATGCCCTCTCAGCTCCCGGTCCTGTTACCCTCGGCTCACGGTCCCCGCTAGTGTACCCCCAAGTGCACATACAATTGTAAGTGACCCCTCTCTGTTTCAGGGATGGCTATATTGTCATTTATATTTTCTTGTAACAGACTAGTTAGTCTACCAAGATTTTTTACCATTCATTATTTTTCTTATTGCAGATCCTTCATATACATGCTCCTGACGAACGGCTTAAAGCCGCGAAATGCGTAGAGCTATTACCTGCCGTGTATACATTACACGCTTCCCTAGTTATGTGCCTATCACTTATCATTTTACAGGGACCACAAAGACCCCAGATCATGCAGACCACAATTGCTAATCATGCATACCTTATTATGAATAGTGGTGGAACCCTCTGTTCTGTCTCAACTACAAAGCGATAAAGTTCATCTCCAGGTTTAAGTAGGCCTTACTCAAGCTGGTTTGATATTCATCCCTTGCATCGATACAGGCAGTTTAACTCAATGAATAAACTCACAGTTAGGACGACAGACGATGAATCCTTTCGAATGTTCCGTTTAATGATGGATATTCATAGGTAGAAAAACGTTGCAGTTGTAAGCCACATGTAAGATGTTTAGCATGGAAGATATACAGGAGTAATGACCAGAATCAGGAAGTGGAGGAGATATATAAAGAACTACGGTGAGAGAGAGAGTTCAGCTAGAAAGAAGGGGACAGATCTTAAAGACACAGAGCAAGAATAATCACATAGTGTAACACAACACTCCCCGTCTGAAATCTTTAGATTTCATAACCTTAAACTAATATATATATTTTCAAAAAGTCCAATACTGACCTGGCAAAAGGAGTACTAACTCTGTAATTGGTCGACTAAAGGTTCGTGTCGATCCTCCCTTGGTTACCTTGACTTCTACCTTCCGGACTTTGTTATCGTCGCTGGGCATAACTTTAGTAATAAGACCCATAGGCCACTCATTCCGACAAACTTCCTTGTCTTTTAGAAGGATGAGGTCTCCAACCTTAAGATTCGGCTTAGATGCTTGCCATTTGTTACGACCTTGAAGGTGGTGAAGATACTTTTTCTTCCAGTGATGCCAGAACACATTGGCTAGATGCTGCACCTGCTTCCATTGATGCTCATAACGGTGTGACCGCAGCTTCTGTTTTGTACTTACAGAAGTGTGGAGTGAGGTGTTCACAGTTCTTATTTCCTTATCATCTTCAGGGTTTACTAGCCCATAGGTGGTGTCAATAGGGAGTAAGTAAGAGTCCTCACAGAAACCTTGTAGGTGACAGCCATAAGCTGTCCTGAAGAGCGGCAGGTGACACGGTTCTGGTTCCACAGTCAGCTGGGTTGAGTTCAGTGGGAACGTGATGCCATTGACTTGGTAGAGAGAATCTCTTGATACGTTCAACCCTGTTGCTGACGTACACATAAAATTGTTTTGTTTGGTTGTTTATGTAACCAAGTACTACCTTACTGTCTGTATAGAAGGTGAAAGAATCAATTCTAGTGTCCATTTCACTTCGTATGACCTCAGCAATTTCTACGGCTAGCACGGCTGCACAAAGTTCAAGTCTTGGTATGGTATGTGCAGGCTTGGGTGTGAGTTTTGCCTTGCCTAGGACAAAACTACAGTGTGATTCTCCATTCAGTTCAGAGGTCTTCAAATAGGCTACTGCAGCAATAGCTTCAACTGATGCATCAGAGAAAATATGAATCTCTCTCCGGTTAGCAGTTAAAATGGAACCCGGAACATAGCAACGGGGAATCTGAAGTTTTTCTAGTGACTTCAAAGAATATCTCCACCTTTCCCACTTGTGTTGATTCTCACTAGGCAAGGGAGTATCCCAGTCTGTTCTCAGTAGACAACTGTCTTAGTAAAATCTTACCTTGAATGGTAACTGGAGCAAGGAAACCCAGTGGGTCATAGATGCTATTCACCACGGACAGGACTCCTCTCTTAGTGAAGGGTTTGTCACAAGTTGACACTTGGAAGGTGAATTTGTCTTGCTTGATGTTCCACAACAAACCCAGACTTCGCTGTACAGGAGGCACATCTGTACCTAAGTCAAGGTTTTTTAGACTAGTGGCATAGTCCTCAGAGTGAAAGGCATTCATAAGTTCCTGGCTGTTGGATATAATCTTGTGCAGTCTAAGGTTTGCTACAGACAGCATCTCCTTTGTTCTGGTGAGAAGATCAATTGCTTCTTTAGCAAAGGAAAGGACTTAAGTGCGTCGTCAACGTAGAAGTTTCTTTCAACAAATTGACGGGCATCAGATCCATATTCAACTTCTCCAGTCTGAGCTGTTTTCCTTAGCCCATAAGTTGCCACTGCTGGGGAAGGACTGTTACCGAAGACATGTACCTTCATGCGATAATCTATAACTTCCTTGTTGAGGTCATTGTCCTTGTGCCATAGAAACCTGAGGTAGTTTCTGTTGTCTTCTCTGACGATGAAGCAGTGAAACATCTGTTGAATGTTGGCCATTACTGCTACAGGCGCTTGTTTGAAACGAATCAAGACTCCTATTAGACTGTTGTTCAAGTTGGGTCCAGTAAGGAGCATGTTGTTAAGAGAAACACCTTCGTGCTGAGCACTGGAATCAAAGACAACTCTGATTTGGTCTGGTTTGCGTGGGTGATACACGCCAAAGGATGGAAGGTACCAGCATTCTTCTCCCTCCTTTAGTGGGGGAGCAGGCTCTGCATGATCTCTGTCAAATACATTTTGCATAAAGTCCACAAAGTGCTTTTGCATCCCTGGTTTCCTGCTTAAGTTTCGCTTTAAGGAGGAGAATCTACTGATGGCCTGCTGTAAGTTGTTGGGCAATCTCTCTCTTGGGAGACGAAAGGGTAGGGGTGCTACCCAGTTATTGGAGTCATCTTGAAAGAACTCATTGTCCATTACCTTGATGAATTATTTGTCTTTCATTGAAGGAGCCAGTATGTAATCTTCACTGGTTGCTTTAAACACTGTAGAGCCGAAGTCGCCATCATGGCAGGAGAAAGGGCTTGTGTCACCTGAGATACCATGTTGCCATTCGTGGCTGGCTATCTTCTCTTTCACCCAGTAGTGATGTGGGCATGGCTCAAAGTAAGTGTTTCGGCCATTTGGCAGAACATTTGTCTTGAATGACGAAATGTTGGTAGGTCTTTTAATTTTGCCTATGCAGACATTGCCTATGATGACCCACCCTAGATCCGTGCGCTGGGCAAATGGGGCATCTGGGGGTCCACTGACTTGTCTGTGTACCTTGTGAACTCTTAGAATGTCTCTTCCTAACAGAAGAAGGATCTGAGCATCTTTGTCAAGCGGCGGTATCTCATTTGCTATTACCTTGAGGTGAGGGTGATGGAAAGCAGCAGCTGGAGTAGGGATTTCTTCCCTGTTAGCAGGTATCTGGTTGCACTCAGCAAGTGTAGGTAAGGGTAATTGCAAGTTACCTTTGAGAGAAGATACCATGAGTCCATGAGCCCTTCTTCCAGAAACCTCTATAGTTCCACTACAGGTACCCAAGGTGTAAGGATGAGCTTCGCCTTTTATTTCAAATAGATTGAACAATTCCGATTTTGCAAGTGATCGATTGCTCTGATCGTCTAAGATAGCATATGCCTTTAGAGACTTTTCTGGTTGATCCTTGTGGTATATGTTCACCAAGCATATCTTAGCACAGGACTTACCACAGCGGTCTTCTCCACAAACTTCAGTGCAGGATGAAGAAATGATGGTAGAATTAGGCACTTGGTCTGTATTCTCCCCGCCATGCGTTAACCTGGGAGGAGTGTTGGCAGGTTGTGCAGAGCTGGGCTCAAGAGGATGGAGGGCTTGCACATGTTCTTCAGAGCCACACTCTATGCACTTGATGGACACATTACAGTCCCTTGCAAAATGTTCTGTAGAAGCACAGCACCTGAAACATACCCTAAATGTCTTTAAAAGCTCCTTGCGTTCTTCCAGAGGCTTTTTCCTAAAGCCGATACATTTATTGAGGGGGTGTGGCTTCTTGTGCATGGGACACTCTCTGTTAGGGTTTTCAATCTTCCTACTCTGTTTGTTCATGGCCAGAACTGTGGTAGGAGTGGGAAGGATGTCAGTCTTTTTCATGGACACTGGGCCTCTATGGTTTCTATAGTTGCCCTGAAGACTGGTACTCTTAGGAAAGGGTGAGAAGAGGCTGTACTCACCGTAGGAAAAACTTGGATCGTTCTTGGTCTCTGCAATTTTCCTGATGAATTCACAGAAGAAAGAGAATGGAGGGAAGGAAACCTTGTTCTCTCTTTTGTATGATGACCCTAGTGCAGTCCATTTCTCTTGCAAACCATACGGGAGCTTGGAGACAATTGGGTTTACCCCTCTTGGAGTGTCAAGGTAACTGAGTCCAGGTAGTTTTGGGTCTGTCTTGGCTAGCTGAAGCTCAAGGAGAAGGTCACTCAGTCTCTGGAACTCCTTGTTGTCCTTACCGGATATCTTTGGGAAAGTTTCCAGACGCATGAACAAAGCATTTTCTATAGCTTCTGGACTGCCATAACTTTGCTCTAGTCGCTCCCATGCAGCTGTGAGGCCTGCAGTAGGATTGTCCATGAAAACCGATCTTAATGGCTTAACACGTGCAGCAGATAGAGGACCAAGCCATTGGATCAGCAGATTCAATTCTTGATCAGCTGTAATGCCAATATTGCTGATTGTAGTTCTGAAGGCACATTTCCAACTTCTGTAGTTCTCAGGTTGGTCATCATAACTTGTAAGACCAGTCTTTGTGAGCTCTCTGCGAAGCATGTACCTCACAAACTCTTCTGTCTCAGTTGTCTCCGCCTTTATGTGAGATGCTGTTGGCTGTATGGTGCTAATTGCGTTATCTTTGACATTGTTGTTAAAGGACACAGGGAAATATGGTGCAGCAGATGCATCCAGGTGAGTTGCTTGCTTGAAATCAGTTGTTCCAATGGTACGTTGATTCAAGGCTGTACCGATGACTGGAGATTGATGACTTGCTTGAAGCTTGCGCTGATGCTCTGTGACGTATGAAGGCAGGCAAGGTAGGCAGGTAGGAAATGCAGTGGAGTGATTTTGAGTGCAGGAAGTTGCTGGAACCTCTTTAACTTGAAGCTGTGAAGGAGTCTCTATGTAGCCGGGAGCATTGAAGACGATGGAGTGTGCACTGCAGTGGCTTAGGACATAGTCTTTAGTGCGTTTGAGGGGGTCTTCCATATCTGCTATGTTTAGGTTAATGCTGTCTTTCTCACTTGCACCTTCGTCTGCACTGATAGCTTGCTGTAGGACCCTTAGCTTTGCCACAGCTGCGTCATGTTTACACTGTTCATTTAAGGTTTCCATTGTTGCTCTTTGTCGTGCTGACTGCGCTTCCAACTCTGCCCTTTGACGTGCTGACTGCGCTTCCAACTCTGCCCTTTGACGTGCTGACTGCGCTTCCAACTCTGCTCTTTTTTCTGCATATGTCACCTGCACTTTGCTGGCTTCCACTTCAGCGCGGGCATTAATAAGTCGCTCACTGAGTGTTGAGTATCTTGAACTATGGGATCTTGACGAGTTTTTAGAATGTCTGGTGGAAACAGATCTGTGAGATGCAGTTTCCTGTAACAGCTTTATTTTTGCTTCTGCCTTTAATCTGGTTTGCTGGATAAAACTGTCTCTTTCAATATTGAGAGCATTGACACGCTTTAATTGCGTCATCGCACTTTCTGTATTCATGTTTTGTAAGACATTAGTGAATTTGCTGCTGGTAAGCTGATAAAGCTCATATGAGGCAGAAAGTTGTTTAATGGCACCCTCTAGTGTCAGTAGTTCACATTCAACAGACACTGTATTGGCTTCAGCAAGGATTTTCTCCCAGACTAATTCCAAGCTATTTGACAATTCAGTCCTTGAAGCTTCATAATTCTCCATTACTTTCCAAGTGGGTTTAAGTGAGCGTTTGGGTAACTCAGTTTCTTCAGGAACTTGTGGGGAGGTAGATGTGAGTTCACATGCAGAAGCTTGGTCACTCATGATAGCAGACTGACTGTGAAAGCAGGCAGGATCTGTGTGCTGAAATATGACACTGTGCAGATTGTCTCAGGCTATAAGGCTGCCATGTGCTGCTCTGTCCCTTCTGTCTTGCTATGAGGGCAGTAAATCTTGTCTGTTTCAGTACTGACCTGCAGAAATCTTGTAATTAGGCTGTGAAACGCCGTTTTTCTACTGTTCTGTCTCAACTACAAAGCGATAAAGTTCATCTCCAGGTTTAAGTAGGCCTTACTCAAGCTGGTTTGATATTCATCCCTTGCATCGATACAGGCAGTTTAACTCAATGAATAAACTCACAGTTAGGACGACAGACGATGAATCCTTTCGAATGTTCCGTTTAATGATGGATATTCATAGGTAGAAAAACGTTGCAGTTGTAAGCCACATGTAAGATGTTTAGCATGGAAGATATACAGGAGTAATGACCAGAATCAGGAAGTGGAGGAGATATATAAAGAACTACGGTGAGAGAGAGAGTTCAGCTAGAAAGAAGGGGACAGATCTTAAAGACACAGAGCAAGAATAATCACATAGTGTAACACAACACCCTCTTAACCCACAATGTGATTGATGTCTGTAATGCGTTACTACCTGAAATTACCATTTCAGGAATTGGCACTATTGAATGTGCGTTTTATGTATATGTAATCAATGTATTCTAACATGCATCCTTGTACTAATAAATGCTTTACTACCCACCACTCTATCAATTTGTTACCAAGAGCCTCATTTAAAGTCCCAACTTTTTCCCCCCCTTCGTTGCACTCTGACGCCTATATGGCTGTATTTTTGCTTCGTTTTTCTAATTAACAGGGATGGAGGCACATGGCCTTACCAGGCCTATGGCCTCATTCAAAGTCCCAATGGGATGGAGGCATTGGCCTTACCAGGCCTATGGCCTCATTTAAAGTCCCAACTTTCCCCTCCCCCCATTTTGCTTGTACTTATGATAATGTGTACTGTATAGCCGGTGAGCGAGGAGACGGGAAGTCTACCCTAAAAGGTCATATCTATGAGTCACCTCGTCTGTCTAAAGGATTAGTTAATTAGCTCATGTTAATTTATGTTCTGGTTACTTCCTCTTTAACTGTATATAAGACTTGATTCTGGTGCTAATAAACACTCCATGTTCAACAGACAAACAAGTATCGTCTCGTTGTGTGATTGTGAGCAGTTGGAATATATGATATCTATATCCAGACTGATAGGAAGCGGTATATGACGGAAGCACTCAAGCGGAGTGTGGGACGTTCCGTTACATTCGTGGCAGCAGTGGGATGCTTCCTGCAGTCTGGGACATCCAACCTCCACCTGGATCCAAGGTTCGGATAGCAGAAGTGGAGAGGAGAGGTACAGATACCAGCCGCCATGGAAGAGGAATTTGGAAGGAGGCTGCGAGAGAAGCAGATACAGCACAGAGGACCAGTATCAGAGCAGGTCCTGCTGGGATGGTTTGATTCTATCCACTGCGAACTCTGGAAGGAAGCGCTAGCCCGTGAGCAGCGACACAATGGAAAAGTTCTCCCCTCCAACCGGGAAAGGTACTGGTCGCAGTATGGATTGCAGTTGCTGTTGTTGGGAGAAAAACCGCACAAGGAGCAGACAGCTGAATTAAACAGGCTGGTCTAGGCAGAGATGCGGCTGGATGAGAGCTACAGAGCCTTTCGGTGGCATGTATCCCAAGCATGTCCCTGGATAGCGGATGACAGCCCAATGGAAGGCTTAAGCTACGGCGGCCTGGGACTGTTGTATGTGAAGCTGACAGGGGACTCTAACTTTGGGAGTGATTTGGAGTGGCGGTTGGACGAAATCATGGATTTCAGAGAAGGGCTACTGAACGTCTCGGAAGTGCACTGGGCACTGGAAGATATAGAGTTTCTGGCCATTCAGGAATGTGAGCTGGAGATCGCCTACAGACGGCTGCTAGACTCTGCTCAGCGCCAGGGCTGGGCTCCCTTTGCCTGGGACTATCAGGAAACACCAGTGGACAACTCTGAAATCCTGGCTGAAGAGTCAGCAATGTGGCAGAGTGACAGTGTGCTTTGCCAACCTGCCCCCGCAGCTATGGTCTTATGGCGGATGCAGCAAGTGCTGACTGACCTTGATGATCCTGTTTCTGCATGGGATGATCTTGAATGGAGGAATCATGCCAGAGAATCGGCAGTGCAAAATCTGGAGATTGCCATCCCCAGAGCTGAAGTGCTGACAGCAGGGCAGAGTCCTGCTAACCTCTGCCCAGCACTGATAGCATCTTCTGGGTTCCACGGACAGGAGATAGTGAACCTCTATCCCCAGACACCAGTTGCAGAGACAGAGGATTTGATAGACTTTTCTTCTGAGGAAGAACAACCTGATGACCCTTCAGCAGAAGAGCTGGTATCAGGGCCACACTTCACTGTGCTCTGCCCAGCACCAACAGCAGTATCTGTGGAGTTGCAAGGAACTTCCCCAGCTGAAGCGCTTTTAACCGGACAGAGGGTTCAAGACCTCTGCCCCACATATGTGGCAGTTCCGGAGGCTCAGGGTGAGAAGGTGGCGATCACTTCCCAGCACCAGATACAGGTAGAGAAGGGAGAGGAGGTATTCATCGTCCCTCCCCGACAGTTGGCCAGGGTGGAGAACGCAGTCTTTCCTCCCCAGCAAAGATCCGTGCACCTGGGAGACAGTACCCCAGACATGTTGTCCCAACAGCCAGATGAGGGAACGGAAAAGGAAGCAGCCAGCTCACCTCCCCAATGGCAGCTACACAGTTTGGGAGTGGAGGAATCCAGCCTCCTTCCCCAAGGGTTAGCCAGAGCGGATGATGTGGAATCCCCAGCAGAAGTACTGGCAACAGGGCAGAGTGCTACCAACCTCTGCCCAGCAACGGCAACAACTGTGGAGTCCCAGGGAGCCGGGGCAGTCGACCTCCCTCCCCAACAGTTATCCGGGGCAGATGGTTTGGGGTTTCCAGCAGAAGGGCTGGCAACAGGGCAGAGTGCTGCTGGCCTCTGCCCTCAACTAACAGAAGAAGGAGTTCCTGTGGTAGTGGATGGGACTTCGGTCTTCACTGACACAACCCCAGAAAATGGTGCGACACTGAGACAGGAGGATGTCAGCCTTGCTTTGCAAGCACTGGGGGGATTTTAATCTACCACAAGTGGATGGGACTTTAGTCTCCACTTCTATACCCCAGGAATGCTGGGCAGTCGGCCCAGATCCCCAAGAGCATGACGGAGTGAGCCCAGTCACCCTGTCTTCTCTCCAGCGGCTGAAAGGACTCCAGGGAGAAGGGCCAGTCCAGGCCTCTCCCCAGCGGCGGATATGTTCTCTGAGAGAGGCAGAGGTTGGCTGGGTGAGTAGTGCTCTGTTTGGAACAATTTGTTTGGGGTACTGTGTGGGTACAGGCATTAGAGGACTGGAACTATGGACTAACTTTGGAGTTAATCCGTCTGGGGTCTCCTCCTGCCTGCGGGCAGTTGGCTTTCAGATAAAAGTGGTCTCTGCTGTGGATTCACCACAAGATCACTTCTATCGGTGGCGGGAGAGGGCCCCCCCCCTCCGATTGCCTCCGCCGTGCTTTCCGGAGCCGTTGGTAGTGGCGGAGGCAATCGGATCCTTCTTGGTCTGTGGTATGGAGCTGACTGAGGGGAAGATGGCCCCCGCTCAGCTCCATACCATTGCAGGGCTGAAGCTCTTAAAGGGACATTTTTTTAAATTTTTTATTGCATTTTAGTGTAAATTGGAGATCTGAGGTCTTTTTGACCCCAGATCTCATATTTAATCACTTAAGGGCCGAGCCAATTTCTGAGATTTGGTGTTTACAAGTTAAAAACAGTGTTTTTTCCTAGAAAATTACTTAGAACCCCCAAACATTATATATATATTTTTTAACACCCTAGAGAATAAAATGGCGGTTGTTGCAATACTTTTTGTCACAAATTATGTCATTCTAAAAAAAAAAAAAGTCCCTTTAAGAGCATTGGGCGGAAGTGACGTTTTGACATCGTTTCCGCCCTGCAGTGATATGGAGACAGGTGGGGGCCATCTTCCCCTCACTTGTCTCCATACCCAGCAAGGGAACAGAACCGATCAACTCTGCCATTGCCGACGGCTCCGTTAAGTGGCGGAGGGCACTGGAGAGCAGCGGGAGATCACTTTTATCGGGAGCAGCGCCGATAAAAGTGATCTCGTGGCGTATCCGCCACAGAGACCACTTTTATCTTGTAGCGGACCGCCCACTGAAGAAGAGTATCCCGGGGTTATGGTAGCTAGCTGCTAACATAACAACGGTCTTCCTCTTCAAACAGCCGACGTATTCCTGCGGCGGGCGGTTCATAAGTGGTTAAGAGGTCCTGTCATGCTTTTTTTCTATAACAAGGGATGTTTCTATAACAAGGGACTGCCGGCCATTGGGGCCCTGGTTACAAGGCTTCCTGTCGGTGACCCAGGGGGACTTCCTTCACCTCCCTCAGGTGGTTGTACCTGGATCACCTGACCTTCCGCTAGGCTCACAACACTCTTCTGGAACTCTGCCGGAATACTCTCCATTCCATTCTATCAGGGCATAGGTGCAGTCTTCACCGAATTCATGTTTCAGGTCCAAGAGGTAGGACCCCTTCCCTGGGACAACCTTCCTCATAAACTGCCATACCTCTCTGTCAAACCACCGGACTCCTGGTAATCTCAGAATTATGGTTTGCTCCGGCTGACTACCATACTCTTGGCTCCACTGTGTGGCTGTGACGGGGTCCATGGTCTCTTCCACTCTGGATGCATCAACTGATTTGCTTGGGTGCCCCAGATGGGGTATCTCGGTGGGACCTCCATATGTAGCGGTACCCCCGTGGGGGCTGCTGATTGACTCTATACCCCACTGACCATCCCGACTCTGCAGATCCTCTCTTACCTCTGACACCTTGGGTTCCATTGTAGTTTTATCACGTTAGTAATAAGAAACTCAGTCAAGATCACTGAACCACTCAAAGAACATTTACTAAAGTGAAAAACGACATAACCACTATAACCAATTGCAACCTAATAAAGGTATATGTGAACAGGTGCCCTTTGGCAACACCAGGATGCTGGAATGAGGAGCAGGAGTGCTAGACGCTCCTGACACTGATCCCCTGAAGGCATTCAGATATTTATTTGAATAAATGTTATATATCCAGCTATATTTTGCGCATTTAGGAATGCATCCAGCTCTTTTTTAAAACAATCTACTGAGCTGGCCAGAACTCGTTTTTGAGGGAGTCTATTATACATTTTCACAGTTCTTACTGTGAAGAAGCCTTTCCGTATGTGGAGGTTAAATCTTTTTTCCTCCAGACGTAAAGAGTGCCAAGATGGCCCAATGTAAGTATACAAATATATCAACAATGGAGTTGTAAGCTGGCAAGGCCCGAGAACCACTGCCCTTGTGCCTATAAACCACCATACTAAGTATGTGCCAAGATGCCAACTAAGCCAATGTGAACTCTCTAGCTACACTGTAAGAAGGGGGTCGGCAACCTGACGATCCCGATCTACCTGTTGATCGCGAGCGGATGATGGGTAGATTGCATGGCCTCAGTGCCGACCCGCTGACAAGTGACCATCTCCCCACAGCAGCGCTGCTTACAGATGCAGTGTCTGTACAGCGCGGCTGCACAGGCTCCTCTGATTCTTCCGCGATCCACATCTGTTACGTCCACTTAGTACTTCATATTCAGGCACTCAGGATAGA
The DNA here is from genome assembly GCA_029206835.1 of Rana muscosa. Lineage (NCBI taxonomy): Eukaryota > Metazoa > Chordata > Amphibia > Anura > Ranidae > Rana > Rana muscosa. The sequence continues at coordinate 124,580,002 of CM055128.1, forward strand.
TATGAGGTGTGGATTAGCGGGGAAAGCAGTGCGCCAGGTCAGGTAAGTTTACTGCAAGGGCCACTAAGGAAGGTAGAAGCAGCTGTTAAAAAAAAATATATTATACAACACCAATAGCCTCTGCCCTCCTGGAGAACATAATCCTAAAGTGGTCTTCAGGAACAGGGTCCCATCAGACTGGTCCATCGTGGACATGGGCCTGTAAAGCAATTTGCAGCTAACCCACATGTTACACCAAAGGTGTCTGGGAAAGTGCCTCAGCAGAGTCCAGTGCCCTTAAAGCGGTTGTATAGTCTTTTTTTTACTTTTACCTACAGGTAAGCCTATACTAAGGCTTACCTGTAGGTAAAAGAAATATCTCCTAAACCTACACGGTTTAGGAGATATTTGCAAAAAAAGACATGCACCGATGTCTACGGCGCATGCGCGCCGTAGACAACGGTGCATTCACAGGGTTAATCCCATTCAGAATTCCGGCGCTGCCGGAATAGAAAGCTCCAGCGCGCATGCGTGGAGTGACGTCTTCGCTGCTCCGGCCAATCACAGCGCCGGAGCGGCGCTGTGATTGGCTGGAGTGGCGATACCCGGAAGTAACGTTCCGGGTATCTGAGGAGCGATGGCTGCGGTCGGAGCGGGGGACGAGGATGGCTTCGGGGGTCCCGATCTAAGGTAAGTGATTCATAATGAGCTAGTATGCTAGTCATACTAGCTCATTATGGCTTTTTCTTGCAGGTGATTTGAAAAAAAAAAATTTTCGTCTGGGTTTACAACCGCTTTAAGACACATTACAGGCTAACCTCTGCTTCTTCCTCATAGCAGGGTTTAGGTATGGCCTCCAAGGGTCAACTGATTTTGAGAGCTGCAAAATGAATCCTGCTGGCTTTGTAGAAACGAAAAAAGCTTACCAAAATAAAAAAACAGTAGAAAAAGTAAGAAAGGGTTTGCTTCCATGTGAGGGGACATAATGTCTGTTTGCCTACACTAGCAAGAAGCATGATGGGAGTGGAAGAGGTTATACTAGTGTAGCGGGGTATTCCCCTTTAAGACAGAGAGACAAGAAGTTCCAGGTGAGAGGTGAGTCGGGAGGAAGTAAAGAGACATTACTGGAAGTGAAAGCAGAGGAGAGAGAGACTACATCTCCCAGTACATCTTGCAGCACCCAGGGTAAATTGCTCCGGAACAGAGACTGCTGGGGCAGACTTTATAAAGGGGAGGTGGAGTTTGTTCGGTCTCTTTGGACACCCCTCTCCTAGCAAGAGGATCTCTGTGCTGAACTGCTGTGTGCACAAGGCCTGAAGCCTGGGCCTTGTGCTCCTTTCCAAAGAGCCCCTCTGCCAGCCTAGCAGAACCTTAGAGACATCTTCTCATCCTTGCTGCAGTACACCAGAAGGATTGAAGACTTGGATGTCGGTGGATTCCTGTTCCTAGACGAATCGATGGAGGAAACGGACTTGGACTTGTCCGGGTGGTGAGAGCTGTTTAAAGACAGATACTTTATCTTTACTATTCGTTGGGATTACAAAGTTGTTCTTCAAGTGCACTACCGAAAGATTGCTAGCGAATATTGTTTCACTGAACTTCCATTTAGATCAGTCAGGCCTGACTGCATAGGTAGACATTGCTGGGTGTTAGTCTACCCCTGAGGGGAAGTAGCTGTAAAAGGGCAGCGCTAGAGTTGCACAGCAATACTTAATTATTCTGATTACTCTGTTTATCTTTATTACTGTTTATTGCAGGGATCTGCAACTTGTTATACTGTTGTTTATTACTTGCCCATTAGCCTCAGTAAAATATCTGGGTCAAGTACATTGGTGTCAGTTTCACTTACTTTAATAGAAGTTTTAAAGTATATCACTGTGTGTGTTTGCCATAGGACTGTGTCACCTAGAGTTGCGGTCACGCGGTCCTATCTCCCCTTACTAGCTGTGCCAGTAGGGGGTTGAGCATATTGCCGGGGGTTGGCGGAGCTGTCTTCAGGGCCCAACTAAATCTGCGGCCTTCTTAGTTGGAGGTATCGCTACACGTGGGGGTTCTCGTCCGGGATCCTGATACAGCAAGCGAACACGCCAAAAGACCGGCATGGACCCGCTAGAAGTAGGACAGTGGTACACAATGGCTGGCGCAGATCCGGCCGCGGCGGCAGTTATTGAACTCCCGGGGATCTGGCAAAGAGATGCGATAAAGCAGTTAATGACATCCCTATCACCATGCCAGAAATCATGGGTGATGGATGTGAGACCACATGCTTCGTGTACATACGCATTAATAGAGTGGAAAGACGAAATTCCAGAGCATTTTAAAAGCCAGAGCATACAAGCTATGGATGGGCAGACCTACCATCTGACACATGCGCTGCCACATAAGGGAGATCGGTTCCAAATAAGAAAGTCATCATCTCCACAGATACCTCCCCACCATCCCCTAAGGCACAAGAGCAGGAGGATACAGAGAGTTCCAGATCATCACCGGCCACCCTCAGCACAGAACTATGCGCTGTACTGGGAGAGATTGTGGCCCAGTGCAAGAAGAATCCCACAGATTACCCAATGTCGGGGTACAGAAAGCTCCGGATATTCTCAGGGAGAAAACCTGTGCCCTCAGAGGAAGAAGGATTTGAGGAGTGGCTAGATGGCACCACTCAGGCCTTAGAGGAATGGGAAGTTCCAGAACGCAGCAAGAAACAGCGAATTGCTGAAAGTTTGAAGGGGCCTGCTCTGGATGCCATACGCAATGTCAGGGAAATTCCCCGTCTGTTGTCACCAATCTGCGCTCTGTGCGCATGCGCGGCAAAACGGCGCATCAGCGCATGCGCGTGCGTGGCGGGACGGCGCTTCGGCGTGCTCGGGTGCGCGCACCGGCGCAACGACGAATGCGCGTGCGCAATAGCTCGCCAATGGGACTACAGGCGGGCCTATTTAAACAGACGCAGTAACACTATCTGGTTGCTGGTTTGTCAGCTTTACTGTGTTTCCTTGTGCCTGAAAGAAGTTAAAGTTCTCCTGCTGTGACCCGGACCGGATTTGACTACGCTTCTGCTTCTCCTGAACCTGACCCCTTGGCTTGCTAAACAGACTTCTACCTCTCTCCTTGTGCTTGACCCTCGGCCTGTGACCCGGATCTGCTGCCTGTCTCCAGCCCTCTACCTTCTGCCTGTACCCTGGACTTCTTGCCTAACCTGACTGTTCTGGTGCTTCCTGCTAAACTCCTAAACGGACTTGTGCCTTGCTACTGGTTGCTGTTTGACCCTGTCTACCCTTGGTGTTTGATTCCTGGCCTGTTCTTCAGACTCATCCCTGCTAGATTCTTCAGCAAGACACCTCTACCTGCTGGTGGCCAGTCCTTAAGACACCTCTACCTGCTGGTGGCCAGTGCTCCCTCGTGCTGTCCTCTCCCTGTCTCACCTCCAGGGGGCGGAGTGCGCTTGGGTGCAAGGGTGAACCACTCTCGGCACCTCGGCCTCGGTAAGTACGTAGCCTGATAGTACAAACCAGCCAGATGTCTGAGGCCGACAGAGTGCGTTCCCCATTTGACACCCTCTGCCAGCAGGTCTCCACCCTAACGGACACTGTCCAAAGACTCCAAGAGGGATATACCCAGATTGATGGCCGTCTTCAACAGCTCACCGGTCTCCTAGGGCCAGGCCCCACAGCTGCCACCTCTGCCAACACCGCCACCAACTCCCAAGTACCTACGAGTTCTACAGTAGTGATGGCCACCCCTGAACCCAGGGTCCCTATTCCGGAACGTTTTTCGGGTGTCCGCAAAAAATACCGGGCCTTTAAAAACGCCTGCTCCCTCTACCTTGCCCTCCAACCAAGGACCTTCTCTTCGGAAGCAGTAAAGGTGGGGTTTATCATCTCTCTCTTAACGGATGACCCTCAAGCCTGGGCCCATGGCCTGATGGAGCAACAAAGCCCCATATTGGACTCAGTAGAGACATTTTTTGAACATATGGCTCAATTATACGATGATCCCCAGCGATCAGCCACGGCCGAGTCCGTCCTCCATAACCTAACTCAGGGGAGAAGACCGGTGGAAGACTATACGTCGGAATTTAGGAAATGGTCCGCCGACACCAAATGGAATGAGGCGGCCCTCAGATACCAATACCGCCAGGGACTATCTGAGACTCTCAAGGACAAGCTGGCCAGGATCGAAACCCCCACTACCTTGAAGAACCTGATCCAATCCGCCATACAACTCGATAGGCGTCTGCGTGAACGACGGGCGGAGCGATTTCAATCTCCTCGTCCCAACTGGCCTCCATCCAGGACTGTACCTCACTACCCACCAACCTCTGCGCCTGCAGTCACACCTCTTCCTGAGCCAGAACCCATGCAGCTCGGGTTGGTTCGGGCTCCCCTGACTCCTGAGGAAAAACAGCGAAGGCGCCAGGCCAATCTGTGCCTATATTGCGGGGGTGCCGGCCACTTCCTCCTCAACTGCCCCGTAAGACCTAGTAAGTCTATCTCTAAAGACACTTTAAACTATCAACTCTTTGACAACCCTCAGTCTTATGTCATTCTCTTTGTGTCTCTACAGCTGCCGGAAGGGGCAATCCGCCTCCCGGCAATTATTGATTCTGGAGCCTGCAGCTGCTTCCTGGACTCTGCCTTAGCCTCAAGATTCCATGTCCCCACTCAACCTAAGGACCACTGCCTTCAGATCCACCTGGCGGATGGGTCCTTGCCCCGTTCAGGGCTGATCACGCAGGAAACCAAACCTATCCTTGCCATCTCTGACTCGGGTCATCAAGAACTTCTCCGGTTAGACCTCATACCTTCCCCGATGTTCCCCATCATCCTGGGTCTTCCCTGGCTACAGGCACACGAGCCCCTCATAAATTGGGTGAAGAAAGAGGTTAGCTTCACCTCCTCCTATTGTTCCCAGAACTGTCTTGCCTCTGCCTCTACGGTCTGCGCTTCCATGATTGCCAAGCCGGACAACCTACAGCATGTTCCTTCAGTCTATCTAGAATTCCGGGACGTGTTCGATAAGCAGCAAGCCGACCATCTACCACCTCATCGGCCCTATGATTGCCCTATCGATCTCTTGCCAGGCTCCAAAATTCAGTTCGGACGTATCTTTCCGTTGTCCGAAACCGAGTTGAAAGCCCTCAAGGCTTATATTGATGAAAACCTCCAGAAGAGATTTATTCGCCCTTCCTCCTCTCCAGCCGGTGCAGGAATCTTCTTTGTGGAAAAGAAAGACGGGTCCTTAAGACCCTGTATCGATTACCGGGACCTAAACAAGATAACCATTAAGAACAGGTACCCACTACCCCTTATTCCGGAGCTATTTCAGCGCTTCCGATCTGCTCGGGTCTTTTCCAAACTGGATCTACGGGGGGCCTACAATCTTATCAGAATCAGGGCCGGAGACGAGTGGAAAACCGCCTTCAGATCTCGTTTCGGACACTTTGAGTATTCGGTCATGCCGTTCGGTCTTTGTAATGCTCCAGCCACCTTCCAACACCTAGTCAACGACATTTTCAGACAGCACCTTGATGACTTCTTAGTAGTGTACCTGGACGATATCCTCATCTTTTCCACCAACATCGAACTCCACCGGGCTCATGTCATGAAGGTCCTCACCATCCTTCGGAAGCACAAACTCTACCTCAAAGCTGAGAAATGCGAGTTCGAAAAGACCACCGTACAGTTCCTCGGCTTTATCATTTCCATCGATGGGGTCGCGATGGACCCGCAGAAGGTGAAGGCCATTCAGGACTGGCCAGCCCCAACCGACAAGAAGGGGGTACAGCGGTTTATAGGCTTCGCCAACTTCTATAGGAGATTCATCGTGGGCTTTTCCTCCATTGTGGCCCCAATAACCCAACTTACCCGGCAAAATAACCGTTTTCACTGGTCTCCAGAAGCTCAGGAGGCCTTCTCTCGCCTCAAGGACGTCTTCACTTCAGCACCAGTACTTCAGCACCCGGATCCTCTACTGCCGTTCACCCTGGAAGTGGACGCCTCTGAGACAGCCATCGGAGCCATCCTCTCTCAAAGACGAGGCCCCAAGGCTCTCCTGTATCCAGTAGCCTTTGCCTCTAAAAAGTTGACTCCCCCGGAGCGAAACTATGATGTAGGGGACCGGGAATTACTGGCCATAAAATTCGCACTGGAGGAATGGCGATACCTTCTGGAGGGGGCAGTACACCCCATCATGATCTTCACAGATCATAAAAATCTAGAGTACTTAAGAACAGCTCAACGTCTACGCCCCAGGCAGGCCCGTTGGGCCCTTTTCTTCACCCGGTTCAACTTTCACATTTCCTATAGACCCGGCTCCAAGAATGGGAAGGCGGATGCGCTATCCAGGATGTTTCCGGAAACCCCTCAGTCGGCCCAACCGGGCACCATTCTGTCAGCTCAGAACTTTCTGTTGATTCCCCGGGCCGATCTACTCACCTCTATTAAAATCGCTTCCGGGCTCTGCTCTGAGCCGGTCACTACCTCCCTGGAGAAGCGGGACGGCCTATTCTGGTCCCAGGACAAGATTTTCGTCCCTCTGGAAACAAGACCGCTGGTCTTGAGGACCTTCCACGATCTCAAACTGGCAGGTCACTTCGGAGCACGTAAATTGTCGGAACTTGTCTCCCGCTCCTTGTGGTGGCCAGGCTGGAGGCAAGATTGTAAGTCTTATGTCGCTTCCTGCACTCAGTGTCAGCGTAACAAGGGGCCAAGCACCAAGAGTTGGGGCCTGCTCAAACCCTTACCCATTCCTGAGCGCCCTTGGGCGGACGTGTCCATGGACTTTATCGTGGACTTGCCTTCCTCCGGAGGGTTTACCACGATTCTGGTCGTTGTGGACCGCCTCTCAAAAATGGCTCACTTTTTACCGATGATTGGGACACCTTCAGCCATGGATACTGCTCAAATCTTTTTTAAGGAGATAACCAGGCTTCATGGAATACCAAAGAGTATCACCTCCGACAGAGGGGTCCAGTTCACTTCAAAATTCTGGAAGGAACTCTGCAAGTCACTAGAAGTCAAAACCTGCCTCTCGTCAGCGTACCACCCCCAAAGCAATGGCCAGACAGAAAGAACCAATCAGACCCTGGAGCAATACCTCCGTTGTTTCTGCTCTGCTTCCCAGGATGACTGGGCATCTCTACTTCCTTACGCAGAGTTTGCCTATAACAATTCAATGCATTCTGCTACCAATCAAACCCCCTTTTGGGCCAATTACGGTTTTCATCCCTCCTTTCTCCCTGAAAACATCCCCGAGAGCCCTGTTCCCGCGGTCCAGGACCGAGTGGCTTCTGTCCAGGCGAATTTCCAAAGTCTCCAGGAGATGATGCGGAATGCCCAAGGATCCTACAAGAAATTTTATGACCGGGGAAGGAAGGAAAACCCGGTGTTCAGAGTCGGGGAAAAAGTTTGGCTTTCCGCCGCCAACCTCAGATTGCCTATTCGCTCTCGAAAGCTCGGCCCTAGATTTATCGGGCCCTTCAAGATCAAACGAGCTATTAATCCTGTGGCTTTTGAGCTAGCATTACCTGATTCCTATAGGATTCACCCAGTGTTCCACTCATCTTTATTAAAACCCGTCATTCCCAACGCCTTTCCTGGAAGAAATGAACCTCCTCCACCACCAGTTGAAGTAGATGGGGAAAAGGAATTTGAGATGGAATCCATCATGGGCTGTAGGAAAAAAGGCAGACAGTTACAATACTTGGTTAAATGGAAGGGGTACCCCCCGGAGGACAACTCCTGGGAACCATCCAGGAACTTGCATGCTCCTCGCCTAATACGAGCCTTTCACCAAGAACATCCGGAATTAATGGCCAGTCTGGGCGTCCGGAGTCCGCCCCTCGGGGGGGGCACTGTCAGGGAAATTCCCCGTCTGTTGTCACCAATCTGCGCTCAGTGCGCATGCGCGGCAAAACGGCGCATCGGCGCATGCGCGTGCGTGGCGGGACGGCGCTTCGGCGTGCTCGGGTGCGCGCACCGGCGCAACGACGAATGCGCGTGCGCAATAGCTCGCCAATGGGACTACAGGTGGGCCTATTTAAACAGACGCAGTAACACTATCTGGTTGCTGGTTTGTCAGCTTTACTGTGTTTCCTTGTGCCTGAAAGAAGTTAAAGTTCTCCTGCTGTGACCCGGACCGGATTTGACTACGCTTCTGCTTCTCCTGAACCTGACCCCTTGGCTTGCTAAACGGACTTCTACCTCTCTCCTTGTGCTTGACCCTCGGCCTGTGACCCGGATCTGCTGCCTGTCTCCAGCCCTCTACCTTCTGCCTGTACCCTGGACTTCTTGCCTAACCTGACTGTTCTGGTGCTTCCTGCTAAACTCCTAAACGGACTTGTGCCTTGCTACTGGTTGCTGTTTGACCCTGTCTACCCTTGGTGTTTGACTCCTGGCCTGTTCTTCAGACTCATCCCTGCTAGATTCTTCAGCAAGACACCTCTACCTGCTGGTGGCCAGTGCTCAAGACACCTCTACCTGCTGGTGGCCAGTGCTCCCTCGTGCTGTCCTCTCCCTGTCTCACCTCCAGGGGGCGGAGTGCGCTTGGGTGCAAGGGTGAACCACTCTCGGCATCTCGGCCTCGGTAAGTACGTAGCCTGATACGCAACCTGAAGATGAGCAGGAAAGACTGTACTGCACAGGACTACTTGGACATCTTGCAGAATGTGTTCGGTGGGACAGAAAAAGTTACCGAGCTCACCTATCAGCTGGAGCACTGCTACCAGAAAACAGGAGAGAAACTGTCAGAATATATGGGACGTCTAGACAAGATCCTGCATAGAAATATTCTGAAGAAGGGGATCGACCCAGGGAAGGTAGACGAGGCCCGGGCTCAGCAGGTATTGAGGGGAGCTCAGCCCCTGGATCCTATTGCATTGGCGCTGCGCACCCGACAGGACGGGAAGAACCTGGAATACCCCGACCTCATTCGAATGGTCAGAGAGGAAGAGGCCATGTGGGAGGAGAAAAAGAGGGAACAGCCAGTCGAGCCAACCAAACCTCTGGTGGTGATGGTCAGCCCGGCCATGACCCCCGAAAGAGATGCAGAAGTGGACACCCTGAAATCGCAGATGTCCCAAGTGTTGGAGATACTGACCTCTTTGATGGAGAAAGATCAAAGGAAACCAGAAAAGAAAAGTCCAAGAAAGGAGTTGTTCCCGAATACCTCAGCGCCCGCTTCTCTACAGGATCGTGAAGAAGAGGTGATTTGTTACAACTGCGGAGGGATTGGTCATTTTGCAAACATATGTTCCAGTCCCAGGAAGAAAAAGATAAATAACCGCCAGCCGGCGGAAAACTTCAGAGGGCCCCGGTGAAGGAGTCAACCGGGTGCCCATCATTTTCAGTGAGCTCCAAACTGAATGAGAAACAGAAGAAGAGAGAAAATAGAACACCTCAGAGGAAACACAACATTCTCCAACAGAGATACACCGCAGAGAAAGGGGGCAAGACCCCTCAGAAGAGACACAGCACTCCCCAGAGGGGGTGCACACCTAAGAAAAATAACAGTATCCCTCAGCGGGTTCCTACACCCATAAAAAGGAGGGAAGTCAATGCATACCAGGCTCAAGAAAGGTTCAAGTCCAAAGGGAATAGGACAAGAGAGAGTCCAAAAGGGAAAGGTCTGAACTAGGCGACCCCTGCCGGGCCATATCCGGAGAAGCTGGTGGGCCCATCTCCTATAGTGCCCATTCAAGTGGAGGGAGTCTACACCAGGGCCCTCTTGGATACCGGGGCACAAGTGACCCTACTATACCGGGACTTCTACGATAGGCACTTGAGTCATCTGCCTATCCAGAAGATAGAAGAGCTGGAAATATGGGGAATTGGAACCCAGAGTTTCCCTTACGACGGCTATCTTCCCATCAAGATGACCTTTGACCCATCCGTGGCTGGGAAGGCCGAAGTGTTTGACACCCTGGCAGTCGTGTGCCCTAGGCCGCCTGGAGCCAACAAGAATTCCCTTATGATAGGGACGAACACGGACCTGGTCCGAAGACTCCTGACCCCTCTAGTAAAAGAAGAGGGGCGAACAGCCACCAAGATCCATCCCATGCTGAAGACGGCCTACCAACGGCTGGTCCAAGAGCAGGAGACCCCTGGAGAAGGGATAGGGAAGGTGTGGAGACTTGGAAGAGAAGGGGTAGTGTTGCAGCCCGGCGAAGTAACCTGTCTCAGAGCCACTGTGAAGCTTACTTGGGAGCAGCCTGGTCCCTTTGTCGTGCTGGAGTCAGACCCAAGGGGTGAGTCCTCAGGTCTGGAAGTGATACCGGAAGTGATCCCGCTGAAGGTCCTGAAGAAGGCCCATTGTAGAGTTCCAGTGAGTGTTAGGAACACTACCAGAGACCCCATGGAAATCCCAGCCAGAATGCTGCTAGGCCAGGTGAGCCCTGCGGCCCCTGTTACCCTGTCAGAAGTGAAGAGGACAGGTGAAGGAGGAGATGCTTGGGAGAAGCTGTCCATGGAAAACCCGAATCTGCCAGGAGCTTGGAAGGAGAGAGCCAAGGCCCAGTTGAATAGATGGGAGAAGATCTTCTCTAAGGATGAGTTCGATGTGGGGTGTGCAAGGAGTGCCACCCATCGGATCCGCCTCCAGGAAGACAAGCCCTTCCGAGAGAGGGTCAGGCGGGTCCCCCTAGCAGATCTGGAGGATCTAAGGGAACAACTTGCAGAACTCAAGAGGACTGGTGTGATACGGGAGTCCAGAAGCCCCTATGCCTCTCCCATCGTGGTGGTCAGAAAGAAGAATGGATCATTGAGGCTCTGTATCGACTACAGGACTCTCAACAGGAGAACCATACCTGACCAATACACCACTCCGAGGATAGAGGATGCCCTACAGAGCTTGTCTGGAGCTAAATGGTTCAGCGTTATGGATCTCAAGAGCGGGTACTATCAGATTCCTATGCACCCAGAAGACAGGGAGAAGACAGCCTTCATAACCCCAGTAGGGTTCTTTGAATTCAACCGGATGCCCCAAGGTCTGTCTGGAGCCCCAGCGACTTTCCAACATCTCATGGAGAAGACTGTAGGAGACATGAACCTTATTGAAGTCCTTGTATACCTGGACGATGTCATTGTCTTTGGGAGAACCTTGGAAGAACACGAAAGGAGGCTGGAAAAAGTGTTGAGAAGACTCAGTGAGGAAGGACTCAAGCTTTCGCCTGAGAAGTGTCGGTTCTATCAGTCTTCTGTGAACTATCTGGGGCACATAGTGTCTGAAGAAGGGGTGGCCACAGACCCTGAGAAATTGGAGGCAGTTACCTCCTGGCCACGACCCACCACAGTAACCGAACTCAGATCCTTCTTGGGGTTCTGCTCCTATTACAGGAGGTTTGTGGAAGGATTCGCCCGAATTGCCAGGCCATTGAATGAACTACTCAAGACCGAGGGGGAAGAGGACGACTAAGGGCCCAGGAAGCCGGGAGAGTCAGTCAGAGATCAGTGGAACCAGAAGTGTGAAGAGGCCTTTCAGGCATTAAAGGAGAGCCTAACCACTGCCCCAGTCTTGGCCTATGCAGACCCAACCAAGCCCTATGAACTACACGTAGATGCTAGTCATGACGGTCTGGGAGGAGTACTTTACCAAGAACACGAGGAACAACTGCGGCCTGTTGCCTATGTGAGCAGGAGCCTGACCGCCTCTGAGAAGAACTACCCCACTCACAAGCTAGAGTTCCTGGCCCTTAAGTGGGCGGTAGTAGACAAGCTTAAAGACTACCTGTATGGGGCGGAGTTCACTGTGAAGACCGATAACAACCCCCTTACCTACCTTTTCACCACGGCCAAGCTGGACGCCACTGGACACAGGTGGCTGGCCGCACTTTCTGGATTCAACTTCAGCCTAAAGTATAGGCCAGGGACTGGGAATCGAGATGCAGACGCTCTGTCCAGGAGATCTCATTCTCTCACCAGTGACGTAGAAGATTGGACCCAAGTGGCACCGGACGGGGTGCGGGCCCTTTGTCAAGGAGCTGAATTCCAAGCTCGAGGAGGTTCCAGAGCAGAGGAAATAGGAGTTACCATGGTGGGAGTCCCCAAACACTACTGTGGAGTAGCTCAACTGGGAGAGGACAACCTGCCAAGATTGTCCAAGAAGGAGTTGAGGTGTGACCAATTGGAAGACCCCATGGGGAGATTGGTCCTGGAGGCCCTGGAGAATCAGGATCCAAACAGACTCATGCGTCAACCTTCAAAAGAAGCTCGCCTGCTGAGGAAAGAGTGGGACAGGTTGCAGTTACATCAGGGAGTGGTCTACCGAAGGGGCCCCTCTGATGACTCAGAAGATAAGTGGCAACTGTTCCTCCCAGAGAAATATCGAGAGACTGTTCTGATTGCCCTGCATGACAACCATGGCCACCTAGGGGCTGAAAGGACCTTTCAACTTGTCAGAAGTCGGTTCTATTGGCCCTGCATGAGGGCAGAGATAGAAGAGTACTGCCACTCATGTGCACGGTGCGTCCAGAGGAAGACTTTACCCCATCAAGCTGCCCCAATGGGCCATCTACAGAGTCAAGGCCCAATGGATCTGGTATGCATTGATTTTCTCTGCCTCGAACCCGACCTGAGTGGACTAGGAAATGTTCTGGTGATAACCGACCATTTCACCAGGTATGCCCAGGCTTTCCCCACCAAAGACCAGAAGGCCTCCACCGTAGCTAAGGTACTTATGGAGAAGTACTTTGTCCATTATGGGCTGCTACAGCGACTCCATTCAGATCAAGGGAGGGACTTTGAGAGTAAACTGATCCGGAAGCTCCTGGATTCTTTGGGAATTAAGAAGACTCGAACTACACCTTACCATCCACAGGGAGATGCTCAGCCGGAAAGGTTTAACCGAACCTTGCTCAACATGTTGGGGACTCTGGAAAGCGAGAAAAAGCAACATTGGAGCCAACACATAGCAGCCATGGTACATGCTTACAACTGCACCATCAGTGATGCTACAGGCTACTCCCCATATCGACTCATGTTTGGGAGAGAAGCGAGACTACCGGTGGACTTGGCCTTTGGCACCTCTCTGGACCATTCCTTAGCCACATCCCACAACGGATATGTGGACAGGCTCAGACACAGCCTGAAAGTAGCCTATGAACATGCTCAAGCGGCCTCAGATCAAAGGGGAGCTCGAAATAAAAGAAAGGTTCGGGTACAAGACCTACAGCCCGGGGATCGAGTACTGTTACGCAATCTGGGGGTCCCTGGAAAGCACAAACTTGCAGACAGATGGAGATCTGAACCCTATGTCATCTGCAGGAAGTTGCCAGGCCTACCTGTCTATACGTTGAAGCCAGAAGGAAAGGTAGGCCCACTGAAGACGTGGCATCGAAACCACCTTCTCCCACTTGCTGAGGCAGTTAGAATACCTCCCGTGGGAGACTCCCTTGAACCGGCCTCTATCCTGGATACTCCTAGGCCGAACACTCGGTCGCAGACCTCCCGAGCTGAAGATGGAGAGGCCTCTCAACTTAGTGGAAGTGAGGAGGGAGAACTTGATTGGCTGTGGCCTTCCCCAACTCCAGGAACTTCTACCATAGATCTTCCAACCACTGAAGACACCACAGATGAAACACTGAACCCAGAAGCCACAGAGTTCATCCCTTCTAGTCCTTCAGCAGAATACTGGGAAGATGCCCATGATGGTTGTTCAGAGGAAGAGGAGCCTGTGGCGCCAGAGCCAGAAATCCCAAGAGAGCAAAGGGCTCGAAGAGTCATCCGGCCTCCTAAGAAGCTGACCTACCCACAAATGGGGAACAGCTCAGAAGACTCTGTAGTTACTGCTAGGAGGAATGCTGAGAATCCGGATCCCTCCACGGTCCATTTGGTGGAGGGCAACCCCAGCTCACTCTCTGGCACAGCTAGACAGGTCGCCCCCACTGAAGCGACCTGTAGACAGGACAGCTCCCCATCTTATGATGATTGGTGGGAGGCTCCTCTGTCAACCCTATGCAACCGCATTGAATCTAGAATGTTTTGCAGACCTAAAAAATGTCTTTGGGGACCAAAGATTCAAAGTGGGGGGAGTGTGTAGCGGGGTATTCCCCTTTAAGACAGAGAGACAAGAAGTTCCAAGTGAGAGGTGCGTCGGGAGGAAGTAAAGAGACATTACTGGAAGTGAAAGCAGAGGAGAGAGAGACTACATCTCCCAGTACATCTTGCAGCACCCAGGGTACATTGCTCCGGAACAGAGACTGCTGGGGCAGACTTTATAAAGGGGAGGTGGAGTTTGTTCGGTCTCTTTGGACACCCCTCTCCTAGCAAGAGGATCTCTGTGCTGAACTGCTGTGTGCTCAAGGCCTGAAGCCTGGGCCTTGTGCTCCTTTCCAAAGAGCCCCTCTGCCAGCCTAGCAGAACCTTAGAGACATCTTCTCATCCTTGCTGCAGTACACCAGAAGGATTGAAGACTTGGATGTCGGTGGATTCCTGTTCCTAGACGAATCGATGGAGGAAACGGACTTGGACTTGTCCGGGTGGTGAGAGCTGTTTAAAGACAGATACTTTATCTTTACTATTCGTTGGGATTACAAAGTTGTTCTTCAAGTGCACCACCGAAAGATTGCTAGCGAATATTGTTTCACTGAACTTCCATTTAGATCAGTCAGGCCTGACTGCATAGGTAGACATTGCTGGGTGTTAGTCTACCCCTGAGGGGAAGTAGCTGTAAAAGGGCAGCGCTAGAGTTGCACAGCAATACTTAATTATTCTGATTACTCTGTTTATCTTTATTACTGTTTATTGCAGGGATCTGCAACTTGTTATACTGTTGTTTATTACTTGCCCATTAGCCTCAGTAAAATATCTGGGTCAAGTACATTGGTGTCAGTTTCACTTACTTTAATAGAAGTTTTAAAGTATATCACTGTGTGTGTTTGCCATAGGACTGTGTCACCTAGAGTTGCGGTCACGCGGTCCTATCTCCCCTTACTAGCTGTGCCAGTAGGGGGTTGAGCATATTGCCGGGGGTTGGCGGAGCTGTCTTCAGGGCCCAACTAAATCTGCGGCCTTCTTAGTTGGAGGTATCGCTACACTAGTCTGTCCTTACAATTTTATTTGCCACTGTCCCATCTCCTAAGCCCTCATTAACATTGGAGCAACTTGTCATGAGATTTGACAGGTCAAATAGTTTGACAAGTCGCACCCTATTATCAACAATGGCACTGTTCAAATAGGTGCAGCGCTGACTTTGTGGTGCCGCATCGATTTGAAGAAGTAGTTTCTACACTACTTTTGGTGATTTCGGGTGCAAATTGCATAGACATCTGTGCATGAAGCCGCACATATGTCTTCAAAGTCGCACCTGAAGTCGTACTGACATGCGGCTTTGAAATCGTGCGATCTCAGATGAAGTTGCACGTTTTCAAAGCCACATTCAATGTGAATGAGGGCTAAAAGGTAGCAGCGCCCTATGTACTTGAGTTACTCGTCTTTGGTAATTAATGTACTATTAAAACGTATATATTTTTCCTTTTTTTTAATCAAGGTGATATGAAATATCGCATATGAACATTATATGGTCTTTTATCCAGAAAACAGGTGAGCCTCTAGTCTTCTTTTTGTTTTCACCTCCACGTGCCACATCCTGAGAAAGGTGCGATTATAGAGATTGATAGATGAAGGTGAAATTATTTTTGATCCTTATTCTGTTAGCATTAAATATATAACAAGGTGTATTATATTTACTTGTTCTAAACTTCAGTTGCTTCTTGGTTTCTGACCTAGGCCAAAATTATGTCATATATCCCTGAAGTCTTGAGGAGAGGAAGAGGGGTTTTCTCAAATGAGCACACCCTCCTGTCTGCATGCCTAAGCTAAGGGCAGATGGATTCCAGGAAGAAAATGCTACATAAATCATCTTCCCTTATGCAAGATGGCCACAGCCAGAAATGCTAGAGCGGTGTTTTCCTATGTGATTTCTCAGCAAAATAAAGCATGGAGACATGGATGGATGGGCGAGTTTGCTTTGAATATTAAAAATTAAAATGGGTCCAAAGGCTCTAGGTTTTTTACCTTCATGCATTCTAAGGACACAGTAAAAAAAAAACTGACAGGTGTTCTAATTCCACTTCAAGCTGTATAAACCTTAAAAAAAGGTTTGTCGTGCTTTAACACACAAATGGATATATCAGAGCAGCAGCAGCCTGCCTTTACACGCACATGAACTTTAATGGCATCCCAGTCTTAGTCCATAGGGTTCAATATTGAGTTGGCCCACACTTTGGAGCTATAACAGCTTCAACTCTTCTGGGAAGGCTGCCCACAGGGTTTAGGAGTGTGTCTACGGAAATGTTTGACCATTCTTCCAGAAGCGCATTTTTGAGGTCAGGCACTGATGTTGAACGAGAAGGCCTGTCTTTAATTCATCCCAAAGGTGTTCTATTGGGTTGAGGTCACGACGCTGCTGCTCCAGAACACGCCGGCTCTGTTTTTTTTCTTCTAAATGGCTATGTCACTAAAAGCTCCTAAAAGCCTATGTGTGCCTACGCCTGACGCTGCTAAATGTGGCAGTAAAAATGGCCTGTGTGCAGAAGGCTTTGTAGGAAAAGTTGTAGAAAAAGTTAGGCCTCTTTCACACTGAGGCAGTTTTCAGGCACCTCTGGACCCCTTTACATTACACAACCCCCCCCCCCCCTTCACCTGGGTAGGGGTACAGTCCGCACCCGGCCCGGGCACCCTCGCATCCTGTCACAGCCATCGCCGCTGCACTGCCTGAGCCCGCCCCGCTGTAACCGCTTCACTTATGGGGGAGGATGTGGGGGCGCCGGCCTGACATCCCCCAGTGTATGGCACCCGGGGCAGACCACCCCCCGCCCGTAGGTACGCCACTGCTCCCTTGTACTCTATAATTAAAAAATACACAGAAATGGGGCTTTAGGAAAAATAACAAACTGATACAGCTATTTACATAAAGCTGATCTCCTTAAGCCCTGATTTACACCAGTGCAACTTGTCATGCGACTTTATCGTTCAAAGTCACATGACAAGTTTGCAGCGAGTTTGAAAAAAGTTCCTGCACTATTTGTGTGTAATTTCAGTGCGACTTGCATTGAAATCTGTTAAATTAAGTAAACAGATGTCAGCAAGCTGCACATGAAATCACACTGATAGTCGGCTTTAAAGTCGCGCAACTTTAACCACTTGCCGACCGCCTATCGCATATTTACTGTGGCAGGTCAGCTTTATTGTGCAAAATCATGTACCAGTATGTAATTTTGTGCAATAGCCACTGGGTGGAGGGATTGCCTTTCTCTGACCCTTCTGCAAATCTCCACTACTCTGGAATAGTGATGAGCCGAACACCCCCGGGTTCGGTTCGCACCAGAACCCGCGAACGGACCGAAAGTTTGCACGAACTTTAGAACCCTATTAAATACAATGGATGCGAACGTTCGAAATCTAAAGTGCTATTTATAACGACTAATATGCATGTTATTATCCTAAAAATGGTTTGGGAACCCGGGTTCTGCACCAGGGGACATGTATCAATCCAAAAAAAAGTTTTAAAAACGGCCGTTTTTCGGGAGCAGTCATTTAAATGATGCATAAAGTGAAAAAAAAAAAGTCAAAAAATTCCTTTAAATATCGTACCTGGGGGGTGCCTAAAGTATGCCTGCGAAGTGCCACATGTTTCCCGTGTTTAGAACTGTCCCTGCACAAAATTAAATTTCTAAAGGAAAAAAAGCCATTTAAAACTGCTTGCGGCTTTAATGTAATATCTGGTCCCGGTAATATGGATGAAAATCTTTAACAAAAATGGCATAGCTACCCCATCACAGCCCCCCCCCCCTACCCCAGCCCATTACCAGCCCCTTTGGGTCTTGTATGGATATTAAGGGGAACCCCGCACACAAAATAAAAAAGGCCCTATATACTCTGAACAGCCGTATACAGGCAGTGCATACAAGACAGGGACTGTAGGTTTGTTCTTATGTAGAATCTGTTTGTAATTTTGAACAGGTACATTGTTTAAGTGTAGCTCCAGCCAAAAAATCTATTTTTAAGCTTTTTGGAAAACATAGGGAAGGGTTATCACCCCTGTAACATTTGTTTTGCTGTCTGTGCAGTGTGCACCTGTTCAGAACAGTTCACCTCACTTTCCGTCCTAATGACAAATGTGTTTTGAAAATTTGTTTTTTTTATTGAAACAAGAATTGGTGATAAAGCATCAGTGGAGAGGAGACACTTTTTTTCCCATATTAACTCTTACAGGAGAGAATTTCCCTTCCTAGGGGTAGATTTCCTCTCACTTCCTGTTGTATCCTTCCGTTTGCAAGGAGGAGTCGTTTGTAAGTTGGATGTTTGAAAGTAGGGGCCTACCGTATATACTCAGCTGAAATTTGCCCCTTACATGTTGGTGTTGCCACAACACTGTGAGCCCTCACAGTTACTCTTGGTGGGCGCATGAATGGGCCCTGCTGTGAATTATTAAATCAAGAATTGTAATTGCATGCCCCTGTTGAACAGGGGCTGAAAAATTGGGCCTTTGGTGGTGGTGGTGGTGGTGGTGTTGACACAACACTGTAAGGCCTCACAGTTAGTCTTGGTGGGCGCAGGAAGGGGCCCTGCTGTGAATTATTAGATCAAGAATTTTAATTACATGCCCCTGTTAAACAGGGGCAGAGAAATTGGGCCTTAGGCACTGGTGCCACAACACTGCAACCCCTCACAGATACTGTACTTGGAGCACAGCAATGAGCCCTATTGCAAAGTATTGCATCAAAAATTGTAATTACACGCCCCTGTTAAACAGGGGCTGAAAAATTGGGCCTTAGCCACTGGTGCTGGTGCCACGACACTGCAACCTCTCCCAGATACTCTAGTTGGAGTGCAGGAATGAGCCCTGCTGCAAAGCATTGCATAAAAAAATTTAATTACATGCCCCTGTTAAACAGGGGCAGAAAAATTGGGCCTTAGGCACTGGTGCCACAACACTGCAACCCCTCACAGATACTGTACTTGGAGCACAGCAATGAGCCCTGTTGCAAAGTATTGCATCAAAAATTGTAATTACACGCCCCTGTTAAACAGGGGCTGAAAAATTGGGCCTTAGCCACTGGTGCTGGTGCCACGACACTGCAACCTCTCCCAGATACTCTAGTTGGAGTGCAGGAATGAGCCCTGCTGCAAAGCATTGCATAAAAAATTGTAATAACACGCCCCTGTTAAACAGGGGCTGAAAAATTGGGCCTTAGCCACTGGTGGCGGCACCCAGAAACAAAAATGTTCTTCCAAGCTATCATCATCAATCGGATCATTGAGGAGGAGGAGGATAGTCAGTCAACATAACAGGACAGTCTCTCAGCATCAGCATCAGTCTTGAAGGGATGTGAAATTTTTAAATAAATTAGTCTGTTATATCAGCTTCAGGTGTTTGGTAGCTGGTGGTGATCCAAGACTGGTTCATCTTTATGAAGGTCAGTCGATCAACCGAGTCGGTGGACAGGCGCACCCTGTGATCCGTGACAAATCCTCCAGCAGCAGTGAATGTGCGTTCTGAAAGAACGCTGGATGCAGGACAGGCCACTAGCTCAATTGCATACTGTGCAAGCTCTGGCCAGTGATCCATCCTCAAGACCCAGTAAGCCAGAGGATTTTCGGTGGGGAAGGTGTCCAAGTCTGAACTTGCCCCTAGGTATTCCTGCACCATATATATCAGACGCTGGCGATGGTTGCTGGAACCAATCATACCTTGGGGCTGCGGACTAAAGAATTGTCTGAACGCATCGGTCAGACGGCCACCTTCCCCACCACTCCTTCTTTGACTGACCGAAGCCTCAGCAACTCGTTGTCCAGGACCAGGAGTTTGTAACCTCCCAGTCTCTGGGAACGCGTTGCACAGACCTTTCTGCAAGGCCTCCCGGAGTTGTCTCATCCTCTGCTCCCTCTGCGACAGTAAGATAAGGTCCGCAACCTTACCCTTGTACCGTGGATCAAGGAGAGTGGCCAGCCAGTAATGGTCCCTCTCCTTGATCCGAAGAATACGAGGATCCTTCCGCAGACTTTGCAGGATCAGGGAGGCCATGCAGCGTAGGTTAGCTGAGGCATTCGGTCCGGAGTCCTCTGGGTCACTAAGGACGACATGATCCGCAGCCACCTCCTCCCAGCCACGTACAAGTCCACTGGTTTCTTGGGACTGTAAATCATCCCTAAAAGACTGCTGCTGATGATGCTGAGTGCCAGGCTCCACCTCCATGCTGACACAATCCTCCTCCTCCTCCCAGCCACGTACAAGTCCACTGGTTTCTTGGGACTGTAAATCATCCCTAAAAGACTGCTGCTGATGATGCTGAGTGCCAGGCTCCACCTCCATGCTGACACAATCCTCCTCCTCCTCTTCTTCCTGTGCGATGGGTGGGACAGAAGGAACACTGTCTGGGTAAAGGGGGCCTTGAGAGGTAAGGAAGTCCTCCTCTTCCTGCCTCTGTTCTGCCTCAAGTGCCCTGTCCATTATTCCACGCAGCGTATGTTCCAACAGGTGGACAAGAGGTACAGTGTCACTGATGCATGCACTGTCACTGCTCACCATCCTCGTGGCCTTCTCAAATGGTGCCAGGACAGTGCATGCATCCCTGATCATGCCCCACTGGCGTGGTGAAAAAAACCCGAGCTCCCCTGACCATGTCCTGGTGCCGTAGTTGCACAGGTACTCATTGATGGCCCTCTGCTGCATGTGCAGCCGCTGCAGCATGGCCAACGTTGAGTTCCACCTGGTGGGCATGTCACATATAAGGCGGTTCTTGGGCAGGTTCAACTCCTTTTGCAGCTCAGCCAGGCGAGCACTGGCATTATAAGATCTGCGGAAATGCACACAGACTTTCCTGGCCTGCCTCAGGACATCCTGTAAGCCCGGGTACCTGCCCAAGAACCGCTGCACCACCAGGTTAAGGACGTGAGCCACACAGGGCACATGGGTCAGTTGTCCCTGTCGGAGAGCGGAGAGGAGGTTGGTGCCATTGTCGCAAACTACCATTCCTGGCTTAAGCTGGCGTGGCGTCAACCACCTCTCGGCCTGCCCCTGCAGAGCAGACAGAACCTCTGCCCCAGTGTGGCTCCTGTCCCCCAAACACACCAGCGCAAGCACGGCATGGCATATTTTTGCCTGCGTACTTGCATAGCCCCTTGAACGCCTAAGGAGCACCGCTGGTTCCGAGGACAAAGCACAGGAAGAGGCCATGGAGGAAGAAGAAGAGGAGGGGGTGGAGGACAGAGGTGTGTCACAACCAGTAGTAGCATTTTGGAGGCGTGGCGGTGGAACAACCTCCAACACTACTGCACCTTGTCCTGCATCCTTCCCAGCTGCCAAAAGAGTGACCCAATGGGCCGTGAAAGAAAGGTAACGTCCCTGTCCATGCCTGCTGGACCATGAGTCAGCGGTAATATGCACCTTACCGCTGACCACCCTGTCCAGCGAGTCCAAGACATTGCCTTCCACATGCCGGTAGAGAGCCGGAATCGCCTTCCGTGAGAAAAAGTGGCGTTTGGGAACCTGCCACTGAGGAACCGCACATTGCACAAACTCACGGAAGGGGGCCGAGTCTACCAACTGAAAAGGCAGCAGTTGAAGCGCTAGCAATTTAGCCAAGCTAGCATTCAACCGCTGGGCATGTGGATGGCTGGGAGTGAACTTCTTTCGACGGTCCAGCAGCTGGGGCAGGGAAATTTGCCTGCTAGAATCGGACGTCGGTGTACTGCTAGCAGAGTGCCCGCAAGTACTTGGCTGTGACACACCTAATTCTACACCTTCATTCCTCTCAGAGCAGGTTTCAGAGAGGACTGAAGGTATAGTGGGGATGGAGATCCCAGCTGATGCGGTGCAAGGAGAGGTACGCTTTGTTCTTTGGTGTGGGTCTTTAAGGTAGGCTTGCCAACGAGCTGCATGGCAGGTCAACATATGTCTGGTCAAGCATGTGGTGCCCAAGCGGGTGATGTTTTGGCTACGCGATATACGCTTGAGACATATGTTGCAAACAGCAGCTGTGCGATCTGATGCACTCGACTCAAAAAAGGCCCACACCAAAGAACTTTTTGAATAACGGGCAGAGGCAGCGCCCTGCACAGGCGGAGCTCTGTGGTGTGATTCCGTCGGTGTGCTGCCCTTACGCTGGCCCCCCGAGGGCATCCTGCCTCGTTGGAGATGTGCCTCCTCCTCATCCTCCTCCTCTCTCCTATTAGGCACCCACGTGGAGTCAGTGACCTCATCATCCCCTCCCTCCTCATCACTGGAGCCAATCTGGCAGTATGCTGCAGCTGCTGGAACATGACTGCCAGATTGGTGTCCTTCTTGAGCATCCCCTCTCTCTGCTCTCACGCTACTGCCTTCCTCTAGCTGGGTATCATCATCAGACCCTTCAAAATGCTGGGCATCCTCCTGGAGCATGTACCCAACACTGTGCTCAAACAGTTCGGGGGACTCCTCAGGAGGACATGGTTGGTCTAGGGAAGGAGTGACTGATGATGACATTGATACCAGGGAAGAGGACACTTTGGCAGCTGCTTTGCCAGTACCCTGAGCCTGGGTGAGAGAGGAGGATGAGGAGGGCTTGGTCATCCACTCTACCAAGTCTTCGGCATGATGCGGCTCAACACGTCCAGCTGCCGAAAAGAAGGACAAGCATGTCCCATGGCCATGTGCTGATGGCGATGCACCGCGTCCACGACCAGCACTGTTGTCTCTAGACACAGAGCCTGCTTGCCCTCTTTTATTGGCTCCTGACTGTCTGCCTCTCCTTGTTGGCCTTCCAGACATAGTAATGGCCTGCAGGGAAATGGGAAAACCAGCAATAAGGCCTAGCTTCAGGAGTATATTTTGCAGGAATCACACTACGCCTGCTGTAGGTGCTGCAAATGCCTGTTGGTGTAACACACCAGGAAAAAGCAGCAATACAGGCTAACTTCAGGTGTAACATGATCAGGAAGGAAGGTAGGATGTATGGACAGCCGCACTCCAAAAACCATAGAGGTTGCCTTTATTGAATAAAATACATGAAGCACTGCAAGTCACAGCAAAAACAAAGGGGTACAGCCGACGCGTTTCACACTAGGGTCTAGTGCTTAGTCATGGCCATGACTAAGCACTAGACCCTAGTGTGAAACGCGTCGGCTGTACCCCTTTGTTTTTGCTGTGACTTGCAGTGCTTTTGCATCTACAGCATTGCCAGCACCCGTGGTTCCTGGGAAGACACTGTTTGCTCAATTGTACTTACCTAGAGCGGTGATCTTTCTTTTCTTAATATGATCAGGAGGCACACTCCGCCCGCTGTAAGTGCCGCAAAATCCTGTTGGTGTAACACACCAGGAAAAAGCAGCAATACAGGCTAAGTTTGTCAGAGATTGTTAATTGACCAGACTGTGTGACTTCATAAAAGGAAACCAAACGGGTGTAGGTGAAAATATAATTTATTACGGTGAGTGACCAACATACAACAACCAATAAAACGCAGTGCAATAAACCAACAGTGACTACAAACAATATATACAAATAAGGGAGATACTAGAATCGTAGTAGAAGCCAGGCCGAGGTCATACACAAGGGGATCAAGCAGATGGGTATGGATGGGAGGAAGCAGGAACAGGGAGGGGATGGATGGATAGGCTGCAGAGAAGGGATCCAGGTAACAGAAGGGAAAGCTGCAGGATGGGCACAAGGTAAGGATCAGGTTAAACAGGATGCGGGTTCAAGGTAGGGATTGGGTCAGATCAGATCAGGCAGGGTGCAGGTTAGGATCAGATACAGGCTAAAGTCCGGGTCACAGGTCCAGGGGGTCAGGAAGACAGATACCAGGGCAACGAGTGTTTGCATTTGCCGGGTATATAAAGAAGTCCAGATGATTGAGCTTCAGGTCACAGCTGACCACAGGAAGTGCTGCCTGCCCCATACTGCCAGAATACACCCGCTGGTGGATGCCGGTACTGCAGTCCACGTATCATGTGTTACCACCAGCAGGTGAGATCCTCCAACAGAGATATTGGCTGCAGGAGGACACCTGCTGGCGGACACTAGCACTGCAGTCCAAAGGACCAACAGCACCACCAGCGGGTGAAGCCTTTCCTGACAGTACCCACCCTCAAAGGAGCGGCCTCCGGGTGCTCCAACGACCTGCTGCTGGGGGAAGTTCATAGCAACAAGCTGGGCAACAGGCAAGGTCACATCCGGGCAGACAGCGGGCACATTCGGGCAGGAAATAGTCATATCAAGCTGGACAGTGGACAGGGGCACACCAGGCTGGGCAGCAGACGGGAACACCTCAGGCTGGGCAGCAGACGGGAACACCTCAGGCTGGGCAGCAGACGGGAACACCTCAGGCTGGGCAGCAGATGGGATCATCTCAGGCTGGGCAGCAGGCTCCGGGTCATCGAGCTGGGCGGCAGGCTCCGGGTCATCGAGCTGGGCGGCAGACAGGAACATGTCAGACTGGGTAGTAGGCTCCACAGACTGGGACACGGGCCTCATACCCTCAAGCAGGGAAACGGGCACCACAACCTTGAGCCGAGAAACGGGCACCACAACCTCAAGCCGGGAAATGGGCACCACAACCTCAAGCCAGGGAACGGGCACCGCAGCGGGCACCACAACCACAGGCCGGGAAACGGGCACCACAACCACAGGCCGGGAAACGGGCACCACAACCACAGGCCGGGAAACGGGCACCGGATCTTCCGACTGGGACACTGTCATCAGGGCTTCAGTTTGGCAGGCTGGCACGGGAACTCCACGCTGGCAGGCTGGCACGGGAACTCCACGCTGGCAGGCTGGCACGGGAACTCCACGCTGGCACGGGAACTCCACGCTGGCAGGCTGGCACGGGGTCTTCAGGCTGGCAGGCTGGTACAGGGTCTTCAGGCTGGTACAGGAACCTCCGGCTGGAAGGCCGGTTCTGGAACTACAGGCTGGAAGGCCGGCTCGAGAACTGCATGCTGGAAGGCCGGCTCGAGAACTGCAGGCTGGAAGGCCGGCTCGAGAACTGCAGGCTGGAAGGCTGGCTCAAGAACTGCAAGCTCTGGAACCGCAGGCTGGAAGGCTGGCTCGAGAACCGCAGGCTGGAAGGCTGGCTCGAGAACCGCAGGCTGGAAGGCTGGCTCGAGAACCGCAGGCTGGAAGGCTGGCTCGAGAACCGCAGGCTGGAAGGCTGGTTCGAGAACCGCAGGCTGGAAGGCTGGTTCGAGAACTGCAGGCTGGAAGGCTGGCTCGAGAACTGCAGGCTGGAAGGCTGGCTCGAGAACTGCAGGCTGGCTCAAGAACTGCAGGCTGGCTCAAGAACCGCAGGCTGGAAGGCTGGTTCGAGGACCGCAGGCTGGAAGGCTGGTTCGAGGACCGCAGGCTGGAACAGGTTGGTGGGTGTGGAGGTAGGTTGGATTGTGTGGGTCGGGAAGTACTTCCGCTTTTTCTTAGATTTAGTCACTGCAGGTTTGCAAGTAACAGGGGGAATATATGAAAATGTTGGAATAGGACAAATGGAAGACAATAACAGAGGTGCAGGGACAGTGGCTGGAGGAGGTTCTTGTTGATTGGCTACGGATAGGAGGGAAGAAGCAGGTGGATTGAAGGCAGGGTAGGTGCAACAGGTAGAAACGGGGTAGTAGTATTTGGGGGGCTGAACACACTGAACGGTAGCTGGGGTTGCCATAGGCAATGGGCGGATATATTCTTGGGAAGGCAGGTGATTGATGGAGGGGCCGGGATGTTGTGGCTTGGCTGAATTCGGGAGGAGATCTGACCATGCCTGCAGCAAAGGCTGAACAAAAACTAGTCCGCACTCACGCCTTTTAATCAGAGACTGCACTGACCTCACACAATCATGTAACACCTGCTGGGAATAGAGGGAATAATGCTCATAGAAAGAAGCCGGATCATCCTCTAACAAGCATACTAGGGATTCTACTTGGTCACCATTGAAAGGGGGAGAGAAGTCATCACCTCCTTTGGGAACAAACGACAGGGCTGGTTCAACACATAACTGGGTTAACGGCAGAACATCCTCAGGCTGTAAGTAACCCTGATCCACCCAAAAATTTGCTGATCGAATAGTTTCCCTTAGTTGGTCACTAGTCCAACCCTCTAAAACCTGGCGACAATGTTTGCCATCCTCTGCTGCCAGCAGTGAATAGTAAAGGATCTCATTATAATCCATATCCGCCAAACACAATAACAGGATGGTTCCTTAATGAAGTCACGTCTGATCAGGGATGGCCCTGGTATACTGTCAGAGATTGTTAATTGACCAGACTGTGTGACTTCATAAAAGGAAACCAAACGGGTGTAGGTGAAAATATATATAATTTATTACGGTGAGTGACCAACATACAACAACCGCAGTGCAATAAACGCAGTGCAATAAACCAACAGTGACTACAAACAATATATACAAATAAGGGAGATACCAGAATCGTAGTAGAAGCCAGGCCGAGGTCATACACAAGGGGATCAAGCAGATGGGTATGGATGGGAGGAAGCAGGAACAGGGAGGGGATGGATGGATAGGCTGCAGAGCAGGGATCCAGGTAACAGAAGGGAAAGCTGCAGGATGGGCACAAGGTAAGGATCAGGTAAACAGGATGCGGGTTCAAGGTAGGGATCGGGTCGGATCAGATACAGGCTAAAGTCCGGGTCACAGGTCCTGGGTCAGGAAGACAGATACCAGGGCAATGAGTGTTTGCATTTGCCGGGTATATAAAGAAGTCCAGATGATTGAGCTTCAGGTCACAGCTGACCACAGGAAGTGCTGCCTGCCCCATACTGCCAGAATACACCCGCTGGTGGATGCCGGTACTGCAGTCCACGTATCATGTGTTACCACCAGCAGGTGAGATCCTCCAACAGAGATATTGGCTGCAGGAGGACACCTGCTGGCGGACACTAGCACTGCAGTCCAAAGGACCAACAGCACCACCAGCGGGTGAAGCCTTTCCTGACAAAGTTCAGGTGTAATATGATCAGGAGGCACACTCCGCCTGCAGTAAGTGCCGCAAAATCCTGTTGGTGTAACACACCAGGAAAAAGCAGCAATACAGGCTAAGTTCAGGTGTAATATGATCAGGAGGCACACTCCGCCCGCTGTAAGTGCCGCAAAATCCTGTTGGTGTAACACACCAGGAAAAAGCAGCAATACAGGCTAAGTTCAGGTGTAATATGATCAGGAGGCACACTCCGCCCGCTGTAAGTGCCGCAAAATCCTGTTGGTGTAATACACCAGGAAAAAGCAGCAATACAGGCTAAGTTCAGGTGTAATATGATCAGGAGGCACAATCCGCCCGCTGTAAGTGCCGCAAAATCCTGTTGGTGTAACACACCAGGAAAAAGCAGCAATACAGGCTAAGTTCAGGTGTAATATGATCAGGAGGCACACTCCGCCCGCTGTAAGTGCCGCAAATGCCTGTTGGTGTAACACACCAGGAAAAAGCAGCAATACGGGCTAACTTCAGGTGTATAATGTGCAGGAGGCTTAGCAACAATGACACTGACACTGTCCCCTGCCTATCCTTCTCTCTCCCTGCACACAAGGTTTATCAAAGTATATGACACTGACACTCTCCCTGCCTATCCTTCTCTCTCCCTGCACACAAGGTTTAGCAAAGAATATGACACTGACACTGTCCCCTGCCTATCCTTCTCTCTCCCTGCACACAAGGTTTATCAAAGTATATGACACTGACACTCTCCCTGCCTATCCTTCTCTCTCCCTACACACAAGGTTTAGCAAAGAATATGACACTGACACTCTCCCTGCCTATCCTTCTCTGTCCCTACACACAAGGTTTAGCAAAGAATAGATTTGACACTGTCCCTGCCTATCCTTCACTTTCCCTGCTCCGGAACACACTACACGAGGCCGCCGCGCTGGCGGCCTTTTATAGTGTGGGGCGTGTACTAAACCCCCTCAGCTATAATTGGCCACAGGCATCCTGCCTGTGGCCAATCATTGCTCTCCTCGCTGCCGGCGCTGTGATTGGCCAAGCATGCAGGGTCACAGTGCATGCTTGGCCAATCACAGCGCTGGGATTACACTGCGATGGCGCAGTGTATTGTGGGCCGTTCGCGTCACTCGAATTTGGCGCGATCGGCCCAAATCGTTCGTTGTTCGCCGAACGCGCGAACAGCCAATGTTCGAGTCGAACCTATGTTCGACTCGAACACCGAGCTCATCCCTACTCTGGAAGGAAAATATTGTGGCTGTCATAAGCATTGCTTGTAATCGTGTCAAGAGCTGGCCTTAAAGCGGAGCTCCACCCTAAAGTGGAACTTCAGCTAATCGGAACCCTCCCCCCCTCTGGTGTCATATTTTGCACCTTTGAGCGGGGAGGGGGGTGCAGATACCTGTCTAAGACAGGTATTTGCACCCACTTTCGGGAGTCCTTTCTGCGGGTATTCTGCAGGTAGTACGTCACTTCCCGCAGAATACCCGTTGTGTTCTGGGAGACACTCGGCTCCCAGAACACAACAGGGACCAGTGAGAACAGTGCAGCGCGACTTGCGCATGCGCCGTAGGGAACCAGGCACCGAGGATGGCGGTGGGGGCAGCAGAGTGACGAGCGATTGCTCGTCTTCTGCTGCCGACGTCGCTGGACTCCAGGACAGGTAAGTGTCCTAATATTAAAAGTCAGCAGCTGCAGTATTTGTGGCTGCTGGCTTTTAATATATTTTTTTCAGGGGAGCTCCACTTTAAGAGACAATTCCCTTTGAAGGGAGAACAAAGGAATATACTCATATATCTGTATAGATATCAGTCCTATGCTGGACATAATAAGGCTTGTAATAAACCATCACAGCTAACTCATATGGTTCCAGAAATCTGCTCCAACCCCTCTATAACACAGAGAGAAACCTCAGTGGTGGAAGGATCTTCTCTATTGCCTAGTACACACGACCGTTTTTTCCGTTGGATAATAAACGGTTTTCCCGACAGAATTCCTCTCAGCCTGCCTTGCATACACACGCTCAGACAAAAGTGCGCCCGTCCAAAGCTCGGTGACGTACAACACGTACCACGGCACTATAAAAGGGAAGTTCCATTCCAATGGCGCCACCCTTTGGGCTGCTTTTGCTGGTTCTCGTGTTAGTAAAAGTTTGGTGAGAGACGATTCGCGCTTTTCAGCCTCGTGCTTTTCAGTCCGTTACAGCGTGACGAATGTGATATCTCCATTACGAACGCTAGTTTTACCAGAAAGAGCGTTCCCGTCTCATACTTGATTCTGAGGATACGCGTTTTTTTGCCCGTCGGAAAACCATACAGAAGAACGGTTTTCCCGCCTGGATTTTTTCCTGATGGGAAAAAAGAGATCCTGCTTTCTTTTTTTGTCCGGCAGTTTTCCCGTCGGAAAAACTGCAATGGAGCATACACACGGCCGGGATTCTCTCAGCAGATTTCCCGTCGGAAGAACTGGTCGTGTGTACGAGGCATAGGAAGTTAAATCCAACTGATATTATTTGACAAATCAGAGTTATTGCCAACACAGGATGGAGGGCCAAATCAGTTAACATAAACTGGAAGTTTAACACAAACTAGGAATTTAACCTTCTATCAGCGAATTTCCCAAAGGTAAGTATACCTTCAACCCTTCTAGTGGTAACTCACCCTTCTCAAATGAGAAAAGCATTGTCAGGAACTCAGGTGTTTCCAGTCCACATGGGTGAAGTATTCAAACTGCAGTTGTACCTGGAAGGTTTTAGGAACTGTAGCAGCTCTAAAAGACCCAAAGGCTATAACAGCAAATGACCCACCAAATAAAAGGTGATACGCACTGCATCAATAAGATTTGAAACAATCTTGTGTACATCTGAATCAACGCAGGAGACGGTTGTGACCCTGAAACAGACTCTCCCAACTGTTGGAATTCTGAATCAGAAATGATAACATGGGTATGAGATTCGGTTTGACTCATGGTCTCAGTGGGGGTAGAGTGGGGGTAGAGAATGACTCTGTCAGGGATGGTGCCAGAGTGCGCTTAGAACTCCTATGGATAGAATGGTTGAGAAGCTTTTTTACAAATAGCTAAGAAGTCCTTGGTGGACACAAAAGTTCTCATTAACATGATGGAGGCCATGGCCCATCTGAGGGAGCTGCAATAATTTCTGCAGATGAAGATGATTTAAGGTTAGAGGTCCAAGATTCCAGATTCCAGGCTTTGGTCCCATCTGGGGACACTCAGAACCATTAGAGAACGGGCTTAAGTCACCTGTAGCAGTAAAACAGTCCTTTGTGAGCCTCTATTAAGATACAATGTGCCACGTGGCAGCAGGCAACTAGGTCCAATGTGAGTCAGTTCCTAAAGTGCTCACAAACCCACGTAGCTGGTGCTAATGAAGGCTTCAAGTGACTGAAGGTAGACAGTGGAATGGAGCCAGAGACCAGAGATCCACTAGGTGTCTCATGAGCAGCAGCAGGATGGTGCTTCTTCTAGGCTGAATAAAGGGAAAGAAAAAGTGCATTTCACCTAGCTGACAACATCAGTTCTTAATCCTTCAGCATTACCTCTCAAGCCTCGTACACACGGCCGAGATTCTCGTCGCAAAAAAACTTATTTTTTCTCGACGGGTTTCTTGTCAAGCTTGACGAGATTCTTGTGAAGCTTTCCTTGCATACACACTGTCAATCCAAAATCTCGTCGGTCTAAAACGCGGTGACGTACAACACGTACGACGGCAGTATAAAGGGGAAGTTCCATTCTCATGGCGCCACCCCTTGGGCTGCTTTTGCTAATCTCGTGTTACTGCTTGTTAGTAAAAGTTTAGTGAGAGACGATTCGTGCTTTTCAGTCTTTGAGCTTTCAGTTCGTTACAGCGTGACGAATGTGCTATCTCCATTACGAACGCTAGTTTTACTAGAAGGTGCGCTCCCGTCTCATACTTGATTCTGACCATGCGCGGTTTTTGAAGACTCGGAAAAGCATACACACGAACGGTTTTCTCGTCCAAAAACAGTCTGACGAGAATCAAAGCGAGAAAAAATGAGACTCCAACGAGAAAAAAGACCGCAGGTCTTCTTTTTTCTCGTCGAGAAAGCATACACACGAACGGTTTTCTCGGCAAGAAAGCTCTCCCAACAGTTTTCTTGTCGTTTCTTGCCGAGAAAACCGGTCGTGTGTATGCGGCTTTACTATGGTCAACAGTTTCCAAACCTCCTATAAGTGGCAGTATAAATTTTCTTTTTGTGATTCCTGAATTTCTGTGTCCCTCAATTAAAAATAAAGAAAAAAAAAGCTATACAATTTCACACTGGATCAGTTGTGCTGCTGCACAGCAACCAACTTTAGATAAATTTCAAAATAGTAAAATAAAACATTTATGTGGACGCAATGGGCAATATCAAAATTTTTCTTTTATACTAGCGAGAGAAAAATAATTATGCAATTAAGTGAAGTTATCCTTTAAAGTAGAGCTAAACCCAAATCACTACATTTTCATGTAAGCTTTAAAGAACAACTATAGGAAAAAAATTTTTTTTTAAATCTGCTTGGTTACATATAGTTAACCACTTAAAGACCGCCTCCTGTATATTTACATTGGCAGAGTGGCACGAACAGGCAAAAGCACGTACAGGTATGTCCCCTTTAAGATGCCGCCGTGTGGTCGCGTGCGTGCCGCCGGCGCGCTCACAACCCTGGCGCTTTCTCCGCGAGCCCGACCGTGGGTCCCGCGGACTAGATCACCGCGGGGATACCCGCGATCGACTCACGGAGAGATAGAGCGGGGAGATGCTAGTGTAAACAAGCATCTCCCCGCTCTGCCTAGTGACAATGACACTGATCTCTGCTCCGTGTGATCGGAAAGTGATCAGTGTCATGTCACGCCAAGCCACGCCCCCTACAGTAAGAATCACTCAATCACTCACTAGGGCACACTTGACCCCTACAGCGCCACCTACTGGTTAACCCCTTCACTGCCAGTGTCATTGTCACAGTAATCAGTGCATTTTTATAGCACTGATCGCTGTAAAAATGACAATGGTCCCAAAAATGTGTCAAAAGTGTCTGATGTGCCCGCCATAATGTCGCAGTCATGATAAAAATCGCTGATCGCCGCCATTACTAGTAAAAAACTAAATTATTAATAAAAATGCCATAAAACGATCCCCTATTTTTTATTAACTTTTGTGCAAACCAATCAATAAACACTGAATTTTTTTTCAAAATTGTCGCTCTATTTTTGTTTATAGTGCAAAAAAGAAAAAAAAACGCAGAGGTGATCAAATACCACCAAAAGAAAGCTCTATTTGTGGGAAAAAAAGGACGTCAATTTTGTTTGGGAGCCACGTCGCACGACCGCGCAATTGTCAGTTAAAGCGACGCAGTGCCGAATCGCAAAAAGTGGCCTGGTCTTTGACCAGCAAAATGGTCCGGGGCTGAAGTGGTTAAAGATGAACTCTGGGAATTAAGCAAAATGTACTCTTGCAGAGGGCCCCCTACCCCCATACAGCAAAGGTTAAATGATAAATAAGTCTAGTGAGGAAACAGCCAGGGATCAATACTTACGTTAACCTACTCCACAGCCAGCTTTGACACATTGATAATCTGGTCTGTGGGTAGTGACAACTGGTCCTGTTGTATTGGGCCCAGGCCTCATAAACTAAACAGGGGGCCCAGGCAGCTTTATTGTTAATTTTTGCCTAAATTAATTGATTTATTTTACTAGTATGTAGACCACACCCCCGCTTCTACATGCATACCAGTGCTTAAATTACATTTCCCTGGACCTCATCACGTCAACAGAGAGGCCCAGGAGGTGGAAGCAGAGGAGGAACTTTTTTCATTTTCGGGGAGTAGTAGGCAAATAATGTCAGTGCCGCTGTTCTGCTGTACCTAGGGTGACAACATTTCCAAACTACCATTCAGGGACACCCCCCCTTCCCAAAAATCAGCTTGTGCTGTAACGAATCACAGCACAGTGATTGGACACAAGATTTATGATTTCTCCAATCACAAACAGGGGGCGGGATTGTGCTCCTCCAGGCTTACCCGGCCAGGACAAGTACTGTCAGTGACTAAAGCGGTGATGTGGTGGCCTTTTTTGGGGGCATCAGATTGACCTGGGGGGTGGCTGTGTCAGTTTCATTCAGGGACACTGTATTGTCCTGGAATGAATGTGCCCGGGACAGACCTGCAAAATGCGGGACTGTCCCGGACAATCCGGGACACGTGGTCACCCTAGCTGCACCGCAGAAGGGGGGTTGTATGCAGGGTCGGGAGGGCTATACAAGGCCCCATGATTTCTAACAGCAGCCCTGTCTATGGGGCGTCATCACATGTAATGCAGTGTTATGAACTCTGCATTGTACGTAAGGAGGCAGGAGTGTGACCACAGCCTAGAGCACATTAGAGAGGAGGTAGTGTGGGACGGGTCACACACATCGAGTGACCCTGCAGAGCGTAAGGTGAGTACTACTCCTGATTCTGGCACCCCTAGAATTAATGAACAATTAAGGAGGGGGGGGGGAAAGCTGTTTTGAGGGGTATATTTATTACAGAAATACAGGCTATTAAGATGAAGACTCATGCTCGGAGGGAGGGAATGGAACTGTTGGCCAAGGAACTAGAGGGCACCTATGTCACGGACCCGTCTGAACTGAATAGAAGGGCGTGGCTGTCGGCGCAGGATGCCCTGTACCGGGTCACGTCTTCAGGCGCAGAGAGGAAGCGCTTTTTTCAGAAGGCGGCTTTCTATGAGGAGGGGGAGCACACAGGCCGCATGTTGGCGACCATTGCCCATTCCCAGCAGCTGTCCCCTTCAATTGGAGCACTACGTGCTCCCTCGGGAGTGGTGACTAACTCCCCAGACCAAATCTTGACAGAGCTTGGTCATTTTTACTCTTCCCTTTATGAATCCAAGCGTACGTATGCGTTAGAGTCTTTAGATGACTACTTGGACCATGTCCCTCTACCTACCTTGACGGACTCCGCTAGAGAGGAGCTTGATGCCCCTTTGACCCTGGGTGAGCTGCAGACGGCGACTAACATGTTTCCCAATTCGAAGGCACCGGGAGATGATGGGCTTCCTGCCGAAGTGTACAAACAGTATGGAGAGCAGGTGCTACCGCACCTGCTGAGAGTCTTTAATGCAGCAAAGGTGACCGGTATCCTCCCCCAGTCCATGACTAGAGCTAACATTGTTTTAATTCTGAAACCAGGCAAGGACCCCTTAGACCCGGGATCGTACAGGCCCATTTCGCTCTTACAAAACGATGTTAAGATCCTGGCCAAGGCACTGGCAGTGAGACTAAATAAGGTTATATCTACTATAATTCACTCGGATCAGTCTGGGTTTATGCCCCAAAAATCGACAGCGATAAATCTGCGTAGACTTTATCTGAACATTCAATCGCGGGCGGACAATGTAGGTGACCGGGCATTGCTATCCCTGGATGCCCATAAGGCGTTTGATAGCGTCGAATGGGACTATCTGTGGGCGGTAATGAGGAAGTTTGGGTTTGGGACTGAGTTCATTCAGTGGGTGCAGCTGCTGTACTCTTCACCGGTAGCGGCTATACGGGAGGGGGGAAGGATTTCGCATACGTTTAAATTACATACAGGCACACGACAGGGCTGCCCCCTCTCCCCACTCCTGTTTGCCCTGGCCATTGAGCCGTTAGCTGCCTTGATTAGGGACTGTCCCTCAGTGCAGGGATTTCGATATGGGGATCTTCAGGAGAAGATCCTGTTATATGCAGATGACACTATGCTTCTCCTTGGGGATACCTGCACTTCACTGACTAAGGCCATGGCTATAGTGCGGCAATTCGGTACATACTCCGGGTTAGTTATTAATTGGACTAAGTCCTCCCTCCTGTTGTTGGATCGGGATCCTTCGGCATTCTCTCCGACCTTGCAGGACATCCCTGTTGCTAAGTCCTTTAAATATTTGGGCATCCGGGTCACAGCTTGCTTGCTCGAATATGTTAACCTTAATCTCACCCCTCTGATCAACCGCTGTCGCGATCGGGTAAAGGTGTGGAGCAAATTGAGGCTGTCACTGGTGGGGAGGGTGAACCTGATAAAAATGATCCTTATGCCGCAGCTGCTGTACGTACTACACAATTCCCCCATGGTTATCCCTCTGAAAAAGTTTAGAATTATTAATTCGATCTTTCGATCACTTATATGGCTCTCCAAACCCCCTAGGGTCAAGCTTGAACAATTGCAGCGCCCCAAGGACAACGGGGGATTGGCATTGCCCAATCCCTGGCTGTACTATTTAGCTTCACAAATGCAGCATATTGCACGAGTTATATCCCCTCGCCAGGACCTGGCACTGAATTTGATGGACCCCTCGGTCCAACTACTTAGTTACACGACGGGGGGAGGGGGGGGAGTGGCGGATGGTCTGGAGGCCCTGAGGTACAGTAAATCTAACAAGCTCTTCCCCACGTATGCACTCATGCAAAAAATTTGGAATAAGGTCCGGATGCTTCAGGGAGTGACTGGCTTTACCGTCTACAGTCCTATATGGGAAAACCAATACTATAGGGAAATTGCCAAATTGCCGTATGGACAGAGATGGGCGCAGTATGGGGTGTCACATATGACTCATATATTTAGAGATGGCAGGTTAAAGACTTTTCAGAAGCTAAGGATGGAGTTCCGACTGCCGGTCTCCATGCAGTTTTACTATCTCCAGCTTAGACACGCAGTTGAAGCGCAGAGGGAGACGGACGTTTGGTCCTTGGACTCGGCGCCGGTCTTCAGCTGCTTGTTTGAGGTGACGACATACAAGGGGTTCATCTCTTGCTGCTATGCCAGGTTGCTTAACCTCTTTCTACAGGGCTCCCCCTTGAGGGCAGTGTCCCTGTGGGAACAGGACGTGGGCGCGTTCGAGGAAGAGCAGTGGGAGGAGGCTTTACAAGCGGTCCCCTCGTGCTCCCTGAACGTGGCTCATAGGTTGTCTCAGCTCTATATTCTTCTGAGGGTTCACTACACACCGGCTAGATTGGCCCGCATGGGGGTGACCCCCGATCCGTCCTGCACCAGGTGCTACAGGGATCACGGGGATCTCATTCACTTGCTGTGGAGATGCCCGAAGCTTCACTTGTACTGGACGTGGGTCGTTGGCACTATCAATGGCGCTTTCCACTCTCAGATACCACTGGACCCTCGGGTCTGCCTGCTGGGGATACTAGATCACCTCCAGTTGGGGGGTATCCCCAGGCAGGCTATTAGTAGGGCCTTATTCCAGGCCCGTCTGATGATTTTGAGACATTGGAAAGATCCTGCGGCGCCCACGGTACAGGAGTGGATCACACAGATGGGGGTTACGCTTAGGATGGAAAAACTTGTCTACCAACGCAGAGGGACTTGTACAAAATACGACAAACTATGGGACCCATGGCTGAGTGTTCCAGGTTTGGCACCTTTGGATTTGATATATGATCGATTGTTCTGACCTGGTTTAGGACCAGTATACAGGAGATGACGGTGATCTGGGGGAGGGCAGGTGGGGAAGGTTGAATAAAGTGTATTTGGGTGTGCTGAGTCACACTGATTTGTCATACTGTAGGTTATCTGGAACTGTGCGAGGATGTATTCTGTCTTTTGTTTTTACAACTGCTCAATAAAGAACTTGTTTGAGAAAAAAAAAAAAAGGAGGGGGGGGGCACTGTAAGGGTACATTTTGTCTAATTCCCGGAGTTTCAGCTTTCAAGCCCCATACACACTATCAGTTTTCTTGCAGGTTTTTCTCTTCGGGTTTACCAAAACCATCTAATATGAGGTCAAACCTTGAGAGTTTCAATTCGTATGCAATCAGGCAGGCCCTTGCACTACATGGTTTTGGTAAACCTGAAGAGAAAAACCTGCAAGAAAACTGATAGTGTGTATGGGGCTTAAGTGTAATGAGGTGTATGCCACCTCCTCGAAGTATAGCACTCATTATACTTCTGTTGATCTGACCGGACACCTGTAGGTCTTCAACACAGCAGCAGCACTGCCCGCCCCTTCTCTCCTCTGACCTTTCAACAAACGTTTTTATTTTTTGAATGATTCACAGAAAACTAAGCACTCTGGGATTGAGCAAGTGGGAAAATGGCAGGATGGTTGCTTGTGTAGGCATGCGCCACCATTTCACTGTTGGGAAGCCTGTCCAGAGTACTGATGTCTAGATAATGCTGGAGCGAGTGCTTGGAGACAGGAAGAAAAGATCAGCAGCAATGGGAGGAAAAATAGGTGAAAACTGCAAAAGAATCATGGCAGTTTGTTATGATATACAGTGCTTTAGCAAACTAAATGTCATCCAGTTCAGGTATAGAATTTTCAGTTTTCAGATGCTAAGGCTAGCATTCCCCTGAGGCTTCTCGTTTGCTTGTCATACTCATCATATTCATCAGTGAATAAAATAACAGATAGAATATGGGTAGCTGTTTACTTATTAACTGCTGGTTTTGGATCACAATAAATTGGTTCTGAACCCGGCATCACTAAATGTAAAATATTTCATTGCTAAAGGTTACTGAGACCTTGAAGATTTTCATTTACTGGTAGGAAGGAAATGTGTCTCTGGAACACAGCTACATCTGCTGGCTGAACAATATCCATTCCTGATGTAAGCAGTGTAAAACGATCAGATTTGTAATTATGCATTCATCTCTCTATTTAAATCCATATTATCGTTGTTTCATCCTGTGAGCAATATATTAGAAAAAAAAATGTATTCAAGCTTTGCTTTAGTCTCTATGTTTATAAGAATATTTACATTCAAATAATTGCATAGGTTTTCCCACAATATTAAAAGTGAATTATTTTGCCTGTCAAGGACTTGTTATTCTGTACAACTGCTGCAGCAATTCAGGCATTTCTGTCAGACAGTATTACTGAAGTCTTTAATCTCCACTGCAGCGGCAGAACATCTTGGTCAAGAGCCCAGTTGCAGCCTACTAAATAAACATTAATGGCATGAAGCAGCATACTGAACAGGTCATTCCTCTGCTCGCTTTGCCCTATCCTCCTGTCAGCATGTTCCCCATCAACACATTTGCACTGCAGAAGTATCGCCCATTCCTCTCAAAATCTGAGTGTTGCTGTGAAGGGGAATAAAGAAGCTAATATCAGGTGTATACCTTAGTAGTGTTTAAAATATATGAAATAAGTAAAAACACACCGGCACACAACATATGGACAATTGCACCACAGTAGCAGAAAAAATGTGTGCCTATAAATAGTCCTCAGAAGGCCAGCAGAAGGAACTGTGAGCTCCGAGCGTGTAGCCAGCTATTCTCCTATCCTCTCCATGGTCTGGGTCGCGCCCATCTGGTGATGTCACTTCTGTGCGGTCCACGCCGAGCAGCCCGAACTTCCTGGTCACTTCCTGCGTCCCAGCTTTCATCTTTACAGCCATCTGGACCCCAGAAGACCCACTGGACAGTGGCAGCCCCTGAAGTTGATGATCCCTCTGATACAATGCGTGTGTTGTTTTTCTCACATCTTGTAAGTAAAATTCATCTTGTGCAATAAACTGTGTCATTAATACTTCACTTAGGTGCGCTTCCCTCTCCCTTCCATTTCTGTTGTTTAAAATATATGAAGCAACCCTTTCACTAAAATTGACCTACCTCCCTACTCATTATTCCTCATTATTCCCCTATCCACCATGTGACATTACTAGCTAAAGTCCTAAAAAATAAATAAAACATTACCAAAAATGTGTAAAATGTACTTACCTTAGACCCCAGCTTTCTGCCCATTTACTTGGGACAATACAATGCCTTTCCACAGCCTTCTGGAAAACCCGGGAATCCCAAATCCCCTGAGAATGTGATCCTGATGCAAGTAACCAAACAATTCTTAAATTTTTTTTTTTTATATCCTCTTTAATAAATTCATGCAGATGTGTCCAATATGCAAAGAATACATCATTAGGATTGCCTGCATTCTTGAATTGCAGAGTATGTTGCATATCAGACATATTTACATGGCCTTTACAATATCACAAAATGTCAGCTATCTGCCAAGACAATGGAAACTTCATGTGGACAGTATGTGTAAAGCTATACAATAAGGTCACTAGTCCTTGACACCAAGGGTATATGCCCCACATCTACTGCCAGGTGCTGGATCTCTAACATACATAATTGTTTATCAGAACTATATTCATCCCCACCCATCTTTCTGTTTAGTGAAGCCCTGTACACACGATCGGTTTTACCGATGAAAACAGTCCGATGGACTTTTTTCATCGGACAAACCGATCCTGTATGGGACCCATCGGTCTTTTTTCCATCGGTTTTAAAAAATAGAACATGTTTTAAATTTTTTCCGATGGATCAAAAACCGATAGCAAATTCCGATCGTCTATGGGCAAGTCCATCGGATAAAAAACCCACGCATGCTCAGAATCAAGTCGACGCATGCTCAGAAGCATTGAACTTCATTTTTCTCGGCTCATCGGAGTGTTTTACGTCACCGCGTTTGGAACGGTCGGTTTTTTTAACTGATGGTGTGTAGGCAAGACTGATGGAAGTCAGCTTCATTGGATTTCCGATGGACAAAACCATCGGATTATAATCCATAGGATATGTGATCGTGTGTACGAGGCTTAACACTTGATGTTGACAGCTCCCAACAAGGTAGAGTGGCATGCAGAGGCGCCATTAGTTACCAGGGCTTTATTTATACCACTGCCTGCACTGTACTGACAGAAGTGTATGTATATATGTATGCCAACTATTTAGAGTATCCACCCAACCATCATGTAGACTACAAGTGGCCATGCTGACTGACACATTATTGCACAGACTATCATCACTATCAGGAAGCTGGTATAGAGAAATGATGTGCAGCTGAAGCTGGAGCAAATGCATATAAACAGGGAATAATTTAAAGAGGCTGGGTGAAATAAGCAGCACTGAGATGCAAAATAAATGAAAAAAGGCCAAAATAGTGTTTTATGGGCCAAA
This sequence comes from Rana muscosa, assembly GCA_029206835.1. Classification (NCBI taxonomy): domain Eukaryota; kingdom Metazoa; phylum Chordata; class Amphibia; order Anura; family Ranidae; genus Rana; species Rana muscosa. Next base: position 124,619,849 of record CM055128.1, read on the forward strand.
AAAACATGGCAATGGTATTTGGTATATAACACTTTAGTAAACTAAGCCCACGTTCACACTGGGCTGCGGGAGTGAAGCCTGCGAGTTCAGCTGAACTCGCACGATTTCACTCCCGCTGGCAGTCCAGATTTCGGCTGCGATTTCAAAGACATCTGAAACAGATGTCAATGTAAATCGCGGCTGAAATCGCAAAAAGTAGTACAAAAACTACTTTTTGTAATCGGTGCAGCACCGCAGATGCGGCGTCGCACCGATTAGGACGGTGCCATTGGCCGCAATTTGCGGAAAGTTTCGCCGATTTGACATACGTTTTGACATGTCAAATCGCATGTCAAATCGCACCAGTGTGAACCAGGACTAAATGCCACCAAGTTAAGGTTTAGAACTACTTTAAGTGAAGTCCACACTGTGAAATGTACCCTTTCAGTGAGTTTAGAAGAACATTTGTTTGTATACAAAAGTAATTTAAAATAAATGAACACTCTAATATCTAGCATGTTAACCACTTAAGCCCCGGACCAATACGGGCCATTATGACCAGGCCCCTTTTTGCGATTCGGCACTGCGTCGCTTTAACTGACAATTGCGCGGTCGTGCGACGTGGCTCCCAAACAAAATTGGCGTCCTTTTTTTTCCCACAAATAGAGCTTTCTTTTGGTGGTATTTGATCACCTCTGCGGTTTTTATTTTTTGCCCTATAAACAAAAATAGAGCGAAAATTTGGAAAAAAAATACATATTTTTTACTTTTTTCTATAATAAATATCCCCAAAAAATATATAAAAAAACATTTTTTTTTCCTCAGTTTAGGCCGATACGTATTCTTCTACATATTTTTGGTAAAAAAAATCGCAATCGCCATTTTTTGATTGGTTTGCGCAAAAATTATAGCGTTTACAAAATAGGGTATAGTTTTAAGGCATTTTTATAAAAAAAAAATTTTTTTACTAGTAATGGCGGCGATCAGCGATTTTTTTCGTGACTGCGACATTATGGCGGACACATCGGACACTTTTGACACATTTTTGGGACCATTGTCATTTTCACAGCGATCAGTGCAATAAAAATGCACTGGTTACTGTGAAAATGACACTGGCAGTGAAGGGGTTAACCACTAGGGGCGCTGAAGGGGTTAAGTGTGCCTAGGGGCGTGTTACTAACTGAGGGGGGGCGTGGCTACGACTGACACGTCACCGATCTCCGCTCTGATTACACAGAGCGGAGATCGCTGACATTGTCAGTAGAGGGGTGGGGAGATGTTGTGTTTACACACACATCTCCCCGCTCCGAGCCTCCGTGAGACGATCGCGGGGATCCCCGCGGCGATCGAGTCCGCGGGACCCACGGTCCCACTCACGAGGAAGGCAGGGGGGTCGCGAGCGCGCCTCCGGCGGCGCGTGCGCGACCCCGACGTCGACAGTTAAAGGGCCACGTACAGGTACGTGATTGTGCCTGTACGAGCCATTCTGCCGACGTATATATACCGTGAGCGGTCGGCAAGTGGTTAATACAGACCAAAGAACTACAATTGGATGCATAAAACACCATATAAGAAGGTACTATTCTACACAAGAACCATGGGTTTCTGCTGGAAAAAAAAACATCTTTAAAAACACTTGAGTTCCAGGGCCTGTTTTTAAACAACGTAGAACATTAACTATTTGTTCCAGGGCCATTTTCAGTTACAGCCGGGGTCCAACACTAAACTAAAGCCAGCAATACAGAGATCAAAAGTGGGCCGCTTCAGTAGGGACTGGCCGAGATTTGATCCATGTACGGGCAGGCTGATTGTACCCAAGTCGATCCGTCAATCGACTTGGGTACAACCAGCCTGTCTGATTTTTTTCTATTCAAATACTGTCGGCTGCTATAGCCGCTAGCAGTAATCATTGTGTTCTGTCAACCTGCAAGGCTCTCCACCCTTGGTGAAAGGAAAGAAAATTGAGTCACCTATGGGCTGCGTAAAGTGGTAGTAAAGCCTTTTTTTCACTTGCACCTACATGTAAGCCTATCTTCTAAACTTGCACTGATTAGGAGATATTCACACTGTATGCAGCTGGTGATGTTGCTAGCCCATGTGCTCTGAAGGGAAGGCATACCCGTGCCATCCCTTCAGAGCTCCGTGCTGCGGCCGTGACTCCCGCCACATGTGCGGGAGTGACGTCATCGCGAAACGGCCAATTAGATGGCTGGAGCACGCAAACCCAGAAGGAAGACCAGGTGAAGATGGAAGCCCTGTCAGCCGTGACAACGCGCTGTTGGAGGGCTTTGTTCTAAGGTAAGCATATTACAATGTGCTAGAGAAAAGAAATCTGTGAGAAGAAAAAAGGTTGGTTAAAAAAAAGATAGTAATTAGCTTATCACTGGCTTCCATCTGCAGTGACATCACAGTCCTTTCAGCAAAATCTCGGGGAAAGCGGAGTATCCTGCAAGAAGACCCGTTAACACAGAGCTTTCCCTGTATCTTGCTGTTAGGATTGTGCCATCACTCTCACGTAGGTGCAGCAGTAAGTAAAGTATATTTACTGTTTTTTAAATTTATTTATTATAGGGTAGGGGTCTGCTTTAAATTGCAAAAATCTACTTTCTGGTAAGGTCAACTATGTTTTAAAATTTTAGTTAAAAGTGGAAAGTTGTAATCAAGGTGACTCAAGTTGTTCCCCCTTTCCACACCTTGGACTTCCACCCAGAGTTGAGGCGGACTTCCCCGGAAACGTATCCCTCACCTGCGGTCCTACGGCCCGACTTCTTAGGGTCGCAGTGACCTAAAGATTACATGTTTTTCTCAGTTAAGGGACAAAACCCTGCATCAGTTTTTATGGCTCTTGGGTCCTTTTTTTTTTGGCCCTTGACGCTAGGTTTGTATGGTGTTTGGGTAGGGTGTTTTATGTTATGGGGAGAGGAGTTCAATTTTTATGAAGGTCCAGATAATTACTGTATTGCTCAAATACCTTATGGGTCTCTGACCTTATTGAATGAGTGTGCCACTACTGTGTTTACTTATATGTGTTGGGTTGATGGTCTCATCCTGCTTCCATTTCCCCCTGGTGTTCCTTGATGGCTCCTTCGGATGCTGAGCTCCTGACCGTTCTGTCGTGGAATGTTCGGGGGCTCAACTCGAAGTTTAAGAGGTCACTCTTATTTCAATATCTGAAAATACATAATCCCCACATAGTGCTACTGCAGGAGACACATTTAACCGGCAGCAAGGTTATGGCTCTGAAGAAGCCCTGGGTACAGAAGGCGTTTCATGCGACCTACTCTTCATATTCTCGTGGGGTATCTATCCTGATTAGCAAACGTGTACCGTGTGTGATACACGATGTTCATCTGGACCCCCAGGGAAAGTTCGTTATGGTTGTTCTGAGTGTATATACCCAAAAGTATGTCATAGTGAATGTTTATTTGCCTCCCCCTGGTCAGGTACAGGCTCTGTACACTCTCTACGAGAGGTTGGCTCCGCATTGCCCAGCGCAGGTTCTGTTCATGGGAGACTTTAATGCTACGCTGTCCCGTGACCTGGACAGGCCTTCCCCCTAATCCAATTTTAACTCTGATCTCGGAACGTGGGCTCAGGCCACGGAGTTCCAGGAGGCATGGAGGTGGCTTCACCCCCAAGATAGAACGTATTCTTGTTTTTCGGCCACATTTAGAACCTCCTCTCGCATTGATCTAGCTTTTGCTAATTCCACCATGCTGGCTAACGTTCAGGAGGCATGTTATCTCCCCTCTGGCCTCTCTGATCATCACCCCCTTAAATTGACCATTAGGACCACCAGGTCGCGGAACAATGCCCTTTGGAGGTTGCAACCCCATTGGATCAATAACGAGGCTGTCCATGACAGAGTTCTTTCCCCCCTGGGGGAATATTGGGTGCACAATGCGGGGTCGGCTTCTCTGGAGACGATCTGGGACGCCTCCCAAGGCTCACAGCAGGGGTCAGTATATCTCGGCTGTGGCGGCGGTAAAGGCGGAACTGGGAGATGGGGTATCTGACCTGCAGCGTAGGGTGGATGAGGCGATGAATCAGTATTCAGCCTCGCCGACGGTGTCCAATTTTGAACACCTGTCATCGCTTAGGCGAGAACTACATCTCTGTGTTACAGATGCCACTAGTCTTGGTATACAAGGTAGCAGACAGGCATACTTTGAACATGGTGACAAAAATAGCAAGCTGCTGGCGATGCTAGCGCAGCAGGACAGGCCCTCTGCGGTTATATCGGAGATCCTCACGGCAGATGGCGCTTTAGCCACCTCTCAGGAGGATATTCTGTCTACATTCAATACTTTCTACACTTCTCTTTATGTCTCTTCACTTCCTGACGGGTTTGATCCTGCGCCTATGACCTCCATGCTGGACACATTGGCCCTGGGGTGGCTCTCTGACACGGAGAGGCAACTCCTTGTCTCGGAGATCACCCCGGAAGAAGTCACACTGGCCATTAAATCTTTTCCGGCAGGTAAAACCCCAGGGCCGGACGGCCTGCCCATTGAGTACTATAGGGCCCACGCAGAATTGCTCGCCCCTAAACTAGCTCAGATGTTTCAGGCTTGCTTGAATCAAGACTCCTTGCCACCCTCTATGAGAGAAGCCCATGTGGTACTTATTCCTAAGCCTAATAGAGACCCTAAGTTATGCGCCTCATACAGGCCAATTGCACTTCTCAACTGTGACCTTAAAATTTTGACCAAGTTACTGGCCATTAGACTCAATGTAGTGATAAAGTCCCTGATTGACCCCGACCAAACGGGCTTCATGCCCGGTAGATCTACGGACATTAATATACGCAGACTATTCACTAATATTCATGCCCCCCATACTAACCAGGGTACTAGAACCATTGCCACCTTGGATATAGAGAAGGCATTCGACACGGTGGAATGGGTCTATCTGTGGGAGGTGCTTAGACGAATGGGGTTCCCGTTAAAATTTATAGGCTGGATACGCACACTTTACACTGGTCCCACGGCACGCATTAAGCTGAATGGCTCTTTGTCTCCTCCGTTCTCCCTGCAGAGGGGCACCAGACAGGGATGCCCTCTCTCCCCGGCTCTGTTCGCCCTGGCCGTGGAGCCTATTGCTGAGGCCCTTAGGACCTCGGCCGAGGTCCGTGGTCTTCGGGTGGGCTGGCTGGAGGAGAGAGTGGCTTTATACGCGGACGATATGCTCCTGTTCCTGAATGACGCTGGTGACTCTCTGCGGGGCGCACTTGGTATCATGGATGCCTTCGCCGCCTTCACGGGGCTGAGGGTGAACTGGCACAAGTCGCAATTGTTCCCAGTGGATGCGGGGGCCCGGTCCTCCTCGCCCTCCTCTCTCCCGCTTCAGTGGGTTGAGCAGTTCACCTACTTAGGAATTGTTATCTCAAAGGAGACTGGGGATTTTGTGCGGCTAAATCTCGACCCTGTCCTGGTGACCATTAAAGCCAAATTTAAGGCGTGGAGTAACCTCCCCCTTTCTCTCATTGGGCGTATTAACCTGATTAAAATGAAAGTCCTTCCTAAACTCACGTATATTTTTCGGAATTCCCCTCACTGGCTGACTAAAGTCTTCTTTAATTCCCTCAGGCAACTCTTCCTCTCCTTTATTTGGGGGGGCAGGCCTCCTAGATTCAAATATTCCACCTTGACCAGGCCTGTGGACAGTGGCGGCTTGGCTCTCCCTGATTGTTACAAGTACTATTTGGCCACTCAGCTTGTGACCGCCCACTGGTGGCTGAGACCGGACCTGACCAATTCTGTGACGGTACTGGAGGCAGCCGTAGTGGGGTCCCTGGAGGCACTGCTATTCAGGGGGCAAAAAACGCCCCACAATCTCACCCCTTCCATGCGTACCACTATGCGGGCATGGAGGGCGGGTGAGGCACTAAGGGCACCCCAGCCGAACTCTTGGTCTCCTCACACCCCCCTGTGGCTGAATCCCAACCTGTCACAATTCCACACTATCCCCGATCCGCAGGCCTGGGCCAAGTACAAAATACTGACCCTCAAACATATCATCACCTACGGAGATCTCACTCCCTTTCACACTTTATGTGCTAAATTCAACGTACCTGACCGAGCCCGCTTTAGATATCTCCAAATTGCACATGCCTTCAGGTGCCAATTTCTGGGCAGGCCGGTCGAACTGGCGTACTCAGAGTTGGAATCTACTATCCGGGTGAAAGACCTGGAAAAACCCGCGTCTCAGATTTATGGATCCCTGCTGGTTGCTGCTATCCCTGAGCTGTCTTCCCTCCGCAGGAAATGGGTGGAGGACATACCGGGGCTGGACGCGGACGACTGGAGGGAGGTTTGGGATTATCCCTTCTCCCCTCTGATCTCAGCAAGGGACAAATTAGTTCAATATAAAATCGTCCACAGGGCTCACTACACACCTCACAGGCTGCACCAGATGTCACCGGAGCATTCTCCGGAGTGCTGGCGCTGCTCCTACCGGCCAGGGGGTTTCTTCCATATTTTCTGGGCTTGCCCAGCAATTGTACAATATTGGAGTGAAGTGATACGGGTGATCAATAAAGCCACCGGGACTTGCGTCCCATGCGAGCCCATACACTGTTTGCTAGGACTGGTTGACCAACTGCCAATACTCAGAGCCAGAAAAACACTCATATCCCTGTTGTTGTATTATGCACGCAAAGCCATTACAATGAATTGGAAAAAATCGTCTCCCCCCTCTGTTAAATTTTGGAAAAACTTAATTAATGCCAGTTTGCCCCTATATAGAGCCACGTACTTGTCTAGAGGTTGTCCGCACAAATTTGAAAAGGTATGGAACTGTTGGTTAGATGACAGAAGCACGGCAAGTGATACAGTGACCACGGTCTAGATTTATATTGTATCTTCGAAATATCGATTATTAACCCAAAAAAAAAAAATGTCTTCAGGCTACCTTCCTCTAACAATAACATTTTGAAGCATGATGTATGTATAGAATAAGTTAATTTTTTTTTTTTTTTTTTTTGTTATTTGTCGCCCTGTGACGGTCTGATGCCGAAACAGGGTAATGGCCCCTGCGTGGGCAGCTGTTGTGCCTAGATGTGGGCAAATTGTGTGTATGTTTTATAAAAACTCAATAAAAAAGATTTATAAAAAAAAAAAAAAAAAGTGGAAAGTTGTGGTAAATCTAAGCTTTAACTTTCCTTCCATTTCTTTAGAGCTAACAGTATGTTCTAGAATCCCTTCCCAGGCAGGGGTGTAAGCGTGATTGATTAGGGGCTGTGGTAATATGATGGCTACATAGAAGAGTCAATATTCATAAAATAACTGGCTACATAGAAGAGTAGTGCCACAGAGCTTCTCCTCCATGTAACCGCCAAAGAATTACAGAAATGTGTAGTGATGCATCCCACGTACTGTACATTGCAGGATGTACAGGAAACAAGAAAAACAACATTCCGAGTTTGACTATTGAAGAATTGTTTTTAAATATATATTACTAAGAAAGAAATAGCTTCTACAATATTATCAAAAATACAAAATCGTTTTTATATCTAAAAAATACTTATAATCAAACTATTCTAGAAACATTATGTAGCGGATATGTACTTTTAAATCTGGTGAAGACATCAGTGATGTCTAGTTCCCTGCGGCCCAGCAGGTGGCGCTGTCACTTTGGGCCGGGGTTGAACCATCGCTGCAGTGCCGTACCCTTTGTGACCTCTCGCAGCAGTTGTACGGCGGGGCGGAGATACCCGCTGTGCTTGCTGGGAGAGGGTATAAAGGGGGCGGACATCTTCGCCACAAGGTCGAGTCCCGGGCACCTTCAGCCTGAGGGCTGCTGTTCGCGGTCGGTGTCCAGGCGGCCTAGGCCTGGACACTTGTAGTGCGTGTTCCATCCCAGACACCTTCAGTCTGGGGTGAGGTACTCAGCCGGAGGCCTGGGGCCCAGTACCTTCCGCTGGGTCCCGCGAGGGAGGGATTGTCTTAGGGTGCCCCGGGAGTTGGGCACCCGAATCCAGAGGCGTAAGGGACCAGAGGAGGGATTCATCCGAAGATCTGGTGCAGCATATTGCCAATGCTGGGTGAACCTCTGGAGACCGCTCGGAGGGATATCTTTTCCCAAACAGGGGCCAAGTTCATAGAGGAAGGTGGTTCATGTTCTATGACCGGTGGCAGCGGTCCAACTATTCAACTCAGGTCAGTGGCAGGGACCTGCTATTAGGCCTGTGGCAAGGGCCTCAACAGTTCATCCGGTCAGTGGCAGCGACCAAAACTCACGGTCGGTGGCAGAGACCGTGCGCAAGGCCTATTCGCTAGCAAAGGAATAGGAGAGTACATTTGTGCCTGGGCCTACTTGTATCCACACCCCTGTCTGTCTGTTACTAAAAGTTCAACTAATTGTGTTTACCTTGAAAGCAGAGAAATAAAAGAGTGTTGGACTTTTGATTGGTGTGGGGCTCTATTATTGGCAGACACATCTTCACGGTACAAGGAGAGGCTTCGTATGCAGTGAACAGACCCGGAGGTAATTCAAGTGACTTTGCTCAACCCTCATACACATACGAGGGGAGAGCTTGGCGTAATGTTCCTGCACTCTCGTCTCCCAGGTACCCCTAGACACAAGCCACTCAAACGAGAAAACCGAGAGGGAGAGTGAGGCTCCGCTACAATTACAATATAGAAAACAAAATAACCCTTTATAAACCACTACCACTGAACTTAAAATTCTGACCAGTGTTGCCCCAGACAAGCACACCGTCAAACATACAAAACGGTTCTAACTACTGAGAAATGGCAATGCTATACAAATGGATAATATGGAATGTGTTGACACTGGATACTGTATTTTTATGATATATTTTCCTGTAATATATGTTTGACCGAAACTGCCCCCTGAGACATTTTCTACAGCAGATGCATCATTTTAAACCACATTTATGTGCTTGTGTAGCGGGTGGTCATATTTACGGGAGGCATCTGCGTGGTATCAGGCTCAGATGCAACAATTGTTAGGATTCCTGGACCACATTATGCCAGTGGAGGATATCAATGGTGTCTAGTTCCCTGCGGCCTATAGGTGGCACTGCTGCCATAGGCCGGGGTTGAATCGCCATTGGAGGGCTGCGCCCTTTGTGTCCTCTCGCGGCAGTAGTACAGCGGGGCGGGGAACCTGCTGTGCATGCTGGGAGAGAGTATAAAGGGGGCAGACATCTTCCGCTCGGGGTCCACTCCCAGGCACCTTCAGCCTGGGGGTGCGTGATGGTGGTCTCCGGGTGCCCTAGGCCCGGGGACCGAGTTGCGGTTCCACCCCAGACACCTTTGGTCTGGGGTGAGGTACTCTCTGGAGGCCTGGGGCCCAGTACCTTCGACTGGGTCCTGCAAGGGATTGAGGGCTCCTAGGGCGTCCCCCGCTGTAGACACCAGAATCTGGGATGAGGAGGCCAGGGAGGTGACCCTTCCGAAGACCCAGTGCAGCATTTGCTGGTGACGGCGGGCCTCTGGTAACTGTCCGGATGGATGTCCTCTCTCTGACAGGGGCCATTGCTCATAGAAGGTAGTCCACGTTCTCATGGTCTGTGGCAGGGACCCATCGTGAATCAGGTCGGTGGCAGAGACCCAACAACCAGGTCTGTGGCAAAGGCCTTATTCATCTGGTCTGTGGCAGAGACCCCCTCACGGTCGGTGGCAGCGACTGTGCGCCAAGCCTGTTCGTGCTATAACGGAACAGGAGAAAACCCAAGTTCAAGTTTGTGCCTGGACCTCCTCCCCACTGTGTTCTGAACTGTTCTATGTCTAACCAGTCGCTCTCAAAGGACTATTTATTGCTCTGAAGAATAAATAAGTGTTGGACTTTCAGTGGTGTGGAACTTGACTTCCGGGGAGTTAAAGGGTCATTCTCAAGGGAAGTTTTGGCTCTGGACAGGGACATGGGCCCGAAGGTAAAAGGTTATAGCTCACACCTCTGCACACAAGAGGATACGAGCTGGTGGTGCGCCACACTCTCCTCCCTGGTCCCCTAGACGAGAGCCATTGATCGAGAAGAGAAGGAGGGAGTGAGAGGTGAGGTCGCTACACTTGTGTAGTGTTCAGCCAAGTGTTCTGTTAAACCATGCCCTCCTGTAATGAAAGCAAGGTATTATCCAAAGTGACTGGCATTTGACTCACATATTTCACTCCATCTTTTAAAACACATGCATAACCTTCATCATTATACAGTACTCTTACATTCCTTCTAAAGATATCAACAATTTTTAAATGCTTTCTACTAAATTTGGTGGAAAAGGTAGGTACAAAATCTTTATTTCTTCTTATATTATCCTTAGATTTAAATAAATCCAGGTCTATTCTTAGTATCCACTATATGACTAGCTTTTCCAAGCATTCAGTATCCTTTGTTAATTAACCTAGCTCTTATGATACTGTATGGCAGGTGATGCAGGCTCTTCAAGGGTGCAGAACTGAAGTACCAGTTTGTCTTCACAAGAGTTCTTGATGGTGGAGATGGGCCAGAAACTCTGGTGGTCCCCGGAAATCTACTTTGCAACTGGCAGCAGGTTGTGGCCCCTGAGTTTGCCTCAGCAGTGTGTAGCAAATATAAGAGAGCTACAGTGCAGAGACTAAAGCCCAGAGTGCAATCAGGATCATGCAGGATTCCTGTCAGATTAGAAAGAAGTCAGACAGCCTGGGTTGGCAACAAGTAGGCAGTAAACTAGGCTGGAGGTGATATATTTATCGGATCCTTCCTCTGCTCTCCATCCTGACAGATCTGGGACAGGTGGAGACCGGAGAGAGACACAGAGGACCCGGGGAGCACAAAGGGGGACCCGGAAGAGGACACGGACGGGGACTAGAGGAGGACACCGATGGGGACTAAAGGAGGACACGGAGGATGACACAGAGGACCCAGGGAGCCGGAGGATATAGGGAGGGACAGTCGAGGGTGATGGGTGCAGCGGTGCGGCCAGTTCCAATAACCCTGCGTGGCTTTTTTAACGACACCCCAAGTATGAGAGGGGTGAACGTCGTTTAGGATATTCCATTCCCGAACACAAGGCAGCTACCAGACACTCCAACCAGCCGAATAAGACCCCATACGAATAATTCTCCCCCACAAACGAGACAAACCTCTGTCTTGAGGGTAAAACAGGAATCAGTTTATTGCAAGCACATGTTCACAGATATCTCTCTTCAAAACACTCTCCCCACCCTTGGGAAACAGGGCGGGTTAAACTGTCCAATGGCAATTGTTATACAGGTCAGGTGTGTTCCAACTTCTCAGTAAACAGTCTTATCAGCAGGGGCGTTGGAGAAATCCCCTCTCCCTCTTTCCTCACATCAAGACACTACACATCCCATAATAGTTGAGGCATCAGACACAATAGACAATAGAATACAGTCCCACCCCAAACCATCACAGCAAATAGTCCAACAGCATGACACACAATATATACAATGTATACAGCATTGAATCTAACTAGCACAGATCAGACTGGGGTTCTCATTCACCCTGTGCCCCTATTAGAGACACAGGGGGATCTACACATAAGAGGCGTCGGGGAAGCTGGACAAGGAACCTCCAGAACTCTTCAGGGCAAGCTGAGCCGCAAAAACCCACGACCCAAAGTGACTCCTGTCACAGCTTTCAATAAAGCAGCTGAAAGCCGCGGCAGGGAGAGAAAGAGAAACAGCTGTCAGTTGCTTTATTGAAAGCCACACAGGGAGAGCAGTGATTGTAACACCCCCACTACTGCACCGATCATCTGTGAGGCTGCCCAGGTATCGGATCAGGCATCGGAGCATTTGCATGAGTATAAGTATTCGTGCAAATGCTTTGGCATAACGATACCAGTATCGGTACAACCCTAGTTTCTAGTTAAAGCGGAACTTCACCTAAAAAGGGATATTTGGCTTTTAATCCCCCTTCCCCTATCTCTAATGCTCCATCTCTGCTCAGATCACCCCCATCCACAACCTCCTGGTACACATTGCAGGTATCAGGAGGATGCGGTTCTATTCACAAAGCACAGCGTAGTGGGAAGCCAGCTGTGAAGCCAACTAAAGAACCTGCCCAGATGAGAATAGCGCTGTCTAATAAAAGTAAGCAGCTACAGTATTGTGGCTGCTGATATAAAAAAAAAAATCCAGGCTGAAGATCATCCCTAATTAAGGGTATGGATGGCACCCCAAATGACTGTTAGAATTAAGATTTAGAGATACTGTAACAGTGTGAAAAAAAGGATTTCTGCTATTCCAGTCCAAGGTGCTGCTGGCTAGCTTATAATCAAGAATGTACTTGTTGCAGCAGCAGACAAGCCTCGCAAGATAGAAGAGTTAAAAAATGACAAAAAATAAAAAATAGCAGAGGTCCTGTCCCTAACACAGGAAGGTGTAAAAGAACCAGTGTTGCAAAATGCAAAGCACTATTGGTGAAAGTGCCAAGTGTTTAGAGGGTTTTCGAATCCAAAATTGCGTTTCTGCAGTAAACACAATAAAGTCCCTGAAACTTAGGGAGAAATGGTAAGGCTGGGTTCACACATGTCCGGCTGCGGTTTGCAGTCCAGAGTCCGGTGCGTTTCTGTTTACCGGTTCAGGTGCGATTCAGGTGCAAATTTTTCCCTGAATTTGTACCTGAACCGCACCCAAAAACGCACAGAACCCTTTTCAAAACTGTACTGCGGCCGCCACGGACATGTGTGAACCGGCTCCATTGAAAGCAGGTCACACTCACATTCACATGTTATATGAATTGGATGCAGTTAAAAATGCATCCAATTCGCATATATGTGAACCCAGACTTAGAGGTCTAGATAGAGTCCTGGTTTTCTATGTTAAAAGTTAAATGTCAGAAAATTTGTCTGCACAGCATCCGATAACTGATGGGTTGGTGTGTCAGGTGGTTGCTGTGGAAGGTAATTGACCTGTGTGTGTTCCCTCTGCAGATGATATCACAAAAACAAATGGTTGTCTTTACTGATGTCTTGAATGTCTTAAAATGCTGACCACTTTCCTGTCTCAGGCCTCGTACACACGGCCGATTTTTTCGGCAAGAACCAGCAAGAAACTTGCTGGCAGAGAGGTCTTGCCGAGTAAATCGGTCGTGTGTACGCGGCTATCGGGTTTCTCGTCGAGAAAACCGACAAGAAACCTCGACGAGAAAATAGAGAACCTGCTCTCTATTTTCTCGTCGAGATTCTCCTCGGCATGTTTCTCGACGAGAAAAGTGAGTGTGTGTACACTTACCTGTCCTCCCGGAAGCCCGCGCATGTTCGAAATGAATTTGACGCATGCGCGGTAGCTTCCTAGGCATACGTAGGGTATACCAAGATGGCGGCGACGGCATCGAATGTGACGAGCGCATGCTCGTCGTAGTCGATGACGTCACCGCGTACGCTCCATTCAAAGAACCGCGGGTTCTTTGAAACGAGCGTGTGTACACTCGGCCGGGACAAGTTTCTTGTCCAAGAATCTCGTCGAAAAAAACGACATGTTTTTTTCAACGAGAATCTCGGCCGTGTGTACGAGGCCTCAGTGTTTCTGGTGGCAACTAAAAAAAAGAAAGAAAAAAAAATCTTATTCCAAAATAAAACCACCGATACTTCTGCCATAAAGAGATAAAAACATAACAAGCCAACTAAACATGCCCGTTTAACGAAAACTTCCTATTGTGAGCTTTGAAGGTATATTTGCCCCAGATATACGATATTTGACATTACTTACCATCTTTACTGACATGAACTTGTGCCATCGTTGATATCACACTACAGGACTCCCCTGTATGAAATGTTTGGTTGGAGTGTGAGTTCTGAGTAGTTGATCAGGATATCACCACCAAGATTATACAGTATATAGCCCAAGCAGTTTACCACTTAGAGACGCTGGACTGAGACACGTGTCATAGAACCCTCATGTCTACAACAACGGGACTATGCTTACACCTTTGATGGACTTTATTATGACCCGTTAATGGTGACCTAAGAACCACAGGGAACATATGCATTTGTCCATAATAGGGCAAGAGGATGAATATCAGCACCAAGGTACAGTATGTGTAAATTGTAGGCTATCTGAAATCAATTTTGAGTGGATAATGTAATCTTATGCCAACTATATGGTCAAGGGAGAATATAGATAAACTAAGGAATGGACTTTAGGCGGCACATGAGTAAATATTGTAAAAAACTAGGAGTATTTATTTTAGAAACAATCATAAAAATACAAGTAAACATTCAAAAAATGTGATTGACAGTCTATTCGTATTTGGATACACGGCTCAGGCAAATATTTAACAATGCTTCAGAGTTAGATTTGTAAAATGTAAATGCACTTCATCCTAAATGAAAATACAAAACCAGTAACCACAGGCTAATAAAGCAGTAATCATAAGAAGCGGGTGGTGTTTAGCCATAGATCTAGTGTATCCGATGAAATCTTGGATTGCTTAACCGGTTTCGCGATTTAACGCTTCTTCAGGAGCATAATAGTCTGTTGAGCATACATATAAACAGCAGAAAGAATTTTTTTTACATCTTTTTAATACATAAATTATAAAACACAGAACATATTAGAAAAATAAAAAACTTTAGATAAAAGATTGCCGGCCCCATACAGCCCCCACACCAGAGGGCACACCAACCGTGTGGCAACCACCCAACACGTGAGCTATCCCCCGTAGGGGTGCTGGAAGATGGTAGTGGTGCTGGCAGTGATGCCTAGACGGGGAAAAAAAGAAGAAATAGAGAAGAAAAGAGAAAAATAAAAATAGATACAAAGAAGGGGGGGGGGGGAAAGACGAAAAAGACGAAATCCAGTTGAAACATAGAAGTGGAGAAAGGAAAATGGAAAGTGCAAAAAAAAGTACAAGAGACCACCTCCCTAAAGTGACCATTAAAATGCATGCTGTTTAAACAATAAACATACTCACAGATCGAGCGTGCTACAATTGCAGCGGCACACCTTAGTAAAGTTCAATTGGCAGTTTGTTTATAACAGACAGCCAATAAGGATAAAGGTCTATGGGGAGAGGAAAAAAGGGGGGAAGAGATATTAAATATATATTAGGATATATATAAAGGGTCGCCTTAGTGACAACTAGGTCATGCATAACAAAGTAAAGTAAGGCAGGCCAGGTATAGTAAATGGCCAGAGAAGTGCTCACCAAAATAGGCGACGGCTGGGTATGCTGCTAGGTGAGGCTACAAACGAGTAACAACAGGTAGTGTCCTCCAGAGTTTGGAAAACTGTGTGTATCAGAACATATAAGAAAGGGCTATGTATGCACCATGAGAAACCCTGGTGCACATTCGAGTCAGAGGGTAACTGACCCCAAGAAGCCTATGGTAGATGGACAGGCTGAGGAAATAAACATAAGACAAAAATGTCTATTAGTTGCTATATGGAGCTTTTACCTGGATGTCTATCAAGCAGAGTAACAGAGATCACCTACCTATTGACCTGCACCTTGACAAAAATACTGCAGTTTCCAAACGATCCAGAGGAGTCCTAGCAGTCAGCCATGCCATACAGGCGGTGTGCACCGCTCTTATAAGCCCCCACAGGATAAGCGTCATCTCTGAATGAGATGACGTAGTTGCTGGAAGGTGAGAGGGCTAGTGCGCATGCGCCGAGGATAACATTGACGCAGCGAGTGCGGCCAATGAAATAGTAGCCTGGGCGGGCCTAATGCGGTCAGAATGTTGAGCGTGCCGATGACATGGCAACCCTCAGCCAGTGGGATAATCTCATAGATAAGGCTGAATCCGACACTGCGTCGAATCTGCCGTTAACACGGCTGACCCCGGCCAATAGGGCTGCAGTGTGGGCGGAGCCCCGGCGTCTAGGAGACGACGTCAGGGATCGCCCAATGTAACGCAGCCCAGGCCATAAGAGCGAGCTGAATACCGTGCTGTGCAGGGAATCCCACTGCCTGCTTGTTAGACTATAATTAAACAGGCGACAAAAAGAAAAGAGAAGAAGACAGTTTGAGAAAAGAAGGAAAGAGAAGAAAAGACAACAACAGGGAGTGCTTCCCGGCATGGTGGCAATACAGGGGCAGTAATCAAAACGTATTACAACAAACAATAAAAAAGGTGCTCCGCCGCACCTACATTTTAAAAAAGAAGACGGAATATAATGTAATACCACTATATACATCCAAAAAATTCCTGTTTTACCTATACACATAAAGAAAGGAAGGGGAAGGGGAAGGGGGGGAGGGGGGAAAGGGGTTTGGAAAAAGAGGGGAAAATTTGGACAAGGAAATAACTAGAAAATATATAAAAAGGGTTGTCTCAATCCTAAGTCTGTATGTCTTTAGAATATTGAAAGTCATAGAGATCTTTAATGGTTTAGAGAAATCCTGAAACTGATTCATAATGGAAGACAATCTAACACGGTCACATGGAATCTGCATAGTGAAAACCATGGGCGATATACACGCCAGGGGTCGTAAAAACATCATGTAAAAGGGAAATATGTATTTTTTTAAAAATAATGAAATAATGTTGTATTGAAAGTGAATGAGGGTGAAAAAGTTTTTTTTTGTATATCAAGAATTATATATAGATAGGTCACATATACTGTGGGCCTAATTACCGTATATACTCGAGTATAAGCCGAGTTTTTCAGCCCTTTTTTTTGGGCTGAAAGTCCCCCCCTCGGCTTATACTCAAGTCATGTTGCTAGTCAGGTTACTTACTTGAGTCCAGCAGTCATCTATGTGTGTGGGGTCTCCGTATCCCGGCCCGCAGCTAGCACCCGCTCGCCCGTGCATTCTTCCCGCTCCTGTCCTGGTTTGAATGCATAGCAGAGACGCTGCTGTTACTCCCGCCCATGACGCTGACGCCGTGCGCTACGATTGGCTGCTGGGACTGCCATGTCCTAGCAGCCAGTGACATAATTGGTGCTGCACCTCCAGGTGTCCTGCCGATTAATGTCCCCCCCTCAACAAAGCTATGAGTTACTGGTTCCCGCCCGCTGTGTGTGTATTAAAAATCCTTCTGCAGTGGGCGGGAGCCAGAAGATGAAAGAGAGCGGAAGTCCGCTCTAATAAGGCAAGCATTAGAGTCATACATAAATGATGTTTGCACACTGATGGGGACACTCTGATTTTTCAGTAATGGGGACACTCTGATTTTTCAGTAATGGGGACATTCTGATTTTTCAGTAATGGGGACATTCTGATTTTTCAGTAATGGGGACACTCTGATTTTTCAGTAATGGGGACACTCTGATTTTTCAGTAATGGGGACACTCAGTGAAAAATCAGCGTGTCCCCATCAGTGAAAAATCAGCGTGTCCCCATCAGTGAAAAATCAGCGTGTCCCCATCAGTGAAAAATCAGCGTGTCCCCATCAGTGAAAAATCAGCGTGTCCCCATCAGTGAAAAATCAGCGTGTCCCCATTAGTGAAAAATCAGCGTGTCCCCATCAGTGAAAAATCAGCGTGTCCCCATCAGTGAAAAATCTGATTTTACACTGATGGGGACACTCTGATAAAACACTGATTGGGACACTCTGATAAAACACTGATGGGGACACTCTGATAAAACACTGATGGGGACACTCTGATAAAACACTGATGGGGACACTCTGATAAAAAACTGATGGGGACACGGCTGATGGGGAGATTGTGGGAGAGGTGTGCAAAGGCTCTGATGGGGACAAATACTTTTTTTTTTATCCTGTTAGAAATGGATTCCAATGCCGGTACTTCTAGTCCTGGACCAAAACAAAAACGGAGGTCATATGAAGCTGGTTTCAAACTTAAGGTTGTGTCCAGAGCAGAAGAAAGCAATAACAGTATTGCAAGTAGGGAATTTTGTGTTGACGAAAAACAAGTGAGGGAGTGGCGGAAAATGAAAGCTGACTTGGAAAAGATTCCAAAGGCAAAAAAAGCTCGACGTGGTTTGACGACTTCATATGAAGCTCTAGAGACTAAATTGCATGAATGGGTTATGGAGTGTCGTCAAAATGGTTACTGCGTAACACGCATGGGTATTCGCTTACGTGCCCTTCAAATGGCTAAAGATGACAAATTCAAAGCACCAGGCATTGAAAATTTTGTTGCGTCAGCAGGATGGTGTACCCGCTTTATGAATAGGTTTGCCTTATGTTTGCGGCAAAGAACAAAGATTTCGCAGAAGTTGCCAAAAGACCTTGATGAAAAAGTGATGTCATTCCATTCATTCATCATAAAACAAAGAAGGATCCATAACTATGACCTGGGAGATATTGGGAATATGGATGAAACACCTATGACCTTTGATCTTCCAAGCAACAGAACTGTGGCAAGTTTGGGAGAAAAAACTATTTTTCTCAGAACCACAGGAAATGAAAAAAAACATTTCACAGTCGTTCTGTCATGTTTGGCTAATGGAACTAAGCTGCGGCCTGTCATTATTTTTAAAAGAAAGACCTTGCCTAAAAAGGTCAAATTCCCACCACGAATTACAGTGCGTGCACATATTAAAGGCTGGATGGATGAAGACGGAACAAAAAAATGGCTGGAAGAAATTTGGAACGGACGACCAGGAACAGCCTTAAAGAAAAAAACATCATTGCTAGTTTGGGATATGTTCAGAGCCCACACATCTGATGCCATAAAAATATTGGCAAAGTCTTCTCAAGTTACTTTGGCCGTTATTCCAGGTGGGCTTACATCTGTATTGCAGCCCCTAGATGTGTGTTTAAATAAACCTTTCAAAGACCGTGTGCGAAAGATGTGGCATGAATGGATGTCATCTGGTCAAGCCCGACTGACAAAAGTTGGAAATCTGGTGAAGCCCGACATAGAATTGATAGCGAAGTGGGTTCGTGATGCATGGGAAGAGATTCCAGAGAACATGGTGCAACGCGCCTTCAAGAAATGTGGCATTAGTAATGCTATGGATGGCAGTGAAGACAGCGTTTTGTATGAGAACGACAGCAGTGATGGTGATGACTGCGAACTCAGTGATGATGACAATGTCTACGCTGATAACCTCACACGAGCTAACGCTGAAGCTCTCTTTGGACATACAGATGATGAGGAGGAATCCAGTTTTGAAGGATTTTAACTTGTGTTTTAGTTTTTAGCTTGGTTGCTGATTGAGCTACCATATTGTTTTTTGTTGACCCTCTTTTGCACTTACAGAGCTAGTTTACTGTTTGTCTTTGAAATAAATATTTCAACAAAATTTATTCTCTTGATGCTTCAATTAATGTAATTTTATTGGTAACTATTTTTAGTTTTGAAATTTACCGTACCAGTAGCTGCTGCATTTCCCCCCCCCCTAGGCTTATACTCGAGTCAATAAGTTTTCCCAGTTTTTTGTAGTAACATTAGGTACCTCGGCTTATACTCGGGTCGGCTTATACTCGAGTATATACGGTACTCACACCATAAAAACCCGTCACATAGTGAATTAAAACTAGAATAGAACTATGGTAAAATAGGAACAATATGTGTAAGTGCTATGTTGGTGCGAAAGGTGAACATGGGAAGGGAAAAGAAAAAAGTGGGAAAAGAAAGGAGGTGTGAAATGATAAAAAATGTGATAAAATGGGGAAGAAGTGGGAAAGAGGGAACGAAGGGGGAAGGAAAAAAGAAGGGGGAGACCCATACAGGGAGGGGAAAGGGGGGGGAAGGAGTTTAAAGGAAAAAAGAAAGAAAAAGAAGGGAGGGGGATGTGTAGAGAGTGAAAGTGACAGGGGGGGGGGGGGGAATTTTATTCTAGAGTGAAAATTATTCATTCAGATTGACGGTAATTATATATAGTGAATAAGAAACTCCTAAAATGGGGAAAGTGAATGATGAAAAGTGTGTGTTATGGTGAAAAATAAATGAGGTTTGTGAGGGGAAAACAGAAAAATTATTAAGCTCATTCCATGAGACCGTAGATTGCAGAGCAGACACAGAACAGAGAAGCAAGAGAGAGTATCTGGAACAGATCGTCACAATGTAACCATTCCAGCAGTATTATGCTTAGAGGAATGGCCTATATGACTGAGTTTCATTAAGACCGGGAGGGCATGTAGCATTGAGTCTTTCGACCCATAGGGTTTCCTTCTGAAGGATGATTTTGTCCCATTCACCCCCCCTGGGGCTTTTTGGGATGACAGCCAAGACAGAGAAAGAGACCAGAGAGGTATCGAAATGATGGTAAAGATCAAGGTGGCGGCTAACTGGTGTCAGCATTTTGCCATTACTTGAATAATAGATGTGGTCATTAATTCTCTGTCTTAGCTGTCTAGCTGTTTTGCCCACATAGAATACTCCACAGTCACAGGTCATAAGGTAAATGACACCTTCAGTGCGGCAATTAGCTGAAAATTTGGGTGAGAAGTTTTCCCCATTGGGGAGTATAATGGTATGGCATGGTTTAACCCATTTACAGAAAGAGCATTTGCCACATCTAGAGGTGCCGAGCGGTGTTTTGGCATTAATGGTCTTAAGCCTGGTGTAGTGGCTTGCAGTTAATTTATCCTTTAGGGAATCTGCACGTTTAAAGATAATTTCTGGTTGTTGCCCTACGTATTTCCCAAGTGTCGGGTCTTCACGTAGAAGATGCCAGTGTTTTTCAAGCATATGTCGGATATCTAAATGGTGACTAGAAAATTTGGTGACTAGTTTAGTAGTCAGTAGACAAGGGCTCGGTTTGGTTTTGTACAGAAGCTCATTGCGAGTTTGCCCAATAGATTTATTATAGGCCTGTCGCAGCAGCGACTTACTATACCCTCTGGCAAGTAGACGATTTTTCTCATGGTGCATACATAGCCCTTTCTTATATGTTCTGATACACACAGTTTTCCAAACTCTGGAGGACACTACCTGTTGTTACTCGTTTGTAGCCTCACCTAGCTGCATACCCAGCCGTCGCCTATTTTGGTGAGCACTTCTCTGGCCATTTACTATACCTGGCCTGCCTTACTTTACTTTGTTATGCATGACCTAGTTGTCACTAAGGCGACCCTTTATATATATCCTAATATATATTTAATATCTCTTCCCCCATTTTTTCCTCTCCCCATAGACCTTTACCCTTATTGGCTGTCTGTTATAAACAAACTGCCAATTGAACTTTACTAAGGTGTGCCGCTGCAATTGTAGCACACTCGATCTGTGAGTATGTTTATTGTTTAAACAGCATGCATTTTAATGGTCACTTTAGGGAGGTGGTCTCTTGTACTTTTTTTTTGCACTTTCCATTTTCCTTTCTCCACTTCTATGTTTCAACTGGATTTCGTCTTTTTCTTCTCCCCCCCCCCCCCCCTTCTTTGTATCTATTTTTATTTTTCTCTCTTCTTCTCTATTTCTTCTTTTTTTCCCCGTCTAGGCATCACTGCCAGCACCACTACCATCTTCCAGCACCCCTACGGGGGATAGCTCACGTGTTGGGTGGTTGCCACACGGTTGGTGTGCCCTCTGGTGTGGGGGCTGTATGGGGCCGGCAATCTTTTATCTAAAGTTTTTTATTTTTCTAATATGTTCTGTGTTTTATCATTTATGTATTAAAAAGATGTAAAAAATTTCTTTCTGCTGTTTATATGTATGCTCAACAGACTATTATGCTCCTGAAGAAGCGTTAAATCGCGAAACCGGTTGAGCAATCCAAGATTTCATCGGATACACTGGATCTATGGCTAAACACCACCCGCTTCTTATGATTACTGCTTTATTAGCCTGTGGCTACTGGTTTTGTATTTTCATTTAGGATGAAGTGCATTTACATTTTACAAATCTAACTCTGAAGCATTGTTAAATATTAGCCTGAGCCGTGTATCCAAATACGAATAGACTGTCAATCACACTTTTTGAACGTTTACTTGTATTTTTATGATTGTTTCTAAAATAAATACTCCTAGTTTTTTACAATATTTACTCATGTGCCGCCTAAAGTCCATTCCTTAGTTTATCTATATTCTCTCTGTTATATCGGGACGTTGGCACATTTACTTGTGCATCCACAGAGTCACCCTGTGAGGATGCACGTTAAGCAATGTCTTTAAAATTGATACTGGGGTGGAAGCACCCATTCTTCTGTTCTAGGTGACCTTTTAATTCTATCCCAATTAGTATTATAATACATCTAGATAGTTCTGTTTCTTGTCCTACCCACCGTTTTCCTTCCTCTCTTTTCCCCTTGTTCTGTTTTTCTATACTCGGTTTACAGCCATTCCAGTGTATATGGACTTTGTGGGTGCAGCCTGGCAAGGCTACATCAATGGAATCCAATCTGAATGTAGGGTACATACAGGACAAGAAATTGGCCTGACCCAATATATTTCTAAAATGAAAAGATTACTTAAGAAAAAATCAAATCTTCACTGGCATGTTGATTTCCTTCAGCAATATGCACGTGAAAACATAAGTCCCATGGGATTAAGGATTCAGGTATACCCCTCTTTTGATAATGGGGGTCCTGAATTCAAACTAGCCTGGGAAAAGATCCTTACACAATGTAGTACAAATCTGATCAAGCTATTGGTGACTCATTACGCAACTGAACTTAATAATCTAGACCAAGAGCTCATGTCCTTTCAGGCCACCAGCGAGGCCTTAAAGGGTCATGAACATTTTGAGAGAAAATGGCAGGAAGTGAAAGATTACATAACCAAGATCAATAAAGATATAATTCTCAAAAAACAAAACAAACTAGTCAAAGACAGGGTAGCGTTCTCTGAGGGGTTTGCCTATCGATGGCAGACACCCTTTCAGAACCGCGGCCCCAAGAAAAATAGATTCAAAAAATCACAAATAAGAGATAACACAGCTATTACTGATGAGGAATTTGAATCTGACTCTTCCACATCTACTTCCTTTTCTCAGCAATCAACCACAAGAGGACCTTCAAGCATACACAGCGATACTGTCGGACGTAAGAGACCTTACGGTGGTGGGCAACATACCCCATACCCAAAAAAACGACCTGACAATTACGACATTAGACCAACTGACTCCCAGACTCGACATGGTGTCACACCGGCAAAAGGTAACAGCAACAATTCACATGCATATATGGGCCACATAGCACAAAAGGCTCTGCATATGATGACTCAATCAAATCCGAATACCAGCACCCCAGGAGCTTCGTTCCCCTCGGGGCTAGGTCCAATTAATATGCAAGTACCCATTGCCGCTAATGACACCATCTCGAAAGTTCTACCCTCTACTATGCCTGCAATATCTAATTTAGATCCTTCAGTTCAGCTACAAAAATTCAAAACACAAAGTACACTTGACTGTCACATTAATCCAAGCAATACACAAATTCTAAATTTTCAGACACTAGGACTGACACAACCACCAACGTAGAGATGGATGTAATCAATCTTACACCATATAGATTTTCCTCGGACGAGCTTGCTGTACTCAAATTTGGGTTGAGCTTCTGTCCTTCTCAAAACATAGACAGATATGGGCTCATCAAAGACATCCACATGTTCATTAGAAACCTCACATTCAAATTTATGTTCGATAAGGACCGCCTTCGAACTAAAGAAGAGAGGGAACTCTCTGAGAGTATCAAACATTTTAAAATGGAGGATTTCAGGGCCCTTCGGGACCTGATGTTACCCCTGGAGGAAAATGAGGGTGTGGATGACACTGGTGAGACCCGACCTGATTCTATCCCACTTCCCAATAAAAAATTCAAACTCAAATCAAGGAATTTTCCTGATCTGACTACCAGCCCACAAGCATGGGCTTTTTTACGCAGTGTCGTTAGTGACATAAAACGATTTGAGATTCTACCCAAACAGAGTAATCTTACAAGAGTGCAGCGACGTAGCCTTCTGAAAATACAAAACCATCCTGATGTAATAGTCAAAGGGGCTGATAAAGGTGGTAACATAGTTCTCATGACCAGGAGTTTTTATGAGAGCATGTGCTACAAGATTCTACTAAATCTTGAGTGGTACCGACCCATCAGTCTCACACGCACTGCCTCATATAGAACTATGTTCCTGGAGATTATCAATGACGCCTTTACCAAGGGCCTCATTGACCAGGACACATACGACTACCTGAATACTCGGTCTCCTAGGATGGCGACATTTTATGCGCTACCCAAAGTGCATAAGGACTCCTTGTCGCCTCCTGGGAGGCCGATTATTTCGGGTATAGGTTGCCTGACTGAGAATGCCAGCAGACTGGTAGACTCGGTCCTCATGCCCCATGTGATTGCTCTTCCCTCCTATGTCAGGGATACCCTAGCCTTCTCAAACAAATTGAGGGAAAGGTCGTTCCTCCTGACTCCCTGCTCGTGACCCTGGATGTGGAGGCTTTGTACTCCAGTATCCCTCACGAGCGGGGAGTCGAGACGATACGTACCTTCCTCCATGAAGAAGACCACCACTGATGGCCATACAACGAATTCATCATCAAGCTCTTGCAATTTATTCTTACTCACAATTGGTTCAGTTTCTGTGACTCCCACTACCTCCAGGTCCAGGGCGTAGCCATGGGCACCTGCTGTGCCCCTGGCTACGCCAATCTGTACCTGGGGGGGGTGGGAGAGGGACCTGTTTTCCAGTGAATCCCTAAGCAGGTTCACTGATAAAGTGCTAGTCTGGATGCGCTACATTGATGACGTGTTCATCATATGGACTGGCACTAGAGCGTTGTTTGATGAATTCGTACGGAACCTCAACACCAACCAGTTCAATCTGAAGTTTACCTTCAGCTGTGACAAACACACCATCTCATTTCTGGATTTAACTATCTTCAGAAATCTTGATAACTCCCTGGCCACTGATCTCTTTCGTAAGAATACAGCAGGCAATACGCTGCTGCATGCAGCTAGCCTGCACCCTCCAGCTCTGATACGCAGCATCCCCTATGCTCAGTACATCAGGCTGCGACACAACTGCACGCGCCTGTCTGACTTCCAAATGCAAGCTCAAGCACTAAAAAATCATCTACTTGCCAGAGGGTATAGTAAGTCGCTGCTGCGACAGGCCTATAATAAATCTATTGGGCAAACTCGCAATGAGCTTCTGTACAAAACCAAACCGAGCCCTTGTCTACTGACTACTAAACTAGTCACCAAATTTTCTAGTCACCATTTAGATATCCGACATATGCTTGAAAAACACTGGCATCTTCTATGTGAAGACCCGACACTTGGGAAATACGTAGGGCAACAACCAGAAATTATCTTTAAACGTGCAGATTCCCTAAAGGATAAATTAACTGCAAGCCACTACACCAGGCTTAAGACCATTAATGCCAAAACACCGCTCGGCACCTCTAGATGTGGCAAATGCTCTTTCTGTAAATGGGTTAAACCATTCCATACCATTATACTCCCCAATGGGGAAAACTTCTCACCCAAATTTTCAGCCAATTGCCGCACTGAAGGTGTCATTTACCTTATGACCTGTGAATGTGGAGTATTCTATGTGGGCAAAACAGCTGGACAGCTAAGACAGAGAATTAATGACCACATCTATTATTCAGGTAATGGCAAAATGCTGACACCAGTTAGCCGCCACCTTGATCTTTACCATCGTTTCGATACCTCTATGGTCTCTTTCTCTGTCTTGGCTGTCATCCCAAAAAGCCCCAGGGGGGGTGAATGGGACAAAATCATCCTTCAGAAGGAAACCCTATGGGTCGAAAGACTCAATGCTACATGCCCTCCCGGTCTTAATGAAACTCAGTCATATAGGCCATTCCTCTAAGCATAATACTGCTGGAATGGTTACATTGTGACGATCTGTTCCAGATACTCTCTCTTGCTTCTCTGTTCTGTGTCTGCTCTGCAATCTAAGGTCTCATGGAATGAGCTTAATCACTTTTCTGTTTTCCCTTCACAAACCTCATTTATTTTTCACCATAACACACACTTTTCATCATTCACTTTCCCCATTTTAGGAGTTTCTTATTCACTATATATAATTACCGTCAATCTGAATGAATAATTTTCACTCTAGAATAAAAATTCCCCCCCCCCCCCTTTCCCCCCCCTGTCACTTTCACTCTCTACACATCCCCCTCCCTTCTTTTTCTTTCTTTTTTCCTTTAAACTCCTTTCCCCCCCCTCCCCTCCCTGTATGGGTCTCCCCCTTCTTTTTTCCTTCCCCCTTTGTTCCCTCTTTCCCACTTCTTCCCCATTTTATCACATTTTTTATCATTTCACACCTCCTTTCTTTTCCCACTTTTTTCTTTTCCCTTCCCATGTTCACCTTTCGCACCAACATAGCACTTACACATATTGTTCCTATTTTACCATAGTTCTATTCTAGTTTTAATTCACTATGTGACGGGTTTTTATGGTGTGAGTAATTAGGCCCACAGTATATGTGACCTATCTATATATAATTCTTGATATACAAAAAAAACTTTTTCACCCTCATTCACTTTCAATACAACATTGTTTCATTACTTTATCAAAAATACATATTTCCCTTTTACATGATGTTTTTACGACCCCTGGCGTGTATATCGCCCATGGTTTTCACTATGCAGATTCCATGTGACCGTGTTAGATTGTCTTCCATTATGAATCAGTTTCAGGATTTCTCTAAACCATTAAAGATCTCTATGACTTTCAATATACTAAAGACATACAGACTTAGGATTGAGACAACCCTTTTTATATATTTTCTAGTTATTTCCTTTGGCCGAATTTTCCCCTCTTTTTCCAAACCCCTTTCCCCCCTTCCCCCCCTTCCCCTTCCTTTCTTTATGTGTATAGGTAAAACAGGAATTTTTTGGATGTATATAGTGGTATTACATTATATTCCGTCTTCTTTTTTAAAATGTAGGTGCGGCGGAGCACCTTTTTTATTGTTTGTTGTAATATGTTTTGATTGCTGCCCCTGTATTGCCACCATGCCGGGAAGCACTCCCTGTTGTTGTCTTTTCTTCTCTTTCCTTCTTTTCTCAAACTGTCTTCTTCTCCTTTCTTTTTGTCGCCTGTTTAATTATAGTCTAACAAGCAGGCAGTGGGATTCCCTGCACAGCACGGTATTCAGCTCGCTCTTATGGCCTGGGCTGCGTTACATTGGGCGATCCCTGACGTCGTCTCCTAGACGCCGGGGCTCCGCCCACACTGCAGCCCTATTGGCCGGGGTCAGCCGTGTTAACGGCAGATTCGACGCAGTGTCGGATTCAGCCTTAACTATGAGATTATCCCACTGGCTGAGGGTTGCCATGTCATCGGCACGCTCAACATTCTGACCGCATTAGGCCCGCCCAGGCTACTATTTCATTGGCCGCACTCGCTGCGTCAATGTTATCCTCGGCGCATGCGCACAAGCCCTCTCACCTTCCAGCAACTACGTCATCTCATTCAGAGATGACGCTTATCCTGTGGGGGCTTATAAGAGCGGTGCACACCGCCTGTATGGCACGGCTGACTGCTAGGACTCCTCTGGATCGTTTGGAAACTGCAGTATTTTTGTCAAGGTGCAGGTCAATAGGTAGGTGATCTCTGTTAATACTCTGCTTGATAGACATCCAGGTAAAAGCTCCATATAGCAACTAATAGACATTTTTGTCTTATGTTTATTTCCTCAGCCTGCCCATCTACCATAGGCTTTTTGGGATCAGTTACCCTCTGACTCGAATGTGCACCAGGGTTTCTCATGGTGCATACATAGCCCTTTCTTATATGTTCTGATACACACAGTTTTCCAAACTCTGGAGGACACTACCTGTTGTTACTCGTTTGTAGCCTCACCTAGCAGCATACCCAGCCGTCGCCTATTTTGGTGAGCACTTCTCTGGCCATTTACTATACCTGGCCTGCCTTACTTTACTTTGTTATGCATGACCTAGTTGTCATTAAGGCGACCCTTTATATATATCCTAATATATATTTAATATCTCTTCCCCCCTTTTTTCCTCTCCCCATAGACCTTTACCCTTATTGGCTGTCTGTTATAAACAAACTGCCAATTGAGCTTTACTAAGGTGTGCCGCTGCAATTGTAGCACACTCGATCTGTGAGTATGTTTATTGTTTAAACAGCATGCATTTTAATGGTCACTTTAGGGAGGTGGTCTCTTGTACTTTTTTTGCACTTTTCATTTTCCTTTCTCCACTTCTATGTTTCAACTGGATTTCGTCTTTTTCTTCTCCCCCCCCCCCTTCTTTGTATCTATTTTAATTTTTCTCTTTTCTTCTCTATTTCTTCTTTTTTTCCCCGTCTAGGCATCACTGCCAGCACCACTACCATCTTCCAGCACCCCTACAGGGGATAGCTCACGTGTTGGGTGGTTGCCACACGGTTGGTGTGCCCTCTGGTGTGGGGGCTGTATGGGGCCGGCAATCTTTTATCTAAAGTTTTTTATTTTTCTAATATGTTCTGTGTTTTATAATTTATGTATTAAAAAGATGTCAAAAAAATTCTTTCTGCTGTTTATATGTATGCTCAACAGACTATTATGCTCCTGAAGAAGCGTTAAATCGCGAAACCGGTTGAGCAATCCAAGATTTCATCGGATACACTGGATCTATGGCTAAACACCACCCGCTTCTTATGATTACTGCTTTATTAGCCTGTGGCTACTGGTTTTGTATTTTCATTTAGGATGAAGTGCATTTACATTTTACAAATCTAACTCTGAAGCATTGTTAAATATTAGCCTGAGCCGTGTATCCAAATACGAATAGACTGTCAATCAAATTTTTTGAATGTTTACTTGTATTTTTATGATTGTTTCTAAAATAAATACTCCTAGTTTTTTACAATATTTACTCATGTGCCGCCTAAAGTCCATTCCTTAGTTTATCTATATTCTCTCTGTTATATCGGGACGTTGGCACATTTACTTGTGCATCCACAGAGTCACCCTGATACTGGGGTGGAAGCACCCATTCTTCTGTTCTAGGTGACCTTTTAATTCTATCCCAATTAGTATTATAATACATCTAGATAGTTCTGTTTCTTGTCCTACCCACCGTTTTCCTTCCTCTCTTTTCCCCTTGTTCTGTTTTTCTATACTCGGTTTACAGCCATTCCAGTGTATATGGACTTTGTGGGTGCAGCCTGGCAAGGCTACATCAATGGAATCCAATCTGAATGTAGGGTACATACAGGACAAGAAATTGGCCTGACCCAATATATTTCTAAAATGAAAAGATTACTTAAGAAAAAATCAAATCTTCACTGGCATGTTGATTTCCTTCAGCAATATGCACGTGAAAACATAAGTCCCATGGGATTAAGGATTCAGGTATACCCCTCTTTTGATAATGGGGGTCCTGAATTCAAACTAGCCTGGGAAAAGATCCTTACACAATGTAGTACAAATCTGATCAAGCTATTGGTGACTCATTACGCAACTGAACTTAATAATCTAGACCAAGAGCTCATGTCCTTTCAGGCCACCAGCGAGGCCTTAAAGGGTCATGAACATTTTGAGAGAAAATGGCAGGAAGTGAAAGATTACATAACCAAGATCAATAAAGATATAATTCTCAAAAAACAAAACAAACTAGTCAAAGACAGGGTAGCGTTCTCTGAGGGGTTTGCCTATCGATGGCAGACACCCTTTCAGAACCGCTGCCCCAAGAAAAATAGATTCAAAAAATCATAAATAACAGATAACACAGCTATTACTGATGAGGAATTTGAATCTG
Organism: Rana muscosa; assembly: GCA_029206835.1. Lineage (NCBI taxonomy): Eukaryota > Metazoa > Chordata > Amphibia > Anura > Ranidae > Rana > Rana muscosa. The sequence goes on from CM055128.1 coordinate 124,649,356, forward strand.
ACTCTTCCACATCTACTTCCTTTTCTCAGCAATCAACCACAAGAGGACCTTCAAGCATACACAGCGATACTGTCGGGCGTAAGAGACCGTACGGTGGTGGGCAACATACCCCATACCCAAAAAAATGACCTGACAATTACGACATTGGACCAACTGACTCCCAGACTCGACATGGTGTCACACCGGCAAAAGGTAACAGCAACAATTCACATGCATATATGGGCCACATAGCACAAAAGGCTCTGCATATGATGACTCAATCAAATCCGAATACCAGCACCCCAGGAGCTTCGTTCCCCTCGGGGCTAGGTCCAATTAATATGCAAGTACCCATTGCCGCTAATGACACCATCTCGAAAGTTCTACCCTCTACTATGCCTGCAATATCTAATTTAGATCCTTCAGTTCAGCTACAAAAATTCAAAACACAAAGTACACTTGACTGTCACATTAATCCAAGCAATACACAAATTCTAAATTTTCAGACACTAGGACTGACACAACCACCAACGTAGAGATGGATGTAATCAATCTTACACCATATCGATTTTCCTCGGACGAGCTTGCTGTACTCAAATTTGGGTTGAGCTTCTGTCCTTCTCAAAACGTAGACAGATATGGGCTCATCAAAGACATCCACATGTTCATTAGAAACCTCACGTTCAAATTCATGTTCGATAAGGACAGCCTTCGAACTAAAGAAGAGAGGGAACTCTCTGAGAGTATCAAACATTTTAAAATGGAGGATTTCAGGGCCCTTCGGGACCTGATGTTACTCCTGGAGGAAAATGAGGGTGTGGATGACACTGGTGAGAACCGACCTGATTCTATCCCACTTCCCAATAAAAAATTCAAACTCAAATCAAGGAATTTTCCTGATCTGACTACCAGCCCACAAGCATGGGCTTTTTTACACAGTGTCGTTAGTGACATAAAACGATTTGAGATTCTACCCAAACAGAGTAATCTTACAAGAGTGCAGCGACGTAGCCTTCTGAAAATACAAAACCATCCTGATGTAATAGTCAAAGGGGCTGATAAAGGTGGTAACATAGTTCTCATGACCAGGAGTTTTTATGAGAGCATGTGCTACAAGATTCTACTAAATCTTGAGTGGTACCGACCCATCAGTCTCACACGCACTGCCTCATATAGAACTATGTTCCTGGAGATTATCAATGACGCCTTTACCAAGGGCCTCATTGACCAGGACACATATGACTACTTGAATACTCGGTCTCCTAGGATGGCGACATTTTATGCGCTACCCAAAGTGCATAAGGACTCCTTGTCGCCTCCTGGGAGGCCGATTATTTCGGGTATAGGTTGCCTGACTGAGAATGCCAGCAGACTGGTAGACTCGGTCCTCATGCCCCATGTGATTGCTCTTCCCTCCTATGTCAGGGATACCCTAGCCCTTCTCAAACAAATTGAGGGAAAGGTCGTTCCTCCTGACTCCCTGCTCGTGACCCCGGATGTGGAGGCTTTGTACTCCAGTATCCCTCACGAGCGGGGAGTCGAGACGATACGTACCTTCCTCCATGAAGAAGACCACCACCGATGGCCATACAACGAATTCATCATCAAGCTCTTGCAATTTATTCTTACTCACAATTGGTTCAGTTTCTGCGACTCCCACTACCTCCAGGTCCAGGGCGTAGCCATGGGCACCTGCTGTGCCCCTGGCTACGCCAATCTGTACCTGGGGGGGTGGGAGAGGGACCTGTTTTCCAGTGAATCCCTAAGCAGGTTCACTGATAAAGTGCTAGTCTGGATGCGCTACATTGATGACGTGTTCATCATATGGACTGGCACTAGAGCGTTGTTTGATGAATTCGTACGGAACCTCAACACCAACCAGTTCAATCTGAAGTTTACCTTCAGCTGTGACAAACACACCATCTCATTTCTGGATTTAACTATCTTCAGAAATCTTGATAACTTCCTGGCCACTGATCTCTTTCGTAAGAATACGGCAGGCAATACGCTGCTGCATGCAGCTAGCCTGCACCCTCCAGCTCTGATACGCAGCATCCCCTATGCTCAGTACATCAGGCTGCGACGCAATAGCACGCGCCTGTCTGACTTCCAAATGCAAGCTCAAGCACTAAAAAATCGTCTACTTGCCAGAGGGTATAGTAAGTCGCTGCTGCGACAGGCCTATAATAAATCTATTGGGCAAACTCGCAATGAGCTTCTGTACAAAACCAAACCCAGCCCTTGTCTACTGACTACTAAACTAGTCACCAAATTTTCTAGTCACCATTTAGATATCCGACATATGCTTGAAAAACACTCGCATCTTCTACGTGAAGACCCGACACTTGGGAAATACATAGGGCAACAACCAGAAATTATCTTTAAACGTGCAGATTCCCTAAAGGATAAATTAACTGCAAGCCACTACACCAGGCTTAAGACCATTAATGCCAAAACACCGCTCGGCACCTCTAGATGTGGCAAATGCTCTTTCTGTAAATGGGTTAAACCATGCCATACCATTATACTCCCCAATAGGGAAAATTCTCACCCAAATTTTCAGCCAGTTGCCGCACTGAAGGTGTCATTTACCTTATGACCTGTGAATGTGGAGTATTCTATGTGGGCAAAACAGCTAGACAGCTAAGACAGAGAATTAATGACCACATCTATTATTCAGGTAATGGCAAAATGCTGACACCAGTTAGCCGCCACCTTGATCTTTACCATCGTTTCGATACCTCTCTGGTTTCGATACCTCTCTGGCTGTCATCCCAAAAAGCCCCAGGGGGGGGGGGTGAATGGGACAAAATCATCCTTCAGAAGGAAACCCTATGGGTCGAAAGACTCAATGCTACATGCCCTCCCGGTCTTAATGAAACTCAGTCATATAGGCCATTCCTCTAAGCATAATACTGCTGGAATGGTTACATTGTGACGATCTGTTCCAGATACTCTCTCTTGCTTCTCTGTTCTGTGTCTGCTCTGCAATCTAAGGTCTCATGGAATGAGCTTAATAATTTTTCTGTTTTCCCTTCACAAACCTCATTTATTTTTCACCATAACACACACTTTTCATCATTCACTTTCCCCATTTTAGGAGTTTCTTATGCACTATATATAATTACCGTCAATCTGAATGAATAATTTTCACTCTAGAATAAAATTTCCCACCCCCCCTCCCCCCCTTTCCCCCCCCCCGTCACTTTCACTCTCTACACATCCCTCTCCCTTCTTTTTCTTTCTTTTTTCCTTTAAACTCCTTCCCCCCCCTCCCCTCCCTGTATGGGTCTCCCCCTTCTTTTTTCCTTCCCCCTTCGTTCCCTCTTTCCTACTTCTTCCCCATTTTATCACATTTTTTATCATTTCACACCTCCTTTCTTTTCCCACTTTTTTCTTTTCCCTTCCCATGTTCACCTTTCGCACCAACATAGCACTTACACATATTGTTCCTATTTTACCATAGTTCTATTCTAGTTTTAATTCACTATGTGACGGGTTTTTATGGTGTGAGTAATTAGGCCCACAGTATATGTGACCTATCTATATATAATTCTTGATATACAAAAAAAACTTTTTCACCCTCATTCACTTTCAATACAACATTATTTCATTACTTTTTTAAAAATACATATTTCCCTTTTACATGATGTTTTTACGACTCCTGGCGTGTATATCGCCCATGGTTTTCACTATGCAGATTCCATGTGACCGTGTTAGATTGTCTTCCATTATGAATCAGTTTCAGGATTTCTCTAAACCATTAAAGATCTCTATGACTTTCAATATACTAAAGACATACAGACTTAGGATTGAGACAACCCTTTTTATATATTTTCTAGTTATTTCCTTGGCCGAATTTTCCCCTCTTTTTCCAAACCCCTTTCCCCCCCTTCCCCCCCCCTTCCCCTTCCTTTCTTTATGTGTATAGGTAAAACAGGAATTTTTTGGATGTATATAGTGGTATTACATTATATTCCATCTTCTTTTTTTTAAATGTAGGTGCGGCGGAGCACCTTTTTTATTGTTTGTTGTAATATGTTTTCATTGTTGCCCCTGTATTGCCACCATGCCGGGAAGCACTCCCTGTTGTTGTCTTTTCTTCTCTTTCCTTCTTTTCTCAAACTGTCTTCTTCTCTTTTCTTTTTGTCGCCTGTTTAATTATAGTGTAGGGCTGCGTTACATTGGGCGATCCCTGACGTCGTCTCCTAGACGCCGGGGCTCCGCCCACACTGCAGCCCTATTGGCCGGGGTCAGCCGTGTTAACGGCAGATTCGACGCAGTGTCGGATTCAGCCTTATCTATGAGATTATCCCACTGGCTGAGGGTTGCCATGTCATCGGCACGCTCAACATTCTGACCGCATTAGGCCCGCCCAGGCTACTATTTCATTGGCCGCACTCGCTGCGTCAATGTTATCCTCGGCGCATGCGCACTAGCCCTCTCACCTTCCAGCAACTACGTCATCTCATTTTGTCAAGGTGCAGGTCAATAGGTAGGTGATCTCTGTTAATACTCTGCTTGATAGACATCCAGGTAAAAGCTCCATATAGCAACTAATAGACATTTTTGTCTTATGTTTATTTCCTCAGCCTGCCCATCTACCATAGGCTTCTTGGGATCAGTTACCCTCTGACTCGAATGTGCACCAGGGTTTCTCATGGTGCATACATAGCCCTTTCTTATATGTTCTGATACACACAGTTTTCCAAACTCTGGAGGACACTACCTGTTGTTACTCGTTTGTAGCCTCACCTAGCAGCATACCCAGCCGTCGCCTGTTTTGGTGAGCACTTCTCTGGCCATTTTACTATACCTGGCCTGCCTTACTTTACTTTGTTATGCATGACCTAGTTGTCACTAAGGCGACCCTTTATATATATCCTAATATATATTTAATATCTCTTCCCCCCTTTTTTCCTCTCCCCATAGACCTTTACCCTTATTGGCTGTCTGTTATAAACAAACTGCCAATTGAACTTTACTAAGGTGTGCCGCTGCAATTGTAGCACACTCGATCTGTGAGTATGTTTATTGTTTAAACAGCATGCATTTTAATGGTCACTTTAGGGAGGTGGTCTCTTGTACTTTTTTTTTGCATTTTCCATTTTCCTTTCTCCACTTCTATGTTTCAACTGGATTTCGTCTTTTTCTTCTCCCCCCCCCCCCTTCTTTGTATCTATCTTTATTTTTCTCTTTTCTTCTCTATTTCTTCTTTTTTTCCCCGTCTAGGCATCACTGCCAGCACCACTACCATCTTCCAGCACCCCTACAGGGGATAGCTCACGTGTTGGGTGGTTGCCCCACGGTTGGTGTGCCCTCTGGTGTGGGGGCTGTATGGGGCCGGCAATCTTTTATCTAAAGTTTTTTATTTTTCTAATATGTTCTGTGTTTTATAATTTATGTATTAAAAAGATGTAAAAAAAATTCTTTCTGCTGTTTATATGTATGCTCAACAGACTATTATGCTCCTGAAGAAGCGTTAAATCGCGAAACCGGTTGAGCAATCCAAGATTTCATCGGATACACTGGATCTATGGCTAAACACCACCCGCTTCTTATGATTACTGCTTTATTAGCCTGTGGCTACTGGTTTTGTATTTTCATTTAGGATGAAGTGCATTTACATTTTACAAATCTAACTCTGATGCATTGTTAAATATTAGCCTGAGCCGTGTATCCAAATATGAATAGACTGTCAATTACATTTTTTGAATGTTTACTTGTATTTTTATGATTGTTTCATAAAATAAATACTCCTAGTTTTTTACAATATTTACTCATGTGCCGCCTAAAGTCCATTCCTTAGTTTATCTATATTCTCTCTGTTATATCGGGACGTTGGCACATTTACTTGTGCATCCACAGAGTCACCCTGTGAGGATGCACGTTAAGCAATCTCTTTAAAACTATATGGTCAAGTTGCTCCAGAAATATATTTTATAGCCATCTTAGAAAGCAAATGAAAGATTCCTCTGTGAGATCTACAGTATTTTCTCTGCAGTACATTGGATGAAACTTGCAAAGATATTATTAGCATTCAGTCTATATGATAGTCGTGATGTTGCATGTTTACACATTAGCTCTTGTGAGGGCTCATGTAAATATACTGTAATGCCGCGAACACACGATCGGACATTCTGACAACAAAACCGTTGATAATTTTTCCGACGGATGTTGGCTCAAACTTGTCTTGCATACACACGGTCACACAAATGTTGCTCGGAAATTCCGATCGTCAAGAACGCGGGATGTACAACACTACGACGAGCCGAGTAAAATTAAGTACAATGATTCCGAGCATGCGTCAAATTGATTCCGAGCATGCATAGGATTTTTGTGCGTCGGAATTGGATATACACGATCGGAATTTACAACCACAACTTTTGTGGTCGGAAAAATTGAGAACCAGCTCTCAATCATTTGTTGTCGGACATTCCGACAGCAAATGTCCGATGTAGCCTACACACGAAATATCCGACCAAAAGCTCACATCGAACATTTGTTGTTGGAAATTCCGATCGTATATACGCGGCATTAGGCTGGATTCACACGGGCCCATAGAGATACGTGTATGTCCATTTTTCATCCATCAACGGGTAGGGTAGATTTGACACTGCTGGGTTTTTTTGTTCAGTTCAGTCACGTTTTTTTGTTGTAAAAAAACGGATTAAAAAACGGATACGGATGTAAGTTTTTACATCCGTTTTCATATCTGCTGACATATATAGCTGGTTGCCAAGGAGGGGTCGGGAAGCTGGCTGGCACGTCCTTTATAACCGATGAGTCATCAGCTGTCAGCGGGATTCCCCGCTGACAGCTGACTGTAAAAAAAAAAAAAAATTGCCGGCAAAAAACAAACAAACCCAAAACAAACAGCATGGGCCCTCCCCCCAAATCCATACCAGACCCTTATCCAAGCATGCAGCCGGTAGGTTAGGAAAAGGAGGGGACGAGCGAGCGCCCCCCCCTCCTGAACCATACTAAGCCGCTGTCATGGATTTGCAGTAGTGTTTGTCTGTCAGCTTACCTTCCTTCCCATGTGTTCATCTTAGACGCCAGAACCCTTTCACCTGGCTTCCTTTATAATCTCCTCCCAGCCAGACTCCACCCCAGGCCCTATCACAGAACACTATATTAACCTGTGCACTGCAAGCCTGCTTGGCTGATCAACGTGTTTGTTAGGCATTGTGTGTTTGGGTTCCTGCCTGCCGTGTGCTACGTCTGTCTCTCTGTTACATATTTGGCCTGTCCCCGACTATCCCTGTCTGCTCGTGACCCTTGACCTTCGGCTCGTTCTTTCGTTATCCTTGTCTGCTTGTGGCCCCTGACCTTCAGCTTGTTATTCGTTTCTCTCATATCTTGTGCTGCTGCTTCCCCTCTTTTCCCCTTATCCTACGGGGCGTGAGCTAGGAGACTCCAGGGGCCGTGACCTGGACCCAGCCTGCAGCATAACATCCTCACCACTAGAGGCTCTGGAGAAGACCTGCTGGGTCTTAGACTCCGCGCCCTGGGGAATCTTGGTTCTAGCTTCCGTTAGGATCCCGGTTGTGCTCCTCTGGTCCCGCTTTCCATAATCACCCAGTTTCCTATCCGCAGAAGTCAGCCATAGGGTTCACTACCTTGCGGTGCACTCCTGTCCCCCTACGGTGTGCATCTGTCACCTAGCCACAGGTGACCTTGACAGTTTGATCAGCCATGAACCCGGCTGACATCCCGCTCCCCGCGGATGATCCATTACAGGGCATAGTTTGCAGACTTGAAACCCAGGAATCGAATCAGACTCAGGTGATGCGATTCCTCCAGGATCTGGCTTCTCGCTTTGAGCAGCTTCAGGCCTCCTTGGGAACCCTGAATCCGCAACCTCAAATACAACCAGCGGCTGCACCTATCGCACCAGTCGCAGCCACACACTCACTACAACTGCCAGCTCCGCCCCGTTTCTCTGGGGACTCCAAGGCTTGCAGGGGGTTCCTTAGCCAATGCACGATTCATTTTGAGCTCCAGCCCCAAAACTTCCTGTCTGATCGGGCTAAGGTAGCCTATATCATTTCCCTCCTCTCTGGTGAAGCTTTAGCCTGGGCAGCCCCTCTGTGGGAACTGAATGATCCAGTGGTTTCTAGCCTGTCTGGCTTCTTGAAACTTTTTCGGAATATCTTCGAAGAACCGGCTCGTGTCTCTTCAGCGGCCAGCGCCCTTTTACGTCTCCGCCAAGAGTCTGCTTCTGTGGGACAGTATGCCCTTCATTTCCGCATACTGTCGGCTGAGTTGAGCTGGAACAATGAGGCCTTAGTCGCAACCTTTTTGCATGGCCTGTCTGATAGAGTGAAGGATGAATTAGCAGGAAGAACCATCCCCACTGATCTGGCCGGCGTTATCTCCCTGTGTAACCAGATCGATATTCGCTTTCAGGAGAGGACCTTAGAAAAGCAACGCCAGCACTCCTTGGTTCTTAGTCAGCCTGAGCTCCCCTCTCTTCGACCCGTAGAGCATCTCCTACCAGCTGAGGAACCCATGCAGCTGCGTCGGACCAGGCTATCCCCTGAGGAACGTGCTAGGCGCAGAACTCTTGGTCTGTGTCTTTACTGTGGGGGCAAAGGTCATTTTCGTGACACTTGCTCTCTTTGTCCAGAAAAACGTTCGGGTCCACTTCATCTGGCAAGTGGAGTATTGGACCCAGAAATATCACCTTCCCCTTCTCATCTTCTGCTTTCTGTGTTCCTTCATGTTGGTGCTTCTTCTCATTCGGTCTCAGCATATCTGGATTCCGGAGCTGCTGGTAATTTCATGGACTGGGAAATCGCATCGTCCATGAGACTTACTCTTTTGCCCCTCACCACGCCATTGGTGGTCTTGGCGATTGATGGTACTGTTCTCCCAGGGGGACCTATCCACTTCCAGACCCTCCCTGTTAAGATGTCGGTAGGGACACTCCACTAGGAGTGGATATCCTTCCTTATCTTACCCAAGGCCTCAACGCCTATAATTTTGGGTCTCCCATGGTTACAGCTCCATTCTCCTCATGTGGACTGGACTACTGGACAGGTCCTGGCTTGGGGTCCCTCCTGTTCCTCGTCCTGCCTACCCAAGGTTTCCCCCTGTGAACCTAAGCCGGTCATTCATTCCAGGTTGCATAACCATTTACATTTCTCTGTCCCTAACCACCCTTGGACGCACAGCCAGGCTAGCTTGTCTACAAGTCCTGCAGTCGCTACGTCTTGCGATGCGATTCAGGTAGTCGCTACACCTGACTCTGCTTTTCACTCGGCCTCTGTACTAGTTATGCCAGTCCAGCCCATGCCCAGTGAGCCTCCTACTTTTTCTTGTTCAGGACATTCTGCTTGTCTTTCAGCTATTCAGCTTGACTCCGGCGACATGTCACCTTCAAACCAACCTGACTTCAGGGTCCCACTGACATCTGCCCAGTTTGATGGTCCTGTGCAAGATGACCAGTTCCCCTTTAAGGGTCTAGGGGACCCTCCTCAGATTCCTGTTGATCCTCTCATGCCCTTGCTTATTCCTAGAGAGCCTTTGGTCCTCAATAGATCTTCTTGTCATCTCCCTACCTCGTTTTCGGTCTCTGAGGATAATCTTAAGTACGAGGTTAGACAAGTTCTGGATTCTCGGCTCTGTAGAGGCATTCTTCAGTACCTTGTGCATTGCAGAGGTTTTGGTCCTGAGGAGGCGTCTTGGATCGCTGCATCTGATGTCGTTGCACCTCATCTGTTGAGGAGGTTTCATCAGAGATTTCTCTTTAAGCCTAGGCCCAGGCGGGGGAGGGCCCATAAGAGGGAGGGTACTGTCATGGATTTGCAGTAGTGTTTGTCTGTCAGCTTGGGACAACCCAATAGACGGTTATAGGGTGAATCAACCACAATACATTTGGTAATAGAAAAATGGAAAAGACTTTATTGGTCGAATGCTATCTAAATAATCACATTTCAACCTAACAGTATGGATATACACATGTAGGGGAAAGGGTTTCTCCTGAATATATGCACATTAGAATAAAAACATGAAAAAACACACATACACAGTGCACTGTTGGAAAAAGTAAAAATGATGGCCTGGGTGGACATCAGCCGCCCGCTCTACTTCTCCTAAATGTCCTTACTAAGAATGAACTCTGAATGACCGGGTAGATATTGTATCAATAACCGGAGCTTGCAGCATTTGTTGAATGAAAGGACTGTTCAAACCAAACCAATGTGGGGTTTAGGCTGTAGAATGAACGATAACTCAAATCTAAATCCAGACTGGAGTGTTGAAATCAAGCCGTGTTGGCAAATATACCTGCTAATACAATGTTCATGCAGTGCAGCTCCATATATCAATAGATAAACCTGAATTCGCTGGTAAGACTATTGATGCAGTATAATGAGCACTGGATTGCACTCAGCAATATGGCATGGAACTTATTCTGAGTATGATCTGTTGCAGACAGTCCATAGAGGGACAAAGGCTTGAGCCCAGTCCTGGCCGAGTATGGTGAGGTGATATTAGATAGAGGGGAGGAAGGGGTGCACGATAACCATATGGTAATATACTTGCTTACCCATCCATAACATCCATCCCGTGACACCAGAGTCTCTTTTAAGCCGTTGCTCGTGGATATATAGTGATGTCCTTGAGCTCTGTAGCTCTCGCTATGCTGCTGCTCAGAAAGGTGATCCTTCCGGCTTGAAGGAGGCTGCTGCGTAGAGTACGTCCTTCCGTGGAGTCGCGTGCAGCTCATGTGATCAGCTGGCTCTGTTTCAATGCATCAGCACTGACCGTATGACTGGAGCCGTCGCGCCGTAAGATCTGAGGATACACAAGCCTGTGTAATAGCAGGTTTAGGCCTAAACCTGCTATTACACAGGCTTGTGTATCCTCAGATCTTACGGCGCGACGGCTCCAGTCATACGGTCAGTGCTGATGCATTGAAACAGAGCCAGCTGATCACAGGAGCTGCACGCGACTCCACGGAAGGACGTACTCTACGCAGCAGCCTCCTTCAAGCCGGAAGGATCACCTTTCTGAGCAGCAGCACAGCGAGAGCTACAGAGCTCAAGGACATCACTATATATCCACGAGCAACGGCTTAAAAGAGACTCTGGTGTCACGGGATGGATGTTATGGATGGGTAAGCAAGTATATTACCATATGGTTATCGTGCCCCCCTTCCTCCCCTCTATCTAATATCACCTCACCATACTCGGCCAGGACTGGGCTTAAGCCTTTGTCCCTCCATGGACTGTCTGCAACAGATCATACTCAGAATAAGTTCCATGCCATATTGCTGAGTGCAATCCAGTGCTCATTATACTGCATCAATAGTCTTACCAGCGAATTCAGGTTTATCTATTGATATATGGAGCTGCACTGCATGAACATTGTATTAGCAGGTATATTTGCCAACACGGCTTGATTTCAACACTCCAGTCTGGATTTAGATTTGAGTTATCGTTCATTCTACAGCCTAAACCCCACATTGGTTTGGTTTGAACAGTCCTTTCATTCAACAAATGCTGCAAGCTCCGGTTATTGATACAATATCTACCCGGTCATTCAGAGTTCATTCTTAGTAAGGACATTTAGGAGAAGTAGAGCGGGCGGCTGATGTCCACCCAGGCCATCATTTTTACTTTTTCCAACAGTGCACTGTGTATATGTGTTTTTTCATGTTTTTATTCTAATGTGCATATATTCAGGAGAAACCCTTTCCCCTACATGTGTATATCCATACTGTTAGGTTGAAATGTGATTATTTAGATAGCATTCGACCAATAAAGTCTTTTCCATTTTTCTATTACCAAATGTATTGTGGTTGATTCACCCTATAACCGTCTATTGGGTTGTCCCAATCTCCCGTCCCCCCCTCTCCCTTCTTGTTTCCACGTGCGTTTTGGTTAGGAGGATCCCGTTTTCACATAAACGTATCTCTCGTTTGGTATTTTTCATAATTGGCTCTATGTGAATCAGGCATCCCTCCCTTCCTTGCTTGTCTGTCAGCTTACCTTCCTTCCCATGTGTTCATCTTAGACGCCAGAACCCTTTCACCTGGCTTCTAGGGATGAGCTTCGTGTTCGAGTCGAACATACGTTCGACTCGAACATCGGCTGTTCGATCGTTCGACGAAGATCGAACGATTTGGGTCGTTCGCGCCAAATTCGAGTGACGCGAACGGCCCACAATGCACTACGCCATCGCAGTGTCATCCAGGCGCTGTGATTGGCCAAGCATGCACTGTGACCCCGCATGCTTGGCCAATCACAGCGCCGGCAGCGAGGAGAGCAATGATTGGCCACAGGCAGGATGCCTGTGGCCAATTATTGCTGAGGGTGTTTAGTACACGCCCCACACTATAAAAGGCCGCCAGCACGGCGGCCTAGTGTAGTGTGTTCCGGAGCAGGGAAAGACAAGCATAGGCAGGGACAGTGACATTTATTTCTTTCTTGCTTAACCTGGATTCCTTTAGTTTAGGGAAAGAGAAGGATAGGTAGTGTGAGGGGGTTAGCTCGGCAGCGGGTGTGTGTGACCCCCGAGATGGGCTCCCCACACAAAAACAGGCCCAGCAAACGGAGGTTGTGGTTTTCAAAATCAAAAAGGTGCGGTTTATTTTCTATTTACAGTGACAAAACACAGCAAAGCAAAAGAAACATAAACAAAATAAATCCTGGTCAACTTGACCTCTGACTAAACATACAGGTTTCCTAACTAACAACTGGGATCAGCCTAGTGCTGTCCTAGTCCCTAAGTCCCTGGTTTTAAATGTCCAAGCAAATAGCCACACAGGCTTTGTCTCACCGCACAGGGGTTCACTCTCCCTAGACAGTCCACACAGGTCTGGTTCCAGGCATGAGCTAACATCTAATGAAGCTGGGAGTTCTTATAGAGGCCTAAATGAGCTGACAAGCTTCAGCTGGTCTCATCAACTCCCTGTCTGTACGACGCCCCACACTCTCCCTAGAGGTATGAGTCATCCATGAGCCCACTAGCCTTATACAACTCTCCACCTAGTTGTATAAGTCGGCGTAAAGCCTGAATCTGGGCGAAATATATCTACCCCCCTGGATGCAACCAGGTGACTTTACCTTCCTGCTGTCACAAAACCCCCCCTCTTGTTTTAACCTCGGGGTTGGAACACCAGCAATCAGGCATTCATGTACTCGAGACAAAGCATCCACATTCCCCATTTGAACGCCAGGGCGATGCTTTACTGTGAAGTTGAATTCCTGGAGGGCCAGGAACCACCTATTCACTCTTCTATTTGTTTCCTTGTTTTGAGCCATCCACTTTAACGGAGCGTGATCCGTAACCATGTCAAAGTGCCTACCTAGCAGGTAGTACCGAAGGGAATCTAGAGCCCACTTCACCGCTAAACACTCCTTTTCAACGGTGGCGTAATTTACCTCATGGGACTTCAACTTCCTGCTGAGGTAAATGACTGGGTGCTCTTCCCCGTTCCAGACCTGGGACAATACTGCTCCTAACCCCACATCTGACGCATCACTTTGTACGACAAAGTCTTTAGAGAAGTCGGGTGAGTACAACACTGGCTGGCTACATAAGGCTTGTTTCAAGAATTGGAATGCTGCCTCAGCCTCGGGGGTCCATTTAATCATGACCGACCCTTTCCCCTTCGTCAGGTTGGTTAGGGGCACAGCCTTAGAAGCAAAGTGGGGAATGAATCGCCGATAATACCCAGCGATTCCCAGAAAGGCTCGTACCTGCTTCTTGCTGTTGGGACGTGGCCAACTCTGGATGGCCTCGACTTTGTTGAGTTGGGGTTTTATTACTCCCCTCCCAATGGTGTACCCAAGATATTTGGCCTCCTCCTGCCCAATGGTACACTTCTTGGGGTTAGCCGTAAACCCCGCTTCCCGAACAGAGTCCAGGACTGCTTGCACTTTTGGCAGATGTGAGGCCCAATCTGTGCTATGGACAATTATGTCATCCAGGTAAGCCGCAGCATACTTCCGATGGGGCCTCAGCATCTGGTCCATTTTCCGCTGGAATGTGGCCGGCGCATTCTGTAACCCGAACGGCATTCTTTTATATTGGAACGCCCCGTCTGGGGTTACAAATGCGGTTTTCTCTTTGGCCGACTTGGCCAGGGGGATTTGCCAATACCCTTTTGTGAGGTCAAGAGTCGTCATGTATCGGGCTGTTCCCAGCCGGTCGATCAACTCATCTATACGTGGCATGGGGTAGGTGTCAAATTTTGTAACTTTGTTCAACTGTCGAAAATCGTTACAAAATCGCCAGCTCCCATCCGGTTTAGGCACCAACACAATGGGACTAGACCAATCACTTTGGGACTCCTCTATCACCCCTAAGTTCAGCATTTTCTGTACTTCCTCCCGTATTGCCTCCCGTCGGGCCTCTGGGATCCGATAGGGTTTTAACTTCACCCTTTCACCGGGCGGGGTAATGATGTCATGCTCTACCCCAGATGTTTGTCCCGGCAGCTCAGAGAATACCTCCTTGTTGCGAAGCACAAACTCCTTAACCTCCTGTTGTTGGGGTTGTGACAAGGTGGCTGCTATTCCAACCTCCGGAATCACGCAACCAGTTTGAGCTGGTGACCAAGTGTCTGCGACTAGGGACTCTCTATCCCTCCAGGCTTTCAACAGATTAACGTGATAGATCTGTTCGGGCTTTCGCCTTCCTGGTTGTCTGACCTTGTAATTCACTTCGCTCACTTTTTCCATTATCTCGTAGGGGCCTTGCCATTTGGCAAGGAATTTACTTTCAACCGTAGGGACAAGTACCAGTATCCTATCCCCCGGGGAAAAGGTACGGGTCTTGGCTCCACGGTTGTACACTCTCTGCTGTGCTAACTGCGCTTGGGCCAAATGTTCCTTCACGATGGGCATTACCTGTGCAATTCGGTCTTGCATCAGGGCGACATGCTCAATCACACTCCTGTGGGGAGAACTCTCACTTTCCCAAGTTTCCTTGGCAATATCCAACAGCCCTCTTGGGTGTCTCCCATACAGTAACTCAAAGGGGGAGAATCCCGTAGAGGATTGGGGCACCTCCCTAATAGCAAACATCAGATAAGGAAGTAGACAGTCCCAATCCTTTCCATCTCTATCCACCACTTTCTTCAACATTTGTTTTAGGGTTTTGTTGAACCTTTCAACCAGCCCATCGGTTTGGGGGTGATACACAGATGTACGTAATTGCGTCACTTTGAACAATTTACACAGCTCCTTCATAACCCGGGACATAAAGGGTGTACCTTGGTCCGTAAGCAGTTCTTTACAAATACCCACCCGGCTAAACACAAGAGATAGCTCTTTGGCTATGGTTTTGGCCGAGGTATTTCGGAGAGGGATCGCTTCTGGATAACGGGTGGCATAGTCCATTATAACTAATATGTACTGGTGCCCCCTAGCGGACTTGATTATAGGACCTACCAAATCCATGGCGATCCTCTCAAACGGGACCTCAATGATGGGTAGAGGGACCAGCGGGCTACGGAAATGTGGCATCGGGGCCGACCTCTGACACACAGGGCAGGAGGAACAATAATTTTCTATGTCCTTCATCACCCCCGGCCAATAGAATCTCTGTAATACCCTCTCTCGGGTTTTCTCTGTCCCCAGATGACCTCCAAGAATGTGCCCATGGGCCAACTCCAACACCAACTTCCTGTAAGGTTTGGGCACCACAAGCTGCTCAACGGTTTCTTCTGCCCTTTTTGCCACCCGATACAGTAGGTCCTTCTCTACGCTGAAGTATGGGTAAGTGCAGGTATTATCTGGGTTCACTAACTCGCCATCTATTTTCACTACGTTTTCCCGTGCCTTTATTAGGGCGGGGTCTTTCAACTGTTCTGTGGCAAAGTTTTCCCTGTGAACCTCAAGATCAGAAAACTCCACAGACGGTAGGTTTTCGTCTGAGGAGGTGGGCTCCTCTCCAGTTTCTTGAGTCTCCCCTGCCAATACTGATAAGGGAAATTCCGGAGAGTCCTCACCACTCTCAGGGGAGTTCTGGCTATCACATTCCTGGTACATAGGGGCACCAGTGGGGGGCTCAGGATCATCCCACAGTTCCCAGAACTTCGGAAAATCCCTTCCCACAATGGCGTCATGCGGTAACTGAGATACTAAGCCCACTGGATGAGAGAGGGTACCTTTGGGGGTCTCGAAACACACTGTAGTCACTGGATACTCTCGGGTGTCCCCATGCACACAAATAACAGCTACCTTGCTATTCCCAGAGACCTCTGTTTTAACTAACTCAGCCTTTATCAGGGTCACAAGGCTACCTGAATCCAGCAATACCACAACATTTCTACCATTAACACACATTTTGCATAAATGTTTCTCAGTTTCTCGAATGGCAGTGCATGCGACTGTCGCACACAGCGACTGACGTCTGCCCGTCAGAAAGTCACACTGCATGGGTTCCTCCACAACCGGGCAATTGGCTGCAATATGTCCCGCTTGCCGGCAGCGGTAGCAAACGATCCTTCTTGCGGCCTCTTGAGCCGCTGATTTCCCAGGCTGTTCTCGCCAAACTTGGGGTAGAGCTCCCACCCTCTCACTCTCTCCACCCTCACCCCTTGGAATCCTCTTATCCGCCCCTGGGGATGGTCTGGTCTTAGGGTGGAAAGTCCGAGTGTCTCTGGAAGAGGCCGTCAGGTTCTCTGTAGCCAAGTATTTCTCCACACGATCCACAAGACCATCGGCCGTCTCTGGGTCTCCATGGCTTACCCACTTTTGGATGGCAGTAGGAAGAGCTCTCAAAAACCGATCCATTACAACACGTTCCACAATCTTTGGTGCGGACAAAGTCTCTGGCTGTAGCCACTTTCTGCTCAGGTGAATGAGATCATACATTTGAGACCTGGGGGGTTTTCCAAGCTGGAAAGTCCAGTTATGCACACGCTGAGCCCGGACAGCCTGGGTGACACCCAGCCTTGCCAATATTTCAGCTTTTAGCATCGCATAGTCTTTTGCTTGGTTAGGCTCTAGGTCATAGTAAGCTTTCTGCGATTCCCCAGTTAACAGAGGAGCCACCAGTCCAGCCCACTGCTCCTCAGGCCACTTTTCTCTTTCAGCGGTCCTTTCAAATGTGGTCAAAAATACCTCTGGATCATCCTCTCCAGTCATTTTTGTCAATAAACGACTCACCCCAAAGGACGCGGTATTAGTGGGACGGCTTTCCTCACTGGTCTGCGGACGTTGCTGCATTGCTGCTTCCATCTGTTGTTGTAGTCTCTGCTCTTGCTTCTGTAACAGGTCTATGAAGCGGGCCTCAGATTGCTGCTGGGCTTGTTGCTGAGCCTCCAGACTCTGTTGCAAAGTTGCGTTTGTCTGCTGCTGGGCTGCAAGGCTCTGTTGATGAGCTTGCTGCTGGGCTGCAAGGCTCTGTTGATGAGCTTGCTGCTGGGCTGCGAAGTTCTGTTGTTGAGCTGCAAGGCTCTTTTGCAAACCTGCATTTGTCTGCTGTTGATTGGCATTTGCTAGAGCCAGCTGCTTCAGTATCTCCTCCATGCTGGCTTAAAAAAAAACTGCCACTGGTTCTCCACCAACTGTGAGGGGGTTAGCTCGGCAGCGGGTGTGTGTGACCCCCGAGATGGGCTCCCCACACAAAACAGGCCCAGCAAACGGAGGTTGTGGTTTTCAAAATCAAAAAGGTGCGGTTTATTTTCTATTTACAGTGACAAAACACAGCAAAGCAAAAGAAACATAAACAAAATAAATCCTGGTCAACTTGACCTCTGACTAAACATACAGGTTTCCTAACTAACAACTGGGATCAGCCTAGTGCTGTCCTAGTCCCTAAGTCCCTGGTTTTAAATGTCCAAGCAAATAGCCACACAGGCTTTGTCTCACCGCACAGGGGTTCACTCTCCCTAGACAGTCCACACAGGTCTGGTTCCAGGCATGAGCTAACCCCTAATGAAGCTGGGAGTTCTTATAGAGGCCTAAATGAGCTGACAAGCTTCAGCTGGTCTCATCAACTCCCTGTCTGCACGACGCACCACACTCTCCCTAGAGGTATGAGTCATCCATGAGCCCACTAGCCTTAGCTGGGCTTATACAACTCTCCACCTAGTTGTATAAGTCGGCGTAAAGCCTGAATCTGGGCGAAATATATCTACCCCCCTGGATGCAACCAGGTGACTTTACCTTCCTGCTGTCACACTAGGGACAGAAAACTCTAGGTAGGGAGAGTGTCAGTTTCTTTCACTGTGCGAGTCCTTGTTTCTAGGGACAAAGAAGGAAAGTGAGGGGAATTCTCCTTGTGCTATAGTGTGCTTTAAGAAAACATTTTTTCTAGGGACAGAAAACTCTAGGTAGGGAGAGTGTCAGTTTCTTTCACTGTGCGAGTCCTTGTTTCTAGGGACAAAGAAGGAAAGTGAGGGGAATTCTCCTTGTGCTATAGTGTGCTTTAAAAAAACATTTTTTCTAGGGACAGAAAACTCTAGGTAGGGAGAGTGTCAGTTTCTTTCACTGTGCGAGTCCTTGTTTCTAGGGACAAAGAAGGAAAGTGAGGGGAATTCTCCTTGTGCTATAGTGTGCTTTAAAAAAACATTTTTTCTAGGGACAGAAAACTCTAGGTAGGGAGAGTGTCAGTTTCTTTCACTGTGCGAGTCCTTGTTTCTAGGGACAAAGAAGGAAAGTGAGGGGAATTCTCCTTGTGCTATAGTGTGCTTTAAAAAAACATTTTTTCTAGGGACAGAAAACTCTAGGTAGGGAGAGTGTCAGTGTCTTTTACTGTGCGAGTCCTTGTTTCTAGTGACAAAGAAGGAAAGTGAGGGGAATTCTCCTTGTGCTATAGTGTGCTAAAGCATTCCTCATCAACCATCTTTGAAATCCTTGTTTTTTGGACAGTCAGGGAAATTGTCGTTGTGCTATTCTGTGCAAAAGCAATCATCCTCAACCATATTTAGAAATCCTTAAGTAAAGGGACAGAGAAGGACACCTGAAGGTAGCCCTTATTGCTTTTTTCCCATCTCCCTGCAGGCCATCTATTAGAATGTCTGGAAGGCAAACAAGGAGAGGCAGACAGTCAGGAGGCAATAAAAGAGGGCAAGCAGGCTCTGTGTCTGGGGGCAACAGTGCTGGTCGTGGACGCGGTGCATTGTCATCAGCACATGGCCATGGGACACGCTTGTCCTTCTTTTCGGCAGCTGGACATGTTGAGCCACATCATGCCGAAGACTTGGTAGAGTGGATGACCAAGCCCTCCTCCTCCTCCTCATCCTCTCTCACCCAGGCTCAGGGTACTGGCAAAGCAGCTGCCAAAGCGTCCTCTTCCCTGGTATCAATGTCAGACTCATCATCAGTCACTCCTTCCCTAGACCCACCATGTCCTCCTCCTGAGGAGTCCCCCGAACTGTTTGAGCACAGTGTTGGGTACATGCTCCAGGAGGATGCCCAGCGTATCGAAGGGTCTGATGATGAAACCCAGCTACAGGAAGGCAGTAGCGTGAGAGCAGACAGAGGGGATGCTCAAGAAGGACACCAATCTGGCAGTCATGTTCCAGCAGCTGCAGCATACTGCCAGATTGGCTCCAGTGATGAGGAGGGAGGGGATGATGAGGTCACTGACTCCACGTGGGTGCCTAATAGGAGAGAGGAGGAGGAGGAGGATGAGGAGGAGGCACATCTCCAACGAGGCAGGATGCCCTTTGGTGGCCAGCGTAAGGGCAGTACACCGACGGAACCACACCACAGAGCTCCGCCTGTGCAGGGCGCTGCCTCTGCCCGTCATTCAAAAAGTTCCTTGGTGTGGGCCTTTTTTGAGGCTAGTGCATCAGATCGCACAGCTGCTGTTTGCAACATATGTCTCAAGCGTATATCGCGTGGCCAAAACATCAGCCGCTTGGGTACCACATGCCTGACCAGACATATGTTGACCTGCCATGCAGCTCGTTGGCAAGCCTACCTCAAAGACCCACACCAAAGAACAAAGCGGACCTCTCCTTGCACCGCATCAGCTGGGATCTCCAACCCCACTATAACTTCAGTCCTCTCTGAAACATGCACTGAGAGGAATGAAGGTGTAGAATTAGGTGTGTCACAGCCAAGTACTTGCGGCCACTCTGCTAGCAGTACACCGACGTCCGATTCTAGCAGGCAAATTTCCCTGCCCCAGCTGCTGGACCGTCGAAAGAAGTTCACTCCCAGCCATCCACATGCCCAGCGGTTGAATGCTAGCTTGGCTAAATTGCTAGCGCTTCAACTGCTGCCTTTTCAGTTGGTAGACTCGGCCCCCTTCCGTGAGTTTGTGCAATGTGCGGTTCCTCAGTGGCAGGTTCCCAAACGCCACTTTTTCTCACGGAAGGCTATTCCGGCTCTCTACCGGCATGTGGAAGGCAATGTCTTGGCCTCGCTGGACAGGGCGGTCAGCGGTAAGGTGCATATTACCGCTGACTCATGGTCCAGCAGGCATGGACAGGGACGTTACCTTTCTTTCACGGCCCATTGGGTCACTCTTTTGGCAGCTGGGAAGGATGCAGGACAAGGTGCAGTAGTGTTGGAGGTTGTTCCACCGCCACGCCTCCAAAATGCTACTACTGGTTGTGACACACCTCTCTCCTCCACCCCCTCCTCTTCTTCTTCCTCCATGGCCTCTTCCTGTGGTTTGTCCTATGAACCAGCGGTGCTCCGTAGCCGTTCACGGGGCTACGCAAGTACGCAGGCAAAAAGATGCCATGCCGTGCTTGCGCTGGTGTGTTTGGGGGACAGAAGCCACACTGGGGCAGAGGTCCTGTCTGCTCTGCAGGGCCAGGCCGAGAGGTGGTTGACGCCACGCCAGCTTAAGCCAGGAATGGTGGTTTGCGACAATGGCACCAACCTCCTCTCCGCCCTCCGACAGGGACAACTGACCCATGTGCCCTGTGTGGCTCACGTCCTTAACCTGGTGGTGCAGCGGTTCTTGGGCAGGTACCCGGGCTTACAGGATGTCCTGAGGCAGGCCAGGAAAGTCTGTGTGCATTTCCGCAGATCTTATAATGCCAGTGCTCGCCTGGCTGAGCTGCAAAAGGAGTTGAACCTGCCCAAGAACCGCCTTATATGTGACATGCCCACCAGGTGGAACTCAACGTTGGCCATGCTGCAGCGGCTGCACACGCAGCAGAGGGCCATCAATGAGTACCTGTGCGACTACGGCACCAGGACAGGGTCAGGGGAGCTTGTTTTTTTTTCTCCACGCCAGTGGGGCATGATCAGGGATGCATGCACTGTCCTGGCACCATTTGAGGAGGCCACGAGGATGGTGAGCAGTGACAGTGCATGCATCAGTGACACTGTACCTCTTGTCCACCTGTTGGAGCACACGCTGCGTGGAATAATGGACAGGGCACTTGAGGCAGAACAGAGGCAGGAAGAGGAGGACTTCCTTGCCTCTCAAGGCCCCCTTTACCCAGACAGTGTTCCTTCTGTCCCACCCATCGCACAGGAAGAGGAGGAGGAGGAGGAGGAGGAGGAGGATTGTGTCAGCATGGAGGTGGAGGCTGGCACTCAGCATCATCAGCAGCAGTCTTTTAGGGATGATTTACAGTCCCAAGAAACCAGTGGACTTGTACGTGGCTGGGAGGAGGTGGCTGCGGATCATGTCGTCCTTAGTGACCCAGAGGACTCCGGAGCGAATGCCTCAGCAAACCTACGCTGCATGGCCTCCCTGATCCTGCAAAGTCTGCGGAAGGATCCTCGTATTCTTTGGATCAAGGAGAGGGACCATTACTGGCTGGCCACTCTCCTTGATCCACGGTACAAGGGTAAGGTTGCGGACCTTATGTTACCTTCGCAGAGGGAGCAGAGGATGAGACAACTCCGGGAGGCCTTGCAGAAAGGTCTGTGCAATGCGTTCCCAGAGACTGGGAGGTTACAAACTCCTGGTCCTGGACAACGAGTTGCTGAGGCTTCGGCCAGTCAAAGAAGGAGCGGTGGGGAAGGTGGCCGTCTGACCGATGCGTTCAGACAATTCTTTAGTCCGCAGCCCCAAAGTATGATCGGTTCCAGCAACCATCGCCAGCGTCTGATAAACATGGTGCAGGAATATCTAGGGGCAAGGTCAGACTTGGACACCTTCCCCACCGAAAATCCTCTGGCTTACTGGGTCTTGAGGATGGATCACTGGCCAGAGCTTGCACAGTATGCAATTGAGCTACTGGCCTGTCCTGCATCCAGCGTTCTTTCGGAACGCACATTCAGTGCTGCTGGAGGATTTGTCACGGATCACAGGGTGCGCCTGTCCACCGACTCGGTTGATCGACTGACTTTCATCAAGATGAACCAGTCTTGGATCACCACCAGCTACCACACACCTGATGCTGATATAACAGACTAATTGATTTTAACATGTCACATCCCTTCAAGACTGATGCTGATGCTGAGTGCCTGTGCTGTTATGTTGACTGGCTATCCTCCTCCTCCGAGTCCTCAATGATACGATTGATGATGATAGCTTGGAAGATCATTTTTGTTTATAGGTGCCGCCACCAGTGGCTAAGGCCCAATTTTTCAGCCCCTGTTTTACAGGGGCGTGTAATTACAATTTTTTTAGCAATAATTTGCCATAGGGCTCATTGCTGTGCTCCAAGTACAGTATCTGTGAGGGGTTGGAGTGTTGTGGCACCAGTGCCTAAGGCCCAATTTTTCAGCCCCTGTTTAAAAGGGGCGTGTCATTACAATTTTTGAAGCAATACTTTGCAACAGGGCTCATTGCTGTGCTCCAAGTACAGTATCTGTGAGGGGTTGTAGTGTTGTGCCACCAGTGCCTAAGGCCCAATTTTTCAGCCCCTGTTTAACAGGGGCGTGTCATTACAATTTTTGAAGCAATACTTTGCAACAGGGCTCATTGCTGTGCTCCAAGTACAGTATCTGTGAGGGGTTGTAGTGTTGTGCCACCAGTGCCTAAGGCCCAATTTTTCAGCCCCTGTTTAACAGGGGCGTGTCATTACAATTTTTGAAGCAATACTTTGCAACAGGGCTCATTGCTGTGCTCCAAGTACAGTATCTGTGAGGGGTTGTAGTGTTGTGCCACCAGTGCCTAAGGCCCAATTTTTCAGCCCCTGTTCAACAGGGGCATGCAATTACAATTCTTGATCTAATAATTCACAGCAGGGCCCATTGCTGCACCCACCAAGAGTAACTCTGAGGGCTTACAGTGTTGTGGCAACGCCACCACCACCACCACCACGAAAGGCCCAATTTTTCAGCCCCTGTTCAAAAGGGGCATGTAATTACAATTCTTGATCTAATAATTCACAGCAGGGCCCATTCCTGCACCCACCAAGAGTAACTCTGAGGGCTTACAGTGTTGTGGCAACACCACCACCACCACCACCACCACGAAAGGCCCAATTTTTCAGCCCCTGTTCAACAGGGGCATGCAATTACAATTCTTGATCTAATAATTCACAGCAGGGCCCATTGCTGCACCCACCAAGAGTAACTGTCAGGGCTTACAGTGTTGTGGCACCAGCACCACCATCAAAGGCCCAATTTTTACTACCACTGTTCAACAATTATATGTAATTAAAATTCCTGATATAATAGTTGACAGCAGGGCGTTCCAGCACCAACCAAGAGTAACTGTGAGTGCTTACAGTGTTGTGCCAACACCAACAACTAAGGGGCCTATTTCTGCAGAGTATATACGGCAGGTCCCTACTTTCAAACATCCAACTTACAAACAACTCCTACTTGCAAACGCAAGAAGACAACAGGAAGTGAGAGGAAATCTACCACTAGGAAGGAAAATTCTCTCCTGTAAGAATAAATATGGGAGAAAGGTGTCTCCTCTGTACTGATGCTTTATCAGCAATCCTTGTTTCAAGAAAAACACCACATTTCAAAAACAGTTGTCATTGGGACGGAAAGTGAGGTGAAATGTTCTGAACAGGGGCACAGACAGCAAAACAAATGTTACAGGGGTGATAACCCTTACCTATGTTTTCCAAAAAGTTTAAAAATAGATTTTTGGGCTGGAGCTACACTTCAACAATGTACCTGTTCAAAATTACAAACACATTCTACATAAGAACAAACCTACAGTCCCTGTCTTGTATGCACCGCCTGTATACGGCTGTTCAGAGTATATAGGGCCTTTTTTATTTTATGTGCGGGGTTCCCCTTAATATCCATACAAGACCCAAAGGGGCTGGTAATGGGCTGGGGTAGGGGGGGGGGGGTCATGGGGTAGCTATGCCATTTTTCTTAAAGATTTTCATCCATATTACCGGGACCAGACATTACATTAAAGCCGCAAGCAGTTTTAAATGGCTTTTTTTTCCTTTAGAAGTGTCATTTTGTGCAGGGACAGTTCTAAATAGACATGTGCACACTGAAATATTTCGTTTCGGAATTTCGTTTTCGTCCGAAAAATAAATTTATTTAGTTACTCCCGAAATTCGTTTTTATTTATTTCGTTTTTCGTTAGAAATTGCATTCGTCCGAAAATCTGAATTAATTAAGGTCGAATCTGTCATTGAAGGCTTATGGTGTCTGTCGAATGTTCAAAGAAGATTCGACGGAGCAGTGAAACTGTACGACGCTGCAATCATACATTTCCGGTCGAATGTTCCGCCCACAAGCTATAGAAGAATTCTAATGTTGTATGACTAGTAATAATTATATTTATTCATTACTATTACTAGTCAACCAACATTAGAATTCTTCTATAGCCTATGGGAGGATGCATTTGACCGGAAATGTACGATTGCAGCGTCGTACAGTTTTGCTGCACCGTCGAATCTTTTAACTTTCGATGCTTTGTCGAATCTTCGTCATTCTAGCTATTTTACTGCTCCTCCTCTTTGGTTACAATCAGCCAATAACATTCATCATCAACTTTATTTTTATTTTACTTCCCCCACCCAATTCCAGCAGTGATCTTTTCTCTCTATGTCGAATCTTTTCTCTCTATAATAACAAATCTTTTCTCTCCTATGTCGAATCTTTTCTCTCCTATGTCGAATCTTTTCTCTCCTATGTCGAATCTTTTCTCTCCTATGTCGAATCTTTCTCTCCTATGTCAAATCTTTTCTCTCTATAATGTCAAATCTTTTCTCTCCTATGTAGAATAATCTTGGACTAACATTCGACCACAGGTTCGATAGACACAGATTGTTATTGTCAGCGTCACGTCGAATCTCCTATCTATATCGAACTGTTGTAGCAACGAAAACGAAAATAAAGCATTTGTTTATGTCGGATCTTTCGGTTTTCGGATTCTGTGCTTTCGTTTTCATTTGTTAAAACGATAACGAAAATAGCTGAAATTCGAACGAAAATGCATTCGGACGAAAACGAATGCACATGTCTAGTTCTAAACACGGGAAACACGTGGCACTTCACAGGCATACTTTAGACACCCCCCAGGTACGATATTTAAAGGAATATTTGACTTTTTTTTTTTCACTTTATGCATCATTAAAATGACTGCTCCCGAAAAACGACCGTTTTTAAAACTTCTTTTTGCATTGATACATGTCCCCTGGTGCAGAACCCGGGTTCCCAAACCCTTTTTAGGACAATAACATGCATAATAGTTGTTATAATTAGCACTTTAGAATTCGAACGTTCGCATCCATTGTATTTAATAGGGTTCTAATGTTCGTACGAACTTTCGGTCCGTTCGCGGGTTCTGGTGCGAACCGAACCCGGGGGTGTTCGGCTCATCACTACTGGCTTCCTTTATAATCTCCTCCCAGCCAGACTCCACCCCAGGCCCTATCACAGAACACTATATTAACCTGTGCACTGCAAGCCTGCTTGGCTGATCAACGTGTTTGTTAGGCATTGTGTGTTTGGGTTCCTGCCTGCCGTGTGCTACGTCTGTCTCTCTGTTACATATTTGGCTTGTCCACAACTATCCCTGTCTGCTCGTGACCCTTGACCTTCGGCTCGTTCTTTCGTTATCCCTGTCTGCTTGTGGCCCCTGACCTTCAGCTTGTTATTCGTTTCTCTCATATCTTGTGCTGCTGCTTCCCCTCTTTTCCCCTTATCCTACGGGGCGTGAGCTAGGAGACTCCAGGGGCCGCGACCTGGACCCAGCCTGCAGCATAACATCCTCACCACTAGAGGCTCTGGAGAAGACCTGCTGGGTCTTAGACTCCGCGCCCTGGGGAATCTTGGTTCTAGCTTCCGTTAGGATCCCGGTTGTGCTCCTCTGGTCCCGCTTTCCACAACCACCCAGTTTCCTATCCGCAGAAGTCAGCCATAGGGGTCACTACCTTGCGGTGCACTCCTGTCCCCCTACGGTGTGCATCTGTCACCTGGCCACAGGTGACCTTGACAGCCGCATGCCCTCAACACCACCTTCCAAATCAAGGTACCGGTATGTGAAACCTCCTGGGACCAGGTAGCTGCAAAGACCAGCAAACATCCCCCCACTTGAATCAGTGGGGTTGTCCCCTCATTGGGAAGGGGACTTGCTGGCATATTTGGCTTGGGGTTGAATTGAGAGCCAGGTTACCCCTTTGACTTAGAGTCTTGTGAAGGCCGAAAGGATTGCCTCTAAAGCCGTGTACACACGATAGGTTTTACCGATGAAAACAGTCCGATGGACTGTTTTCATCGGACAAACCGATTGTGTATGGGCCCCAACGGTCTTTTTCCATTGGTGTTTAAAAATAGAACATGTTTTAAATTTATGGTTAAAAAACCAATAGCAAATTACTATCGTCTGTGGGGAACTCCATCGGATAAAAAACCCATGCATGCTCAGAATCAAGTCGACGCATGCTCAGAATCAAGTCGAAGCATGCTCAGAAGCATTGAACTTCATTTTTCTCGGCTCATCGGAGTGTTTTACGTCACCGCGTTTGAAACGATCTGTTTTTTGACTGATGGTGTGTGGGCAAGACTGATGGAAGACAGTTTCATCGGATTTCCGATGGAAAAACCATTGGTTTCGAATCCATAGGATATCCGATCGTGTGTACAGGGCTTTAGTCTCGGAAGACATTGGTTTTCCAGAAGGAGGCCTAGCCTTCTTTACTGTGACAAAAAGGGTAGTCTTCTTCCTGTGATTTCTTTGGTATAAGATTTAGGGGATGCATTAAAGTGGAATGCCCTATCAAATGACATATACAAGTGGCACTTCTTGCACTGAAGATCAGCATACCAAAACTTTACTTAACGGGTCCTCCTCATGTAAATAAACAGCGGCCAATTCTGGATATTTAGTAAATAACATTCCCCATACAATCCACACAGTATAGGATTAGTTGCTGGGGAACCTCGTGGTCCATTATATCCGAACAAAGGATCTTGAGAAATGGCCTTGGACCAGACAGCCAAGGTCTAACAGACAGAAATATTAACAAGGGCAGGTTTCACAGCAAGGTCCGTAAGGGCAAATATGGCTTTTATAAGAGCTTTGAGGCATTTGTCCACTGGATCTTTTAAGACAAGATGTCCTCCACAGGGACAGTTAACATTTTATTACCCAGGAAATGGGCAGGTACAGGATAAAAAAATTTTTGCCAGTAAAAGTTTTTATTAAAGTCTGCAAGGTATACAATCAGGTATAAAAGTACAAAAGTGCATAGAAAAACATGCAGAGCTTTACAAAAAACAACAATTATCTTAAGTGCACATAGAGGTATTGATTATGATACGCTATACAACATCAGAGTATGGTACCAGCACAGTAGTAGTAGTAAGATGTACCTGTCACGTATCCGGTAAGACCAGAACTATGTGAACTGCAACAAAGGAAACCCAAACGTGTGTAAGTGAAATATAATGATTTATTTAAGAGAAGTGAAATAATATAGATACAACCACCTCCAATACCACACAGTGCACAACAACCAATACCAAACAGAACCCATAAATAATAACACTAACAGACAAATATGTACAAGTAATGGGGAAAACCAGAATCATAAACAGGGCCAGGCTAGGGTCATACACAGCAGGTACGCAGATGAATAAAAGGGATATTCCAGAAGCATAAACGCAAGCCAGGCCAAGGTCATGCACAGGGAGATCAGCAGATGGGGTAAGGAACACTGGACAGGGAGAGGATGGATGGATGGATGGGTCAGGACAGGGAGACAGGTTCAAGCAGGGGGCAACCAGGCTGCAGAGCAAGGCTCCAGGGATCAGGGATTAGGACAGACACAACAGGTACTGGTTCAAGTTCAGGTTCAGGTTCAGGTTACAGGAATCAAGGTTCAAGTAAACAAGCTGCGGGTCAGGGCACAAGGACGATACCAGGGCAAGGAGTGCTTGTGCTTGCCGGTTATTTAAAGAAAGGCTAATTGGCTTCAAGTCACAGCTGAACGGAGGAAGGGCAGTTTGCTCCACACTGCCAGGATCCATCCGCTGGTGGAAACCAGTACTGCGTCCAAGGAATAATACAACACCAGCAGGGAAAGATTCTCCTGACAGTTCCAAACTGCCAGGAGACACCTCCTGGTGGACCGCAGTACTGCAAAACAAATAACAAATAACACCAGCGGATGAAACCATTCCTGACAGTACCCAACGAAGCATAAGAAAGAGGTTCCGTTAACAGCAAGGAGGAAAAAGAAAGAAAAAAAGGGGGGGGGGATATTTTTTTTAAGGAACCCCATCTCCATTGGGATATTGCTGGGAAAAACACTTATGCCATGTACACACGACCAGTTTTCCTGTCGGAAAAAAAAAACGATGGTTTTCCTGACGGAATTCCTCTCAAGCCTGCCTTGTATACACACGGTCACACAAAAGTCCGGTGAACTTTTGACTGCCAAGAACGCGGTGACTATGACAAGCCGAGAAAATTAAGTTCTATGCTTCTGAGCATGCGTCGATTTATTTCCGAGCATACGTGTTTTTTTGCACGTCGGAAAAGCATACAGACGAACGGTTTTCCCGCTAGGATTTTTTCCTGATGGGAAAAAAGAGATCCTGCTCTCTTTTTTTTTTAGCATACAAAATAATTCCGCGGTGCTCTCTGGATAAGCTGCTAACACAACAAGTAGACAAATAGTAAAAAGCGTGGAAACAAAGTGTAGCGCTAATCAAAAAAATGAACAAGAATTCATGACGCACTCAAATGAGTATAAAAACGGTGCAATATAAAAAAAAGACACTCAAATATTAAAGTAAGAACAGTAAGAAGTCCTCATATATACAAAATGTCTATATGTGAAATACAAGTGAAAACTTGTGCAACTGAGTGTCCTAAAGTAATTCAAAAATTCAAAAGTGGGTGAAGACTTTGAAGGAAAAGTGACGGTGAGAAGATGAAGAGAACCACCACCAATAGGTAAGGAGCTTACCAGATAGTTTTAACCCAGAGGAACATATGTTCAGTGGGTCAAACGGGCTTGGTGTAGTGGAACCACGATGGAACCTGGACAATCTGTATGCTGCAAATTGCTGTGCTGGAAATGGCCAAACATCAACAGGGAGAGAGAAACCGCAGAAGAAAGATGACCTCTTAGCAGATAACCTCATATGCAGTAATGGTCCGGGAATATCCCAATCAATATGAGCAGGTAAGTATCATGTAACAGAGAAATGAAACAGCCACATAGCGTAACTCTGTATATAAATCAAAATTTATTGTAGTGGAAACACTTACAGTTAAGTTGATATAAAAGCGCTTTGCAAAGAATGTGGCAACAATAGAGTCCTCCCAACGCGTTTCGTCTCCTAGGACATCCCCTCTCTTTTTTTTTTTCCTGCAGTTTTCCTGTGGGAAAAAGTCAGATGGAGCATACACATGGTCGAAATTTCCGACCAAAAGCTCACATCGGACATTTGTTGTCGGAATTTCCGATCGTGTGTACGCGGCATAAAGCCTCGTACACACGATCGGATATCCTATGGATTCTAATCCGATGGTTTTGTCCATCGGAAATCCGATGAAGCTGACTTCCATCAGTCTTGCCTACACACCATCAGTTAAAAAACCGACCGTTCCAAACGCGGTGACGTAAAACACTCAGATGAGCCGAGAAAAATTAAGTTCAATGCTTCTGAGCATGCGTTGACTTGATTCTGAGCATGCGTGGGTTTTTTATCCGATGGACTTGCCCACAGACGATCGGAATTTGCTATCGGTTTTTGATCCATCGGAAAAATTTAAAACATGTGCTATTTTTTAAAACAGATGGAAAAAAGACCGATGGGTCCCACACACGATCGGTTTGTCCGTTGAAAAAAATCAATCGGACTGTTTTCATCGGTAAAACCGATCGTGTGTACAGGGCTTTAGACTTCTGAACAAGATCATCAGAGATTGATACATATAGGACTTGTGTGTAAGGAATAGCCAACCCCCACTGCAAGCAACAATATGATCTTTTAAAGGACTTAGTTTGAAATGTCATTCCAATAGCATGAAGTAGCTAAGGTAACCAGAATATTAAAGACTTTTCTATATATTTGTAAGGCATAGAACTTTAATAAGGAAATATGAAATATGCAATTTCCCCATCAGGGATGGAAGCACGTTGGTTACTGTACATGATGGAGGGTGTCACAGTAATATATTGAATATAGTGGAGAGCAAATCACCTAGTGCTACCTGCTGCTTTAGTCAGCTCACACGCACCTCCTTGTCTGCTTTGCATCCTATGTGCTTACACTCAATAGCCTATGCGTCTCTGCTCATCTTCTAATGCTGTATGCTTCAGCTTGTTTCATCTATTACTGATCTACACTAATCTCAGCTACAGATCCTGCAGTGGTACATGCTATTAAGACTGGGAGTATTGAGTATTTTTTGACTACCAGCCTTTTTGTTATTGACTACTATTTTTGATATATATCCAGGTTTGTATTTAACATCTGGTGGTGATTTAGTGGTTAGTGAGCAACATGTGTTTATACTAGACATGTGCAATTCGTTTAGTTCCGAATTATTTTTTTAACTAATTTAGACAAATTTGGAAATATCGGAATTTCCGAATTTTCGAATTTATGAATTTTTCAGAATATTCGGAAATTCGAAATTTCGGAAATACGGAAATTCGAAAATCAGAAAATTGGGAAATTCAGAAATTCGGAAATCCAAAAATAAGAATGAAAATCCGAAATTCAAACGAACGAAAATCTGAAAATAAGAACGATAATCAGAAAATTCAAAAACCCGAAAATTTTAAATCTGAAATAGTAACTAACTAATAATAACGTAACTATTACTAACTATTAAATTATAGGTCTTGGAATTTCCTATCAAATTTGGCTATTAGTGAACGTAACAAATACAAATTTATCCGAAGTTACGAATTATCCGTAATAACATATGCCGCATCTAAACAAATTTAACGTAACAAATTAATAATAATAAATAACAATTATAATAATAATAAAAACGTAATTATTATTTTTTATTATTTTGTATTGGTCTATTTGTTTAGATGCGGCGTTCTTTATTTCGGATAATTTGTAACTTAAGATAAATTTGTATTTGTTACGTTCACTAACAGCCAAATTTGAAAGGAAATTCCAATACCTATAATTTAATAGTTAGCTATTATTAGTTAGTTATTATTTAGAATTTTTGGATTTTCAGATTTTCGGCCTTTTGAACTTACAGTTTCCTTTCTTATTTTCGAATTTCAGAATTTTCGAATTTTCGACTTTTGGAACTTCCGAATTTCTGAGTTTTCTGATTTTCGAATTTTCGAGTTCCGAATCTTTGGTTTTCCAAATTTCCGAATTTTCAAATTTCCGAATTCCAAATTTTCCCATTTTCGAAGTGCCGAATTTCTGTATTTTCTAATTTCCGAATTCTCGAATTCCGAATTTCCTAATTTTCTAATTTACGAATTCCGAGTTTACGAATTCCGAATTTACGAATTAACAAATTTTCAAATTATGAATTTTCGAAATTTACAAAATTATGAATTTTCAAAATGTACAAAATTATGAATTTTCGAATTTACGAATGTTCAAATTTTTAGATTTTTCAAATTTACGAATTTTCGATTTTACGAAAAAAAAACACGAAAGAAACTAAAACAAACATATTTTTCGGCAGTGCACATGTCTAGTTTATACACGATTACCTAATTTTATACATGGGTGTGGTGAAGGTGTTTTTTTGTATTATTATATATATATTTGAATTTTTGATAATAAGCTTTGATGAAAATTAATACTTTTAAAAAATAAAAATCATAAAAAATACATGTCAAAAGCCACTTAGCCAGTGAAGGTAACAACTTTATGAGACCTCTACTCTTTAAGCGGAGGCTTGTTTTTTTGGTACACACACACACCCATTCCCTGGCCCAGTCTCAAACCATAGATAGCAAAAGCATCTGCAAACCACTGCAATAGCTTAAAAAATGCTTCATGGAGGCGAATGCGCAGAGTATAGCAGTGCGGTAATGCAGTGCTAGAGCTCCATACTGTTCGGGAGGAGAGCCGATATTTAACCGAAACCCGCAAGTATCCTCGGGGTGGAACTAGTACCCGGGACCTAGCTGACCAATTTCTGGGCAAAATTATGGCACAGGGAGGCGGCCGTGCCAAGATAAAGAAGTCTCTCATGAAGTCTTCAAAGGGGATAGCCGTGACTAAAATGGCGCCGCCCCCTCTTCATTCACAGCCTCTATGCGCTCCCACAGGCAAAGCCTGTGTCCCCAGCTGATTCTGACAGTGATTTATTCACCTCACAGGACTCTCCTCAGACCCTTCAAGTAGCCCCAGCCATTTTAAAACAATTTGAACATATGCTCCATAAAGCACTAAAACAAACATCTGATCAAAACACTTCTAACCTCACAAGAGAGATAAGAGAACTTGGAAAACGCACAGCAGCTTTAGAGGTTAAAGCAGATGATTTAGAAAATATTTCTCTGGAACACACTATGGAAATAGAAAACCTCAAAGAGGAAAACCTATTGCTCCATACTAAAATTGAGGACCATGAGAACAGAGACAGGAGGTCCAACTTACGTATCAGGGGTATTCCTGAAACAATCATTGACCTGCAATCCACCATAACTGCTCTGTTTCAGGAATTGCAACCAGCCATTTCCATTGAAAGATTGAAATTCGACAGAATCCATCGAGCCCTTGCTGCAATCCTGCACGCGATATCATAGTGAAATTCCACTACTATCGTACAAAAGAACAGCTTCTGTCATCGGCCAGGGACAAAAAGCAGCTGAATTTCCATGGAAATGACTACCAATTGTTTGCGGATTTGTCCCAAATAACAATTGCTAAAAGGAGAGCATTAAAACCCCTTCTTCTGGAATTACAACGCCATGACATCACCTACCAATGGGGGTTCCCATTTTCCCTACGTTTTGCTTACAAAGGGAAAAGATATACTTGCAGAGCTTTTGATGAACTTCAACAAACACTCATAGACCTAAATTTAATGGAACCAGATCCACGAAATACTCCATCGCGCAGTAGATCAACATTTTTCTCATCCAAAGTAAATCATTCTCAACCCAACCTGAGAAATGGAAACCATCCATCCCACAAGAGAGGTCGCTACGGAAAGAGAGGATTCAATGGATTGAAAGAAATTCTAAAACTGAACATTTGGCTCATTCCTTACCCCGCTATTAGTCTTTTTAAAGACTTGTTGTGAAATACACTGCACCTACTAGTTCTCTGATACATAATATTAAGTTCTGTTATA
This sequence comes from Rana muscosa, assembly GCA_029206835.1. Classification (NCBI taxonomy): domain Eukaryota; kingdom Metazoa; phylum Chordata; class Amphibia; order Anura; family Ranidae; genus Rana; species Rana muscosa. The sequence goes on from CM055128.1 coordinate 124,682,899, forward strand.
AAAACAGTTTCCTTTTTGTTCTCCAGAATTGCATCCTCAATGTTTGCTTAATTTTTCTTTATTTCAGCAAAAATTCCAGGACTGTTTACTATTTCTACAGTTAGAATTCTAGGTCCTCTCCATAGCCCTTTGCATGCAAAAGTGCTAATTAATCTAACCTTCCTTGACCTACATAAAGTGCATGTGTAAAAGGCCTCTTGGTATTCATTAGAATTGTTAAGGACATTACTTGTTCTATTTGTTCTAATTGTTAAAACTCGGCTGACCCTAGACCGCCAATAGGAAGTTTTATATAGCAACAGTATTATACTTTCTAGGAGATTTTTTACAATTACCTCTCCCTGTTAGAACTTTAGTTATACCCTCAATATTAACGTTGGGGGTTTTCCCTGACCTGCTCTACCCTCATGCCTTCTTACCACTCCTTTAGTTTATGTTACCTCCCCACCAGGGTATCTTGGGGCAATCAGATGCTAGCTCTTTATCTCATTATTACCCGTACCGTTCTTCCTCTAATACAGTTAACTCTAACACTAATAGTTCTTGTTATATATTGCAAGGTTTACAGTATTACACATCAATGTGATGATTTTTTCAGATGGCTCTCCCCCCTTGAACGAGAGATCCGTGCACCCTGCTCTGCCTCCCTCATTCGGCTACAAATAATATGTGGAAGTCTGACGGAAGCACCTTTCCCCCAGTGGGTGATCTTTGCTCCCACTCGGGGGAAACACTTAAATGTGTCTTTATGTTGATCTATACATTATTATATCTAAACATTATTTTCTCTAACCAGTCAGCCTGCAAGGGGAAGTGCTGTTACTGGCAAGATCTCCAGGTGTACCTGGGCTTCCAGCCGGAATATCTGCCTATAGGATAGCCGGGTTCGAATCCAATCGATTGCTGCTTCCTGTTACAGGACGCGGGTTGGGTTATAGCCGCATGCTTGTCCAAAGCTTGCTTTTGGTAAGCCTGCAATCTTTACGGCGGTGGTGCACGGAATCTTTGGTGGACACCTGTTTTGATTTAATTTAACTTGTGGACCTCAATTTTCTCTGGCTTTATGGACTTTCATTAATACTCACCACATATGGACTATTCTTTTATTCTTATTCACAATTATTAAGGAAATTATTTTCTTTATTTCATCACATATTTCCTAATCTATGCCACTGGTTTATATATTATGTGTTAATATGTGATATCCCTTAGGGGTCGATTAATTGATTGTCACTCAATGGTTGATCATTAATGTTAAGATCATTTCACTTCTGTTTTTAAGGGGAGCGCAGTTTTATTTTTTCTATTTTTGCATTAGTATTATTATTATTAATAGTATTCAGTGGCGGCTGGGGAAGTTTTAGGATGGGGGGGCGCAAGACCCCGCCCCTCCATGTTTGGCCCCTCCCACTTATCATAAGCCACACCCCTTATAGAATCCACCCACTCTGTCCCCTGTATTCCACTTGCTTCCACTCATAGAGTCAGGATTATACAGCTCAGCATCACAGCACAGAGTATATAGCTCCAGCATCACAGGAAAGAGTATACAGCCCCAGCATCACAAATCATGGCCTATCAGTGCCCATCAATGCCACCAATTAGTGCAGCCTCGTTATTGCCAATCAGTGCAGCCTTATCAATGCCCATTAGTTCAGCCTCCTCAGTGCAGCCTATCAGTGCCCACCAATGCAGCCTCATCAGTATGGCCTCATCAGTGCAGTCTCATCAGTGCAGCTGATCAGTGCCACCAGTTTTGCCTATCAGTGTCCATCAGGGCCACCTCATGAGTGCTCACCAGTGCAGCCTATCAGTGCTCACCAGTGGAGCCCATCAGTAAACCACCAGTGCTGCCTATCAGTGCCACCTCATCATGTTCACCAGTGCAGCCTATCAGTGCCCACCAGTGCTTCTTATCAGTGCCACCTAATCTGTATTCACCAGTGCAGCCTTATCAGTGCCCACCAGAGCAGCCCATCATTGCCACCTCATAAGTGCCCACCAGTGCTGCCTATCAGTGTAAACCAACAGTGCCCATCAGTGCCACCTCATCAGTGTCCACCAGTGCAGTCTCTCAGTGTCACCTCATCAGTGTCCACCTGTGCAGTCTATCAGTGTCCACCTGTGCAGTCTATCAGTGTCCACCTGTGCAGTCTATCAGTGTCCACCTGTGCAGTCTATCAGTGTCCACCTGTGCAGTCTATCAGTGCCACCTCATCAGTGTCCACCTATGCAGTCTATCAGTGTCCATCGGTGTAGCCTATGAGCTGGCAAAGTGGTGCTTGCTGTTCCTGAGCCTCTTATTCCGTCCTTGCAGCACTGATTATGAGCGGGTACTTGTGCTGTGCCTGCTGTTTTCTGCCAGGAAACATGCTCCGTTCTGCTCCCTAACCCATGTCCCGCTCTGGCTCCGCCCCATAGACCTCCATGGAGCTTTCAAACAGGTCCGCTTGAAAAACTGAGAGGCGTCCCTAATTGGAAAGCTTGGCTGAAAGGTTCTTTAAGGAAAATGGTTGGGGGTGGTAAAAACGTAGCTCAGCTGCTTGTTTTTATCCCCCCCGCGCGCACACAAATATAAACTAGCATCTCACTGCGATCATCACCATTATCATAATCACAGTACAGCAGGTGTTATATGGCTCTGTCACAGTGTGTCATATGGTTGTTGGGTGCTGACTTTGTTATAGCTGTACATAGGGTTGCCACCTTTTCTTCAAGCCAAACCCGAACATTTTAGTGGTGTACGGCACTGCGCTTGCATAACTCAACCTATTAACCAGAATGGAGCTGCGCTGCAACTGTGTGCAATGCACATGGCTACAGCACAGTGGTATGGGTTTTTAGGGGTTAAAAACAGGTGGTGAGGAGGCAACATAACGCTTTTTCACCACCGCTCAAATACCTCTAAAACATGATCCATTATGGATCACTTTTCAGAGTGCCTTGCGACTCAGTTTACACGTGTGGTTGGGGACAGTAAAAATTAGAGGTTGAGCTGTGTTTAACCTGCTACACAACACATTACCCTTAAGCTGAAAAGGCAGCAGAGGGGGGTGTACACTTGCCACAGCCAAAGTGCAGGAAACATGTCTGCACTGTTGGGTTCAGTGAGCAATAATGCCTGCCGAATGTAGCCCATCCAAGGGAATGGGGGCTTCCCGCATCCATGTGCAATGCATTAAATTGCAGGGCGATGCTCTGGGGTTTAAACAGGTGGTGAGGTGGTGATATAACACCTCCTTCCTGCCTGTCAAATACCCTCTGAAGAGCAATACAAATGTGGATTGCTCTTCATAGGGCACCACATATGTAAATGAGCCCTTCCAGTATATTCTGTGGATTCAGCTGGGGGCCAGGGGAAGGAACAGGACTATTTAACCCCTGGGCTCAAGCACTTACCTTCTGTGTTTCTCTGCACTGTTCAATGTTTATCAGGCACAAGTAGTCTAATGCTTGTGAAGCAGTTCAGGGACCCAATGTCCACTTCATAGGTGTGTGCAGCCTGTTGGGGTAGGCAGAGTGACAGGGAGGGGGCAGTCAGAGTGACAGGGAGGGGGGTAGGCAGAGTGACAGGGAGGGGGGTAGGCAGAGTGACAGGGAGAGGGCAGTCAGAGTGACAGGGAGGGGGGTAGGCAGAGTGACAGGGAGGGGGGTAGGCAGAGTGACAGTGAGGGGGGGGGTAGGCAGAGTGACAGGGAGGGGGGTAGGCAGAGTGACAGGGAGGGGGTAGGCAGAGGGACAGGGAGGGGGGTAGGCAGAGTGACAGGGAGGGGGGTAGGCAGAGTGACAGGGAGGGGGGGTAGGCAGAGTGACAGGGGGGGGTAGGCAGAGTGACAGGGAGGGGGGGTAGGCAGAGTGACAGGGAGGGGAGCAGTCAGAGTGACAGGGGCAGGCAGAGTGACAGGGAGGGGAGCAGTCAGAGTGACATGGAGGCGGGTAGGCAGAGTGACAGGGAGGGGGGCAGTCAGAGTGACAGGGAGGGGATCAGGCAGAGTGACAGGGAGGGGGTAGGCAGAGTGACAGGGAGGGGGGAAGGCAGATGGACAGGGAGGGGGTAGGCAGAGTGACAGGGAGGGGGGTAGGCAGAGTGACAGGTAGGGGGGTAGGCAGAGTGACAGGGAGGGGGTAGGCAGAGTGACAGGGAGAGGGTAGGCAGAGTGACAGGGAGGGGGGTAGGCAGAGTGACAGGGAGAGGGTAGGCAGAGTGACAGGGAGGGGAGTAGGCAGAGTGACAGGGAGGGGGGTAGGCAGAGTGACAGGGAGAGGGTAGGCAGAGTGACAGGGAGGAGGGGCAGTCAGAGTGACAGGGAGGGGAGCAGTCAGAGTGACAGGGAGGGGGTAGGCAGAGTGACAGGGAGAGGGTAGGCAGAGTGACAGGGAGGGGGGTAGGCACAGTTACAGGAGGACATGTGGAGGGGACACACTATTCTCGTTCATATGCAGGACACTGTGTGTCATGCTGGCACTGGCCCTGACTCCCGATCATCACAACAACACAGAGGTGATAGCAAAGAATCCTAAGAATTTCCCCCTCTCCCCCCTCCCTCCTCAGGTCAGTGTGTTTCTTACCCAGCTGTAGCCGATTCTGTGGCTAGACTCTTGCAGGGTCTGTTCCCGGTCAGCTGTCTGTGTGATAAACGGCATACTTGCTGATCGGCCGATCATGGAGCTCCCATCCCTGATCCAGCGCGCTGTCCTCCAATTCTCCACTGACACCCGAACACTGACAGGGCACCACTGGCCAGAGCGGACTGGCAGCGGTCTTCTTTAGTGGTCATTTCCTCTCTGTAAACTTGTCCAGGGTTCGAGTGCACTCTATGAAGCGGGTGTCGGGACTCTGCTGTATTAGGATAAGAACCTGTGCCCGATAAACACTAGTAATGTTCCTGCCCTGGCCCCAAGCTGAACAGACGGAGCTCTGAGCCACAGTGAGGTCTGGATCATGTGTCCGGGTTCAAGGCGGAAGGAGACCCAGACACATGACTCAAAATCACTCTAAACCCGTACTGTCCGGGTGAATCCCGGACAGGTGGCAACCCCAACAACAACCATATGACACACTGACATAGCCATACAGCACCTGCTGTGCTTTGATCATGATAATGATCACAAGCACACAGCAGGGGGTCTGGGGACTGTACCTTAATTACAGAGTAGCCTGTGTGATGCTGTGTCAGTGTCACTGAGTGCAGGGGGCTGCTTGCCTGTGCACCTCCACTCGCTGCCAGTCACTGCCTCGCATGAGTCTCTCAGGCTTCAGCGCCAGCACATGGGGGAGAGGAGCGGTCCGGATCTACATAGGAATCAATCCGCCATAGGGGAAGGCATAGAAAGTGATGGGCGGCTGGCCGGGACTGTGCAGAGCTACATGCTTATCTGCCTGCGCCCAAAAATGGAAAAAAAGTCCCTCCTGTACTGTCATCTCCTGGGCTCCGTTGTTGACTTGATGGGGCCCAGGAAAATATATAACATGTTAAAAGCCACGCCTGGTAATACAGTACTACCTATAGCTTTAGCAATCACCTCTCTTATATTGCACAAAGCAGTGTGCATTCTGATTGTCCAGATGCTATCCCCACCAAAAAAGGTTTAACAATCATACCTCCTGCTCTTTACACAACACTGTGCCGGGAAGCTACATGTTTTATAACATGTTAAAAGCCGCGCCTCTTAAGCCGCGCCTGTAGTCTTCTTACCTGCTTGCTTGCAGCTCCGCTCAGACCATGCAAAGAACGGAGCTGCCGACGTGACGTCACTTCCGGTTTTCGTCGATTCCACGAAACCGGAAGTAACAGCTGTGCAAGTAAACAACAATGCTCCCGCCCGGCGCCCATAGTGATTCTACGGGCGGAAGCTAATCGGCGCTTTGCATTGCGCCGCAAGGCGGGTTAAAAGCTCGCAAATGAAGCGCCACTTTTTTTTTTTTACTTCAGGAGGGGGGGGGGGGGGGTGGCGCCCGGGCGCCCCCTATGGACGGGCCGCCACTGATTAGTATTAATAGTATTATTACTTTTTCTTACTCTAGTACTCATCTCCATTCCTCTCTCCTTCTCTCTCTGAGTCCACTTGGATCGTATTGATTGACCTGAATAACTTGGTAATGGGTAAGTCCCCTTTGTCTATTCAGCTACCATGGCACCATTAAACATTCTGTCCCTGAATGTCCAGGGACTAAACATCCTCCAGAAACGTACCAAGGCCATCCATGCATTTCATGCCAGAAAGGCACACATAGTTTGCCTACAAGAGACCCACTTCACGAGTACTTCCACACCCAAATTTATGTCCCATTTCTATCCGCAAACCTACATGGCTTCGGCTACCTCCAAGCATTGGGGCACCCTCATAGCCTTTCATCGATCTACCCCATTTACTCTCCAATCCCAAATAAAAGATCCTGAAGGACGCTACTTGATTCTCACAGGCCATATTATGGACATTGCAATAACTGTAGTTTCATACTATGCACCAAATAAGCAACCAAATCCATTCATGTCACATTTACTACAAGTCGTGAATGACGATAAAACAGGTACAGTTATACTGTGTGGGGATTCTAACCAGGTCCTCCTCCCATTTCTGGATAAATCCCTGTACACGCCATCTCATGATAAATTTAAAATGTCTTTTTCACAACTTTTATCCAAATTTGGTAGATTCATGGAGAGAAGGTAATCCCACTAAACGTAGATATACATACTATTCCCACCCTCATAAAACATATTCAAGGATTGATCACATATTCCTAACTATAGGTATGCTCCCTGAAATTATTACAGCAGATATAATCCCTATCCCATGGTCCGACCATAATGCAATAATCACGTCTATTAAATCAGCATTACCCAAAGGCCACGACCCTACTTGGAACCTCCCAGACATCCTACTCAAACACCCATCTTATCGCCAAACCATTGAACAAGCCATTAAAGATTATATCTCACTCATTACTAGTCCAGAAATGAATACATTAACTCTTTGAGAAGCCCATAAACCAGTTATACATAATACAATTCAGAAACAATCAGCCATATTCAAACGCGAACGGAAAACCCTTGCGCGTAAACTGGAAATGGAGTTTAATACTGACTTCATATCCCATCAGGACAATCCATCACCATTAACAAAATCCCATTTAGACAAAACTCGTGTTGCATATGACTTATTTCTAACTGAAGCAGTGAAAAAATCCTACAAACGGTCAAGATATAACTATTTCAAGAAATAATTAATTCCTTGAACAAACCCTTTAACCACTTGTCCCCCGCCCACTGTCAATAGACGGCGAGCGGAGGACACTCTCGTTCTGGGAGGACGTCATATGACGTCCTCCCTTTAAAACGAGCTAAGAGGCGCGCGCGCGCCGCGTTCACAAGGCCCCGGTGCGCGTGCCCGGCGGCCGCGATTGCCGCCGGGCACCCGCGATTGCCCGGGAAACGAGCAGGAAAGTGGATCTCTGTGTGTAAACACAGAGATCCACGTCCTGTGAGGGAGAGGGGACTGATGGTGTGTCCCTTGTACATAGGGACAACCATCGGTCACCTCCCCCAGTCAGTCCCCTCCCCCCACAGTAAGAACACTTTGAGGAAACATATTTAACCCCTTCCCGCCCCCTAGTGGTTAACCCCTTCCCTGCCAATCACATTTATACAGTAATCAATGCATTTTTATAGCAGGGATCGCTGTATAAATGTGAATGGTCCCAAAAATGTGTCAAAAGTGTTCGATCTGTCCGCCGCAATATCGCAGCCACAATAAAAAATCGCAGATCGCCGCCATTACTAATAAAAAAAAAAAAATGCTATAAATCTATCCCCTATTTTGTAGACGCTATAACTTTTGCGCAAACCAATCAATACGCGCTTATTGCGATTTTTTTTTTTACCAAAAATATGTAGAAGAATACGTATCGGCCTAAACTGAGGAAAATTTTATTTAAAAAAAAAAAATGGGTATTTATTATAGCAAAAAGTAAAAAATAGTGTTTTTTTCCAAACTGGACGCTCTTCTTTTGTTTATAGCGCAAAAAATTAAAACCGCAGAGGTGATCAAATACCACCAAAAGAAAGCTCTATTTGTGGGAGAAAAAGGACGCAAATTTCGTTTGGGAGCCACGTCGCACGACCGCGCAATTGTCATTCAAAATGTGACAGCGCTGAAAGCTGAAAAATGGCTTGGGCAGGAAGGGGGTTTTCGTGCACAGTAGAGAAGTGGTTAAACCAATCCGCTTAAAACTGGCAAAAGATGTTTACACGAGCAACCCTACCAAAATAGTTCAGAAATGTCATTCCCATCTGACCTCATTATATACATCATCTAATAATTTCAACCCGAAAACAGCAGTTACAATTTTCTCCGATATATAAACTCACCAGAACTTTCCCTTGACCAAAATAATTTATTAGAAGGCAACATTACACCTGATGATGTCTCCGAGGCTATCAAGGACCTAAAATTAAACAAGAAACCAGGCCCAGATGGCTACTCCGCCTTATATTACAGAACTTATACAGACACGTTATCACCAATCTTAGCGGAAGCTTTTAATGTATTATTAGAAGGAAAATTCTTTAGACAAGAAACTTGGACGGCCATCGTTTGCATGATCCCCAAACCTCTCACTGACTATACCTTATGTACAAATTTCCACCCAATCTCACTCCTGAACTTAGATATCAAAATTTTAGCCAAAATATTAGCCAAAAGAATAGGTAAGCTTATCCACAAAGACCAGATAGGATTCATGCCAATGCGCCAGGCGGGTGACAATGTCCGTAGGGCAGTATTGCTAGCTCAAATAGCTAAAACCCGTCGAATACCCTCCTGTTTCCTATCCCTTGATATAAAAAAGGCTTTTGACTCCATATCATGGCCTTACCTTCACTACACATTGCAAAGATGGGGTTTTGCCCCCCACTTCTTAACATGGATCGAAGCACTTTATAACAAACTAATTGCATACATTAAATATGCAGGATATAAATCAAATCCATTTAATATAGAAAGAGGAACTCGCCAGGGATGCCCACTCTCCCCCCTCCTATTCGCCCTCCTAGTAGAACCTTTAGCCCAATGAATCCGCACAGACCCGACAATCACAGGTATTGAAACTGCTGGATACCATCATAAATGATGTATATTTGCGGATGACATACTCCTATCTCTGTCATCCCCACAAGTTTCCGGACCTAACCTCCTGTCCATTATAGACAAATTTGCGATGATTTCAGGACTTACAATAAATCCCAAAAAATCAAGAGCCCTAGATTTATCTCTCTCCAAAGTAGAATCAGACTTGGCCAAAAATGCACTCCCTTTTATATGGACTGAGAGGTCAATCCCCTATTTAGGGGTTCACTGTCAGGGTCACCTGTGGCCAGGTGACAGATGCACACCGTAGGGGGACAGGAGTGCACCGCGAGGTAGTGAACCCTATGGCTGGCTTCTGTGGATAGGAAACTGGGTGGTTGTGGAAAGCGGGACCAGAGGAGCACAACCGGGATCCCAACGGAAGCGAGAGCCAAGATTCCCCAGGGCGCGGAGTCTAAGACCCAGCTGGTCTTCTCCAGGGCCTCTAGTGGTGAGGATGTTACGCTGCAGGCTGGGACCAGGTCGCGGCCCCTGGAGTTTCCTAGCTCACGCCCCGTAGGATAAGGGGAAGCAGCAGCACACGATAGAGAGAACCGAATAACAAGCCGAAGGTCAGGGGCCACAAGCAGACAAGGATAACGAAGAACGAGCCGAAGGTCAAGGGTCACGAGCAGACAGGGATGGTCGGGGACAAGCCAATAACGTAACAGAGAGACAGACGTAGCACACGGCAGGCAGGAACCCAAACACACAATGCCTAACAAACACGTTGATCAGCAAAGCAGGCTTGCAGTGCACAGGTTAATATAGTGTTCAGTGATAGGGCCTGGGGTGGAGTCAGGCTGGGAGGAGATTATAAAGGAAGCCAGGTGAAGGAGGTCTGGTCTCTAGATGAACACATGAGGAGGAAGGTAAGATGGCAGACAGACATTAATGCATATCCATGACAGTACCCTCCCTCTTACGAGGCCTCCCCCTTCCCCGCCTGGGCCCAGGTTTAGAGGGAAACTTCAGATGAAACTCCTTTAACAGACGAGGTGCAAAGACCTCAGATGCAGTGATCCAAGACCTCTCCTCAGGACCAAACCCTTTCCAATGAACGAGGTACTGAAGAACGCCTTTACAGAGTCGGGAGTCCAGAATTTGACTGATCTCGTACTCCTGATTATCCTCCGAGACAGGCGCCACGGTAGGAAGAGGACGAGAGAATTTATTGAGGACTAAAGGCTTTAGAAGAGCAACATGAAAGGAGTTAGTGATTTTAAGGCTCTTAGGAATCTGGAGTTTGAAACAAACCGGATTCAGTTTAGCAGTTACCGTGTATGGACCGATGAATCGTGGAGCAAACTTCAGAGAAGGAACTCGGAGCTTGATGTTCCTGGTAGAGAGCCAGACTTTGTCCCCTGGCTGAAGAGAAGGCGGTTTACGCCTGCGGCGGTCGGCAAAGCCTTTGAATTTTTCAGCAGCTGCCCGGAGGGAATCATGAACGTGACCCCAAACGGAATTGAGAGACTCCTGAACCGAAGCCAAAGCTGGAATGTCTGGAGAACAGATCATAGGAAGAGGAAGTTGAGGGTGTTTTCCATAAACTGTGAAAAAGGGTGTCTTCTGCGAACTGGTATTCACATGATTGTTATGGGAGAATTCTGCCCACGGGAGTAGAGAGGACCAATCGTCATGGTGAGAAGACACAAAGGTGCGAAGAAAGACCTCTAACTCCTGATTAACCCTCTCAGTCTGTCCATTGGATTGGGGATGGTAAGAAGAAGAAAAATCCAAGACAATATTGAGGGATTTGCAAAAGGCTCTCCAAAAACGAGACGTGAATTGGACTCCCCTGTCGGAAACAATATGAGAAGGGACCCCATGTAGGCGGAGAATTTCTCGAATGAAAATGGGAACCAAGGCAGGGGCAGAAGGAAGACCAGGAAGAGGAACAAAATGAGCCATCTTGGAGAATCGATCGATTACCACCCAAATGACTGTATTATTCTCAGACAGTGGGAGATCGGTGATAAAATCCATGGCAATATGGGCCCAGGGTTCCTTAGGAATAGGCAAGGGCATGAGGAGACCAGCAGGAGCTTGTGTGGAGGATTTGGACTGAGCACAGACATGACAAGCTTTAACGTAGTCTTTGACGTCTGAGCGGAGATTAGGCCACCAGTAGTGACGACTGATGAGTAGGAAGGATCGGAGGAATCCAGAATGCCCTGCCACCTTGGAATCATGTCCCCAACGAAGGATCTTAGCTCTTAGCTCAGTGGGGACAAAGGTCTTACCAGGCGGAATTTTAGACTTCAGGGTGGTAGAGTGGGCAACAATGCATGAGGTGGGAATGATCGGCTCAGGTTCAGGGGCGGACTCCTCGTCCAAAGTGTCAAATGACCTAGAGAGCGCATCAGCCCGACCGTTGCAGGAACCAGGTTTGTAGGTAATCGTGAAATTAAAACGGGCAAAGAAGAGACTCCACCTGGCCTGTCTAGGATTCAGACGTTTAGCATTCTGTAGATACTGTAAATTCTTGTGATCGGTAAAGATCGTTATGGAGTGAGGGGAACCCTCCAAGAGATGACGCCACTCCTCTAACGCCAATTTAATTGCGAGAAGTTCCCGATCACCGATGGCATAATTCCTCTCTGCCTGAGAAAATTTTTTGGAGAAGAACGCACATGGTTGGCGTCTCTTCTCAAAGATTTGAAGAAGCACAGCTCCCACCCCCATTGAGGAAGCGTCCACTTCAATAAAAAATGCATTCCCAGGATTTGGTCTCCTCAAGAGGGGGCCAGAAACAAAGGCCTGTTTCAGGTTGTGAAATGCAGAGACAGCTTCGGGAGGCCAGTCTCTGGCATTCACACCCTTCTTGGTCAAAGCGATAATAGGCGCGGCAATGGAAGAGTAATTCCTTATGAACTGCCTATAATAATTAGTGAAGCCAAGAAAGCGCTGTGTGGCCTTGAGGCTAGCAGGAAGAGGCCAGTTGGTGATAGCCAAGACCTTCCCAGGGTCCATACGAAGCCCCGAACATGAGACAAAGCACCCCAAAAACAGGACCTCAGAACATTCAAAGGAACATTTCTCCAGCTTGGCATAGAGATTGTTCTCTCTAAGACGTTGAAGTACAGTGCGGACATGGTTTCTGTGGACGAGCAGATTTTCAGAAAAGATCAGAATGTCATCCAGATAGATGACAACAAACTGGTACAGCAGATCTCTGAAGATTTCATTGACAAAGTTTTGAAACACGGCTGGAGCATTACACAGACCAAAAGGCATCACCAGATATTCGTAATGCCCGTCTCTAGTGTTAAATGCAGTCTTCCATTCGTCACCCTCCCGTATTCGAATGAGATTGTACGCGCCTCTGAGATCCAACTTGGTGAAAATGGAGGCACCCTTCAACCTATCGAATAGCTCAGATATTAAGGGTAAGGGGTATCGATTTTTAATAGTAACCGCATTTAAACCCCGATAATCGATGCAGGGTCTTAAGGTACCATCCTTTTTGGCAACAAAAAAGAACCCTGCCCCTGCAGGCGATGAGGATTTCCGGATGAACCCTCTCTCCAGATTCTCTGCTACATACTCCGACATGGCCTGGGTCTCTGGGATGGACAGAGGGTAGGTACGACCCCTGGGTAGAGTTGCTCCGGGGACAAGATCAATAGCACAGTCAAAAGACCTGTGGGGAGGAAGCACCTCAGCTGATTTTTTACAGAACACATCCCGGTAATCGCTGTATGCGGCGGGAAGATCAGAAGAAACAGAAGTGGCAGCAACCGGAAGACTCTCCTTGGGGGTCACCTTGAGAAGACACGACGAGAAACATGAGGAACCCCAGGCCAGGATCTGCCCAGAGACCCAGTCCACATGTGGGGAGTGGAGCTGTAGCCAAGGGAGGCCCAATACAACTGGGGTAGAGGCCTTGGGTAGAATAAGAAAGGATATCCACTCCTGGTGGAGAATCCCTACCGACATCCTAATGGGTAGCGTCTGGAAGCGAATAGGGCCCCCTGGGAGAACAGTGCCATCAATTGCCGAGACTACCAATGGGGTAGTGAGAGGTGAAAGGGTAAGCTTCATAGAAGAAGCAGTTCTCCAATCCATGAAATTGCCGGCAGCCCCGGAATCCAGGTATGCAAGGGTTGACTGAGGAGAAGTGCCTACATGAAGGGACACCGGCAAGAGCAGGCGAGAAGGTGATGTTTCTGGGTCCAATACTCCACCTTCCAAATGTATTAGACCCGAGCGTTTCCCGGACGAAGCGAGCAGGAGTCACGAAAATGACCCTTGCCCCCACAATAGAGGCACAAGCCCAGAGTTCTGCGCCTAGCACGTTCTTCGGGGGTTAGTCTGGTCCGGCCCAGCTGCATAGGTTCTTCAGCAGGTAGAGGATGCTCCACGGAATGAAGGGAGGGGAGCTCAGACTGGCTAGGACCCAGAGAGTGCTGGCGTCTTTTTTCTAAGGACCTCTCTTGAAAACGAATGTCGATCTGGTTGCATAATGAAATTACATCGTCCAGACCGACGGGAATGGCTCTTCCCGCTAATTCGTCTTTCACTCGGTCAGAGAGGCCATGTAAAAAGGTAGCGACCAGGGCCTCATTATTCCAGCTCAATTCAGCTGTGTGGATACGGAACTGAAGAGCATATTGCCCCACTGAACTAGATTCTTGGCGAAGACGTAAGACAGCACTAGCCGCTGAAGAAGCCCGAGCCGGCTCTTCGAAGATATTACGAAAGAGCTTCAAGAATTCGGACAGACTGGAAACCACCGGATCGTTCCTCTCCCACAGGGGGGCAGCCCAGGCCAAAGCTTCACCGGAGAGGAGGGAAATGATATAGGCTACCTTAGCCCGGTCAGATAGGAAGCTTTGAGGCTGAAGCTCAAAATGAATAGTGCATTGGCTGAGAAACCCCCTGCAGGCCTTGGAGTCCCCAGAGAAACGGAACGGAGCTGGCAATCTTAGTGAGTGTGAGGCTGCGACTGGTGCGATAGGTACAGCCGCTGGTTGTACTTGGGGTTGCGGATTCGGGGTTCCCAAGGAGACCTGAAGCTGCTCGAATCGAGAAGCCAGATCCTGGAGGAATCGCATCACCTGGGTCTGATTTGATTCCTGGGTCTCAAGTCTGCGAACTATGCCCTGCAATGGATCATCCGCGGGAAGCGGGATGTCAGCCGGGTTCATGGCTGATCAAACTGTCAGGGTCACCTGTGGCCAGGTGACAGATGCACACCGTAGGGGGACAGGAGTGCACCGCGAGGTAGTGAACCCTATGGCTGGCTTCTGTGGATAGGAAACTGGGTGGTTGTGGAAAGCGGGACCAGAGGAGCACAACCGGGATCCCAACGGAAGCGAGAGCCAAGATTCCCCAGGGCGCGGAGTCTAAGACCCAGCTGGTCTTCTCCAGGGCCTCTAGTGGTGAGGATGTTACGCTGCAGGCTGGGACCAGGTCGCGGCCCCTGGAGTTTCCTAGCTCACGCCCCGTAGGATAAGGGGAAGCAGCAGCACACGATAGAGAGAACCGAATAACAAGCCGAAGGTCAGGGGCCACAAGCAGACAAGGATAACGAAGAACGAGCCGAAGGTCAAGGGTCACGAGCAGACAGGGATGGTCGGGGACAAGCCAATAACGTAACAGAGAGACAGACGTAGCACACGGCAGGCAGGAACCCAAACACACAATGCCTAACAAACACGTTGATCAGCAAAGCAGGCTTGCAGTGCACAGGTTAATATAGTGTTCAGTGATAGGGCCTGGGGTGGAGTCAGGCTGGGAGGAGATTATAAAGGAAGCCAGGTGAAGGAGGTCTGGTCTCTAGATGAACACATGAGGAGGAAGGTAAGATGGCAGACAGACATTAATGCATATCCATGACATTCACCTAACAGACTCATATTCAGATCTTTTTGTAGCAATTTATCCCCCACTCCTCAAACAAATTACAAAACTTTTACAACAATGGACACATCTCCCGATCTCATGGATAGGTAAAATTAATGCAATCAGAATGACAATTCTCCCAAAACTACTTTATTAATTTAGAGTTTTGCCAATCCCTATCCCATATTACTACCTTAGATTACTCCATAGAAGAAAATTAACATATGTCTGGGGCTCCATTAAACCCTGTGTATAATTACATACACTACATTTACCAAAATTTACCCAAATTTCTGAATTTTGCTAACTATTATAGAGCTGCACACATTGCCAGCCTCTCTAAATATCACACTACACATGAAATACCCCTATGGGTAATAATAGAAGCAGCAGAATGTGACCCTCTTTCTATTTCCAATCTGTTATGGCTCCTCCCCAAGGAACGCAAAACCCTACGTAACCCCATCACTAAATATTTTTTATCTTTATGGGACAAACTTAGATTAAAGCACCAGCTACAATCTTCTCACAACCCTCTTTTTGTAATTTCTCAAAAACCCTGCTTTCTACCCAGCATGGGTCTCACCCAAATCATTTAAGGTCTGGAACTCATTGAACATTACGCGGCTTAGTAACCTAACTTCTTCAACATCCTTTCACACATTTCTTAGCCTTTGTGACACCTATAACTTACCAAATTCTGAACTTTTTAGATACCTCCAAATCAAATTTTTTTACACACCTTTGTTAACCACTTCCCTACCCAGCCATAGACAAATGACGTCCACAGATGGGATCTCCCATCCTGGGTGGACGTCATATGACGTCCTCGGCTTTGTAGGGGGATATCTGAATGATGCCTGCAGCTAGAGGCATCATTCAGATATCCTTTTGAAGTGCCGGCGATTCTGTGCACCATAAGAACGATCATAGCGGCGGTTCCGCCGCTTGATCATTCTTATAGGCGGTGGGAGGGGACACCCCCCCTCCCGCCGCCATCCGGTGCTTCTCCGGGCTCTCCCGTGCGATCGGGGACCCCGGAGCGAATCTTCCGGCATCGTTGGTGGAGTCACGTGATGAGCATAGAGATGACTGGTGACTCTATGATCGTCGGAGGCCCGGGTGCGATGTGATGACGTCACGCCCGGGTCTCAAATGTAAACAAAGCCGCCATTGCGGCTGTAAGTATGAAATCAGTGAAAAAAAATTCACTGATCTCATGCTTTCCAGCCTGGAGGAGAGATGTGGGGTCTTATTGACCCCACATCTCTCAATAAAGAGAACCTGTCACACACATTCCTATTACAAGGGATGTTTACATTCCTTGTAATAGGAATAAAAGTGATAAAAAAAAAAAAAAAAGTAAAATCATTGTAAAAAAATAAATAAATAAGTAAAATAAATAAATAAATAATAATAAAAAAAAAATTAAAACGCACCTGTCCCCGGTAGCTCGCGATCAGAAGCAAATGCACACGTAAGTCGCCCACATATGTAAACGCCGTTCAAACCACGCATCTGAGGTATCGCCGCGTGCGTTAGAGCGCGTGCAACAATTCTAGAACTAGACCTCCTCTGTAATTCTAACCTGGTAACCTGTAAAAAAAATGAAAGCGTCGCCTATGGAGATTTTTAAGTACCGAAGTTTGGCGCCATTCCATGAGTGTGCGCAATTTTAAAGCGTGACATGTTAGGTATCTATTTACTCGGCGTAACATTATCTTTCATATTTTCCCAAAAAATTCGGTTAACTTTACTGTTTTGTTATTTTTTAATTCATGAAACCATTTTTTTTTTAAAAAGGCGTTTGAAAAATTATTGCGCAAATATTGTGCAAGAAAAAATGTTGCAATGACCGTCATTTTATTCCCTAGGGTGTCTGCTAAAAAAACATGTATAATGTTTGGGGGTTCTGAGTAATTTTCTAGCAAAAGAATGATGATTTGTACATGTAGGAGAGAAGTGCCAAAATAGGCCCGGTATTGAATAGGTACAAAAAGCCCTGTATTGAAGTGGTTAAACACTGATACCTCTCTATCCCAAATTACGATTTTTGAATCAGCATGCCTGAAAGACCCTCATTTAAGAGGTATAATATCTTCTATATCATGGATATGCAATTAGCGGACCTCCAGCTGTAGTAATAAAGTATTGCTTTACATAATTATACTTCAATATTCCAGGTCCAAGTAAAACAATTTATATAATAAATAGTATTTCCAACTACAGTCATGAATATCTTGATGTATTAATTTATTTACTTTTCTATTTTCTGTTGAGTTTATATAATTTACTTATCGGTACATATATAGTGGACCATGAAGTTTTTTTTTTTTAAAACCTGTTGTAGTTGGATAACTTATTACAACTTGTATAACACAAGATTTGTACTTGATTATCATATTCATTCAATAAAATACCGTATATACTCGAGTATAAGCCGACCCGAATATAAGCCGAGGCACCTAATTTTACCACAAAAAAAATGGAAAAATGTATTGACTCGAGTATAAGCCGAGGGTGAGAATGCAGCAGCTACTGTAAGTGGAAATAAGGGTCAACAATGCCCATTTGCAGCTTCACTTTGCATGCCTCACTGTGTCCATCTGCATGCCTCAGTCTCATGCCTCAGCCTTACTGTGCCCATCTGCATGCCTCATGCCTCAGCCTTACTGTACCCATCTGCATGCCTCATGCCTCAGCCTTACTGTGCCCATCTCATGCCTCAGCCTTACTGTGCCCATCTGCATGCCTCATGCCTCAAGCCTCGTACACACGACCGAGTTTCTCGTCCAAAACCGGCAAGAAAAGTGCCGCGAGAGCTTTTTTGTCGAGAAAACCGTTCGTGTCTATGGTTTTACGACGAGAAAATTGCCGTGAATCTCGACGAGAAAATAGAGAACCTGCTCTCTATTTTCTCGTCAGGATTCCAGATTTCCTCGTCGTGTTTCTCGTCGGCCTGTTTTGTGACGAGAAAATGGTTCGTGTGTATGCTTTTACGACTCTTCCAAAAGCGCGCATGCTCAGAAGCAACTATGAGACGGGAGCGCATCTTCTGGTAAAACAAGCCTTCGTAATGGAGATAGCACATTCGTCACGCTCCAAATTTTTGCATCGTTTAAATATTGTGCATTGAAATCTTCGTTAGAATGTTACATTAATCCAAACGAATGAACTTCTTTTGCTGCTGATATTCACACAGAGTTATGACTATCTTTTTTTAACCTTTTTCATGCTGCTCTTAAGAAGATTTATGTGTATTATATCGTGCAAGTTTTTAGGAATATTAAAAAATTCGATATTTTTCTAACTGATGTTAATTGTAATTTCGCAATGTTTTGGTAGTGATCTCCCATTGAATCTTTTAATATATATTGTTTAAATTTTACACCCTTTTTTGGGAAATACGATTTAGTTATTTTTTTGGGGGGTTGTTATCTGTCCCTTTTTTTGTCAGTCAAATGTATCTGCTTACTCCAAAGCTAGATTTTACATTTTTACAAATACACATAGTCAAGTATGAACTTAAAGAAAAATAACATTTATTCATGTTTGAACTAAAATAAAGAGAAGGCAGCGCTGGAGAAGCTGCTGCCATTTGTGCATCCCAGGGACCCCAGAGCACACAGCAACCCTGTGTGGACACTAAAATTGGGAGATTGAGAAGGCAAACATTTCTGAGCACAATCTGATGCTGGCCTCCCAGAGGTCAGGAACAGCAGCAGGTGAGATATATGTCCCAAGTGTGTGGTACTACAACAGGCTGCCTTCTGTCCGACCACAATGAAGCAAGGCCATCACTTCCTCGTCTTCCTGGCAACCTTCCCTGCAACCTTCCCTGGAGCCTTCTCTGCAGCCTTCCTTCTTCGTGTGGCTGGAGGCTGGGCCACTGGAGGGGTACTCCTGTCAGGAGGAGGAGGAGGTGGAGGAGAAGGGGGTGGCGCAGAAGAACAAGGTGGAGGTGGAGGAGAAGGGGGTAGGGCGGAAGAACAAGGTGGAGGTGGAGGAGAAGGGGGTGGGGCAGAAGAAGAATGTGGAGGTGGAGGAGGAGGTTGAGGTTGGCACAGTTGTGCCACCTCACAAATGGCGGTATTGGGGGTAATTTTTTCCATCACCCCCTTGTTGAGCAAGGTGATGAGCAGGGGCTCGCATAGGAGGCGTTGCACCAGGCTCATCACCTTGAACTTTGCCTCCACTAGGCCGGCAATGGCCTCTTCAGGGGATGTGGGCTCTTTGAGGGTGGCATGGGCCTCTTTAATAAGGGCCATTGCTGCCTCACTGGTGGTCCTGTCCCTCCTGCCTCTTTTGGGAAGCCGGATGGGAGGCACCTGGGATCTGGTGCTTCTCCTTTGCCCTGCCACCTCCTGGCTGCCACTGGGCCCTGTCACCTCCTGGCTGCCACTGGGCCCTGCCACCTCCTGGCTGCCACTGGGCCCTGCCACCTCCTGGCTGCCACTGGGCCCTTCCTCCTCCTGCCTGACAGTTTCCAGACCCTCCTCCTGGTTGATTTCATCCTGTGTATGAAAAAGGGACATAGTTTAATATGTTGGTTTAATCTTTGCATCAAACTCTATAAACATGATTGAAGATTTTAGAATGTAAAGCCAGAAATCATTTTTTCTAATTTACACCTACATCAGATTGACTATTTAGCACCCAATTAAGTGCAGCCTAATGTCTCGAGATCTTGATTTCACTTGTGGAACCCAAAATATTGTATGTTTCTCATCTTGACATATTTGTCAAACATAAATTTTATCACAATGCAATTTCATTTAATACTATACCTGGCTCCAGATGGCCAAATCAGGATCATCCAGGATGGCTGCCTCCTCTTGCTCCAGAGAAGGCTCAGGTTGGCTGCAGGGAAGTCTGGGGGGAAGAGTGGAGAGTGATGGCCTTGCCTCAATGTGGTCATCCAGGAAGGACATCCTGCTGTAGTACCACAAAATCAGGACATACACATCACCTGCTGCTGCTCCTGACCTCTGAGAAGCCAGGACCTTAGAGCGTTCAGTTCTGTAGGTGCCTCTCAAGCTCCCAATTTTAATGTCCACTTGTTTTGCTGTGGCTGTGGGCACCTTGGTCTGCACAAATGGGAGCAGCTTCTCCAGCGCTGCTTTTCTCACCCCTCTTTTTTTATGGATGGGGTTTTTCGTCTCCCACAGAGCGGGCAGCTCCCTTACCCGGTCAATAAATTCCGCCAGGAACTCTTTGTCGCTAATAAAGACATTCATATTGTATCTGCAAGTTTAAGAAATAATATATAACTAATGTGAGGCAAACAGTCTAACCTCCTTAACATCGTAGTCACCATATATATCCTACAACATTCTCAAAACAGTATAGGCCATCAATTTGTCCAAGTCACAAAATCACATACCTTTGTTCGCACGTCCGTCACTTGAACTCCTCTCTCCGCACACCGAACGTACTATAGTCACATGTGTGTTTGCTATATACACACCACGCATGCGTCAAAATACGAACACGTCGCTCCGCACACGTCGCCCGCCCATGACGTTCTAACTAACATCTTTATCCCGCCCCTTCTCTTTCGGCGCGCAGACAGATATGGCGGAGTTACAGCAGGTGTCTGATAATTCCGCAACTAACGAGGAGGAGACAAGCCCGGAGACCGAGGAAACGTCACGATCAAGGAGGAGATTCAAGGCATCGAATATGTCTTTTGCCGAGATGGCGGAGATGGTGGACATCTTGCTCAAGCCTGATTATGACGCAAAGCATGGGCCGTATAGCAAACCAAATAGAAGGAAGGCCAAAATCCTCACTAAAGTCGTGAAGAGTCTGAAGACGAATTTCGGGGTGAAACGCTCAAATGAGCAGCTCAGAAAGAGGTGGTCAGACCTCAAACTGAGGGAGCCAGAGCAATTAAGGAGCGTTAAGAGAATGCTCGCAAAAAGTAAGTAAAATGTACACTTTTCTGCTATTGATCCTTTTCTAAACTGACATATTGCTGGTTTATTTATTTTTTCTTATTGGACTCCCTTCCAAAATGTAATATTTTGAACTTGCTTGGCCACAGTAATCGTTCGTTACATTACAGACACTTCGTTCGGCCACTATCCGCTGTTTTGGCTTATTTTACAGCCACAAAAGTAATTAGACATCTGCCATTTTTTGGGAAATTTGGGGCACAAAGTTTTAGGCTAGATGATGTGTTTGTAAAGAGAATGAAATGCAAACTGTAAACTGTGTAAAGGAGAGGACACTCAGCAGCTGCTTCCACATCTGTACTTTGGAGCACTATAGTGTGGGCCACCAGACCCGCCTTTTTTGGGTGTCCCACACAGGTGCATCAGAGAATTTTTGTGTTGCCTACATGTCTAAAAAATGACAGACAAAGGTGAATACTAAGCATATTCTTGGTCAGAAATAATGCATTCATCTTTAACTTCCGCCCAAACACACACTTGTACCCCACTTCCAAGCAATTTAGCCTGTTTTTTTTTTTTTACATAGAGAATTTCTGTGTGATAACTCTACCTTTTGTTTGATTCTCATAGGGGAGAGAAGACTGGGAGGAGGACACTCCAGGGAGCACAGGAACCCCACAGCTTCACAACAACCCCAAACTCCCAAAGACCCACAACCGAAGGATGTAGAGGAAGTTGAGGTGGAGGAAGGAGAAGTGCAGGAAGGAGAGCTGGATGACGTTGTGGAACTGGTCACCACAACAGGTCAGTATCTGTCACCATAGCTTCAGGTAAGAGAGGTAGGCCTGCAGAGTTATAATACCTTTTTATTTTGTTTTTAGGGGATGTGAATGTTGGGGTGAAGGATAGTACAGGTTTCTCTGCTGACAGTGCCCTCCGCCTCATCCAGCAAGTGATGGAATGTAGCACGGAACTGGACAAAATTAAAGAAAGAATTCATGTGATGGATCAAACATTTAAAGACATTCTCGATGTTTTGGGGAGAATTCAATAAGGCATCCCAACCCCCTTTTTTCATGTTTATTCTTCAACTTTTAAAAAACTTTTTGACAATCAAACCAGCCAAAAATTGAATCTGCACACAGTGTGTCAACATGTGCTATCTGCCATCAGGGGATATCCATGTACGTCTTTTGGGGGTGCAACCCCTTCCTCGTATCTAAAGTAGGTGAACTGAGGAAGGGGTTGCACCCCCAAAACACGTCCATTGATCACCCCTGATGGCAGATAGCACATGTTGACAATAGGGATCAGGAGTCTAAAATCCCTATAGGAAAATAATCCCAATTGTGTGCATATTCAATTTTTGGCTGGGCAAGGGGTGGCAGGACCCCATATTAGGACGGGCACATAGAGACATATAGTTTGTGTAAGTGAATGTCTCAGATTGCTCCGAGGTATCCAATTTTGTAATTTTTGGAATGCAACTGTTGTTTTTGTATTTTCCTAAGAAAACAATTGCCGGTTTGTGGCCAGGCAAACAAAAAATGTAAACTAAAAAAAAAAAGTGTGTGAATTTGCACATAGTAAAATATTGGAACACAAACAACGTGTGGCTTCTTTTTCTAATATGCTCTAACCTTATTTGGTACATTTTTAAAGGTTACATAGTGAAATGGTTGGTATTTACTAAAGGAAAATACACTTGGCACTACAAATGCACTAAGACAAACTAGGAGACAGGAAACCAACAAAAGTTAGAAGTTTAAACAAGATTTTTATTTGGATCGTTAGACAGGAATCTTTAGACATAGCCTGGCATAGGAATTGCCCCCCTACCCGTGAAATAGTCCATGTATTTGTCCTGAACCTCACGGGCATTTTGGGGGGGCAAGCCAGCACGGGCAGATTCCAAGCCCAGCAGGGGATTATCAGGGGAAAGTCCAGCCTCAGGCAAAACTGAGGCCATATAGGAATTAGATTTGCGGCAAAGAAAATTGTGTAGCACACAGCAGCATAATACTACATAGTTTATTTTGTAGTCCGCCAAGTGTATTGAAGTCCTAAAAAGGCGGAACCGGCTGGCCATTATGCCAAAGGCATTTTCAACGACTCTTCGGCCCCTGGCCAGCCGGTAATTGAACACCCTCTTCTCTGGGGTCAGGGTCCTCTGAGGAAATGGCCTCATAAGATGTGGTCCGAGCCCGAAGGCTTCATCAGCCAAAAAAACAAAGGGGAGTCCTTCAATATTCCCTGCATCCGGTGGCAATGCAAGGTCGTCACTCTGGAGACGGAGGGCAAACTCCATCTGGATGAAGGATCCCCCATCGGACATCCGGCCATTCTTCCCTACATCAACATAGAGGAATTCATACCGTGCTGACACCACCGCCATCAGCACAATGCTATGAAACCCCTTGTAATTGAAGTAGTAGGACCCAGAACGGGGTGGCGGCACGATGCGGACGTGCTTCCCGTC
The DNA here is from genome assembly GCA_029206835.1 of Rana muscosa. Lineage (NCBI taxonomy): Eukaryota > Metazoa > Chordata > Amphibia > Anura > Ranidae > Rana > Rana muscosa. The sequence goes on from CM055128.1 coordinate 124,706,251, forward strand.
TATAGCACCACCGCAGTTGGGGAAGTCCCACCGCGTGGCCAACTCCGATGCCCCAGTCTGCCATTCCTGTGGCGTGGAAGGAAGCTGTGGAGTCAAACAAGATGAAAAAATATTAGAATACACAAATCAAACATTACAAGTATATTCTAAGAAAATACATTAGAGGCCAACATCAAGCAAAGTCTACGTTTATTAAGGTGTTTTAAATAAGTATAATGGAAGGCTCATGTATCATATTCATCACCCCCTATGATGGTCCATTAATAAATTATAATGGGGAGGGGGGGGGGGTAGATGTGTTTGGCCACAGGATAGCATTGCAGTGGCGGTGCGTCCAGAGTGGGCGCTGGAGCACTGCCCCCTCTCTCCTGTGCCCGTCACTCAGAACAATACATAGGTTCATGCCTTGCATTAACCTATGTATTGTCTATGCCGCCCACTATTCAGGTGGATGGCCCCCTGTTAAGCGACCGACATATGAAGAACTGCGGCATTTATGGGCTTAAAATTGCATATCAGAAACAGTAAGGAAAATTGTCTTGCACATTACAGCCTGAGGGATGTAATTGTCTTCAGAAAAGTTAAATAGGGGACGCAGGGGGGGGGGGGCATTCCTTGGGTAAACACTGACAGGCTGCTCTGCCAATCATGTTCACCAAGTCTGTTTAATGGTAACATGATTGGCTGATGCAACATCAAGGGAAGGAGAAGACATCAAGGACAGAAGAAGGATGGCGCTGGCTGCATTGGAGGGGACAAAATGGCTGCATTAGAGGGAACAAAATGGCTGCATTGGAGGGAACAAATGGGGGCGTTTAATAGGCACCAGAGCAAAAAAGGAGGAAGTTTATTTCCTAAATTGGGGTTTGAACCCCCAAACATTTGGAGCAACAGGCGCCCCTGCTGGAAAGGTTGGTGAAGGAAAATATGCATGGAGGAGAAAAAAGGGGCAATCTAAAGCTTCAAGCATGCATGAGGACAAAGGGAACATTCTCAGCATATTACAATCATGGTAATTAGGGAAGGAAGAAAGAAATACAATACATTAGCATACATGTAATACATAAAATGTGATGTTAATGGAGAAAACTTACCCTAATATAGTCCTCCTGCAGGACTTGTATGATGGCAGAACAGGTGTCTGGGATTATGAGGCCCAGAGCCTGGGGGGAGATGCCTGTCGTGAACTTCAAGTCCTGAAGACTTCTCCCTGTCGCCAGATAACGTAACGTGGCGATGAGCCTCTGCTCAGCACTGATGGCTTCCCGCATAACGGTGTCCTTCCTGGTAATATAGGGGGACACCAAAGCCAACAGTTCCTGAAAAACGGGGTCAGACATCCGCAGAAAATTCCTGTAGTCCTCAGGATTATTCTCGACTATCTCCCGCAGCAGAGGCATATGGCAGAATTGGTCCCGCTGGAGCAACCAATTCTTGGTCCATGAACTCCTCCTCACACCATTCATGGACTGGTCTTGGTCCAAAACAAGCAGACCAACACCAAGCGCACGCACAGCACGAACTCGACGACGAGAACGTCCAGGCGACATGGCTAGGAAACGGTCGTCTTATCAGAACGTACAGAACGGAACGCACTTTAGAACAGCAAGGCCTATGAATAACGAACTGAAAAACAGAAACGAACAGGCAAGAACGCACTGTAAAACAGATACGACCTGCCTAGACGCCCTGAAAGTCAAGATACGAACCCACAAGCACAAACTGAACCGCAGAAAACGATCTGAAAAGTACGAAGACTGAAAAGCGCGAATCGTCTCTTCCCAAACTTTTACTTCACACGCGGTAACACGAGATCAGCAAAAGCAACCCAAGGGGTGGCGCCAAGAAAAAAGATCTTCCCCTTTATAGTGCCGTCGTACGTGCTGGACGTGACCGCGGAGAACAACGAGGAAATTGGGAAATGTCAGTGTGTACGCATGGAAAGCTTGACGAGAAAATCAACAAGGTTAACAAGAATCTCGAACGACGTGTTTTTTACGACGAGAAACTCAGTCGTGTGTACGAGGCTTTAGCCTTACTGTCCCCCTCTGCATGCCTCAGCCTCAAGTACCTTGATCAGCGTCGTGTCGGCGTTATCATCTCCTGGCGCTGTGCCCATTTGCAGTCTTATCCCCCGGCGCTGTGATACATTCAATCTAATCGGCGGCCATGTAGTGTAACCAAGCGCCGGGGGATAAGACTGCAAATGGGCACAGCGCCAGGAGATGATAACGCCGGCACGACGCTGATCAAGGTACTAGGGGATTAGGCTGCAGAGGAGGACTCGAGTATAAGCCGAGGGGGGATTTTCAGCACAAAAAAGTGTGCTGAAAAACTCGGCTTATACTCGAGTATATACAGTACTTTGACAAGGAAAAAATGCTTCATAAGCACAATATTAAATTATTGATAAAAATCATGCTGCATGACAACCCCTTCTGCTTCCAGTGAAATTAATACAGAATTTAACAACATGGTTTGCTTTGCTGTTTCGTGTACTTATCTGTTTAATGTAAGGTATCCACATAACTTCCAAGAACATTTGCTTGTATACCTTCCATCAACCTCACTCAGCAAAATGTCACCCCGTGTCCATGTCTTACCTAAACCTACCCTAAACCTTATGATCACTTCTAGAGTGACAGTATGATTATATACTGTATGTCCAAATTGGCCACATACTGTATATCATTTGTTATACGCAGTCTTTAAAGTCTTTTGGTCGATAGAGAGATCAGGCTGTGGATCCCAGAAGAGAATAACATTTATTTTTGTGGTGGCAGAGGGGGAAAAACAGAAGACATTTGCTGTGTGAGGGGAATTGCCCATGAGTTAATAGTTAAAAACTTGCCTGCCAAACGGGCTATAATGTTGACTGTGATTGGCTTCCTTTCTTTAACCCACTCACATATCTCTACAGGGCATTTACTATAAAACTGTTCTTTTAGAAAAGTCTGGAGTACATCATCAACAGTAAAAGCTTGCTCTTCCTCCAGCCATCAGATCATCCTGCGGGCATACGTTTTGAATGAACCTCTCTGTATTCCATGCCTCCTAATTGGAGCTGAAGGCTTGACATATTTGGTATATTTTACTCAACAGAGTTTCGTCCTTTTATATTTAATGAAAAAATTTAGAATTTTAGAGTGCATTTGTGTGAACTACAATTAATATTAGTGCATTTTTACTAAAAATATCGATCTGAAAAACATTTGCGCAAATATTATACAACAAAAAATTGCAACTGCCAGCTTTTTTTATTCTATGGGTCCTCTGATTTCAGAACATACAGTATGTACTGGTTTAGTATTTTTAATTGGTTTAAGCCAAATTTCACTTTTTTAAATCTTTTAATTCTACTGACATGCATGAGATTTATAACATTTAAGAAATGATCACCTGTAACATAAAATAGGTAAATTAGGTGATACAATACCCCTTACAAAACAATGGGGGGGAGGGGGAATTCAATAAAGCAGCTGCCCCGCTTTTCTGGCGCTAGTCTCTTTTGTTAATGTACTGCGCCAAATTCCTGAAGCATTTGTGACACTTGGTTTTGACAGCAACTCGTGCACCAAATTCAGGTAGTTCTAAATGTGTCATGCCGCGTACACACGACCGTTTTTAATGACGAGAAAAATTTCATTTTTTAAAATGGTCATTAAAAATGATCGTGTGTGGGCTTTCCAGCAGTTTTCCCGATGAGAAAAACGCAGAGAATCATGACGAGAAAAATTGGAACATGCTCTAATTTTTTACATCGTCGTTTTTCTCGTCATGAAAAACGGCCGTGTGTGGGCTTTAACAACGTGAAAAAAAATGCGCATGCTCAGAATCAAGTATGAGACGGGAGCACTCGTTCTGGTAAAACTAGCGTTCGTAATGGAGATAGCACATTCGTCACGCTGTAACAGACTGAAAAGCACGAGGCTGAAAAGCGCGAATCGTCGCTCTAACATGAAGGGTGACACCATCCGAATGGAACTTCCCCTTTATAGTGCCATCGTACGTGTTGTACGTCACCGCGCTTTACTCAAACATTTTTTTCCACGATAGTGTGTAGGCAAGGCAGGCTTGAGGGGAAACACGAAAAATCACGTCGAGAAGAATGCAGTTTTTTTCAATGACATTAAAAACGGTTGTGTATACGCGGCATCACTTTTACATTGTGTCACACTGAATGCGCCACTTTTATGTTGTTATGAGAGACACCTTTGCAAAATCTGCTTGCGCTAGTCTATATGAATTCCAGGGAATATGATTGTCACACTAAGAAGGAATGAAAGGATAAGAATCAGGGAACATTTTTTAAATATTTTGGGTAGAAACAAAATGCAGCCACTCCTTGACCACTACAGGGTAGCATATGGGAATAATATGATATAATATACAGTAATAATAGGGCTCAAAATTTCAAGTCCTGAGCTACTAGCCAGGCCTTAAAGGAGAAGTCCAGCCTGAGCTTTTTAGGCTGGGATTCTCCTCTGGGTCACAGGAGTTCAATTCGTTTTGCACTCCTGTGACCCATTCTCTCCACTGACGTCACTGCCATCAGTCGGGGCAGCGCATCATCATGACTTCCAAGTCGGGATCCGCCAGCTGCCTTTATTGATGTCAATCACAGTGGCTGAGACAGCCGCTCCCCGTCCCTCCACGGCTCAGCACTCCAATGAGCGCGGAGAAGTAGAGCAGAAGCGATGCTGACTGACAGTCAGCATCGCTCTGCTCGGGGAGGAGTTAGAACCAAGCCATCGGCGGTGTTCGGTGGCTCGGTTCTCAGTCCATAGACACCGGGGGAAAGATGCAGCATCATTCTGATGCTGCATCCACAAGGTAAGTATGATTAGAAAAATAAATAAAAACACATACTTCTCTTTTATGAGTTGCCCGCCACCAGTTATCCCACCCAACCCCTTCCATCCCCTGCCCCTAAAAACACCCTCATAAATTATCTCATGAAATTACACTGTTAAATGTGTTCTGGTTAAAAAAAAATATTGAATTTTCATGAACATGACAATAAGTTTACAAACTTTCAATGAGGTAACTACAACGGGAGCAGTAATGCTATGAGAAAAGTATACAATCGGTTGGATTTGAATGAAGCAAACAACACATTACAACTATACTTGGATTTTAAGGGTGATATAGGAGAGAGAGGGACTCGAGAAGATCTGATGTGTTGGTTCCTAAGGGATGTCGATTGAACCTTCATGCCATCTGTCCACCCCTAATAGGAACATACTGTGGACAGGTGGGGGTACAACCGACAAATCCCTGTATAAAACTGGTCCAAGTGTGGCAGTGTGGCACCTGGGATAGGGTTTTAATGAGTAAGAAGAGATCTATGTAACAGGTGCTATGTACTATCGTTCCTCTCAGTTACGGACTTAAAAGTAATGGTCATCCGCGAAAAATCCAATAGCTATATTTCCAACCTTGTCATGTGTACTGTTAAATGTTTTATGCAGAATTAAGTTAATAAATATTAAAAACAACTTTATCAGTACCCATCAGTGCAGCCTCGTCATTGCCCATCAATGCAGCCTTATCAGTGCCCATCAATGCAGCCTCACCAGTGCCCATGAATGCAGCCTCAGCAGTGCCATCAATGCAGCCTAAACAGTGCCCACGAATGCAATGAATGCAGCCTCACCAGTGCCAATCAATGCGGCCTGATCAGTGTCCATCAATGCAGCCTCATCAGTGCCCATCAATGCAGCCTCACCAGTGCACATCCATGCAGCCAGATCAGTGCCCATCAATGCAGCCTCAAAAGTGCCCATCAGCGCAGTTTTATCAGTGCCCATCAATGCAGCCTCATCAGTGCCCATCAGCCTCACCAGTGCCCATGAATGCAGCCTCACCAGTGCCCATCAGCGCAGTCTGATCAGTGTCCATCAATGCAGCCTCATCAGTGCCCATCAATGCAGCCTCACCAGTGCCCATCCATGCAGCCAGATTAGTGCCCATCAATGCAGCCTCATCAGTGCCCATCAGCGCAGCTTTATCAGTACTCATCAATGCAGCCTCATCAGTGCCCATCAGCCTCACCAGTGCCCATCAGCGCAGCCTGATCAGTGGCCATCAATGCAGCCTCACCAGTGCCTATTAGTGCAGCCTCATCAGTGGTAATCGATGCAGCCTCACCAGTGGCCATCAGCACAGCCTCATCAGTGCACATTAATGCAGCCTCACCATTGCCCATCCATAGCATAGTTACATAGTTAGTCAGGTTGAAAAAAGACACGAGTCAATCTAGTTCAACCAAAAAATAAATAAATCATACAATCCCATATACACAATCCTTCACCCACCTGATCAGTGCCCATGAATGCAGCCTCACCGGTGCCCATGAATGCAGCCCCACCAGTGCCCATCAGCGCAGCGTCATCAGTGCTCATCAATGCAACCTCATCAGTGCCCATCAATTCAACCTGATCGGTGCCCATCAATGCAGCCTCACTAGTGCCCATCAGTGCAGCCTCACCAGTGCATGGGGATCAGAGAGAGGAGAAACAGCTAGATCACAGAGAGCGAGGATCTCCTGCTGTGACACAGTTTGGATTTGAATTGCCCGGGGACCGCAGTCAGATGAAGTCCCGCCTCTTGGACCAGCTCCTATGATAGAAGTCACACTACTTAAATTTCCCGGCATTGAATCAGTGTGCGCCCTGCATTGGTCCAGGAGGTGGGACTTTGTCAGACAAGCTGTGTCACAGCGGTAAATCCATCTTCCTCTCCTCTCTCTTCACCAGGGGTTCCTGGCCAATCGCTGGGAGGAGAATGGCTTCTATTCAACCCTGCTGATGGCACTCCCCCCCTCCCCCTCTGAGGCAGCCCCACACTCGACCGCAAGTTTTTTCCACTCGCCAAATGTGAGCAGGCAAGTGGAAATTTTGAAGGCTGATAATATAATATAATTTACTGCAGTGATAACAGGCTGTATGTTTTTTCTCATAGGGCATATTTCCTAATTGTTGAGGGCTTTAAGCGGACCTTGGGGTCAGACCACCAGACTTGGGGATGCTTATAGTGTAGTTTTATTTATTTATTTGTTTTATTTATTCATTCATTTTCTACAGCTCCAGATGGGTCCTGTCAGTCAGCACACTGACAATAGGACAAGCCAGATTGTCAAGTTCAACTTAGACACCCAATAGTCCATGGGGTTCTCACTTCTGAGAGTGGTCCATCAGTCCAGGATTCAATGTAGTCAGCAATGATGTGGCTCAGGAACTGCGTGTGGGGGCTGTCTGCAAAAAGGTCTAGCTGCTGTGGTTTAAAAATGTATAATTTGGTGGCAAGTTGGTCATCAAAGGGGATCCTGCCACCATTTGGAAATGCAGAAAAAAGTTTTCTAAGAAGCACCTCCTCAAAGTGCCGCATTTTATGCTCCCTCTTGGATGGTGGCAGTAGATTGGCAATTCTACCCTTGTATCAGGGATCTATTAGGGTGGCCATCCATTAGCGTTCCCTCTCTTTATACAGGATGATCATAATAAGCTTCAGAAAATAAAGTTACACCCAAGTACTTAGAAACTTGGAAGCAAATAAACCCAAGCACTTAGAAACTTTTGAGCCCGCCCGCCCACCCAACGTATGCAGATACATAAATGTAAACACATCTGCACCTTCATACAAAACTATCACTTGCGATACACATGTTACATATTGCCACACACGCTGGAGTGAGAGCAAGAGTTCGAGGGCCAATATTCATGGCCAACTATAAAGTGATGCCCTGTAGAGCCTTTTAAAGTGTCGCCTATGGAAATTATATGGTACCGAACTTTGTTGTAATTTTGCAGACATGCACAATTTTAAAGCTTGACATGTTCAGTATCTATTTACAACCTCATCTATATTACTGTATATAAAAAGAATGTGTAATTTATTGCATTTGTATGCCCTTAAATTGATTTTAGTATTCTTTTTAATAAAAATTTGTGCTTGATAAACCATTGTGCAAATACTGCGTGACATAAAAAATTGGATCTACCACTATTTTATTCTCAAGGGTGTCTGCTTTCAGAAAATATATAATGTTTTTGTTTAACTAATCTTTATGCCTAAAGTGATTTTTCAAACATGTGTGCCAGAAAAACAAAACAAAACCAAACAAAAAAATGCAAAAACGGCTCTGGCAGGGAAAAGGTTAAAGAATTGGTGGTTTTTTTTCCCATGTTGCCCTTAAAATCACATTAAAGGACCCCTCTTCCTGCTGTACAGTATCCTATTAGCCATGCCAATTGCTAGAATTTAGCACCAAGAATTGTCTTTCATAGACTGCAATGGGGTTCATTGCTAAGTTCAGTGTTTCGGAGATTTCAAGCAGGATTCAACCAACCCCCTACAAATTGAATCCAGGCAGATTTTCTCATCCCTACTGCCGAGGGCAGAATATTTCCAGAACTAAAAACAAATGGATTTTTAATAGGAATACACTGATCAAGTTCGGCCTATTGGTAGTGCATTATTTGTATTTTAGTGATCTGTTTTACTACTGTAGTACTGATCTATAGTACTGAGACCAGTTGTGTTCACTCTAAACACACACCTAAAATACTCTACGAATCAAAATGATACCCTGTGCGTTCATTAAACATAATACAACCACCCTCTCACTCCACATTCACTCCACATTCATCTGGCCATTCCATTCATCCATCATTTTTCCATACCTTCAATTTGAATACCGTTAAAACCTTTTAAACAGTACTCTGTATTGTTTTGTTCTCACAATTCCTTGGTGATTCTCATGTGTAAATTGTATACAGTGCTTTCTCGAGGATTCTGGTACTAGTAAGCAGTAAGATCCACAGACAATATAGCCATCGACTAAGGACAATTCATGTCTAATCCTGGAGTAATGAGAATTTTTTCATCGGATATTCCGACCATGTGTATGCCCCATCTGACTTTTTCCCTCGGAAATTCCGACGGACTTAGAAAGAGAAATTCCAACGGAAAAAATTTCTATCGGAATTCTGGATGCAATTCCGACGGACTAAAAACCATGCATGCTCAGAATCAAGTCGACGCATGCTCGGAAGCATTGAACTTAATTTTTCTCGGCTCGTTGTAGTGTTGTACGTCACCGGGTTCTTGACGGACGGATTGTAGTGTGACCGTGTGTATGCAAGACAGCTTGAGTGGAATTCTGTCCGGTCGTGTGTACGCGGCATAAGATTGTGTAGCGGGTGTTTGTTTTAAGGCCCAGAGACTACCATACCCAGGATGCATTTCCCCGCGCAAGGACTGCTGGGGCGGGGTATTTAACAAGGGGGCGGACCGGAGTACGGTCTCTTTGGACACCGCCCGCCCAGCAAGTGTAACTCTGTGCTGAGTCTGCTGAAAATACAGGGCCTGAAGCCTAGGCCTGTATTCTTCCAAAGAACCTTTCGTATCCACTGAGGAGCCTGAGGGATGTCTCATCCTGCGGCTGTTCTGCTACTACCAGGAGGACCGAAGACCTGGGTGTCGTGGAATCTGTGTACCAAGACACAGCAACGGAAGATACGGACACGGACTGGTCCGGTTGGGTGAGAGAGCACCTGCTCAGAGAATAATACAGGATCTCTAGAACCAGTAACTGTTGTTCGGAACTAACGTTAGCGTTTGCAGTTGCACGCCAGAGGGACAGTGCATTGAATAACGCTAGTAGACTTATTCTGTGTTCACCCAGTTATCAAACCCCCCTTTATTCTTGTGGATTACAAATTGTTCCAGAAGTGCACCACCGTTTGCTAGCGAAGATCTTTCTCTGCAGAACTTTCACATAGTACAGTCAGGCCTGACTTAGTAGTGTAGACATTGCTGGGGGCGCCATTTTGCCCAAGAGGGAGAAGGGCTGCAGCGGGGGTCCGTTAGTTTCTTGTCACAGGATTGTATATCTGTCTGTTTGCTAAAATACTCTTTCATTGCAGGGCTCTGCATATGTTTATGTATACTGTTTTACCTGCTTAACCATTATTCTCAGTAAAGTGCCAGGGTTAAGTATACCAGTCGTTTGTGTCATTTACTGTGCAGAAGAAACAGTTAGTGATAGCTATACCATACTGCGGTGTGTCTTTCTTGTGGGATTGTGCTGCCAAGAGTCACAGGTTACACAATCCTATCATCCCCTACTAACTGTGCCAAGGAAGGTGGGAGCAAATTGCTGGGGGTTGACAGTGAGTGTTACAGGGCCCGAAACAAATCATACCAGGGGCCCTCTTAGCTGGGGGTATCGCTACAATTGTAAAAAAAAAAAAATTTGGGTCATTTGCTTTGTAGAATGTTCCGTAATTGTACTTAAAGTGGTTGTATACCTTGCTTGGTGATTTTTACCTACAGGTAAGCCTATAGTAAGGCTGCATGCAGCCGCTGACATGAGCGGCGAATGCGCTCTGCAGGGTCGGCATATCCTGCAGGAACTTGCCAGAACGGAGGGCTCACACACGCATTGCCGGGGCTAGCGATCTAGGAAGAAATGCAGAGGGAACATGTCAGCTCCCTCAGCGGGGTGACCGGGCGCGCCGCTGCGAGACTTCGTTCTAAGGTATTTCATAATGTGCTAGTATGTGATGCATACTAGCACATTATGCTATTGTCTTGCAGTTTTTTTTTTTCGCAGTTTACTACTGCTTTAAACTGGGCATACAAGCCATGCTTATTTTAATGGCATTGTAAATCAGTAAATGCAACAACTAAGGTAAATATTTCATAGCGTGCTAGTATGCGATGTTATTGTCTTGCAGTTTTTTTTTTTAAAGGTTTACTACCGCAGTGTCTCAATTCCGCACACTATGCTCCTACATCCCCAAGGTTTGCAAGAATATTGAGGGCAATTGAGAGTGGCTTCCTCTTCTATAAAGAACAGTCACAGCAGGGGGGTATTTCCCTTCATTATTTCAGTTTCTAATGTACACATAGAAACCTTTTCTAGCCAAGCTGGCTTTGCCACCTCTGCTAGCATAGATGCACAAGCTGCATTACCTCACCAGTATATAAAAAGATGTATCTTTTCATCATGCTTGTCAACACTGGCACAATCTAACAAGGAACACTTTATGGGATTCTCTTGTGTATGTTTGCAAGATAAATATGGGATTTATTCATCCCATATCACAATTTAAACAAGAAGGGGGCTGTGTGTGAACACAGGTGGGACTTTGAGTGAGACACATGGCTAATGTCTCCATCCCGGGTACAATATAGAAGAAAAAGGAAATTGGGACTTTGACTGAGGTTCTGGACAAGGTGGGGGTGCATAAAGGAAACACGTGTTTAATAACATGAAGAGTAAAATGTATTACAATATGAAAATGATGGGATTGCACATGAAATTACACACATGTCGTGGACATAGAGGACATATTCTTGCATTGACTTGGAAACTCATGGAAATATGACAGTCCATATGATTCATGAACATCAAGGTTACAAACTAACATCAACTAAAATTACATAACAGTATGATAGATAGATAGATGTGCAAATCCCATGAGTATACATATGTAAACATTGGTTCCTTCAAGCGGCATAGTGCAATGGAGTGACAAGATGTAACAATTGTGTAGGCATGATGGTGGTAAAATTGTAGATGGATCAAAAAGCTGGTATGGAAGTGTGTTGGCATCCTTTTTAGCCCAACGTGTTTCATATTTAACTCATCAGGGGCGGATGCTTCCAACAAGCAATCTAAAAAGAATGTATATAAAAATGGATTTAGCCTATATTGACATAAAGCATAAACAGGAAAGGCCAATTGTACCAATCCTGAGAAACTTACATGCAAAGGATGGATCATGGGGATGAGTGGAACGATGGACCAGGGCCAACCGGGGGGGTGTCCTTCCCGGAAGCTGAGGCAATGGGAATCCGTGCAGGCAAGGTGTAAAAACGGGGGTACCAAGTGGTACAGATGGACATATTGGGTTGTGCACCACAGTGATGGTAAACTTGTGGGGAACGCCAAAGAAGTCTATATGGGGTGAAATAAAGTATGTAAGAAATTGAACTCACACTAGACAAAGTCCAGTGGCGTGGTAGAGTCAAGTCAAAAATACCTCAATATTGGGCAATGGGACAAGGAGAGTCCAAATGCAATGGCGTGCTCAGCATAAAGCGGTGGAGACTGTGTGCACATAACAGTATTTATACAAAAACCCCCGTCATGCAAAGCCATACGTGGGTTCCCACCAACGTCACGCCGGCTAGTCACGTGCGGGGAGGGGCCTCAATCGGGACGATAACAACCGCCCGATCGAGGGTGACCTCTGTGGATAGTGACTGCCGAGTTGGTGAAGATACGTCCAACGTCGCAGCGGCAGTAATGACGTCACATGCGGGACGCAGAGTTTGGCGTCGATGTGTTGAGGGCCCCGCCCAGCACCCCGAGCCCCGCCTGGTGAGAGCGGAGGGAGGGGGTGGAGGGACGGCGTACAGAACGTATCGCAGCTTCCGGGCAATGGACAAAAAGGGAGGCCTGTAGTGCCAAAGGCTAACAGTCCCCAATGGAATGCAAAAAACAAAAACAAACAAATGCCATATCACTCAGGCATGGTGACCATGTCTAGTGTGAGGGGGGGCCCCAAAAAGGGTACATGACCGTAGAGGGGAACCCAGACCACCCACAGAGGCAGCAGGGGATCACTGCTAACTCAGTCCAAAACCTCCATCCCGTTTCAGTGCAAACAAGAAGGGGGCTGTGTGTGAAAACAGGTGGGACTTTGAGTGAGACAGATGGCTAATGTCTCCATCCCGGGTACAATATAGAAGAAAAAGGAAATTGGGACTTTGAATGAGGTTCTGGACAAGGTGGGGGTGCATAAAGGAAACACATGTTTAATAACATGAAGAGTAAAATGTATTACAATATGAAAATGATGGGATTGCACATAAAATTACACACATGTTGTGGACATAGAGGACATATTCTTGCATTGACTTGGAAACTCATGGCAATATGACAGTGCATATGATTCATGGACATCAAGGTTACAAACTAACATCAACTAAAATTACATAACAGTATGATAGATAGATGTGCAAATCCCATGAGTATACATATGCAAACATTGGTTCCTTCAAGCGGCATAGTGCAATGGAGTGACAAGATGTAACAATTGTATAGGCATGATGGTGGTAAAATTGTAGATGGATCGTTTCGTATTTAACTCATCAGGGGCGGATGCTTCCAACAAGCAATTTAAAAATAATGTATATAAAAATGGATTTAGCCTATATTGACATAAAGCATAAACAGGAAAGGCTAATTGTACCAATCCTGAGAAACTTACATGCAAAGGATGGATCATGGGGATGAGTGGAACGATGGACCAGGGCCAACCGGGGGGGGGTGTCCTTCCCGGAAACTGAGGCAATGGGAATCCGCCCCTGATGAGTTAAATACGAAACTGACTAAAAAGGATGCCAACACACTTCCATACCAGCTTTTTGATCCATCTACAATTTTACGATCATCAAGCCTACACAATTGTTACATCTAAAACTGTCTAGACTTCTAATCCCTCTGCACTCTATCCCCAAGCAAAAATAAGAAAAAAGGATTTCATTTAGTTTAACTTTGCAAAGACACATTCCTAAGTTGAATTGTGATGCATGTCAATGGCCCATTTAGACCCTCTTTAACCACTTGAGATCAGCGCTATAGCTGATCGACGGCCACAGCACGGTCCTCAATTGCCGGGAGTCCGTCAATAGACGTCCTCCCCTTCGCGCGCACGCTGTGGTCACCGAGTCACTGAGACTCGGGTGATGACAGATCCGAGTAAGGGGCCGATCCCTGCCCCTTACCACGTGATCAGCTGTCAGCCAATGTGTTTTGTTTTCTCCTTGTGCTGACAGCGTGAGCATAAAAAAAGGCAATCACCGGCTTATGTGCAAGGGACATCGGCCCCTGCCAGTGCCACCTATCAATGCCCACCACTGGTGCCAATCAGTGCCACCTAGCAGTGCCACTTCTCAATGTCCACCAGTGCCAACTAGCAATGCCACCTCTCAGTGCCCACCCTTGCCACCTTATCGGTGCCCATCAGTGCAGCCTCATCAGTGTACATCAATGAAGGAGAAACATTTTCGAACTAAATATTAACCACTTCCCTACCGCCCACCGTCAAATGACGTCCTTGACTTTGTGCGGTGACATCTGAATGATGCCTGCAGTTGCAGGCATCATTCAGATATCATTCTTTTCAGCCGGTGATTGTGTGCACGATAAAAGTTCCGTCGCTTGATCGTTCTTATAGGCGGCGGGAGGGGACATTCCCCCCCCTCCCGCCGCCATCCGGTGCTTCTCCGGGCTCTCCCGTGCCATCTGGGGCCCAGAGAACGAATTGGCCAGCACCGGATGGGAAGCATAGAGATGACTGGTGACCAGATGGTCACCAGTCATCTCTATGACTGTCGGAGGCCCGGGCGCGACGTTATGATGTCACGCCAGGTTCCCGTATGTAAACAAAGCCGTGATCTCGGCTGTCAGCATTAGATCTGTGAATTTTTTTGACCAATCTCATGCTTTCCAACCTGGAGGAGAGATGTGGGGTCTTATTGACCCCGCATCTCTCCATAAAGAGGACCTGTTACAATAGATTCCTATTACAAGGGATGTTTACATTCCTTGTTATAGGAATAAAAGTGATCAAAAAAAACAAAAAAGTAAAAAAAAAAAAGTGTAAAAAAAAGAAATAAAAAAAAAGTAAAAAACAAAAAAAAATTGTAAAAAAAATAATAGTTAAAACGCCCCTGTCCCCGGTAGCTCGCGCTCAGAAGTGAACACACGCGTAAGTCCCACCCACATATGTAAACGCCGTTAAAACCACACGTGAGGTATTGCTGCGTGCGTTAGACTGAGTGCAACAATTTTAGCACTAGACCTACTCTGTAATGCGAAAATGGTAACGTGTAAAATTTTTAAAGCATCGCCTATGGAGATTTTTAAGTACTGAAGTTTGGTGTCATTCCATGAGTGTGCGCAATTTTAAAGCGTGACATGTTAGGTATCTATTTACTCAGCATAACAACGTCTTTCACAGTATACAAAAAAATTGGGCTAACTTTACTGTTTTGTAATTTTTTTAATTCATGAAACCATTTTTTTCCCCAAAAAAAGGCGTTTGAAAATTTATTGCGCAAATACCGAGCGAGATAAAAATTTGCAATGACCGCCATTTTATTCCCTAGGGTGTCTGCTAAAAAAACATATATAATGTTTTGGGGTTCTAAGTAATTTTATAGCAATAAAATTATGATTTTTACGTGAAGGAGAGAAGTGCCAGAATAGGCCCGGTGCTTAAGTGGTTAAAGTATCCAAATATTTTTTTTTTAGTCGGCCTTTTGTATTTATAGTAACAAAAAAAAACGCAGAGGTGATCAAATAGCACCAAAAGAAAGCTCTATTTGTGTGCAAAAAAAGATTACATTTTCATTGGGTTACAGTGTTGTATGAGCGCGCAATTGTCATTCAAAGTGCATCAGCGCTGAAAGTTGAAAATTGGTCTGGGCAGGAAGGGGGTTTAAGTGGCCAGTAAGCAAGTGGTTAATATAAGGCTACATGCACACGGACGTTTTTCCAGCCGCTTGTTTGAGTGTTTTTTGCAGCTTAAAAACGCCTCTCCATGTTAGCATATGGCCTTATGGCCACCATGGTGTTTTTGAGCTGTAAATGGCATAGCCGTTTTTAGGCCCCATGTACAGGGGACGCTGGTGCAAAGTCTTCAGAACTAAAGTTGAAAGCGGTGTTTCTAAACGCGCGTTTTGTCGCGTTTGCATGCCGCGTTTTACCGCATTTGCGTCTATAAGCTTTTAGTTAGTTAACATTAGGGATGAGCCGAACACCCCCCTGTTCGGTTCGCACCAGAACCTGCGAACAGACAGAAAGTTTGCGCAAACTTTAGAACCCTATTAAATACAATGGACTCGAACGTTCGAAAACAAAAGTGATAATTATAAAGGCTAATATGCAAGTTATTGTCCTAAAAAGTGTTTGGGGACCCGGGTCCTGCCCCAGGGGACATGTATCAATGCAAAAAAAAGTTTTAAAAAGGGCAGTTTTTTCGGGAGCAGTGATTTTAATAATGCTTAAAGTGAAACAATAAAAGTGAAATATTCCTTTAAATTTCGTACCTAGGGTGTGTGTATAGTATGCCTGTAAAGTCGCGCTTGTTTCCCGTGCTTAGAACTGTCCCTGCACAAAGTGTCATTTCTGAAGGAAAGCATTGTAGCGGCAGACAGCGACGAGGCAACATCGGGCGGAGAGAAGAGGGAAGAAGATGACGATGAAGACCGGGACCCCACTAGCAAAAGAGCTGGAAGAAGATAGCGGGGCGCCCGGCAGAAGGCAGAAAGAACCGGAGATCGTGGAGAAGGCACCAGAGAGCGGGAGAAGAACAAGAGAGCGCAGAGACGACTCCGGAGAGTGGAAGAAGACCCCCGAAGTTGGAAGAAGACCCCGAAGTCAGAAGAAAACCCCCGGAGCTGCCTAATAAATTACTTTAAAAACCTGTGTTGTGTTTTTTATTTACTTTTTTTTGCCACCAGGTGAATGGGTTGGGGTACGATGTACCCCATACTCATTCACATAGGGTGGAGGGCCCGGGTTCTGGGGGCCCCTTATTAAAGGGGGCTCCCGGATTCCGATAAGCCCCCCGACCGCAGACCCCGACAACCAATGGCCAGGGTTGTCGGGAAGAGGCCCTTGTCCCCATCAACATGAGGCAGGGTGCTTTGGGGGGGGGGCACAGGGCGCCCCCTGCCCCAAAGCACCCAACCCCCCCATGTTGAGGCGCTCGGATAAGGGTATGGTATGGATTTTGGGGGGACCGTTTTTTCGGCGTAGATGGGTTTCCCCTTAAAATCCATACCAGACCTAAGGGCTCCTGGAGAGGAACCCATGCCGGTTTTTTATTTAAAATTTGGCCTGGAGTTCACCTTCATGATTCATACCAAACACAGGGGACAGCGAGCGCGAGGCTTGCAGTACCTTGTCGCCGAGAACACTCTCGGCCAGGTACTTCAAGTCGCCTACAGGACACGACTTGAGCGTCTGCTTCACGCTCCAGTCGTGTCCAAGTTGCCTTGCAAAGTCGCGCTGCCCCTGTGTCAACCGGCACAGGAGTCGCCCCGCACGTCGGATCATCTTGATCCAACTTCCCGGGCGACCTCTATTCAAATCAATGGGCTCCCAAAGGGAACCATTCATTTTGAATAGAGATACAAGCGCCACTAACATTTTTATTTACTATAGCAGCGCGCCGCCGGTTCATGCGCCCGATTAAGGATTTATCCGGCGCACCAATTAAGGTATGAACCGGCGCAGCACACTGTTGTTAGTAAATCACCCCCAATGTATTGTTAGAGTTTACATACACTTTAATAAGGTTGCTTGTTTGAGCATCTCCTCATGTGAAGATCATGCTTTAAGCAACTGGGGAGATTCGTTTGCTGTGATTTCACCATCTCCACAAGTTAATTCACAGTTTGGAGATCACCATACCTCAATAACTTTTACAAAGTATTTAGCAGATATTGGTCCCTGAAACAACTTTCCACAAGAAAGGTCTCAGTCTGCAGCAATTTTTTATCGCGGTGAATGAAGGCATACATCCAGTAATGTATAGGTTCATGTCCGTGAACCTCACACTGATAATAGTAACCAGACCAAGGGTGACCCAACAAATGTGCTAAGATCTCAACTTCGAGCTGGCCAAACTCTAGTCCAGTCAAAATAAGATTTATGGAACTCTACAGAGAGAAAGGGAACTTCAAGACTATGCCTCTGCAGTGAAGGTGGTACAAATTTGTTTCTCACAGACCATTGTGTATCAGACAAAGTATTGTAAAGATTTGAGGACACCATAGACAATTGTGATTTAGTACAAAGTTTAAAGTGTTACTAAACTCAGGACCCTGCATTCATTCTGTCTGGTCTCCCACAGTACACAGAACAAGGAAATGCAATAGTTTTAGTAAATATAAATATATATATTTTTTCATCAGCAGTTAGTGCAGTCTTGTTCTGATTGGCCCTGTGCTGATCACATGCAAAAAAAAAACTCTCTAACAATACACACCAAACTGAGCATGTGCAGCTTGTCCCCTAGCTTCTGTTCTATTAGGAGATGGTTTGGAGACTGTGAAGGAAGGGGAGGAACAGAGAAGACAGGATCAAAAGGCCTTTTTAAACAAAAGCAGAGGATTAACCCCTTAGGTTCTACAGTGAGTAAGCGAGTATAACAAGCATGGTTTATTGCATATACAGACTCATGTTAGTAACACTTTAAAGAGGAAGTAAACCCTCTTTTCTTTTTGCAAGAGAAAGGCATAATGAGCTAGTATGCATAGCATACTTACCTGAGATTGAAGCCCACAAAGCGTTCCTCGTTTCCCTCCGCCGCCATGTTGCCTACGAGTCCCTTCCGTGCATCGCCGCTCCGGCGCTGTGACTGGCTGGAGTGTCGATGACGTCACTCCCGCGCATGCACGCGGGACCGGCACAATCCCCGCACATGCGCGCGGTTCCGGCATTATCCCATTGATAAAACCGGCACGCTCAGTGCGCCTGCGCCGTTGTCTAAGGCGTGCATGCGCGGTAGACATCGGTGCAGTCCTTTCTGCAAATATCTCCTTAACCGTGTAGGTTAAGGAGATATTTCATGCACCTACAGGTAAGCCTTAATCTAGGCTTACCTGTAGATGCAAGTGGTCAGAGAGGGTTTACAACCACTTTAAGAACTATCAAGAGCTACATTTCTCTGGGGCTTGTGTCTAAAGATAAAGCTGTAGTGTCTTAGATACCCCCAAAGTAGCTTCTCTTGTGCATATAGATAAGTAGGGATGAGCTTTGTGTTCGAGTCGAACCCGTGTTCGACTCGAACATCGGCTGTTTGATCGTTCAACGAAGATCGAACATTATGGGCCGTTTGCGCCAAATTCGAGTGGGCGTCACGGCCCATAATTCACTGCGGCATCGCAGTGCATTGCTGGCTGATGATTGGCCAAGCATGCACTATGACCCGCATGCTTTGGCCAATCACAGCACAGTTTAGTACATGCCCCACACTATATAAGGCCGCCGGCTCGGCGGCCTTGTGTAGTGTGTTGGAGTAGTGAAACGAGAGTTTACAGAGACAGACAGTGTCATTTATATTGAGTTATATAGAGCAGGCAGGCGAGTCAGTTAGCTGCAGTTACAGTGTGTAGAGGATATATATGCATCCTAGGTGTTGTATATATATTTATACACTGTATTTAGTTTAGCTAGATTCGTTCCTGGTTTTCTCTATACTTTGACAGGCAGGCAGGTGATTGTGCTAGCTGCAGACAGTCAGTGTTTCACTTAGTGTACTGTGTGGTTTGCATAGCGTTCACCTAAAGCTTACCTGAATACAGTTAGTGAGTGACTAATAGTAGTGTTCTCAAAAATTAAACCACAGGCAGAGAGCTGCAAGTATTTTCAGTGTACTATGTCCCTCTCTGCACAGTTTTCACCTAAAACTAACTGCTGCTGCTGCTGCTTTTCCCATACTAATACCACAGCAGGCAGTTGACACTGATTAAAATTCCATGAGGGAAAAACACAAGGCCTGCGAGTAAAGGGGTTTTATGCCCTGAACCTATCAGAAAGACGAGGGGATTTCGATACCGTCCTGATCCGACATGAAAAGACTTGGATCTTTAGGCTCCAGACACTCCAGCCTAAAGGCTTGAATACAGAAATGAGCCTGAAAATATTTCTTGAGCCATAAATAGGACACACATGTTCATGTCTAAGATCGGCACGGTATTGGTCCCCGCCTCAGGTCTCCTCAGTACAAATGTCTAACATACTGACATCTAATAGCTGGGTGGGCAAAGTCAATATATGACAAACGGGTGTAATTGTATGTATGTTTCCTTGAAACATCTATTTACACCTAGCCCCTTGTCGATGCCTATGTTTCTGTTGTGTCTGCTAGTTCCTGTAAACACTGTAATTATTACTCTTTTTACTTTTGAAATTCTGTGAATGTATAAATTCAACTTTTACATGGATATCAACATTATCTGTTGTGAACACAAGATGGCGCTACCTCGTCAGTCAGTGGTACCTTACTTGTGATTGGCTAAATAAGGCTACTTAATAGGAGCACTAATAATCCACTGACACATCAAGATGAAGTGACATATTCGTCACGAAACGCGTCATGTCCGACGTTGTTCTCCTGGGTTGTTGACCAATTCCACTCGCTCCTCTCCTTTCCTCACAATGATCATTATCGAATGAATTTACCAAACGAATTTCCCACCAGCCTACAGAGGATTCGACAAGGACGACCAGCTCTTGCCCCCAGAGGCCCTAGCCTGCAATTACACAGGTCTGTACGTTTTCAGACGACACAGTGTGACGGCTTCAGCTTCAGCCCAACGTTCAGCGCTGATGCGGTGAAACACAGCCATCGGATCACATGTGCCGCACGTGACCCAACGGAGGGACGCATTCAACGCAGCAGTCTCCCACGAGCCGGCAGGATCTCTCCTCTGAGCAGCAGCACTACGTGAGCTACAGAGCTCAGGGAAACCATCAAAAACTCATAGAGCAAGGGCCAAAAAGAGACATTGATGTTGGGCGAATCACAGGTTGGATGTCATGGATGGGTAAGCCAGTATATTACTATATGGTTACTGTGCCCTTTCCCTCCCCCCTATCAAATATCATCATACTTGTCTCGGCCAGCATTTGGCTATAATCTCGGTCCTTTCATAGACTGTCCGCACCAGACTAAAATCACAAGTAATCCTATGCTGTTTTTTTGAACACAATCCTGTGCTAATCAATTTACTCCACATGGATGTCAAAACCAAACATATTTACTAGCATATGGAGCAGTGTGGTACAAACTTTGAATCTGCAGGAACACTAGCCAACACGGCTTGATCTTGACATTCCAGTTTGGATATAGATCCTAGTAATTTTCTATCTTGCAGCTGCAACTGGAATTTGCCTGTACAGTCCTAAAATTCAATCATTGCTATTGGCTTTAGATATTGATAGGTTATCTATTTGGTAATTTAGTGTTCATTTACAGTAAGGACATTAGGAGTAGTTGAGCGGGTGGTATATGTCCACCCGGGCCATCTTTTTTACAATTTTTCAACAGTGCACTGTGTATAGTATTTTTCATGTTTTTTATATTCTAATGTGCATATACTCAGGAGAAACCCCTTCCTCCTACATGAGTATGTTCATACTGTTAGGTTGAAATGTGACAACAATATTTTTATATAGCATTCAACCAATAAAGTTTTTTCTATGTTTAATTACCAAATGTATTGTGGTTGATTCACCCAATAACCGTCTATTAGGCCTTGTCCCAATCTCCTGTTCCCCCATTTCCCTCATTTATATATATACACACACATCCCACCTTTGTGCAGCTACATCTCACTGCAGTCCATTAGTATGTCTGGAAGGCAAACAAGGAGAGGCAGACAGTCACGAGGCAATAAAAGAGGGCAAGCAGGCTCTGTGTCTAGAGGCAACAGTGCTGCTGGTCGTGGACACGGTGCATCCTCATCAGCATGTGGCTGTGGGACACGCTTGTCCTTCTTTTCGGCAGCTGGTCATGTTGAACCACAACATGCCCAAGACTTGGTAGAGTGGATGACCAAGCCGTCCTCCTTCTCCTCGTCCTCTCTCACCCAGGCTCAGGGTACTTTGTCTGGCAAAGCAGCTGCCAAAGCGGCCTCTTCTCTCGGGTCAATGGCATCAGTCACTCCTTCCCTAGCCCCACCATGTCCTCCTGAGGAGTCCCCCGAACTGTTTGAGCACAGTGTTGGGTACATGCTCCAGGAGGATGCTCAGCGTTTGGAAGGCTCCGATGATGGAACCCAGCTGGAGGAAGGCAGTAATGTGAGCTCAGAGAGAGGGGGTAGTAATGTGAGCCCAGAGAGAGGGGGTGCCCAACGAGGACAGCTATCTGGCAGCCATGTTCCCCCAGCTGCAGCATACTGCCAGATTGGCTCCAGTGATGAGGAGGGAGGGGATGATGAGGTCACTGACTCCACGTGGGTGCCTGATAGGAGAGAGGAGGAGGAGGCTCTGCGCGTTATTCCAAAAGTTCTTTGGTGTGGGCCTTTTTTCAGACGTGTGCAGCAGATCGCACCGTTGCCATTTGCAACATATGTCTAAAGCGTATCTCGTGTGGCCAAAACATCAGCCGCTTGGGCACCACGTGCTTGACCAGACATATGTTGACCTGCCATGCAGTCCGTTGGCAAGCGTACCTAAAAGACCCACACCAAAGAACAAAGCGGACCTCTCCTTGCTCCTCATCAGCTGGGATCTCCAACCCCACTATACCTTCAGTCCTCTCTGAAACCTGCACTGAGAGGAATGAAGGTGTAGAATTCGGTGTGACACAGCCAAGTACTTGCGGACAATCTGCTATCGGTACACCGATGTCCAATTGTACCAGGAAAATCTCCCTGCCCCAGCTGCTGCACCGCCGAAAGAACTTCGCTCCCAGCCATCCACATGCCCAGCGGTTGAATGCTAGCTTGGCTAAATTGCTAGCACTTCAACTGCTGCCTTTTCAGTTGGTAGACTCTGCCCCTCCTCAGTGGCAGGTTCCCAAATGCCACTTTTTCTCACGGAAGGCGATTCCGGCTCTCTACATGTGGAAGGCAATGTCTTGGCCTCGCTGGACAGGGCGGTCAGCGGTAAGGTGCATATTACCGCTGACTCATGGTCCAGCAGGCATGGACAGAGACGTTACCTATCTTTCACGGAGCATTGGGTGACTTTGCTGGCAGCTGGGAAGGATGCAGGACAAGGTATAGTAGTGTTGGAGGTTGTTCCACCACCACTCCTCCAAAATGTTACTACTGGTGATTCTGACACGCCTCTCTCCTCCACCCCCTCCTCTTCTTCTTCCTCCATGGCCTCTACCTGTGCTTTGTTCTCTGAACCAGCGGTGCTCCGTAGACATTCAAGGGGCTACGCAAGTACGCAGGCAAAAAGATGCCATGCGGTGCTTGAGCTGGTGTGCTTGGGGGACAGGAGCCACACTGGGGCAGAGATTCTGACAGCTCTGCAGGGGCAGGCTCAGAGGTGGTTAACGCCATGACCAGCTTAAGCCAGGAAAGGTGGTTTCCGACAATGGCACCAACCTCCTCTCCGCCCTCCGACAGGGACAACTGACCCATGTGCCCTGTTTGGCTCACGTCCTTAACTTGGTGGTGCAGCAGTTCTTGGACAGGTACCCGGGATTACAGGAGGTCCTGAAGCAGGCCAGGAAACTCTGTGGGCATTTCCGCCGGTCATATAATGCCAGTGCTCGGCTGGCTGACCTGCAAAAGGATTACAACCTGCCCAAGAACCGCCTAATCTGTGACATGCCCACCAGGTGGAACTCTACGTTGGCCATGCTGCAGCGGCTGCACACGCAGCAGAGGGCCATCAGTGAGTATCTGTTGCAATATGGCACCAGGACAGTGTCAGGGGAGCTTGGATTTTTTCCCCACGCCAGTGGGCCATGATCAGGGATGCATGCACTGTCCTGGCACCATTTGAGGAGACCACGAGGATGGTGAGCAGTGAGAGTGCATGCATCAGTGACACTGTCCCTCTTATCCACCTATTGGAGCACACGCTGCGTTGAATAATGGACAGGGCACTTGAGGCAGAACAGAGGCAGGAAGAGGAGGACTTCCTTACTTCTCAAGGCCCCCTTTATCCAGACAGTGTTCCTGCTGGCCCGGCTATCACACAGGAAGAGGAGGAGCAGGATTATTGTGTCAGCATGGAGGTGGAGCCTAGCACTCAGCATTAGCAGCAGTCTTCAAAGGATCAATTACAGTCCCAAGACACCCATGGACTTGTACGTGACTGGAAGGAGGTGGCTGCGGATCATGTCATCCTCAGTGACCCAGAGGACTCCGCCTTGAATGACTCAGCAAACCTACGCTGCATGGCCTCCCTGATCCTGCAAAGCCTGCGGAAGGCTCCTCGTATTCGTGCGATCAAGGAGAGGGATCATTTCTGGCTGGCAACCCTCCTTGATCCACGTTACAAGGGTAAGGTTGCGGACCTTATCTTGCCGTCGCATAGGGAGCAGAGGATGAAGCATGTTCGGGAGGCCTTGCAGAAAGGTCTGTGCAACGCGTTCCCAGAGACTGGGAGGTTACAAATTCCTGGTCCTGGACAACCTGTTGCTGAGGCTCCGATCAGTCAAAGAAGGAGCGGTGGAGAAGGTGGCCGTCTGACCAATGCGTTCCGACAATTTTTTAGTACGAACCCCAAAGGTATGATCGCTTCCAGCAACCATCGCCAGCGTCTGGTTTACATGGTGCAGGAATACCTAGGGGCAAGATCAGACTTGGACACCTTTCCCACCGAAAATCCTCTGGGTTACTGGGTCTTGAGGCTGGATCACTGGCCAGAGCTTGCACAGTATGCAATTGAGGTACTGGCCTGTCCTGCATCCAGCGTTCTTTCGGAACGCACATTCAGTGCTGCTGGAGGCTTTGTAACCGATCACAGGGTGCGCCTGTCCACCGACTCGGGCGATCGACTGACCTTCATAAAAATGAATCAGTCTTGGATCACCACCAGCTACCAAGCACCTGAATAATTTTTTGGGAAATGTCAGATCCCTTCAAGACTGCCTATGCTGATGCGGAGTGACTATCCTCTTCCTCCTCAATGATCATGCTGATAGCTTGTAAAAATATTTTTGGTTCTGAGCACCGCCAACAGTGGCAAAGGCCCAATTTTTTCAGCCCCTGTTTAACAGGGGCGTGTATTTACAATTTTTGATGCAATGCTTTGCAGCAGGGCTCATTGCTGTGCTCCAACTACAGTATCTGTGAGGGGTTGCAGTGTTGTGGCACCAGCACCAGTGCCTAAGGCCCAATTTTTCTGCCCCTGTTTAACAGGGGCATGTAATTACAATTCTTGATCTAATAATTCACAGCAGGGCCCATTCCTGCGCCCAACAAGAGTAAATGTGAGGGCTTACAGTGTTGTGGCAACACCCCCACCACCACCACCAAAGGCCCAATTTTAATTTGGGTGCGGGGTTCCCCTTAATCTCCATACAAGACCCAAAGGGGCTGGTAGTGTGCTGGGGGGGGGGGGGTACCCATGCCATTTTTTCTCAATGATTTTCATCCATATTGCTGGGACCATACATTACATTAAAGCCACAAGCAGTTTTAAATGACTTTTTTTCCTTTAGAAATGTCATTTTGTGCAGGGACAGTTCTAAACACGGGAAACACGTGCCACTTCACAGGCATACTTTAGACACCCCCCAGGTACGATATTTAAATGAATATTTCACTTTTTTTTTCACTTTATGCATCATTAAAATCACTGCTCCCGAAAAAACATCAGTTTTTAAAACTTATTTTTGCATTGATACATGTCCCCTGGGGCAGGACCCGGGCCCCCAAACCCTTTTTAGGACAATAACTTGCATATTAGCCGTAATAATTAGCACTTTTGATTTCGAACGTTCACGTCCATTGCATTTAATAGGGTTCTAAAGTTTGCGCGAACTTTCGGTTCGTTCGCAGGTTCTGGTGCGAACCGAACCGGAGGGTGTTCGGCTCATCCCTATAGATAAGGTGCAAAATGCTAATTTGGCCAAATGGTCAGAATGGTTAGAACAAACTTTTTGCATTTTGTAGAGAATTTCTATTGCTATTGCCAACTCTCACTTAGCCCAGGTTCACACTGGGCTGCGGGAGTGAAGTTGTGCGAGTTCAGCTGAACACGCACGATTTCACTCTCGCTGGCAGTCCCGATTTCAGCCGCAATTACAAAGACATCTGACACAGATGTCAATGTAAATCGTGGCCGAAATCGCAAAAAGTAGTACAGAAACTACTTTTTGAAATCGGTGCAGCGCCGCAGATGCAGCGTCGCACCAATTAGGATGGTGCCATTGCCCGCAATTTGCGGCAAATATCGCCGATTTGACATGCGATTTGACATGTCAAATCGCATATCAAATCGCACCAGTGTGAACCAGGGCTATGGAATAGAAATCATTTTTCTGAATACAGAAAATAACATGTTTCGAATGAAAGCACATACTTAACAATAACATGGACAATTATTTTCTTTTTGAATATTCATACAGGCATATCCTTTCTATTTGCATAAACATAAGTACAAACTGAAAGGTGTGTACCCCATGTTGATTATGTGTTTTTCCAGGATTGATTAGATAAACATCCCTGGGTGGCTTAGCTCCTGTTAAAGAAAGTTACAAAAAGGTGCAAAATTGTGTACATTGATCTGCCAAAATAGAGGGAGGACATTTTGACACAAACTGGGCTGTGTCTTCAAATTGCAGAAAATGCACAAAATAAAGCAGTAACAGGCAGGAGGGGTTTTCTGGAGCTTGATTGCTATCTGCTTGACAAGACAGTTGTTAGGAGCCAGGCAAGCAGGGTCATTCTGCATTATCTAACAAGTAAAGCACAGTAACCAAAAGCAGAAGGGTTAAAAATAAGTTTCAAAATTCTTACATTTGAAAATAAAAACATTTTGCTTACCAAAAGACATATGAAATATGTCTATGCTTCATAAGCCACCTTGTTCAGCTTGGATTACACCAAATATAACACATACCGTATATACTCGAGTATAAGCCGACTCGAGTATAAGCCGAGGTACCTAATGTTGCCCAAAAAAACTGGGATACCTTACTGACTCGAGTATAAGCCGATGCCCCACTGTTCCCTAGCTCGCTGTTCCCTGTAAATAGAAATTTTTACATTGTAAATATTACCTGTAAAGAAGTTGCGGCTGCGGCGTCCATCGTTCGAATTCCGCGGCGTCCATCATTCAAAATTCCGCGGTCTCTTCCTGTTCCTTACTTGATAGGCGAGTCTCAGCAGACACTCTCCGCCTATCACGATCATTCTCTCATCCTTAGTTTTCCCAGCAGACACTGTGTTGGGTGTTCCGCCAATCACAGACGTCTGCTGGAAAACTAAGGATGAGAGAATGATCGTGATAGGCGGAGAGTGTCTGCTGAGACTCGCCTATCAAGGAAGGAACAGGAAGAGACCGCAGAATTTGAACGATGGACGCCGCGGAATTTGAACGATGGACGCCGCAGCCGCAACTTCTTTACAGGTAATATTTACGATGTAAAAAATGTTATGACTCAAGTATAAGCCGAAGGGGGGACTTTCAGCCCCAAAAAAAGGGCTGAAAATCTCGGCTTATACTCGAGTATATATATGGTAATTATTTAGAAGAATACATACACATTTTAATGCCACCCTTGAAATCACATATTTTGCACATCTATGTAACATGCAGAAACAATTAGGTTATGAAGTCTATACTTTTATTGAATCAGGTTTAATTGAAAAAGAAAAACAAAAAAAGCATACAGTGCAGTCCAATTAGGTAAAAATACCTTCCTGATCCTCGAAGGCCCTAGTGCCTAACCTGTGGCCCAGAGCTACACATGACCCTTTGACAATGAGTGCCGGTTCACACAGGGGCAACCCGACTTACAGCGCGACTTTGCAAGGCGATTTGGAGGCGACTTCAGCACGACTTCAGCGTGACTTTGAGCAACTTACAACGCGACTTAAAGTTGCCTCCAGGACAGGGGACTTTGGCTGTGGCCAATCACAGAATAATTAGCTCTGTGGGAGGGAGGGGTTTGCCTGTGTATACTATTTTCTTTTCCTGTAAAGTTGCTTCAGTTAAGATGGAGATCCGACTTGGAGGCGACTTCCATTGAAATCTATGGGTACAAGTTGCCTAGAAGTCGCCTTGAAGTAGTACAGGAACCTTTTCTGAAGTCGGAGCAACTTCAGTAGTGTACATTAAGACGGCTCTCATTCACTTCAATGGAATTTCTTATGTCCAGCGACTTGGAGCAACTTGAGGTCTGACAAGTCGGATCCCAAGTTGCTGTAGTGTGAACCGGCACTTACTCTGCAGGGCCCCTGCAGACAATTTGTTTTAGTGCTCACTCAATCCTGTGAAGGGAAAATATTCTTTAGAATAGCTTCTAGTAGTTGTTTTGTTTATTTCTTTCACGCTATTCTTACTTTTTAACTGCTGTCTGTCTCTTTTTTCTTCAAAACATAGAAAGATAGAAAAGTGACGGCAGAAAAAGATATTTTTCATTCTAATGCCGCGTACACACCATCGTTTTTCCTGTCATGCAAATGTAGCACACGGACCTTTTCCTGCCTTTGGCTCACTTGCAGGTCAAGGCACACCACGCTATATGCCCATACCCTCCTGTTTGAGGAGGTTGAGCGGTGTTAACAATTTTGGGTCCTGCAGCAAGGTATCCCAGCAGACTGGTTCTCATCTCCTAAAATATAGGGACAAGTCTCTATTTTTCCCCAGGAAGGCCAATGTCCACACCACTTTAACTCCCACGCTGAGTTTATTTTATAAGCAAGTTCAAGTTCAGCAGACAGGAAAGGTGAATGAGAGAAAGGACAGTAAGGTTTGGGAGATAGGTCCAGGCACAAACTGGTACCAGGCCCGGACTGGCCATAGGGCATACCGTCTGACATTATGTCACGTCTCCCCCCCCGGAGGCAGCCGGAGTTGGTGGGCAGAGCTGGGGGTGTGGCTGCCCCCTCCACTACTCCCACAGACTTGTTCACTCTGCCTTATGCCACCCCAGCCTGCCCTATACCACCCCAGCCTGCCCTATGCCACCGCAACCTGCCCTATGCCACCGCAACCTGCTCTATACCACCCCAACCTGCCCTATGCCACTGCAAACTGCTCTATACCACCCCAACCTGCCCTATGCCACCGCAACCTGCCCTATGCCACCGTAAACTGCCCTATGCCACCGCAACCTGCTCTAAACCACCCCAACCTGCCCTATGCCACCGTAACCTGCCCTATGCCACCGCAACCTGCTTTATACCACCCCAACCTGCCCTATGCCACCACAACCTGCCCTATGCCACTGCAACCTGCCCTATGCCACCGCAACCTGCCCTATGCCACCGCAAACTGCTCTATACCACCCTAAACTGCCCTATGCCACCGCAACCTGCTCTATGCCACCACACCCTGCCCTATATCACCCCAACCTGCCCTATGCCACCCAGCCTGTCATATACCACCGCAAACTGCCCTATACCACCCAAACATGCTCTATACCACCCCAGCCTGCCCTATACAACCCCAACCTGTCCTATGCCACCCCAGCCTGCCCTATATCACCGCAACCTGCCCTATATTACCCCAACCTGCCCTATATCACCCCAGCCGGCCCAATACCACCCTATACTTTAATTTACACGGGTCATTTGGGGGTGCGCCTCGTGATCGTGCGCTGCCTGCCTGGCACTGGGCAGGATAGACAGGAGGGGGGTGACACCATGTTTTGCCACACCAGGTGACACAAACCCTAGTGACGCCACTGCCCCAGTGCACTCTCAGCTGCGAGTTGGAGCCGCACTCGAGTGACAGTGACACCCGTCGGCACATCAGGGGGCCAGGACCCGCAACGATCCCCTTCTCTCTGGCAAAGTGGCCACGGCACTGATGATCTGATCAGTCTCGGCTCGGCTGTCTCACACAGCTGAGCAGAGTGAAGCCGCCTCCCCCTCCTCCTTTATGTCCACACAGGGGGAGGGGACCCAACATGCAGTCCCGCGCTGATCTGAGGTACATTATGGATCTGAAGGGGGGGGTCTGTATTGTAGAGGGGGTTTCTGTATTGTAGGGGTGGTCTGAAATGTAGGGGGGATTCTGTATTGTAGGGGGGGGTTCTGTATTGTAGGGGGGTTCTGTATTGTAGAGGGGGTTCTGTAATGTAGGGGGGTCTGTAATGTAGGGGGGATTCTGTATTGTAGGGTGGGGTCTGAAATGTAGGGGGGATCTGTATTGTAGGGGTGTCTGAAATGTAGGGGGGTTCTGTATTGTAGGGGGGTTCTGTATTGTAGGGGGGTCTGAAATGTAGGTGGTTCTGTATTGTAGGGGGTTCTGTATTGTAGGGGGGTTCTGTATTGTAGGTAGGTCTGAAATGTAGGGGGGTTCTGTATTGTAGGGGGTTCTGAAATGTAGGTGGGATCTGTATTGTAGGGGAGGTCTGTATTGTAGGGCAGTCTGTATTGTAGGGGGTCTGTAATTTAGGGGGGATCTGAAATGTAGGGGGGTTCTGTATTGTAGGGGGTCTGAAATGTAGGGGGGTTCTGTATTGTAGGGGGGTCTGAAATGTAGAAATGTAGGGGGGTCTGAAATGTAGGGGGGGGTTCTGTATTGTAGGGGGGTCTGTAATGTAGGGGGTTCTGTATTATAGGGGGGATCTGAAATGTAAGGTGGTTCTGTATTTTAGGGGGTCTGAAATGTAGGGGGGTCTGTATTGTAGGTGGTCTGTATTGTAGGGAGGTCTGTATTGTAGGGGGGTCTATAATGTAGGGGGGGGTCTGTATTGTAGAGGGGTCTGTATTGTAGAGGGGGTCTGTACTGTAGGGGGGTCTGTACTGTAGGGGGTCTGTACTGTGGGAGGGGGTCTGTACTGTAGGGAGGGGGTCTGTACTGTAAGGAGGTCTGTGTAACATGCAGGGGGTCCAGAACTGTTAGGGGGTATCTGTGTAACAAACTGTGGGGGGCTGTGTAATGTAAAGGGGTCCAGAGGTGCGGTGCTATGTAATGTAAAAGGGTCCAGAGGTGCAGGGTGCTGTGTAATGTAAAAGGGTCCAGAGGTGCAGGGTGCTGTGTAATGTAAAGGGGTCCAGAGGTGCAGGGTGCTGTGTAATGTAAAGGGGTCCAGAGGTGCAGGGTGCTGTGTAATGTAGAGGGGTCCAGAGGTGCAGGGTGCTATGTAATGTAAAGGGGCCCAGAGGTGCAGGGTGCTGTGTAATGTAAAAGGGTCCAGAGGTGCGGTGCTATGTAATGTAAAGGGGTCCAGGGCGCTGTGTAATGTAAAGGGGTCCAGAGGTACAAGGTGCTGGAACCCCACATCCCATCATTAACCGCCGCCGCGAAGCGCCGCCGCCGCGCCCCCACCCGGGCTGCTCAGTCTAAAATGCCCGGGCCTATTTTTTGTCCCAGTCCAGGCCTGACTGGTACGATAGTCGCTACTCGATCCCGAGTAGGTTTAGCTCACCCGAATAGTCCCCTGTAAGAGCGGATCCTAGCAGCCGGAGTGATGCTTGAACGTTCACTTTAGGTTTCCTAGAGATACGATCGGGAGATCCTCTGCCACAGAATCTTTAAGTGCCAAACTTCTCAGCTATTGCAACACAAGGACAGGTGCCAGTGATAACACATTGCAAGGCCTGTAATGGATCTTTGAATCCCTCCAGAAGGTAACCAGGCCTCTCTTTCAGCGTGAACTCTCACCGGTCCATCAGAAAGGTCCTCCCCCGGTCTCCTCTTCTTAGAAGGGGTCCACCCTTTCTCGGGCACCCTGGGATTCTTCTTTTGGAGGTAGGCCCCAGCTAAAGGTGCTGGGCCTACTAGTGGAGTTGCAGCCCCAGGCTAAAGGCGCCTGAGACCGATGCACGCGCGCACCCCTGGCCTGGAGGGCCGGGTGGTGCAAACCGCTCACACTCCAGACTCCTGACTTCCCCCCAAAAGAATGGCGTCTGCCCCTTATGTATCCTCTCCCGGCATGCACAGCAGGCCAACCACGCCCACCATACCGCTGCCGAGAGAGGACACCCTAAGGCAGGGATATGCAATTAGCGGACCTCCAGCTGTTGCCAAACTACAAGTCCCATCATGCCTCTGCCTCTGGGTGTCATGCTTGATGCTGTCAGAGTCTCTCTATGCCTCATGGGACTTGTAGTTTGGCAACAGCTGGAGGTCCGCTAATTGCATATCCCTGCCCTAAGGCATAGCAATGTCACCCACGGTTCAACCCTGACCTGATATGGCAGTGCCACCTACAGGCCACAGGGAACTGTACATCAGGTTACATCACATAGGCAGAAACGAGTACTAACAAATCAAAGTGGTCTGAGCCTGGCTACTAGCTCAGACCAACCCCTAAATTTAAGTACATAGCACCCCTGTAAAGTAAAGGGGCGCTACACAAAAAAACAACGTTTTTCTCGACGTGATTCCTCATGATTCCTCTCAAGCCTCCCTTGCATACACATGTTCATGAAAAAAAACACTCCAGCAAAGCGTGGTGACATACAACACGTACGCCAACATGTACAACGGCACTATAAAGGGGAAGTTCCATTCGAATGGCGCCACCCTTTGGGCTGCTTTTGCTGATCTCGTGTTAGTAAAGTTTGGTGAGAGATGATTTGCGCTTTTCAGCCTCGTGCTTTTCAGTCCGTTACAGCGTGACGAATGTGCTATCTCCATTACAAATGCTAGTTTTACCAGAACGAGCGCTCCTGTCTCATACTTGATTCTGAGCATGCGCATTTTTTTCCCCTCGGAAAAGCATACACACGCCCGTTTTTCACAACGAGAAAAAAATTACGGGAAAAACGACGAGAAAAAACAGAGCAGGTTCTAGTTTTTTTGCAGGCAGTTTTCTCGTCGAGAAAACTGCTATGGAGCATACACACGACCGGTTTTCACGACGAATCAATGATTCGTGAAAAACGGTTGTGTGTACGCGGCATAAGGCTCCATGCACACTGGCTTAAAAGAAGTTGCTTCTACAGGAGTTTTGAGTTCTGCCTGTAGAAGCAGCTTAATGTTATCCTACATGTCCATGTACATTAAGATGTTAAGGCATATTTTGAGTTTTAGAGGCAGAAAAAAAAAACCTTCTGGTTCGTGTTTCTGATTGGAGCTTGGAGGCAGAATTTTTTTTAAACTCTCCTAAACTCATCTAAACTTTGTACAAAAAATGCTCTTTATGAGCGTTTTTTGCTCTTGAGAGAACAGACGTTTTTTAAGCCCAGTGTGCATGGAGCCTAAGTTTAGATTTTTCTCTGATCTTTAATGAAAAATTTTGCTAAGAGAAATATCAAATGTGGAACAAGTAATTTTAAGAGGTCTGTAGGGAGCAAATGTGGTAGTGTTTGCTTGAAATGAGCTGTAAGCTGTGATCTCTAGCAGTCTCAAGTAATGTTTCTCCAGGCTATTGCTGTTCCCAACGCTGTATCCTGGCCTAGGCCAACAAGGCCCAGGCCTAGGGCAGCACTATGCAGGGGGGCAGCACGGGAAGAGTCCCCGCCGGCTTGCGCTACACTGTTAGCTGTCTTATGGGGTGAACTGGACTGAGAGGCAAATTAGTCTAGCGCCCCCATAAAGCAGCTGCACTCCTTCTGGTATGCGGGTGGCTGCCATTCCGCAACTGTGGGGGGGGTGGGGGGGGGGACGCTGCTTCTAATTTTGACTGTCCTATCATCCTGGACCACAAACCTTCCTCACTGTGCTATATGTTTTCTGTTGCACCATTGGCATGGTTATATCTTCTTAGTCCTCTCCATAAAATTATCAGAAATTTGTGCTTAAAGTAGAACTATAGGCAACACTTTTTTTTTTCATTTTGTAAGTAAAGGAGGGTTATAGCCCCTGTCAGTTTATTTTTTCCCATCCCTGTCCCATTGCAGAGATTTCCCTTCACTTCCTGCCCCATAGCCAAACAGGAAGTGAGAGGAAATCTATGCAAATTAAGGGACTCCATTGCCCCCCCCCCAGGGCCCTCAGAACTAGTGTCCCCACTCGAAAATTTTAGGGCGGGTCTTAAACAGCAAGGGGTGTGGCCTTACCAGGAAGGGGTGGGTCATATTTAAATTAGGGGGTGCACAAGTTTAGTGAGGCCTAGGGCAGCACAAAACCTAAATAAACCACTGGCTGTTCCTGAAGTGAGTCCCCATTTGCTGACCATCTACTTTTGTATGTCTTCAGTCTCTGGCAGCTTTTTGTAGCCGTACATTCACTAAATATCATGTGCAGCCCTTTGGTGATGTCAGCGGCCATACTTAAAGAGGAACTACAGTCTGCTCACATAATTTGTAATAAAAACATCTTTGCCATTCTAAAGCTTCCCTCCAACCACTTTGCATATTATTTTATATATACTGTGATTCTGTACTTGCCAAATATGCTACAGAAATCTCCCTCCACTGAGTCTCTTTGCAACCATTTTAACTGTGGGCAGCTGAAGCTGCTACCTGTTCACTTCCTGGATTTACACAGACACACAGAGGCACACCTCCAGCTCTGCAGACCTGCAGCCCTGCAGCTTTCATTGGCCCTGTTATGACTCACCCCCTCTCCCTTCCCGGCAAACTCTCACAAGAGTGAGAGAGAGAGAGCTGTGCATGATGTCATAAGCCTAGGCTAATGACCAGACAAGAAATAGGAAGTGGGCTGTATAAGTTATGTATTGGCAGAAAAAAATACGTTTTCTAACCAAAGGGAAAACAACAAGGGCAGAAGAATTAATAGATGGAAAGTTGAAAAAATGACTGAAGGTCCGCTTTAGGGTTCCCAGTGTCAAGTCAAGTAACCACTGCTGCTTAAAGACAATTTGATACTACCTGAACCAACAATCTTTAGGCTCCATGTATACTACAGCTCCTAAACTTGAGTTTAGGAGCTTTTGGCGTTTTTTGCCAAAGCTAAACTAAACTCAACTCCATAAAAGCCTATGTATGTGTCCATGTACACATAGGCTTTTAGGATTGTTTAGAACCTGCTGCAATTAGAGGAGGTTCAAGATCTCTCTCCTGAAGGTGGAAAAATCGCATTCAGGATAGGAATGTTTTGACCGCCGGTTGCATAATCGCAGAAAAATCGCACGCAGCCATAATAGGCTATGTGCACATGAAGCCTTTATGTCATTACTTTTAAGCAGCTGTTGTATTTGGCTTCAGGCATTGCTCAGTGGCGTAACTAGAGACTTCAGGGCCCCGGTGCAAGAAATCATGAAGGCCCCCCCCCCCCCCCACCACTCAAAAACCTAATTTTGATACTTAATTTTTTTACACTGTACAACAAAGGGGGACTTTATTGTACAAAGAGGGACTGGCCATATTACCAGGGATTTCACATAAATGAAGCAATACATCAGTTGCTGATCCTATGAAGAAATCATAGGATGAATTAAATCTGACCTGGGGAATGGGATCAGTAACAGTGCTGGTGGGGAGGAGGGATGGAATTAGGGTTGCCACCTTTTCTTCAAGCCAAACCCGAACACTTTCGCGGTGCATGGCAATTTTTTTGTACTACGCGCTACAGGATTGTAAAATACCTGGGACACCTCTTGGGTTACCCAAAGAGAGTAGTAATGAGGTGTGCTACAATTAACAGTGGCTGTGGCCAAATTGCATTAACAGTGGGGGGGGGGGGGACTTAAAGTGGCATGGTTAATGGTTAAATAAAAAAAAGCATTAGTGTACCCATATAATATGATTCAATTAATAAAAGAAATGTCAGTTAAAATATGAAACTAGCCTACCTTAAAAGTGGACACTGTCAGCCAGTAGGGCAGAGGACGGTGTCAGTAGAGCAGAGGACGGTGTCAGTAGGGCAGAGGGCGGTGTCAGTAGAGCAGAGGACGGTGTCAGTAGAGCAGAGCAGTGGACGGTGTGAGTAGAGCAGTGGACGGTGTCAGTAGAGCAGAGCAGTGGACAGTGTCAGTAGGGCAGAGGACGGTGTCAGTAGGGCAGAGCAGTGGACGATGTCAGTAGAGCAGTGGACGGTGTCAGTAGAGCAGAGGACGGTGTCAGTAGGGCAGAGGACGGTGTCAGTAGGGCAGAGGACGGTGTCAGTAGGGCAGAGGACGGTGTCAGTAGGGCAGAGGACGGTGTCAGTAGGGCAGTGGACGGTGTCAGTAGGGCAGTGGACGGTGTCAGTAGAGCAGAGCAGTGGACGGTGTCAGTAGAGCAGTGGACGGTGTCAGTAGAGCAGTGGACGGTGTCAGTAGAGCAGAGGACGGTGTCAGTAGGGCAGTGGATGGTGGCAGTGGATGGTGTCAGTAGGGCAGTGAACGGTGTCAGTAGGGCAGTGGACGGTGTCAGTAGGGCAGAGGACGGTGTCAGTAGGGCAGTGGATGGTGTCAGTAAGGCAGTGGACGGTGTCAGTAGGGCAGTGGGTGGTGTCAGTAGGGCAGTGGATGGTGTCAGTAGGGCAGAGGACGGTGTCAGTAGGGCAGTGGACGGTGTCAGTAGGGCAGTGGACGGTGTCAGTAGGGCAGAGGACGTTGTCACCCGGTGAGAACTGTATATATGGATGGTGTATGGGGTGGTGGAGAACGATATATATGGATGGTATATGGGGGGGGGGTGGAGAACTGTATTTATGGATGGTGTATGGGGGAGGGGGAGAACTGTATATATGGATGGTGTATGGGGGGACTGTATATGTGGATGGTGTATGGGTGGGGAGAGAATTGTATATATGGGGGGACTGTATATATGGATGGTGTATGGGGGGGAGAACTGTATATGTGGATGGTGTATGGGGGGGGGAACTGTATATATGAGGGGACTGTATATATGGATGGTGTATGGTGGGGAGAACTGTATATATGGATGGTGTATGGGGGGAGAACTGTATATGTGGATGGTGTATGGGGGGGACTGTATATATGGGGGGACTGTATATATGGATGGTGTATGGGGGGGAGAACTGTATATATGGGGAGAACTGTATCTATGGATGGTGTATGGGGGGGGGAGAATTGTATATATGGGGGGGACTGTATATATGGATGGTCTATGGGGGGAGAACTATATATATGGGGGGACTGTATATATGGATGGTGTATGGGGGAGAGAGAACTGTATATATGGGGGGACTGTATATAAGGATGGTGAATGGAGGGGATGATAAATGTGTGTATGAGGAGGAGAGGGAAAATTGGATGGATGGATGGTGTATGGGAGGGTGAATCCCGGACAGGTGGCAACCCTAAATGGGATCAGTGAAGTGCTGGTGTTGAGGGGGGGCAGCGGTTGTACTTAAGGGGGGGGGTGGCTGCGGTGGCAGTGATGCTGCCATCCTCTCCCACCACCACCTGTGCCTCTTACTGATCCCATCCCTATCCCCCCCATCACCTCTGTTGTAGAAGTAATGGGGGGGATAGGGATGAGATCAGTGGTGGGGGGGTGGGATCAGTAAGGAGGCACAGGTGGTGGTGGTGGGAGAGGATGGCGCCACCACTGCCACCTCCCTCAAGTACCACCACAGCCACCCCCCCTCAAGTACCACCGCAGCCACCCCCCCTCAGTACCATCGCAGCCACCCCCCCCAAGTACCACCGCAGCCACCCCCCCCAAGTACCACCGCAGCCACCCCCCTCAAGTACCACCGCTACCACCCCCCCTCAAGTACCAGAGGTGGTACTTGAGGGGGGGGGTGGTAGTGGTGGTACTTGAGGGGGGTGGCAGCGGTGGTACTTGAGGGGCGCTGGGCTATGGTGGTACTTGAGGGGGGGTGGCTGTGTTGGTACTTGAGGGGGGTGGCTGCAGTGGTACTTGAGGGGGGGTGGCTGCGCTGGTACTTGAGGGGGGGGGGTGCTGGCAGGGCTCTCGCTGGCTGAGTCTGCTGCTGGTGGGCGGGGGGAGGTGCTGGCGGGGCTGGCTGAATATGCTGGCGGGGCTGGCTGAGTATGCTGGGGGGGGTGCTGGCTGAGTATGCTGGCCGAGGGGGGGTGCTGGCTGAGTATGCTGGGAGGGGTGCTGGCTGAGTATGCTGGCCGAAGGGGGGTGCTGGCTGAGTATGCTGGGGGGGGGGTGCTGGCTGAGTATGCTGGCCGAGGGGGGGTGCTGGCTGAGTATGCTGGGGGGGGTGCTGGCTGAGTATGCTGGCCGAGGGGGGGTGCTGGCTGAGTGTATGCTGGCTGAGTGCATGCTGGCCGAGGGGGGGGTGCTCTGGCTGAGTGTATGCTGGCCGAGGGGGGGGGGGTGCTGGCTGAGTGTATGCAGGCCGAGGGGGGGTGCTGGCGGGGGGGGGGGGTCATCATTCACACTTACTTTAGCCAGGTCCTTGCACCGTGATGATGATGATCACATCACTCCTCTGCAGCCAGTCCCAGCCCAGGAGTGTGACGTTCTTGACGCCGCTCGTACCCCCTGACCCTCCCCCGACGTGCCACATGACCTGCCTGGCTGCCTCTGAGACTCCTGGGAGGTGGGAGTTGTAGTTTGCTGCGCTAATAGGTCAATTACCTTTAGCGCGGCCGAACTACAACTCCGACAATGCAGTGCAGGGTGTGCAGAGGTAGCCAGCCAGCCAATCGGTGGCCGCTGCAGACGACTTTGGAAGAAAATAAAAATTACAGGTAGCTAGCGCCGCGGACCGCGGCCGTTTTAAAGAAAATGGAAGCGGCCCGGGGGGAGATCTTCACATTGCCACCCGCCCCAGCCCGTGCCTGCAACATTGTCAGTGAGTGACAGTTAGGTGGGTGGGCCATTCACATGGGCGGCGGAATACACGGACAGGTTGCGGGGCCCCCCGGCCTTGGCGGAATTACAGGGCCCAGTCCCAACTGCGACTGTTGCGACCCTGAAAATTCTGCCACTGGCACTGCTAATGCACTTGGAAGTGCACTTGGAAGTGCAGTCGCTGTAGATCTGAGGGGGGCATGCAAGGAAAATAAAAAACAGTATTTTTGCTTGTACATGATTGGATGATAGAAATCAGCAGAGCTTCCCCTCATTTCAGATCTTCCCCTCAGATCTACAGCGACTGCACTTCCAAGTGCATTAGCAGTGCACTTGTAGTGCAAAGTGGATTTGCCTTTAGTGAATTAACCCCATAGGCTTTTATTAGCGTTTTTTGGCTGGGGCGTATTCTGGCTGGAAAAAAAAAAACACAGAACTAGCGAGTTTGAAGAGGAGTTTTTCATCTGTAAAAACACTCTAAGGCCTCGTACACACGACCGATTTTCTCGGCAAGAACCAGCAAGAAACTTGCTGGCAGAGAGGTCTTGCCGAGTAAATCGGTCGTGTGTACGCTGCTATCGGGTTTCTCGTCGAGAAAACCGACAAGAAACCTCGACGAGAAAATAGAGAACCTGCTCTCTATTTTCTCGTCGAGATTCTCCTCGGCATGTTTCTCGACGAGAAAAGTGAGTGTGTGTACACTTACCTGTCCTCCCGGAAGCCCGCGCATGTTCGAAATGAATTCGACGCATGCGCGGTAGCTTCCTAGGCATACGTAGGGTATACCAAGATGGCGGCGACGGCATTGAATGTGACGAGCGCATGCTCGACGTAGTCGATGACGTCACCGCGTACGCTCCTTTCAAAGAACCGCGGGTTCTTTGAAACGAGCGTGTGTACACTCGGCCGGGACAAGTTTCTTGTCCAAGAATCTCGTCGAAAAAAACAACATGTTTTTTTCAACGAGAATCTCGGCCGTGTGTACGAGGCCTAACACTAAAAAATGCTGAAACATCCAGAAAAACATGGCTATTCTGCGTTCATGAGCGCGTTTGAGCCATAAGGTTTTGTGGGAGTATAGTTTTTCTAAAAAAACGCTACTGAAAAAATGCTGCAAAACTCATTCTACAGCTACAGCTTTCTACAGCTAATGCTACTGGCATTTTTATATCATTCAGTGTTCATAAGGCTTAAATAATAATAACCAGTCATATTTTGTGCATTTAGAAACACATCCAGGTTTTTTTTAAACAATCTACAGACTTAGCTTAAACTAGTTACTGCGAAAGTCTGCCTGGTACCCTATGTGTATAAAGAAACACATTTGCGCACAAGCCTAAAAACCTAAGCTGCTGACATAAAGTGAATTTTCACGTCAAAGGTACAGTGCATTGCAAAAGTATTCACCCCCCTTGGCTTTTTACCTATTTGGTTACATTACAGCCTTTAGTTCATTGTTTTTTTAATCTGAATTATATGTGATGAATCAGAACACAATAGTCTAAGTTGGTGAAGTAAAATTAGAAAAGTAAATACATAAAACTATTTTTCAGAAATAAAAAACTGATAATTGGCATGTGCGTATGTATTCACCCCCTTTGTTATGAAGCCCATAAAAAGCTCTGGTGCAACCAATTACCTTCAGAAGTCACATAATTAGTGAAATGATGTCCACCTCTGTGCAATCTTAAGCCCCGTACACACGGTCGGACTTTTGCCCAACAAACTTTGTTTTAAGCAAGTTGGACCAACAATCCGACCATTTGTACGCTCCATCGGACAAACTTTTTTTCGTTTGGTTTTGTTTTCATCGGACAAAAGTTGGGTCTGCAAACGGACAAACTTTTGCCCAACAAAAGTCCGATGGAGCAAAGTCCTACCGTGTGTACAGAAAACCATAGGACTTTTGTCCGATGGACAAAACAACTAATGTTAAAATCAACCAACAATA
Organism: Rana muscosa; assembly: GCA_029206835.1. Classification (NCBI taxonomy): domain Eukaryota; kingdom Metazoa; phylum Chordata; class Amphibia; order Anura; family Ranidae; genus Rana; species Rana muscosa. The sequence continues at coordinate 124,746,515 of CM055128.1, forward strand.
GCAGAAGTTGACCAAAGGGTGGCGGTAAAGAGCAGAAAAGAGCAGAAAAACCATGTGATGTTGCAAAAAGTTTTGGGAAAGTTTGCAGAAAAGTCCTGTGGTGTGTATGCTATGGGTGTGCCCGGCCAACTCCGTTCGGACAAAAATCCACGGAAAAGTCAGATGGAAGTCCGACCGTGTGTACGAGGCTTAAGTGTCACATGATCTGTCATTACATATACACACCTTTTTGAAAGGCCCCAGAGGCTGCAACACCTAAGCAAGAGGCACCACTAACCAAACACTGCCACAAAGACCAAGGAACTCTCCAAACAAGTAAGGCCCCTTTCACACGGGACGGATCCGTGAGGATACGCCCCGTGAACCTCCGCTTGCTCTGCGGGGATCGCTCTGTCAGATCTCCACTCTCCCCTATGGCGGAATCGGATGAACATGGACCGTCTGTCCGTGTTCATCCGATCCGCTCTGCAGATGGATTGAAAAATAGGATTTTCCTCCGTCTGCAGAAATGGGGGATTGTGGACACGGAGGAGATCGGGTGTCAGCGGATGTTCATCCGCTGACACCTGCGATCTCATAGGGACCAATGTATGTCCCTTTTTCATTTCATGTCCGCTAGTGTGAAAGGGGCCTAAGGGACAATGTTGTTGAGAAGTACAAGTCAGGGTTAGGTTATAAAAAAATATCCAAATCTTTGATGATCCCTAGGAGCACCATCAAATCTATCATAACCAAATGGAAAGAACATGACACAACAGCAAACCTGCCAAGAGATGGGTGCACACCAAAACTCATAGCCAGAGCAAGGAGGGCATTAATCAGAGAGGCAGCACAGAGACCTAAGGTAACCCTGGAGGAGCTGCGGAGTTCCACAGCAGACTGGAGTATCTGTACATAGGACAACATTAAGCAGTACGCTCCATAGAGTTGGCCATTACTCCCACGTGCCATTACTTTCAGCAAAAAACAAAATGGCACGTGGGAGACTCCCAAAATGTATGGAGGAAGGTGCTCTGGTCTGATGAGACTAAAATTTACCTTTTTGGCCATCAAAGAAAACGCTATGTCTGGCGCAAACCCAACACACCACATCACCCAAAGAACACCATCCCCACAGTGAAACATGGTCGGGACTGGGAAACTGGTCAGAGTTGAGGGAAAGAAGGATGGTGCTAAATACAGGGATATTCTTGAGCAAAACCTGTACCACTCTGTGTGTGATTTGAGGCTAGGACGGAGGTTCTCCTTCCAGCAGGACAATGACCCCAAAGACACTGCTAAAGCAACACTTGAGTGGTTTAAGGAGAACATGTGTTGGAATGGCCTAGTCAAAGCCCAGACCTCAATCCAATAGAAAATCTGTGGTCAGACTTAAATATTGCTGTTCACAAGTGTAACCATCCAACTTGAAGGAGCTGGAGCAGATTTGGAAGGAGGAATGGGCACAAATCCCAATGGTAAGATGTGGCAAGCTCATAAAGACTTATCCAAAGCAACCGGGAGCTGTGATAGCCGCAAAAGATGGCTCTACAAAGTATTGACTTTAGGGGGTGAATAGTTATGCACATTGACTGTTTCTGCTATTTTGTCCTATTTGTTGTTTGCTTCACAAAAAAAAAAAAAAAAATCTTCAAAGTTGTGGGCATGTTCTGTAAATTAAATGATGCAAATTCTCAAACAATCCATGTTAATTCCAGGCTGTGAGGCAACAAAACATGAAAAATGCCAAGGGGGTGAATACTTTTGCAAGGCACTGTATATTGTGCAAATGCTGAGGAAGATCATTTCATTCATTTGCAATTTGTGACTGTGCGTTTGTACTTGTAAAGTTACTATAGAACATTTTTACACCTTTCATTGTTATAGCATGTACTACATTGGTCAAAAGTAATTAGCAGTTATATATAACATTGGCCAGAAGTAATTCCCAGTTATATACTCACACACAGCCTGAAAAAAATATTATTTAATTTAAAATACTCAATTGGTATAAAATCATATAAGCTTTAACATGATAATGTAATTTCAAAATAATATTTTTGTACTTAACATGAAATCTTTTACTTTTGGTTTATTGAGGGACACAGGAATAGTTACATAGTTAGTCAGGTTGAAAAAAGACACAAGTCCATCTAGTTCAACCAATGAAAAAATTGGATGCTGTAACATGTAGCAACCCCACGGGGCCATTGCTACATTTACTTACATGAAGTAGTCGCCCAGGCATACCTCCATGAGTCTATATAGGCATGGTCCATGACTTGGATGCTGTCTGTGACTCCTGGTATCTTCACGTCTTCTCTCCGGCTCCCGGCTCAGTGGCAGAACTTTACAGCACCCTTCGCCATTCTCTGGCGGCTCTCTGATTTCAGCAGTCCTCCTCTTTATATATCACAGGTGGGCCCACCAAAATCAAAAAGCCCAGGAACTAAGCTGAAAATGCTTAACCCTTTTCCCTGCCAGAAACAAATTACATGCATTTCAACCTGCTTAAAAATATGGGGACATGTTGCCGGGAGGCCTTCTCCAGGCAAGGTACCCCCAATATTAGGGGCATGTGGCCTGATATGGTTCAGGAGTGGGGAAGCAGCATGAAGGTCTCCCTCTCCCCTCCTTTCCTGGTCTGCCAGGCTGCATGCATGGATAGGGGTCTGGTGTGGTCACACTTTTTTAAATACATTTTTGCATGGGGCTCCTCTTTAAAAATCAATATCAGACCCGAATATAAAATTATATTATATAGAATATATATAATTTGTGTATAGAATTTGTGGGGGAGCTGTCACCGTGTTTTTTTTTTTGTGGGTGGAATACCCCTTAAAAATTCATACCAGACCTGAAGGCCCTAGTATGAATTGGGGGCAACCCCATGCCATTTTGTTTGTTTGTATGGGGGTGCCGCATTACATCTATATCAGACCCTCATCTAAGGGTCTGGTAAAGATGAAGGGAATCTCCGTCCGCTTTGTTTACAAACACAACAAAGTGGCCAGAAGCTGTCATTTTGCTGGCAATTTAAAAGAGAAGTATATAAATAATTTTTTTTTTTTAAATCATACTCACCTAGATTGCTGCAGCCCACTGTTGGCTGAAAACAGGTCACAGGAATGCAGAACAAGCTGCACTCCTATGATCCATAGGAGAGGTATAGCCAAAATAGCTTTAGCTATACTTTTCCTTTAACCACTTGCCGACCGCTGCACGACTATATATGTTGGCAGAATGGCTCGGCTGGGCATATGGATGTACCTGTACGTCCCCTTTAAGAAGCGGCATTGTGGGCGCGCTCGCCGCAAGCTCCATGAGTCTGACCGCGGGTCCTGCAGACTCGATGTCTGCCCGGATACCTGCGATCGTCTCACGGAGAGGAAGAACAGGGAAATGCTGATGTAAACAAGCATTTCCCCATTCTTCCTAGTGACAGGACACTGATCACAGCTCCCTGTGATCGTGAGCGGTGATCAGTGTCGTGACACTCGTAGCCCAGCCCCCCTACAGTTATAACACATCCCTAGGACACACTTAACCCCTTCAGCGCCCCCTCCTGGTTAACCCCTTCACTGCCAGTCACATTTACACAGTAATCAGTGCATTTTTATAGCACTGATCGCTGTATACATGTGAATGGTCCCAAAATAGCGCCAAAAGTGTCCGATGTGTCCGCCATAATGTTGCAGTCACGATAAAAATTGCTGATCGCCGCCATTACTAGTAAAAAAAAAAAATATTAATAAAAATTTCATAAAACTATCCCCTATTTTGTAGACGCTATAACTTTTGTGTAAAACAATAGAAAATCGCTTATTGCAATTATTTTACCAAAAATATGTAGAAGAATACATATCGGCCTAAAATGAGGGAAAACAAATTTTTTTTATACATATTTTTTGAGGATATTTATTATAGCAAAAATTTAAAATATTGCTTTTGTTTCAAAATTGTCGCTCTTTTTTGTTTATAGCGCAAAAAATAAAAACCGCAGAGGTGATCAAATACCACCAAAAGAAAGCTCTATTTGTAGGAAAAAAGGACGTCAATTTTGTTTGAGAGCCACGTCGCACGACCGCGCAATTTTCAGTTAAAGCGACGCAGTGCCGAATCGCAAAAAGTGCTCTGGTCTTTGGCCAGCCAAATGGTCCAGGGCTGAAGTGGTTAAACACCTTTTTTTTTTTTAAATGTCAGTTTGTAAATGTCTGTGGTAGGTTGTTTACAAAGTACAGATGCACCACTTCACAGGCAGGGTAAAGGCATCCCCCAGGCATGTTATTTAAAGGAATTTTGCATTTTTAAAGTTTCAATTTAAGCTCCCCCAAACATAATAAAAAAAAAGAATTGCCTTGGTACAAGGCTAGAATATTAGCCTTAAAAATAGGCATTACTGTTTTTTAACATTTGTCTCCCATTGACTTCCCATTGACTTCAGTGATTTTTGGGTTCAGCACCCGAACCTGCCCCGAACCAAATCCAGGTACAATCAGCTCATTACTACCTATAAGCAATCACATTCAAAATGTAATTTTCCTAGTGAAGGTTGTAAACACAATGTAGAATCTGTTAATGACCATGGACAATATAGGCATGTATACCTTTAAAATACTTTTCACTGATAGGAACTGATTTTGTTTCTTTGGTTAATCAGAGCAGATGAAGAATGTTTGTAATACAGCATTGACCAGTTTGCTCTAGGCCCTAATGTTTAATATACCCAGTGGCGTATCTAGGGTATGGCAGCCATGGCAAGTACCATGGGCGCCATATGAAGGGGGCGCTCATGAGTAGAGACGCCAGCATTAAAGTTCTTCACTGAATTTAAAAGTAGAGCTTTTCAAACTTCTCCCCGTTCCTACTTGTTTATGGGGGGATGCAATTACAGTTTTCTGGGTCCCATCAGGTCAAAATAGGGGCCCAGGAAGTGAGCGTAAAGGAGGGACTTTTTCTTCATTTTCGGGGCACATGTACATCAAGCCGCCCCACTACTCAATTAGTCCCGGCTGGCGGAGTGATTCTCTGCTCTGCTCCCGTCCTCAGGTGCTGAGATGCAAGTGCTTCTGACAAGTAACAGCCGGAGGGGAGCGTGGCTGCATGTACCGAGCTCCACACAAATTGGCAGTGGAGACTGTCAGTCTGCAGTTGTGTCCTGGCTGCTGGGGAAAGGTTGTAGGAGCTGTGTGTGCAGGGAGGCTGAGATCAGAGGAGGGGCGGTAATAAAGCCGGGGTCTGGCATCCCAGCACAGCACACAGAGCAGCAGGACGGGACAAATCACAGTGAGAACACTGCCCAGCTTATATGGAGCTTGGCATCCCGGGATCCCTGTTTATCACTCCTCCTCCATGGCTGAGGCTGCTCTGTGCATCGGTGAGCATCAAAGTTATTTGTGTACAGAGAAAGATCCCCCACCACAGATATGACTGACCCAGGCATAGACTGGCTGGAATTCAGCTTCCTACAGGAGGAGGGAAGCTAGCAGGATCCTGGAGGTCCTGAACTGAGGAGGACAGAGAGGGATAGAGAGTCATGTAGGCAGTGATGGGGTCAGTGCAGAGGATCAGAGCTTACATTCTACCTCCCAGTCACCATACAAGTCTGTATAAATGCATTCCTGTTTTGTCACAATATTCACAGTATCATTTTTCAGAGATGCCCCTTCCTCTCAGGCTGATGTCAAGTGGGAGACTCTGTTGCTAGTGACAAAGGTTCAGTGGCAGAGAACCTTCCACTTACCTCTATGGAATTGCTTCCTCTCTGAATACTGCACAATCTTGATCACTAGTGATGGGAGTGATTCCAGAGGGACCAACTGGCAGCCTTTTTGCGATCCTGCTGGGAGTTCATTTTGACTGGCATAAAATGCGCATGCATGGGAGGGAGGACGGCAATGGGGAGCTCCGGGGAGTGGCTGCGGTCACCAAACAGGAGTTGTTAGGCCTGAAGGAGCTGAGACCGGAGCATGTCCTAGGCCTGAGCCGGGTCACAGAGAGTGAGTTACTGTCAGGAGACCTGTCACCTGCCTGTGCTAGGCACTGTGTGTCATTATTGTCACTTGTCTTCTGGCATCAGATTATCTGTGCAGACCTGAGGAGAATGTGTACAGGATTGACTTCACTTTCTTCAAGATCCGGGACCTGGAGACTGACACTGTGCTCTTTGAGATCTCCATACCCTGCTCAAGTACCTGTCATGGATGGCACCTTTTCCTGGGGCAGGGGCAGGTCTCCTTCATACTTCAAGTAGAACTAGAGTTGTTGAATGGAGTAAGGGAGGGTTATTGTTCCCAATTTAACATCCATTTGGCATTTGAAATCCATTTGGGTGCGGGAGCATGTCCTTGAATGCACACTGTCTGTGCTCGGGGGCATGTTCCTTCCTGCACCCAAACGGATATCAAGGTGAGAGCAGGGGCTGTGTTCATGCAGCTGCTGCGTCCCAATTGATTTGAATTGGTCTGCCTGCCCGTGGATGTACTGAATATCTGTATGCATCTCATGCAGTGAAAACACGGCCCTGTACACTTAAAACGTTTTGACAGGGGCGCAGTTTCAGTGCTTGTCATAGGCACCATTTTCACTAGATATGCCTCTGAATATACCCAATATATAATGCTAAAATTAAACATGAAGATCTGGCCACATGTAGTGTAAATGCTTACACAAAACAGGAACTATGATTTCCATGCTGCTAAATGGACTAGACTTATCAACATGTCCTTACCTGATCTCTTATTCTCTCTTGCTGACCTCGGATGGCTAGAGCATGTTGAGGGTATTTGTTTTTAAGATGATCCATGAAAGCATCCCTCTTCCTGTCCATGTCAGACTTCTGGAGATTGGTCAATGCCTCCAGGCTTTGGGCAGCAATCACAGTGTGCCGACGCTCTGAAGTATGCACCAAGCCCACATTGGAGAAACGCCTGGTCCCGTTACCAAGAGTACGGTACTCTCGGGGGTATTCAGCATCATCGGCAGAGATCATGTGTGTCCCAGACCGGCTGGAATCTGCAGAGAGAGGTAACAGTAAGGAGCATGAGATAAACTGATATCCTATAGACATTCATTTTAGAGATTACAGGAATTGTTTGACATTAGAATGTTTTGTTACAATGTAACAGCACATAGGTCAGTCAACCTAAGAGGGTATGACTGCTCTACTGGCAGTTTACTTTAGCAATTAAATATATAACACACGCAAGGTGTATCCAGAAAGCAATGAGAATGATATTTAAAAATAGTTTTATTGAAAAATGTTACAATTGAACATTGTTTCCTTCAAATTATGCACCTTGTACACAACACTCCCAGCAATTTTTCCAGTCTTCATAGCATCCCTGGAAGTCTTCAAGTGGGATGTCATTCAGAGCCTGTGTAGTGGCTCTTTTGATGTTATCCACACTACCAAAATGGTGTCCTTTTTCATGTTCAAATCCTGTCACATATTCATAAACTATTGACTTGGTAATTCCCATTTCCTCTGCAATTAGTGAGCCATCAGTCATGGTTGAGAACAGACCTCAAAGCATAAACATTCAGTTCTGAAGGCTCACTATCAAAATGATTGCAGAGGAAACGGCAATTACCAAGTCAATTGTTCATGAAATCATGACTCAGGATTTAAACATGAGAAAGGACACCATTGTGGTAGGGTGGACAAGGTCCAAAGAGCCACTACGCAGGCTCTGAACATCATCCCACTTGAAGACTTCCAGGGATGCCAGTAAGAATGGAAAAATCGATGGGAGCGTTGTGTACACTCTCAAGGTGCATACTTTGAAGGAGGTAATGTTCAATTGTAACATTTTTCAATAAAATAATTTTTTAAATATCATTCTCATTACTTTCTGGACACACCTTGTATACTAAATATATCACCGCGTAAGCAAATATGAATAATAGCAGTGTAACATGTTTCTATTTGGATATTAAAGAGTTTTGTGCCCACTAGCTTCAGTCATTCCAGCCAAATGGCATAAATAACGTCTCTCTCCTTTCTTGCTAGTTTGTGACTGGCTATCTCACTTCTTAAGCTGGATTGAAAATTGGCTGGTTCAGCAGGGACTGGCCAGGTTTCAGTCCATGTGTGGCCACTGTGGTTAAATAGAAGTCGATTTACCAATTGACTTCTGTTCAACCACCCTGTCAATATATTTACACCCGATCAGCATTGCAGGCAATAGGCTGCAGCACTGAACTGTGTATTCTGATGGCAGGGGAGTTTACCTGCTGTCACAATACAATAATACAGTGGGCAGGATTCCTGCATCCACATGTGTGAAAAAAACTGGCCCATGTATGGCCAGATTTAGACCACGGACACAGCAACCATAATTAACTCCTATTAATAACAGAAAAGATGGCAAAGAAATGGAAAAAAACTTTAGTAAGTTTAAAAGTTATTCAACTGCTCTAAACCATAATATAGAGAACCACAAGCCAAATTTGAAAAGGTATATTTAAAAATACAGTTAAAGTAAGCCAATATAGATAACATGAAAGGACAAAATGGATACTAAAACCCAGAAAACTTGATATTTACCCAACATTACATTCCAGTGAAAAAATGCGGTAGTAAAAATTATACTATTGCCACTTTACATGTTGCAAAACACTTATTGGTTTATTTATTAAGAATTAACTGGAAAATGTACTGACATTCATCCAAGTCAGATTCAGTGGCATTCACTTGGTATTCTGCAGTGAAATTCACCCTGTTTACAGGATAAATGTGCACCAGGCAAATGCAGACTAGTAAATGTTTCAATTGTGTTAAGAGAAGGATCAGCCCCCTTGAAAAGAAGAAAGATCAAATCAGTAGACAAAGGGGGTGCTATAGGGGTGCTTAATAAAACAGGACTACAAGCAATTGTAAACCATAAAAACAAATTCCATTAAGATAATAAACGTGTCATACTTACCTGCTCCGTACAATGGTTTAATGGTTTTGCACAGAACAATCGCAATCCTCTTCATCCTGTCCCCCCCCATGAGTGCTCCCATAGGAAGCGGTGCCCCCATAGGAAGCCGCTTCCTATGGGGGCACTCGTGCGGGCATGCTCCTGAGCTGGGCGTCTATTCAGACATACAGCCTGGCTCACCCCCCCCACTCTCTGATCACAGTTTTTGACTGACAACAGCAGGAGCCAATGGCCTGTGAGAGTCAGGAGAGGGGAGACAAGCTGCTGAAGATGTGCACAGTGCTGGGCCGAGATCAAACCCAGTTGAGTATTTAGGGGGGCCGGGGGGGGACTGCATGTCAAATGTTTTTACCTTAATGCAGAGAATGCATTATAGTGAAAAACCTTTTACCTTTACAAACACTGTAAAGAAATGAAATGCGCCACTTTCTGATAGAAACATATATGAAATACTCAGAAAAAATCCCACATTAGAATACAAGAAACAGTTGGCCCAATTGGTGAAGGAGGGTAGACCTTTAAGATTTTTGAACAAGAAAGAGAAAAAATACATGATCCCATCAAATTGTAAAATAACCATTATTTATTACCAACCAAAAATCCATAAAGATCAACATAACCCAGCTGGCAGACCCATAGTGAATGGTATCAACTCATTGTCAGCCAGGTTGGTTGAGAATGTTGACTTTTACTTGCAGCCCCTGGTGCAGAACACCACATCATATCTTAGAGACACTAAGCATTTGCTTAATTTGTTGAAGGATATCCTATAGAGCCAGGCTGCTTTTTAGTTTCAGCAGATGTCAGCTCCCTCTATACCATCATTGACCACTGAGAGGCATTATCATCAGTCAAGTGGCTTCTATGAATGTTGGAAGAATTTAATTCAGTCCAGAAAGATTTTATTTTGAAAGCATTAAGGTATGGGCTGGAACATAATTACGTTTGGTTCAGAGGTCAATTCTATAGACAGATTATGGAAGTGGTGATGGAGGCCAAGTTTGCTCCCAACATTCCCAACACAATTATGACAAAGTGGGAATCAGAGAGTATTCTTAGCAATAAACCCAAACAATTACTTTTTTTTTACAACTTTTTTTTTACAAATGTTTCATTGATGATGTCTTTATGATTTGGAAAGGGGAATAAAATATTATGCATCAATTGTTTTACTGATTTAACAAAAACAATCTAACAACATTGGTTTGAAGTATCATATCCTTTTTTAAATGTAGAGATTTGTGTTAAAAAGGGGGAGATTGCATACTGGGTCTTACTTTAAACCAAGGGACAGGAATAGTTTTATTCCCCTCTCTAGTTGCCATTATACACCATGGGTGAAAAATGTTTTGAGGGGCCAATTCTTGAGAATGAGTAGAAACTGCACAGACGATATTGATTTTTTTTTTACCAGTCTAACATTCTCAAGAAGAGGTTCTTCCAAAAAGGTTATACTGAAGAGGAGTTGGATAGGGGAGTTGGATAGGGAGATAAAGGGAATTCACCAATTAAAGAGAAGTGATGCTTTAGTGCAGTGATATGCAATTAGCGGACCTCCAGCTGTTGCCAAACTACAAGTCCCATCATGCCTCTGCCTCTGGGTGTCATGCTTGATGCTGTCAGAGTCTCGCTATGCCTCATGGGACTTGTAGTTTGGCAACAGCTGGAGGTCCGCTAATTGCATATCCCTTTAGTGGATGGCAATAAAAAGAAAGGGGAATTCACATTAGGTATTTTTTTTGTAGAAAACATTGGGGCATTTTAAAGAAAGACAGACATCTGGGGACTATTTTACCTGATAGATCTCACATTGTTTATTGAAAAGCAACCTCTACTGGCAGTTTTTTGGCCAGGAGTGCTATTTTGGCCAGCTTATAAGGGGTCTAGGGCACTAACCTTTTCAGACCACACAGACGTTTATGCCTGTGGTTGGTGCCATGCATGTAAAACAGTCACAAACAAATAATGTAAAAAGGAGAAAGCAGTTCATAATTCATGGTAACAATAAAATAGTGTTGATCAAACAATTTATTTCTTATGATTCTGAAGATGTGGCTTACATGCTTCAATGCCCCTGCAGCCTTCAATATGTTGGAAGAATGACTAGGAAATTAGCAGTCCAAATAAGGGAACGTTTTTATGTTCCCCCTGAAGAGAGGCTTCAGGGAGCACAGCATTTCTAAACATTTCCACCAATTTTATAATCAAGGCCCTAGCGGTCTCAAATTCTGGGGAGTTGAAAAAACACGCAAACATTGGAGAAGGACATTTCAAAGGGGCATTATCTAAACGTGAATGTTTAGGTTTAGGTTTGAATGTTGATATACAGTAGATCTAAATTATTACATTAGCTATCTGTGATTCAATAATCTGACTGATTACTTGTTTTTCTGTCCTTGTGAACATACATGTTTTTCTAGGATGATTTTAACCATGAATATTTTACTTCTCATGTTATTATAATATTTTATCCATTTTAATGCATAGAGCATATTTTATTTGGTAATTTATTATTATATATCGGTATAATGTATACTTACCGGTATTGTAATCCTGTATTTTTTATTATTTTTATACTACAGGAGGGGATGGTATCATGGACGTTTTGCAGTTGTTTTCCAAGGAAGGATCGTTCATTGTATGCTTCATTGAGTTAGATATTACATGATGGTCACGACTCATGGATGGCAGCTATGGTGCAATCCATGTGTGCATTTAGTAAGCTTCATACTGCGGAAGGTACCTGCTTTGACAGCGGGAATCGATCTCCACATATGTATTAGCATAAGAGGTGTGTCTTTGCATTCGGTATAAAGATCTCTCTCTGTTCACTGAGTTCCATGCCTTTGGTGACATCATTACGATGTAATGCGTAGGGCGGAGCTTGTTGGTCTGGGAGAGAGCACTCAAAACATTGTTGAGAGAGCTATTCCTGAGTGGCATACACATCAAGCTGCAGCAGCGGCGGTGGCTGTTTACCATATGAAGCAGTAAGAGGTCCCAGTGTTTTAAATGCTCATATCCTTTTATTTCATGTGAGTGCATTATATTATTTAAAGAAGGTCATTTTAACAAACAGCACTATGGATTTTCTTCTTTTTTGATCCTGAATCTTAAGAACCATTGAATTGAGGAGCTGTTGGAGAGAAAAATCCTGACCGGTTTGTTGAATGCTCATTGCATCCACCTGGATGATTTAGGAGCCCTGTACTTTACTGTACATGTTAATTTGACCTTTGTAGTGTGCATCAATAAACCAGGAGAGCACACCCTTGGGGGTCTGGTGGAGGATTGGTGTCACCCATTTGAACATAATTATGTGTGACCTTCATCCTGAGCACAGTTTACATCATCGACTTTGGTGGACTTTAAGCAAATCATTTTATTGTAATTTTTCACTGGTTTGAATAGTTAATTCATTTATTTGATCACTTGAAGTGTCACTTGTGTGTTTGTGATAGTGTTATTAGCACTTGAGATATTGAATCGCTTGTTTTTTGTTCATATAAATATTCAAGTTTTTATTTTGAAAGCACAGCATTTATTTACAAACATTGATTAGTTTCACACCACACGTGCCAGCAACTACAATCACACATAATTTTTCACTGTAGCGTAGTGAGCATGCAGCCCCTGCTATGCTGATTTCAGCTTTGAGAAGAGTTCACAAAAAAATGGGGGGCCCCATCATGCCCCACTAGAGCACAATGCTGAGAGGCACTGTGCTTACCAGTACTTCTGGTGCCCAGGAGAGTTTGCCAGCAGCAGAGTGTCAGGATCACCTGTGGCCAGGTGACAGATGCACACCGTAGGGGGACAGGAGTGCACCGCGAGGTAGTGAACCCTATGGCTGGCTTCTGTGGATAGGAAACTGGGTGGTTGTGGAAAGCGGGACCAGAGGAGCACAACCGGGATCCCAACGGAAGCGAGAGCCAAGATTCCCCAGGGCGCGGAGTCTAAGACCCAGCTGGTCTTCTCCAGGGCCTCTAGTGGTGAGGATGTTACGCTGCAGGCTGGGACCAGGTCGCGGCCCCTGGAGTTTCCTAGCTCACGCCCCGTAGGATAAGGGGAAGCAGCAGCACACGATAGAGAGAACCGAATAACAAGCCGAAGGTCAGGGGCCACAAGCAGACAAGGATAACGAAGAACGAGCCGAAGGTCAAGGGTCACGAGCAGACAGGGATGGTCGGGGACAAGCCAATAACGTAACAGAGAGACAGACGTAGCACACGGCAGGCAGGAACCCAAACACACAATGCCTAACAAACACGTTGATCAGCAAAGCAGGCTTGCAGTGCACAGGTTAATATAGTGTTCTGTGATAGGGCCTGGGGTGGAGTCAGGCTGGGAGGAGATTATAAAGGAAGCCAGGTGAAAGGGCTCAGGCCTCTAAGATGAACACATGGGAAGGAAGGTAAGCTGACAGACAAACACTACTGCATATCCATGACAGTACCCTCCCTCTTATGGGCCCTCCCCCGCCTGGGCCCAGGCTTAAAGGGAAATCTCTGATGAAACCTTCTCAACAGATGAGGTGCAGCGACATCAGATGCAGCGATCCAAGACGCCTCCTCAGGACCAAAACCTCTCCAATGCACAAGGTACTGAAGAATGCCTCTGCAGAGCCGAGAATCCAGAACTTGTCTAACCTTGTACTTAAGATTATCCTCAGAGACTGAAAACGAGGTAGGGAGATGACAAGAAGATCTATTGAGGACCAAAGGCTCTCTAGGAATAAGCAAGGGCATGAGAGGATCAACAGGAATCTGAGGAGGGTCCCCTAGACCCTTAAAGGGGAACTGGTCATCTTGCACAGGACCATCAAACTGGGCAGATGTCAGTGGAACCCTGAAGTCAGGTTGGTTAGAGGGTGACATGTCACAGGAGTCAAGCTGAATAGCTGAAAGACAAGCAGAATGTCCTGAACAAGAAAAAGTAGGAGGCTCACTGGGCATGGGCTGGACTGGCATAACTAGTACAGAGGCAGAGTGAATAGCTGAGTCAGGTGTAGCGACTACCTGAATCGCATCGCAAGACGTAGCGACTGCAGGACTTGTAGACAAGCTAGCCTGGCTGTGCGTCCAAGGGTGGTTAGGGACAGAGAAATGTAAATGGTTATGCAACCTGGAATGAATGACCGGCTCAGATTCACAGGGGGCAACCTTGGGTAGGCAGGACGAGGAACAGGAGGGACCCCAAGCCAGGATCTGTCCAGTAGTCCAGTCCACATGAGGAGAATGGAGCTGTAACCATGGGAGACCCAAAATTATAGGCGTTGAGGCCTTGGGTAAGATAAGGAAGGATATCCACTCCTGGTGGAGTGTACCCACCGACATCTTAACAGGGAGGGTCTGGAAGCGGATAGGTCCCCCTGGGAGAACAGTACCATCAATCGCCAAGACCACCAATGGCGTGGTGAGGGGCAAAAGAGTAAGTCTCATGGACGATGCGATTTCCCAGTCCATGAAATTACCAGCGGCTCCGGAATCCAGATATGCTGAGACCGAATGAGAAGAAGCACCAACATGAAGGAACACAGAAAGCAGAAGACGAGAAGGGGAAGGTGATATTTCTGGGTCCAATACTCCACTTTCCAGATGAAGTGGACCCAAACGTTTTTCTGGACAAAGAGAGCAAGTGTCACGAAAATGACCTTTGCCCCCACAGTAGAGACACAGGCCTAGATTTCTGCGCCTAGCACGTTCCTCTGGGGATAGCCTGGTCCTGCCCAGCTGCATGGGTTCCTCAGCTGGCAGGAGATGCTCCACGGGTCGAGGAGAGGGGAGCTCAGGCTGACTAAGGACCAAGGAGTGCTGGCGCCGCTTTTCTAGGGTCCTTTCCTGAAAGCGAATATCGATCTGGTTACACAAGGAGATAACTCCGTCCAGATCAGTGGGGATGGTTCTTCCTGCTAATTCATCCTTCACTCTATCAGAAAGGCCATGCAAAAAGGTTGCGACTAAGGCCTCATTGTTCCAGCTCAACTCAGCCGACAGTATGCGGAAATTAAGGGCGTACTGTCCCACTGAAGCAGACTCTTGGCGGAGACGTAGAAGGGCGCTGGCCGCTGAAGAGACACGAGCCGGTTCTTCAAAGATATTCCGAAAAAGTTTCAAGAAGCCAGACAGGCTAGAAACCACTGGATCATTCAGTTCCCACAGAGGGGCTGCCCAGGCTAAAGCTTCACCGGAGAGGAGGGAAATGATATAGGCTACCTTTGCCCTATCAGACAGAAAGTTTTGAGGCTGAAGCTCAAAATGAATCGTGCATTGGCTAAGGAACCCTCTGCAGGCCTTGGAGTCCCCAGAGAAACGGAACGGAGCTGGCAGTATTAGTGAGTGTGTGGCTGCGACTGGTGCGATAGGTACCACCGCTGGTTGTACTTGAGGTTGCGGATTCGGGGTTCCCAAGGAGGCCTGAAGCTGCTCGAATCGAGAAGCCAGATCCTGGAGGAATCGCATCACCTGAGTCTGATTCGATTCCTGGGTTTCAAGTCTGTGGACTATGCCCTGCAATGGATCATCCGCGGGGATCGGGATGTCAGCCGGGTCCATGGCTGATCAAACTGTCAGGATCACCTGTGGCCAGGTGACAGATGCACACCGTAGGGGGACAGGAGTGCACCGCGAGGTAGTGAACCCTATGGCTGGCTTCTGTGGATAGGAAACTGGGTGGTTGTGGAAAGCGGGACCAGAGGAGCACAACCGGGATCCCAACGGAAGCGAGAGCCAAGATTCCCCAGGGCGCGGAGTCTAAGACCCAGCTGGTCTTCTCCAGGGCCTCTAGTGGTGAGGATGTTACGCTGCAGGCTGGGACCAGGTCGCGGCCCCTGGAGTTTCCTAGCTCACGCCCCGTAGGATAAGGGGAAGCAGCAGCACACGATAGAGAGAACCGAATAACAAGCCGAAGGTCAGGGGCCACAAGCAGACAAGGATAACGAAGAACGAGCCGAAGGTCAAGGGTCACGAGCAGACAGGGATGGTCGGGGACAAGCCAATAACGTAACAGAGAGACAGACGTAGCACACGGCAGGCAGGAACCCAAACACACAATGCCTAACAAACACGTTGATCAGCAAAGCAGGCTTGCAGTGCACAGGTTAATATAGTGTTCTGTGATAGGGCCTGGGGTGGAGTCTGGCTGGGAGGAGATTATAAAGGAAGCCAGGTGAAAGGGCTCAGGCCTCTAAGATGAACACATGGGAAGGAAGGTAAGCTGACAGACAAACACTACTGCATATCCATGACACAGAGGCTTATGTTCCAACTACCTGCCCCCAAAAGGGCCCAGGTATGGTTATTCACTTTGTGTGCAAATTGGACATAATATCACACAAAACTCCAAAAATGGGCTGGTCAAGATTCCTGGCACCCTTAACTTAATATTTGGTTGCACACCCTTTGGAAAAAATTACTAAAATCAGTTGCTTCCTATAACCATCAATAAGCTTTTTACACCTCTCACCCAGAATTTTGGACCACTCTTCCTTTGCAAACTGCTCCAGGTCTCTCTAAAGCCTCGTACACATGGTCAGACTTCCATCTGACTTTTCCGTGGATTTTTGTCCGAAGGGAGTTGGCCGGGAACGCCCATAGCATACACACGCTCTGACTTTTTCGGCAACAAACATGAACGTAGTGACGTTTCAATGTACTCACGAGACTTCAAAAGAGGAAGTTCAATTTTCCGGCTTCACCCTTTGGGCTCCTTCTGCTAAGCGCGAGTTAGTAGAGGTTTGGTGTGTGCTGATTCACGTTTTTCATTTTTTTGTGCAATTTTGTTCGTTTCTGAACGGCTGTTCGTTAACCCACCATGTTGCGCCATCCTAGTAGAGAGCGTGCTATATTTGGGATTGGAGTTCTGGCTATATCTCTTGCCCGGTACAGGTCCAGGAGTAGGAGGAGGACTGTTTGGACCAAAAATTGGTTGCTTCATCATGACCAATTCAGTCATATGCCATTGCTCAGGGAGCTCAAGGAGAACAATCCTAATGATTTTAGGAACTATCTCCGGATGTCGGACTCCTGCTTTCAGCATCTTTTATCCTTGCTGTCCCCTTATATTAGGAAGCAGGACACCTGTATGAGGATTGCGATTCCAGCAGAGCAAAGGCTCATAGCCACTTTGCGCTACTTGGCAACAGGGAGAAGTCTCCAGGATATTAAGTTTACAACTGGTATCTCTCCCCAAGCTCTTGGACTCATAATTCCTTATACCTGTTGTGCTATAATTCAGGTCCTGCAGAAGGACTATATTCGGGTAAGTTTTTTTTCGGTAATCTCAATTTCTATCTACTTCATGTTTTCGAATGTTTTATTATGTATGTTTTCTTCCATCATTTACAGTAATCTAATTTGCTGTGAATGTCCTATATTTTTTATTTATTTGATTTTTCATGTCCTACATGCATATTTGTCTTCACTTACCTCATCAGCATGCTACCCTGGGCACATCCACACCTAGCATATTAACATTATATTTTTTTTATGTAATTTTTTTTAGGATTACCCTAAACACCCCCTAAACTGTGTCACATTTGGATTGTTGTCCTCAAATTCATGCAGAGTGCACGATATCCATTTTTTGGTTACACAAACTATTTTGTAACCCTCCCTCCCCTCCCCTCCCCAAAATGCAGAATCAACTGATCAAACTAGTCTATTTGCTGATTTTTCATAACCCATACGCAGTATACCTCTTTTGTTGGTGTAATTTTTCTGTCTGAATTCTCCAAAGCATGTAGTCACTATCATGTAGTACACTATTAATTTGTGGTCTTCACTTCTTTTAATGTTATTTAATGCATGTAAAATAAATATGTTTTTTTTTTTAAAATATTATAGCACTTCTTATCTTCCCACTGGGCTGCCAATCTTTAAAAAATGGAGGGGCTTGCAAAATGTACCTTCATTTTTTCCTAATTTTGCTCACATGGAAGTGGAGAGTCAGTTATTACCTGTCACAAAACTCTACCCATTCAAACTCACCCCCCTAAAAAAAATGGAATGTGCCACCAGAGGGAGTGAGGAAGCATATAATTATAAACTGTTATCCTTTTTTGACTAAATACTGCTTTAAATTTTATATTTTTATGTTGCCCCAAGAATATATGTGTCAAAATAGATAAAAAATTATTATGAGCACATAAAATTGTAATTTTTTAACTCCACAGTTTCCTTCCAATCCCCAGCAATGGCAGGATGTGGCGGCCCAGTTTGACAATTTATGGAATTTTCCCAACTGTGGGGGTGCCATTGATGGCAAACATGTGAGGATTGTCCCACCACCCGACTCCGGATCATATTACTTTAACTACAAAGGCTTTTGTAGCATAGTTCTGCTGGCTGTTGTGTCAGCGAACTATGAGTTCCTGTACGTGGATGTGGGGATGAATGGGCGCCACTCAGATGGAGGTGTCATGATGTACACGGAGTTCTACCGCAGGCTCCAGAATGGCACCATACATTTGCCACCTGCTCAGGACAATGTGAAAGGCCTCAATTTTGTATTTGTGGCAGATGAGGGGTTTGCTCTGGGGGCTCATCTTCTGAAGCCCTTTCCTATGAGGAACCTTACCCCTGAGCAACGCATCTATAGCTATCAGCTCTCTCGTGCAAGAAGGGTTGTTGAAAACGCCTTTGGCATCCTATCCAATAGGTTTCGACTTTTTTTAACAGCCATTAACTTGGCAGAATACAAGTTGAACCATGTGGTGTTGTGCTGCTGCATCCTCCATAATTATTTAAGGAGGAATGCTAGCAGCTACATTGGATCAGGGCCTACAGATGAGCCTTCCGGTTTTCGACCAGCTGAAAAGCCAGTGATGCCAGGTCTGGAAACTGGTCGTGCTGCTGTCTCCTCCCAGAATGCCCGTCTTGTCCGTGACCAGTACATGGAATATTTTGTGGGTAGTGGGGCAGTGCCTTGGCAGCAAAATGTAGTGGAGATTATGTAAACTATATTTTCTTTATAAAAAAAAAAATTCTTGGAACTACTGTTGTCTGTGCTAATTATGCTAGAAAATGTCCTTATAATATAATTATTTAACAAAATTATTGTAAAGCAACCAGAAGTGGAATATTGTTGATCAAAATGTTGCCTTAACCACTTAAGCCCCGGACCATTTGGTAGCTAGAGGACCAGAGGTGAATTCAGAATTTAGCACTGCGCTGCTTTAACTGTAAATTGTGCGGACATGCAATGTTGTACCCAAACGAAATTTGCGTCCTTTTCTTCCCACAAATAGAGCTTTCTTTTAATGGTATTTGATTGCCTCTGCGATTTTTATTTTTTGCGATATAAACGGAAAAAGATCGAAAATTTTGAAAAAAAATGATATTTTCTACTTTTTGTTATAAGAAAAATCGAATAAACTCAATTGTAGTCATACATTTAGGCCAAAATGTATTCAGCCACATGTTTTTAGTAAAAAAAATGTCAATAAGCGTATATTTATTGGTTTGCGCAAAAGTTATAGAGTTTACAAACTAGGGTACATTTTCTGAAATTTACACAGCTTTAAATTTATGACTGCCTATCTCATTTCTTGAGGTGCTAAAATGACAGGGCAGTACAAAACCCCCCCCAAATGACCCCATTTTGGAAAGTAGACATCCCAAGGAAATTGCTGAGAGGCATGTTGAGCCCATTGAATTTTTTATTTTTTTGTCCCAAGTGATTGAATAATGACTAAAAAAAAAAAAAAAAAAAAAAAAATTACAAAAAGTTGTCACTAAATGATATATTGCTCACACATGCCATGGTTATATGTGGAATTTCACCCCAAAATACATTTTGCTGCTTCTCCTGAGTACGGGGATACCACATGTGTGGGACTTTTTGGGAGCCTAGCCGCGTACGGGACCCCGGAAACCAAGCACCACCTTCAGGATTTCTAAGGGCGCAAATTTTTGATTTCACTCCTCACTACCTATCACAGTTTCGAAGGCCATAAAATGCCAAAATAGCACAAAACCCCCCCAAATGACCCCATTTTAGAAAGTAGACACCCCAAGGAAATTGCTGAGAGGCCTGTTGAGCCCATTGAATATATTTTTTTTTGTCCCAAGTGATTGAATAATGACAAAAAAAATAAAAAATTACAAAAAGTTGTCACTAAATGATATATTGCTCACACATGCCATGGTTATATGTGGAATTGCACCCCAAAATACATTTTTCTGCTTCTCCTGAGTACGGGGATACCACATGTGTGGGACTTTTTAGGAGCCTAGCCGCGTACGGGACCCCGAAAACCAAGCACCGCCTTCAGGATTTCTAGGCACAAATTTTTGATTTCACTCCTCACTACCTATCACAGTTTCGAAGGCCATAAAATGCCAAAATCGCACAAAACCCCCCCAAATGACCCCATTTTGGAATATAGACACCCCAAGCTATTTGCTGAGAGGAATGGCGAGTATTTTACAGCTCTCATTTGTTTTTGAAAATGAAGAAAGAAAATATATATATATATATTTTTTTTTTCAATTTTCAAAACTTTGTGACAAAAAGCGAGATCTGCAAAATACTCACAATACCTCTCAGCAAATAGCTTGGGGTGTCTACTTTCCAAAATGGGGTCATTTGGGGGGGTATTGTGCTATCTGGGCATTCCATGGCCTCCGAAACTGTGATAGGCAGTGAGAAGTGAAATCAAAAATTTACACCCTTAGAAAGCCTGAAGGCGGTGCTTGGTTTTTGGGGTCCCGTACGCGGCTAGGCTCCCAAAAAGTCTCACACATGTGGTATCCCCGTACTCAGGAGAAGCAACAGAATGTATTTTGGGGTGTAATTCCACATATGCCCATGGCATGTTTGAGCAATATATCATTTAGTGACAACTTTGTGCAAAAAAAAAGAAAAGAAAATTTTTTTTCGTTTTTCCGCAACTTGTGTCAACATATAAAATATTCCATGGACTCGACATGCCTCTCAGTATATAGCTTGGGGTGTCTACTTTCCAAAATGGGGTCATTTGGGGGGGTTTTGAACTGTTCTGGCATTTTATACACAACATTAGGAAGCTTACATCCACTCTTCTAACCACTTGAAGACAAAGCCCTTTTTGACACTTTTTGTTTACATGAAAACATTTTTTTTTTTGCAAGAAAATTATGTTGAACCCCCAAACATTATATATATTTTTAAAGCAAAGGCCCTACAGATTAAAATGGTGGGTGTTGCATTTTTTTTTCTACACAGTATTTGCGCAGCGATTTTTCAAACGCATTTTTTGGGTTAAAAAATACACTTTTTTTAATTTTAATGCACTAAAACACACTATATTGCCCAAATGTTTGATAAAATAAAAAAGATGATCTTAGGCCGAGTACATAGATACCAAACACGACATGCTTTAAAATTTCGCACAAACGCGCATTGGCGACAAACTACATACATTTTTAAAAGCCTTTAAAAGCCTTTACAGGTTACCCCAGTAGATTTACAGAGGAGGTCTACTGCTAAAATGATTGCCCTCGATCTGACCTTTGCGGTGATACCTCACATGCATGGTGCAATTGCTGTTTACATATGACGCCAGACCGACGCTTGCGTTCGCCATTGGGCAAGAGCAGGGCAGGACAGGGGTGCTTTTTTTTTTTTCTTTTTTTTTTTCTTATTAATTTTGCTTTTTTATTTTATTTTTAAATTGTTCCTTCCAAGTATTTTTTTTTTTTATCATTTTTATTGTTATCTCAGGGAATGTAAATATCCCCTATGATAGCAATAGGTAGTGACAGGTACTCTTTTTTTTGAAAAAACTGGGGTCTTCTAGACCCTACATTTTTCCTCTGCCCTCAAAGCATCTGACCACACCAAGATCGGTGTGATAAAATGCTTTCCCAATTTCCCAATGGCGCTTTTTATATCCGGGGGGGGGAATTCCCTCCCACTGCTTGTAAAAGCAGTCCAGAGGCTAATTAGCTGCTAGGATTGCTTTTACATGAAAGCCGGCCGCAGGCTGAAAAGAATGATACCAAGATGATACCTAAACCCGCAGGCATCATTCTGGTATAAACATTCAAAGTCCAGCAACATACCAGTACGTTGCTGGTCCTTGTTGGACATGTATTGTAATCTTTTTATTTCATGCAGCCAGTTGGCTGAACGAAAAAAGAGATTGATCGGTGGGTATGCCCACCATTAGAATACCGCCCTTCATCCACCCACTTCCAATGATGGGCATACACGCACCATTTATATATGCCGAAGCATGGGGGCATCCTCCCGCAAAAAAGTTATGCCGCACACACATGGTCGGACTTTTCCACGGGCAAGCCTCCGTCAGAATTTCGACCGTATGTACGCGGCATTAGGAGCAAAATCGCTCCTCCGCCCCTGCTGCCCCAATGCTTCGGCATATTTGCTTTTTTTTTTTAACTGTGGTGGTGAAATCACCTCCTACAGCACTGGAGTCGCAGGGATCAGGCCTGTCTCTGTGAATGCTGCAGTTATGTGTGTTTTTGTTTTGTAAGTGACAGTGATCGATCGATACTGCACTTGGGTGGCCTGGGCTGGACGGAGGGGCAAAACGCAGGTGCCAGCAGGTATCTGGGCTGATCCCGCTAACACTGCGTTTTTGGGAACCCTAAACTGCTGGGGACGCTAGTATAGATCTGATCAGATCAGATATTGATCTGTTCAAATACTATACCACTAAGGGGGGTGTATGCTTCACGCGTGGGTGTTAGCGTTACTGGCACTAACCTGACGCTGCCTGGGGTGTGACTCAGACCCTCTCTGACGCTAAAACCTAATTGATATCACCCGCCGGGCGATCAGGGGGTTAAACCTTTATTGGGTTATATACACGGCGGGTGCCCTGACACTATAAAAAGCAAACTAACTAACCAGCGTCACCCGTAACACTTATATGGTGATCACTGGTGAAAGGGTTAACTAGGGGCAATCAGGGGGTTAAAACCTTTATTAGATAATATATGGGGGTACCTGACGCTATAAAAACCTGCGGCGAACCTAAAAAAAATTACCAGCTACCGATCTGCATCACCGACACTAAGACAGCGTTTAGAAAAACGATTGCTTAGCGACAGTGGTGATGGGGGTGAAAGGGTTACCTGGGGGGGGGCGATCAAGGGGGTTAAACCTTTATTAGATAATATATTGGGGTACCTGACGCTATAAAAACATGCGGCGAACCTAAAAAAAATTACTGGCTACGATCTGCATCACCGACACTAAGACAGCGTTTAGAAAAACAATTGCTTAGCGACAGTGGTGATAGGGGGTGAAAGGGTTACCTGGGGGCGATCAAGGGGGTTAAACCTTTATTAGATAATATATTGGGGTACCTGACGCTATAAAAACCTGCGGCGAACCTAAAAAAATTACCGGCTACCGATCTGCATCACAGACACTAAGACAGCGTTTAGAAAAACGATTGCTTAGTGACAGTGGTGATAGGGGGTGAAAGGGTTACCTGGGGGGCGATCAAGGGGGTTAAACCTTTATTAGATAATATATTGGGGTACCTGACGCTATAAAAACCTGCGGCGAACCTAAAAAAAATTACTGGCTGCCGATCGGCATCACTGACGCTAAGACAGCGATCAGAAAAATTATCGCTAAGCGACAGTGGTGATAGGCGGTGAAAGGGTTATCTGGGGGGTGATCAGGGGGTTAAACCTTTATTAGGGGGGGTTAGGGGGCTACACTGGACCTAAGACTAAACTTTGGTGACACTTTTACAGTCACAAATGTCACTGATTGCAGTGATCACTAAATAAATGGTCACTGCAATCAGTGACACTGTGACTGGGGGCTGGGGGGGTGATCTGGGGGGTGATCTGGGGTGATCTGGGGGGCCTTGGGGGGCGATTTATGTCCCTATGTGTCCTGGTGTCAGTGTAGTGTTGTGTGCACTAACCTGATATCTTCTCTTGTACGGCGCTCGGTATATGTGAGCGCCGCACCAGAGATGACATCACTTCCTCCTGCTCCCTCTGTCTGACACAGACAGAGGGGGCATTTCCATTCGCCGGGAGCGATCGCGAGGGGGTGGCCAGAAACGAATGGCTGCCCCCTCATCCCGGAACGCTCCCGGACACTTAGCCACCGCTCACTGTATAGGACGGGGGTCCGATCGGACCCCCCAACTGTACAAAGGCAATCACGTATGCTCTACGTGATTGTGCCTGTCGGTGCCATTCTGCCGACGTATATATACAGTGAGCGGTCGTTAAGTGGTTAATCTATGTAATGTATTATGTTGTGCTGTGGCTCTGCTACACACATTTTCAAGTACACTGTCAATGTAACTACACCAACTGAACAAATATACTGTTCTTGAGCATAGAAATAAAAAGCCACACATTGTTAATTCAAAATATATTTACTTCCAGCACATTCACATGTGCGTTTTTTATGGTTTTACAACAAACCAACATCGTTATTTTTTTAGGAAGATTATTCTTTTGTTTATTATCAACATTTAAGTGGCTAAACATGCATCTTTGAAAGCAGAGCAATACACATTGCCAACTCTGTAACTATAAAAATATTACATTTTACATAAAAAGGCCATATGAGACATTTTTGATTTTATTCTCAACATGAGAATATCTTGCCTTCCTCAGGTGGAATGAGCTCACCCCTTTCCAAGACAAATGTTGAAGAGGCCTAAATGAAAAATTTCACTTATGATACCCTGCCTAAAATGTGATTACGTACAAACAGATTACTTAACAAAAGCCACTCAACACAGTGGTGGTTATTTACGAATGTAAAATCCACTTAGCACTACAAGTGCACTCAAAGTGCTCTCAAAGTGCACTTGGAAGTGCATTCGCTGGATATCTGAGGTGGACAAAGAGGAAAACAAAATTACATACTTTTAGCATGAACATGTTTGTATGTTCCAATCAGCAGAGCTTCCCCTCATTCCCAATCTTCAACAAAGAATGAACAGCGAATGCACTTCCAAGTGCACTTTCAGTGTACTTGCAGTGCACTTGTATTGGCAAGTTGTTTTTCCTACTGTAAAAAAAAGACCACTGTGTCCACATGTGCTAGCTCACATCATGGGATATCAATGTTTTTGGGGTGCAACCCCTTACTCCAAAGTAAACTTATTTGCCCACAAGTTTAGGGCAATATCCTGTTTGGGGAGGGCCATTTGCCATAACTTCCTCAACAGAGGGCAACAAAAACCTAAAAAATAAAAGTTACAATGGAAGTGGCATTTAAAATATACTTTGCAGAGTTGCATAGGTTGAATAAAGGTTCAGCACTGTCCACAATCATTGCATTTTCAATTTGTCAGCTCAACCAGTGGAAAATAGGTTAAAATAATATCATCAGGTAAATGTGCAGCATAGGTAGCCCTCACTGTTTTCTCTGAATTGTGTTTATATATACAATTTGGACATTATTAAACACAGTCTAGATACAATTTGTTTAAAATCTCCACTAGCGAGGGGGGCGTGGTCTGACCTCGCTGGAAGATGGCCGATGAATACGGAGCTCCCACCGCTACAGTTCCTTTCAGCCTGACAGAGAGCCCATTACCGCACATACGGTCTCACGACTATGGGGACAGCTTCCACGGAACTCCTCCGCCTCACGTTCTCGTTCTCCCCACGGACAAGCGAACGGTTTAAACCAATACACTTCTCGTACATCCCGGTCTCAGAGGCGCAACATGGCGGCTTCACAACAAGGCCCCTCACAGGATTCGACACCTCCGCTGACAGGATCTCAGCCTGATATCTCTACTCTAAAGCCGGGGGAACATTCGGTTGAAAGGCAACAACACCCCAGCCTTTATGACCTCCGCTCGGTGGTGGCAGACATTAAAGACACTCTGTCAGCTGCTATAGCTGAACTATGCATTGATATCCGCGCCATTACTGACAGGGTACAGGATGTGGAGAAAACAACTGCACAACATGGCACGGTCCTCTGTTGAGTGACCTGTAAGGTAGATACCCAGAGCCTACAACTTAGAGACCTCCAACGCCATATGGAGGACCTCGACAACAGAGAAAGACGCCACAACCTACGGGTTCAGGGTTTACCTGAGGTGGTGGATACAGATCAGCTTACTGCCATCATTACAGGCCTATTTAATGATCTCTTGGACAGACCATTACAGACGGCCATAGAAATGAAGCGTATCCACCGTGCTCTTAGGCCTAAGGGGAGAGCCACAGACCCTCTCAGGGATGTAATTTGCTGCCTTGTAAACTATAGATTAAAGGAGGAAATTCTCAGAAAGGCCAGAAACAGAATCCAACTTTCTCATGGAGGCTCGGACATTCACATTTATCAAGACCTTTCCAGCATCACCTTGCAACATAGGAGAGATCTGAAACCATTGCTCGATGCACTGCGTGATAAAGAAATAACTTATAGATGGAAGTATCCCTTTGGCCTTTTAGCCACTAACCAAGGCCATACGGCGCTGCTGCGGGTACCCGAGGAACTTAAGACATTCTGTGACACCATGGGCATTCCTGTGTCCCAAATTGGTACGCTGAATTTCATCACACAACCACGAGAAGAGAACAACAAAACGAGGAACCTATGGAAGCCCAGGTGACCCGATATCGCAGAGGCGTTCCCCATCCGGGAACAGATCTCATGCTGCAACCCGTGGATCCCACAATGGATCAAGCCTGACCGATTCTCCGCGTTCAAGAAGTTTCCGACGTGACTACTGAAGAAATAATGATCAGTCTTTTGATCTGATTGTAACTGGTTATGCTTAGAGGTCTTTTCAGGCTGTTCTGTTTTATTTTATTTGGTTCCGTTTATTGTTTTTATTTATTTCTCATAGGTCGGTCCCTGCCAACATACATGACTCTTTGGCACTTGTTCCACATGAATGGGGAAAAAAAGAACTCTACTGCCTATGTCTTTATAATGAAATGATCCACTGTTGGGTATTTGCACTCAGGTTTGTGACTTGTTGCACACACGGTATACTATACATTTCTTAAACAGTGCTGTTTTCATTCCGCCGTGGACCACTGATTGATTGTAATTATCCAAATGTTGATTTTTCTATGACAAATGGTATATATCTTTCAGAAGTTCATTGCTCTTCTCACATACTCTAACAGCCATACTATCTCAACATTACCACAGAAGGCTGTACAGGCCTATAGTGGATGTGGGATTAGCAAAATTTTAAATGACACTGCTGATTGAAGGTGGGAGTTCTCTCCCTACTATATGTTAGCACCTCCTTTCTCCCCTTGTCTCTTTTCCGCTAACAAGTCAGCATACCTTAGCTCTCCCTTATTTTTCACTGGTCTTCTAAAACCACATACACTCCCCCTCTTCCTATTATATTATAGGTTATTCGCCATCTCCCTCGAGGTCTCCTACATTCATGTGCAATATATCCTGGGAGATCTACATGGTTTGGTGTGACATATAGCTTTAGTTCTTTTGCATATGAACCATATGCTTAATGGTATGTTATGTGACTCACGAGGCACTAGGATAGCGCTTGAATGTATTAGAGGGACTAACCTTGCTCATGACCTTTGCAAGAGGGGAGAATGGGAATTTTGCTTAGAGTCTATCTACTAGTCAGGTGGGCCATTTCTCACTATGCAATAACACTTTTAATGTTGATGCATAATAGTTCAAATGCATATTCTAGGGAGAAGGTTAATCCCTACACCATCCCACTCCACTTACCTAAATATGATGGATGGATTGTTTATTTGTTTTTCTTTGATTATTTTAGACTTGGTTATTTCAAAGCTCCAACAGTGGATGTTTAAAATATTCTATACGTTATTATTGATATCTACATTGTAACGGGTCCCCAAATATCAAGGGGATTAACGCCGTTTACGATGTCCCCTCTCCTGGCCTCACATCCACTCGCTACCAATCTTCCACAGCCAAACGACCCCTTCCCATAGGAACCAATCCCTCTGGAAGAAACGAGACACACTCTGTATTCTTCTGGGGTAGAATGACTTCTTTATTGAGAAACATTGTAACTTTATACACAATTCAATACACATTAGTTAACATGAACAAGGGTCCTGCTCCACCCACACCTTACAAGACAACACATTATTTTGACGTCTGTTAGGAGACAACAGGCTTCACACAATAGATCCTAAAGATCCCCAATACACATCTTATCACAAAGTGTTTGGCAGACGGTCTGTCAGGAGACAACAGGTTCTAACCCCTTTACATCTTAAATCCCTTTATATTGTAAATCCCAGTCTGCCTTTACAATACACACAAGTATAGCGTTAATTACTTCTATTCACACCAGACCTTCCCCAGTCACAATGAACAATAGAATGCAAAACACCTTAATTCCTCACAGCAATGATTACACAAAAGGCAGGGGCTGGGGGTGATGACATTAGCATCTGACAGTATGTGTCCCAACATCATGAAGGCATCACTTTTCAATTACCCTGTTGAGGTCATAATTAAACAGTAAACAGTTCTTTGCAGATATTCTGGGGAATATGGTGGATAAATATTACAGACCCATTTTAGGTAGCCCAAGATATATTTCTTAATGCCCATTATTTCCTGGCTCACCCTGTGTCCAAAGAGACCCTCCTGTCACATACATGATATAGCATATCTGTATTTAAATGTCTAGGAACAGCCTATATCAGCTAAATCGAACCTCTAGATAGCAGATTTTCGGTACTGCTGATACCCCTTCCCTCTTCCACTAAAGTAAACATTGTTGAATGGTTTATACTGTTGTAATTTAGGAAATGTTTCATTATTGGTTCATCTCACTACCCTATCTACACTCCAATCTTGGCACGCTCTCCTTTGATATCCTCATAAGAACCGTGGTGTCCTGTAGCGGTGGGTTGGCATGACACCCATTTACATCTCTCTGGGTAGGATTTTTCCAACCCCCACATAGAGGTAAAGTATAGTGTTTTGCTTCCCTCTGGTCACCATCCACTAGCTTTCCTCTATACCTTACCTTACCGTCTTCAATAAATAATGAAAAGAGGGCAGGTCCCATTTTTTCTCGGTTCATTGGTTGGGAGTATATATCTCCGGCTTTTCCCCTGTCCCTCTACCTTCCTTGTTTTTGGTTTTCCTTGATACCTTATAATCTTTATACCTTATTAGTGTGAGAGCGACTTCCTATACCATGCTCAATTTGAACAACGTTCAACCTCCTCCCCAGGTCAAGTTATATTCCTTAAATATCAAGGGACTAAATGTCCCCGAAAAAAAGATCTCAATTACTTCTACTATTACGGAAAGCCAGGGCTGACATTGTTTTCCTTCAAGAGACCCATTTTAAAGCAAATAACGTGCCAAATTTTTAATATAATCTTTAATATTAGATTGAAACTATAAAGAACAATACATTCCATTCCACAAAGTACTTATTTTGACTTGCATATAACAATAAAGTACATCACAGAGAACTACTCTTTTAGGATTGTAATGACATAGAAGTATATCACATAATGAAAAGACGTTTTGGCCTTCACTTGGAAATATTCATACACTATAGCAGTTTATATCTCCTCCTGTGAGGAGTCTTGCTTGTATCTTTTGTTTCTGTATCATCCTTATTATTTTAAAGCATAAGTAATCTGCCAAACAAAATTAATTTTTTTTGCCCCCCTGGAGTTTTTTGCCATTATGGGCAAACATGCACAACACATTTTGCACATTATCACGGATATACAAAGCAAAGTGATGCTCTCCAGCAATGCAATATCCACAGGTTCAGAGCAGTGGTGGCCTGTCCATACCCACCCACTTGTGTGACAATAGCGAATTAATATTCACTATTGTCTTCCTGCTTCTCCTCTCTGCCAATCAGAGACCCGTTTGGCCAGGGAGTCTCAGGACCCACTTCCTATCCAGCTGGGAGGAGAAGCAATGGCCCCAGAGTGAGATCCCTGTCAACTGCCTCCAAAGGCAAGGAGGCCTCTGTCTATCCATCTTCTGTGGGGGGTTGATCGCCGCCTTCACGTTAGTCTCCCGCAGGGGGGGTTGAATGATTGCTGTCTTCCCTTTCTTCTCCCGTGCGGGGGAAGTTGGTGCAGGGATCGCCGCCTCCCCGTTCATCGTTGGTTTGCCCCCCCCCAAAATCCAAAATATTGAGCACCAGCCTCCACTGGTTCAGAGTCTTTAGCCATCTTGATTGACCAGGCTGGAATGATGTAACACCCACACTAGTGCCAAGCACAACCCAGCACCAGAATCGTGACAAGACTGTACATTGAGCTCCATGGAATGGTGGTTGTGTGCTAATCATGCTCGCTTAGTGGCTTGCAGCACTAGCGGTAAGGTAAGGGGACATCTATACATTACGTTGCACGGATACCCAGCAACCACCCACTAGTAGCACTCCAAGCCTGAGAGTGACTACCAGCACTAGCACCTTCACCCTGATCACTGTTATTACACAGTCACCTATCCAGCTTGCACCTTATGGACATTCTCTTCACCAATTGTTTTTTTTTTTGTCATTTTTATTTCATTTTGTATGAAATTTAAGTGTGATTTTTTTTATGTGTACTCTTTACCAAATGTGTACTCTTACCAGATGAGCAAGTGTCACATGTTGTAATTATAAGTGCTTCATGAGTATTTATTCTCACATTTACCCTTCACGTGCACTTCTTACCCTCTTTCACTTTATTTGGACACTTCACTAGTCCACTCCAGCATTTCTACAGCATTGCAGCCTACAGGGTATGTTAATTTATTATCGCAATTTATTGATCGCAGATATATTGCCTTTTGTAAGTGTACCTGTCACGTAGCACTCTTTGCACTTTATCACACATTTATGTACAGCGCAGCACTACCTTTTACGTTTTATTCCACTTGGGTTCTGAAATCACCTTCAGTGCTTGCTGCAGTACCCCGACCCCTAGACTTGGTTGGTGCGGGAATATTTCCATTTATTCAGGACACTAATTGAATGGAGTTTGCATGTTCTTCCTGAGTTTGCATGGCTTTTCTCCAACACGCCAAAAAACATGCTTGTAGGTTAACTGAATCCTGTCTAAATGCCCCTAGTATGTGAGCGCATGTGATATAGGGAAGATTATAAGCTCCTTAGAGGCAGAGGCTAATGTCAATGTACCGTACGTAAAGTGCTACATAAATTGACAGTGCTATACAGATAACTGTAATAAATAAATGTTCAGTGATTCAGTTACAAATTATAGTACCGTAATACACAGCTGCAATTCATTGTTTGAATGTACACCAGTCATACAGAGAGAGCTGTTAATTTGTTACTCAGAGGGATTTATAGAAGTGCTGAATCTGAATCTGAACAGGATGTCAAGGTCAGGCTGATAATATCATTAGATAAACATGGCTACACCTGTGATATTGACATGCCTTTGAACACGGTCTGTTACTCATGTGTTATACATCTACCTCTTTATACTCATCTAGAGCAATTGTCAAGATTTCTTTATGCAACCTTCCCGTATCTGTCCTTTAAACTTTGATTCATTATTCATATTTGCAAAGGGGAAGGATGGATTCATCTAGTGTTTTAATTATTTATATCGAAGAAAGTTGAATGTGAATGCTGTGAATTGAAGATCTTCCTCATTTGTGAATCTAATGTCAATTGATCTAACTTCTTCTTTGCTGATAAAAATTATTAAGCCAAAAATTATGTGTGTAAAAATAGCTTTCTGTAGTGAAGACCCTGCTATCAGCTGCTGCATGGGAAACTAAACACAGGCAGGGAATCTGTATTATAAATACTTAGAGGCACACATCCTGTTGCAGTGATTTGATTATGCTAAACAAATTTATCAGGGTAGCAATCTTGCTGCAAATTCAACATTCATGGGAGTGTCGGGTAGAGTAGCCTTTTTCAACCAGGGGGTCTTCAATTTTCTAAAGGTTGTCGTAGCAAAATGCCTAAAAGATGCCCCAAAATTGTATACAAGCCAACAGGTGGATCAAGCCTGCCTTTTAACTACACAAAGCCACAGATTTTCATTTGTGCACCATTATAAACTTCTAGCCACCGGCGTCTTAACAACCAATGATGTCATCGGTTGATAAGAGGATATCAAGCACCTGCACAGCATCCTTGTTTGCCCCTTCCCTGCCCCTGTCTGTAGGAATGGGGTCACTTTGAGTGAAGGAGAGAAACTGAGGGAGAAGAGAAACATTGGAATACTAGTCAGTACCATTGTGCAAAGGTGTATTTGCTTTGGAAGAATAAATCACCTCTAACATTGAATGTCCTATGTGTGTGGATGACTCTGTGTTATGTGCTTCAAGTAGAACTATAGGCAAAACTTTTTCTTTCATTTTGTATAGAACAGGGCAGAGTTATAACCCCTGACAGATTTTTTTTCACCAACTGTGTCCCATTGCAGAGATTTCCCTTTGAGAAGAAATCCCTGCAAATTAAGGGAATTCCTTGGGGACCCCCAGGTCATCAAAACTAGTATCCCCATTGGAACCCCCCCCCCCCTATTGCTTTTCTCGGGCAACCCAAAATTTGGGATTTTCTTTTACTTTAACTTTCAATGATAATGGTAAACAGGATCGATAGAGAGGATGAAACACCTTAACAGGGGCACAGACAGCAATGAAAATTGACAAGTGTTCTAATCCCTCTCCACTCTATCCAAAGCTAAAAAAAAAAGTTTTGCCTTTAGTTACACTTTTAATATATTTAATATTTTAAAGAGTGTCTTGATGGAACAAAGGTTGCAAAACACCCGCAGCCCTAGTTCCCAAACAGTCATAGATAATTCAGGTTTTTCATAATCTTATCAAGGCATTGTGACCTCGAGGAAAGTCCCAGGTTAAATTGATGTCAATGTAACATGCTCTATGAATAAATAGGTTGAGTCCTATTATTCACTCCTTATAACTGGGGAATCTGTCAAAACAAACTTCAGTTGAAATGCCATTTGATCTATTGATTTATCTTTTTGGCAAATTATTGAATAGCCTTTACAAGCTAGTCTGTAAAGTGCAGAGTGGATTTCCCTTTAGTAAATTAACCCCATAGTTACATAGTTGGTGAGGTTGAAAAAAGACCATCAAGTCCAACCTGTGTGTGAGCTTTTATGTCAGTATTACATTATATATCCCTGTATGTTAAGGTCATTTAGGTGCCTATCTAATAGTTTTTTGAAATTATCGATGCTCCCTGCTGAAACCACTGCTTGTGGAAGAGAATTCCACATTCTTACCGCTCTTACAGTAAAGAACCCTCTACGTAGTTTAACCACTTCCATACAGGGCATTTTCACCCCTTCCTGCCCAGACCAATTTTTAGTTTTCAGCGCTGTTGCAATTTGAATGACAATTGCGCGGTCATGCAACACTGTACCCAAATTAAATCTTTATTTTTTTCCCCCCACAAATAGAGCTTTCTTTTGGTGGCATTTGATCATCTCTGCGGTTTTTATTTTTTGCGCTATAAACAAAAGAAGAGCGACAATTTTGAAAAAAACACAATATTTTTTACTTTTTGATTTAATAAATATTACATTTTTTTTTTTAAAAAACATTTTTTTCCACAGTTTAGGCCGATACGTATTCTTCTACATATTTTTGGTAAAAAATAAAATCGCAATAAGCATATATTGATTGGTTTGCGCATAAGTTATAGCGTCTACAAAATAGGGGATAGATTTATGGCATTTATATTTATTTTATTTACTCGTAATGGCGGACATATCGGACACTTTTGACACGTTTTTGGGACCATTCACATTTATACAGCGATCAGTGCTATAAAACTGCACTGATTACTGTGTAAATGTGACAGGCAGGGAGGGGGTTAACACTAGGGGGCGCTGAAGGGGTTAATATGTTCCCTATTGAGCGATTCTAACTTTAGGGGGAGGGGACTCACAAGGGGAGGAGCCCGATCTGTGTTCCTCTGTACTGGGAACACACATGGGTCTCCTCACCTGTGACAGGAGCTGGATCTGTGTGTTTACACACACAGATCCACACTCCTGCCGTGATCGCGGGCAATTGCGGGTGCCCGGCGGACACCGGGGCACGCGCGCGTCTCCTAGACGGCCAGGAACAAAGGCCGTCATATGACGTCCACCCGGAGGGAGGGAGTGTTCCTGCTGGCGTCATATTATTATGGCCGCTTCTCTTCTCATTTTAGTGAATGGCCGCGTGTCTTTTTAATTTCCCTATTGTGGGATCACCAGTACACTATTTGTACAATGAAAGCATATCCCCTTTGGGAGAATTTTAAGCTTGGGACCATCGACCCTGCCAGAACCCTTTATACCCCCTCCCCTTTTACTTACCCTCTACCACTCCTCCCTTACTCTTTATCTTTCTTTTCCCCATTGACACCTCAGGTGTTGTCCACTCTGTTTTCCTTTTAAAGAGAAAATTCCCTCGGTTTGCGGTGATCCTTTAGTACTGCTCCTGCGAAACCAGGACTGAGAGCCACACACTATATGAGGTACACTGTTCAAGCTTAGTCCCCTAAAGTACAATGGCTCGGTACCTGCCAAATAGGGATTAGCTGGCGTTATCTCGCAGGTTGTCTTTCTCTCTCCTTACAAGCTCCTACTCAATCAACTAGCTCTATTTTGAGATTGGAGGTTCCCTCCGCTGTTCAGGTTGAATAACAGGAAATAACTGTTGTGGAGTCTTTAGACCACAGTCTCATGATTTATTATAACTATGCTATGGAACCTTGCCTGTTATTTCTCTAATGTATGTAGACTTATTGGACGAGTTATTATTATTGCCTTTTACAGAATTTTGTAGGTTGACATGCGTGTTATGATGTCATGTTGTACAAACCGCATACCTTAAATAAAGATTTTATGAAAGCATATCCCCTCTCAAGCGTCTCATCTCCAGAGAGAATAATGGAAAATTGTTATCAATACTTACTGTAATTTTCCTTTCCTGGCCTGTCCTCACGTCAGCACACTATGGGTTAACCCCTTCCTCCGGTCTCCCAGTACCACCTTCTTTTAGCTGATAAATAGGGGGCCCCTCCTCCCTTGCCCTTGTTCCACTTAACTGGAGGACGACAGGCTTATCGGGAGGGAAAAGAGCTGTGCTGACGTGAGGACAGGCCAGGAAAGGAAAATTACAGTAAGTATTGATAACAATTTTCCATTTTCCTGGCCAGCCTCACGTCAGCACACTATGGGATTTAATTTAGCTGATTTAGGGTGGGGAAAAGATAAGACTCGAACAACAACTGAAAATGCTGCTATAGTGAATATTTTATTTTGTTTGCAGAGGTGTGGACACCACTGCGTTTCCAAAATTTGATGCGTTGGCCGCTGTGACATCTAAACTGTAGTGTTTAGCGAAGGTTTCGCAGGAGCTCCAACTAGCGGTCCTGCATATGTCTTCAATCGGTATCTTAGCCGAAGCTGCCCATGAGGCTGCCACCCCTCTGGTAGAATGAGCTCTAAGAACTTGTGGAGGCGTCAGCCCCTGTTTCTCATACGTGAGGCTTATCACCTTGGTGATCCAAGTCGCTATGATTCTTGCGGATGCCGCTTGTCCTTTCCTAGGCCCGGATGGCAGGACGAAAAGGGTATTAGTTTTGCGTACCTGTAGAGAGCGGTGTAGGTAAATTGAGAACAAGTTGACCATGTCCAGTGGTCTGAGATCTAGCTCTTCCGCTTGTTTTGGTGGCTGTGTGAAGCTTGGTAGGACTGCCTCCCAATTCACATGGAATTTGGAAACCACTTTAGGTGTTACGGCCGGTGAGGGCCTTAGGATCACTTTGTCCTGGAGAATGATGCAATATGGATTCTTGCAGGACAGAGCTGCTAGTTCTGAAACCCTTCTTGCCGACGTTATGGCTGTAAGGAAGATCAGCTTGGCTGTCAAGAACCAAAGCGGGCATGTCTCTGCAGGGATGAATGGATGTAGGAGCAGGGCTTTTAGTACCGTGCCCAGATCCCATGCTGGGAACAGGGGTCTCCTTGGTGGTTTCAATTTTATGACTGCTCTGAGGAACTGTCTTATTAGAGGCTCACCTGCCCACTTGTGACCTGTGAAGC
This sequence comes from Rana muscosa, assembly GCA_029206835.1. Classification (NCBI taxonomy): domain Eukaryota; kingdom Metazoa; phylum Chordata; class Amphibia; order Anura; family Ranidae; genus Rana; species Rana muscosa. The sequence continues at coordinate 124,782,423 of CM055128.1, forward strand.
ACGCCAATGCTGACACTTGAACCTTTATGGTGTTATAGGCTAAGCCCGCTTTTAGAGCTGACTGTAAGAAGTCCAACACTTGCGCAATGCTTGGGGATAACGGAGAAAACTTCTGTTGCAGGGCAAATGCCGTAAATTTCTTCCAAATTCTGTTATAAGTGACATTGGTTGTGGCTTTTCTAGATTTTAGTAGCGTTGAAATTACTTCCTCCGAGATGCCTTGTGACTGTAGTCTGGCCGATTCAACAACCAAGCCATCAGCTGTAACCTGCCCGGGTTGGGATGACACCATTGGCCCTGCTGTAGAAGGTCTCTCTTCAGTGGCAGCTGTATTGGGGGGACTGCCACCATCTGTAGGAGCAGAGGGAACCATGGTCTCCGTGGCCAGAAGGGCAGGATTACAATTGCATGGACGTTCTCCCTCACAATCTTCAGTAGGGTTTTCATTACCAGAGGTAACGGTGGAAAAAGGTAGACAAAGGGAAGATCCCACGGAATTGAGAAGGCGTCTTGGGCTACTGCCTCGTCGCAGCGAAACCTTGACATGAACCGGGGTGTCTTCGCATTCCATGGAGTCGCCATTAGGTCTACCGAGGGTGTCCCCCACTTGTGGAAGATTGTCTCTAGGACGTCCCTGTTGAGTGTCCATTCGTTCTTGTTGGGGAAATCCCGGCTCAGACGGTCTGCTATGTGATTCTGACTGCCCGGAATGTAGGCTGCCGTTAGGGCTTCCACATGCGCTTCTGCCCAAACGAATATGTTGGTTGCCATCTGCAACAGCGGCAAGCTCTTGGTTCCACCCTGTTTGGCTATATAAGCCACCCCCGTTCGGTTGTCCAACATCAGTTTGACTCGAGCCCCGTGGACTAGATTCTCGAAGGCCCGCAGGGCCAGGTATGCTGCCTGTAATTCCAAGAGGTTGGAGTGTCTGGTTTCCATCCTGCTCCATTCGCCTTGAACCTGCCTGCCGAGGCAGTGAGCGCCCCAGCCCCGGAGACTGGCATCCGAGGTTATCCAAATCCAGTCTCCGGGGCTGAGGGGCATGCCCTGCGACAGGTTTTCTGGTGCTATCCACCACGCCAGGCCTTGGCGGATCCGTCTTGGTATGAAGATCTTCTGGTGCAATGATACGCCATCCCACTGGTTCAGGAAGGATGTCTGGAATGCTCTTGTATGGAATCTTGCCCAGGGGATAGCTGGGATCGCTGCGGTGAACATTCCCAGAAGTGTCATGCAATCCCTTGCTGACAGTGATGAGGACTCCATCACGCTGTTTACGCAGGCTACTAACTCGACTTTCTTGCGTCCTGGTAGCGAGACAAGCCCTTTTCTTGTGTTGAAAACAAGTCCCAGGTATTCCATCTCTTGAGAGGGGATCAGCTGGCTCTTCTGCTTGTTGATAATCCAGCCGAATTCTGATATAGTCTCCAGTACTAGCTTGCGCTGTGTCGCTAACTCTTCGCTTGTACGAGCCACTACTAAGATGTCGTCTAGGTAGTGGAAGATCTTTATGCCTCTTAATCGAATGACGGCGATGACAGCTAGCAAGATCTTGGAGAAGACCCGAGGCGCTGTGCTGATCCCGAAGGGTAGACACCTGAACTGGAAATGGTCTTCCCCTACCATGAATCTTAGGTATTTTTGGTGCTTCTCGTTGATTGGGACATGCAGGTACGCATCTGCTAAATCGACTGATATTAACCAGTCTCCTGGTTGCAGAACTGATATAATCGTAAATATTGATTCCATCTTGAATGTTTTGGGGACAATATAGTGGTTCAAGGATCTTAGGTCCAAAACCGGTCTTAGATCTCCTGATGCTTTGGGTACCAGAAAAATTGGTGAATAAACTCCCGTTTTCCGCTGTTTTAGAGGTACCGGTGTGATTGCATTTTTTTGAAGTAATTCGGTTATATATTCTAGTAAGCACTTCCGTTTTTTCTGGTCTTGTGGCCATTCTGTCTGGGCCACTATGTTGGGTGGTTTTTGTCAAAAAATTATTTTGTATCCTTGCTTGACCGTCTTCTGGACCCATTGGTCCTTGACCGTCTCCGCCCATACTCTCCAGAAGGACGCCAATCTGGCACCCACCTGGGGAGGATGGGCGGCTGACCCGTCAAAAAGACTTCTCCGATTTCTTAGCGGTCTGCGCGGCCTTGGTCTTTACGTTTCGTAGAAAAGAGTTCTGGGAGCTCTTCCAATAGGGCCTTGTGTATTCTCGCCCCGGTCTGTATGATCTGGCATCCTGCGCCCTTCTGTAGTCTGATTGGCCTGACCGGGTGGCCTGCTGTCTTCTTTTAGGTCTTTGTGGTATCAGGCCCGACTTCCCTCCTGTAGCTCGTTTAATAGCTTCTTCTAAGGTGCCACCAAACAACGTTTTGCCATTAAATGGAATATTACAGAGACCCAGTTTTGAGGTACTGTCTGCTACCCAATGACGCAGCCATAGGGCCCTTTTTGTGGTCACTGCAAAAGCCATGATCCTAGCGAGAAGTTTTACTAAGTCCATAGAGGTTTCTGCCAGGAAGTCGGCTGAGAGATCCAATTCCTCCATTGCCGAAATGATTCTGTCCATTTCCACGTTAGACCTTAGAGCTGTCTGGACATTTGTGGTCCAAACCTTCAAGGCTCTGGAGACTGAGGTTAAGGTTATGGCAGGGCGGCAAGCCGCACCAGCAGATGAATAAACCTTCTTTAGGTCTGTATCCGCACGTCTGTCCATCGGGTCTCTGAAAGTTGTAGAATCCTGCAATGGCAGGGCCACTTGTCTAGCCAAGCGCTGTAAGGCCGCGTCTATGCCTAGTGGGGATTCCCAAAGGGCAGCTGATGGAGTCTTAAATGGGTATAGCCTTGCGAAACGATTCTGTACATTTAACCTCTTTTCTGGCTTTTCCCATTCCTCCTCGAACCACTCTCGGATCTCTGGCAAGAGCGGAAAGGTCTCCCCTTGGTTCTTCCGGTTAGGAAAAAACCTTTTAATTTTTTCAGGTGGCTGGGCATCCTGTTCCCAGTCTATGGCCTCTTTTACGGCCGCAACGTAAGGCTCTATGCATTGAAAGTCAAATAAGTACTCAGAGGGTTCCTCTGAGTCCGAGGAATCTCGTGACGACACCTCTAGCACTGGAGACGAATCTCGCCTTTGCTCCGCTGTGCTCCTGATTCTAGCTTTAGTCCCCGGAGCCCTGAAGCCTGAGGCTGACTGTATACTTTCTGTCACTGCCTCGTGAATATAGTCTTTTATTCTGCGTGCCTCCGCTTCTTTGTCTGTGGCTACCTCTTTGATGCAGTCTGCGCATAAGAGTTTCCCAGGAGAGGATGGCGCTGAACATGCCCAGCAAAACCCCTCATTAAGGCGGCCTCCGGTCACATTTGGCTCTGGTACTGTAGCAGTTTGAGTAGTTTTGCGACCTGGGCTGGATTGGGATTTGTGCATTGTCCGAGACCCAGACGCTTGCGGAGATTTAGAACGGTGGCGGGTCTTTTTCTTCCGCACTTGTCTTGTATTAGGGCTTCTGCTCCTAAAAGACAAAACACCTCTTTAGTTTTGGTGTTGCACTCTTTTATATTGTGGCCCCCGTAGACCCCTCCTACCTTTCTGGTGATCTTCGTGCATTATGGGGCTGTGGTGAGCTCATGCTATATAAAAGACAGGATATAGCCAATAAGCAACAGGAAAATTCTCACTCTCATATATATATAATAGTTATCTCTTTTAAATAAATGCTCTTTACCTTGCATTTAGTCCAAATTCTCTAGGGGTGGCAGCAGTATATTTGAGAAACACTGAGTGCTGTTAGGTAAAATAAAGTTCATGTCACTTTAAAAAAACAGGCAGTGCATAATGCTGACACAATCTCTCCACTCCCCCTCACTGAAGGAGACTCACCAGGACGTCTCTCTCAAGCACTGAGGCATACAGCAATGATTTTCCTGGCTTACAGGGCTTTTCTAGCCACGCTAGTTCACGCCCCCAGCGCCGCCCACAGTGCCGCCCCCCTCCGTGACATCATCGCAATTCCACAGAAAGCACGGAGGGGGCGGCCGGCACGCTCCTAAGGAGCCCAGCAGCATGGAGCATGAGAGGAGACAGCATCACCACAGCCCTGTATGTAAGCTCCTATAGCTCAATATGCCCGCATAGCTCATGCACCTCGAGCGTCCAGTGTTCTAAAAGGATGCTACCTTTAGTATTCTGGACCTTCCAGTCCCAGGAGAGGCTTGAACCTGGGTGGGTGGGTTCGGCAGGGGGGTTTGTTCTGTGTTGTTTTGTTGTTTTTCGTGGTGGTCTGGTCGTACGACCAAAAAAAAGGAACAAGGGCAAGGGAGGAGGGGCCCCCTATTTATCAGCTAAAAGAAGGTGGTACTGGGAGACCGGAGGAAGGGGTTAACCCATAGTGTGCTGACGTGAGGCTGGCCAGGAAAAGTTCAATGCTTGTAATTTTTCCTCATAACTAAGGTCCTTCAGTCCCTTTATTAGCTTTGTTGCCCTTCCCTGGACTCTCTCCAGTTCCAGCACATCCTTCCTTTATGGTGCCCAGAACTGGACAGCATGATCCAGGTGCGGCCGGACCAGAGTCTTGTAGAGTGGGAGAATTATAGTTTTATCTCCTTTCTAATGCATGACAATATTCTGTTGACTTTGCATGCAGCAGCCCGGCATTGCATGCCATTGCTGAGCCTGTCATCTACTAGGACCCCCAGGTCCTTTTCCATCCCTTTTTCATCCTAGATTCCCCCAGAGGTTCTCCCGCTAATGAGTAGATTGCATTCATATTTTTGCCACCCAAATGCATTATTTTATCTTTTTAGACATTAAACCTCATTTGCCATGTAGTTGCCCACCCCATTAATTTGATCAGATCTTCTTGCAATGTTTACACATCCTGCAGAGAAATGATTGCCCTGCTTAGCTTAGTATTGTCCGCAAATACAGAGACTGAGCTGTTTATCCCATCCTCCAGGTCATTTTTGAATAAATTACGGTAAAGGGGATTGGTCCCAGGACAGAACCCTGGGGGATCCCACTTTCCACACAGGACCATTCAGAGTACTCCCTATTTATCACTACCCTCTGAACTCGCCCCTGTAGCCAGTTTTCAATCCATGTACTCACCCTATGGTCCATGCTGACAGACTTTAGTTTGTACAGTAAATGTTTATGGGGAACTGTATCGAATGCCTTTGCAAAATCCAGATACACCACGTCTACGGGCCTTCTTTTATCTAGATGGCAGCGCACCTCCTCATAGAAGGTTAATAGATTGGTTTGGCAAGAACGATTCTTCATGAATCCATGCTGATTACTGTTAAAGATACCGTTTCATTACTAAAATCTTGTATATAGTCCCTTATCCCCTTCAAGAGGCTAACTGGTCTGTAATTCCCAGACATCACTAATTAAGAACCAACTTGTAGGACACATTCATTATAGTTATTATTTGATGAGATGAGTAAGATGCGCAATAAATAAGGAACACTTTATAATCAGACAAAAAAAAAACCTTCCTGAGGTATTCATTAGAATTTGTACTACAAGACAGCTCCAAGAAATTTACCATTCATCTGTCTAAAAATGTTATTGTTGCAGCATCAGAAACAGATCTAGGCATTTATAGGAATTTGGTGGTCACTTAGCCAATTAATACGCCCTTAATAACTACATGCTGTATAATAGAATCCTTTTTACCAAACAGCGGTTTTGATTATTGTCTTCTTCTGTTTAAGAAATGTTACAAAAATGCATTACATATGGACCAATGAATATTTTAGTAATTACGGTACACTTTTTTTTTAAAGGAAGGATAGGCTCAGTGCAGAGCTTGTTAACCAATGCAACAAGTCAGTCACATGTCTTCTTCCTTCAGTCATGACTCAGGGAAAAATATATCTCTACTACAGGAGGGAAGTCTGTTAGCAAAAATAAAAATAAAAAATTAAGTGCAGTAATAAGCATTTTTAAAATGCTAGTCAGCTGTCACAGTGCAGCACTGTGGATCTTAGGCCCTTTACGAAAATAACTATTCTATACACTAAAAAATTATATACTGCTGAAGTTGTTCGACATTTGTTTTTTTCAGTCTTGGAAGTTTTTTGTTCCTTATTTCTTTATGTATTTTTAATGTTCTAAAAATGAGCAACCTGGCTAGTAAAGATGCCCCCCTGACTCAGTCATGCAGACATGCTACTCAAGATCATAAGACAATGAGATAACAGTTTCCATTATTATTTAGATCTAGCACGCTAAAGTATGTATAAAACAGAAAGTAGTCACATGTCTCATCCCTTCATATATCCCAAAATAAAAGTATTTTCCTCATTTCAGGACAGTGAGAAGAGCCATGCAAATCATTGCTTTTTGCCCCCCTGTCCAGATGTATATTCAAATCTGCTGATGTATAATGCAAATGTAGCGGGGTGTTCAATTTAGAGGAGTGTCTGAGTGGTAGTTAGGCTCAGACACATTATTGTTAGGGTTAATGGACCATTTCTGTGCCATGGGAGCAAGTATTGGTGTATAGTTCCCTGGGGCCTACAGGTGGCGCTGTCGCCATAGGTCCGGGTTGAACCACAGTACAGGGTTGTGCCTTTTCTTTTCCCCTCTCGGCGGCAGTGCGGCAGGCCGGGGAACCTGCTGTGCCTGTCGGGAGAGGGTATAAAAAGGGGCGGCCATCTTCCATTTGCAGTCTTCGTCCACGCCCAGGCACCTTCAGCCTGGGTGTGTGGGTTCGTCATCTCCGGGTGCCCTAGGCCCGGAGGCCTGGTTCCTGTTCCATCCCAGACACCTTCAGTCTGGGGTCAGGTACTATTTTGGAGGCCCGGAGCCCAGCACCTTAGGCTGGATTCCGCCGGGGATCGAGGACTCTCAGGGTGCCGCCTTGTGAGGGGACCCGGATCTGGGATGAGGAGGCCAGAGAGGTTACCTGTACCGAAGACCCAGCGCATAGTCGTGGTGACGGTGAGGACCTCTGGTAACTCTCCGGAGGGATGTCTTCTCCTTTACACGGGCCAAGTACTCTTTAGAGGGAAGTTCGCTTACAGGTCAGTGGCAGTGGCCTAATAGGGCCGTGCCCTATTCACCTGGTCAGTGGCAGTGACTTCTTATTCACCTGGTCTGTGGCGGAGACCAACCTCACGGTCTGTGGCAGACATTGTGCGCCAAGGCTGTTTGTGAACCCTAAACAGTCAAAGAACCTGATTCAAGTTTGTGCCTGGACCTCCTCCCACCTAAGCTGTCCTGTGTCTTGTTCCAACCTGTCAGCTGTCAAAGAGGCATATTTATTATCCGTGTGAAATAAATATAGAAGTTGGACAGTTGGTGTGGACAGTTACATTACTGGGGGAAACATAAGGACTTGCATCTACCCAAGTAGAGGTGAGAATCATCCTCGGGAGGATTCAACTCCAGTCGCAGGCAGGCCCGAAAATTAACACCGCTCAACCTCCTTTTTCAGGAGGGTACGGGCTTTTGGTGCGGTGTGCCTCTCCCCTCCCTGCGAGGAGCCGAAAACACACAAAAAGGCAGGTAGGGGGAGAGGTGAGGGCGCTAAACAAATATAGCCCAATATTATACAGCAAGGAATTCCAAACTGCATACAGCTGTTTTAGGCTCCATGCACACAGGACGCTCAAAAAAGTATTTCTGGACATGGTAGGAAAACTCTGCTTTAAAAGCACGATTTTATCAGCATTTTGCATTGGCGTCAGTGCGCGTTTAGCCGCGATAGCTTTTAGTCACGTTTCTCTGCCTCTATTCAAAATCAATTGTTCCCTATAGGAACCAATTGATTTGAACCGAAGTCGCATCCAGAAGTCGAATCATGATGAGCGGAAGAGAAATCGGAAGAGACGCTGGAGCTGCCTTAATAAAATACTTTAGAAACCTGTGTAATGGGTTTATTTTTGACACTTTTGTTTAAGGTGAATGGGTAGGGGTACAATGTACCCCATACTCATTCACATAGGGTGGGGGGGCCAGGATCTGGGGGGCTTCCAGAGTCCAATAAGCCCCCCGCCCGCAGACCCCAAAAACCACCGGCCAGGGTTGTCGGGAAGAGGCCCTTGTCTTCATCAACATGGGGACAAGGTGCTTTGGGGTAAGGGGCGCAGGGCCACCCTGCCCCCACCCCCCATGTTGAGGCATGGGGGTTCCCCTTAAAATCCATACCAGACCGAAGGGTCTGGTATGGTCCGAGGGGGGGACCCCACGCCATTTTTTTTTCATTTTGGTGAGGGTTCCCCTTAATCCTCAGCACACAAGTTGCACCGCAAGTCGGATCATCATGGGCTCCCATAGGGAACTATTGATTTTGAATAGAGGCAGAGAAACGCCTGACAAGTCTTAATGCTCTCTATACAGCATTAACCCACGTTTAACAGCTTTTACTGGCGTCTGTCGTTTTCAGGACTGCTCTTGAACGCGATTTTAGGGCGTTCAGACAACAGCCCATAAACGTCCCAAACTCTCAAAAACGGCCGTGTATGAGCTTCAGTGTGCATGGAGCCTTAGGCTATTTGGTCATCATCAGTGCAGTGTATGGAAACCTTGGCTTCTATGAAGTAGGGCTTAGGACATAACTGTTTCATTACATTGTAGTAATGATGACCATTTAATGGATATAAATCTAGCCAGGGAAGAAAAGAAAGAAATGATTTGCATAGATCTTCCCACTATTTTTTGGGATATGTGAAGGAATAATGCACCAATACCTTCTGATTTAGGAAGCCTTCACACCAGTGGCGGCTGGTGGTTTTGGGGGGGCGGCCGGTGGCACCCCCCAAATCGTTCGGGTGACCCGCACCCCCCCACCCTGGGGGTCTCGCAGTCAGTCGGTCATCCAGCCCAGCACTTACCCCATCTAGGTTGCAGACAAACAGCGCTCCTATGGGCAAACAACGACGGGTGGGCTTCTCCTCCTCCTCGGCATCACGGCTGCTTCTGCTGTGCATCTCCTCCCTTCTCCTCCTAGGCATCCAAAAGGATCAGGACCCGCTTCCTGATTGGATGGGAGGAGGATCAGTGTGATAATAGCGAATATACATTTGCTATTCTTACACAACTGGGTGTGCTCGGAGCACCCAAGCCCACCCTTTTTTGAAGCCTATTAGAGCCTCTGGCTCTAATCACATGCTTAACCCCCCCATTGAAATCCATGTGTCCAGGGCCCTTCAAGCAGATCAAGGGGCTGGATGCATGGATGGAGGGTGGCCCGTGTGCCCCTAATGGTTGGGCCGCCACTGCTTTACACCATAACCTGTATGGTTATACATCCTTAATATTATTCTTATTCTTATTATATAGATGTTAGTCAGAATGTAAGACAATGAAGTAATGGTCATAGGATGTATCATTGGTCATGACAAACTGTATCAAATTGTCAGTATAATGAACGTATCCTCATTATTGATGATAATGAATCTATCAGTCTGGACAAGAATTTGGGTATCATTTACGGTCTTTTTAGGAAAAAAGAACCCCTTCCACAGCACGTAAAAAGAAAAAACAGCAGAAAAGGTAATTACACATATTTGTCAGGTATTACTTTACCAAGTATGTTTTACTGTATGTCCAAAATATGAGGTTACTCTTTAAAAAGTTAGGATACTTTGATCTAGAGTAGCATTTTCATTGATACCACTAAAGTATTTGGCAAAATAAAATGCCAATGGCTAGTGTTGGATTTGGTCCTTCTAAATATATAAAATGAATACAGCTTCTTTACTTGGTTCAAGTTGGAATAATGTAACTTATCAGTTGGTAATCTGAATCTTTTTATACTAACCTGAAGCACCACCTGGGATTCCCTATTGTAAGAAAAGAGGTGGGTGAAGTTGGCGCTGCCTACTCTTAATGTGTGATATGCAAAAGTAAGTAAATAGAATAAAGTGAAAATGAGATAAATTATATTGTGTACTGTCTCTTTAAATTGCAAATTCACACCTGTTACAAAGACACAAGTCCATCTAGTTCAACCAAAATTCAACCTGTAAATAAGTATAAAGTGCACAGACTGAATTGTGCTAGCTACAAACAACAGTCACTAACAAAATTAATATCCATAATAACTGTTAAAGTGCTCAGTGGAGATTCCAGTCTGTGCAATGCAAGGCATCCCAGACACATTGCTGTACAGTTGTATATGTCTTACAACATATATACGGATCCCACACCTGTGGGATCTGTTTGGGGTGGGCAGTAGCCATTATTATATCATCGCCTAATATGATACTTATTTCAATCTCTGTGATTCCCTATTGACACCGTTTTGCACTGTGGTGACAGCTGCTATAAGGAATTCATTTCCTCAAAGAATAAAGACTTTTTGCAACATTAACAACAAGGTGCGAAAATTGGAGTTTTGAGGTGCCAATTATTTAAAACAAAATCAAAATGTACAAAATGTTATTAAATAAGCATTACAAATATAAAAATCAACATATGAAAATTCATAATTAATCGATTATATTGTTATTTACAGAAGCTGTGTTTCCTGTTTATGGCTTTGGATATTGATTTGGATCTATCCCGCCCTGCTGGTCTGTTATTGTCATAGGGAAAGAGACACTGCATTTTGGCACTCAAGGATTAATGTATCTAGGTAAGACAACATTAACATGTTAGGTTCTCCTGAATGAGTGGGCTTACCGAGTTTGATATGTATTATCATATTATATGTCCTTTTAGGTTACATTGCTTTCATCAAAGCATTTTTTGATGTGGTTTGGCCATTGTTTCTTTCCTCGGGTCATCTATTAATGCAGGGTAGGTGAAAATGGATCAATTTTGTATCATCAGACACAATTTTGTTTGTCCAAGCCTAATTAATGATGTCTCCCTGCAGGTTCAATTAAGGGGTATATATCCCCTCTGTGATATACTTATACTTTGCTAAAACTGTCCATTCGGGGGTTTTGGTAGTCCTTTGGAGTGGTGTTTGCAGTTTAAGTGAGAGTTCATTCATCAGATGATCCATGTAAATGATTGTATATATATTTTGTGTATCTTTATTAGACCTTTATGGTCCTTATAAATAATTGTGTATCTTATATTGATTGAATATACTTAATGTTTTTCTCTATTTACTTATAGTGAAATTGCACACAAGGTTTATAATAAGCTCCTGAGGAAGCCATGTTGATGGCGAAACATGTAGAGCTGAAAATTCAGTGTACCACGATCGGATGAATTTTCATATGTTGATTTTAATATTTTTAATGCTTAATTAATAACATTTTGTAAATTTTGATTTCGTTTCAAATTGAGTATTTTGGCACCTTGTTGTGCGAAAGGTGCGAAAATGGGAGTTTTGAGGTGCCAAAATACTCAATTTGAAACAAAATCAAAATTTACAAAATGTTATTAATTAAGCATTAAAAATATTAAAATTAACATATGAAAATTCTTACGATCGTGGTACACGGATTGGTGCATTCTAATGAGACCCCCCCATCCTTGGATAAAAAACGTATTGTTCTTTTTGGAAAGTGAAGCGGTGCTTATTCAATCATTTGATCTTTTGAAAAGAAAAAAAAATTATTCTTGCCCATCATCAAGTATTCAAATTGAACACTTCTTAAAGTAATACAAAACAGAGAAGTGTTAATTGCCATAATTCATTCACATGAAATTATATACATCATGCCACTGTATTCCTTTTAATTCTCTAAGTACCTTATTTCTGTAGTGCTGTTGTAAGGTCACATGATAGTTCTCTATTCTGTGGCATCTGCAGGGAAAGATCTTTGGGGGGGGGGGGCTTCACATTTGATACATTTAACACTAATTTATATTAAAACTAAGCAGGTTTTTGAGTTTCTTCGTGAATGTAATCAATCAGCATACTACATCCAGCCCCCATAGTGTTTAGCAATAGCAGGATGTGGAGGAGGAGGGAGAGAGGGGAGTGTCATTTACCACTGTGTATACGCAAACATGTGTTACTCTATAGTCATGTGGGCTGCACAGGTGAGAAAAAGGAGGAAATTAAGAGCTTAGAAGGAAACTGAAATTGAGCATGCTCCACAGAAGACATCAGCTGCTCTACACAATCTCAGCCTGCAATGGGGACACAGAGAAGATATGATGGACAGCTGAAGGCAGGATCAAACAGGTATATTTTACTCTACCCATAACATATGCTTAAGTAGCTTTGTGAGTATGAACATTCTGTTATTTCACCTGTAATGAGTTTTTCATAGTCTGTGTTTAACCTCCTTAGCGGTAATCCCGAGTCTGGCTCGGGGTGAGTTTTCCATGCTAAGAGCGGTAACCCCGAGCCAGACTCGGGCTGCATCGCAGTATCCAGGGGAAGTAACTTACCTTGTTCCCTGGATCCTGCGATGTCTCCCCGCAGTGTCAGCGAGCCGTGTCTCGCTCGATCCTCACTGCCGAGTGCCGAGCTCCGTTCCCTGCGACGTTGCGACGCACGGGGACGGAGTTCGGCGCCAAATTCAAAAAAGTAAACACATAGTATACATACAGTATACTGTAATCTTACAGATTACAGTACTGTATGTAATAATTACACACCCCCTTTGTCCCTAGTGGTCTGTCCAGTGTCCTGCATGCACTTTTATACAATAAAAACTTTTTTTTTCTGCCTGGAAACTGGAGATTGTCCATAGCAACCAAAAAGTGTCCCTTTATGTCAAAAGTGGTTTTAGACCAGCTAAAAAACAGCGATAATAAATTACAATCACTCGCAGAATTGAGCGATAGCGATTTGTGGGGAAATTCATCATCAAACAAAAAATCTAATGACAGCGACAATTCTGCAACTGAGCAAATTTCAGTGTTTTTGATTTGATTACATTATTGAATAATTTTTATTATAATTACATTACTATTTGTTATAATTATTTATAGTTATTTATTATATTATAATTTATTATTTTGTGTTTCAAACTTTTTCATACCCGGGATGTCTACTAGACTCTTGTTTGGTCAGGTTTAAGTAAGTAATTACTAAGAATCGCAGGCCTACAATACATAACACCAAATTTCCATGCAAAATAATTGTACCGCTTTTGGTACATAATTCCAGACAGAATCATACCGCCAGGGAGGTTAATGACACTTTTACATTATTTACTAAAGCTAAAGGTAGAGTCACTTTGCAAAGATCAGCATATAAATTGATAGTTTGGATGAGCATACCAAAGTGCGGGGCTAACTTACTAATGGAGAGAAGACTATTCATTATACACCATAGTCAAAGCAAGAAGTAGCCTAGTGGTTCATTTATGGACTTTTTGAATTTAGTACATTTAGGCTGGGTTCACACTAGTGCGACACGACAGCCGTCCTACTTTGGATCCGACTTTGCCCCGACATGAAGCCGACATATGTCCAACTTTCAATGAACGGGGATCCGACTTGGATTCCCGCCAATACCAGGCACTGTGTTTGGTATGAATCTTGAGGGGGAACTCCAGGCCAAATTTTAAATAAAAAACCGGCATGGGTTCCCCCTCCAGGAGCATACCAGGCCCTTGGGTCTGGTCTGGATTTGAAGGGGAAACCCTACGCCGAAAAAACGGCGTGGGGGTCCCCCCCAAATCCAAACCAGACCCTTATCCGAGCACGCAACCTGGCAGGCAGCAGGGGAAGAGGGGGGGGACGAGAGAGCGCCCCCCCTCCCTCCTGAACCGTACCAGGCCGCATGCCCTCAACATGGGGGGTTTGGTGCTCTGGGGCAGGGGGGCGACCTGCGGCCCCCCCCCAAAGCACCCTGTCCCCATGTTGATGAGGACAGGGCCTCTTCCCGACAACCCTGGCCGTTGGTTGTCGGGGTCTGCGGGCGGGGGGCTTATCGGAATCCGGGAGCCCCCTTTAATAAGGGGCCCCCAGATCCCGGCCCCCCACCCTATGTGAATGAGTATGGGGTACATCGTACCCCTACCCATTCACCTGGTGGAAAAAAAAATGTCAATAAAAAACACACACAGCTTTTTAAAGTAATTAAAAAAAAAAAACGGGTCACCCCGTTCGGATCGGCACACACCGTGATTCGCGGCCTCGGCCTTAGGAAAGGCCGCGGCTTCGGCCTAGCTCCGGAGCCGTGGCCATCTTGGTACACCCGGGGGCGGCGGCCGCCTTGTGACGTCATCACCCCTCGCTGCTCGTGGATTTGAACTGGCCGGCGGGAGAGACTGGTAAGTGGGGGAGATGCCCATTACTGGGGGAGATTGTGGATATTACATACGGGGGGAGATTGTGGATATTACATACTGGGGGAGATTGTGGATATTACATACTGGGGGAGATTGTGGATATTACTGGGGGAAGATTGTGGATATTACTGGGGGAAGATTGTGGATATTACTGGGGGAAGATTGTGGATATTACTGGGGGAAGATTGTGGATATTACTGGGGAAGATTGTGGATATTACTGGGGGGAGATTGTGGATATTACTGGGGGAAGATTGTGGATATTACAGTGGGGGGGGGGGATGATGTGGATATTAGTAATTTTTTTTTTTTTGCCGATCCGAAAATGATCCGATCCGTGGCTCTGATCCAAGGATCGATCCGATCCGTGAGTTTTTTGATCCGTTGCACCCCTAGTGTGAACCCAGCCTGAAAGTTGTATGACTGTCGTGTCGTACCAGTGTGAACCCAGCCTCAAAGTCGGACCGACTTGTGTCGGACCAGTTAAGACAGCTCTCATAGGGAAACATTGATTTTCACACGTCATGCGACATGAGCTCCCAATGTCGGAGCATTTGTCTGAGTAGTATGAACCCAGCCTGACTACCTTGTGTCTTGTTGCTGTGCTTAGTCTTGCCATGGTGTATGACCTGTGACATGAAATGGTCTTCCACAACCTCACCTTAGTAGCAGAGTTTGGTTGTTCCTCAGCCAGTTTTAAGCCTCCTAAACAGCTGTTTCTGTTTCAGTTAGTGTTTCAACCAATATGAAATTGATGATCATTAGCCCCCTGCTTGGGATAATTAGTTAGTTAATCATACACCTGACTCTAATCCTTCAGAATCCCTGACTTTGTGCAAGTGTAAGAATTAATGCTGGATTGAAGCCAAAGGCAACTCCTAAAGGCAAATCAAAAAAGCACATATAACTTATAATTTGCTATGTAAAGTGTTCTGGAAAATGCTACGTGTATCTAGAAACAGTAATATTATATCCATTATATTACTAGCATTACACCACATCTTAGCTGAATGACACCTTTATTATAACTAAATGAACAATACTTCTCTATTCTTTTCACTTGCCCTGCTTTTCCCATGTTCCCTTCATGCATCATTAACTACTAAGCATCACCTTTGGCCAGAAATGAAAAGTAAATGATAAAAGAATTACAAGCAGGGCCATTAAAGATCGCTCTGACAGGACTTTTATGCAGTGCTTTCAGAACGGCTAACCATTTCCTTCTGAATGCCACAATAAATACACAAACACATTCCTGACATTTTTTTCCATGCAATTTTACAGGCGTTTTACAAACATTTTTACATGTGTACCAAGCTTCATATATTTGTTACCTGGGCTGGAGAAACCAGGGAGAGCAGTTAGAGTGGAGTTTTTCAGGAACAAAACCGCACGCAAAAATGTGCATGTCACACATTTACAGGTGTTCCCATTAAAGTCTATGGGCCCTAGAATGCCTATAAAATCGTAAAAAATCTTATATACCATATATACTCGAGTATAAGCCGACCTGAATATAAGCCGAGGCACCTAATTTTACCACAAAAAACTGGGAAAACGTATTGACTCGAGTATAAGCCTAGGGTGTCCATCTGCATGCCTCATTGTGCCTCACTGTGTCCATGCCTCACTGTGCCCATGCCTCACTGTCACTGTGCCCATGCTTCACTGTGTCCATGCCTCACTGTGCCCAATCTCCCTACTTGATCTCCGGGGGTGTGTGACTAGACTGATGTTTAACATGGGAGTCTACGGAAGGGGTGCCCGGCTTTGATAAATCGGTGCTCCCCGGTCGTAGGTCCCCTGGACAACAAACTTTGCACACTTGTAGATGAAGAGTGGGGCTACATGTGTGCCAAGGTTGGGGTCCAGGGGACCTAGGGTCGGCCGATACCGGGTCCCCAAAATCACTGGAGAAATTACTGTTTAACATGGGAGTCTATAGAAGGAGTGCCCGGGTTTGAAAAATCGATGCTCCCCAGCCGTAGGTCCCCCAGACAACAAACTTTGCACACTTG
Source organism: Rana muscosa (assembly GCA_029206835.1). Lineage (NCBI taxonomy): Eukaryota > Metazoa > Chordata > Amphibia > Anura > Ranidae > Rana > Rana muscosa. The sequence continues at coordinate 124,798,609 of CM055128.1, forward strand.
TAGAGGAAAAGCAGGGGAGGGCTGGCAGCCTTAAGCCTGGGGGACAAGTCCAGTCGGGTGGCCCATTGTACCACCGAATCAGCTCACCATCCATGCCCTCCAGGTTTTTTAACGGTATTGATGTTATGAAGCAAGACAAATATGACACAGGAATGACAGCATGACCCCGATCTTGGTAAAGAGCCAATGAAGCGGCGCTTTTCCCATGTGATTGGCTGTGTCCAATAACAGCCAATCACATGTAAATGACAGCCTGTGAGGAGAGCCGATCAGGGGCATCTCCTCGCAGGGGACACTGTACAGATAATTAGGGCACTGATTACAGTGCAGCCCCAACAGTGCCCAGCAAATGACGACCACCCATCAGTGACACCAATCTGTGCTGCCTTTCAGTGCCAACCATTAATGCCCATCATTGCTACCCATCAGTGCCCAACAGTACCGCCTATCGGTGCCCTCTATCAGTGAACTTCAGTGAAGGAGAAAAATTACTTACAGTGCCTTGAAAAAGTATTTATACCCCTTGAAATTTCCCCTTAAAAGATGAGCTCAAGTGCGAGTGTTTAAAACAGGATATTTCATATATTTCTTTGTTTCATACAAATAACATTGTAATTATTCCAGTTTTAATATCTGAATATCAGATTTCTGATTGTGAAAATGTATAACTTGTAACATGAGAAATATTCAGTATAAAGAATAAGAATATAACAAAAAGATGTATTTTTTGTTAAAAAAGTTGTCTTTCTCTCAAAACTTTTTTTCATTCCTTTTTTTGCCATCTGTGTCTCATTAGAGAGATTTCTCTTCACTTTCTGTCTGACAGACCCAACAATCAGAAGATATATTTCCAATGAGTGGGATATGAATAAGTTCTTAATTGTCATGGGAACATGACTAGAATATTTCCCCATTAATCCTGTTCTGGTGGCAACTTAAAATTTTGGATTTACCTTCACTTTCATTCCTTGTTACACTGGCTATCAGGTCACATAAGCCTCATACACACGGTACGATTGTTGGCCAAATGAGCGTCTGATTTTTGTCAAAAGGGCGTGTGCCAGGATCTTGTCTTGCATACTAACGTTACACAAATTGTCGTGCCACAAACACGAATGTAGTGATGTACTACGAGGAATTTCAGCTCTTGAGCGCCACCCTTTGGGCCCCTTCTGCTAATTTCATGTTTGGTGAGCATTGATTCCGAGCATGCGTGTTTGTACTTTCGACTTTTGTGTGACGGATTTGTGTACTGACTATAAAAAAATCTGATGTCAAACCGTTGTCCGCCGAAAAGTTACTAGCCTGTCATCCAACATTTGTTGGGGGAAAGTTTGACAACAATTGTCAAAAGGAGCGTACTAACGGTAAGATTTTAGGACAACAGTCTGTCAACAGACAACCCCCTGCCAACAATCGTATTGTGTGTATGAGGCTTTAGAGAGAGTGGATTTCCCTAACGAGTAGACATGTGCAATTCGTTTAGTTCCGAATTAGTTTAATGAATTAACAAAAACTCGTTTAACGAATTTTAACGAATATTTGTAAATTCGAATATTCGTAGATTCGTACATTCGTAAATTCGTAAATGCTTAAATTCGTACATTCGTAAATTTGTAAATTTGTAAATCTGAAATAATAATTAACTAATAATAACTTAACTATTACTAACTATTAAATTATAGGTATTGGAATTTCCTTTCAAATTTGGCTGTTCATGAACTTAACGAAGTTACAAATTGTTTTCCGAAATAATGAATGCCGTATCTAAACGTAATGAATTAATAATAATAATAAATAACAATAATAATAATAAAAACGTTTTATTATTATTATTATTTATTATTAATTTGTTCCGTTCCATTTGTTTAGATGTGGCATTTGTTATTTCAGGTTATACGCAACTTCGGATAAATTTGTATTCGTTACGTTCGCTAACAGCCAAATTTGAAAGGAAATTACAATACCTATAATTTAATAGTTATTTTTTCAGATTTTCGAATTTTTGGGTTTTCAAATTTCCGAAGTTCCGAATTTCCGAATGTACGTATTTACAAATTTACGAATGGACGAATTTACGAATGTATATATTTACGAATGGACGAATTTACGAATGTATAAATTTACGAATTTACGAATGTATAAATTTACGAATTTACGAATGTACGAATTTACGAATGTATAAATTTACGAATGTATAAATTTACGAATGTACGAATTTACGAATGTACGAATTTACGAATTGCGATCATAACGAATGACCCGAAAAACGAAAAAAAAACAAAAACGAATGAAACGAAAACGAAAACTAACAAATTTTTTGGCAGTGCACATGTCTACTAACGAGGACATAGACATCAATAAACACATCAATAAAAATCTAAATGTGGTTATATCCCATGGTCACTAAAATAAAAGTTTAGCATTTAGTTATAATTTTACAAGGTTTGATGTTTTTTCATAGGAAAGCATATTCAGTGCATAGCCCATATAATCATATGTGTTTTCATTTTTACTGCACAACAGTTAACTGAACACTATAACAGTCTAGTAATCTCATAAAAGGAAGATGCCTTTAATCTCTCTGGGAGATGGTGGGTCTGCAAAGTAACCAGTTACATGTAAAAGTGCTTTACATTTGTAAGCCTTCAGAGAAGTTTACAGTAGACTTGCTGAACCTTCATTAGCACTTCCACACCTTTCCTTATGCCGCTTACACACGATTGTGATTCACGGCGGTGAAAACACTGCCGTGAATCACGACAGGAAAAACGAGGGAACGGCTTGTTCCCCCACACACGGCCGTTTTTCCCGTCAATTTTTCTCTTGACGAGAAAAACGACCATGTGTAGGCTCCGCGGCAGTGTTTCCCTATGGGAAAACTGCCGTGGAAAAAAATGACAGGAATCACGACGAGAAAAATTAGAGCATGTTCTAATTTTTCTCGTCGTGATTAATGCCGTTTTTCCCGTTGGGAAAAACGTCAAAAAGCCCACAGACGATCGTTTTTCTCGTCCAAAAGGAAAAAATAAATTTTTTTTTCCCGACGGGAAAAATGATCGTGTGTACGCGGCATTAGACATGTGCAATTAGTTTAGTTCCGAATTCGTTTAACTAATTTTGACAAATTAGATCATTCCGAAATTTCTGAATTTTTCAATTTCAACATTTTTCAATTTCCAAATTTTCGGATTTCCGAAATTTCAAATTTCGGAAATTCGGATTTTCGAATTTCGTAAACTCTGAATTTCGAAAATTCGGAAATTCCAAAATTAGAAAATTGCAAATTGCAAAATTCTAAATTCTAAAATTTGAAAGCCTAAATTTCCGAATCTTCGAATTTCCGAATCCCGAATTTTTTAGAATTTCCGAAATTCCGAATTCGGAAATTTGAATTCCGAATTTCCAAATTTCCGAATTTTCCGAATTTTCAGAATTTCCGAAAAAAGCAAAAAAACAAATGAAATTTTTTCCGCAGTGCACATGTCTACCTTTCCTCTTCCCTTTTCAGTATTACTATTGTGTACCTCTTTTATTCTATTACCCCTTTGCACTTCACTACCATTTTTCCACCTAGGCAAGAATGACGTAATCCTGCTGAATGCGGCGTCCTTGGATACTTATGTCACACATAGTAACATAGTTACATACAGTGCCTTGCAAACATATTCACCCCCTTGGCTTTTTACCTATTTTGTTACATTACAGCCTTTAGTTCAATGTTTTTTTAATCTGAATTATATGTGATGGAATAGAACACAATAGTCTAAATTGGTAAAGTAAAACTAGAAAAATATATACATAAAACTATTTTTCAGAAATAAAAAACTCATAATTGGCATGTGCGTATGTGGTCACCCCCTTTGTTATGAAGCCCATAAAAAGCTCTGGTGCAACTAATTACCTTCAGAAGTCACATAATTAGTGAAATGATGTCTAAGTGTCACATGATCGGTCATTACATATACACACCTTTTTGAAAGGCCCCAGAGGCTGCAACACCTAAGCAAGAGGCACCACTAACCAAACACTGCCATGAAGACCAAGGAACTCTCCAAACAAGTAAGGGACAATGTTGTTGAAAAGTACAAGTCAGGGTTAGGTTATAAAAAAATATCCAAATCTTTGATGTCTCTAGAAGCACCATCAAATCTATCATAACCAAATGGAAAGAACATGGCACAACAGCAAACCTGCCAAGAGACAACCGCACACCAAAACTCACAAACTGGGCTAGGAGGGCATTAATCAGAGAGGCAGCACAGAGACCCAAGGTAACCTGGAGGAGCTGAAGAGTTCCACAGCAGAGACTGGAGTATCTGTACATAGGACCACAATAAGCCGTATGCTCCATAGAGTTGGGCTTTATGGCAGAGTGGCCAGAAAAAAGCCATTATTTTCAGCAAAAAACTAAATGGCACGTTTTGAGTTTGCGAAAAGGCACGTGGGAGACTCCCAAAATATATGGAGGAAGGTGCTCTGGTCTGATTAGACTAAAATTGAACTTTTTGGCCATAAAAGAAAACGCTATGTCTGGTGCAAACACAACACATGAAACATGGTGGTGGCAGCATCATGCTGAGGGGATGTTTTTTAGCAGTCGGAACTGGGAAACTGGTCAGAGTTGAGGGAAAGAAGGATGGTGCTAAATACAGGGATATCCTTGAGCAAAACCTGTACCACTCTGTGTGTGATTTGAGGCTAGGACAGAGGTTCACCTTCCAGCAGGACAATGACCCCAAACACACTGCTAAAGCAACACTTGAGTGGTTAAAGGGGAAACATGTAAATGTGTTGGAATGGCCTAGTCCAGTGATGGCGAACCTTGGCACCCCAGATGTTTTGGAACTACATTTCCCATGATGCTCCACTACACTGCAGAGTGCTTGAGCATCATGGGAAATGTAGTTCCAAAACATCTGGGGTGCCAAAGTTCGCCATCACTGGCCTAGTCAAAGCCCAGACCTCAATCCAATAGAAAATCTGTGGTCACACTTAAAGATTGGTGTTCAGAAGCGCTTCCAACTTGAAGGAGCTGGAGCAGTTTTGCAAGGAGGAATGGGCAAAAATCCCAGTGGTAAGATGTGGCAAGCTCATAGAGACTTATCCAAAGCTACTTGGAGCTGTGATAACCGCAAAAGGTGGCGCTAGAAAGTATTGACTTTAGGGGGGTGAATAGTTATGCACATTGCCTTCTTCTGTTATTTTGTCCTATTTGTTGTTTGCTTTACAATAATAAAAAAAAAAAACATCTTTGAAGTTGTGGGCATGTTCTGTAAATTAAATGATGCAAATTCTCAAACAATCCATGTTAATTCCAGGTTGAGAGGCAACAAAACACGAAAAATGCCAATGGGGGGTGAATACTTTTGCAAGTGTAGTTACATAGTAGGTGAGGTTGAAAAAAATCACAAGTTCATCAATTGCAACCTATGTGTGTGATTATATGTCAGTATTACCTTGTATATCCCTGTATGTTGCCAAGGACACTACTATGTGTAACTGATATACACATATGAATATATATATACCACCACCATCCAACCTTCAGGAACCCGAGACCACTGCCACAGACACCCACCGTGACCCCTTACGCGTGGGCGGCCCGCCACAGCCGTAAGGCACGTTGTAGCCCGTTCTGGGGCCCCAGGACCCACATGTTTATGCCCACCACGGACAACTGACAACAATATCTGACCAAATTACTATGGTCACCGGGAAGGCCGTCCGCAGCCGTAGAAAATCCCACTTAACATCTCTGATGAGGTTCCGGGAAGCCCTAAGACAGAGGTCATTGCCCCCGACGTGCAACAGAAGCACGTCCGGCGGCCTGTCCAAACGAGCATAATGATGGATCTCCGGCATGACCCTGGACCAGAGCATGCCTGGGATCCCGATCCAACGCACCGTAGCCTCCCCCCAATGAAAGCCCATTTGCCTGCCTTCTGGCCTGAGCAATGCCCGTTTTGCCCCCCAGTGTACGTAGGAATGGCCCAGGATCCACATCAAACACACCGGGCCTAAAAGAAAAGAACACAAAAGACATAGATACAGACACAAGGCAACACACGTATGTCCCAACGCACACCCCCAGAAGAACCCCACAGAACGCAAACAATGAGGAGTAACACAGAGGGAAGATCCCCCCCTCCTGACCCTACAACATGCGAGGGCGAACGTAGAGCCTAAACCGCTGGGACTCCCAGAGACCAATCCGCTGCAGGATCTCATCGCTCAGCCCCCAACGGGAAGCTTTGGTCGCTGCCCAATTCTGAAAGAATAGGAGGAATAATCAGCAGCATCGAACTCCCCGGCCCCCAGGCAACGTTTGAACACCGCACCAAACTGATACCTGGACAAGGGCAACCCAGTTTTGTGAACCAGCAGAGGACCCGCCCCAGGAGGCCGCAACACCAACCACTCCTGGAGCACCTGTACCGGGCATAGACCCAGTCCGGGAACCCTACCCAGTACCACATTAGTACATTTACCCAACTGGTCGGTTTTCGACTTCCGAATAACCAACGTGACAGAGTCCCCGTGCCCCCTTACATCCGAGACATCCAAACCTCCCGCCACTGACTTCGAAGGGCTAACCAATTCACACACCCTCAATGCCCCAAAAAACGCTAACACAAAAGCCGTGCGAAACAACTGAACCTCAAACGGAGAAACACACACCCGGGGTAACACCCCCACTAGAACTTCCAACATTGCCAAGGACACCGGCCGCCTGGAATCAGGCTTCACGCGCCCCACAACCCCTTGCGCACTACAAATGCCTTTGTGACATCCTCAACCCCCCTAAGCGAAACAAGAACGCTAAACCCGCCATTTTGATGTGCAAAGACGCAACCGACACCCCTTGCTCACAATTACGCTCCAGAAAATATAACACATGGAGCCTGTCCTCCGCAGAGATACCAACCCCAAGAACACCCACCAGTTCGTACCACTCCCACCACACACGCTCATACGACCCCCAGGTAGATTCCGCAACAGACCTCCGAACCAACGCCATCACCGTTTCAACATGAGATCCCACAAGCCACCCGGGCAAGGAACCCCGCACTGCTCCGCCTCCGGAGCCAGCAGCGGAAATCTGTCCCACTGTAAACGAGAGAGCGCATCAGCCACCTCATTAACCACCCCAGGGATATGCACAGCACACACCACAATGTTCAATTCCAAACATCTAAGCACTAAATAGCGTAACAAACGCACCACTGACAAAGACGATGCCGTCAAAGAGTTGATTGCCTGCACAACCCCTAGGTTATCACAATGGAAACAAACCCTCCAGTTCTGAAACTCCCCTCCCCCAAAGCTCCACCGCTAACACTATAGGGAACAACTCCAGCAGCATCAAATTCCTGATCAACGCCGACTCCGCCAATGCCTCTGGCCACCTGTCAGCACACCACCTCCCTTGGAAATAGGCCGCAAACCCCACCGACCCTGCCGCATCAGTAAAGAGCTCCAAGTCTCTTGCCTGCACCACAGGTTCCATCCAAAATGACCGCCCATTATAGTTCTCTAGAAACATATCCCAAACTCGCAAATCGTCCCTGTGTTCCCGGCCCAAACGAATGAAATGATGCGGGGCCCTGACCCCAGCTGTGGCAGCCGCCAAACGTCTGCAGAACACCCTACCCATAGGCATGATCCGGCAAGCAAATTTGAGCTTACCCAACACCGATTGCAAATCCTTCAACTGCACTTTCGAACTACGGTCCACGGACGCCACTGACTCCCGGAGATCAGCTAGCTTGTCACCCGGAAGCCTGCATTCCATCTTAACCCTATCAATAACTATACCTAAAAATGTTAACACCGTCACAGGCCCCTTCGTCTTGTCCTGTGCAAGTGGAACACCAAAAACCTTGAAAATATGCTGAATGGTGGACAACAAAATAAGACAGGTCTGGTCATCCGACGGACCTATCACCAGGAAATCATCTAAATAATGCAAAATCGAGCCGAGGCCCGACAAATCCTTGACCACCCATTTAAAAAAAGAACTGAACAATTCGAAATAAGAACAGGAAATCGCGCAACCCATAGGCAAACATCTGTCCACAAAATAATCCCCCTCCCAACAACACCCCAACAGTCTGACACTATCCGGGTGCAGCGGCAGCAGGCGAAACGCCGACTCAATGTCAGTCTTCGCCATGAGTGCACCCCTCCCAAACCACTGCACCCAGCGCACAGCCTCATCAAAGGATGCATAAGACACTGTGCACAGGGCAGGATCGATCGCATCATTCACAGAGCCACAAGTGATGAATGAGCCTAAACTGATTCGGCTCATGCTTAGGCACCACCCCAATGGCGAAACCACCAAGTCCCCCAGCGGCAGCTCCGAAAACGGACCCGCCATCCTGCCCAAGCTCACTTTCTTCCGCAGCTTACCAGAAACCACCTCCGGATGCTCATACGCCGAACGTAGGTTGGCCGCGGCGGGGGGGGGATCATAGTCAATTCACTAGGAATAAGGAACCCCTCCTTAAAGCCCAACCACAGTGCCCGTGCCGCCCCCCAATTCAGATACCTACTTAGATAGGGCACCATTTATTCCACTCTCACCAGCGTCCTCCCTTTTTCCAGCGCCGTTCTGCTTTTTACCTTTCCTGAAACACTTGGACAATAGATGGGCCCCCCCACAGCCGGAACACTCGTGTCGGAAACAACAGGAGCCCCCGAACTTACACGTGCCCTTGTTGAATTGCCAGCAGAACCCTTTTCACTTTCCGTCCGACGGCAAAGAGGCTCGGACACCCCAGCCCCCCCTGAAAGTGCTGCGAACCGGCCCTGGCCTGCGTCATGTGCCTCATCCACACGCCAATATCCTTCTGATCCCATCGCAAGGATGGTCTCACCGCCTTCCGTTGCCTGAACTGCTCGTCATAGCGCAGCCACGCCACCCCTCCATACACCCTCTGAGCCTCGCTAATGGAGTCAATATAGCAGAATAACCCCAAACAAGTCTCAGGGGCCTTTTCCCCAATAACACTAGCCAATATGTAGAACGCCTGCGCCCAATTGGCAAATGTCCGAGGGATGAGGCGATACCGCCGCTTCTCCTCTTCCTCCTTTTTGCTCTCTTCCGGCTTAAACTTTATCCAAATTAAACTTCTCGAGCGGCAGCAACGAGAAGATCTCCACGTACTCACCCTTCCAAATCCGCTCCCTCACTTCCGGCTTCAAGTGGGAACCCAGGGGCCCCTCATAGCAGATGTATACCTCACACCGTTCTGCATCCGCCAAACGAACCCTGTCCGCCGTCAACCCTGCCGTGGGACCCCCGCCTATACTCACCTAAAAAGCTGCAGCCACCACCGGGGGAACGACACTCGACCCCGCACTCACTTGGGACGCCTGCACAGGGGTAGAAGACAACCCAGGGGTACCCGTACTCACCTGAGAAGCATCAGCCACCGGCGGAACTACGCCTACACCTGCTCCCCCAGTAGAAGTAGCCGTCACTGGAGCAGAAATAGCCCCGGGAGCCCCCGGAGGCTGCTGCAGACCAACCTGCACCCCCCCCCATTGAGACCGGCAGGGACAGAGCACCCGCCTGCCCACCCCTCCCACCAGCCAAGCCGTCACCGGCGGCACCCGGGGGAACTGCCACAGTTCCCCCACTTGCCATATACACCCCTGTAACAGACGCCACCAGCTGCTGCAGAAAAACCGCACCAGCACCAGAGACCCCACCCCCCACTCCCGTCATCAAACCAACACCCGCCGGCACCACCGGCGCCGACACGGAACCACCCCCTACCGTATACCCAGACACTGCTGCGAGGGGAAGACACACACACAAAACAGTAACAGGAGCAGAAACAGTGAAAGGAAAAGAAGGTGACTTACCCGGCTGCCCAGGGGAAACCGACCGACCAGCCGCCACACCGGATCCACGCTGAAGCCCCGACGGGCCCGCCACCGCTCCAGGACCGTCCGAGTCCATGTCTGATAGTTCTCCCTGAGAACGCTGGTCCCCCTGATCGACAGGGGATGCTGTAGCCACCGACTGTGCTGGGGGGCCACCGGCCGTGACATCACCCGGAGCCCGTCCGTCCTCCCGTCTCTCGATCGCCATCCTCCCACGCGGGGCCCTCTGCTTGCCAGCAGATGCCACACTGTAGCTGTCGCCGTCACCCCTGTCTGGACCTCTGCTTCTCCCCGGATTGACCAAGGCCGCCCTGGAGGAGGGGCCCATGGCCGCTTTGGCAGGTCTCCCGCGCCGGGTGGTGCCCTACCGGGCGAAAGGCCCAGCACGCGCCACCGTTTGTTCCATTTCCACCGCTGCAGGCCTGGGAGGGGAAGGGGACTTCACACTCCTGGCCGGGTCCCGCCTAGGCCGGGGATTCCTCCCGGTGTCCCCAGCAGACCCAGACGCAGGGCGCTTGCCACTGGGACCCGGAGGGTCCATGATCGGGCTCCCTAATTGGCGGCACGCCCTGGATGCGGCCTCCGGACTATAGTGCACCGGAGGCCGCGACCTCCGAGCGCGCTGCGGTGAAGGGGGGCGGGGGGCTGGTCAGCCGACCTACCTTCCCTTGTCCCCGGCAGCATCTCAGCAAGCTGCTCAGAGAACCACTGTGGCCCATGCTCGAGGGCTTCAGAGCGCAACCGCACAAGCAGGCCGTCCAGGATCTCCATAGCAGGGGGGAAATCACACAGAAATTGTGCACTGTGTGTTCCTCTCCTGCTTTCTGCACAAGAATACCAGGCTCCGCCCCCCTGTAATATATAAGATCCCAGCATGGTGACCAAAACCCCACCAGGGCTAATACTGCACCCGGCCCTACATCACTTCCTGTGCACCATAACACAGCGTCCCCCCAATCATGCGGCCCTGCGCTGAGGTTCCCTTTAGCTCTGGGACTTTCTTTAGAAAAGGCAAGACTAGACTGACTAATGAATTCTATTAAAAATACAAATCTAACAAGAATTGGGCAATGAAATATAACTAATCCACAAATGTATAAATAATTGCAAATACAATCAAAATAAAGAATAACTTAGTGGAAATAACACATTACATTTTTACTGCTAATGCAGAAGTTATGTCAAGGAAAAATGCATCTTGTAAGTCAGTGACCTGAGTAATGCTTTGAGTCCTTATCATTCATTAGTTTTCTCGGTTCACTCTTCCAACCTCTGCAGTAGCTGCCTGCTGGATCAAATGGGCCAGTCAAACAAGACAGAAAAAACATCCACCCTGAAGCTTTGAGCACATCATTGCTCAGCCCATGGCTAGTAATTACACGCATGGGAGGTTGAACGTGCCTGGCAGCTTGTGTCCTTATTGTTGGAAAGAGAGAATTACAAGAACCAAAGGACAGCAAAAATGCTTCACTTGGCCATGTCCTTCGGCACAGCAAAGCGAAAGCACACGTCCATCAGCTTCACATATTAGGCTTACAATATTAGGAACTAGGTGGGAAAATCAGCAATGTGCATTATAGCAAGCACACTTAGCAGATACATGCTTTAATTTGCATGGAAATGGTCCATCCAATTCATATAACCCTTTTGCCTTTAGTAGTACTCGATGACAACTCAAATTCACTCTGCAATCCTGCAGCAGAAATAAAACTGCTACTGCAGAGGCTTTCAAATGAGGTGTATGACAGGCATCAAAACACAATTCCATTTCTAGCCATTACAGTCATGATTCGGATCCTTATCTGAAAAAAATAGTCTAATTATATCAGGAAACCTTTCAAAGCAAGGGAAGTCATTTTACAGAGCCTATTAAAAAAAAAGGTATGCAGTTATAGTAGTGGGCCCACATTCAAAATAATCCACTGCAGTGCTGCTATTTTATAAGGTCTCTTGCACACAAATGTAATAATTTACTGATGTTTATATGAAGGATCTTGCTGGCATACCGATCCTGAGGGAAAATAATGCAAGTTATGTTGCATAAAGACCTTGCATATACAAGCAAAAAGGTCTTCTTCAACCTCATCTAGCTGCCATTGTTTCAATTTACATGTTTATTCTAGTATGTACTTGTGCATACCCATACGTTATTGCATCAAATGTAACATTTGAAATGTCTTTTTTACGGCTCTAAAGCATAGCTCCCAACTGTCCCTGATTTCAAGGGACTCTCCCTGATTTGGAGCAATGTCCCTCTGTCCCTCATTCCTCCCTCATTTTGGTCTGATCTGTATAGATGTATATAAAATGCACTTTTTACCTATCAAAAGGTGGTTTCCAGTGCTAAACCTTTTATCTGATTTCTAAATTGCGCATTTGTAAATTCCAAAAGCCAATATAAAGGAATAGTAGTGGTAAAAAAGCACTTGTGGGTTTAACCAATCTTGTTTTTTTGTACAAATCTCCTTTAAGGGGGCGTGGCAAGGGGTGTGTCTTATGCCTGCATACTTTTGCTTATAGGTGTCCCTCATTTCCATCTCAAAAAGTTGGGAGGTATGTCTAAAGGCATTGCTGCATTTGCAGCTTTTTATGCAGCTGTATGTACTGACATATAGACAACATTGCACCCATGTTAGTTAATAAAACTAGGGGTAGTTGATCCAGTGAATATCCAATGGCCTTCTAAAGGATCAGGAATGATTTTTTTTCCTGCACTGGAGTGAATTAAATCATGCTGAGAGTTGTCCCTGCCTGATCTGCAGTTATTAACCCCTTGACACTGGCCGCACACATATATGTGGCCGCTAAGTGGGCCTTAACACTGAGCGGCTGTAAATATGCGGCCTGTTAAAAAAACAACGTTCTGCGCTGAGAGCGTGCTCCCAGCACGATTGCTGGTGGGTACCGAAAGCACCTGATGCATACTTAGACATGTGCATTCGTTTTCGTCCGAATGCATTTTCACCCGAATTTCGGGGATTTTCGCGTTCGTTTTGTAGCGGGTAGTTACATTTAGGGGAGGCATCTGAGTGATAAATGGCTCAGATGCAGCAATTGTTAGGGTTCATGGACCAATTTATGCCAGTGGAGGATGCAAGGCTGTCCAGTTCCCTGCGGCCTGTAGGTGGTGCTGTCGCCATAGGCCGGGGTTGAACCACCATTGCAAGTCTGTACATTTTTGTTCTCTTGCAGCAGTAGTACAGCAGGGCGGGGAACCTGCTGTGCATGCTGGGAGAGGGGATAAAAGGGGCAGACATCTTCCGCTCAAGGTCCGTGCCCAGGCCCCTTCAGCCTGGGTGTGAGTGCTGGTGGTCTCCGGGCGCCCTCGGCCCGGGGATGGAGCTGCGATTCCACCCCAGACACCTTTAGTCTGGGGTGAGGTACTCTCTGGAGGCCTGGGGCCCAGTACCTTCGACTGGGTCCCACGAGGGATGGAGGATTCCTAGGGTGTCCTCCGGTATTGGACACCCGAATCTCGGGCGAGGGGGACCAGAGAAGTGACCTTCCTGGAGATCCAGCGCAGCATTGGCTGGTGATGGCGGAGGCCTCTGGTGACCGTCCAGATGGATGACTCCCCTGACAGGGGCCGCATCTCAAGAAGGTAGTCCACGTTCTCATGGTCGGTGGCAGCGACCCAACTGAAACCCAAGTCAGTGGCAGAGACTTAAAATTCTATTTCTCCCGGTCGGTGGCAGCGACCACCCTCACGGTCGGTGGCAGCGACCATGCGCCAAGCCTGTTTGCGCATCCTGAAACAGGAGAGTAACAAGTTCATGTTTGTGCCTGGACCTTCCTCACCACCTTGTCTGTTCGTTGTCTAACCAGTCTGCTCTCAAAGGACTATTTATTGCTCTAAAAGAATAAATAAGTGTTGGACTTTCTATGGTGTGGAACTTGGCTTTCTGGGAGTTAAAGGATCATCCTCAAAGGGAGCTTTGGCTCTGGATGGGGCACAGACCCGAAGGTAATTGGGTATAGCTCACACCTCTACACACTGGAGGATGTGAGTTGGTGGTGCGTCACACTCTCCTCCCTGGTCCCCTAGACGAGAGCCATTGACATTGACAGAGAAGGAGGGAGTGAGAGGTGAGGTCGCTACATTTTAACAAACGATAACGAACACGCAGAATCCGAAATCTGAAAGATCCAACATAAAAAATGCTTTATTTTAGTTTTGTTGCAACAACAGTTTGATACAGATAGAATATTTGACAATAGCGATCTGTGTCTATCCAACCTGCGGTTGAATGTGCCTAACCTAACTTTATTAGTCCAAGATTATTCGACATAGAGAGAAAACATTCGACAATATAGAGACATGAAAATTCGACAAAGCAGCTAAAAACATTTGATCGCCGTGAGCGGACATTTATGGTCAAATGCTCCGCCCATAGGCTATAGAAGAATTCTAATGTTGGTTGACTAGTAATAATAATTAATAAATATAATTACTACTAGTCATACAACATTAGAATTCTACTATAGCTTGTAGGCAGAGCATTCGACCGGAAATGTACGATTGCGGCGTCGTACAGTTTAGCTGCTTTGTCAAAATCTTCTTAGAACATTCGGACGGCACCATAAGCCTTCAATTGACAGATTCGACCTTAATTAATTCGGATTTTTGGACGAATGCATTTTTTAACAGAACTAAATAAATAAAAACGAATTTCAGGAGTAACTAAATAAATTAATTTTTTGGACGAAAACGAAATTCCGAAACAAAATATTTCAGTATGCACATGTCTATGCAGCATACTTGCAATTGGGAATTATGATCAAGTGACCACTTTGACAGCCAATCACAACAGGCACATGGTCAGAAGCCCTGCCCCGCCTCCAGGCATCTGAAACCCCTTAAAGGGCCAGGAGACGCCAGCGCCAAGGGGTTAAACAGGTGTATCTCAAGTAACCAGCACACATACAGTTAACAAGTGGGTCTTTAACACATTGGCGTATGAAGACATCAGAGTGGAGTAGAGTAATGTGAAGACACAAGTAGTTGCCAAGAGTAACTACTTGTAACAAGGAGCCTGTCGATAGCGTGTACCTGTTATAGGTGGCACTGCCTCTGGCAGCTAAGGAGATGTTGTAGGCACTCCTTCCGCCAGAAGTCTGTCTCCCATAGCAAAGGGAGTGGATTGCACTGCAGAGGTTCCCCCATCCTGTACAGAGATACGGAAGTCCAAGAGTTAAGTTGAATGCACATGTGGAGCCCGTGCAGAAGGCACGGCCGGGCCCACTCCACTACGTGGGAGAAGTAGTGGAAAACGCTAGACAGGTGGTTGTGGATATTGGCTCAGCGTGTCCCTCCAAAATCCAAGTTACTGTGAAGGTGCACCTTGTCTCGGAGTTGAGTGGAGAACAGTTGCAGTGCAGTGCACATGGTGTACATTCATCTCTAGATGTAGAGGTCCGCCTTAAGGTTGAGTATTCCCCCACGACACCATCAACATTGTCCCAAGGTATCAAGAGAAATGACACAACGTAAATGTACTGTGTGTGTAAAGCAGTGTTTCTCAACTTTTTTCCATCAAAGCACCCTTTAAAATTCCGCACAATCTCGCAGCACCTCATTCTAAAATTTAAACTAAACGAATAGTTTTACATAATACAGCAACATCCACATGCGTAGGACACCCAACATTAGAGGTGATTTATTCTCTCAGAGCAAACACACCTTTACACACTGGCACTGATTAGTATTTCAATGTTTCTCTTCTCCCTCAGTTTCTTTCCCTTACTCAGCTAATTTGACCCCAGTGTTGACTAAGAGTGGAAGAGGAGCAGGTGCCCGACATCCTCCTTAACAACCAATGTCATTTTTCGAACCCCTGTTGTCAAACGGTTACCTTAGTTTGTCAAAGATACTCTCAATCTCCTTAAACACATTGAAGTTTTGGCGGTGCCTTCCGACGCCCTGCTTGTGACATTGGATGTGGAGGCTCTATGCTCCAGCATCCCTCACGAGCAGGGTGTTGAGACGGCGCGTACATTCCTTAAAGAACAAGACCACCATCTGTGGCCTCTCAGTGAGTTCATCCTTAAACTTTTCTTTTTCATTTTAACTCACAATTGGTTTACTTTTAACGGTTCCCACTACCTCTAGGTACAGGGCATGGCCATGGGCAGTTGTTGCGCACCGGCCAACGCGAACCTGCACCTGGGAGGGTGGGAATGTGACATTTTTTCCAATGACGATTTGGCCAACCACACGACACCAGTCATGCGTTGGTGTGGTTAAGATATATTGACAATCTTTTTATTGTATGGACTAGTACTCAAGCAGCACTCAACCAGTTTGTTGATTTACTGAATAACAATACCTACAATCTTAAATTTACTGTAAATAGCCACCCACGATCAATTTATTTTCTAGATCTAGAGATCTTTAAAGATACTGATAATTGTTTGGCCACTTTGAAAAGAGACTGCAGGAAACACCATCCTGCATTCTTCCAGTGCATACCCAACCTCACTGATTTGCAGCATTTCATATGCACAATATGTTAGACTGCGCAGAAATTGTACACATGACAGAGATTTCAAACACCATGCCGACTTGCTCAGAGAACGTTTGCTCCTACGGGGCGATTCCAAATCGCTCTTTCGCAAAGTCTACAATAAGGCACTCCTACAATCTAGGAATGCATTACTCTACAATACCAGAACTAAGTCCGACCCCAGTGAAATTCATCACACAATATTCCGATCAACAATACCAAGTTAGAGACGTGTTGGCCAAACATTGGCATATTTTATCTGATGACCCGATTTTGGGGAAATATATTGGTGAACGCCCTGAAATTGTGTTCAAACGTGCTACATCTTTGAGTGACAAACTTATCAGTACCGACTATGCCCCTACTAATGGTAAACATATGCAAGACAGAGGCATCTCCAGATGTGGCCACTGTACCTTCTGCCCGTGGGTCTCTATGGGTCGGAGGTTCACACTACCCAATGGAGAGACCTTCTCTCCATATTTTAATTATTGTTTACCTGATGACATGCCAGTGTGGTGCATTTTATGTTGGCAAAACCATCCGCCAACTATGCCTCTTGTTGAGGTGATCCATGGCTTGGTGATGCTGTTAGGCCTGTTGTTTCTCGGATTAGCAATTTACTTGCTCACCACTAGATGTCCTCTTGTTCTAGACCTCACAACGGCCCCATGCTTTCGCTGGTAATATTGGAGGTACATCTAGAGGGAGCATTTGCTGTATGGCATTCCTTGTGGATGCTCGCTCTCACTCATTCTATCCAATGACGGCCGCTCTGTGGTGAGCATGCGCGATCGGGTTGATGTGCGCACGCACCCTGTTCTGGCCGGGTCAGGTGATGCGGCGGTTCGCGCCGCACACCTGATTGGGGCGTGCATTTAAGACTGTGAGTAACAGCCTCACTTTATGGCACCACCCCCATCCGTGGACTCCTTTACCCGGATCATCCATGTTGCACTGCTACCACTGGTATGTCATGTCACCTATGTGAGACACTACTTGCGGGGACTTTTTATCTTCATTGCTAGCTTTCCATACTAGCTCCTTACAGCTGTTATGTTTATCTTTTCCTCATAGATGCAATGTTACTCCATTCCTTGTCTTTCGTTTTTTGATGCTGTTTGAAGGAGATCCGTCTATTTATTAGGCTAGTTTGTGCTGTGACCAGTCATATCTGTTGGAAACATTCAGTGCCAGCATTCTTTGATAATGTTATCCCCTTTTTGGTTCACTACCAGGTAAGAGTAAGTACATGGCCGGTTTACTAACCTGGTCTTATTCCCTCTGTGTTTCCGTGTGCTGGATTACTATTGCTATATATTATAAACTTCCCCTCCATTATGTCTAGATGCTAGGATCACCTATTCCAAATTACAGCTCACCAAGACATTGGAAGGTTCAGCCCCACACTACATGGGAACTATTCCCTGCTTGTAGATATACAATTAATGACTCCAAATTGGTAAGGAGTTGCTTGCTTTGTTTTTCCTAACAAAAACTCTAGGTGATGGGGGTTTTCTGCCAATCCTTGGTGCCTATTTCTTATCTTGGTGGCTCGATTCAGTTATGGTAGAGATGGTTTGCATCTATACCTATTTTTTCAGTTTTTTCCTTTGTTTATGAAACAGATTGTGACAGACTTGGCTATTATATATATTCTTACCTTTTCTATCTGCCACGTCCTCACATCACACTTGTTGTGCACTCCACAAAGCGGCTCTTTTCTGGCACTTACCATCTGTGCGTTTTTTTGGGGTTTCGCCAATGCTATATGAAATGCTAAATTTTAAACCAGATAATGTGTTTTATATAATGTATGGTATATACAAACTAAATTTTGGTCTTTCCATTTTCAGAAAATTACAATAGCTCCTAAAGAAGCGATTCTCGCGAAACATGTAGAGCAAATATTGTCACAATACAGTTTATAATCACACAGGTTCTATGTAATGTGTGTTGACTCTGTTGACCAAATTTTGGAGCGCTTTTTAGTCGCTACTGTAGTCCATCTACAGCCTTTTATATTTATGTTGTGTTTTTTTATTTCCTTTTTTGAACTATGTATTACATTTTGAATAAAATTATTTGTTCAATTTTATAATTGGTGCCTAGAAAGTCAATTTTTTCTCTTTCCAACATATTCCAATGTCATTGGTTGTTAGGACAAAGATGGCTAGAAGGTTAAAATGGTGCACAATGTAAACCTGTGGCTTGATGTAACGAATAGGCAGGCTTGATCCACCTGCTAGCTTGTACACAATTTTTGAGCAAGTTCTAGGCATTTTGCCAAGGCCCCCCCCCCCCCCCCAGAAGACACCTGAGGGCACCCCAGGGAAACCTGGTTGAAAAAGGCTGGTTTAAAGTGTAAAGTGACCCTGTAAAAGTACTTAAAGTAGCCTCTATTGGTTGAACTAGATGAACATATGTCTTTTCTCAACCTAACTATGTAACTATGTTTCCAGGTCCCGAAAAGACCCCACTTATGGTTACTAGCACATCGTTTTTTGTTTTTCGCCCGTGTGCAAGAAGCCTAAAAGCTTTCAGAGATAGTAAATCCTGCACAATATTCCACTGGCAAATGCCAACTAGAATGTCTTCACTATTCACTAAACTAGTAGTGCTGGTTCTTTTATATTTTAAGTCAGCTACAAGTCCTAATCTGCATCTGGCCCTTGAGACTCCTGTGCATTATAATTTTCATTCGGCATTACAGAATGCATTGAAAGAAAAGAATGAGATTAAGTATAATGCTATCTGTTATATGTGCTGGCATTTTCCAACAGTATACTGCAATGTCTTTGATATTTATTAGTCTGTCAGGCAAAGGAATGGGAAGACAAGGAGCATGGAGAAAATAAAAAAGTGGAAGGTTAAGAGGTTACTAAGAAGAGGATAGAGCATCTAATGCGGCAATGAATGAAATGATAAGTGGCTGCGAGACAGGGTTATAGGAGAATTAAGAAGGAGATTTATGGGGAGAACACAGAAAAAAAAAGCACGAGATAGGCAATCATGGAATAGGCCTACTATGAAGAGAATACAGGAGATAGAGATAAAAGGAGAGAATGTAACAGATGGAAGTGAGCACAGAAGTAGTTGGGAAAAAAAGATAATGAGTGAGAAGAGATGAGAAGATAGGAAGTGTGACAAGGAAGAGACAGATGAAAGACTTATAGTGATAAGAAATGAACATTTGTGAATTAATGGAAAAAGGAGGTAGAGGCCTAAAGATGAAGGATGGAAAATAAAGACAATCATTATGTAAAATTAACATTCAGGAGAGGTCCTTTCAGTAAGCAGGCCGCAGGATACGCAGCTAGCTAGCTAAACATCAAAGAATGAATGTGCTGCCTCAGCCGAGCTAGGAGAGCGATGTGCAAGATCCATCGATTTCTGAGAAAACCTTACGCGGTTTACATTGATCACGCCGGTCTCCTTCCATGCTGTGTCAACTCAGTTGCCTATTGCCAGGAGGTTGTGTGCCATGCAATACTCATCCGCAGAATGGGCAGCAGGACTAACAGAGGGATGCCATCAATAGGACTATCAGACGCAATCATCAAGGGCTAATTAAAGGTAAAACACTGCAATGTTTTCCGCCTGTATGAGATTTAAAACATGTGCAATGTTTAATTATTTTGCACCATTTGATTCAGATGACTAAGCAGACAGATTGACAGCACTACCATTACACTGGGAAAAATAGCAGTAAATTAATATGTAGCATGAAGACTTTGCTTGTTTATAGAAGAGATTCTGCTTGTATTATTTTTGAAAGATTGTACCTGCACATAAACCTTTTCAGTAATAATAGACAGTGGCTACTGTCAAATGGGTAAGGCTGGCACAAGCCAGATGGACTGGTAAGCTAGAGAGCAACTATGTAAACAACCCAATGCCTAAACCATAAATCTATGCTCCAGTTAAACTTAGCCTGCAGATTGGCTTTAAATTTCATCCATATCATGCACCTGGCTACACTACTAGCAAGGCAAAAAAACAAAAAAAAACAAACACACTTAGTACACCTCTGGAATACATACCAATTTCTCGATGTTTTATCCGTTAAACATGCTGTGAATATGAAAATATTGTGCCAGAAATATACAGTGTCATTTAATAAAGCAGTAACATTCCCTTTCTGACTGTATGGCCCCTTTAACATGGCTTGCACCTAGTTCATAATAGCCTTGTGCTAGTTTTGGTACCAACATGTGCGCCAGATTCAGATAGCTCTTACCACTGCCACTTTTATAATTTAGCAGTATGGCTAAAAGAATTACTGCCAGCTTGCAAATAGGCAAACTGGCAGTAATTAAGACCAACTCAAAGTTGGTGTACAGTTGGATGGGAGAGTTGTATGTTCATCACGTTATCCATATATTCAAATATTGGATAAAAGTATGCTTCATTAAAAACCAAAACGAAACATTACCAGCGCTTTAAAGGAATAAAAAATCCCAGTATTGATATGCATTCATATCCTGCAGAAATAAAAATGGAATGAAATCTCTAAAGTCCCATCCGTTCAGCACAGAGCAAAACAAATTAGGTATTGATAAAAGAAAATCCTAAGTCTCTGCGGATGCCCAAATAATAATCCTTCACACTCTGTTATCTCTGTCAGTAAGGCAGTAACAACAATGAATAGCAGACTAGTTGCTCGATCCCAGCTGGTGATATTGATTGAGAACACATTCACGCCGACGGCGACGACGGGAAGACCGGCTCCTCCACTAGCAAAAGAGCTAAAGAAGTTAGTGGAGGGGCAGGCAGAAGGACGACGGAGAGCCGGACGAGACAACGGAGAAGACCGGGCCTCCCTTAGCAAAAGAGCTAAAAAGAAGTTAGCGGAGGCCCGGCAGAAGAAAGAACCGGAGAGCGCAGCGACGACACCGGAGACCCCCGAAGTCGGAAGAAGACCCCCGGAGCTGTGCAATAAAATACTTTAAAAAGCTGTGTGGTTTTTTTATTGCAATTTTTTTCCACCAGGTGAATGGGTAGGGGTACGATGTACCCCATACTCATTCACATAGGGTGGGGGGGCCGGGATCCGGGGGCCCCTTTATTAAAGGGGGCTCCCGGATTCCGATAAGCCCCCCGCCCGCAGACCCCGACAACCAACGGCCAGGGTTGTCGGGAAGAGGCCCTGTCCTCATCAACATGGGGGCAGGGTGCTCTGGGGTGGGGGGGCCGCAGGTCGCACCCCTGCCCCAGAGCACCAAACCCCCCATGTTGAGGGCATGCGGCCTGGTACGGTTCAGGAGGGAGGGGGGCCGCTCTCTCGTCTCCCCCTCTTCCCCTGTGGCCGGCCAGGTTGTGTGCTCGGATAAGGGTCTGGTTTGGATTTTGGGGGGACCCCCACGCCGTTTTTCCGGCGTAGGGGTGCCCCTTCAAATCCAGACCAGACCCAAGGGCCTGGTATGCCTCTGGAGGGGGAACCCATGCCGGTTTTTTATTTAAAATTTGGCCTGGAGTTCCCCCTCAAGAGCAGTACAGCACTAGTCGCATGCCAAAGTCGGATCATGCAAGACTGTGGTCCGACTTTGATCCGACTTCAATGATAGTCAATGGGCTGAAGTCAGATCAAAGTCGGACCAAAGTAGTACAGGGAGCATTTTCAAAGTCGGACCGACATGTGTCGGATCAGTTAAGACGGCTCCCATAGGGAAACATTGATTTTCACACGTCATGCGACATGAGCTCCCAATGTCGGAGCGTTTGTCGCCCCAGTGTGAACCAGGCCTGACAGCTCATAACATTCCCCTTTGGTAATCTACTCACCAGACGCCAAATAAGTATTGCCTGATAGATCCTCTCTGGATGAACCGTCAGCTCCCCTCAAGACATATAGTGGCTCCGGTCAGTGGATGGATGAGTGCAGCAGTGCGGACATGCAAGTAAACAAGGGGAAGCTCCACATAGTGTAAAACCCTTTTATTTATAACAATAAAGCCCTGCATACAAGGAATGCTTACTCAAAATAATCTTTAAAAGCGTGTCACATAGAGTGTTGCATCAGCTCACTTCAGTAAGAAGTTCCTCAAACCATACAAACTGTTCGGTGAGACCCGGGTAGATGCTTCCTCCTGTGAAACGATAGGTCGCGTGGTCACGCCCTGATGCATTTCGTGATTGGCTCACATCTTCAGAGGGCGTGGCCACACAGCGCGACTGTTCATTTAAATAGCCCAGCGGGTTTCCGACGTTTCCGCACACGTTAGCTGCTACGTCACTGCCCGGCAATCACACAGGCTAGCGGGGAAAGTCCATCTGCTGCCTACGTGTGCACTGCCCCTCGGCTGTCCTCATTGGTTAAGAGAGCCATAAGCAGGCTGTCAGTCAAAGGAACCAAAACCCTCCTCCCTGGGATGGGCCAAGAGCCATTCAGAACTGACAGTCTGCAATGTCTAATGAATGACTGAATGCGGTGTGTTCACATTATCTCCAGATTCGTTTTCAACGGCACATGAATCCCCACAAATGTGAATCCGCCCCAAGATGAATCTCGTATCTAATATACAGATTACGGTTACATCATATATAATGCCACTAACTTGAAAATGACAACTTCATTACTCATGAGCAGATGCAATCATCAAATAAAGGTGACATTCAAAACAAAATATATATAGAACAGTATTACATGGGTGCTGTCAACTGTTAAAAAGTGATATATAATAAGAGAGATATAAAATATGAATCAAACTAGAAAATTTATATTCTACTCTAGTCATTCAAAGACTCCTTTACGGGTCTAATAACATTAAAAACGATTAATAATGCATGAATGGAATAGAGTTAAGTAAAAATGTATTAAAATGAAACAAAAAAATAAAAAATACAACATTAATTTCCGTCACTTGCGTGATATCTCACGATTAATGTCTGTATTGCACTCCCATCATTCCCCTGTTAATTGCAAAGCTAATAGTTACTAATAAAACAGTTGAGGTCGAGGTCTATGTTCAAACCGTTGGGACTGAGTGTATTGGTCAGGAATAACCATTGGGTTTAACGTTTTGAAATTTCACGCACCATATTAGCTACATATTCAAATATGTTTTACACTTGCTGCTTTAGCTGCTAGGATGAAGGCTGCCCGTTTTCCAGCAAGCAAGATGCAGGCCACACTTAACTCACAGTGGGCAGAGCCTGATGGGAAACTCTGAAAGCCTAGTACCCAATTAGGTCAGCCTTTCCTGTGTTTTACAGTGGATGGCAGTGGGCAGATTTCATGGCCGCTATTCAGTCCAACAACAGCTTGGAATCTGTCCACTGCCATTTGATGTTGATTACAGGCAACACGGACCTGATGTGGAACTAGTCTCAGAATTCCCCATCAGGTTCTAGCCATCTGACACCTCAAATTCATGACAGCTGAGCCTGTTGGGTGGCACACGCTGACAGGGACATGGCCGAGGAGTTTTGCACTAGGAGTGCCGATGTCTTGTCGAGCCGGTTCCCCTATCGATATGGTTCCGGGCTCGACTGCGCAGGTGCTGCCGAACAGCTGTTAAAGCTCAAAGATTTCCGTCTGCTCAGCTTGCGCCTGCGCAGTCAAGAGGGAACCAGTGTATAAACAAACAAATCGTATTGCTCAATATCATCACATCTTATCCGCCCCTTGCCGCCCCTTGCTGTATACAGCGGCACGAAGAAGAAAGCGGCGTGTGTAACTAAGCAACGGGAGTGAGCGCATCTGCAGCTGCCGAACAGCTGTTACACCTCAGAGATTTCCATCGCCTCGGATTGCGCCTGCGCAGTCGAGCTCGGAACCATATCGATAGGAGGAACCAGCTCGGCAGAACACTGACACAGTTTTTTCAACGCACACATTCCTGAGTGGCTGTAGATGTAAGTGGGCTCTGCTGTGACCACTGGCTGGAACCAAAGACAAGCGAGAAGTATGTCACCAGCACACCAAGGATCTCCAAAACAACTCCAAAGCTTTAGTGATCGCATCATATTTACAAAAGCAAAATTTTGGAGCCTCAAGGTACCCCTTCATCAGGCATGTGACAAGTTCAGTGCAGAACAGAAAAACATTTATTTAAAGAACCGTCCACCAATTAGTGAGCTAAGAATTGGCTCTACCTCGCCCCTTGATATCATAATGACCTTATATTTATATTTAAAAGATATTACAAAACACTTTCAATGATATATTTATCAGACCAAAAGGGAGCAAATAGGAGACAGTTAATGTTAGGTTTTATACACTCTTTAAATGTCTAAATTGCCAGAATGCTGATTTTCATACAAAATAATAAAAAAAAAGAGCAAATTTCTTCATCAACATGAATGAGATGGATGGGGGAATCCCCCCTGCTGGGACATTCGCTGCAGCCACAGATCAATAAATTTTTTCCAACATATCAGTTGACTTCTGTTGGAGCAGGGAAGGCCATACACTGATTGTAATTCAACCAATCCCTGCTGAACTGCTTGAATTTCAGACTGACGCCCACTCCCGTCCTGCTCACAAACTGCATGAAAGGACATTGTGCAGCCCATAATATCTTGACAATTGGACAATAGGTTTAAAGTAAACTATGCATTCCTCTTGCTTTCCCATCTGACATTACCTGAGCACAAGACCCTCAAACTGTCCAGGTACTCATAGGACTGTCCAGGGATTTCAAGAAAATAGTAATTGTATCACCTAACTCTGGATCTATGTATGCATTTCTGGAGGGGTGATCTCATGCCCAACAGATCATGCACACATCTGGTAAATGGGACAAGATGAGTGAGAAAGTGACATGGAACACATTTTTCAGGCAAGTGTCCACTGATGTCAATTATTTTCTTCTTTCCCACCATGGGTCAATGACTTTGTATGTCTTTTCCACTGGCACCAGTGAACCAATATTTTGTCACAGTCCCCAGAGGGGAATGATGCAAGATTGCTGCATCCACCTAGATAAGTATGTTTAAAAAAAAAAGAAAGAAAAAAAAGAAACAACCCATACTTCTCTTTTATTTATGCGCTCTCTGCATTATGGTAAAAAAAAAAAAAAAAAAATGGGTTCAGCTTCCACCCCCCTCCCCCCCTAGCATCCTTTATACTTACCTGAGCCTGATCTCAATCCAGCACTGTGCCCAAGAGCAGAGTCTCCCTCTCCTCACTGGAGCTCGAGGAGGCAGCGGGCTGTCAATCCCAGTCAATGAGGAAGGAGCAGGGGGTGGGCGATAGATACACAGGGGTTGATTTACTAAAGGCAAATTGATTGTGCAGTTGAACCAGAGTTTAGTAAATGAGGTAAAGGTTCACTTTGCAAAGAGTACCCAATCACGTGCAAGGAAAATAAAAAAAAACAGCATTTTTGCTTGCGCACGATTGGATGATGGAAGTCAGCAGAGCTTCTGCTCATTTACTAAGCTCTGGCGCAACTGCTCTTGCAGAGTGCAACTGTCTATTTGTCTTTAGTAAATCAACCCCACAGAGCGCAGCTTGTGAATGGGCCTGCACGAGTGCCCCCATAGCAAGTTGCTTTGAAGACACTCATGGGGGAGTGTGGGGGGGGGGGGGGGGGTAGCCAGGAATGCTGCAGCAACTGCTCTTGCAAAATGCACAGTCTATTTGCCTTTAGTAATTTACCCAATGTGTAGCGTGGCATATTAAAATAGAAAACAGTAAACTATTGCTTGAGAATAAACCAAGTTCATCTGTTTCAGATAGTATTATGGTATCACTGACTGCACAAAGTGGGCTAACAAAATTGCTAACTAAGTATTTGATTTGAAGTAACATTTCTGAATTAAAATGGTTGCCTACTGGCTTTCTCAAGCAGAAGTGTATTTTCTATGTAATAAAAGTCATGACTTTCCTATTGGTGAAGTTTCACCTTAGCATCTACTGAATGCTTGTTGGTAGAAATGAAGACCATAGCACAAATGGCCAACTAGCCAAACATGTAGTCTGGCTCCACGTAAGTATGGTGGCAGGGCTGGCCCTACCATGGGACACGATGGTACCTCGGTCCCAGGCGGCACTTTCAAGGGGGCGGCAAACTGCCGCCCGCCCGCCAGCTAGCCCGTTCCGCTGCTTATCCGATTGCAAGCAGGGCCAGTGTTCTGCCGAGAAAGGTCCCGGCATTTTTTAAATACATGCCTTATGGTGCCAGCCTAGGGGGTGGTTGTGGCTGTGAAGACATCCCGGACGAACCACTCTATCCCCAGCCTGCAGTGCCACCCCAGCAGCTGCAGAGAGAAGATAAGGGGAGAGAGCCGGGACGAGGAGCAGCTGGCCGGAAGTGCTGCATGATCAGTGGAACCGGCTTGGGTAGATGATATGGAAGCCCTGCATCATGTAACTACGGGCTTGCCGCGATATCCGCTCCCCTCCTCCTCCTGGGCGCTCGGGGATCTGTTGTGGGAGGAAAGGCAGGCAGCAGCGCCACTTTCCTGGAGTAAAGCCACCACCTTCGCTGGCTCAGGTATAGTGGAAGCTCATTGCTGCAGCCTGCACCTATTCACAAGAAACAAAAAATGTACTCTGCTGTCAGTTTATAGTGCAGTACAGAGGGGGGAACTGATGTGTGTGGGGGGAGGGGGAACTGATATGTGTGCAGGGGGTACAGAGGGGGAACAGATGTGTGTGTGTGTGTGTGTGTGGAGGGGGGAAAACGGATGTGCAGGGGGGTACAGATGTGTGTAGGGGGGGCAGGGGGTACAGAGGGGGAACAAATATGTGGAGGGGGGAAACGGATGTGCAGGGGGGTACAGAGGGGGAACAGATATGTGTGTAGGGGGGGCAGGGGGTACAGAGGGGGAACAGATGTGTGTGTGTGTGGGGAGGGGGTAAAACGGATGTGCAGGGGGGTACAGAGGGGGAACAGATATGTGTGTGTGTGTGGAGGGGGGGAACAGATATGTGGAGGGGGGGAACGGATGTGCAGGGGGGTACAGAGGGGGAACAGATGTGTGTAGGGGGGGCAGGGGGTACAGAGGGGGAACAGATGTGTGTGTGTGTGGGGAGGGGGGGAAACGGATGTGCAGGGGGGTACAGAGGGGGAACAGATATGTGTGTGTGTGTGTGTGTGTGTGTAGGGGGACAGGTGTGAAGGGGGTACAGAGGGGGAACAGATGTGCAGGGGGGTACAGAGAGGAACTGTGTGGGGGGGTTTGAGGAGAACAGAGGTGCGGAGGGGGGGTGCAGAGGGGAACAGGCATTCAGGGTGATACAGTGATGGGGTGATCTGAGGTGGGCAGGTGAAAGAATTGTGGTGATCTGAGACCTGAAAATACAGGAATTTTGGGCGATTTGAGGTGTGGAGGTTCAAGTCCACCTTTGTAAAAAATTAAATAAATGCAGATCTTTTTGCAGGTACAAAAATGTGCATTTATTATTGTTTTTAGTAGGAACCTGTAAAGCATTGTCAGTGTATCTGTCTGCTCGTACAGACAGGCAGTTACACAGTTAGCCTGTCTGTATACTGCCCTAGCCTGTGGACCACGGCTGGCGTGAGGAAGCGAGCCAGTGCCATCCACTATTTGTCTTTGAACCGGGCCCAGAGGAACAGGTGCAAACCTGTGGACCACAGCTGCACTTCAATAAAAAAAATATAGCGATACGGCACTGCATCGATTTAACTGACAATTGCACGGTCGTATGACGTTGTACCCAAACAAAATTTATGTCCTTTATTTCCCACAAATAGAGCTTTCTGTTGGTGGTATTTTTTCATCAGTTTAAGCCAATATGTATTCTTCTATATATGTTTGATAAAAAAAAAAACACAATAAGTGTATATTGATTAGTTTGCGCAAAAGTTATAGCGTCTACAAAATAGGGGATAGATTTATGGTATTTTTATTATTATTTTTATTTATTATTATTCAGTGACATTTATACAGCAATCTGTGCTATAAAAATGCAATGATTACTGTGTAAATGTCACTGGCAGAGAAGGGGTTAAAATGTGTTCCCTGGGAGGTGTTTCTAACTGGGGGATGGGACTGACTGAAGGAGAAGAGAGATCTCTGTTCCTAATTACTAGGAACAGCAGATCTGTCTCTCCTCCCATGTCAGAATGGGGATTTGTCTGTTTAAATTGACAGATCCCCGTTCTGGCTCTCTGTGGAGCGATCGTGGGTCCTTTTATACTCCTATATACATGTATAAAGCCATGACAGGTCCTCTTTATACTCCTACATACATGTATAGAGCCATAACAGGTCCTCTTTATACTTCTACATACATGTATAGAGCCATGACAGGTCCATTTTATACTCCTATATACATGTAAAGAGCCATGACAGGTCCTCTTTATACTTATATATATATATATATATATATATATATATATATATATATATTACACACACACACACACACACACATATTTATATTCCTACATACATGTATTGAGCCATGACATGTCCTTTTATACTCCTATATACACATGTATAGAGCCCTGACGGTGACGGGTCCTTTTATACTCCTACATGCATGTATGTTGGAGCTGCACTGTGTATATTCATACAAGAGAGTTATAACTAGTGGTTGTTTTATAGTATTTTATTTGTTTTTTGCCAATTGGAATCCTGAGTCTCTTTACAAGGACCCTTCCATATTGGTGTTTTAAGATTTTGTAATAAATATAATTTCTTGATAATTTTACAGTTTCACATACTCATTTGGGTGGAGCTATTGCCCTTAAAGTCCCATTAGAGGGTTTCTCTTGCTTTTTTTACATGCATGTATAGAGCCATGACAGGTCCTCTTTATATTCCTACATACATGTATTGAGCCATGACATGTCCTTTTACACTCCTATACACACGTATAGTGCCATGACCGCTCCTCTTTATACTCCTATACATGAATAGAGCCATAACAGTTTTTTTTTTATAGAGCCAAGACAAGTCCTCTTTATACTGCTACATACATGTATAGAGCGATGACAGGTCCTCTTTATACTCCTATACATGTAAACAACCATGACAGGTCCTCTTTATACTCCTACATACTTATATAGAGCCATGACAGGTCCTCTTTATACTCCTATATACATGTATAGAGCCATGACAGGTCCTCTTTATACTCCTATATACATGTATAGAGCCATGACAGGTCCTCTTTATACTCCTATATACATGTATAGAGCCATGACAGGTCCTCTTAATTTATCATGATATAAAATTATGAATGTGGGGGCCTTTTGGTGGGCGTGATTTTTCTTTTTTTTGGGGGGGGGGGCAGCATTTAATTCTTGGTACCAGGCAGCACAATGTCTTGGACCAGCACTGTAAGGTGGGATCTTATTTTTAGGGTCTTTTAGACAGTTGAGCTGTGTTGAATCTAACCAACTAGGAAGTGTTGTCTGAGCCAGAGTGCTGGATTTAAACATGATAAAAAAAATAAAAATTAAAAAATTAAAATCCCAACAATAGTGTATGCAGGCATCCAGTAAATTTGCCTTTGTGAAAGTGCCATCCAGTACATGCAGAATAAATTTGAACAAAATAACCAAAAACACCTCTCTACCTGATACCAGGTGACCCCAAACTGCATCACATATCAACCCAATCTAGAATTAACATAACACTACTACAAAGCACTACATAAATGTCAATAGCGTTAATAGCCAGGAACGGTGTACAATTTCTGAATGTTAAGTCACTGTAAATTACTGTTGCATTACCAACAGGTCTGTAACATTTTCTACATGACTGTTCAGAGACTTCTGGTGTTTAAAATCGTAGGGCTTTTTAAGCATTGTTAGAAGCAAATGGAAAACTCAAGGTTGTTTTACTGTAATATGACTGTAATGTGACTGCTTCCTCAAGCATAAAAGGTGATATGTTGTGAAAAGTGACTGGTGTACCAAAAGTGTCAGCTCCATTCACTGTGTAATAGCAATGATGAGTAACTGTCCAATTTTATCTAGCCGACCAAGCAGAAAAACTATATGCCATGAAAGTTAAAAGGAGTTCTAAAAAAGTGATGCAGATATCCCCAGATCTCACGTCTCTACCGTGGACAGACCCGACCCACAGACCCTCTAATGACCTATTACCCCTGGTAACTTATGCCACACTACGGATCTGGGACAAATACCTCACCAGAAGTTTACTGTCCTCAAGACACTGACCCCGCACCAACGGTAGCCCAGTGGTTCGCGAGAGTGAAAGACATAGGGCAGATGGAAGATCTGACAGCGGCATTGCAGGATAAGTCTGAGGAACACAAGTCCAGATGGATACATTGGGACCTCTTCCGCTTCTCGGATGAATTCCTCCTATATACCTAATTAAGATCCTTTATCAGAGGTTTCTGCTGCCTAACTGACACTGCTGATGCCTTCTCCTGGGAGGCAACCCCTCCACCCCTCCCCCCCCTTTTTTATTTTTCCTACCTCTTCTTCACTTTTTTTTCCTGTTTCTTTTCTAATTCTTTTCAAATCAGTAAATGAAAATATGGTGTGTACAGGATAGCGTTCTCTACCCCATTTTAGACTTCCCTCTATGATGTGACGGATTTTCATAGCAATCTAGGGGTTCCCCCCCTCGGACGGGCTCGCCTTCGGTATGACCTGCCTGAGGGGTTTTCTACATGAAGATAAGAATGTTTTGTATTTCTTATTGCCTTTAATATTTGTTTTGATATTTCATGATATAGTACGGAGTAATGGTTGTACTTCAAAAGTTTTGCATTAATTGCTTGTTCTGAGAAGTTGCCTTTTTATTGTACCTGTGACACATCTTTAAATAAAGAATAAAAATAAAATTAAAAAAAAAAGACACTGACCCCCCCGCTGTTTAGGATCACATCTTTCTGTCCGTCTTTTACTACTTCCAAATTCCTCTCGTGGTGCAAACCTGATGCTCCTCTCCTGAATCATACACTTCGGGACAGAAAATGTATTCCTCTTTACCAAATACTCTCTGCCTGTCATAATCCATCTAGAGCATGGCTTGAACATAGTCAATTGACACACTTTCCAGACAGAATACCGAACATTGACGATCTGACTAGACCTCAGACAGCCTTTGAGTCATTGTTATGCCAGCCTCACAGACCGTGACACTCGTTATCTCAGATTTACCAGATTTTGTTACAGGCCTCCTACCCAGATCCACCGCCATTTCTAATGGGAACAGGAGCTAAATGTATCCCCTTATGATATGGACTGGGGCAAAACACTGGCACTCTCCTCTAAGCTGTCATTATCATCTCATGCCCAAGAACGGAATTACTGAATTGTGTCTAGGTGGTATCGCTGTCTTACTGTCCTCCATAAAATTGATCCTACCATACCAAATACGTGCTGGAGATGTTTACAGGCCCCCGGCACGGTGACGCACATATGGGGCACGTGTCTGCGCATTATCCCTTTCTGGGATAAAATACTACAGCTATATGACAAACTTGCTGGGAATAAATTCCCAAACAAACCCTACTTTCCACATTGCAGGGCTCCTATAAACAAATCAAGAAAAATTAAAATTTCTTACAGCTGCTCACTCTGTTAGCCACTCCCTGTTTAGCTGATTGGGCTTGTGAAATGGACAAGATTGAACATCTAGAACGTATTATAGCCTGGGGTGCCGATAAAAATTAATCTCATACCATTATGTGGACCATTTGGTTACACTTCCGGTTTTCCTCCGATTTTGAAGTTTTTGTAGCAGATCAAATTGACAATGTTTCCCCTGGGACTTCCCATGAGTAGATAGATGACTTCCCCCTTCCCTCGCTTACATTTCCCTTCATCCCCCTGCCCCTGTTTTTTTTTCTCTCTTCCTTCTCTCCTTGTCTTCTTCTTTTACCTTGTTTTCTGCTATTTGTAATTTTTTCCTCCTGGGCTTCTTTTTTCTTTGATCTTTAGCATTATATAACTATGGTTTTATTAATTATAGCACCACTATTATAGAACCACAATTATAGCACAGGCTAAACTTATCCTGATGTCCAACATTACCTGACTGGGGTTCTTTTGAGTTAACTTTCTATACATATTTTATGTTAACTTTACCATGCTTTAAAGACCTTTATGTTATCATAACCCTGTGATGCTTGACCTTTTATTGCAATGGTATTAATGTATTATACATCCACTGGAAATTGACTAGCAACGTCATGTTTATGTTATGTACTGTTTAAAACATAATAAAACAGATTCAACATAATAAAAGTAATTCAAGGACCTCAGTTAAAGTGGAGCTCCACCCTAAATAGCAACTTTTGCTATTTGGAACCCTCCCCCCCTCCGGTGTCACAATTGACACCTTTCAGGGGGGAGGGGGGTGAAGATACCTGTCTAAGACAGGTATTTTCACCCACATCCGGGAGTCCTGTCTCCGGGAATCTGCGGGAGTTACGTCACTTCCCGCAGACTTCCCTTGGTGTTCTGGGAGACACTCGGCTCCCAGAACACAGGAGCACCAATCAGAACGGCACAGCGCGACTCGCGCATGTGCCGTAGGGAACCGGGCATGAAGCCGCAGGGCTTCACTTCCTGGTTCCCTCAGCGAGGATGGCGGAGGGAGCAGCAGAGCGACGAGCGGTCGCTCGTCCTCTGCTGCGGACGTCGCTGGACTCCAGGACAGGTAAGTGTCCAAATATTAAAAGCCAGCAGCTGCTGTAGCTGTAGCTGCTGGCTTTAAATTTTTTTTTCCGGTGGAGCAACCCCTTTAAATAATGTAGGTTGGAATACTTAAATTAAGTAGTAGTAACATGCAACAAGTTAAAATAGCATCAACAAAGTTAATAGCCCGCCAGGGGCGGACTGACCGGTCGGTCAGTTCGGCCGTGGTCCAAGGGATCGGTTGCTAAAGGCTGCCCGCCAGCACCACCTGCTGAAACTCTCAGGGCTCCTGTGGGCCCCCAATGAGCATTTTCTTTGGGCCCACCTGGGCCCCAGTGCTGCCTCAGAGGGTAAGGGGGAGGGCGAGCGCCACTGGATCACACAGAGCGGGGATGTCTCGCCTACCCAGCAACCGCTGTCATCCGATGTCCCGCCTCCTGTGACAGATGTCACACTGGTCCAATGCCAGGGGACGTGTGACATCTATCAGGTGGGACATCTGATAGACGTCAGGTGCCAGGTGTCACAGCGGGTGTGACAGTGGCCGCCAGGTGTCACAGCGAGCGTGACAGCGGCCATCAGATGTCACAGCGGGACATCGGTGTGATCCAGCGACTCTCCTCTCTAACCCGCATGCACTGATGAGGCTGCATTGAGGGACACTGGTGGTGAGGCTGAATTCATGGGCACTGGTGGTGAGGCTGCATTCATGGGCACTGGTGGTGAGGCTGCATTATTGGGCAATGGTGAGGATACATTGATAGGCACTGGTGAGGCTGCACTGAGGGGACACTGGTGAGGCTGCATTCGTGGGCACTGATCAGGCTGCATTCATGGGCACTGGTGAGGCTGCATTCATGGGCTCTGGTGAGGTTGCATTGAGGGGCACTGGTGAGGCTGCACTGATTGGCACTTGTGAGGCTGCATTGAGGGGACACTGGTGAGACTGCATTGATGGGCACTGGTAAAACTGCATTGAGGGGCACTGGTAAAGGTTGCATTGATGGGCACTGGTGAGGCTACATTGATGGACACTGATGAGGCTGCATTGAGGGGCACTGCTGAGACTGCATTGAGGGGCACTGGTGAGGCTGCATTGATGGACACTGGTAAAGCTGTATAAATTAACACTGATTAGGCGCTGCATTGATGGGCACTGGTGAGACTGCATTAAGGGGCACTGGTGAGACTGCATTGATGGGCACTGATGAGGCTGTATTGATGGGCACTGATGGGGGATCTTTCCAACATAGACCCTCAAATGGACACAAAGTGGACCCACACACACGCACGCAATGTCATTATGTGTTGCGCTGTGCTCCTTCGCACACTGGGCCTGCTGTAAACCTTCTAGTTCTATCTTCCCGGATAGGGCAAGTCCCTCCCTCACCTCAGAAAACAGTGCCCGGAACAGCGGAAGAGTAGAGGACACACCAGCACCCTGGCCCACAGTAGGGACAGGGTGCGAGCCAGGCAGCCACCTACGCCGGAGACCCACCCACAGCAAGGTCAGGGTGCCAGCCAACCACCCACGGTGACCCACCCACAGCAGGGCCAGGGTGCCAGCTAGCCACAGTTATTATTATTATACACGATTTATATAGCACCAACAGTTTATGCAGCACTTTACAATGTATAGGGGGGGACAACACAATTATAGTACAGTTCAATACAAAAGGTACAGGAGGGCCCTGCTCGTAGAGCTTACATTCTAAAGGGAGGGGGTGATGGTACAAAAGGTAATAGCTGCAGAGAATGATCTGATGGGAGTAGGCTCTGGGACAGTTGCTAGGTGGGTGTGGGATAGGCTTCCCTGAATAAATTAGTTTTCAGGGATATCCTAAAAGGTGGACAGGGTAGGGGCTGATCGGGCACAGTTACCCACCCACACTAGGGAACCAGCCAGCCACCCACAGGAGCCAGCCAGCAACAGATGACGTGGGCTAGAAAATAATCTATGAATGTAGGTGCAACAGTTCAAGGGTACACATGACTAACTTCAAGTGTTTTAACAATTTTGCGTCCTCACCATAACTGACTGTTTGGTCCAGGCAGTTTGCTGCTTCAGTTCCCAAGCAAGCAGGATATGCCATGGAGTATGCCAAGAGTATGGCAAGAGTCTCCAGTTGTAGCTAGAACTGTGTAAATGCTCAGTAGCAAACTTGCTAGAGAAGTCCACATCTAATTCAGTTCTCATTAACCCCCTCTTCCCATATGCCCTCTGTATATACACTTTCCACAGCATGATGTCCCATGGTGTGGAAACATTAATAACATTTTTATTACAGAACTATAAGCCAGCACCTGTAGCAGCCATTAGCTCTGTTACAGTGCTCTATCAGGTAACAGCTGCTGTCAGATATGACAATAGGAAATCAATCACTATGGACATAGTTTTATTAAGTGTTAAATGTGTTGGAAAGAACAACAGCATGTGCTTTGTCAAATTATATTCAGCTTCTTCTGGAAATAATTATGACGTTCCTTCAACAAAGGTTTGGTGCGTGCATCAGAAATCATCTCCTCTGATGGGCATTATTAAATGTCAATAACACCTTGCTCTTCATTGTCCCTCAGTTAGTGATACTTGACGTCGATGTGTTTTGTCCTAGGATTGACCCTTTCTGATTGCATACATTTTATACATCAGTGGACACTGGTAAATTTGGCCTGGGCATCTAGGCATCGATGACCTAATGTTGCAGATTAAAGATGTTTCTAGGGTTTTACCCTCTGTGCATTCTGGCATGCCTACAATACAAAAATGATTTGTCTAGAGCCATTTTCCAGGTCATCTGATCTATCTTGCTAGCACTGTATGTCATTTTTAACTTGAAAGTTTGCATGTCCAAATCAAGTGGTGCAACGTGGTGATCTGCAGGTCTTGATGTAGTAGATTAATTGGTATACTGTGTTTTGGTGGCACATATAGCATACTAAAGGATAAGGAACAGTAAATAGTCTATGCAGGCGAATACTCAGTAGAGTCCAATATCAGGAATTCTCATCCATATGAATATTATATGCCATTGGTTTATGCATATAACCACTTATAGCATAACATTGGATTCCAGGTTCTTTATAAGGTGATAGCAGAAATATAAATATAAACACATTTAGAAGCAATATACTGTAGTCATCATTCCACATATTCTTGAATGAATTTTTTGAAGAACAACATTTCTATATACAAGTTTATTATTGTAGCTCTATGGGAAAATATACTGCTTTGCTAGGTAGGATTAATGGTGGAATACATGAATGCGTCATCTGCTAAGAATAATTTAATCTTGCCATTGTGGATTATTCACTATTTGAGCACCCAGTTGCTGATGTATGTATATGGTTGTTACAATTTTTTTTGTAATTCCTTTATTTACCAAATTAAGTTACAAGTCACAGTCGAAAATAACAGGATATACAATATCTCAATCAGGTAACAGATAGGTACACGGAGGTCAAACAGAATACAGCAAGCCCAGCATTGCACAAAATTTGCGGCCATAACAACCAATGCAGTTGTGAAGATAATGCTCAGTGCATCGAGCTAGGATGTCCATCGTGCATTAATAGAGAAGACCATGGCGCATACACTTTGTTGCATAAAACAGTAAAATAAACGAAAGCCCCATACACACGGTCGGACTTTTCCCTGGATTTTTGTCCGAACAGAGTTGGCCCGGGCACACCCATAGCATACACACCACAAGACTTTTCTGCAAACTTTCCCAAAACCTTTTGCATAGTGGTTTTTCTGCTCTTTACCGCCACCCTTTGGTCAACTTCTGCCATTGTTGGTTGATTTTAACATTAGTTGTTTTGTCCATCGGACAAAAGTCCTATGGTTTTCTGTACACACGGTCGGACTTTGCTCCATCGGACTTTTGTTGGCCAAAAGTTTGTCCGTTTGCAGACCCAACTTTTGTCCGATGAAAACACAAAAAAAAACAAAAAAGTTTGTCCGATGGAGCGTACACACGGTCGGATTATTGGTCCAACTTGCTCAAAATGAAGTTTGGTGGCCAAAAGTCCGACCGTGTGTATGGGGCTTTAGACAAATGCATGGTAAGACAAAGTTACTTAGATTGGAACTTTTCAATCAACTTAGTGGGAGATAAAACTCCCCTTAGAACCGGTAAACCCAGAGATGGGGCAACCTAAAAACCCATATATAGACAAGGATATGCAATATATCTGAAAAATATAACCCATCACTGAGTCCCAAAATAAAATAAAAAAGGGATGGGAGGAAAGAAAAAACAAAAAGGGGAAACAAACAGAGAGAGCAGGGAGTAGGGGGGAAAGGGGGAAAGAAGCAGATAGCAGAGAAGGTCTCTTGCCCAGGTAGTGGAGGTGAATCCAGGAAAGTTAGCTTGTTTGTGCCACCTCCTGGAGGTATGCATCAGTGTACACAAAATGATTCCATGGCCTCCAGGTCTCACGGAAGGTCTCCTCCCGGTTGTGTAAAGTAGCGGTGAGATCCTCCATATTTCTCAATTCATTCACCTTAGAGAACCACAGAGTTTTAGATGTGGGGTTTTCCGACCTCCAGCAAAGGGGGATGCATGCCTTGGCAGCGTTCAGCAGCTGAATCTTAAGAGAGGCCTTATATTTCTTAATCGGTCTGTCTGAAAGATGAAGCAGGCAGGCCGCCGGGTTTCCTTCCAGGTCAACTTCTGTCAGGTGTTTGACCTTACAGACCACCTCGCGCCAGAAAGAGGCGAGTTTGGGGCAATCCCAGAAGTTGTGCAGCAGTGTCCCTTCAGCAGTGCCGCATCGCCAGCAGACACTGGGGACATGCGGGAAGAGACGGTGTAAGACAGCAGGCACCCGGTACCATCTGGTCAAAATCTTATAGCACGTCTCCTGGGTCCTCGTGGCAATAGAAGACTTTTGGGAGAAATGGAGGATCTTCTTTCTCTGAGAATCAGTAAACTGGGTGCCTAGATCCGACTCCCATTTGGTTAGGAAGGGTGGAATAAATCCATTAGCCGGTCTGGTCAAAGAGGCATATATTATTGAGAGGCCATGGCGGACTGGTTCCTCCCGGCAACACAGGTGGTTGAAAACCACTCCAGAAATCCAGCGGAGGATCCGCAGCAGAAACCCCTGCAAAGGGAGAGAGACGGCCATCAGAACCCACAAAGTCACAAAGACGGAGTCGTCTACTCGAAACTAAACGTTTGAACTGGGGGTTCTGAAGGCCAGGCGGAAATTCCGGGTTGCCCAAGACCGGTACCATAGGGGAGGGTAGTGGTGACACCAAGGTGTGTCTAAAGGAGTCTCTGGCCACAAGGAGAGTGCTACCCAATGTGGGGTGATCGGTAAGAGACCTTGGGAGTGGTGACGAAATCCACGGCCAGCTCTTGGCTGTGTCATCAGAGTCCTCCATCTCCATGGCCACCCAATGCTTCGCCTCTGCGTGACAATGCCAGTCCACCAGCCTGGTGAGGTGTGCTGCCCTATAATAGGCTTTAACATGTGGGAGACCCACTCCACCTCAGCGATTCGCGAGATGAAGGAGTTGCAGTCTGATGCGAGACTTGCGGTAAGACCAGACAAAGTCTCTAAACACTGAATTTACCCGTTTGAAAAACACTGGAGGAAGACGAATGGGGAGTGCTTGCATCAAGTACAATACCCTTGGCAGTAATGCCATCTTGAGGGCATTGCAGCGACCGAACCACGTTAACATGAGTGAGTGCCAGTGAAGAAGATCTGCTTTGAGACAGGTAAGTAAGGGAGCAAAGTTTGCCAAATATAAAGCGGAGGGGTCAGGGGTGATATCCACACCCAAGTAGCAAATCGAGTCAGTTGCCCAATGGAAGGAGAATGTCGGGCGTAGTGATTTGATCAAGTCTTTCCCCCCCCGTGACATTCAGAGCGGACGATTTGGATACATTGATTTGAAAGAAAGAGAGAGCACCATACTCCTGCAAAGACTGGAAGAGTTTCGGAAGAGAGGTCAACGGGTCTGTTAAAAAAAAGATCAAGTCATCCGCAAATGCCGCAACCTTGTGCATCCCAGAGGCTTTCTGAAAGAAAGCGATAGCAGGGTCTGCCCTAACCATGCACAGGAAAGGCTCTAAGGTGAGTATGAAAATCAAAGGAGACAACGGGCATCCCTGACGTATGCCGTTATGAATACTAAAAAAATCTGATCTCGTCTCGTTTACCTTGACCGCGGCCATGGGGTTTGAGTAAAGGAACATTATCCAGCTCCGCATGGAGGACCGTAGACCAACATGCTCTAGAGTAGCTTGCATGAAGGACCAGTTTACCCGGTCAAAGGCTTTCTCTACGTCCGTAGACAGATGGAAATAAAGGAATTTTGGGGCAATGTACTCCCCCAGGCTCGGCCTGGGGGAGTACATTGATCTTTGGAGGAACATCTCCAAAGGAAGGGTCGGTATGAGAGAACCTGGCGGACGTGTGGCTTCCAAACATTCAATCCACAGTGTTTCCTTTTGCAGAATACGCTTATCCCAGTTCCCCCCCCCCGAGGGTCTCTAGGGACAACCTCCAAGACCAAGAACTTGACCACAGAGGTGTAAAATTTGTGGTAAAGGCCCAAATGACGAATGACCGGGGTAAGCATCTTTGCATATTGTGAGTAATACAAATTATCATATATTCGCTTTTTGAAGGGACGAAAGGTCTTCCCCACATAGAACGCCCTACACTTGCAAATCATAAGGTAGATAACCCCCTCTGTATTACATGTCGCATGGAATTGAGGATGAAAAATGTCCCCATTGGGCAACAAGAACCGTGTTCCCATTTGTACCCATGGGCAATAAGTACATTGGCCACATGTAAAAATACCTCGTGTCTGTGCCTGATTGTCAGGTTTGGGTCTATAGTTACTTGCTGTGAGTTTGTTGCCAACTGAAGTGCTTTTTCGAAACACTATCTCAGGAGTACTTCTAACGTACTTGCATAAAATAGGATCCTCACTGATCAAGTGCCAATGTTTCTCCATGCAAGTGCGGAGTGATCCATGCTGAGCAGAGTATTTTGTAATAAATTTAGTGGTGATTTGGGTTGAATCTTGTTTGGTTTGGGATACAGCAAGACAACTCTCTCTTTGCCAACAGCTTTGTTGAAGGCCCTTCTAAGGAGACTCTTACTGTAACCGCGTTTGCGTAACCGCATGCGTAATTCATTGGCTTGTGTTCTAAATTCTGCCTCATGCGTGCAATTCCTTCGTAGCCTGATGTACTAGGCATAGGGTATACTGTGTACCAAGGACAAAAATGTCCAAACCATTTTTCTTAACTTGCACCACTTCTGTGGTGAGTGTTTTCACACTTTTTCTGAATATGTTTGTTATACTACATTCTGATTATTTGATCATCTAATAAATATATTTTCTTTATAACCCAGAAGCTCCTGAGGAAGCGATGACAGTGATATTGCGAAACATGTAGAGCTCAGTTTTTAAGTCTATCATCATCTCGTGGATTCCTGTCCAATGGGCTATCTCTATTCAGTGTGATATTTGTCTAGCCGACATCACTGCAGGAAGTTATCATTTTGAGATATCCTCCTTGGAAATTCTCCACATGATCTGTTATTTTTTATATATGTTTTTTTTTGTATTCTACCAGTAGATACAATTTTGTTATTCAATGTATTCAGGTGCAATATTAAAATTTGTTACTTTTATAATTACGTGCCTATAAAGTAAATTTTTTACACACAATTCCTTATTCAATCCATGTCCTTAGTCTGCTTGTCTTTGGCAAACTGTTTGTGAGCTTTCTTCTGCATCATCTTTAAAAAAGGCTTCCTTCTGGGTTGACAGCCATGCAGACCAATTTGATGGTCTGAGCACTGACAGGCTGACCACCCACCCCTTCAACCTCTGCAGCAATGCTGGCGCCACTCATACGTCTGAGCACGTGCACTCAACTTCTTTGGTTGACCAGGCGAGGCCTGTTCTGAGTGGAACCTGTCCTGTTAAACCGCTGTATGATATTGGCCACCGTGCTGCCACCGTATCTTTTTATGTGACAACACTAAAGAAATGACACTTTACTACAATGTAAAGTAGTGAGTGTACATCTTGTATAACAGTGTAAATTTGCTGGCCACTCAAAATAACTGTGCCTGAAAAACGGACAGAAGGACTCAATTGGTCTGTTGGTGTGAAAGGGGCTTAATGCCGCGTACACACAATCGGAATTTCCGACAACAAATGTTCGATGTGAGCTTTTGGTCGGATATTCCGACCGTGTGTAGGCTCCATTGGACATTTGCTGTCGGAATTTCCGACAACAAATGTTTGAGAGCAGGTTCTCTATTTTTACGACAACAAAAGTTCTTGTTGGAAATTCCAATCGTGTGTAGACATTTGCGACGCACAAAAGTGCTGCGCATGCTTGAAACCAATTTGACGCATGCTCAGAATCATTGTACTTAATTTTTCTCGGCTCGTCGTAGTGTTGTACGTCTCTGCGTTCTTGACCATTGGAATTTCCGAGCAACATTTGTGCGACTGTTTATCCAAGACATGTTTGAGCGAAAATCATACGGAAAAAAAAAAACACGGTTTTGTTGTCGGAAATTCCGATTGTGTGTAAGTGGCATTAGAGTTTTTTTAACCTATCAATACTTCCGGCTGACACCACTGATTGTGGAAGGGAGTTCCACATCCTTACCGCTTGACAGTAACCCCCTATGCAGTTTAAAGTTAAACCGCTTCTCCTCCAATTTTATGGAATGGTCACGTATCTTCTTAAGCACCCTGAAGCTGAATATTTTTTTCCCTACGCTAGAATCATCATATTTATATATCGCTATCATATCTCCTCAAGCACCTCTTCTCCGGGGAGAATACATTTAATGTTTGTAGTTGTTCCTCGCAACGGAGGTCCTCCAGTCCCCTTATTAGCTTTGTTGCCCTTCTCTGGACTTGCTCTAGTTCCAGCACATCCTTTCTAAAGATTGGTGACCAAAACTGGATGGCACTTTCAAGATGTGGCCCAACCAGAGTTTTATTAAGTTGCAGGATCATTGTTTTATCTCTTGAGTAAATACTGTTTTTGATGCATGCTAATATTCTGCTAGGTTTGCTTGCTTCCACTTGGCATTGCATGCCGTTGCAGAGCCTGATCTTTTTCCATCCTGAATTTCCCCAGAGGTTCTCCCCTAGAGAGTAACTTGGGTTCATATTTTAGCCCCCAACTGCATTACTTTAAATTATTTTATTGAAGTCTTCATGTAAAGTTTTTATATACTGCTGTTATTGCCCTGCTTATCTTTGTATCATCAGCTATTTATATCAACCTCTACTGTATATCGTATTTCGTAACAAATCAAAATTCGGCCAAATTTTGCATCTTTCGGACATACTGAAGCATCTGAATGTCCGAAGAAAAAAATAACGAGTTTCAACTAATACGAAAGAAATTATAACGAAAATAACGAACCAATTTGGCACGATTCATTAATTTGTTAAAGGTCTAATGAAACAGCAGGTTGACTCGCAATAAATCTTATTGCCCAATCAGCTGATTCATTTTATGCTGAAGGTTGGATTGCTAAAACTAGCAAAGTGCATTCCTGAGAACAGAGTAAGAAGGGTATTGTATTTGAGCAGAGGTGACAAGTTTTGAGCAGCAGCAGAAGAGATATTGGGGGTTATTTACGAAAGGCAAATCCACTTTGCACTACAAGTGCAAACTACAAGTGCAAAGTGCACTTGAATTTGCACTGAATGTGCACATGAAAGTGCAGTCGCTGTAGATCCGAGGGGGACATGCAAGGAAAATAAAAAAACAGCATTTTAGCTTGCACATGATTGGATGGTAAAATCAGCAGAGCCTCCCTAATTTCAGATCTATCCCTCAGATTTACAGCGACTGCACTTCCAAGTGCACTTCAGTGCAATTTTGCAAATAACCCCCATTGTGTGTGTGTGTGTGTATTAATGGATTCAAGCTCTAAACATTAGGTTCCTCCTGGTACCAGCAGCAGTGACACAGCACAACCACTGGCGAAGTGTATTCCTGAGAAGAGCGTTGTATTGATGAGTTTTGAGCATCAGAAGAGACAATGTTTTTTTTTTACTAAAGGCAAATCCACTTTGCACTACAAGTGCAAACTACAAGTGCAAAGTGCACTTGAAATTTCACTGAAAGTGCATTCGGAAGTGCAGTCGCTGTAAATCTGAGGGGTAGATCTGAAATGAGGCGAAGCTCTGATGATTTTATCATCCAATCATGTGCAGGCTAAAATGCTGTTTTTTAGTTTCCTTGCATGTCCCACTCAGATCTACAGCGACTGCACTTTCAGTGCAATTTCAAGTGCACTTTGCACTTGTAATTTGCACTTATAGTGCAAAGTGGATTTGCCTTTAGTAAATAACCCCCATTGTCATTGTGTGTGTTAATGCATTCAATAAACAAACGACTTTCCGAATTACGATTTAAGAGTACGATTTCTTATCAGAAATATATATATATATATATATATATATATATATATATATATATACACACACACACAGGTACATAAATAACGAATTATCCAAAAACAAAGAACAGTAAAACGAATCGATTCGTTATAATGAATATATATATATATATATATATATATATATATATATATATATATATATATATATACTCTACAGAAATAGTGAATTATCCGAAAAAGAATTAACATAACATAACAGAACGAAATGATGTATTTTATGAATTAAAACAAAATGAAACAAAACAAAATTTTCTGCTGTGCACAAGTCTACTGATTACTACTAATGATAATGTTTTCATCAGCAAAACTTTGGATATAGTCCCTAATCACCCCTCCAATAGTTTACATTCTATCCATGTTATAATAACTTGCCTGTAGTTTCCTGGAATACCTCTGATTTAATTTCCATCAGTAAGCTGTCCGTAAAATTTAGGAATAACTGTCTGGCTATTATCTGGCTAAGTTCTTTAACTGCTTCAATACAGGCCACTTTTACCTCCTTCCTGCCCAGGACAATTTTCAGCTTTCAGCGCTGTCACACTTTGAATGACAATTGCGCAGTCATGCAACACTGTACCCAAATTTTTTTTTTTTTTTTTTTTTTCCACACAAAAAGCTTGCTTTTTGTGGTATTTAATCACCGCTGTTTTTTTTTTTTTTTTTGCTAAAATGTAAAAAATATAAAAATTCCTTAGTTTCTGTCAGAAAAAAATAGTAAATAAGTAATTTTTTTTCCTTCCCTAATGTGCATCATCATCATCTCCTTCATTGTCATTACCACTGGAGACAATTTGGCAATACACTACGACTGGGGGAACATGAATGCCAATTTGTGTACCAGTGTTCTCTCCTCTCTGTAGGCTCATGTTCCTGCCTTCTCCAACCTCAGAAC
The DNA here is from genome assembly GCA_029206835.1 of Rana muscosa. Taxonomy (NCBI): domain Eukaryota; kingdom Metazoa; phylum Chordata; class Amphibia; order Anura; family Ranidae; genus Rana; species Rana muscosa. The sequence goes on from CM055128.1 coordinate 124,842,921, forward strand.
CAACATATGAATAGAGAAATGGCTGTGCATCGTCAAGGAGCAAGTGTTCAAACAACTCCGCTGACTCCTCCATGCCTGATGCTGGGGCTATGGCAGGAGTAGCTGTGGTCAAGGAGGCAGGTTTAGCCACTCTGTCGGCTGCAGGGGACTGCGCAATAGTCTCTGCTTGGGTGACAGAGGATGAGGACAGTTTAGTAAGCCAGTCCACCACCTCCTCTGCATGCTGTGGCTGGATAGCACGGGCAACAGGCAAAATCACTAAACAGAGGAAATTATGCCCTGCCTGAGGACTGACCATGTCCACCTTTTCCTATGGACACATACGCTGCTGGCCCCTTACAGTGCCATGGGAAGGTCAGCCTCTCCTTTCTGTCCTCTCAGACATGATGGGGGGGTCGTGCTTATTAACAAAATGTAGTAAAGATGTGTAAATGTGTACGTGGATGCACTTTAATTCATGGAAAGTTGTGTTTGGTGCGCTTTAATTTTAGTATTCACTATACAGACACACTCCACGGATACACTATAATATACTGCAGTATACTGCGTCAAACGTGCAGTAACGCACAGAACTATTTGGCGTTAAACTTGCAGTAACACAATGAAATATATGGAATTAAACTTGCAGTAACGCAATTAAATATATGGCACTAAACTTGCAATAATGCAATGAAATATACAGCTTTAAACTTGCAGTAACGCACAGAACTATATGGCATTAAACTTGCAGTAACGCAATGAAATATATGGCATTAAACTTGCAGTAACGCAATTAAATATACAGTGTTAAACTTGCAGTAACACACAGAACTATATGGCGTTAAACTTGCAGTAACGCAAAAAAATATACGGCGTTAAACTTGCAATAATGCACAGAACTATATGGCGTTGCAGCAACACAATTAAGTATATGGCGTTAAACCTGAAGTAACGCAATGAAATATATGGCGTTAAACTTGCAATAACGCAATGAAATATACACCGTTGAACTTGCAGTAACGCACAGAACTATATGGCGTTAAACTTGCAGTAACGCAATGATCTATATGAACTATAGGGCCTTCAAAAGGGTAATGTTGCATACACTTGATCGGAATTTCCGTCGGAAAAACCTTGGATGGTTTTTCCGACGGAATTCCGCTCAAGCTTGGCTTGCATACACACGATCACACAAAAGTTCTCTGAACTTTCGACCGTCAAGAAGGCGGTGACGAGCCAAGAAAATGAAGTTCAATGCTTCCGAGCATGCCTCAAATTGTTTCCGAGCATGCGTAGGAATTTTGCGCGTCGGAATTGCTACAGACGATCGGAATTTCCGATGGGAACTTTTCCCGTCTGAAAATTTGAGAACCAGCTCTCTTGGTGGAAATTCCGACAGAAAAATTCCGATGAAGCCTACACACGGTCGGAATTTCCGACGAAAAGCTCACATCAGACTTTTCTTGTCGGAATTTCTGATCGTGTTTACGCGGCATAATAGATAGTCAAGAGATTAGATGTGTAATTTATGACCTTAGAACACCTGACGGTGCTCCCTGCATGTTGTGGACTCTCTATGTGGCTAGGCTGTGAAAAACACATGTGTTATTGCCATACTCAGGAGGAGTAGCAAAATGTGTTTTGGGGTTGAGTTGCAAATATGCATATGCCATGTGAGAGAAACAACCTGTACATATGACAATTTTGTGGAAGAAAAAAAATATTTGTTTGAAAAATTACAACTTCAAAAAACTCACCATGCCTCTTACTAAATACCTTGGAATGTCCAAAAATGGGTCATTTGGTGGGTATTTGTACTTTGCTGGGTTGTTAATGTCTCAAGAAATGAGATGAGGCTGTCAATACATCAGGTGTGATCAAATTTTCAATGATTGGCACCATAGCTTGTAGACTCTATAACTTTTGCAAAGACCAAATAATATACACTGATTTGGGTTATTTTTACCAAAGATATGTAGCAGTATAACTTTTGGCCAAAATTTATGAAGAAAAATTACTAATTTGCAAAACTGTATAGCAGAAACGAAGAACAATGCAACTTTTTACAACATTTTCTGTCTTTTTTTTATTTATAGCGCAAAAAAATAAAAAACCCAGTGGTGATTAAATACTACCAAAAGAAAGCTTTTTTATGCAATTTTTATCGGGACTGCGACATTGCGGCAGACAGATCGAACACTTTTTTGGGACCAGTAACATTTATACAGCGATCAAAGCTAAAAATAGCCCCTGATTACTGTATAAATGTCACTGGCAGGGAAGGGGTTAACACTAGGGGGTGATTAAGGGGTTAAATGTGTTCCCTTAGTGTGTTCTAACCATAGGGGGGGATGGGACTGCCTTGGGGAGGAGACCGATCATTTTTCCTATATACTAGGAACACACGATCTGTCTCCTCTGCCAGAATGTGGCAATTTGCGCAGGGGAGCCATTCTGCCACCATTCTGCCTCCGTCAAATGAGGGCGGGCGTTCAGCAAGCGGTTAAACTGCAGACTGTGTCCGAATCTACCTTCTGTGTGCTCATTTATGCTCAAACCACAATTTATTGTAACTCATACCAATACATTGAGTTCATTTATCACAAAGTGGTCTTGTGTCTATTGTCTGGTAGTAATTCAGTGCAAAGTTAAAGGTATCTATAATCATGTTCTTATATATGCTTGCAGTGACTCTCATTCAATCAGGTGTTTGAGATGGGCTGAGGTTGTTCTTGGAGTTGAGGCGCAGAACAGAAAACCCCAAATTACCAAGCGGATCCTTCAGGGGTAGCATTACACTGTGTACTAACACTGTGTTGTGTTAGGGTACTTTATTTTTTTTGCATTGTAATTGGTTTGAAGCCCAACTATGGCCAGCTACAAAAATATTCCTTACTTTGGGGATGACCTGCACTACAAGGGTTAATTGCTCGTTTTGGTCTAGGGAAATAATAAAAGGAGATTTACTTACCCGATCCTCTGCTTCCCCGGCAGCTAGACCAGTCCCTGCAGTTTCTTCTTCCCTCACACTCCAGCAGTCTAGTTTCCTGACATCAAGATCAAAGCAGTGTACATAGCCCTGCACTAAGAATGATGATGCCAAGGGACAGTCCACTACTGAAGTAGGGGGGGGGGCACTATCTCCTGGGGCATGCAGCTCCAATGCAAAAGATGATTTTACGTTTTTAAAGTTGGGCTTTAAATCAACTTTCGCTTTGACATAAGAGAATCTATTTCTGTTGAACAAACACAAGTATTCATATTTGTTGAACAAACACAATAAAATCCACTGTGATTTAATGTTTTAATAATTCATTAATTTTTTTTTATAGGCACTGTAGTTCTAACAGTCACCAATAAATATTATAATTAAAAATCCAGCACTCTGCTTTGTTTCTGAGTAGCATTCCTAAAGATTTCTTTCCATTATTCAAGAAGCATGCTTGATTTTTATTAGGAATACTGTATGTCATGTCAAAAAAAAAAAAAAAGAATCATGCAGTACATCTCTGCAATGCAGTCCAATGTTTTATTCCTTGTAAGACCCTGCTAGTACAGAAAAATACCTGCTAATCTGCCAGATATACACTCGTAAAGCATATTTCCACGTATGCAGTCAGATTTGAGAAAAGCCCACTATATATTTGGTATTTACACAGCATGTTTAAAAAATGTTTTTTTTTTTTAATATTTCTTACCTTTTAGAGGTTTCTTGGGAGGGGGTATCATGGCTTACTGCAAGGATTTTTGAACAATGTTAGAGTGAGCCTGTCCCAAGTCTGTCCTTAAAGGAACACTAAAGGCAAAAATGTTTTTGTTTTTTAAATAACAAACATGTTATACTTACCTCCACCGTGCAGCTCATTTTGCACAGAGTGGCCCCGAACCTGGTCTTCTGGGGTCCCTCGGCGGCTGTATCGGCTCCTCCCCGCAAGAACTTTCCACCTTCATGCAAGCTCTCTCGCATGGTGGAAAGTTCTTGCGGGCGCGCTCCCGTGATACAGCCGGCGGCCATAGCCGCTCACTGTATCACTCAGCCCCGCCCCGCCCCACGTCGCGCCATTGGATGTCATTGACAGCAGCGCGAGTCAATGGCTGCGCTGCTTTCAATCAACCAATGAATGAGCAGAGAAGCCGACCGAGAAGCCAGCGCATTCACGGCGTGGGACTTTCGAGGGGTCAGGTAAGTAAACGGGGGCTCGGGGGGGCAGCTAATCCTCGGATGTTTTTTCACCTTAATGCATAGAATGCATTAAGGTGAAAAAACTTTTGCCTTTAGTGTTCCTTTAAAATACACTACATGAAGCCAGCCTCTACACCTTTACCCCTTTGTTACAGTCGGACAGACAGTGTTCGAATCTAGTTACAATTGATAATGAAGATCTACCTGCACAGTACAGACAGGGTTAATTATGGCAAAAACAGCTGCCCAGTCCCCTCATAAACAATGAGAACTACCTAAATAAAGCATCTAAAAAAGATAAGCTGCAATTTTATGTAGCGTGTGGTTGCTACTAGTTACTATCATTCACCATGTCACCCTGCTGCCAGACTTCCATATATCACTCTCAGAGACAATGAACAGTCATTTTCTTTTGTTTTGTTTTTGTTTATTTGGGGGATATAACTTGGTTGGGAAAAGGGGGATATGAGATGCCCATAGAACGGATCACTTTGCCATCATTGTTGAATAATTGTAGATTCATTAGCACTGAATAAATGATGAACTCTAACATTTACAGTCACTCCTCTGCACCAACTCCTGCAGACTGTTACTCCACCTCTGCACCAACTGCTGCAGACTGTTACTCCCAGGACTCCTCTCCTCCTGCACGAACTTCACTGTAAACTGTGAAGTTTAAACTGTGAACGCCCCATCATCTTTACACTGCACTTGAGATCACTCAGGTGGTTATTTGAATTTCTGAACGCTGATGGGCCAGGGGCCTGCAGTACCCCTTCTTGGTGGCCTAGTAGTTTAGCATCTTTAGTTAGTTGGTGGACTACTGATCCCAGCTAGCACAACTTGCAAATCCTGTGCCCGCAGGCCACATTGATTTGACACAAAACCCCACAGTCTCTCCTCTGGCCTTGCACCCAGCTCCCCTGGCATGCCTCCTCCAGATATCCACTGTGCCTCAATCACCAACCTTCTCCTGCCTTGAGTACTTGGTAAAGAATTTACCCAGACATGCATACCGACTGCTTCTCCAGCTCCTCTGTTCCGGGACACCTCCTCCATGACCGTGTATGGACGAGGGTCCCTCCCAGTTCCCGAGCTCCTCCGCGGAGGCACACACCCCCCCCTCCAGATTGGAATGGGCCTCCTGCTGCAGTCTAACACTCCATTCTTCACTTCACTTCACCCAGCCGACACCTCCCCTCCAGTGGGCTGGACCTGAGCTTATGAAGGAGGCCTGCCCCCTGCCAATTCCAGTTGGGGATTGGTCAGGGTTCCTCACATGAGCTCCCTGTCACTCCAATTCCCAGCCCTGCCCCTCTTCCAGAACATTCTCCCTGGAAACAGGGGAGCCGCCCAAGAACTGAAGGACAGGTGGTCACACCCATTGCTACACTAACCACTCCCTGCCCGTCAGATCAAAAACAAGCAGGCCTAGCATGTAGCATAGGCCTGGCTAAATTTACCTTCCTGGCAGCTATCACAAAAATCCTCACCTCTAACACCTACCTATGGTAGAGGGTGCTACATTTAAAATATTTTTTGTTGTGCCATGGGAATGGGGACATGCAACAAATACCAATTAAGTGTTACTCCACTTTGGCTGCAAAAGTGGATATACATTTAAGTCCTGTTTTGGGCTGACAACACATAATTTTTGTGACTGATAGTTTTCAGCCCTGCCCTGCCCAGCCCAGTGTCTTCTAAACTGTTCAACCACTCTCAGATCTCTATAACACACAGTAAAGGCTAATCATTCTGTAGTCCAAAATGACAACTAGGAGGGTTAAATAAACTCATTGAGATAGCACAGAAATTGTGCAAAGGACACAGGACAGCTTTACATTTTTGACAAGACCAACAGGTTTTCTTGCAATTATTAACCAGTTGCTGACTGCAGCAAAATTACTTCTACAGGGCGGCAGCTTTGCGCAGGATCACGTGTATATATATGCTCCCTTCGTGTTTCTGAGCTGGGGGCACATGCGCGCTAGCCCGGCGGTGCTGGGATTTGATCCATGCATGGAGAAGTTACCAGGTTCAGGCCAGTGATTCACAGATCAGCATGTGCCTGTGTTTACAAAACACAGGCACAGGAAATGACGGTCTCTTCTCTCCTGGAGCCCTTTTCGGTTCAAGTATGAGAAGAGATCAGATCTGTGAGTAAAAGCAGCACACATATGTAGCGGGTGTCTCATAATATAACCCACAGATCCTGCCAAGTTTGCCAGAACAATGTACACAGGTTTTTCCAGCTTCAGTTAGGGAGAAGCTGCCTGCCATGTCTGGGTTTATTTTCACCCCTCCTCTTTCCTGTTTTCACAGACTTGAGGGAGTGTAATATGAGCCGACACACACACAGCTCTGGATTGAGTGACCTCTGTTGTGTTCCTATGGCTGGAGAGGAAAACCAATTAAGAGCAGAGTTACAACAGCCAATGGAGGAGATTGTACAGAACTGAGGAGAGCAGCAATGGATTCTGGGACATGAAGTTCTGACATCAAACGACCCCATAGTCTGGTACACAGGGAGAACTACTAACCCACACTGCACCTGTGCTACCAGAGTGCACTGCATCATTGCACAGCCTTCTGGGGGAGATTACTTAAAGGAAGGGAGGAGTTACATTCTGTCTCTTGGGACGCGGCCATCTATCAAGAAGGAAGCCTGCATTGAGTCTGGCTTCCAGTGTGTCTAGGCCCAAGAAGCCTGGGCCCACCGTCGCCAGAGCCTGCCTGTATAATCTCGTGAGAGGGATCCTCATCCGGGGTGTTCAGCTCACACTCCACAGCAACCAGAGTCGTCCATCCATCGACACCTACTACGGCTGTGCGGGGGATCGGAGGCTGCAAGTTGCTGAGCATACCTTGTTTGGTGAGAAGGGCACCTGCCCAACGACAATTAACTGAATCGCAGGGCGGTGGGCCTTATAGACTTGCCACCATTGTTTCTTCGGAAAGTTAACACGCCACGTGCAAGGACACATTGCATCCCGCAGTGTATTTAAAGTATTGGCGCCTGTGTCGCCCGCAAGTCATATACATTGGTAATTATTTCGGATGTTGTTTCTGACTTTCCCATACTTGTTGGATTACAAATGTTATGTGCACCAACGATTGCTAGCGAAGACTCCTACTACTAAAGGGATTGTACACTGAACTTAGTCAGGCCTGACTAGAACTGTTAGTGACGGGACATGGGCACAATATTGCCCATTAGGGGGAGTTTGTGAGCATAGGTCTTTTACTTATGTAGCGATACCTCCAGCTAAGAAGGCCGCAGATTTAGTTTGGGCCCTGAAGACAGCTCCGCCAACCCCCGGCAATATGCTCTACCCCCTACTGGCACAGCTAGTACTGACAGTAAATTGTATATCTTATACTGTATGAATAACTGAGCATTGAGACAATACTAAATTGAAATAAATGTAAGATTTTACTTAAGCTCTTGGTAAGGAAAAGGGTAACATCAATAACAGTTTACAGAATAATCATTAGTAATGCAGAGCCCAGCCGCACTAACACACTATAGGGTTAACACATAACAAGTGCGCCACGCGGGCGACCGTTAGCTAAGTGCCCTGTGGCGCAGTAACCAAAACACCTTAGAAACCTCACCAGGCCTGGTTCTGATATCTACAACTTAGTCCTTTTTCTTCACCGGCAGATCTTTAACGGTGGTGCACATTAACAGAGTACAAACTTTGTAATCCAATGGGGTAGGTAAAGATGGGGTAGGAACTCGGCTATACGAACAGTAGGTTCAGCTCCGACAAGGGCCTTCAATAAGAATACCAAGAATAACTCGTAGGCCACGGCAGTCTATAGGCCTATATGTAGTAACAGTATATCAGTTGGGCATATGCCCTCTCACCCGCCCGGACTACGGTTCCAGTCCGGGAACGTCCACCAACTGTGTCCCACACACACTCAGTCTCTTCAGCGATCGGGTCCCCGATCCAACAAGGCTGTAGTCGAGCGAAGTCAGATGCCACCCAGGCTCGCAGAGGGGTGGAAGGCTCTTTGGTGCTGCGCAAGGTCTCAGGCTTCAGGCCTTGCACTCCGACACATCCGCACAGGAGGATCAGTCTCTGAAGTCTCGTGTCCCAAAGAGGCCGAGCCCAGCCTCGCCTCCTCCTCTTATAACCCCTCCCATGAGTCTCTGTGGTGGAAACATTGCCGAACAGGGTTCTGGGTAATGTAGTCTCTCTGCATTAAAGGGGAACACCCCGCTACACACTCCCCCCACTTGAACTCTTTGGTCCCCAAAGATAAACCTTAACAAAGACTATGTACAACTCTAGACAATTCTACAAACGATGTTGGCATAGTGAATTCCCACCAAAACTGAGGGGTAGAATTCCCTTGCCCACAGGTCACATTATCATGGGTGGCCTGCCTAGCTGTGCCAGAGAGTGAGCTGGGGTTGCCCTCCACTAAATGGACAGTGGAGGGATCCGGATTTTCAGCATTCCTCCTAGCGGTAACTACAGAGTCCTCTGAGCTATTCCCCATTTGTGGGTAGGTCAGCTTCCTAGGAGGCCGGATGACTCTTCGAGCCCTTTGCTCTCTTGGGATTTCTGGCTCTGGTGCCACAGGCTCCTCTTCCTCTGAGCAACCATCATGGGCATCTTCCCAGTAATCTGCTGAAGGACTAGAGGGGATGAACTCTGTGGCTTCTGGGTTCAGTGTTTCATCTGTGGTGTCTTCAGTGGTTGGAAGGTCTATGGTAGAAGTTCCTGGAGTTGGGGAAGGCCACAGCCAATTAAGTTCTCCCTCCTCATTTCCACTAAGTTGAGAGGCCTCTCCATCTTCAGCTCGGGAGGCCTGCGACCGAGTGTTCGGCCTAGGAGTATCCAGGATAGAGGCCGGTTCAGGGGAGTCTCCCACGGGAGGTATTCTAACTGCCTCAGCAAGTGGGAGCAGGTGGTTTTGATGCCACGTCTTCGGGGGGCCCACCTTTCCTTCCGGCTTCAACTTGTAGACAGGCAGGCCCGGCAACTTCCTACAGATGACATAAGGTTCAGATCTCCATCTATCTGCAAGTTTGTGCTTCCCAGGGACCCCCAGATTGCGTAACAGTACTCGATCCCCGGGCTGTAGGTCTTGTACCCGGACCTTCAAGTCGAAGTTTCTTTTGTTTCGAGCTCCCCTTTGATCTGAGGCCGCTTGAGCTTGTTCATAGGCTACTTTCAGGCTGTGTCTGAGCCTGTCCACATATCCTTTGTGGGATGTGGCTGAGGAATGGTCCAGAGAGGTGCCAAAGGCCAAGTCCACAGGTAGTCTCGCTTCTCTCCCAAACATGAGTCGATATGGGGAGTAGCCTGTAGCATCACTGATGGTGCAGTTGTAAGCATGTACTAGGGCTGCTATGTGTTTGCTCCAATGTTGCTTTTTCTCACTTTCCAGAGTCCCCAACATGTTGAGCAAGGTTCGGTTAAACCTTTCCGGCTGAGCATCTCCTTGTGGGTGGTAAGGTGTAGTTCGAGTCTTCTTGATTCCCAACGAATCCAGGAGTTTCCGGATCAGTTTACTCTCAAAGTCCCTTCCTTGATCTGAATGAAGTCGCTGTGGCAGCCCATAATGGACAAAGTACTTCTCCATAAGTACCTTGGCTACGGTGGAGGCCTTCTGATCTTTGGTTGGGAAAGCTTGGGCATACCGGGTGAAATGGTCGGTTATCACCAGAACATTTCCTAGTCCACTCAGGTCGGGTTCAAGGCAGAGAAAGTCAATGCATACCAGATCCATTGGGCCTTGACTTTGTAGATGGCCCATTGGGGCAGCTTGATGGGGTAAAGTCTTCCTCTGGATGCATCGTGCACATGAGTGGCAGTACTCTTCTACCTCTGCCCTCATGCAGGGCCAATAGAACCGACTTCTGACAAGTTGAAAGGTCCTTTCAGCCCCTAGATGGCCATGATTGTCATGCAGGGCAATCAGAACAGTCTCTCGATGTTTCTCTGGGAGGAACAGTTGCCACTTATCTTCTGAGTCATCAGAGGGGCCCCTTCGGTAGACCACTCCCTGATGTACCTGCAACCTGTCCCATTCTTTCCTCAACAGGCGAGCTTCCTTTGAGGGATGACGCAGGAGTTTGTTTGGATCCTGATTCTCCAGGGCCTCCAGGACCAATCTCCCCATGGGGTCTTCCAATTGGTCACACCTCAACTCCTTCTTGTACAATCACGGCAGGTTGTCTTCGTCCAATGGAGTCACTCCACAGTAGTGTTTTGGGACTCCCACCATGGTAACTCCTATTTCTTCTGCTCTGGAGCCTCCTCTGGCCTGGAATTCAGCTCCTTGACAAAGGGCCCGCACCCCGTCCGGTGCCACTTGGGTCCAATCTTCTACATCACTGGTGGGGGCATGAGATCTCCTGGACAGAGCGTCTGCGTCTCTATTCCCAGCCCCTGGCCTATACTTTAGGCTGAAGTTGAATCCAGACAGTGCGGCCAGCCACCTGTGTCCAGTGGCGTCCACCTTGGCCGTGGTGAAAAGGTAGGTAAGGGGGTTGTTGTCGGTCTTCACAGTGAACTCCGCCCCATACAGGTAGTCTTTGAGCTTGTTTACTACCGCCCACTTAAGGGCCAGGAACTCCAGCTTGTGAGTGGGGTAGTTCTTCTCAGAGGGGGTCAGGCTCCTGCTCACATAGGCAACAGGCCGTTGTTGCCCTTCGTGTTCTTGATAAAGTACTCCTCCCAGACCGTCATGACTAGCATCTACGTGTAGTTCATAGGGTTTGGTTGGGTCTGCGTAGGCCAAGACTGGAGCAGTGGTCAGGCTCTTCTTCAAGGCCTGGAAGGCCTCTTCACACTTCTGATTCCACTGATCTCTGATGGACTCTCCCGGCTTCCTTGGCCCTGAGTCATCCTCTTCTCCCTCAGTTTTGAGCAGTTCATTCAATGGTCTAGCAATTCGGGCGAATCCCTCCACAAACCTCCTATAGTAGGAGCAGAAACCCAAGAAGGATCTGAGTTCTGTTACTGTGGTGGGCCGTGGCCAGGAGGTAACTGCCTCCAATTTCTCGGGGTCTGTGGCCACCCCTTCTTCGGACACTATGTGCCCCAGATAGTTCACAGAAGACTGGTAGAACCGACACTTTTCCGGCCGAAAGTTTGAGTCCCTCCTCACTGAGTCTCCTCAAGACTTTTTCCAGCCTCTCCTCATGTTCCTCCAGGGTTCTTCCAAAGACTATGACATCGTCCAGGTATACAAGGACTTCAATAAGGTTCATGTCTCCTACAGTCTTCTCCATGAGACGCTGGAAAGTAGCTGGGGCTCCAGACAGACCTTGGGGCATCCGGTCGAATTCAAAGAACCCCACTGGGGTTATGAAAGCTGTCTTCTCCTTGTCTTCTGGGTGCATAGGGATCTGATAGTACCCGCTTTTGAGATCCATAACGCTGAACCACTTGGCTCCAGACAAGCTCTGTAGGGCATCCTCTATCCTTGGAGTGGTATACTGGTCGGGTATGGTTCTCCTGTTGAGAGTCCTGTAGTCGATACAGAGCCTCAATGACCCATTCTTCTTCCTGACCACCACTATTGGGGATGCATAGGGGCTTCTAGATTCCCGTATCACTCCAGTCCTCTTGAGTTCTGAGAGTTGTTCCCTTAGATCCTCCAGATCTGCTAGGGGGACCCGCCTGACTCTCTCTCTGAAGGGCTTATCTTCCTGGAGGCGGATCCGATAGGTGGCACTCCTTGCACACCCCACATCGAACTCATCTTTAGAGAAGATCTTCTCCCATCTGTTCAGCTGGGCCTTGGCTCTCTCTTTCCAAGCCCTGGACAGATTCGGGTTTTCCATGGATATCTTCTCCCAAGCATCTCCTCCTTCGCCCATCTCTGACAGGTTGACAGGGGCAGCAGGGCTCACCTGGCCTAGCAGCATCCTGGCTGGGACCTCCATGGGGCCATCCGTATTGTTCCTAACACTCACTGGGACTCTACAATGGGCCTTCTTTAGGGCCTTCAGCGGAATCACTTCTGGTATCACTTTCAGACCGTGGGACCCTTCCCTTGGATCAGATTCCAACATGACAAAGGGTCCAGGCTGCTCCCAAGTAAGCTTCACAGTGCCTCTGAGACAGGTTACTTCGCCGGGCTGCAGCACTATCCCTCCTCTTCCAAGTCTCCACACCTTCCCTATCCCCTCTCCTGGGGTCTTCTGCTCTAAGACCAGCCTTTGGTAAGCTGTCTTCAAGCATGGGGTGGATCTTGGTGACCGCTGCCCCTTTCTCTTTCACTAGAGGGGTCAGAAGTCTTCGGACCAGGTCCGTGTTTGTCCCTATTATCAGGGAACTCTTGCTGGCTCCTGGTGGCCGAGGGCACACAACTGCCAGGGTGTCAAAAACTTCGACTTTTCCAGCCACAGATGGGTCAAAGGTCATCCTGACAGGCAGATAGCCATCGTAGGGGAAGTTCTGGGTTCCGATCCCACATATCTCTAGTCCCTCTATTTTCCGGATGGGTAGGTGACTCAAGTGCTTATCATAAAAGTCTCTGTATAGCAGGGTTACTTGCGCCCCAGTATCCAAGATTGCTCTGGTGTAGACTCCCTCCACTTGAATGGACACTATAGGAGATGGGCCTACCAGCTTCTCCGGATATGGCCCGGCAGGGGTCGCTTTCTTCAGACTTTTTCTCTTTGAACCTCCTCTCGTCCAATCCCCTTTGGACTTCAGTCTTTCTTGAGTCTGGTATGCATTGACTTCCCTCCCTTTACTGGGTGTAGGGACCCGCTGAGGGATACTATTGTTTTTCTTAGGTGTGCACCGCCTCTGGGGAGTGCTGTGCCTCTTCTGAGGGGTCTTACCCCCTTTCTCTGGGGTGTATCTCTGTTGAGGAATGTTGTGTTTCCCCCGAGGCGTTTTATCTCCTGTTGTTTTCTGCTTTGCTGTCAGCTTGGAGCTCACTGAAGGTGATGGGCACCCGGTTGACTCCTTCACCGGGGCCCTCTGAAGTTTCCCGCCGGCTTGTGGTTGTCTATTTTCTTCTTCTTGGGACTGGAGCATGTAGCCGCAATATGTCCAATTCCTCCACAGTTAAAGCAGACTATATTTCCCCATTCTTGTAAAGATGCGGGTGCTGAGGCAACTGGGAATAATTCCTTCCTTGGTACTTCTCTCTTGGGACCCTCTGTGTCTTTTTCCATCAGAGAGGTCAACATCTCTAACACCTTGGACATTTGAGCTTTCAGGGTGTCTATCTCCGAATCTCTTTCAGGGGTCATTACTGGATTGACTAGCACCTGTGCGGGTACAACGTTTTCCTTAATCATCTGCTGGTCCTGTTGTAGTGCCTCCTCATCTCTGATGATTTTTATCAAGTCAGCATAAGTCAGCAACGTCCCTCCTCCTGAGGTTTTCAGGTGCAGCCAGACTGGATCCGAGCGTAGCGCTCCCTTTAAGACTTGCTTCATTCTTGCCGCATCTGTATCTTGGGGCCTCATCCCCTTCTTCAACACAATCTTGCACAGCAACCTGTTCAGTCTCCTAACATACTCGGAAAGTTTCTCCTCTGGTTTTTGGAAAGCGTGTTCAAATTGGTAGACCATTTCTGTCACCTTTTCTAATTGACCAAACTCTGCCTGCAGCATGGCTAGACAGTCTTGAGCCGTGCAATCTGCATTCCCAAACCGAAAACTTTTCACTGCTTCTGCTGCTGCGCCTTTAAGGCTTTCCATCACTCGTTGCCTCTTCTGCGCTTCAGGCACCTCCCATGCCTCTACTGCCTGCAATGCCTGCTCCACCCAGGTGTCAAAGTCTTCTTCCCCTGCGGGGACAGGGAGCTTCCCTGAGAAAGTCTTTAGTCTCCGGTAGCTGGTTTCTACATGCACCGTATTCGTCTTCTGACATTTGGTCAGCAGATCCCCTATCGCACCTATCAGTTCTGGTGATATAGCAGTGATAGGTGCAGGCGTCACCGGAGGTGTCGCCCTGCCTCCTTTTTCCGGTGGGGTATGGGCCGTAGCCTGCGGTGATCCCGTTGGTGATGGTTCCTTTTTTTCAGTTACTGCGTGCGCCAACCTATAAGTTCTGTTGTCTGGCGTCCGCACACACTTGCGCTTACAGGCCTCTGGCATCCCGTTCCAGTACTCCACTAATGCATACTGATATGAGATGTCTGGGTCTGACTTTATCTCCGTCACCCACGGTGTGTGATTTGGGGACACTGACTTCATCAACTCCTCTACCGTTTCAGTCGACCATTCCTCCCCAGGGAGGCTGATGACTATCGACTGGTTTGGCTCTGCGTTAGAGGCTTTGCACCACTCTTCTACCGCTCGTGGATCCATGGGGTCCATGCCGGCACCTCTGGCGTTCACTTGCTGCATCAGGATCCCGGACGAGAACCCCCACGTGTAGCGATACCTCCAGCTAAGAAGGCCGCAGATTTAGTTTGGGCCCTGAAGACAGCTTCGCCAACCCCCGGCAATATGCTCTACCCCCTACTGGCACAGCTAGTACTGACAGTAAATTGTATATCTTATACTGTATGAATAACTGAGCATTGAGACAATACTACATTGAAATAAATTTAAGATTTTACTTAAGCTCTTGGTAAGGAAAAGGGTAACATCAATAACAGTTTACAGAATAATCATTAGTAATGCAGAGCCCAGCCACACTAACACACTATAGGGTTAACACATAACAAGTGCGCCACGCGGGCGACCGTTAGCTAAGTGCCCTGTGGCGCAGTAACCAAAACACCTTAGAAACCCCACCAGGCCTGGTTCTGATATCTACAACTTAGTCCTTTTTCTTCACCGGCAGATCTTTAATGGTGGTGCACATTAACAGAGTACAAACTTTGTAATCCAATGGGGTAGGTAAAGATGGGGTAGAAACTCGGCTATACGAACAGTAGGTTCAGCTCCGACAAGGGCCTTCAATAAGAATACCAAGAATAACTCGTAGGCCACGGCAGTCTATAGGCCTATATGCAGTAACAGTATATCAGTTGGGCATATGCCCTCTCACCCGCCCGGGAACGTCCACCAACTGTGTCCCACACACACTCAGTCTCTTCAGCGATCGGGTCCCCGATCCAACAAGGCTGTAGTCGAGCGAAGTCAGATGCCACCCAGGCTCGCAGAGGGGTGGAAGGCTCTTTGGTGCTGCGCAAGGTCTCAGGCTTCAGGCCTTGCACTCCGACACATCCGCACTGGAGGATCAGTCTCTGAAGTCTCGTGTCCCAAAGGGGCCGAGCCCAGCCTCGCCTCCTCCTCTTATAACCCCTCCCATGAGTCTCTGCGGTGGAAACATTGCCGAACAGGGTTCTGGGTAATGTAGTCTCTCTGCATTAAAGGGGAACACCCCGCTACACTTATATAAGCAGTGTGCATTTAAACTGTGTTGCATTGTTGTCATATATATCTCATTGACTCTGCAGGGCCCTGCATAAGTCAACTGCATTTTCTGTTTAACTATGTTACCTTTTGCCAATAAACTTGATCCCTTAATAAGCAGAAACTGTGTGGAGTTCTCTATTACTCATTGTGGACAAGTGGCCAGCATAAGGTAACCATATCTAATTGTAAGTTATATCATTTTATGATATCATTGTGGTTCCCAGTCAACAGTGGGTTTCACAATCATTGTGTGGTCCAGTTGTGCCAAGGAGGAATCGAGCCATATTACAGGGGTTGATAGGCAGAGTAAAGGCCCAAAACAAAACCAGCAGCCCGATCTCAGAGAGGGGGGTAGTGCTACACATATATAGGCTCATTTAACCCCCTGATCGCCCCTAAGTTAACCCTTTCAATGCCCTGTCACAGTGTACAGATTTGTTTTACTGATCAATGTATTAGTGTCACGGGTGAGGCCAGATAGCGTTAAGCCCTGTACACACGATCAGTTTTACCAATGAAAATAGTCCGATGGACTTTTTTCATCGAACAAACCGATCGTGTATGGGCCCCATCAGTCTTTTTTCCATCGGTGTTAAAAAATAGAACATGTTTTAAATTTATCCGATGGAAAAAAAAAACAATAGCAAATTACTATCGTCTGTGGGGAACGCCATCAGATAAAAAACCCACGCATGCTCAGAATCAAGTCGACGCATGCTCAGAAGCATAGAACTTAATTTTTCTTAGCTCCTCTGAGTGTTTTACGTCACAGCGTTTTGGACGATCGGTTTTTTGACTGATGGTGTGTAGGCAAGACTGATGGAAGTCAGCTTCATCAGATTTCCGATGGAAAAATCCATCGGTTTAATATCCATAGGAAATCCGATCGTGTGTACAGGGCTTTAGCGTCAGTTAGCATCAATCCCAGATAGTGTAAGTTTGCCTGTCACATATTCACTATCACATTTAACCCTTTGATTGTCAGCAACACTATTACACACACACTATAAACCTCCATTATTAGTATAGTGTCTGAACAGATCAATATCTTTGATCAGATCAGAACTATACTAGTGTCCTCAATAGTATAGTGTCCCCAAAAATGCAGCGTCAGCAGGATCATCCCCAACACCTGCGTTTAGCCCCTCCGCCCCCCTCAACAAGTGCAGTGCCAGTAAATTACTGTTACTTCATCACTTCTGCTTGCATCTGATATTGCACACAAAACCGCCTGATATCTGCTAGCGGTTCAAGCAGTTCCTGACAGCCAGGTGCCCTTTAAACCTTGAGTTCCACTAGGTATCTAAAAATTTAGTGGCCAAAATGTCCAACGAAAGGTACACTAGTAAAAAGGCCTACGGGATTCTGAGCATGTCAGATGAGTGCGAAGGGGAAGCCTCACTGACAGAATTAGGCTCAGTATCTGAACCTGTAGAGATCAGAAGCACCCTGACAGGTAGCTCAGATGATGGATTGGAGGTCCCTGCTAAGGTCAGGCATACCCGACCCTTGCCAAGGTTGCTGAGGTGCTACAATCGCATGATGATTCTCATATGCTGCAGAGTGCTAGTACTAGTGTCGCGCTACCTTTTGGTGAACTGGTGAGCACCAGCAGCCTAGTACATCCGGGTCTTTTACACGCCAGCACTGCAGTATCACTTGGTGACGTGGAAAGTCCCATAAGTGCAGTTCAAGCTTGTGCAGTGGCTAGCACAAGTAGCATCTCGCAGCCACCAAGAATTAGAACACAGGCCCGTAGAGCCCACAGTGTCTTTCCTAATGTGCTTGCAAATCCTGATTGGCAGCCCACAGATTCTGCAGCACCCGTACTTCCGCCATCACTGTCCAACCTGAAAATTCCAGTGAAAACAGCAAATGTAACTACTCACCTTGATTTTTTGGAGCTGTTTTTCACAGAAGATTGAGCAAATTATCACCGCCAATCCAAATTCAAACCTTGCCAATTCAAATGGGAACGTATCACGGTTTCCAAATTTAAACTTTTTTAGGCCTAACCCTCAACATGTGAATTACTAAAAAGAATGAGTTGCAGTTGTAGCAGGATGTCCATATGTAAGAAGGAATCCGGCTCCCTCCGGTGGTATAAGTGTTACAATGCAACTAATGCACTTTGGGACAGATATCAGCTAGGAGAAAAGACTTTGTTGCTTTTAGTAAAAGACAGACTATATCATCCAGGGTGCATTGCAACACCGCAAAGCATTCTGGGCAGACTACTTAAACCAGGGGAGGGGCCAGCGTCTCTCTCTCTGGATCCAGCTCTGAATCAAGCAGGAAGTTGGCATGGAGGCCTGCATCCTAAGGATTAGGCCAGAAGCCTGGGCCTAAATTACGGGAGTGCCTGAGTGATTTCCAGCAGAGGATCGTCCACAGCGTCCTGTGATTGCCCAGCAGAGACCGGAGTCGTCCATCACCATATGCTGTTAGTGACGGAGTCCGGAGACTGCAGCTGAAGCAGAAGCGTGGAGATCGAGTGACCGGGACAAGCCAGAGGAGACTATCTGAAAGTCGGGCCTGTTTGGGGAGAAGGGCACCTGCCCAGAATTGACTACTACCTTAGAGGAAAGTGATTTAGTTAGTGCCAGCCACACTTCACCTATCACGCCACCGCTTGCGGCCTAGTGTATCTCACTGGAGACTATGTGATCAGAGATTGGTGCATCCGTCATTAGTGGGTGGCAGGCACACGAGTACTCAGGTATATTGCGGATAATTACAGCATCTTGTTGAAACCCTGTGGATTACAATTTAACTTGTGCACCGACGGTGGCTAGCGAAGACTTCATTGGAGAAAGGAACTTTGAGTGGGACGCAGATAGGCCTTGCTTACCTATTATAGGGAATGAACACGTGCAAGGTATTGCAACAAAGGGGGAGCTCGCGAGCAACCAGTTAGCCGTGCAGAGACACATATAGATACATGTACATATATATAGCTGATGTTATTTCCTGTTATTACCTAATCTCAGTGATACCTATCCTTATTGGTTTATTGACTCTGCAATGCGCATGCAGAGTCAACTGTGTGTATTAATGTGATTCTTTACCCTTCCCTTTTATACTGAGCAAAGGTACCTTTGATTAAGCATATAACTTGTGTGAAGTATCTCTGTCACTTAGAAGGACTAGTGACCAGCAAAGGTAATAACATTTACAGGTTATTGTGTGATGTATGCAGGATTGTGTCTCCTAATACTCAATAGGTCTCACATTCCTTATTCATATCAGTTGTGCTAAGGGAAGGTTTGAGCCACTTCCAGGGGTTGATAGGCAGGACGTAGACCCAAATCAAACAAACAGCAGCTCCTACGGGGGTAGTGCTACACGTGGGGGCTCGTCCGGGATATTCTACGGTTCTGCAATCAACTTTCCTCCTAGACAGAACCCTTACAGCACAGAAATTGACCCTGCTGCCGTAGCCCGGTGGTGCAGGGATGAAGGCATCCTACCCGGAAATGGCCTGGTGGTTGAAATCCAGAGAGAGGTCTGGGTAGAGGAGCAGCTAACTCCAGTCTTGAGAGCATTGTCCACGGACAGGAAGCCATGGGTGATTGACATAAAGACAGATACTGTAAATCCCCACACCTATGCATTATGTGAGTGGAGGAACGGAATCTCTGACTACTTCAAGGGTACCAGCATAAAAACTACAAACCAAGTAGAACTCCTCCTGATACACCCAGAAGAGAATAAAGATGGCCCCACATCCACTACTTCAGGAGGCCCCAGCACAGGAGGGAGCGCCCAACAAAAGGGTCCCGGTTCACCACCATTGACCACCCTTAGCTCAGAATTGTGCGCTGTCCTGGGGGAGATTGTGACCAAGTGTAAAAAGGACCCTCCAGACTACCTGATGTCAGGATACAGGAAACTCAGGACCTTTTCTGGGAAGAAACCTGTACCTTTAGTGGAAGATGGATTTGAAGAGTGGCTAGATGGCGCCACTCAGGCCCTAGAAGAATGGGAGGTGCCAGAACAACAAAAAAACAACGGATTGTGGAAAGCTTAAAGGGGCCTGCTCTGGAGGCCATACGTAACCTCAAGTTAAGCAAGAAGGACTGCAATGCACAGGATTATCTGGATATTCTGCAGAATGTGTTCGGCGGGACGGAAAACGTCACTGAACTCACTTACCAGCTGGGGCATTGCTACCAAAAAGAGGGAGAGAAGCTGTCAGAATTCATAGGATGCCTGGATAAGATCCTGCATCGGATCCTACTGAAGAAAGGGATCGATCCAAGAAAAGTGGATGAGGCCCGTGCCCAGCAGGTGTTGAGGGAAGCTCAACCCTTGGACCCCATCGCATTATTGCTACGCACCCGGCGGGACGGGAGCAGCCTGGAATACCCCGACTTGATCCGGATAGTCAGGGAGGAGGAGGCCATGTTGGAAGACAAAAGGAGGAGTCAACACACCGAACCAACTGCCCGAGTCAGAATGTTAAGTGCAGAAGAAGGTGATTCAGAAGTTGAACTCCTAAAGACCCAGGTGTCAGAACTAGTAGAAATGGTGTCCATGCTGACTAGCCAGGCCTCTGTGCCACACAACAAGAACACGTCAGAGGAATCAAAAAAACCTCCTAGCTCCAATATGGAACTAGTACTGAAGCCTAAGAGATTGATAACATGCTTCAATTGTGGGGGAATCTGGCATGTTAGAGCAGTGTGTCCCAGCCCAGATGAAGTTGCATCCAGATATCGCAAGCCGGCGGAAAACTTCAGAGGGCCCCGGTGAAGGAGTCAGCCGGGCGCCCACCAGTTTCCACGAACTCCTTCAAGAAGTCCAATGATCCAAAACATCAGAGTCAGGGACCTAAACCTCTGCCAATTAGGCCCCGTCCCACAACTCAGGCTGCTGTTGAACAGAAGGCCAGTGCACACCAGACCCAGAAGGGACTGAGACCCACCGGAAACTCAAGAAAAAAAGAAGTGAGGGTACAGGTAACTGAACCCAGCAAGAAGTCTGTGTTGAAGGAGTTCCCTGCCAAGTTAGTGGGGCCTTCTCCAGTAGTCTCCATACAAGTAGAAGGGATCTACACCAAGGCTCTTCTTGACACTGGGGCTCAAGTGACTCTTCTGTATAGGGATTTCTATGATAAACATCTTAAACATCTGCCCCTACAGAAATTAGAGGAACTGGAAATATGGGGTATTGGAACTTAGAGCTTTCCCTATGACGGTTACCTGCCAATCAAGTTGACTTTTGATCCCTCAGTGGCTGGGGAGACAGAGACCTTCGATACTCTGGCAGTAGTGTGCCCTCGCCCACCAGGGGCCAGCAAGAGCTCACTCATCATAGGGACCAACACTGATCTAGTCAGGCGACTGCTGACACCGTTGGCCCAACAGGAAGAAGCCCCGACCACAAGAGTCCACCCCATGTTAAGGCAAGTCTACCAGCGCCTGGTACTGGAGCAGAAGGCCCCGGCTGAGGGAGTTGGCAAGATTTGGAAGCTAGACAAGACGGAGAAGGTATTACAACCGGGAGAGGTGACTTGCCTGAGGGCTTCTGTCAAGCTCACATAGAAACAGCCAGCCCCAATGTCCTTGAGAATATGATACCTAAAGAGCAGAGGGAAAGAAGAGTAATTCACCCCCCCAAAAAGACTGACGTACGACCAATTGGGTGAATGCTCTGAGGAGGCCATCATCACTTCTAAGAGAACCATTGATCAGTCTAGCTCTTCCACTCCAGATTCAGATTCAGTGGAAGACAACCCCAGCTCACTCCCTAGCACATCTGAAACAGACACCCAAGTGTCGGTGGTCCGTATACAGGACAACCTCCCTCCTTGTGATAATTGGTGGGAGGTTCCTCTGTCGGCTCTGTGTTATGATATGAGCTGTTTAAGTTTAAATCCTGCTTATGAAAAGGCAAGTTGTTTATTGTCATGCATAAACTAACAAATTTCCCTGCAGGTATTGCCAAAGTATGTGTTAGGTTACATACTGTTGTCCTCTTTGGGGACCAAAGACTTTAAGTGGGGGGAGTGTGTAGCAGGATGTCCATATGTAAGAAGGAATCCGGCTCCCTCCGGTGGTATAAGTGTTACAATGCAACTAATGCACTTTGGGACAGATATCAGCTAGGAGAAAAGACTTTGTTGCTTTTAGTAAAAGACAGACTACATTACCCAGGGTGCATTGCAACACCGCAAAGCATTCTGGGCAGACTACTTAAACCAGGGGAGGGGCCAGCGTCTCTCTCTCTGGATCCAGCTCTGAATCAAGCAGGAAGTTGGCACGGAGGCCTGCTTCCTAAGGATTAGGCCAGAAGCCTGGGCCTAAATTACGGGAGTGCCTGAGTGATTTCCAGCAGAGGATCGTCCACAGCGTCCTGTGATTGCCCAGCAGAGACCGGAGTCGTCCATCACCATATGCTGTTAGTGACGGAGTCCGGAGACTGCAGCTGAAGCAGAAGCGTGGAGATCGAGTGACCGGGACAAGCCAGAGGAGACTATCTGAAAGTCGGGCCTGTTTGGTGAGAAGGGCACCTGCCCAGAATTGACTACTACCTTAGAGGAAAGTGATTTAGTTAGTGCCAGCCACACTTCACCTATCACGCCACAGCTTGCGGCCTAGTGTATCTCACTGGAGACTATGTGATCAGAGATTGGTGCATCCGTCATTAGTGGGTGGCAGGCACACGAGTACTCAGGTATATTGCGGATAATTACAGCATCTTGTTGAAACCCTGTGGATTACAATTTAACTTGTGCACCGACGGTGGCTAGCGAAGACTTCATTGGAGAAAGGAACTTTGAGTGGGACGCAGATAGGCCTTGCTTACCTATTATAGGGAATGAACACGTGCAAGGTATTGCAACAAAGGGGGAGCTCGCGAGCAACCAGTTAGCCGTGCAGAGACACATATAGATACATGTACATATATATAGCTGATGTTATTTCCTGTTATTACCTAATCTCAGTGATACCTATCCTTATTGGTTTATTGACTCTGCAATGCGCATGCAGAGTCAACTGTGTGTATTAATGTGATTCTTTACCCTTCCCTTTTATACTGAGTAAAGGTACCTTTGATTAAGCATATAACTTGTGTGAAGTATCTCTGTCACTTAGAAGGACTAGTGACCAGCAAAGGTAATAACATTTACAGGTTATTGTGTGATGTATGCAGGATTGTGTCTCCTAATACTCAATAGGTCTCACATTCCTTATTCATATCAGTTGTGCTAAGGGAAGGTTTGAGCCACTTCCAGGGGTTGATAGGCAGGACGTAGACCCAAATCAAACAAACAGCAGCTCCTACGGGGGTAGTGCTACACAGTCATATTGGTCCACAGGCCAAATTTATCATATGCCCGTATTCTCTGCTGCCATGGCCAGGGGTAGATTTGCAGACTTGTGAACACCCCACCAAAACGTCTATGTAGATGAGTCCCTCATGAATTTTTCTGGCCACTTGCATTCAAGACAGTTTCTCCCCAGCAAGCGTGTCAGATATGTGGTCAAAATGTATAAGCTCTGTGAGAGGGCAACAGGCTATACATGTGTAGCACACAGACCTCCTTTTACTTGTCTTATTTGGCTCCTCGCAGGAAGAAAAGGGGCACACCATGCCACAAGCCCGTACCCTCCTGTAATAAGAGGTTGAGCGGTGTTGTTGATGGGTCTTCCACAGTCAGATAACCAGAAAATGTCTCTCACCTCTGTGAATAACGGAGATAAGTCCTTGTTTCCCCCAGTAACTGAAATGTCCACACTCACTGTAACTCCAACACAGAGTTTATTTTCTCCTTTAGTAAAACAACAGTCTCTGATAGGAAAGAGGTTGAGGTGAAGACAGGACAGGATAAGATATGGGAGAGGTCCAGGCACAATCTCAATCACTTCACTGTTCGGCTTCTCGAACAGACTCAGCCTCAAATGGACAGTCTACTTAAGACAAGACTAGCAGCCAAATGACACTCCAACTTTACCCAAGGCCTCTGCCACAGACCTGGTGAACTCGGTCTCTGACACAGACCTGGTGAACTCGGCCTCCGTTTAGGGAGAAGATGTCCCTCCGGAGAGTTACCGGGACCCTTCCTTCACTGTAACTTCTGCACCAGTCCCTCGGAACGATTCCTCCCCCGGCCTCCTCTTCCAAGATACGGGTCCCCTTGCAAGGCGACACCCTGAGACTCCTCGATCCCCGGTGGGCTCCAGCCGAAGGTGCTGGGCTCAGGCCTTTGTCGCAGCCCCAGGACTAAAGGTGCCTGGGACTGATCCACCGACCACGAACTGCAGACCCGCCCCTGGGCTAAAGGTGCCCAGGAACAAGAACCCTGGGGTAGGACCCCCGACAACGAACCCTCAACAGGCAGCGTCTGCCCCTTTTATATCCTCTCCCAGTATGTCCAGCAGGTAGACCACACCCACTGTACGGTTGCCGAGAGGGGACACACAAGGCACAGCACTGTATCAGCGGTTCAACCCTGGCCTACCATGGCAGTGCCACCTGCAGGACACAGGGAACTGTACACCAATACTCCACCTGTGGACCAAAATGGTTTCAAGAACTCTAACAATTAGGGTGTTTGGGTATAACTACCACCCAAACACTCCCCCTAAATTTAGCACCCCGCTACACATGTAATTTTCAAAATTTAGGAGGGAAAGTGGAGCCCCCCCCCCGGATGCCCAGACTACATGGGGAGCAGCAAACAGGAACAAAAAAGTCTTCTGGACCGCAGCACTCCAAAGATAAAAGCCTTTATTAAAATAGGAAATCCAAAATGCACACTGTACAACGGTACACAGGTCAAAAAAATCTGGCTAACATGTTTCACACTGTGCTAGTGCTTATTCATAGCTACCCAATGCACAAAAGTTAAACTAATATATACCCTAAAAAAAGGAAGCTCATGTGATCTGACACCACGTGAAAACAATAATTCAATGATTCAATGATTGACTGGTGAATGAGTGATTCGAATGGAATAGTGAAAAAATGTGTGACCTGCCAATCACTGTAAAAAAAGGGGGAGGAATCATTCTCAAAAGCTACAATCAGTGAAAAAAGAAAAATGTGAAAAGGAATATATATATGTGTGTGTAGAAAATATAAATAAATGATATGAATAAATAATGAGACGTGGTTTAATCATATCTGAATATGATAAGTACTAAAATAAAGGAAAAGTTAGTGAAAAAATAGGTGAAAAATGCAAGAATGTGGGAGAACCCAGAATAATGTGTAGTTTATATAGCCAGGATCAATTTATATGTAAATATTATGTGAAAGCAAAAATGAAGAAAACAAATGACTGCTAAACGAGAATTTACCAGAACATGTGTGTGAATAATTAGTTCCAGTCCCTTTGAAAAGTGAAGGTGAAAGTAAATCAAGTTGGACTCGATAAAACATAAACTAAACAAAAATAAACAAAAAAACCTAAAAGATGTGGGAATACGTGTTTCATATAAAATATAGTAAAAATAATAATAGTGGGCGCAATAAACAGAAATGGCTCTGAAAGTGAATTAATCCAGCAGAGCGCATTCTAGACCATACGATACTGCGTGTGATGGATCAATGTAAACTGCAACATTCTTATGCCATTGTATTTAAATGTACATTATTCGTTACTTTGTTTTTTGTTTTTTATATGAATATTTTTATTTATTTTTTGTTATTTTGTGTGAGCATGTCAGTGGGGAGCAGTGGCAAGATTGTTTGGGACTTTGTGTCACCCTTGTTCCGTAAAGGTTTCCACTTGTACGTGGACAATTTTTATACAATTATAGCACTTTTTAGACACCTTTTTAATTCTAGAATTGGCTCATATGGCACAATGGGACCTAATCTCTGGGGCTTCCCCCAACGGCTTGTAAATACCCGACTTAGAAGGGGGAGAAAGCCTGCTTGAGAAATGATGAATTGCTCGCAGTAAAGTGGAAGGACAAACGGGATATTTTCATTCTGTCTTCAATTCACACAGACACAACAGTCCAAATTACAATGGCTTCTGGTGTTGTTGAGACACCCCTCTGTGTCCACGACTACGACCTTAGTTGGGAGGGGAGGGGTGGACCTAATGACCAGATGATGAATCTGTACTTAGTCTCCCGTAAAGCCAGACGCTGGTACAAGAAAGTGTCTGTATATTTATTTCAATTGGCCATGTTTAATGCTTTTGTACTATACAAAGCATCAGAAAGAAGTTGATCCTTCCCAAAATTTCAGAAAGAGATCATCACAGCCCTCTTGCCCAGAAAGTACTGTGGATCAAACTCCTAATCCAGGTACAGTGAGAGAGGTGCATGAGAGGCGGATCAATTCCTGGCACCCCAACTCAAAAGCCACCCAAAAAAAGATTTGTCTGTAGCAGACACTGAGTAAGAAGAGACACCTGCATTTTCTGTCCCTCCTGTTCTGGCTAACCTGGTCTCTGCCTCGAGGACTGCTTCCATCGCTACCACACACTAGTGGAGTATTAGTATAGGGTACAGCATGGCACAGTCTCAGGGCACACATTCACACAGGGTCTCAAAAGATGTTAGATGGTCAGAAAACTGGCTATCACATTTTTAAAGACCCTAGCCTGGAAAGTTTACAGTTTAGTCAAGTTACAAAAAAAGTTTAAAAAAAAAGTAAAAAGAAGAAAAAAGTTAAAAAATTTAAAATAAAAATATCAGAAAAATAGTTGTTGTTTTTATTGAGTTAATGTTCTGTTCTGTTACTGTGTTTTATTGTTAACCATTGCTTGCTTTGCAGGCACGCCATTCAGCTACAGCACTGATATGTTTATTCTGACGGCAGCAGGGTGTTGCTCTCAGCATATTTATATATCAGCCTTTGCAACACTGCTGCAGGAGATCATCCTCAGTTAAAAAAAAAAAAAGAACGTATATGCCCAAGCATGAGGGGCCTGGGGTGGTCAGTAGGCAGATCGCCCATATGTTTTGGAATATACAGTATATTTTTGGGGCTTTTAAAGCATTGCCTATGGATATTAAAAATGGATGCAGCTTGTTGCCATTGCATTGCATTCGCATTTTTAAAGCATGTCATGTTTGGTATCTAAATACCTGGCGTAAGATCATCTTTTATATGTTACCAAACATTTGGGCAATAAATTGTGTTTTTGTGCATTTAAATAAAAAAAAGTGTATTTTTTTCCCAAAAATTTATATTTGAAAAATCACTGTGCAAATATTGTGTGACATAAAAAATTGCAACACCCACCATTTTATTCTCTAGGGCCTCTGCTTTAAATATCTATAGATATATATCTCTATATCTATGTAGATCGATATATCTATATATCTATATATCTATATATATATATATATATATATATATATATATATATATATATATATATCTGTCTCTCTCTCTCTCTCTCTCTCTATCTATATCTATATATATGTATGTTTGGGGGGGGTTTCATGTAAACAAAAAGTGTCAAAAAAGGCTTGATCTTTAAGTGGTTAAAAGAGTGGGTGATATGCAGCATAACCTTCTAATGTTGGGCATAAGATGCCAGGACAGTTCAAACACCCCTATTTGGAAAGTAGACACCTCAAGCTTTTTGCTGAGAGGCATGTCGAGTGCACGGAAGACTTTATTTTTTGCCACAAGTTTCTGGAAAATGACAAAAAATTTTTTATTTGTTTACACAAAGTCACTTAAATTATATATTGCGTACACATGCCATGGGTATATGTGGTTATACACCCCAAAATACATTCTGCTACTTCTTCTAAGTATGGGGATACCACATGTGAGAGACTTTTTAGCAGTCTAGCCTTGGACCCCAAAATCCAATAAGCACCTTCAGGCTTTTAATGGGCATTATATCCTCATTACACTTCCTGACTATCTCAGTTTTGAAGGCTCTGAAATGCCAGGATAGTACAAAACACCCCTAAATGTCCCTTTTTTGAAAAGCAGGCACTCCAAGGTATGTGCTAAGAGGCATGGTGAGTATTTTGCAGATCTTATTTGTTGCCACAAGTTTTTGGAAAATTAAGAAAGAAAACAAAAAAAATTAAATATTTTCTTTTTTTCTTTTTCAAAACCTTGTGGCAAAAAATAAGATCTGAAAAATACTCACAATGCCTCTTATCAAATTCTTTGGGGTGTCTATTTTCTGAAAGGGGGGGTGGACTATCTTGGCATTTCAGGGCCTTCGAAACTGTGATAGGTAGTGAGGAAGTGAAACAAGCAATTTTTCACCCTTTGAAATCTTGGGCAGTGATTGGTTTTTGGCATCCGTATGCGGCTAGGCTCCCAAAAAGTCCCACACTTCATATCCTTATACTCAGGAGAAGCAGCAGAATGTATTTTGGGGTGTAAGTCCACATATACCGTATTTTTCGGACTATAAGACGCACTTTTTTCCCCCAGAAATATGGGGGAAAATGTCCCTGCGTCTTATGGTCCGAATACATAACAGGGGCCCCGCCCCCCGCCGTCGCTGGCACCGCCCCTGCCATCCGCTCACAGCCTCTGGAATCCCCCGACCGCCGCCACTGGCTCCGCCCCCCCGCCGCAGTGTCAGGGGCTTTGCGATTTGAATTAGAGCCGCTCTCTCTCTCTTTCTCTTTTGCTTACAGAAAGGGAGGGGGCGGCGGGGGATATCCGCAGCTCTCTTCTCCCTGTCACAGCGCCGCTGCCGAGTTCTCTGGCAAATAGAGCAGCGGCGCTGTGACAGGGAGAGGAGAGCTGCGGGCTGTCTGTATCTCCCCCGCCGCCCCCTTCCCTTTCTGTAAGGAGAAGAGAAAGAGAGAGCGGCTCTAATTGGATTTGCTGGGTCGCCACCCAGATTCCTGCCCACTGTTTCCCCCCCATGATTGGCCACAGCAGAGGGCCAATCAGAAGACACTGGGAGCATCATGGGAAATGAAGTCCCTGCAGAGTTTATGGCACCAGTTCCCCCAGCATGCAAGCACTCTGCTGGAGGGGAGGGAGGGGGTGTTAGAAGAGGAGCAAAAGAGAATACTCTGCTGGGGGACACCACCAGAGAGCCACGCTGTACCCCGCACCACCAGAGAGCCACGCTGTACCCCGCACCACCAGAGAGCCACGCTGTACCCCGCACCACCAGAGAGCCACGCTGTACCCTGCACCACCAGAGAGCCACGCTGTACCCGCACCACCAGAGAGCCACGCTGTACCCTGCACCACCAGAGAGCCACACTGTACCCCGCACCACCAGAGAGCCACGCTGTACTCCGCACCACCAGAGAGCCACGCTGTACCCCGCACCACCAGAGAGCCACGCTGTACCCCGCACCACCAGAGAGCCACGCTGTACCCGCACCACCAGAGAGCCACGCTGTACCCCGCACCACCAGAGAGCCACGCTGTACCCCGCACCACCAGAGAGCCACGCTGTACCCTGCACCACCAGAGAGCCACGCTGTACCCTGCACCACCAGAGAGCCACGCTGTACCCTGCACCACCAGGGAGTTACGCTGTACCCGCACTGCCAGAGAGCCACGCTGTACCCCACACCACCAGAGCCACGCTGTACCCACACCACCAGAGAGCCACGCTGTACCCACACTGCCAGAGAGCCACGCTGTACCCACACCGCCAGAGAGCCACGCTGTACCCACACAGCCAGAGAGCCACGCTGTACCCACACTGCCAGAGAGCCACGCTGTACCCACACCGCCAGAGAGCCACGCTGTACCCACACAGCCAGAGAGCCACGCTGTACCCACACAGCCAGAGAGCCACGCTGTACCCACACCGCCAGAGAGCCACGCTGTACCCACACCACCCCAGAGAGGGAGCCACACTGTTCCCGCACCACCAGAGAGGGAGCCACACTTTAACCGCTGTACCCGCACCACCAGAGAGGGAGCCACATTGTACCCGCACCACCAGAGAGGGAGAAAGACCGAGCCACTGCCAGGATACAGACATGCTACACTACTGACTAGAGTCACCCCAGGCAACCCAGAGTGAGCGAACGTCCAGCCAGAGGGATCACTGTTGCGATTTCGCTGGGTCTGGTAAGAGGGCCTGTTGGCCATTATTCATTACTGTTCCCAGGGACTGAGCCATTAGGAAGTGCCTAACCTGATATCCTCTAGGCCTTTTTGACCGCCACAACGTCCCTCGCTGTCCTCTTACCACGGCGTCCCCTCTGTCCTCTTCCCACTGCGTCCCCTCTGTCCTCTTCCTATGGCGTCCTTCTCCCAGGGCGTTACTCTGTCCTCTTCCCAGGGTGTCCCTTTGTCCTTCACCCACGGCAACCCTCTGTCCTCTTCCCACAGCGTCCCCTCTGTCCTCTTCCCATGAAGATGACAGGGCGGGCCTTGACAGGAAGGGGTGGGTCATATTTAAATTAGGGGGTGCGCAAGTTTAGTCAGGCCTAGGGCAGCACAAAACCTAAATACACCACTGATGGCATGGTCACTCTGCGTTTACTGTGGCATGGTCTCTCTGCGTTTACTGTGGCATGGTCCCTCTGCGTTTACTGTGGCATGGTCCCTCTGCTTTTACTATGGCATGGTCCCTCTGCGTTTACTATGGCATGGTCCCTCTGCGTTTACTATGGCATGGTCCCTCTGCGTTTACTATGGCATGGTCCCTCTGCGTTTACTATGGCATGGTCCTTCTGCGTTTACTATGGCAATGGTCAGGCTGCATTTAATGGGCACTGGAAAATATTTTAGTACACAATTTGGTTCAGAATATTTTTTTTCTTGTTTTCCTCCTCTAAAACCTAGGTGCGTCTTATGGTCAGGTGCGTCTTATGGTGCGAAAAATACGGTACTTATGGTATGTGTAAGCAATATATCATTTAAGTGACAACTTTGTGTTAAAAATATTTATTTTAATTTTTCCAGAAAATGGTGGCAAACAAAATCTTCCATGGACTCAACATGCCTCTCCGCAAATGGCTTGGGGTGTCTACTTTCCAAAAAGGGGTAATGGGGGGGGGGGTTGCACCGCACTGTTATTTTAGCACCTCAGAAAATGTGATAGGCAGTCAAAAAGTAAAAGCGTAAATGTGTAAATTCCAGTATAGTGTATATACCATAGTTTGTAGACACTATAACAGGGGTATTGAATTACAATTTGCCGAGGTCCGGTCAGTAAAATTTTCTTATAGCAGAGGTCCGAATATCATGTCGGTTCCCTGTCGTGCTTTTTCGCATGCGCCAAACGACATGTTGCTGCAGCACAATGTGGTTTGGTGCGGCGCAATTTTTTTTTAAAAAAAGGTCAAGGACTTCTTTCTCTCGGTTTTCATGTGGGTAGTGCAGCCCATTAAAATAGGCTGATCCACCCACGACGTGTGCACCTAATGCACATGCACATACACAGATCTTAACCCATTCTTATATCAGCGTCCTTAGTCCCCAGTGCACATCACATCAAGATCCCCTCTTGATGAGTGTCCTCAGCTCCCCCTTTACATCATCCCCCTCCACGCCTTCCACAGTAGTGTCCTCACACTTCCTTAACATCAACCCCCATTAACAGTACTGTCCTCTGCCCCTATTATCATCATAACCCCACATTACTCTCCTCAGTCCCCCCTCCACACCCCTGTCCTCAGCTCCCCCACACTCCAGTCCTCAGCCCCCCCACACTCCAGTCCTCAGCTCCCCCACACTACAGTCCTCAGCTCCCCCACACTACAGTCCTCAGCTCCCTTACACTCCAGTCCTCAGCTCCCCCACACTCCAGTCCTCAGCTCCCCCACACTCCAGTCCTCAGCTCCCCCACACTCCAGTCCTCAGCTCCCCCACATTACAGTCCTCAGCTCCCCCACATTACAGTCCTCAGCTCCCCCACATTACAGTCCTCAGCTCCCCCACACTACAGTCCTCAGCTCCCCCACACTACAGTCCTCAGTTCCCCCACACTACAGTCCTCAGCTCCCCCACACTACAGTCCTCAGCTCCCCCACACTACAGTCCTCAGCTCCCCCACACTACAGTCCTCAGTCCCCCCACATTACAGTCCTCAGCTCCCCCACACTACAGTCCTCAGCTCCCCCACACTACAGTCCACAGCTCCCCCACACTACAGTCCTCAGCTCCCCCACACTACAGTCCTCAGCTCCCCCACATTACAGTCCTCAGTCCCCCCACATTACAGTCCTCAGCTCCCCCACATTACAGTCCTCAGCTCCCCCACATTACAGTCCTCAGCTCCCCCACACTCCAGTCCTCAGCTCCCCCACACTCCAGTCCTCAGCTCCCCCACACTCCAGTCCTCAGCTCCCCCACATTACAGTCCTCAGCTCCCCCACACTCCAGTCCTCAGTCCCCCCCACACTCCAGTCCTCAGCTCCCCCACATTACAGTCCTCAGCTCCCCCTCTTTGATGTCCTCAGCCCCTCCCCTCCACATCACTGCAATCCTGAGGCTCAGCATCCTCCCCCCACATTCAGTTGTGAGCTCCTAACTTCACCCCCCTCACTGTCCTATCTTACACAGGCAGATCGGAGGGAGGCACAGCGTGTCTGGATAGGGGCAGGAGAGGAGTTGCAGGGAGGGAGGTGGGACAGTTCTGAATGGAGGGCCGAGGTAACAAACAGGTGATTGGCTGCTAGGATGAAGGACAGTCCTAGCAGCCAATCGCCTGCTTGATAACCTCGGGCAGCCACCCAGAATTGTTCCGCCTCCCGCTGCTTTCGGCTCTGTGAGGATTACAGAGCAACGGCAGGAGGAAGAAAAGGCTCCTACATGGCGGTACCGCGGCGGTCTGAACGGCAGAGTGCCACGGGCCGCATGTGGCCCGCGGTCCGCCATTTAGTGATGTCCGCACTATAACATTTTTTCTGCCAAAGACATGTAGCAGAATAAATTTTGGTCTAAATGTATGATAAAATTTGAGTTTATTGGATATTTTTATAACAGTAAGTAGAAAATATAGGGTTTTTTTTCAAAATGTTCAGTCTTTTTTCGTTTATATCGCAAAAAATAGAAAACCCAGTGGTGATGATATACCACCAAAAGAAAGCTCTATTTGTGTGAAAAAAAGGACATAAATTTCATTTGGGTACAGCATTGCATGACCACGCAATTGCCAGGTAATAGTGCAGTGCCATATAGCAAACAATTGCCTGGTCAGAAAGGGGGTAAAACTTTCCGGTGGTAAAGTGGTTAAACAGATATAGCAAAATGCTTCCAATTATATATTTAAAAAAGCAAAAGGGAGCAAAAAAGAGAAGTTCATTGTAAGGCTCTGTTCACATACAGTGCCTTGAAAAAGTATTCAGACCCCTTTGAAATTTTCCACATTTTGCCATGTTACAACCATAAACGTTAAATGTATTTTATTGGGGTTTTATGTGGTAGACTAACACAAAGTGGCACATAATTGTGAAGTGGAAGGAAAATTATAAATGTTTTTCATGTTTTTTTACAATTAAACATTTGAAAAGTGAGGCGTGCATTTGTGTTCAGCCCCCTTTACTCTGATACCCCTAACTAAAATCTAGTGGAAACAATTGCCTTCAGAAGTCACCTAATTAGTAAATAGAGTCCACCTGTGTGCAATTTAATCTCAATACAGCGGTTCTGCGAAGCCCTCAGAGGTTTGTTAAAGAACAAACAGCATCATGAAGGCCATGGAACATACCAGACAGGTCAGGGATAAAGTTGTGGAGAAGTTTAAAGCAGGGTTAGGGTATAAAAAAAATATCCCAAGCTTTGAACATCTCACGGAGCACTGTTCAATCCATTATCTGAAAATGGAAAGAGTATGGTACAACTGAAACCTACCAAGACATGGCCGTCCACCTAAACTGACAGGCTGAGTAAGGAGAGAATTAATCAGAGAAGCAGCCAAGAGGCCCATGGTAACTCTGGAGGAGCTTCAGAGATCCACAACTCAGGTGGGAGAATCTGTCTTCAGGACAACAATTAGTCACACACTCCACAAATCTGGCCTTTATGGAAGAGTGGCAAGAAGGAAGCCATTGTTGAAAGAAAATCATAAGAAGTCCCGTTTGCCATTTGCAATTTGTGAGAAGCCATGTGGGAGACACAGCAAACGTGGAAGAAGGTGTTCTGGTCAGATGAGACCAAAATTTTACTTTTTGGCCTAAAAGCAAAATGTTATGTATCCCAGAGGTTGCTACTAGAGTTATTATGTTGAGTAGTTTATTGTTTCTTAACCACCTCAATATTGGGCACTTACAACCCCTTCCTTCCCAAACCAATTTTCAGCTTTCAATTCTCTCGCACTTTGAATGACAATTACTCAGTCATGCTATACTGTACCCAAATGAAATTTTTATCATTTTGTTCACACAAATAGAGCTTTCTTTTGGTGGTATTTATTTACAACTTAATTTTTTATTTTTTGCGATATAAGCAAAAAAATTTGAATATTTTGAAAACAAAACTAGATTTTCTACTTTCTGTTTTAAAAGAAATCCAAAAAAATCTAATTTTGGCGAAAATTTAGGCCAAAATTTATTTTTGCTACATGTCTTTGGTAACAAAAATCCTGATAAGTGTATAATAATTGGTTTGTGTGACAGTTGTAGAGTCTACAAACTAAGCTACGCATTATTGCAAATTGATCAATCCTAATGCACTGTCAGGTCAGTACAAACACCCCTCAAATGACCCCTTTTTGGCAAAAATAACACCCCAAAATACATTCTGCTACTTGTCCTGAGTATGGCGATACCCCATGTGTGAGACTTTTCCACAGCCTGACCCCATTTTTTGGATAGAAACAACCCAATGTATATTCTATGAGGCATAATAAGTCTTTTGAACATGTCATTTCTTTCCAAAAGTTTTTGGAAAATGTGGAAAAAAAATTAAAACCTATTTTTTTTTTCACAAAGTTGTCAATTTAGAAGATCTTTCTAACACATAGTATGTACATAGCAAAAATAACACCCCAAAATACATTCTGCTACTCGTCCTGAGTCTGGTGATACCCTATGTGTGAGACTTTTCCACAGCCTGGCCACATACAGAGGCCCAACATGCAAGTAGCACCTTCAGGCTTCTAACACATAGCATGTACACACCAAGAATTACACCCCAAAATACATTCTGCTGAGCAAAAGGTAATAAAAAAAGGCCTTTGGTTTTAGCAGGCAGGAATACCATTCCAGAGCAGTCAAAGCATTGGTCCAGACAGCCAAAGGAAATGTCAGGAATTGTCCAGGCAGCAGACAGAGATATGGAAACATATGAACATGGTCCATGGTTTAGCAGGCAGTTCAGGTAACAGGCAGAGGCATGGCCTGTTCAGGTGGCAGGCAAAGGCATGGCCAGTTCAGGTGGTAGCAGAGGCATGGCCAGTTCAGGTGGCAGGCAGAGCAGAGGCATGGCCAGTTCAGGTGGCAGGCAGAGGCATGGCCAGTTCAGGTAGCAGGCAGAGGCATGGCCAGTTCAGGTGGCAGGCAGAGGCATGGCCAGTTCAGGTGGCAGGCAGAGGCATGGCCAGTTTAGGTGGCAGGCAGAGGCATGGCCAGTTCAGGTGGCAGCACTATAACATTTAGGCCTTGGTCAGGTAAGACCTGAGGACAGGGGTAGAGGATTCTTCCCACCCAAATCTCTACGAAGCCTCGGAGTCTCCAGACCCTAATCCGAGAAAACGAAAACCCGGAGAAAAACATTTTCTCCACTCGGAAAATCTTTTCTGGACCCCCTCAAATATGTGAGACCCCTGTGCTGTACTTAAATGATCAGTTTAGGAGGCAGGCAAAAAGCATGGTAATTTAACAGGCCGGGGTCAATTCATGTTGAAGGCAGAAACATGGTTGGCAGAGGCATAGTCAAAAACAGTCCAGGTCATTCACAGAAATGGCAGGTGGTCGAAACTGGAAAAAAAATCATCTTCACTTTACTAATAGTGTAGTAAAGTATGATAGCTCTGATAGCACTTTCCAATACAGAGGCCTGGCTGGGAGGGACATTGGGGACAGTAGTATCAGGTGTCACGACAAATTCCTCTAATTGAACACGCACAACATTTTTTTGGGGGTTTGCGACCTGTTTGGGTAAGAGGGAGGATTTCGGGAAAGTGCCTTTCGTGGAGTCTGGCTACTGCATCGGAGCGAATTAGTTGAGGGGCTTGGCCATTGGGACAGAGAAGGGCTGTGATCACATCTTCTTGGAATTTTAGATAGGTTAGGGAACTTTGGGTGCACTTAGAAAAAATTATATAAGAATTGAACAGGGCTAGTTGCATTAAATAAATGGCAACTTTTTTGTACCAAAACAGTGATTTCCTGGTGGCCAAGTAGGGCTGCATCATCTGGTTGTCCATATCCCCCCCCCCCATGTAAAGATTATAGTCATGCACACATTTTGGCTTCTGGACTGGGCCTTTTCTTCTCTGCAGTTCCACCAAGGTTTCATCATGCATTGTGGAAAGGATGTAGACATCTCTTTTTTTATCTCTCCACTTCAGTGCTAGTACCAACTTCAGTCACTATACTGGCTATTTTTCCCTGTTTCAATTTCTTGGCAACCAATCTCTGTGGGAAGCCTTTACGGTTGGTCCGTGCTGTCCCACAGGCCACAGTCTTCTTTTGGTACAGATGGCGGAAAAGTGGGAGACTTGTGTAGAAATTGTCTACGTATAGATGGTAACCTTTCCCAAGCAATGGTTCGATCAGCTGACAGACAATTTTGCCACTTGTTCCCATGTAGGTAGGGCATCCAGGGGGTTTAGCTGTCTGTCTTTTCCCTCACAAATTATAAAATCATATGTGTAACCCGTGGCCCTGTCACATGCCTTATAAAATTTGGCTCTTTTACTGGGGAGGTATTGCTTTATTGCAAGTCTTCCGGTGAAGTGTACTAGTGATTCATCTACACATATATTTACATCAGGGGTAAACATCTGCTTGAAGCTGGCACAAAAAAAATTGATTAGGGACCGAATTTTGAATAGTTCATCCCAATTATGATAATTACGAGGGAGGCATTGGGCATTGTTGTTGAAGTGTAGAAACCTCATAATCATCTCGTAACTGGTTCTGGTCATAAAAGATGAATAGATTGGCATGTGGTAGATAGGTCGGGTAGACCAGTAGGCACGGAGTTAATTTTTTTTGTCAGCCCCTTGTTGAGGGTTAGGCCAAGGAAAATTTTAAATTCTTCCAGGGTGAGGGGTTTCCAAACAAAAGGACGGGCATATGAAGAATTTGGATTGTTGGCTATATGTTGGCTGGCGTATAGATTACACTGCTCCACAATGTAGGTTAGGATATCATCAGTAAAGAATAAGTCAAAATAATAAATTGGGGTTGCATTTTCCGACTGTATCTGAGGGCCTGGCTGGGCTGTAAAAGGGGGAATTACAGGTTCTACTGACGTATCGGGCAGCCATGTTGGATACAGTAGAAGATCTGGGAGGCTAGTATGGGTCCTGCCTCGTTGTTGATGGGATGCCGCGTTGCTAGCATCTGGCCTATCCTCTAGGAAAGTTGCAGAACTGCTGGTGGATGCCTGCCTATCCTGGCGTGCTGCGCTGCTGGTGGATGCCTGCTGGTGGATACCATGGAGTGCTGCGATGCTGGTGGATGTCTGCGCCTACTCATAACTCCTGATCCCCTTTGTTAGGATTCTATCCTCCTCAGTTTCTATTTCA
This sequence comes from Rana muscosa, assembly GCA_029206835.1. NCBI lineage: Eukaryota > Metazoa > Chordata > Amphibia > Anura > Ranidae > Rana > Rana muscosa. The sequence goes on from CM055128.1 coordinate 124,880,010, forward strand.
GAGCCACTACTTTCCCCTGGCTCATATTCACTATCCGAGTCTGACAGAGAGAGTTCCCCGCTACTCTCGTCCGGCATACTCTGGAGTATCTGGAGAGCCTCCTCACTGCTATATAATCGTTTAGCCATGTGGGCAGATGTGACAGATGTTGGCGGGCAGATGTGACAGATGTCGGCGGGCAGATGTGCCAGATGTTGGCGGGCAGCTGTTGGCGGTCAGATGTGCCAGATGTTGGCAGTCAGATGTGCCAGATGTTGGCGGTCAGATGTGCCAGATGTTGGCAGGCAGATGTGCCAGATGTTGGCGGGCAACTGTTGGCGGGCAGATGTGCCAGATGTTGGCGGTCAGATGTTCACTGGTATGACAGGTGCTTTCACTGTGTGGACACTGTGTTTTGGGGACACTGTGTTTTGGGGACACTGTGTTTTGACACTAGCTGGGTGATCAGTGGGTAAACAGCAGACAAACAGCTAAAAACTCACTGATCTCCTGGCTGCAGCACAGATTGTCTCTTCCTCTCCTCACTGACAGGCTCTGTGTGAGGAGAGGAAGAGATGAGAGCAGTTACAACTGCTCTGTATTTACATTACATGACGGCTGTGATTGGACAGCCGTCATGTCATCAGGAGGGCCAATCACATGGCCCTCCTGTCGTGCACACCTTTGTTGTCTCTGGGGTGCACAGGCAGATCGGGATTGCGCCGCTGCGCGTGCACGTGGCGGCACGATCCCCTGACAAACACTACCCCCCCTCTCTGTTTACATCACGATGGCTGTGATTAGACACAGCCATCATGCCGATCAGGAGGGCAAATCACAGTGCCCTCCTGCTGTTCCGAGATGCGGTGTGTCCGCGGGACACGCGCATCGGGATCGCGCGGGTGCTCGCGCCCCCGTGATCCCGCTCCTTCTGAGGGACGTTCAGGAACATCCACTCAGAAGGAGAGAAAACCCACCCCGCCCTATATGTGCAGCGGCCGGGTGGGAAGTGGTTAAGTAAGGGTTTGGCTCCCTCTAGTGACCGCTGAATTCTGTCAGGATTTTTCTTTCTGTTTAAGAAGCAAAACTGCCATGCATTGTGGGATATATAGTTTGGAGGAGGAAATGACTCATGTTTAAATCAGTTTGGGACTACAGGACCCACAATGCCAAGTCACAGAACAGCCTGCTGGGAAGAGAGATAAAAGGACAGGCCTGGCCTGCTTTTGGCCTCTCTGGACACCATTCAACTGCCAGCAGGAGGTCTGTGTGTGTGACCAGGAGTGAGAGACTTACAGATCCCAGAGGGATCTTTGTGGATGGCCCTGTTAATCGAGCAGGTGAATCTGCCTCCGCTTCAGAGCATTTGAAGCCATCTGCTTTCCTGCCTATCGGGAGTAGCAGCACGGCGCACTGGCACCATCTTCACTGACGAAAGCACCAGAAGGAGATTCCGGAGGGAGCCTGCTGGCATCCACAGTGGTGAGAGGGCACCTGCCCATCCAAGTAGTTACTGCAGTATTGCTGTGTGAGTTTCTTTCCAACAGACTGCTGGTGAGACTTGTAGTTCCACGGCTGTGGATCTGCTGCACTTGAGCATCTTACAACCAGACTTTGGGGCCTTGCTTTTCTCCCCTGTGCTGTAAGGTCAGTACTGTATTACTATCACACATAAGAAGGAATTTACAAGTGGGAACAGTTCTTCAGCTGAGCAATCAATAGCATCTTATTCTACAGTTATTGCTCTTTGGTTTCCTTTGGATTACAAGTAAATACACAAGTCAACACTGCAGTATAATATAAGGCTAGCTGAAGGCATCCGGAAGTTAAGGAACATTTACCACTTTATTCTTCTACAAAGCTTTACTGCTCTACATTGGAGATCTGCTCTGAACTGCAACCTAGAGGGAGCCATTTAGTGAGATATAGCTAGAACTTGCATTGTGTTACTGTATTCACTGTTGTGCATTCTTTTTGTGCATTGGTCTGTGTGGTGAGGACTCAGTGGGAAGTTATTCAATACATGTGTTAAAAGTATTGAGGATCTATCTCCCTGTGCACCTGTTCATATATACCCCCATCAGGTTGTTACTGGGTACAAGTGTATGATATAATTGCACTGAATAATACTTCTGTCAATCATAACATGTGTTCATTCATTGTTTAATCATACCATTTCCTTGTGTTATTCTTTACCATAGTAAACATTCTTGAGTGGTTCAGTGATTTTGTCTGAGTTTCTCATTATTAACGTGGTATTTCAGAATGGAATCCAAGATGTCAGAGGTAAGAGAGGGTCTGCAGAGTCAGGGTGGCCAGTGGGGTATAGAGTCAATCAGCAGCCCCCGTGGTGGTACCGCTACAGTTATGTGTGGTAGAAAACTGATTGGCTGAGACACAGCAGCAGCGCCATTGGCTCCCGAGGCTGTCAGTCAATCAGGGGAGAGAGGGGGCGGGACCGGGTCAGGGCTCCGAGTCTGAATGGACACGCAGAGCTGTGACTCGGCTCCAGTACCCCATAGCTCCAGTGCCCCCATAGGAAGCTGTTGACTGTGTGGGGCACTCAACGGGATGAAGGGGCCAGGAGCAGCAAAGAGGGACCCGATAAGAGGAGGATCCAGGCTGCTCTGTGCAAAACCAGCTGCACAGAGGAGGTAAGTAAACATGTTTTTTTTTTTTAAAACAAGACTTTACAATCACTTTAACTAATCCTTTTTTGTATTATTTTACTTTAAGGGGGGTGTGACAGGGGGTGTGTCCTATGCCTACATACTTTTGCTGATAGGTGTCCCTCGTTCCCATCTAAAAAAGTTGGAAGGTGTGCTAGCGTTAAAAGACACAGGTAGCCACCAGCTCAAAAAATCTGTATCTGAACCGCATCAAAATCGCAGCTGAACTGCTGAAAAGCTGTTTTGGAAATTTGCAGTGAAAACTGAGAAGAAATTTGCACTGGACATGTGTGAACCTAGCCTTAGGGTTTACATATACTTTTTAACAATGGAATTCTGCCTCCGGTGCTGGATTCCGCTAAACAGAGCATGCGCTGCCAGTATGCTCCCACCCCTAGCACGCACATTGGTCTTTTCCCTGCTTCCTACCCTAGTTCATACACCTAAATTTCAAGTATTTATGCCTAGAACACGACGCGACCCCGATTTTAGTAAAGAGCCAATGACGTGGCTCTTTACCGATGTGATCGGCTGTGTCCAATCACAGCCGGTCACATGTAAACAAGGAAGTGCCGTTTATCGGCTCTCCTCGCCTCACACTGGCATAGTGTGTGGCGAGGAGAGAAGATCAGCGGCATCAACTCGCAGGGGAGACATGTACAGGTAATCAGGGCACTGATCATCAGTGCCCTGATTACAGTTCAGCCCCAGCAGTGCCAAACAGTGCCCATTAGTGATGCCAGTCAGTGCTACCTTTCAGTGCCCATTAGGGCTTGTTCATCAGTGCCGCTCATCAGTGCCGCCCCTTAGTGCCCATAAGTGCTGCCCATCAGTGGCGCCTATCTGTGCCGTCTATCATTGCCCACCAGTGCCGTCTATCAGTGCCCATCAGTGGCACCTATCAGTGCCCATTAGTGCTGTAGATCAGTGCCGCATATTAGTGCCTCCTCATCGGTGCCACCTAATCAGTTTCCTTCAGTGCCGCCTCATCAGTGCCCATAAGTGCCGCCTCATCAGTGCCCATAAGTGCCGCCTCATCAGCGCACATCAGTGAAGGAGAAAATATACTTATTTACAAAATTTACTGACAGAAACTTCAGAAAAACTTTTTTTTCCCCAAATTTTCTGTCTTTGAATTTTTTTTAGCAACAAATGAAAAACCCAGCAGTGATTAAATACCACCAAAAGAAAGCTCTATTTGTGTGAAAAATTATAAAAATTTAATTTTGGTGCAGTGTTGCATGACCGTGCAATTGTCATTCAAAGTGTGACAGCGCTGAAAGCTGAACATTGGCCTGGGCAGGAGGGGGGTGAAAGCGCCCAGTAGGCAAGAGGTTAATCCTTCAAGAACCATTCTGCAATGCATCTTCATCAACCCTTCAGTGCCTTATGCCCAGCACATGTGCCTTAACTTTTCCGTGGCCAGTCCCCACTGATATTCCTTAACCTTTCAGCACCCAGTCCCCAGTGCATATGCATTAGTCACTCTGTGGCCAATCCAGAGAACATGTTTTAACCCTCATGCACACAGCCCCAAGCGTATGCATATTAACCCTTCAATTCTTATGCAGCACACACACCAACCTTTTTCCTGCCTGGCTCACTTGCAAGTCAAGGCACACCGTGCTATATGCCCGTACCCTCCTGTTTGAAGAGGTTGAGCGGTGTTAACAGTTTTTGGGTTCTGCAGCAAGTCACCTCTTTCCACTGGTTCTCATCCCCAGGGTATAGGGACAAGTCTCTATTTCTTCCCAAGAAGGCCAATGTCCACACCACTTTAACTCTAACGATGAGTTTATTTTCTATTATTGCTTAGTAGACAGGAAGAAGTTGATGAGAGAAAGAATAGCAAACTTGGGGAATTAGGTCCAGGCACAAACTAGTAATTGTCACCACTCGATCCCGAGTGGGTTTAGCTCACCCGCATAGTCCTCTCTATCTACTTAAGTTTCCTTGGGATACGATCAGGAAAGGTTCCAAGTCCCTAACTTCCCAGCGCTTGCACCAGTAGAACAAAGTGCAACTGAAGCACGTCACAAGGCCTGTGGCGGATCTTTGAATCCCTCTAGTACAGGGGTCTCAAACTGGCGGCCCTCCAGCTGTTGCAAAACTACAAGTCCCATCATGCCTCAGCCTGTGGGAGTCATGCTTGTAACTGTCAGCCTTGCAATGCCTCATGGGACTTGTAGTTCTGCAACAGCTGGAGGGCCACCAGTTTGAGACCCCTGCTCTAGTAGGTAACCAGGCCTCTTCCGAGGCGGTGACTCCTTTCACCCAAACTCCTGGTTCGCTCTCGTCTAGAACGGGTCACCCTCTCCTGGGCACCCTGGGACTCTTCTTTCGGGGGTAGGCCCTAGCGAAAGGTGCTGGGCCTACTGGTAGAGTTGCAGCCCCAGGCTAAAGGTGTCTGGGACTCATCACACCCACCCGCACCCCTGGCCATGAGGGCCACCAAAGGTGGGGTATGTGTCTCTCCCACACTCTCCTCCCCAAAAGATGGCGTCTGCCCCTTATGTACCCCCTTTCAGCATGCACAGCAGGTTGACCACGTCCACTGTACTGCTGCCGAAAGAGGACACCCGAAGGCGTAGCAATGCCACCCATCATTCAACCCTGACCTGATATGACAGCGCCACCTACAGGCCACAGGGAACCATACACCAGGCAGCATCACATAGGCAGAAGCAAATGCCTAACAATCAAAGTGGTCTGAGCCTGGCTACCAGCTCAGACCAACCCCTAAATTTAGGCGCATAGCACCCCCGAAAAGTAAAGGGGCGCTACACTTACTTCCCAAAACTTGTGGGTTAAACATTTGGTATCCAATCCCCACCACTTTTTTTTCAGTTTTCAGCCCCGGTTCACACTATGCAGTGCAGGGAGCCGCATTTGATTTAAACAGGAATTGCACCGCATTCCTGTTTTAATCACATGCAAATCTTCAACAGTGCGATTTGTGTCATTATTTCTGTACGTGCAGGACCCTTTTTTTGGCCGCACCGTGTTCACATTAACCCCCTCATGCTGCATATTACAGAAATTAAAAATAGGTAGCATTTGTAATTAATGTCCCCTCAGCCTCCTCCTCTCCACCAATCGGACCCAGACAGTTATGAATCTGCAGATGGCTTAGTCAGTGCTTGCTTACTTGTGTGATACACACTTTGTTGCTGAACTTCCTGGTTCCTCCTCGGTGGCTCCTCTGGGTTGCAGTTTTGGCAGCAGCTCTCTACGCTCCACCCATCCCGCCTCCGGCCGTGAGTGAAGTCACACTGCCGGGACGGGACTACAAAGTGCCTTTATAGGATGAGTGAAGAGGCATCGTTGGCAGGTATGGCTGGTGTGGACTGTGTAGGCTTGTGCTGGGTGCAGGAGCATTACAGTAGCAAGGTACAGACAACTACAGTACAGCTAGCAGCGCCGGCTAGTGTGTACTGTGAAGCACACTGCCGGTACTTCACCTGCGCCCCCCTCCCTCCAGCAAATTGTACCGCCACTTCCGCATTTTGCCTTGTACCGCCCCTGCCTATCAGAAAAAGATGCCTGATGCCAGAAGAAAAAGAAAAGAAAAAAGAAACCAATAATTGTGGGGTGGGGAGGAGGAGGATAAGCGGATCTTTCACTTTTAAGTGAAGTTCCGCTTTAACACCTCCACACACGTGTTTACCCCACACCGCCTGTATTAGAGCACCCCCAATCTCGGTGAAGGTGCACAGAGACACCTATAGACTGCAACATTGTCAGTCTGAGAGGAGAGGAGCATTAGATGTACCAGTAGATTTAAATACGCTAACAAGTTAAAGCCAAACTCCTGCTCACACTGTGGTTACAGTAATTTTTTTTTCTTTTGGGATAAAGGTTTTGCATTTATAAATGAAAGCCGATTATTGCAAGCACATCTGTCAATGTTAAATGGTTTGACTCAACATTCTAACTGCTACATTTGCAGAACAGCTTGTCCTGTTGAAAAACAACAGAATTACAGGCTGGATCACCAGGGAAAATAAAAGAATGAAAGTCTAAAAAAAAACTAACAAATGCAGCTATTCCATCTAGGAATTGGTAAGCTGCAATATAATAAATGTTTGCTTTTTGATTTAGTACTAGTAATATTTATAAATGTCTACACATCAAATCAAAGTGAATGACAACTATGGGCGAAGGAAGTGATTTGGGTCCAAACAAGGGACAGCTGAAAGATGCAGGCAAATAAAATAAAAAAATGCTTTTCAACCAGCAATTCCCCCTAGTGGGCACTTTTTACACACCAAAAAGCATGCAGATTGACGTACCCTTTTAGAATCGTAAAACAGCCAAGCACGCACAAGGCTGCCTTAGTTAACAGTTACAATGCTTGTGACCTGTCATGCTAGATATATTTTTCAGTCAATTACCTGCCCTGCCCTGCCCCTGCCCTTTGTATGCATTTTCTTTTCTTGGCTTGTTTTACCTTTAAGCTATTATATCTCACTACTGCTTCCGACTCGTTTACCTTCTTCCATTCCCGGGGTCACAAACAAGAAAACAAGTCATTTCGACATTGTATTATTCTGAATTTCCACCGGTACAAGATACCACAAAGAACTATTTGTGCCATCCTCCCGAGGCGATGGCTTTCCAGGTAAAATAAACCCCAATTATCCAACATAGCCAATGGCAATTTTCTGCTCCGAAACATTGCGAGAAACAAAACAGCAATTCTTTCAGAACACACATCTGCATTCATCCTACAGAGTGTCAGCACAGAATGCAGGCAGATTCTGCATAATACATAAAGTCTAGATAAAGGGGAGATGGTGAGAACATATACTTGGTCTAAGCCAAGTCATTAAAAGCCTTCACACACAATGTGGAGTCTTACCTGTGGCAGAAGGTTGGCAACATGGAATGGAGTGCACAATTATCCAAATACATTATACAGTTATCTCTTTTCTACCTCATTTCTGTACAGCACATGAGCCGAGACGCTAGATGTGTAGTTTGCTGAATAAAAAATGTAATTCAGGTTTTAGCCCAGCAAGTCCTTTTTATATTAAGGTCACTTGAAGAAAAGGTAGTAGGAAAGAAATGTTAGGACAATGCGCAAAGGTCCACAGGGTCATTCTAATGCTAATCTTCTCCGTAACGTTCCGACTTTATTATCTGTCCTGCTGAAGCGAGGACATGGTCTTTCCGATGCTGACCAAAAAACTGATGGAACCTTCAATTGCGTAAATCTGCAGGAGTCAGCCAGACCCTGATGGACCATGAACAAGGAAAATGTAAGCAGAGCGTAAAAAAAAAAAAAAAAGATGAAAGCCAAGCCATGGAAGGAATAATATTGTATTAGTAATAATTCTCTGTGCAAAATGAACCGGGAATGAATGGAGAGAAACAGCTCACAGCTAGAATGTGAAATAATACATTGCAGCAGCAGAGCCTGAATCCACTCTGCTATTCATCAGGAGCTGAACAGAGTCCATGCACACACACACTCTTCTGCACACATTGCCTGAGGAGAATGGAGGAATCACAGATGCAAGCAAGTACCTCTTTCACACTGCACTGTGCTCATCCCAGGGGCGTCTCCAGGGGGGGGGCAACAGGGCAATTGCCCCCCCCCCCCCAGACCATCTGTCACACTCACTTGCTTGCTCTGTTTGTTTTTTTTTTGCGCCTGATCTCCCGGAATTTGGGGACCCGATACCGGCCGGCCATAGGTCCCCTGGACCCCAAACTTGGAACACATGTAGCCCCATGTCTCCTCTACATGTGTTCAAAGTTTGGTGTCTGGGAGACCTACGGCTGGGGAGAACCGATTTTTCAAAGTCGGGCACTCCTTCCATAGACTCCAATGTTAAACGGTCATTTCTCCAGTGATTTTGCGGACTCGGTACCGGCCGGTCGTAGGTACCCTGGACCCCAAACATGGCACAGCTGTAGCCCCATTTCACCTCTACAAGTGTGCAAAGTTTGGTGTCTGGGAGACCTACTGCCGGGGAGAACCGATTTTTCAAAGCCGGGCACTCCTTCCATAGACTCCCATATTAAACATCAGTCTAGTCATGGGCACAGTGAAGCATGGGCACAGTGAGGCATGGGCACAGTGAGGCAAAGTGTCAAGTCAATAAGTTTTCCCAGTTTTTTGGGGTAAAATTAGGTGCCTCGGCTTATATTCGGGTCGGCTTATACTCGAGTATATACAGTACTTGTTCTGCGGCTGCCGCTGCCTCTCTGAGTCTCTCTCTAAGTTTCTCACATCGGCCGATCAGCGGCGCCGAGAGAGAGACTCGTCTAATGTAGTTACGCGGCGCACTGACACGATACCAGGAGCGGAGGAGGAGGTGGGTGGAGCCTCTTCCCTGCACTCGTTGCTAACACCTGGGCCGCTTGGCGTCTAGCAACGAGTGACGTCAGTGAGTCACGTCGGGCCGCTCTGCAGGCAGGTGCGATAGCGTATGGCTCCACAGACGGGTAAGAAAGCGGGGAGGCTCCGCTTGTGGCGTGGTTTGTGGGCGGGCGGCGCAGTTCATGGCCAGACCGTGCTGCTCAGTGTGTTGACAGCACAGGTGAGAGTGGGAGAGCAGGCTCATCTCTCACCGCCCGTGCCTGCCCTGCATTCCTGCAGTGACTTCCGCCCTCACTGTGCAGGCAGCAGAGAGATTACATTATCTCTCTGCTGCCTGACTCTGGGAGTCTGGGACACAGCAAGAGACAACCAAAACTACACCTTAGCAGGCAAGTTAGTGACAATCCGCAAATTGTGTCAGGTGACGTGGCAAATGACAGTCTGCATCTGGTGGCAGGCAAGTGACAATCAGCAAGGTGTGGCTAGTGACAATCCGCAAGGTGTGGCAGGTGATGTGGCAAGTGACAATCCACAAGATGTGGCAGGTGATGTGGCAAGTGACACACTCAGGGCTCCCACTAATTGCAGGCGACGGTGGCAAGTGACACACTCGGGGCTCCCACTGATTCTGCATTGAACTATTTAATTTTATATTACAATGTAATAATAGAAATAATGCGCTTCAATCATGACACCATAACAACCATGGTGCCGGGATGATTGAACACCAGCCATTTCCCCGATAAATTTCCCACAAAGAAAAAATTTTTTGGCAGTGCCCCTCCCGAGAAAAGACTCTGGATCCGCCCCTGGCTCATCCTCCCTCTTTCCACGGGGGCTGCAACTGCTATGTGCGATTTAACAGTTCAAAGCATCAGGAGTACACTGACTTTATCTTACAGCAAGTGCATCCATCAAGCAAGGAAAAAAGAAATCAGTTCTAAGGAGCTTTTCATGCTGACCATTTATACATAGAATACAGGAGGCTCCCTATTGTTACACTACTGCACTACACAAGAAAGGCCAGTCAAATCAATTAAGCTGGCCACACACTAGTATTATTTATTTATTAAAAGGTATTTATATAGCACCAACAATTAACACCGTGCTTTACATATATATTGTATATTCAAATCAGTCCCTGCCCTCAAAGAGCTTTCAATCTAAGGTCCTTAACTCACATTCAGACATACAGTAAAATCTTGTTTTGCGAGCATAATTAGTTCCAGAAACATGCTTGTAATCCAAAGCACTTGTATATCAAAGCAAATTCAAAGAAATCAAAAATCAAAGAAATAATATAAAATCAAACGATTTGTTCCACAACTATTTATTCATAGGTCCTTTAGTTTATTGCCCATATAAAAAGATTATAGCAATGTTACCAGGTTGTGTAACCATAAAATGTCCATCCACAAATGGAAGCCTACACAAGGGGATTAGAAGCAAAATCCAGCAGGTGCTACAGAGTATAAAGGAGAAGAGAGGTGCCTCTAATGCCACGTACACACGACCATTTTTCTCGTCTGGAAAAATGTCATTTTTTCTCTTTGACGAGAAAAACGGCCGTGTGTGGGCTTTCCAGCATTTTTCCCGACGAGAAAAACGGCAAGAATCACGACGAGAAAAATTAGAACATGCTCTAATTTTTCTCGTCGTGATTCACGGCATTTTTTTCCGCGGCAGTTTTCCCATAGGGAAACACTGCCAGGGAGCCTACACACGGTCGATTTTCTCGACCAAGAGAAAAAATGTCATGAAAACCGGCCGTGTGTAGGGGACCAAGCCGGTCCTTGTTTTTCATGTCGAATTTCTCGGCGGTGTTTTCGATCGTGTGTACATTATGTTGCTAAATGTTGTACCTTCATTAAATGTAACCATATTGCTACACTTAAGAGACGCCTCTCTTCTCTTTTATACTTAGTTGTGACATGACGCTACTTGTAGATCAAGACAAAATTTATTAAAATGTTTTACTTGTCTTGCAAAGCGCTCTTAAACTAAGTTACTCTCAAACCAAGGTTTTACTGTATTGGGGCAATTTAGGCAGGAGCCAATTAGACAGATATAAACATTATCAACATGCAGTGTTATACATAAAGCTATATAGCTACCTATCCCTCAAAAAAGAGGGGAAGAGAATATGGAACGGAAGAAAAAAAAGCACTCAACAAAGTCTATAAGTGTACCTCAAAATTGTCTGGGGTGTCCTAGCTAGGGGGAGACCAAAAAAAATAAAAAATTCTAGTCAGCCACCAATAGGGATGAGCTTCGTGTTCGAGTCGAACATACGTTCGACTCGAACATCGGCTGTTCGATCGTTCGACGAAGATCGAACGATTTGGGCCGTTCGCGCCAAATTCGAGTGACGCGAACGGCCCACAATGCACTACGCCATCGCAGTGTCATCCAGGCGCTGTGATTGGCCAAGCATGCACTGTGACCCCGCATGCTTGGCCAATCACAGCGCCGGCAGCGAGGAGAGCAATGATTGGCCACAGGCAGGATGCCTGTGGCCAATTATTGCTGAGGGGGTTTAGTACACGCCCCACACTATAAAAGGCCGCCAGCACGGCGGCCTAGTGTAGTGTGTTCCGGAGCAGGGATAGAGCAGCATAGGCAGGGACAGTGACTTTTATTTCTTTCTTGCTTAACCTGGATTCCTTTAGTTTAGGGAAAGAGAAGGATAGGTAGGGAGAGTGTCAGTGTGTTTTGTGCTTGTGCTATATTGTGCTTAAAAAAAACATTTTTTCTAGGGACAGAAAACTGTAGGTAGGGAGAGTGTGTCAGTTTCTTTCACTGTCAAAGTCCTTGTTTCCAGGGACCTGGAAGGACAGTGAGTGAATTCTCCTTGTGCTATATTGTGCTTAAAAAAAACATTTTTTCTAGGGACAGAAAACTGTAGGTAGGGAGAGTGTGTCAGTTTCTTTCACTGTCAAAGTCCTTGTTTCCAGGGACCTGGAAGGACAGTGAGGTAATTCTCCTTGTGCTAAATTGTGCTTAAAAAAAAACATTTTTTCTAGGGACAGAAAACTGTAGGTAGGGAGAGTGTGTCAGTTTCTTTCACTGTCAAAGTCCTTGTTTCCAGGGACCTGGAAGGACAGTGAGGTAATTCTCCTTGTGCTAAATTGTGCTTAAAAAAAACATTTTTTCTAGGGACAGAAAACTGTAGGTAGGGAGAGTGTGTCAGTTTCTTTCACTGTCAAAGTCCTTGTTTCCAGGGACCTGGAAGGACAGTGAGGTAATTCTCCTTGTGCTAAATTGTGCTTAAAAAAAACATTTTTTCTAGGGACAGAAAACTGTAGGTAGGGAGAGTGTGTCAGTTTCTTTCACTGTCAAAGTCCTTGTTTCCAGGGACCTGGAAGGACAGTGAGGTAATTCTCCTTGTGCTAAATTGTGCTTAAAAAAAACATTTTTTCTAGGGACAGAAAACTGTAGGTAGGGAGAGTGTGTCAGTTTCTTTCACTGTCAAAGTCCTTGTTTCCAGGGACCTGGAAGGACAGTGAGGTAATTCTCCTTGTGCTAAATTGTGCTTAAAAAAAACATTTTTTCTAGGGACAGAAAACTGTAGGTAGGGAGAGTGTGTCAGTTTCTTTCACTGTCAAAGTCCTTGTTTCCAGGGACCTGGAAGGACAGTGAGGTAATTCTCCTTGTGCTAAATTGTGCTTAAAAAAAACATTTTTTCTAGGGACAGAAAACTGTAGGTAGGGAGAGTGTGTCAGTTTCTTTCACTGTCAAAGTCCTTGTTTCCAGGGACCTGGAAGGACAGTGAGTGAATTCTCCTTGTGCTATATTGTGCTTAAAAAAAACATTTTTTCTAGGGACAGAAAACTGTAGGTAGGGAGAGTGTGTCAGTTTCTTTCACTGTCAAAGTCCTTGTTTCCAGGGACCTGGAAGGACAGTGAGGTAATTCTCCTTGTGCTAAATTGTGCTTAAAAAAAAACATTTTTTCTAGGGACAGAAAACTGTAGGTAGGGAGAGTGTGTCAGTTTCTTTCACTGTCAAAGTCCTTGTTTCCAGGGACCTGGAAGGACAGTGAGGTAATTCTCCTTGTGCTAAATTGTGCTTAAAAAAAACATTTTTTCTAGGGACAGAAAACTGTAGGTAGGGAGAGTGTGTCAGTTTCTTTCACTGTCAAAGTCCTTGTTTCCAGGGACCTGGAAGGACAGTGAGGTAATTCTCCTTGTGCTAAATTGTGCTTAAAAAAAACATTTTTTCTAGGGACAGAAAACTGTAGGTAGGGAGAGTGTGTCAGTTTCTTTCACTGTCAAAGTCCTTGTTTCCAGGGACCTGGAAGGACAGTGAGGTAATTCTCCTTGTGCTAAATTGTGCTTAAAAAAAACATTTTTTCTAGGGACAGAAAACTGTAGGTAGGGAGAGTGTGTCAGTTTCTTTCACTGTCAAAGTCCTTGTTTCCAGGGACCTGGAAGGACAGTGAGGTAATTCTCCTTGTGCTAAATTGTGCTTAAAAAAAACATTTTTTCTAGGGACAGAAAACTGTAGGTAGGGAGAGTGTGTCAGTTTCTTTCACTGTCAAAGTCCTTGTTTCCAGGGACCTGGAAGGACAGTGAGGTAATTCTCCTTGTGCTAAATTGTGCTTAAAAAAAACATTTTTTCTAGGGACAGAAAACTGTAGGTAGGGAGAGTGTGTCAGTTTCTTTCACTGTCAAAGTCCTTGTTTCCAGGGACCTGGAAGGACAGTGAGGTAATTCTCCTTGTGCTAAATTGTGCTTAAAAAAAACATTTTTTCTAGGGACAGAAAACTGTAGGTAGGGAGAGTGTGTCAGTTTCTTTCACTGTCAAAGTCCTTGTTTCCAGGGACCTGGAAGGACAGTGAGGTAATTCTCCTTGTGCTAAATTGTGCTTAAAAAAAACATTTTTTCTAGGGACAGAAAACTGTAGGTAGGGAGAGTGTGTCAGTTTCTTTCACTGTCAAAGTCCTTGTTTCCAGGGACCTGGAAGGACAGTGAGGTAATTCTCCTTGTGCTAAATTGTGCTTAAAAAAAACATTTTTTCTAGGGACAGAAAACTGTAGGTAGGGAGAGTGTGTCAGTTTCTTTCACTGTCAAAGTCCTTGTTTCCAGGGACCTGGAAGGACAGTGAGGTAATTCTCCTTGTGCTAAATTGTGCTTAAAAAAAACATTTTTTCTAGGGACAGAAAACTGTAGGTAGGGAGAGTGTGTCAGTTTCTTTCACTGCCAAAGTCCTTGTTTCCAGGGACCTGGAAGGACAGTGAGGTAATTCTCCTTGTGCTAAATTGTGCTTAAAAAAAACATTTTTTCTAGGGACAGAAAACTGTAGGTAGGGAGAGTGTGTCAGTTTCTTTCACTGTCAAAGTCCTTGTTTCAAGGGACAGAGAAGGACACCTGAAGGTAGCCCTTATTGCTTTTTTCCCATCTCCCTGCAGGCCATCTATTAGAATGTCTGGAAGGCAAACAAGGAGAGGCAGACAGTCAGGAGGCAATAAAAGAGGGCAAGCAGGCTCTGTGTCTGGGGGCAACAGTGCTGGTCGTGGACGCGGTGCATTGTCATCAGCACATGGCCATGGGGCACGCTTGTCCTTCTTTTCGGCAGCTGGACATGTTGAGCCACATCATGCCGAAGACTTGGTAGAGTGGATGACCAAGCCCTCCTCCTCCTCCTCATCCTCTCTCACCCAGGCTCAGGGTACTGGAAAAGCAGCTGCCAAAGCGTCCTCTTCCCTGGTATCAATGTCAGACTCATCATCAGTCACTCCTTCCCTAGACCCACCATGTCCTCCTCCTGAGGAGTCCCCCGAACTGTTTCAGCACAGTGTTGGGTACATGCTCCAGGAGGATGCCCAGCGTTTCGAAGGGTCTGATGATGAAACCCAGCTAGAGGAAGGCAGTAGCGTGAGAGCAGACAGAGGGGATGCTCAAGAAGGACACCAATCTGGCAGTCATGTTCCAGCAGCTGCAGCATACTGCCAGATTGCCTCCAGTGATGAGGAGGGAGGTGATGATGAGGTCACTGACTCCACGTGGGTGCCTAATAGGAGAGAGGAGGAGGAGGAGGATGAGGAGGAGGCACATCTCCAACGAGGCAGGATGCCCTTTGGTGGCCAGCGTAAGGGCAGTACACCGACGGAATCACACCGCAGAGCTCCGCCTGTGCAGGGCGCTGCCTCTGCCCGTCATTCAAAAAGTTCTTTGGTGTGGGCCTTTTTTGAGGCTAGTGCATCAGATCGCACAGCTGCTGTTTGCAACATATGTCTCAAGCGTATATCGCGTGGCCAAAACATCAGCCGCTTGGGTACCACATGCCTGACCAGACATATGTTGACCTGCCATGCAGCTCGTTGGCAAGCCTACCTCAAAGACCCACACCAAAGAACAAAGCGGACCTCTCCTTGCACCGCATCAGCTGGGATCTCCAACCCCACTATAACTTCAGTCCTCTCTGAAACATGCACTGAGAGGAATGAAGGTGTAGAATTAGGTGTGTCACAGCCAAGTACTTGCGGCCACTCTGCTAGCAGTACACCGACGTCCGATTCTAGCAGGCAAATTTCCCTGCCCCAGCTGCTGGACCGTCGAAAGAAGTTCACTCCCAGCCATCCACATGCCCAGCGGTTGAATGCTAGCTTGGCTAAATTGCTAGCGCTTCAACTGCTGCCTTTTCAGTTGGTAGACTCGGCCCCCTTCCGTGAGTTTGTGCAATGTGCGGTTCCTCAGTGGCAGGTTCCCAAACGCCACTTTTTCTCACGGAAGGCTATTCCGGCTCTCTACCGGCATGTGGAAGGCAATGTCTTGGCCTCGCTGGACAGGGCGGTCAGCGGTAAGGTGCATATTACCGCTGACTCATGGTCCAACAGGCATGGACAGGGACGTTACCTTTCTTTCACGGCCCATTGGGTCACTCTTTTGGCAGCTGGGAAGGATGCAGGACAAGGTGCAGTAGTGTTGGAGGTTGTCCCACCGCCACGCCTCCAAAATGCTACTACTGGTTGTGACACACCTCTCTCCTCCACCCCCTCCTCTTCTTCTTCCTCCATGGCCTCTTCCTGTGGTTTGTCCTATGAACCAGCGGTGCTCCGTAGCCGTTCACGGGGCTACGCAAGTACGCAGGCAAAAAGATGCCATGCCGTGCTTGCGCTGGTGTGTTTGGGGGACAGAAGCCACACTGGGGCAGAGGTCCTGTCTGCTCTGCAGGGCCAGGCCGAGAGGTGGTTGACGCCACGCCAGCTTAAGCCAGGAATGGTGGTTTGCGACAATGGCACCAACCTCCTCTCCGCCCTCCGACAGGGACAACTGACCCATGTGCCCTGTGTGGCTCACGTCCTTAACCTGGTGGTGCAGCGGTTCTTGGGCAGGTACCCGGGCTTACAGGATGTCCTGAGGCAGGCCAGGAAAGTCTGTGTGCATTTCCGCAGATCTTATAATGCCAGTGCTCGCCTGGCTGAGCTGCAAAAGGAGTTGAACCTGCCCAAGAACCGCCTTATATGTGACATGCCCACCAGGTGGAACTCAACGTTGGCCATGCTGCAGCGGCTGCACACGCAGCAGAGGGCCATCAATGAGTACCTGTGCGACTACGGCACCAGGACAGGGTCAGGGGAGCTTGGTTTTTTTTCTCCACGCCAGTGGGGCATGATCAGGGATGCATGCACTGTCCTGGCACCATTTGAGGAGGCCACGAGGATGGTGAGCAGTGACAGTGCATGCATCAGTGACACTGTACCTCTTGTCCACCTGTTGGAGCACACGCTGCGTGGAATAATGGACAGGGCACTTGAGGCAGAACAGAGGCAGGAAGAGGAGGACTTCCTTGCCTCTCAAGGCCCCCTTTACCCAGACAGTGTTCCTTCTGTCCCACCCATCGCACAGGAAGAGGAGGAGGAGGAGGAGGAGGAGGAGGATTGTGTCAGCATGGAGGTGGAGGCTGGCACTCAGCATCATCAGCAGCAGTCTTTTAGGGATGATTTACAGTCCCAAGAAACCAGTGGACTTGTACGTGGCTGGGAGGAGGTGGCTGCGGATCATGTCGTCCTTAGTGACCCAGAGGACTCCGGAGCGAATGCCTCAGCAAACCTACGCTGCATGGCCTCCCTGATCCTGCAAAGTCTGCGGAAGGATCCTCGTATTCTTCGGATCAAGGAGAGGGACCATTACTGGCTGGCCACTCTCCTTGATCCACGGTACAAGGGTAAGGTTGCGGACCTTATGTTACCGTCGCAGAGGGAGCAGAGGATGAGACAACTCCGGGAGGCCTTGCAGAAAGGTCTGTGCAACGCGTTCCCAGAGACTGGGAGGTTACAAACTCCTGGTCCTGGACAACGAGTTGCTGAGGCTTCGGCCAGTCAAAGAAGGAGCGGTGGGGAAGGTGGCCGTCTGACCGATGCGTTCAGACAATTCTTTAGTCCGCAGCCCCAAAGTATGATCGGTTCCAGCAACCATCGCCAGCGTCTGATAAACATGGTGCAGGAATATCTAGGGGCAAGGTCAGACTTGGACACCTTCCCCACCGAAAATCCTCTGGCTTACTGGGTCTTGAGGATGGATCACTGGCCAGAGCTTGCACAGTATGCAATTGAGCTACTGGCCTGTCCTGCATCCAGCGTTCTTTCGGAACGCACATTCAGTGCTGCTGGAGGATTTGTCACGGATCACAGGGTGCGCCTGTCCACCGACTCGGTTGATCGACTGACTTTCATCAAGATGAACCAGTCTTGGATCACCACCAGCTACCACACACCTGATGCTGATATAACAGACTAATTGATTTTAACATGTCACATCCCTTCAAGACTGATGCTGATGCTGAGTGCCTGTGCTGTTATGTTGACTGGCTATCCTCCTCCTCCGAGTCCTCAATGATACGATTGATGATGATAGCTTGGAAGATCATTTTTGTTTATGGGTGCCGCCACCAGTGGCTAAGGCCCAATTTTTCAGCCCCTGTTTTACAGGGGCGTGTAATTACAATTTTTTTAGCAATAATTTGCCATAGGGCTCATTGCTGTGCTCCAAGTACAGTATCTGTGAGGGGTTGGAGTGTTGTGGCACCAGTGCCTAAGGCCCAATTTTTCAGCCCCTGTTTAACAGGGGCGTGTCATTACAATTTTTGAAGCAATACTTTGCAACAGGGCTCATTGCTGTGCTCCAAGTACAGTATCTGTGAGGGGTTGTAGTGTTGTGCCACCAGTGCCTAAGGCCCAATTTTTCAGCCCCTGTTCAACAGGGGCATGCAATTACAATTCTTGATCTAATAATTCACAGCAGGGTCCATTGCTGCACCCACCAAGAGTAACTCTGAGGGCTTACAGTCTTGTGGCAACGCCACCACCACCACCACCACGAAAGGCCCAATTTTTCAGCCCCTGTTCAAAAGGGGCATGTAATTACAATTCTTGATCTAATAATTCACAGCAGGGCCCATTGCTGCACCCACCAAGAGTAACTGTCAGGGCTTACAGTGTTGTGGCACCAGCACCACCATCAAAGCCCCAATTTTTACTACCACTGTTCAACAATTATATGTAATTAAAATTCCTGATATAATAGTTGACAGCAGGGCGTTCCAGCACCAACCAAGAGTAACTGAGTGCTTACAGTGTTGTGCCAACACCAACAACTAAGGGGCCTATTTCTGCAGAGTATATACGGCAGGTCCCTACTTTCAAACATCCAACTTACAAACGACTCCTACTTGCAAACGAAAGAAGACAACAGGAAGTGAGAGGAAATCTACCCCTAGAAAGGAAAATTCTCTCCTGTAAGAATAAATATGGGAGAAAGGGGTCTCATCTGTACTGATGCTTTATCAGCAATCCTTGTTTCAAGAAAAACACCACATTTCAAAAACAGTTGTCATTGGGACGGAAAGTGAGGTGAAATGTTCTGAACAGGGGCACAGACAGCAAAACAAATGTTACAGGGGTGATAACCCTTACCTATGTTTCCCAAAAAGTTTAAAAATAGATTTTTGGGCTGGAGCTACACTTCAACAATGTACCTGTTCAAAATTACAAACAGATTCTACATAAGAACAAACCTACAGTCCCTGTCTTGTATGCACCGCCTGTATACGGCTGTTCAGAGTATATAGGGCCTTTTTTATTTTATGTGCGGGGTTCCCCTTAATATCCATACAAGACCCAAAGGGGCTGGTAATGGGCTGGGGTAGGGGGGGGTCATGGGGTAGCTATGCCATTTTTCTTAAAGAATTTCATCCATATTACCGGGACCAGACATTACATTAAAGCCGCAAGCAGTTTTAAATGGCTTTTTTTTCCTTTAGAAGTGTCATTTTGTGCAGGGACAGTTCTAAACACGGGAAACACGTGGCACTTCACAGGCATACTTTAGACACCCCCCAGGTACGATATTTAAAGGAATATTTGACTTTTTTTTTTTCACTTTATGCATCATTAAAATGACTGCTCCCGAAAAACGACCGTTTTTAAAACTTCTTTTTGCATTGATACATGTCCCCTGGTGCACAACCCGGGTTCCCAAACCCTATTTATGACAATAACATGCATAATAGTTGTTATAATTAGCACTTTAGAATTCGAACGTTCGCATCCATTGTATTTAATAGGGTTCTAATGTTCGTTCGAACTTTCGGTCCGTTCGCGGGTTCTGGTGCGAACCGAACCCGGGGGTGTTCGGCTCATCACTAGCCACCAACATACAGGAAAGGAAACCCAGCTATATCAGAGGATACATGGTATTTACCCTCAAACCTTGAAAGGAGAAGAGCACATTATATTTAAAGAATCCTTTATCTATACGCTCAAAATTCAATCAGAGGTTAGGTAATCCCTGCAACAAGTGCATATCATCCAATGGCTCAGTCAATCAAAGGATCCTTGTTCTAATAAGAAATTAATATCACCTATTATGGACTAGACCAGAGAAAAAAAGACATCCAGCCAGCAATGCTTACCAATATTGAGATATACATCGCCCACCAATAACACAAATAAAGGATAAAGATGTCTCTCATCTCTGCAAAATGTATGGAAATACCTCCCATATGTGGAGGGGACAGAAACGATAAGTATCCAGGTCTCCCGAGGAACCTGCAGTCCAGCCTAAAAGTCCCCACAGCCAACCTGCCCCTATATACACACATCCAAAGGAAGGGGGATGCTTAACGTTTCTGTCCCCGCTACATATGGGAGGTATATCCATGAATTTTGCAGAGATATGAGACATCTTTACCCTTTATTCATGTCATTGGTTGGCGATATAGATCTTAATATTGGTAAGCATTGTTGGCTGGATGTCTGTTTCTCTGGTCTAGTCCACAATGGGTGGGTGGTAATTTATCCCAGGTACTGATATGTATATTTATTTGTATAAATAAATTATTGATGCGCTGTGAATTCAACCCCAAGTAAATACAGTGACCCTACTAATGTGGGATAAAATTTCAAAAATGCAAACTGCAAAAAAATACTAACTACAAAAACATGTGTAAATGACAACAGTGCATAAAGTGCTAAAAAAAAAACTATAATATGTGTAAATGCACTCCAGTGCCAACACTGATCACCCTCAATCAGAGCAAGTCCTGATATAGCTGCTCCTCACCAGCCAGGTGGGGTCCACACACATGCACTTCTCAGTCCTATTGATGAACAATTGGATACTTCTGAATGTATCCCTCTCATTCAGCTGTTCACGGACCAGGACGGCTGTCAGTTTTCTAACTTGAGCGGTAACACGGTAGCTTAACAAATGGATGAATCATAAAAGGAAAGAAGAAAAAATCATTGCTCCTCCCCCACGCGTTACGTCACTCGTCACGTGGGGGAGGAACCTAGTCACGCTACCAGCGGTGTTCTAAGGAACTAGAAGCCGGAGCAGTGAAGGAGATCGCTCCAACTGAGCTGAACTGTGGCTATGTGCCTTATCTACGGTCACGTGAGTGAGAGTGCTGAACGAAATATCATTGCCTGTAGGTTATGCAGCGCTGCACAAAGATTTTTTCTTTTTTCCTTTATGATTCATCCATGTGTTAAGCTACCGCGTTACCGCTCAAGTTAGAATACTGAAAGCCGTCCTGGTCTGTGAACAGCTGAATGAGAGGGATACATTCAGAAGTATCCAATTGTTCATCAATAGGACTGAGAAGTGTATGTGTGTGGACCCCACCTGGCTGGTGAGGAGCAGCTATATCAGGACTTGCTCTGATTGAGGGTGATCAGTGTTGGCACTGGAGTGCATTTATACATATTATAGGGGGTTTTTTGAGCACTTTTTGCACTGTTGTCATTTACACATGTTTTTGTAGTTTGTATTTTTTTGCAGTTTGCATTTTTGAAATTTATCCCACATTAGTAGGGTCACTGTATTTACTTGGGGTTGATTTCACAGCGCATCAATAATTTATTTATTCACGTTTTTTAGTACCAGATTACTTTTGATTGAGTGCAGCTTTTAATCATTTAGTTATTCCTTGTTGATTGGTTTCACTCATTTATACACTTTTGTGCACCATTTTAGCGCTTCAGTAAATTTACATAATATTTTTATTTGTAATCGGAATAAGGATCCTTTGATTGACTGAGCCATTGGATGATATGCACTTGTTGCAGGGATTACCGTTTAGGCTTCATGCCCACAGACGTTTTTACAGCTGCGTTTTTTACAGCTTAAAAACGCCTGTCCATGTTATTGTAAATTTTATTTTTATTTTTTTTAAAACGTCGGAGCTAGAAAATGCGACCGCGCGTTAGTGCGCGTTTTTTGACGCTTCGCGTTTTTTTCTGCCTAACTCCGACGCTGAGGAACGCACTGGTCCTGTTTTTTTTTTTACAGCTTAAAAACGTGTATGTTATTTGCAGCTCAAAAACGTCTAGGTGGGCATGAAGCTATAGAGTATAGACTAACATGGACAGGCGTTTTTAAGCTGTAAAAAACGCGGCTGTAAAAACGTCCGTGGGCATGAAGCCTTATACTTGAGTATAAGCCAAGTTTTTCAGCACATTTTTTTGTGCTATAAATGCCCCCCTTGGCTTATACTCGAGTCAGGTTATCTGCCGCTGTGTCAGTATTGATGCGGAGGGAAGGAAAGCCCTATTACGCCGTACATTGTCCTCACAGCAGGGCTGTGTGTATAGGAAGTCTACTCTGCGCCGTCCACGCCGTCCCACCTCCTCCCCGTCCGTCCATGATGAGGAGGAGGCGGAGCTTTGTTACAGTGGACGGCGCGGTTCTGGTGACCAGGCGGCAGTGCAGCGTGAACTGGGAGGTGCACCGATCCCACAGCCAGAGAAGAGCAGCCCTCAGAAGATATCTCCAAAGCTGATAGCAGATGTTCGGCAGCAGGTCAGAGGCTAGTACCCGCTCACATTTGCAGCTTGGCCACGCTCCCCACTTTTTAGAGTTTAGATATTATTTGATTTGTTATTACAAGTGTATGCATACCTCTGATGCTACAATGTAGAACCAGTTACATAAGTCTGTTCAGAGCTGCACATTAGCATTGTGAACTCTCATACATTGAAGCTGTTTTGATGCTATAATATGAATTAATGGGCTAATTCTGGAAATCAGTTGATCTCCTGGTGCTTTTTATTGTTGGACTTCATTTTCACATTGGTGAGAGGACCCTGATAGTTATGTTGAGCTCCTGCTACTGCATGCAATCAATGCAACTGTGATATTGCCAAAAATACTTGTGGGCTGACACTACCCTCCCCTGCTGTGAATCGTAGGGGACAATGTACGGCGTAATATGGCTGTCCTTCCCTCTGCATCAATACTGATACGGCGGATAAGGTACATGGGCACAGTGAGGTTGAAAATGGGCACAGTGAGGCGGAAAATGGGCACAGTGAGGCGGAAAATGGGCATTGTTGACCCTCTTTTCCACTTACAGTAGCTGCTGCATTCTCACCCTAGGCTTATACTCGAGTCAATAAGGTTTCCCAGTTTTTTGTGGTAAAATTAGGTGCCTCGGCTTATATTCTGGTCGGCTTAAACTCGAGTATATATGGTATCTTACCTCTGATTGAATTTTGAGTGGCTCATCATGTGTGTTTTTACAACACAGCAGTGAGTTTGACGTGATCCTTTTTTTTTTTTTAACACAGCTGGGTTTCCTTTCCTGTATGTTGGTGGCTGACTGGATGTTTTTTCTTTGGTCTCTCCTAAGCTCGGATGCACCAGAGTCAAAGTCCTCCTGAGAATGATTCTCACCTCTACCATGTGTAGATGCAAGTCCTTGACTTCCCCTGTAATGTAAATGTCCACACTAGCTGAAACTCCAACTCAGTATTTATTCTCACTTTGTAATAAACAGTCTCTTTGGATAGGAAAAGGGTTGGAGCAAAGGAAACAGGACAGCCCAAGGTGTGGAGGAGGTCCAGGCACAAACGTAGCTCAAACTCTTCACTGCTCAGATTCTCAAACAGTTTTAGGCGCACAGTCTCTGCCACAGACCGTGAAGTTGGTCTCTGCCACAGCCCTGGTGAATAAGGCCCCTGCCACGGACCTGATGAACTTGAACTCCCTTCCTAGAACATGGCCGCTATCAAGGAGATGTCCCCCCCAGAGAGTCAACAGACTCTTCCTTCACCGTGACTCCCGCATCAGTTCCTCAGAAAGATCCTCCCTTCTCTTAGGGTGTGGGTCCTTTCGCAAGGTGGCACCCTGGACTCTTCAATCCCTAGCGGACCCCAGCCGAAGGCGCTGGGCCCCGAGCCGTCGCTGCAGCTCCCGGGTCTCCATACCCAGGCGGACAGGAACGGTGAGGTAGTACCTCACCCCAGGCTAAAGGTGCCTGAGGTGGAACCGAAACACAGCCTCCGGGCTGAGGGCACCCGCAGATGAGCCACATGCACTCCCAGGCTGAAGGTGCCTGGGGGTGGACCCTGATCAGAATATGTCTGCCCCTTTTATATCCTCTCCCGGCATGCACAGCAGGTTCCCCGCCCCACTGTACGGCTGCCGAGAGGGGTCACAAAAAGGCACAGCACTGTATTGATAGTTCAACCCCGGCCAAATATGGCAGCGCCACCCATAGGCCACAGGGAACTTCACACCAATACTATCCCCTGAGGACAAAAATGGTCCATAACTCCTAACAATTTAAGGTGTCTGAGCCTGGTTACCACTCAGACACTTCCCCTAAATTGAACACCCCGCTACAGTAGTTATATAGCTTTATGTA
Organism: Rana muscosa; assembly: GCA_029206835.1. Lineage (NCBI taxonomy): Eukaryota > Metazoa > Chordata > Amphibia > Anura > Ranidae > Rana > Rana muscosa. Next base: position 124,904,133 of record CM055128.1, read on the forward strand.
TAACACTGTGGGGCTGATTTACTAATAACAGTGTGCTGCGCTGGTTCTAACCTTAATTGGTGCGCCGGATAACTCCTTCACTGGGCGCAGGAAGCAGCGGCGCACTGTTATAGTAAATAGAAATGTCAGCGGCGCTCTATTGAAAATGAATGGTTCCCTATGGGAGCCCATTGATTTGAATAGAGGTCGCCCGGGAAGTCGGATCCGACTTGCGGGCGACTCGTGTGCCGGCTGACACAGGGACAGCGTCACTTTGCGAGGCGATCTGGACACGACCTGAGCGTGCAGCAGCCACTCAAGTCGTGTCCTAGAGGCGACTAGCCGGCCGAGAATGTGTCCAGCGCAATGTCATCGCGCTGGTCCTCGGCAGCCTCGCTGTCCCATGTTTGGTATGAATCATGAAGGGGAACTCCAGGCCAAATTTTAATGAAAAAAACGGCATGGGTTCCCCTTCAGGAGCATACCAGGCCCTTAGGTCTGGTCTGGATTCTAAGGTGAACCCCCTAAGCCGAAAAACGGCGTGGGGGTCCCCCCAAAATCCAAACCAGACCCTTATCCGAGCACGCAACCTGGCAGGCCGCAGGGGAAAAAGGGGGGACGAGAGCGGCCCCCCCTCCCTCCTGAACCGTACCAGGCCACATGCCCTCAACATGGGGGGTTTGGTGCTTCGGGGCAGGGGGGCGACCTGCGGCCCCCCCACCCCAAAGCACCCTGCCCCCATGTTGATAGGGACAAGGGCCTCTTCCCGACAACCCTGGCCGTTGGTTGTCGGGGATTGCGGGCGGGGGCTTTTCGGAATCAGGGCACCCCCTTTAAAAAGGGGGCCCCCAGATGCCGGCCCCCCACCCTATGTGAATGAGTATGGGGTACATCGTACCCCTACCCATTCACCTGGTGGCAAAATAAGTCAATAAAAAAAGACAACACAGGTTTGAAAAGTAATTTATTGGGCAGCTCCGGGGGTCTTTCTGCCGGGCCCCCGCTATCTTCTGCTAGCTCTTTTGCTAGCAGGGGTCCCGGGCTTCCTCTCCGTCTTCTTCCGACTTCGGGGGTCTTTCTGCCGGGCCCTCGCTATCTTCTGCTAGCTCTTTTGTTAGCGGGGGTCCCGGGCTTCCTCGCCGTCTTCTTCCGACTTCGGGGGTCTCTTGTTCTGTTCTCCGGTTCTTCTCCCGCTCTCCGACACCTTCTCCTCGATCTCCGGATGATGCCACCGCTGACCCCGCCCCCGTTTTACGTCACAGTCCCATCATTCCCCGGGACTGTGACATCATACGGGGGCAGGGTCAGCGGTGGCATCATCCGGTGACCACGCCCATGCCAATAAAAGTGGCACCGCTGCTTGGACAGATCATTGCGGCGGTGGAGAGCGACGAGTCAACATCGGGCGAAGAGAAGAAGGAAGAAGGCGACGTAGAAGACCGGTCCCCGCTAGCAAAAGAGCTGGCACAAGATAGCGGGGCGTCCGGCAGAAAGAACCAGAGATCGAGGAGAAGGCGTCGGAGAGCGGGAGAAGAACCGGAGAACAGAGCATGAGACCCCCGAAGTCGGAAGAAGATGGCGAGGAAGCCCGGGACCCCCGCTAGCAGAAGATAGCGGGGGCCCGGCAGAAAGACCCCCGAAGTCGGAAGAAGACGGCGAGGAAGCCCGGGACCCCTGCTAGCAAAAGAGCTAGCAGAAGATAGCGGGGGCCCGGCAGAAAGACCCCCGGAGTAGGAAGAAGACGGCGAGGAAGCCCGGGACCCCCGCTAGCAAAAGAGCTAGCAGAAGATAGCGGGGGCCCGGCAGAAAGACCCCCGGAGCTGCCCAATAAATTACTTTTCAAACCTGTGTTGTCTTTTTTTATTGACTTATTTTGCCACCAGGTGAATGGGTAGGGGTACGGGGTTCCCCTTAAAATACATGAAGGGCCTGGTATGGATTCTGGGGGGACCCCCACACCATTTTTTTTTCTTTTTTTTGGGGGGGGGTCCCCTTTGAATCCATACTAGACCCAAGGGCCTGGTATGGACCTGGGGGGACCCCCACGCCATTTTTTTTTCATTTTTTTGGTTTTGTTTTTTGAACCGTTTTTTTTTTTTACATTTCCTTTAACAACCAGCTATAAACAGGTCAAACAAAAAATCGCCGCAAAATTGCGGTACTTGCGTTTTGGATGCGGGTCCATTGAATTCTATTACATCCAAAACACTGTTTTTGTCCTGGCAAAAAAAATCTGCAGTTGCGTTTAAAATCGTTTTTCACAAACCCTCAAAATGCCTTCAGACGCCAAAGATTTCCACGTTTCAGACGCGGTACCAGCGTTTAGCCGCATTTTAGTTTAGAAGCGTTTTTAAAGGTGACCTTTTTTTTTACATTGATAAACTCCAAATTTATGGCAAATGAGGAAAAACCATAATATATATATATATATATATATATATATATATATATATATATATATATGAAATTGCTTCCATTGCATTGTGCACAATCCACAACTTGGGGCAACTGACGTGGCAAGTGGACAATCCACAACTTGTGGCAAGTGATGTGGCAAGTGACACGCTAAATACAACTACACTGCTGCTCTCAGCTGCTCATATCACTCTGGTCTCACTAAATAGCTAAAATCGTAAATAATACTGTTTTTGGAGCTTAGGGCGGCTCCTTATCATATACATGCAAATGTGGTAAAACACGGCATGCAAACGCCACAAAGCGCGCCTTTCTAAGCGCCACTTTCAACCTTAGTTCAGAACACTTTGCACCAGCGTCCCGTCTACATGGGGCCTAAAAACGCCTATGCCATTTACAGCTCCAAAACGCCATGGTGGCCATGAGGCCATAGGCTAACATGGAGAGATGTTTATAAGCTGCAAAAAACGCTCAAACAAGCGGCTTGAAAAACGTCCGTGTGCATGTAGCCTTATATTAACCACTTGCGCACTGCCCAGACCAAGTTTCACATTTCAGCGCTGATGCACTTTTAATGACAATTGCGCGCTCATACAACACTGTAACCCAATGAAAATGTTTTATTTGTTGGCACACAAATAGAGCTTGCTTTTGGTGCTATTTGATCACCTTTGTGTTTTATTATTTTTTTTTTTTCTATAAATACAAAAGACCGAGTTTAAAAAATAAATAAATGGATATTTTACCCACTTCAGCACTGGGCCTATTCTGACACTTCTCTCCTTCATGTAAAAATCATAAATTTATGGCTATAAAATTACTTCAAAACACCAAACATTATATATTTTTTTGGAGCAGACACCCTAGGGAATAAGATGGCGGTCATTGCAAGTTTTTATCTCGCTCGGTATTTGCGCAATAAATTTTCAAACGCCTTTTGTTTGCTAAAAATATTACAAAACAGTAAAGTTACGGCCAATTTTTTGGTATAATGTGAAAGATGTTGTTATGCTGAGTAAATAGATACCTAACACGTCACGCTTTAAAATTGCGCACACACATGGCATGACACCAAACCAGTAATTAAAAATCTCCCTAGGCGATGCTTAAATTTTTTTTACATGTTACCATTTTGGCATTACAGAGGAGGTCTAGTGCTAGAATTGCTGCACTCGTTCTAACGCACGCAGCAATAACTAACATGTGTGGTTTGAACGGCGTTTACATATGTGGGCGGGACTTACGTGTGTGTTCGCTTCTGAGCGCGAGCTACCGGGGACATGGGCGTTTTTTCTTATTTTTTTATTTTTACTTTTTTGTATTTCTTACTCTTTTTTAATTTTTTACAATTTTTTGGGATCTCTTTTATTCCTATTACAAGGAATGTAAACATCCCTTGTAATAGGAATGTGTGTGACAGGTCCTCTTTATGGAGAGATGCAGGGTCAATAAGACCCCACATCTCTCCTCCAGGCTGGAAAGCATGATATTGTTCCAAAACAATCACCAATCTCATGCTGACAGCCAAGATCACGGCTTGGTTAACATACGGGAACACGGCATGATGTCATAACGTCGTGCCCGCGCCTCCGACGGTCATAGAGATGACTGATGACCATCTGGTCACCAGTCATCTCCAAATCGTTCTCCGAGCCCCAGATGGCACGGGAGAGCCCGGAGAAGCACCGGATGGCGGCAAGAGGGGGGGGGGGAACGTCCCCTCCCCCCCGCCTATAAGAACGATCAAGCGGTGGAACTGCCACTATGATCGTTTTTATTGTGCACAGAATCGCCGGCTGAAAAGAATGATATCTGAATGTCATTCAGATGTCACCGCCCAAAGCCAAGGATGTCATTTGACGGTGGGCGGTAGGAAACTGGTAATATTTTTAAAAAAGGTAATTTTTCTTCTTCATTGATGTACACTGATGAGACTGCACTGATGGACACCGATAAGGTGGCAAGGGTGGGCACTGAGAGGTGGCATTGCTATTTGGCACTGGTGGGCAGTGAGAAGTGGCACTGCTAGGTGGCAATGATAGTTGGCAGTGATGGGCACTGATAGGCACTGGCAGCACTGCTAGGTGCCACTGATTGGCACCAGTGGTGGGCATTGATAGGTGGCACTGGCAGGAGCTACTAATTGTCACAGATGATGCAGAATTGCCTCTTCCTCTTCGGGCCCCATGTCCCTTGCACATAAGACGGTGATTGCCTTTTTTTATGCTCACGCTGTCAGCACAAGGAGAAAACAAAAACCATTACCCAGCTTTTGTTTACATCACGTGATCAGCTGTCATTTGCTGACAGCTGATCACATGGTAAAGGGCAGGGATCGGCCCCTTACTCGGATCTGTCATCACCCGAGTCTCAGTGACTCTGTGACCACAGCGCGCGCAAAGGGGAGGACGTTTATTGACGGACTCCCGGCAATTGAGGACCATGCTGTGGCCGTCGATCAGTTATAGCGCTGATCTCAAGTGATTAAAGAGGGTCAAAATGGGCCATTGACATGCATCACAATTCAACTTAGGAATGAGTCTTTGAAAAGTTAAACTAAATAATTTGGCCACTTTATCCTTCCAAATAATTCACTTCCTGTCACATAGCCACACAGGAAGTGAGGGAAAATCCCTAACAATGTCTTTCCTTGGGGACACACAGGTCAGTCTAAATACTTTCCCCATTATGCACATTGCACTCGAGCATATTGCGGGGTACACCACAAATTATTATTAGGTAGTTTGGACTGTGGGGTTTAGTTACTAAAGGCAAATCTACTTTGCACTACAAGTGCACTTGCTGTATATCTGAGGGGGACATGCAAGCCAAAAAAAATAAAACATCTTTGCTTTTACATGATTGTAACATCCAATCACCAGTACTTTCCCTCAGATTTTCAGCAGTTACACTTTTACTGCAGAGTGGATTTGTCTTTACTAAACCCCAAACTACCCAATGATTTGGGGTGTACACAACAAAGTGCTAGAGTGCAATTTGCTTAATGGGGACACTAGTTAGATTGATCTGTGTGTCCCCAAGAAAAGCCATTGGTAGGGTTTTACCTTCACTTCCTGTTTAGCTGTGTGACAGGAAGTGAAGCCAATGTTAAGAAAAGGAGACAAAGGCCAAACTACAAAAAAAAATATCAAAAAAAAAAACACACACGCAGGGGTTCTAACACTTACTTTGTTTCCCTCAAAATGCCCACAATTAGAATTGTATGGCCTTGAGCTATTTTTAAGTGCAGTGCTCTAAATCAGTGCTTCTCAAGTACCCCCAACAGGCCATGTTTGCAGGTTTTCCTTCATCTTGCACATGTGCTTTAAATCACAGTCAATGGTTTTGATTTTTGGACAGCAATTCTCGATAAGAAAAATTCACAAAACATGTCCTGTTGGGGGTACTTGAGGACTGAGGCTGAGAACCACTGCAGTAAAAAAGGAAAATTGGATACTTACCGCTCTGTATTTTTCATTTCCTGGTGACGCTCCATGGCAGCACACAATACAATACATGCATATACTACCATGAAGGCACCAGGGTAGACAAATTACACCTGTTTTGTTTTGACATGCCAATCAGCTGTCACATTTGTTGCAAAGAAAACACAAAACAAACATCAAAACTTTCCATCTAATTTTATTGTTCAACAAAACAAAAGGGAAGGCAAAATAAAAAACATGGTCAATTTGAAACAGTTACAGACTCACAACATCTTGAGCAATTTTTGGCCAAAAAAATGCAGCAGACAATTAAATCAAAGTGAACAAACAACACACATTAACAACATCAGAATTATTTCAGGGGAACATATCTCCCCCACACCAAAAATATACAATCCACATAAGTTAACCAATCACTTGTTTTGCAAAGACATAACAAATAAAATACATGTGTTACAAACTCGATAAGGACACCAACATGTACATTTTGCCCCCCACACACACACTTGCCTCTTCTCAAGGCAAGCGACCGAATGCTCTGTGAGCTTTATATAACATATGTTTGTGTGCTAATGAGGCAATTGAAAACACATGCACAGTCTATGAAACACCCAAAATGCAAGTTCTCCCAATGTAGAGACTGAAATTCAAAGTGGCTACACTTGTTAAGGATGTCCTTCAATTTCTAACCCATAAAAACACTCTCTGAGTGAGCATGCCCAGAAATATCCAAGCGCTGTTCACACACAAAAAGCACGCCAAAAAAAACTAACTGGCTGGGCATGTGCAGAACAACACAAATGCAGCTAGCAAAAAATAACCCCCCCCCCTCGCCCCGTCCAAAATTAAGCACATCATCCAGCATGCTACAAAATTAGAGATGGGACAATCACCCCTCCCCACCAACAAATACCATTGCAGTCTATGGGAACTGACTTGTTAACTTTGCTAGTCCCCACTTGGCTGGCTAATCTTCTAGTTATTGGCCTTAAAATGGGGGCCCAGGTCCCACCATAAGGGACATATATCAATGTCACCAATTTGGAAAACACCAAAAACAAAACAAGGAGAAGTGCCTTTAAATATGCCAAATTGCTTAAGGGCCATTTCACACCACATGCAGTGCATTGCGTTTTTTATGCATCCAAAATGCATGGAAAGTTGGTTATATGGTTCTAAATGGCAGTGTTTGTTCCAGTGCGTTCCAGTTCCACCAAAAAAGTAGAACATGCTGCAATTTACCTGCACTGGACTGTACTGGAACGCATCAAAGCGCATCATAAACGCACTGGAATGCACAGGAACACACCTAAATGCACCAAAAACGCACTGGAACACACTTGTCCTTATCTATGGTTAATAAAAAAGAGGGGTGAAAAAAAAGCACTGGACTGCATCAAAAACTTACCAAAAATGCACTGGAACGCATGAAAAACGTGCATGCAGAAAAGCGCCTGGAACGCATCCGGATTGCGTTTCTATGGTGTGAACTGGCCCTAGTTCACACTATAGAAACGCAGTCTGGGTGCGTTCCAGGTGCTTTTCTGCATGCGCGTTTTTGACACATTCCAGTGCATTTTTGATGCGTTTTTGATGCAGTCCAGAGTTTTTTCCCCCTCTTTTCACTTAGGACAAGTGTGTTGCAGTGCGTCTTTGGTGAATTTAGGTGCGTTGCGGTGCATTCCAGTGCATTTTTGGTACGTTCCATTGCGTTTTTGATGTGTTTTACTGCGGTCCAGTACAGTTCTGTACCTAAAAAATGCAGCATGACCAATTATTTTTTGGCTTTCTGAAATGCACTGGAACGGACTGCAGTGGTGTGAACTATGCCATTGGCATTAATGTGATCAACTTTCTTTGCGTTTTTCAGGCATCAAAAAAACGCACTGCACTGCATCCGGTGTGAACTGGCCCTAAATATCATCCCCGGGGGGTGTCTATAGTATGCCTGTAAAGTAGCACATGTTTTCCATGTTTATAACAGTTGGAGAGAAAAATGACATTTCTAAAGTAAAATAATCATTTAATAGTCATTTAATAGTCATTTAAAAGTCCTTGCGGCTTTAATGAATTGCTGGTTCCCGTCAATACAGATAAAAGTCATTGAAAGTCTTTGCTAACCAAAAAAAAAATGCGTGGGGGTTCCCCCAAATTCCATAACCAGGCCTTTCAGGTCTGGAATGGATATTAAGGGGAACCCCACTGCAAATTTCTTTAAAAAATGCCGTGGAGTCCCCCTAAAAATCCACACCAGACCCTTATCCGAGCACATAACCTGGCCGGCCGCAGGGGAAGAGGGGGGGACGAGAGAGCGGCCCCCCCTCCCTCCTGAACCGTACCAGGCCACATGCCCTCAACATGTGGCATCTTTATCTTCATCTTCATCTTCCTTCTTCCTTCGGTCTTCTCGTCCGCATCTTGCTCCGGCGTCTTCCCTTCTTCTTTCTTCTCCGGCCGCTCCGTTTGAATTGGAGGTTCCCGCTGTGCGACGCTTCAGTTCGCCTCTGGGTCCGCTTACACCCGGTGACCCCGCCCCCCTCTGACGCACATGGATTTCACGGGGACTTTCCCCGTGGTGACAGAGGGGGGCGGAGCCACCGGGTGTAAGCGGACCAAGTGGAGAACTGAAGCGTCGCACAGCGGGAACCTCCAATTCAAACGGAGCGGCCGGAGAAGAAAGAAGAAGGGAAGACGCCGGAGCAAGATGCGGACGAGAAGACCGAAGGAAGAAGGAAGATGAAGATGAAGATAAAGATGAAAAGGAAGATGGAGGAAGAAACCTGAATGGAGAAAAGAAGAAGATGGAAGGAGAAGAAGGAAGAAGAAGATGGAAGAAAATAAAAGACATTAATAAAGGAATTGTCAAAAACCGTCTCTTGTCATTTTTTACATTTTTGACACTTTCTTCGTGAAATGGTAGGGGTACATTTGTACCCCATTACCATTTCACACAGGGGGGGGGGCCGGGATCTGGGGGTCCCCTTGTTAAAGGGGTCTTCCAGATTCCGATAAGCCCCCCGCCCGCAGACCCCCACAACCACCGGGCAAGGGTTGTGGGGATGAGGCCCTTGTCCCCATCAACATGGGGACATCCTCCCCATGTTGAGGGCATGTGGCCTGGTACGGTTCAGGAGGGAGGGGGGGCCGCTCTCGTCCCCCCCTCTTCCCCTGCGGCCGGCCAGGTTATGTGCTCGGATAAGGGTCTGGTGTGGATTTTTGGGGGAACTCCACGCCATTTTTTTATAAAATTTGGGGTGGAGTTCCCCTTAAAATCCATGCCAGATATCAAGGGCCTGGTTTGGATATTTGGGGGAACCCGCACGTCATTTTTTTTTTAAAATTTGCAGCGGGGTTCCCCTTAATATCCATTCCAGACCTGAAGGGCCTGGCTATGGAAATTGGGGGGACCCCCACACTTTTTTTTTTTTGGTTAGCAAACACTTTCAAAGACTTTTCTCTATATTGCCGGGAGCCGACAATTCATTATAGCCGCGGCTGCTTTTAAATGGGTTTTTTTTCCTTTAGAAATGTCATTTTGCAGGCGCACTGGCAAGTTCAGAGCTGCGCCTGTTCAACTTATGCAAATTGAGTTACGTGACTTGACATTTACTAAGATTTTGCCGGCGCAGTGAACCGGCGCATTTGAACCATTGAAATTCCCACGCTGAGCTAAAAAAAAACTCCCGCAGCTCTAATCGTACTTGCCGGCGCACCGGGCTGGTTTTGAAAAAGTTACTTTATCACTAAATTTTGGGCATATTAGTTATTTGGGCAGGTGTCACTACACTTCCTCACATCACCCCATGTCACCCCCATTATATTCTCACTTCCAGCTTCTTTATATTTAGATTTTAACATGCCCTGCACCAGGTCCATAGTAGCGCACTAAGCGCCTCCTCCCGGGCGCAGAGAACACTATAGTAAATGGGAAATAGGGCTGCGATACCGGCGCTAATGTTTTGTAAATACCAAAACAGCCATTGCGCACGCAGATGCGCCAATACTCATGGCGCAAACGTTTGGTAAATCAGCCCCTGTATGTTGATAATGTTTATATTTGTCTATACACAGTATAGATGTGAAGCCCTGAGAAAGCGGCAATGGCCAACACCCATTTGACATTATGCTTTAAAAGGTTTTTATATTATACCATTTCAAGTTTTGTTACACATGTAATTTTATAGATATAGGGTACTCTTTGTTAGCCCCTTTATGTATTTGGATATGTATCTTCTATGTATATTTAAAAAAACGCTTGTTTTTACGAATATATGTGCATGCTTTATCATAAGGGAATCACCACTTAAATGCCCACTTCCTCAAATTCTCTACTGTTTCCTTGTCAGATATTAATATACCTATAAATATACCTGTCAATAAAACAAAGCAGCAGAAAAATAAAAACGTATTATGTCCATCCACAGAAACAGGCCTATTTTACATCTAAGACACATATAAAGCATGTCAGTGCCCCCCCCCCCTTACCTCTTTATGCACAAAAAAAAATACTCCCATGTTGGGTCCCACATTGCCTTTTCTTCCTGTGACGTTATCAGGAAGTTGGCTGTCTTTTCTTGGGTTCTTGCAGCCAGCCCCCCCAGTGACATGCATGCACTGTGGCGCATCATCGTGCAGACAGCTGCCTAAAGCAGGAAGAAACTACCGGCCCCCTAATGACATGGCATGATGCATGCACAGTAGAATACACCGTGGCCTCCTAAGATGCATGATGTGTGTATCCCAGGAAGTTCCCATTGTAAAAGTGGAGGGGGATGTAGCGGGGTCCCCTTTAAGACTCCCGGGACTACCTTGCCCAGAATCCCTTTCGGCAATGTTTCCACCCCAGAGACTCATGGGAGGGGTTATAAAAGGAGGAGGCGAGGCTGGGCTCGGCCTCTTTGGGACACGAGACTTCAGTGACTGATCCTCCTGTGCGGATGTGCCGGAGTGCAAGGCCTGAAGCCTGAGGCCTTGCGCAGCACCAAAGAGCCTTCCACCCCACTGCGAGCCTGGGTGGCATCTGACTTCGCTTATCTACAGCCTTGGTTGGATCGGGGACCCGATCGCTGGAGATACTGTGTGTGAGGACACAGTCGGTGGAAGTTCCCGGACTGGGATCGCGTCCGGAAGGGTGAGCGAGCGTATGCTCAGACCATATACTGTTTGTTGCTGATGTGCCTATAGACTGCCGTGGCCCACAAGTTTATATCTGATACTCTCGCTGGAGATCCATATCAGAGCTGAACTCAGAGGTTCTTCAGTAAAGTGTTTATTCCATTACAATCTTCCCACTGGATTACAAATGTTGTTCTGTTATGTGCACCACCTTTAAAGACTTGCCGGTAAAGAAACCATCATCCCCTATAGACTGAGTTTTAGATATCTGAGCCAGGCCTGGCCAGCTAGTTAGTTCATTTAGTTACTGCGCCACAGGGTGCCTAGTTAACGGTCGCCCACACGGCACACCTTTACTGTTCATTTAATGCATAGTATGTTTATCGCTGCAGGGCTCTGCAACTTATTACCTGTAAACTGTTACCACTGTTAACCTTTTTTACCACAAGCCTAAAGTAAATTAGATACCCCCTTTCATTATTGCCTTGGTGTCTGAGTTTAATCATACAGTATAAGAAATATATTGCTGCCATAACTAACTGTGCCAGTAGGGGGTCGAGTACATTGCCGGGGGTTGGCGGAGCTGTCTTCAGGGCCCAAACTAAATCTGCGGCCCTCTTAGTTGAAGGTATCGCTACACGTGGGGGCTCGTCCGGGATCCTGATACAGCAATTAAACGCCAGACCCACAAGCGATAGAAGAGTGGTGCAAAACCTCTAGGGCAGAGCCGAATAACTCGATAGTCATCAGTCTCCCAGGGGAGGAATGGAAGACTAACATGGTAGAGGAGCTAATGAAGTTAGTGTCCCCAGGTCACACACCATGGGTGATAGATATAAAATCAGACCTAGACACTTCATATCAGTATGCACTGGTGGAATACGGAGACGGGATACCAGAGGCTTGCAAGTACAAGTGTGTAAAGACGCCAGACAATAGAACCTATAGGTTGGCGCCCGTAGTAGCTATAAAGGAGGAACCAACACAGATGGGATCACCGCAGGCTGCGGCCCGTACCTCACCAGAAAGAGGAGGTGGGGTGACACCCCCGGTAGCACCCGCACCTGCCACTGCTATATCACCAGAATTGATAAAGGCAATAGGGGATCTACTAATCAAATGTCAGAAGACAAACACAGTGCATGTGGAGACTAGCTACCGGAGACTGAAAACATTCTCAGGGAAGCTCCCTGTCCCTGCAGGGGAAGAAGATTTTGATACCTGGGTGGAGCAGGCATTACAAGCAGTAGAGGTATGGGAGGTGCCTGAAGCGCAGAAGAGGCAACGAGTAATAGAGAGTCTCAAAGGCGCAGCAGCAGAAGCAGTGAAAAGCTTTCGGTTTGGGAACGCAGATTGCACGGCTCAAGACTGTCTAGCCATGCTACAGGAAGAGTTTGGTCAATTGGAAAAGGTGACAGAGATGGTCTACCAATTTGAACACACTTTCCAACAGCCAAGGGAGAAACTTTCAGAGTATGTTAGGAGACTGAACAGGTTGTTATGCAAGATTGTGTTGAAGAAGGGAATGAAGCCCCAAGATACAGATGCGGCAAGAATGAAGCAAGTCTTGAAGGGAGCGTTACGCTCAGATCCAGTATGGCTGCACCTGAAAACCTCGGGAGGAGGAACGTTACTGACTTATGCTGACTTGATAAAAATCATCAGAGATAAGGAGGCGCTACAACAGGACCAGCAAATGATTAAGACAAATGTTGTACCCGCACAGGTGCTAGTCAATCCAGTGATGACCCCTGAAAGAGACTCAGAGGTAGACACTCTAAAATCTCAAATGTCCAAGGTGTTAGAGATGTTGACCTCTCTGATGGCAAAAGACCCAGAGGGTCCCAAGAGAGAAGTACCAAGGAAGGAATTATTCCCAATTGCCTCAGCACCCGCATCTTTACAAGAATGGGGAGATATAGTCTGCTTTAACTGTGGAGGAATTGGCCATATTACAGCTACATGTTCCAGTCCCAAGAAGAATAAAACGGACAACCGCAAGCCGGCGGGAAACTTCAGAGGGCCCCGGTGAAGGAGTCAACCGGGTGCCCATCACCTTCAGTGAGCTCCAAACTGAATGCGAAGCAGAAGAAAAGAGGAGATAAAACACCTCAGAGGAAACACAACATTCCTCAACAGAGATACACCCCAGAGAAAGGGGGCAAGACCCCTCAGAAGAGGCACAGCACTCCCCAGAGGGGGTGCACATCTAAGAAAAACAATAGTATCCCTCAGCGGGTCCGTACACCCATTGAAAGGAAGGAAATCAATGCATACCAGGCTCAAGAAAGATTAAAGTCCAAAGGGAGTTGGACGAGAGAGAGTCCGAAGGGAAAGGGCCAGAAGAAGGCAACCCCTGCCAGTCCATATCCGGAGAAGCTAGTAGGCCCATCTGCTATAGTGCCCATTCAAGTGGAGGGAGTCTACACCAGAGCAATCTTGGATACTGGGGCACAAGTGACCCTATTATACCGGGATTTCTACGATAAACACTTGAGTCACCTGACCATCCAGAAGATAGAGGAACTGGAAATATGTGGGATTGGAACCCAGAGTTTCCCCTACAATGGCTACCTGCCTGTCAAGATGACTTTTGACCCATCCGTGGCTGCGAAGGCCGAAGTGTTTGACACCCTGGCAGTTGTGTGCCCTCGACTGCCAGGAGCCAACAAGAGTTCCCTTATAATAGGGACGAAAACGGACCTGGTCCGAAGACTCTTGACCCCTCTAGTGGAAGAGAAGGGGCAAGCGGCCACCAAGATCCACCCCATGCTGAAGACGGCCTACCAATGGCTGGTCCTAGAGCAGAAGACCCCCTGGAGAGGGGATAGGGAAGGTGTGGAGACTTGGAAGAGAAGGGGTAGTGTTGCAGCCCGGCGAAGTAACCTGTCTCAGAGCCACCGTGAAGCTTACTTGGGAGCAGCCTGGACCCTTTGTCATGTTGGAGTCCGACCCAAGGGAAGAGTCCCCCGGTCTGAAGTGATACCAGAAGTGATTCCACTGAAGGCCCTGAAGAAGGCCCATTGTAGAGTTCCGGTGAGTGTTAGGAACACTACAGATGGCCCCATGGAAATCCCAGCCAGGATGCTGCTGGGCCAGGTGAGCCCTGCTGCCCCTGTTACCCTGTCAGAAGTCAAGGGGACGGGTGAAGGAGGAGATGTTCGGGAGAAGCTGTCCATGGAAAACCCGAATCTGCCCAGGGCTTGGAAAGAGAGAGCCAAGGCCCAGTTGACCAGATGGGAGAAGATCTTCTCCAAAGATGAGTTCGATGTGGGGTGTGCAAGGAGTGCCACCCATCGGATCCGCCTCCAAGAAGATAAGCCCTTCAGAGAGAGGGTCAGGCGGGTCCCACTAGCAGATCTGGAGGATCTAAGGGAACAACTTGCAGAACTCAAGAGGACTGGTGTGATCCGGGAGTCTAGAAGCCCCTATGCCTCCCCGATAGTGGTGGTCAGGAAGAAGAATGGGTCATTGAGGCTCTGTATAGACTACAGGACTCTCAACAGGAGAACCATACCCGACCAGCACACCACTCCAAGGATAGAGGACGCTTTACAGAGTTTGTCTGGAGCCAAGTGGTTCAGCGTTATGGATCTCAAGAGTGGATACTATCAGATCCCTATGCATCCAGAAGACAAGGAGAAGACAGCCTTCATAACCCCCGTGTGGCTCTTTGAGTTTGATCGAATGCCTCAGGGACTGTCTGGAGCTCCTGCTACCTTCCAACGTCTCATGGAGAAGACTGTAGGAGACATGAACCTTATTGAAGTCCTTGTATACCTGGACAATGTCATTGTCTTTGGAAGAACCCTGGAGGAACATGAGGAGAGGCTGGAAAAAGTCTTGAGGAGACTCAGTGAGGAGTGACTTAAGCTTTCGCCTGAGAAGTGTCGGTTCTACCAGTCTTCTGTGAACTATCTGGGGCACATAGCGTCTGAAGAAGGGGTGGCCACAGACCCTGAGAAATTGGAGGCAGTTACCTCCTGGCCACGACCCACCACAGTAACAGAACTCAGATCCTTCTTAGGGTTCTGCTCCTTTTACAGGAGGTTTGTGGAGGGATTCGCCCGAATTGCTAGACCATTGAATGAACTGCTCAAGACTGAGGGAGAAGAGGACGACTCAGGGCCCAGGAAGCCGGGAGAGTCAGTCAGAGATCAGTGGAATCAGAAGTGTGAAGAGGCCTTCCAGGCGTTGAAGAAGAGCCTAACCACTGCTCCAGTCTTGGCCTACGCAGACCCAACCAAACCCTATGAACTACACGTAGATGCTAGTCATGACGGTCTGGGAGGAGTACTTTATCAAGAACACGAAGGGCAACAACGGCCTGTTGCCTATGTGAGCAGGAGCCTGACCCCCTCTGAGAAAAACTACCCCACTCACAAGCTGGAGTTCCTGGCCCTTAAGTGGGCGGTAGTAGACAAGCTCAAAGACTACCTGTATTGGGCGGAGTTCACTGTGAAGACCGACAACAACCCCCTTACCTACCTATTCACTACAGCAAAGCTGGACGCCACTGGACACAGGTGGTTGGCCGCATTGTCTGGATTCAATTTCAGCCTAAAGTACAGGCCAGGGATTGGGAATCGAGATGCAGGCGCTCTGTCCAGAAGATCTCATGGTCCCACCCGTGACATGGACTCAAGTGGCACCAGACGGGGTGCGGGCCCTTTGTCAAGGGGCTGAATTACAAGCCAGAGGGGGCTCAAGGGCGGAAGAGATAGGAGTTACCATGGTAGGAGTCCCCAAACAATACTGTGGAGTAACTCAACTGGAGGAAGACCATCTGCCAAAGCTGTCCAAGAAGGAGCTAAGATGTGACCAATTAGAAGACCCCATGGGGAAATTAGTTCTGGAAGCCCTGGAGAATCAGGATCCAAACATACTTCTGAGCCACTCCTCAAAGGAAGCTCGCCTGTTGAGGAAAGAGTGGGACAGGTTACAGATACATCAGGGAGTGGTCTACCGAAGGGGCCCCTCTGATGACCTGGAAGATAAATGGCAATTGTTTCTTCCGGAAAAACACAGAGAGACTGTTCTGATTGCCCTACATGACAATCATGGCCACCTAGGGGCGGAAAGGACCTTTCAACTTGTCAGGAGTCGGTTCTATTGGCCCTGCATGAGGGCAGAAGTGGAAGAGTACTGTCATTCATGTGCACGCTGCATCCAGAGGAAGACTTTACCCCATCAAGCTGCCCCAATGGGCCATCTACAAAGTCAAGGCCCAATGGATCTGGTATGCATTGATTTCCTCTGCCTCGAACCCGATCTGAGTGGACTAGGAAATGTTCTGGTGATAACCGATCATTTCACCCGGTATGCCCAAGCTTTTCCAACCAAAGACCAGAAGGCTTCCACAGTAGCCAAGGTACTTATGGAGAAGTATTTTGTCCATTATGGGCTGCCCCAGCGACTTCATTCAGATCAAGGAAGGGACTTTGAGAGTCGACTGATCCGAAAACTCCTGGATTCGTTAGGAATCAAGAAAACTCGAACCACACCTTACCACCCACAGGGAGATGCTCAGCCGGAGAGGTTTAACCGAACCCTGCTCAATATGTTGGGGACTCTGGGAAGTGAGAAGAAACAACATTGGAGCAAACACATAGCAGCTATAGTACACGCTTACAACTGCACCACCAGTGATGCTACAGGCTACTCCCCATATCGACTCATGTTTGGGAGAGAAGCGAGGTTGCCTGTGGACCTGGCCTTTGGAACTTCTTTAGACCATTCCTCAGCCACATCCCACAAAGGATATGTGGACAGGCTCAGACACAGCCTGAAAGTAGCTTATGAACAAGCTCAAGCGGCCTCAGATCAAAGGGGAGCCCGAAACAAAAGAAACTTCGACTTGAAGGTCCGGGTACAAGACCTGCAGCCCGGGGACCGAGTACTGCTACGCAATCTGGGGGTCCCTGGAAAACACAAACTTGCAGACAGATGGAGATCTGAACCCTATGTCATCTGTAGGAAGCTGCCGGGCCTACCTGTCTACAAGTTGAAGCCAGAAGGAAAGGTAGGCCCACTGAAGACGTGGTATCGAAACCACCTGCTCCCACTTGCTGAAGCGGTCAGGATACCTCCAGTGAGGGACTCCCCTGAACCAGTCTCTATTCTGGATACCCCCAGGCCAAACACTTGGTCCCAGACCTCTTGGACTGAAGATACAGAAGCTTCTGAACTCAGTGGAGATGAAGAGAGAGAGCTTGACTGGCTGTGGCCTTTCCAAACTCAAGGAACTTCTGCTATAGATCTTCCAACTACTGAAGATACTATAGATGGACAACTGAATGCAGAAATCGCTGAATTCATCCCATCTAGTCCTTCATCGGATTACTGGGAAGATGCTTGTGATGTTTGCCCTGAACAGGATCCTAGAGACTCTATGTATCCCTCGGCTCCTGAGACAGATGTTACAGAGCCTGCTGTGTCGCCTGAACCTGTTACAGAGGAAGAGCCTGTGGCGCCAGAGCCAGAAATTCCAAGGGAACAAAGGGCTCGCAGAGTCATAAGGCCTCCCAGAAGGTTGACCTACCCACAAATGGGGGAGAGTTCAGAAGATTCTGTGGTCACTGCCAGGAGGAATGTAGAGAATCCGGATCCCTTCACTGTTCATTTAGTAGAGGGCAACCCCCACTCACTCTCTGGCACAGTTAGGCAGGCCACTCAGGATAGTGTGACCTGTGGGCAAGGGAATCCAACCCCTCAGTTTTGGTGGGAATTCCCTATGCCAACCTCTTATGCAATGTTGTCTGGGGTTGTACGCAGTGTATGCTAAAGTTTTCTTTGGGGACCAAAGAATTTAAGTGGGGGGAGTGTGTAGCGGGGTCCCCTTTAAGACTCCCGGGACTACCTTGCCTAGAATCCCTTTCGGCAATGTTTCCACCCCAGAGACTCATGGGAGGGGTTATAAAAGGAGGAGGCGAGGCTGGGCTCGGCCTCTTTGGGACACGAGACTTCAGTGACTGATCCTCCTGTGCGTATGTGCCGGAGTGCAAGGCCTGAAGCCTGAGGCCTTGCGCAGCACCAAAGAGCCTTCCACCCCACTGCGAGCCTGGGTGGCATCTGACTTCGCTTATCTACAGCCTTGGTTGGATCGGGGACCCAATCGCTGGAGACACTGTGTGTGAGGACACAGTCGGTGGAAGTTCCCGGACTGGGATCGCGTCCGGAAGGGTGAGCGAGCGTATGCTCAGACCATATACTGTTTGTTGCTGAAGTGCCTATAGACTGCCGTGGCCCACAAGTTTATATCTGATACTCTCGCTGGAGATCCATATCAGAGCTGAACTCAGAGGTTCTTCAGTAAAGTGTTTATTCCATTACAATCTTCCCACTGGATTACAAATGTTGTTCTGTTATGTGCACCACCTTTAAAGACTTGCCGGTGAAGAAACCATCATCCCCTATAGACTGAGTTTTAGATATCTGAGCCAGGCCTGGCCAGCTAGTTAGTTCATTTAGTTACTGCGCCACAGGGCGCCTAGTTAACGGTAACCCACGCGGCGCACCTTTACTGTTCATTTAATGCATAGTATGTTTATCGCTGCAGGGCTCTGCAACTTATTACCTGTAAACTGTTACCACTGTTAACCTTTTTTACCACAAGCCTAAAGTAAATTAGATACCCCCTTTCATTATTGCCTTGGTGTCTGAGTTTAATCATACAGTATAAGAAATATATTGCTGCCATAACTAACTGTGCCAGTAGGGGGTCGAGTACATTGCCGGGGGTTGGCGGAGCTGTCTTCAGGGCCCAAACTAAATCTGCGGCCCTCTTAGTTGAAGGTATCGCTACAGGGAGGAGAGTGGAATAAGAGAAAGTGCATGGTACAAGTAGGTGGGAAGGTTAAGGTCCACTTTACAGAGATGCCATTGCCAAACCATTAATTTAAACAAAACATTTCTACTATGGTTTTATATGCATTTACCATATTTTATGCTTGTTATTTACCTATAAAAGCCTCCCTTGTGTAGACATCAAAAAACCCTGAGATTGCTGCTGAACACAACCATCTTGGATGTGTTGTCAGAAACCCCAGCAGAGTAAAACCTGTCACTGAAGTGTCTCTTCCCCAGGAGCTACATAAAGGCTATGTAGGGAGGTGAGGGAAGGGCAGAGATTCTGGGTCTTCACAAAGGGTAACTAGATATTCATAGAAGAGGAGAGGGCTATGATGTGCAAGGAGGCAAGGAGGAATCGACTCTTCCTGAATTAGTCAAATCTTATACTAATGCCGCGTACACACGATCGTTTTTAATGTCATTTTCAAAAACAACGTTTTTCTCGACGTGATTTTTCTTGTTTCCTCTCAAGCCTGTCTTGCATACACGTTCATTTAAAAAAACGCTCGTGCAAAGCGTAGTGACGTACAACACGTACGACGGCACTATAAAGGGGAAGTTCCGTTCGAATGGCGCCACCCTTCATGTTAGTAAAGTTTGTTGAGCGACGATTCACGCTTTTCAGCCTCGTGCTTTTCAGTCCGTTACAGCGTGACGAATGTGCTATCTCTATTATGAACGCTAGTTTTACCAGAACGAGCGCTCCCGTCTCATACTTGATTCTGAGCATGCGCGTTTTTTTTCCCTTCGTAAAAGCATACACACTACCGTTTTTCACGTCATTAAAAAAACAACGGAAAAAACGACGTGAAAAAATAGAGCAGGTTCTAATTTTTTTTAGCCCATTTTTCACGTCGTTAAAAATGCTCTGGAGCCTACACACGATCGTTTTTAATGCCCAATTTAAAAAATGGCATTTTTAACGTTGTGAAAAACGGTCGTGTGTATGCAGCATAAGTTCAAAGGAACATTGCAAGTAAATAAAAATGAATACATGGAAAAAAGTCAACATTACAAGTAAGCATTTAAAATACCGTACTTGATTTACAATTAATTAGGCTTTAGTTTTAGGCTCATAAGTCAAAAGTTCAACAGGAAGTAGAGGGTGAATAATCTGGCACTTTACACTTTTATTCTTTGATATAATATTTCTTTCCAATAGTTTGTGTCTTCTCCCTCCTAAAATACCATAATAGAAGACTCACTCTTGGGTAGGGATGAGCTCGGTGTTCGAGTCAAACATGGGTTCGACTCGAACATCGGCTGTTCGCGCGTTCGGCGAACAACGAACGATTTGGGCCGTTCGCGCCAAATTAGAGTGACGCGAACGGCCCACAATACACTGCGCCATCGCAGTGTAATCCCGGCGCTGGGATTGGCCAAGCATGCACTGTGACCCTGCGTGCTTGGCCAATCACAGCGCCGGCAGCGAGGAGAGCAATGATTGGCCACAGGCAGGATGCCTGTGGCCAATTATAGCTGAGGGGGTTTAGTACACGCCCCACACTATAAAAGGCCACCAGCGCGGCGGCCTTGTGTAGTGTGTTCCGGAGCAGGGAAAGTGAAGGATAGGCAGGGACAGTGTCAAATCTTGTCAAATCTATTCTTTGCTAAACCTTGTGTGTAGGGACAGAGAAGGATAGGCAGGGAGAGTGTCAGTGTCATATTCTTTGCTAAACCTTGTGTGTAGGGAGAGAGAAGGATAGGCAGGGAGAGTGTCAGTGTCATATACTTTGATAAACCTTGTGTGCAGGGAGAGAGAAGGATAGGCAGGGGACAGTGTCAGTGTCATATTCTTTGCTAAACCTTGTGTGCAGGGAGAGAGAAGGATAGGCAGGGAGAGTGTCAGTGTCATATACTTTGATAAACCTTGTGTGCAGGGAGAGAGAAGGATAGGCAGGAGACAGTGTCAGTGTCATTGTTGCTAAGCCTCCTGCACATTATACACCTGAAGTTAGCCCGTATTGCTGCTTTTTCCTGGTGTGTTACACCAACAGGATTTTGCGGCACTTACAGCGGGCGGAGTGTACCTCCTGACCATATTACACCTTAACTTAGCCTGTATTGCTGCTTATTCCTGGTGTGTTACACCAACAGGATTTTGCGGCACTTACAGCGGGCGGAGTGTGCCTCCTGACCATATTACACCTTAACTTAGCCTGTATTGCTGCTTTTTCCTGGTGTGTTACACCAACAGGATTTTGCGGCACTTACAGCGGGCGGAGTGTACCTCCTGACCATATTACACCTTAGCTTAGCCTGTATTGCTGCTTTTTCCTGGTGTGTTACACCAAGAGGATTTTGCGGCACTTACAGCGGGCGGAGTGTACCTCCTGACCATATTACACCTTAACTTAGCCTGTACTGCTGCTTTTTCCTGGTGTGTTACACCAACAGGATTTTGCGGCACTTACAGCGGGCGGAGTGTGCCTCCTGACCATATTACACCTTAACTTAGCCTGTATTGCTGCTTTTTCCTGGTGTGTTACACCAACAGGATTTTGCGGCACTTACAGCAAGCGGAGTGTACCTCCTGACCATATTACACCTTAACTTAGCCTGTATTGCTGCTTTTTCCTGGTGTGTTACACCAACAGGATTTTGCGGCACTTACAGTGGGCGGAGTGTACCTCCTGACCATATTACACCTTAACTTAGCCTGTATTGCTGCTTTTTCCTGGTGTGTTACACCAACAGGATTTTGCGGCACTTACAGCGGGCGGAGTGTGCCTCCTGACAATATTACACCTTAACTTAGCCTGTATTGCTGCTTTTTCCTGGTGTGTTACACCAACAGGATTTTGCGGCACTTACAGCGGACGGAGTGTGCCTCCTGACTATATTACACCTTAACTTAGCCTGTATTGCTGCTTTTCCCATTTCCCTGCAGGCCATTAGAATGTCTGGAAGGCAAACAAGGAGAGGCAGACAGTCAGGAGCCAATAAAAGAGGGCAAGCAGGCTCTGTGTCTAGAGACAACAGTGCTGGTCGTGGACGTGGTGCATCGCCATCAGCACGTGGCCATGGGACACGCTTGTCCTTTTCGGCAGCTGGACGTGTTGAGCCGCATCATGCCGAAGACTTGGTAGAGTGGATGACCAAGCCCTCCTCATCCTCCTCATCCTCTCTCACCCAGGCTCAGGGTACTGGCAAAGCAGCTGCCAAAGCGTCCTCTTCCCTGGTATCAATGTCATCATCAGTCACTCCTTCCCTAGACCAACCATGTCCTCCTGAGGAGTCCCCCGAACTGTTTGAGCACAGTGTTGGGTACATGCTCCAGGAGGATGCCCAGCGTTTCGAAGGGTCTGATGATGATACCCAGCTAGAGGAAGGCAGTAGCGTGAGAGCAGAGAGAGGGGATGCTCAAGAAGGACACCAATCTGGCAGTCATGTTCCAGCAGCTGCAGCATACTGCCAGATTGGCTCCAGTGATGAGGAGGGAGGGGATGATGAGGTCACTGACTCCACGTGGGTGCCTAATAGGAGAGAGGAGGAGGAGGAGGAGGAGGATGAGGAGGAGGCACATCTCCAACAAGGCAGGATGCCCTCGGGGGGCCAGCGTAAGGGCAGCACACCAACGGAATCACACCGCAGAGCTCCGCCTGTGCAGGGCACTGCCTCTGCCCGTTATTCAAAAAGTTCTTTGGTGTGGGCCTTTTTTGAGTCGAGTGCATCAGATCGCACAGCTGCTGTTTGCAACATATGTCTCAAGCGTATATCGCGTGGCCAAAACATCACCCGCTTGGGCACCACATGCTTGACCAGACATATGTTGACCTGCCATGCAGCTCGTTGGCAAGCCTACCTTAAAGACCCACACCAAAGAACAAAGCTGACCTCTTCTTGCACCGCATCAGCTGGGATCTCCAACCCCACTATACCTTCAGTCCTCTCTGAAACCTGCTCTGAGAGGAATGAAGGTGTAGAATTAGGTGTGTCACAGCCAAGTACTTGCGGGCACTCTGCTAGCAGTACACCAACGTCCGATTCTAGCAGGCAAATTTCCCTGCCCCAGCTGCTGGACCGTCGAAAGAAGTTCACTCCCAGCCATCCACATGCCCAGCGGTTGAATGCTAGCTTGGCTAAATTGCTAGCGCTTCAACTGCTGCCTTTTCAGTTGGTAGACTCAGCCCCTTTCCGTGAGTTTGTGCAATGTGCGGTTCCTCAGTGGCAGGTTCCCAAACGCCACTTTTTCTCACGGAAGGCGATTCCGGCTCTCTACCGGCATGTGGAAGGCAATGTCTTGGCCTCGCTGGACAGGGCGGTCAGCGGTAAGGTGCATATTACCGCTGACTCATGGTCCAGCAGGCATGGACAGGGACGTTACCTTTCTTTCACGGCCCATTGGGTCACTCTTTTGGCAGCTGGGAAGGATGCAGGACAAGGTGCAGTAGTGTTGGAGGTTGTTCCACCGCCACGCCTCCAAAATGCTACTACTGGTTGTGAGACACCACTGTCCTCCACCCCCTCCTCTTCTTCTTCCTCTGTGGCCTCTTCCTGTGCTTTGTCCTCGGAACCAGCGGTGCTCCGTAGGCGTTCAAGGGGCTACGCAAGTACGCAGGCAAAAAGATGCCATGCCATGCTTGCACTGGTGTGTTTGGGGGACAGGAGCCACACTGGGGCAGAGGTTCTGTCTGCTCTGCAGGGGCAGGCCGAGAGGTGGTTGACGCCACGCCAGCTTAAGCCAGGAATGGTAGTTTGCGACAATGGCACCAACCTCCTCTCCGCTCTCCGACAGGGACAACTGACCCATGTGCCCTGTGTGGCTCACGTCCTTAACCTGGTGGTGCAGCAGTTCTTGGGCAGGTACCCGGGCTTACAGGATGTCCTGAGGCAGGCCAGGAAAGTCTGTGTGCATTTCCGCAGATCTTATAATGCCAGTGCTCACCTGGCTGAGCTGCAAAAGGAGTTGAACCTGCCCAAGAACCGCCTTATATGTGACATGCCCACCAGGTGGAACTCAACGTTGGCCATGCTGTAGCGGCTGCACACGCATCAGTGACACTGTACCTCTTATCCACCTGTTGGAACATACGCTGCGTGGAATAATGGACAGGGCACTTGAGGCAGAACAGAGGCAGGAAGAGGAGGACTTCCTTGCCTCTCAAGGCCCCCTTTACCCAGACAGTGTTCCTTCTGTCCCACCCATCGCACAGGAAGAAGAGGAGGAGGAGGAGGAGGAGGATTGTGTCAGCATGGAGGTGGAGCCTGGCACTCAGCATCATCAGCAGCAGTCTTTTAGGGATGATTTACAGTCCCAAGAAACCAGTGGACTTGTACGTGGCTGGGAGGAGGTGGCTGCAGATCATGTTGTCCTTAGTGACCCAGAGGACTCCGGACCGAATGCCTCAGCTAACCTACGCTGCATGGCCTCCCTGATCCTGCAAAGTCTGCAGAAGGATCCTCGTATTCTTCGGATCAAGGAGAGGGACCATTACTGGCTGGCCACTCTCCTTGATCCACGGTACAAGGGTAAGGTTGCGGACCTTATCTTACCGTCGCAGAGGGAGCAGAGGATGAGACAACTCCGGGAGGCCTTGCAGAAAGGTCTGTGCAACGCGTTCCCCGAGACTGGGAGGTTACAAACTCCTGGTCCTGGACAACGAGTTGCTGAGGCTTCGGTCAGTCAAAGAAGGAGCGGTGGGGAAGGTGGCCGTCTGACCGAAGCGTTCAGACAATTCTTTAGTCCGCAGCCCCAAGGTATGATCGGTTCCAGCAACCATCGCCAGCGTCTGATATACATGGTGCAGGAATACCTAGGGGCAAGGTGAGACTTGGACACCTTCCCCACCGAAAATCCTCTGGCTTACTGGGTCTTGAGGATGGATCACTGGCCAGAGCTTGCACAGTATGCAATTGAGCTACTGGCCTGTCCTGCATCCAGCGTTCTTTCAGAACGCACATTCAGTGCTGCTGGAGGATTTGTCACGGATCACAGGGTGCGCCTGTCCACCGACTCTGTTAATCGACTGACCTTCATAAAGATGAACCAGTCTTGAATCACCACCAGCTACCAAACACCTGAAGCTGATATAACAGACTAATTTATTTTCAAATGTCACATCCCTTCAAGACTGATGCTGATGCTGAGAGACTGTCCTGTTATGTTGACTGACTATCCTCCTCCTCCTCAATGATCCGATTGACGATGATAGCTTGGAAGAACATTTTTGTTTCTGGGTGCCGCCACCAGTGGCTAAGGCCCAATTTTTCAGCCCCTGTTTAACAGGGGTGTGTTATTACAATTTTTTATGCAATGCTTTGCAGCAGGGCTCATTCCTGCACTCCAACTAGAGTATCTGGGAGAGGTTGCAGTGTCGTGGCACCAGCACCAGTGGCTAAGGCCCAATTTTTTCAGCCCCTGTTTAACAGGAGCGTGTAATTACAATTTTTGATGCAATACTTTGCAACAGGGCTCATTGCTGTGCTCCAAGTACAGTATCTGTGAGGGGTTGCAGTGTTGTGGCACCAGTGCCTAAGGCCCAATTTTTCTGCCCCTGTTTAACAGGGGCATGTAATTACAATTCTTGATCTAATAATTCACAGCAGGGCCCATTCCTGCACCCACCAAGACTAACTGTGAGGCCTTACAGTGTTGTGTCAACACCACCACCACCACCACCACCACCAAAGGCCCAATTTTTCAGCCCCTGTTCAACAGGGGCATGCAATTACAATTCTTGATCTAATAATTCACAGCAGGGCCCATTCATGCGCCCACCAAGAGTAACTGTGAGGGCTCACAGTGTTGTGGCAACACCAACATGTAAGGGGCAAATTTCAGCTGAGTATATACGGCAGGCCCCTACTTTCAAACATCCAACTTACAACAAACGACTCCTCCTTGCAAACGGAAGGATACAACAGGAAGTGAGAGGAAATCTACCCATAGGAAGGCAAATTCTCTCCTGTAAGAGTTAATATGGGAAAAAAAGTGTCTCCTCTCCACTGATGCTTTATCACCAATTCTTGTTTCAATAAAAACCCCAAATTTTCAAAAAACATTTGTCATTAGGACGGAAAGTGAGGTGAACTGTTCTGAACAGGTGCACACTGCACAGACAGCAAAACAAATGTTACAGGGGTGATAACCCTTCCCTATGTTTTCCAAAAAGCTTAAAAATAGATTTTTTGCCTGGAGCTACACTTAAACAATATACCTGTTCAAATTTACAAACAGATTCTACATAAGAACAAACCTACAGTCCCTGTCTTGTATGCACCGCCTGTATACGGCTGTTCAGAGTATATAGGGCCTTTTTTATTTTTCGTGCAGGGTTCCCTTTAATATCCATACAAGACCCAAAGGGGCTGGTAATGGGCTGGGGTAGGGGGGGGGGGCTGTGATGGGGTAGCTATGCCATTTTTCTTAAAGATTTTCATCCATATTACCGGGACCAGACATTACATTAAAGCCGCAAGCAGTTTTAAATGGCTTTTTTTCCTTTAGAAATGTAATTTAGTGCAGGGACAGTTCTAAACACGGGAAACACGTGGCACTTCACAAGCATACTTTAGACACCCCCCAGGTACGATATTTAAAGGAATATTTGATTTTTTTTTCACATTATGCATCATTAAAATGACTGCTCCAGAAAAACGGCCGTTTTTTAAACGTCTTTTTTGCATTGATACATGTCCCCTGGTGCAGAACCCGGGTTCCCAAACCCTTTTTAGGACAATAACATGCATAATAGTCGTTATAATTAGCACTTTAGATTTCGAACGTTCGCATCCATTGTATTTAATAGGGTTCTAAAGTTCGTGCGAACTTTCGGTCCGTTCGTGGGTTCTGGTGAGAACCGAACCCGGGGGTGTTCGGCTCATCACTACTCTTGGGTTGGACACCTCATATTGTTTTACATTACAGAGAATCCATTGGGAGAACGTGACACTATCATTTGGCTTTGCAGTAACAGCAGCACCTAGGCAGAGTCAAGAATTCTGGTGACAAATTCTGCCCTTGTGAAACCGTAAACCACTGGGTAAGATCTCAGTAAAAAATGTCTCCCAACACCTTGACCCCTAACCTTCAATTAACCCCTAGACAACCCTTCACTCAATCTTCCAATCACATTAACCCTAAAAATGTAACCTACTGTAACGCCTAAAACAACCATTAATACTTTAAGTGTAGACTCAGTGACGGTGCATCCATAGAGGGCGCAGGAGCACCGCCCCCTCTCTCCTGCACCCGTCACTCACCAATAGATAGATTCATGCATTGCGGTGGGTGCGTTTTGGAAGTGCCTGATTAGAGCGATAGGCTCTAATATGCTTCCTGATTAGAGCCTCTACGCTCTAATCGGCTTCCAAATGGTTAAATAGTGGGCGCACTGCTGTGCGTTCCCTGTTTAAACAATGCTGTGTTAGGGAATCGCTTCCTGGCTGCATTTGATGGGGCAAACTGGCTGCATTTGAGGGGGCAAACTGGCTACATTTGAGGAGGCAAACTGGCTACATTTGAGGGGGCAAACTGGCTACATTTGAAGGGGAAAACTGGCTACATTTGAGGGGGAAAACTGGCTGCATTTTAGGGGGAAAACTGGCTGCATTTTAGGGGGAAAACTGGCTGCATTTTAGGGGGAAAACTGGCTACATTTGAGGGGGCAAACTGGCTACATTTGAGGGGGCAAACTGGCTACATTTGAGGGGGCAAACTGGCTACATTTGAGGGGGCAAACTGGCTGCATTTGAGGGGGAAAACTGGCTGCATTTGAGGGGGAAAACTGGCTGCATTTGAGGGGGCAAACTGGCTGCATTTGAGGGGGCAAACTGGCTGCATTTGAGGGGGCAAACTGGCTGCATTTGAGGGGGCAAACTGGCTGCATTTGAGGGGGCAAACTGGCTGCATTTGAGGGGGAAAACTGGCTGCATTTGAGGGGGAAAACTGGCTGTATTTGAGGGGGAAAACTGGCTGTATTTGAGGGGGAAGCTGGCTGTATTTGAGGGGAAAAACTGGCTGCATTTGAGGGGGAAAACTGGCTACATTTGAGGGGGCAAACTGGCTGCATTTGAGGGGGCAAACTGGCTGCATTTGAGGGGGCAAACTGGCTGCATTTGAGGGGGCAAACTGGCTGCATTTGAGGGGGAAAACTGGCTGCATTTGAGGGGGAAAACTGGCTGCATTTGAGGGGGAAAACTGGCTGCATTTGAGGGGGAAAACTGGCTGTATTTGAGGGGGAAGCTGGCTGTATTTGAGGGGGAAAACTGGCTGCATTTGAGGGGGAAAACTGGCTGCATTTGAGGGGGACAAACTGGCTGCATTTGAGGGGGCAAACTGGCTGTATTTGAGGGGGCAAACTGGCGGCATTTGATGGGGCAAACTGGCGGCATTTGATGGGGCAAACTGGCGGCATTTGATGGGGCAAACTGGCGGCAATTGATGGGCACAGTGGCGACAATTGATGGGCACAGTAGCTGCGTTTGATGGGCACAGTGAGGCTGCAATTGATGTTTCTGTTACACACACAGATCCACGTGCCTGGCTCTGTAACTGCCGATCGCGGGTACCTGGCGGACATCGCGGTCGCTGGGAACGTGCATCGGCACCCGAGTGATGCCCCCTACCGGCCGGGAGGCCCGAGGACGTCATACAACGGCCACCCAGGATGGCAGAGCCACCTTGCGGCCGTCATATTACTATAGGCGGGATGTGAAGTGGTTAAAGGAATATTTCATTTTTATTGTTTCACTTTAAGAATTCACTGCTCCCGAACAAAACGGCCATTTTAAAAACTTTTGTTTTGCATTGATACATGTCCCCTGGGGCAGGACCCAGGTCCCCAAACACTTTTTATGACAATAACTTGCATACAAGCCTTTAAAATTAGCACTTTTGATTTTTCAAGTTCGTGTCCCATAGACTTTAACAGTGTTCGAATGTTCGCACAAACTTTTTGTCTGTTCGCAAGTTCTGGTGCGAACCGAACCGGGGGGGGGGGGTGTTCGGCTCATCCCTACTGGCAATGTAAAGGTGATATGCTGTGGTTTAGTCATGCCACTAATAGGGCCAAAAAGTGCCCAGAATTTGTGAGGTGATCATGTGAAGCGAAAAAGGTATTTAGGAGGGTTTTTTTTTTTATATTTAGTGCTTACTGCTTTTAGGTGTATAGGCATTTCTCACACAGATTTGAACAGAGATGCGTGTGGGTTTATAACTGCTTTAGCCTAACCCTAAAGCATAACAAAACTGAACCTAATACTTAAGAAGAATGGGTTTTCCAAAAATATATATATACTCACCTAGGGAGCTTTGCTCTGCCGCTCCAGGGCTCACTCAGAGCTTAGCTGTGGAAGAGGCAGTAGCCGCTTGCTCAGTCTCCCAGCAGCTTACTGGGAGGCTAAGTCAGCTGCCGGTCTAGGCATCTGGGTGACTTTAAAGTCAAGATTAATTCAGCGCCTGGACTGGCTGGGTGGCGTCAGCCGACAGTGGACTTTGGCCTGCTGTTGGCTGAAAATGGGTCACAGGAGTATAGAATGAACTGCACTCCTGTGATCCATAGGAGAAGTAGGTCCAAAAAAAGCTCCCTCTCCATTCTTTCTTGGCTCATTTTGTTTGTTTTTTTACTGCTTCATGGAGGTGGGAAAGGAGGGCACAATTTGGCTTTGCCCTGAGCACTGGATTGCCTTTTCCTGCCAATGCTCCATCAGGTAATTTTGTGCCAGGATCTGCACTGGAATCTCTCAGAGCCAAAACGTTAAGTGGCAAGCTGCATATTCTGACACCAACTAACTAATGCCACTGGGTCTCCAGGAGATACACTATACGAAAAAAGTATGTAAATAGCTTTTTGTTGACAGCATAACAGATGTGTGCAAAATGGTGGACTTTAACACCCACACAGTTCACATATGTGTCAATGTTTCTATGTCACAGACAGCTCTCATTCCCCGCTAATCGGCGGCACTGGATCTCGACCATGTGACCACTGTGACATCCAATCACAGTGGCCACATGATTGCTGATCCTTCCTTCCCCTGGTACTGGGGTTAAGCGGAAAGGGGTTAAGCTTGCCAACAGCAGTGCAAAATTAAAATACAAGTTTTAGGGTTGTGGTCATGAGCTTAAGATTACCTGAGCGCACCCTCATTTTGTTTTCCCTTGGCAAGATGTGTGGCATATCTGCGGTTGAAACAGAAGTATTTTTATAGTGGATATAGTCATCATTACTGACTCTTGAGGAATGGGCATGGAATATAATATCATATCTTTTAAACAAGCACAGTGAGTAGCGAAATCTATATTATGTCTAAAAAGAGGCAAAGAAACAGTAAATAAGCCTACATACTATGCTGGAGACAGCAAAATGTAAGCATTGTCAATTTGAGGGTTAAAGGTGTTCATATAATTTCAGCATTATACATTAAGCCCATTTTACTGTCCAAAAAGAAGCCACGAAAGCCAATTAGGTGTTGAGTTAAGTAGTTAAGTGTTAGGGCTAAGTATATTTTTGAAACATAATTATAACATGCCAAAATTCTCTCTGCATAACATTTGTGAAGCTCAGTGATGTGTCATTGAGTACAATATGTTCTCTATGCTGTGGATTGTGGGAAACATGTCTTGTGGGTGTCAATTCTTGTGTTGTTGCATAGGCTTTCTGGTTAGGATATTGTGCTTTTAGAAAATGGAGGAGGAAAATAGGACTGATGCAATAATCACCTCACTTCATTAAGCTGGGCATCTGCTACTGATCAATAACACACTACAGAAAACAACGTACTTGTATAATATCAAGCAAAGTAATTTACCATGCGATACATTACTTTGACAAAGATTTATTTTTCTTGAGCTTAGAATATATATTTATGCCTGTAGCAGAAATACAAGATATTCAGGTTTCCATTTCCTGCAGCCTCTCTGTTTGATTGGGACAGATGTGCAGGTGAAATGTAATATGGAGTTTTTTTCTTGTCACCAAGACAGAAAAATAGGGGAAATCACAAATTTTTGGCTGAAATCATAATATTCCATGTTCGTTGAAGAATGTGGTAATGCACACACATAGGGGTGAATAGGTCCTATATAGTTTTCCTCTCCCTCGTCCCACTCCCTTTCACATTAAACTGTAGCACAGAGATGTGAACCAGCTCTAAGGAAAAGTATACGATTTTAACTTGACATGCATTTTCAAGCAGCAAAATGCATGAGTTAGGTCTGTAAGTTGGGTTTACATCAAAATATTGTTTCCGGTACAAAAGCATGACAAAGTTATTTCCAAATTAAATGAAAGCTTTTTAAAAACATTTTGCTCATGCATTTTTAATGATTACACACCTCCCAACAGTCCTGGATTGTGCGGGACTGTCCTGCCTTTTAAACAATGTCCTGCTGTACAGAATACAGGGGTTTTGTCCCACAAAGGCTCTGCCCCATGCATTGTGCCCACAGTGCATTCATAAGCAAATCAATGTGCAATTTGCATATACATTCAATATCAATGTTATTTTCATAGAAGTGATCTAATGATGAATATGAATAAGCTATAGTGGCTCTTACATATGCAAATCCCGCCTCTGAAAAAGCAAACGCGGAGGGTGCCTACTCCTCTGCACCTGTCACATCTACAGCTGAGCGGAAGACTTCCCTTTGTCACTGCATTTCAGATCGCTCACTGCTGAGTTTAAGGGGGAAAGGGGTCTATATTGGGGGTCTGTATGAGAGAGTAGTCTGTACTAAGAAGGGGCTGGGAGAGGGGTCTGTACTCAGAACTCTGTACCGAGAGGGGTGAGCTGAGAAAGGGGGTCTGTACTGCAAGGGGGGGGTCTATAATGAAGATGTGGGCTGGGAGAGGGGTCTGTACGGGAGGAGTCTGTATTGAGAGAGTGCGCTGGGAGGGTGGATCTGTACTGGAGGAGTCTGCACTGAGAGAGTGGGCTGGGAGGGTGGGTCTGTACTGGAGGGGGGTTTGTTCTGGTGGGACTTGGGAATGTTGAGGGAGATCTGTATTGTAAGGGATAAGGGCTTGTGGGAGAGATTTGTACTGTGAGGAGAGGGTAATTTTTGGTTGTACTCTATACTAGACTGTGCATGACAAACTCCTGGTCTCTGCAACCTCTCTGTGTCTTGCAGTCCAAACCTCTGCACTCTGTATCACATACTCCTGAGCCAGACAGTCTCTGCGCTTTACACTACTGACCCCTGTACTTTGTGTGTTACGCTCTCCTGACCCATGCACTCAATGTGTTATGCTGTACTGATACCAGCACACAGTGTATTATGTTTTTCTGACTACTGTAATTAGGGTGTTACGCTCTCCTGAGCCCTACATGACAGACTGTGTTGTACATTTCATACTGCATTCTGTACGCTGGGCTTTTTGTGACATACTCCTGAGCACTGCACTCTAAGTACATTTTATACTCCAGAAGTTTGTTTGTAAGGTAGGCTGTGTGCAGAAAAGCATAAGTAATGGAAGAGTTTCATTTGTTAAAAAATGAGTGTGCTTAGATTTGTGCGTGTCTGTTAGACTTTCCCCTGTGGCACAGTTTTTGAAGCATATTTTGTGGGTAGGACATTATGTCAAACGTGTTTGCAATGTGTAGGAAAGATGTATTTAAAAATAAAACTCAACTTCTTGTTCTTTTTTCAGGGTTTCTGTTATTTGATGAGCATGCTCCCAAAGTCCTAACTTGGTTTTATCTTTCTCATGCAGATACTGCAGGCCAGTAACTCTTCTGATCCAACAATTTGCTTCCCTATGTAGCACCCCCCTGACCCCCGGGAGCATGGTGGTACCTCCAGAGACAGGGTGGGCTGAAATTTCACTTTAGGATACAGATTATTTAGACAATAGTGGGATGTGAACAGATGTACGCCAGTCACTTTTGGCTCATGCCAAAAACTCCAGGGCAGAGGACACCCCAGAAAAAGTAGACGTTCAGACTCCACAAAAATAGAACAAAGTCCTTACATTCCTTACAGATGAAGTACCTTTAAGCTGACCTGGCAATCTGTAATAGCAGCTTCTGACTTTAAAGGACTCAAAAAATCAGCAAACACCATTCACTTTCAGCCACGCACTGTGCAATCACGCCTGTTAAGGGAAATCCGGACTTTCCTCCTGGTATGGAAGGGGCCTTTATAGCGGCAGAATGGCCTTACGCAGAAATGCAGGCCAAACACTTATTTTCCAGGGGACGGTTCCTCCGACAAAGTGAGCTTGCGTCATTGTCAAACACAAAGTCTTTCCCCTTCTGGGCCTACATTCAACTGAAACATTTCCTGAACAGTCCAGCAAATAGAGATAGCTTTATGAAAACTCCCACTGTATTGGAATCGCTGTGCTCAGGCTCCTCTCTCCAGAGTCACCTAATATCAGGGCTTTATGCCACAATGTTTGGGGAACCCTATACCTCCTTGAGATCCAAACATGCCTATTGGGAGACTGAGCCGGGTACAGTGATTGATGATACCACATGGGATCGAGTTATCTGTATATGCACAAGGGCTCTCTAAATGCTCATACTCAAGAGAATGGGTCCAAAATTAAAATGAGGTGGTACAGAATACCGGAAATACTCCACAAGTTCATCCCGGCAGTGTCAGACCAGTGCTGGAGGTGTGAACAGGGTCTAGGCACACTCCTTCATATTTGGTGGACATGCCCACTGATCCAGCCATATTGGCGTAAAGTTCACAAAGTGGTTACTGAGATATCCTCACTTGCTTTGGAGTTCGCACCAGCGCAGTACCTCCTTTACTATAAGTCAATAGCTATGCATATGATTAATGCCGCCAGGCTATGTCTGCCAGCTCACTGGAGGTCCAAGTCACCCCCTTTTATAAAGGAATGGGTGAGGCGGGTCAACCAGATAGCAGCGATGGAGAAGTTGATTTGCACCGCCCAAGACAGAATAGCTTACTTTTTGGCAACATGGGCACCCTGGCTTGATTACCAAAACTCGCAGCGCTTTCTGGACTTATCACAGGATAACCCTTGATGGATATACTAAAGGTCGCTATACCCCTCACAACACTGAGAGTTTACTGGGGAGGGTAGCTGGTGGTGATACCACCCCCTCCCCACATACTCCCCCTACAGTGCCTCCCTCACTCCCCCTTCCCCCTCTCCCTCATTCTGTCCTTTCTCTCACCCTTATTTCTTTTCCCAGTTCTTCCCTTTCTTTTTGTTTTTGTTTCATTTTACAAAAAGGATGTGGAGTCGAGGTCTGACATGGTTGTCGGACGCTACTCCTATTACCAGTATGCTCGTTTGCACCTCCAGAAGCTATAATGAGTACCTTGACTTGCAGTATTCCATTCCAACGAGAGTTACACAGGCCTGTTGTACGCTGCAGTGTACTTTCTTTAACAGATCACTCCTTATCAATATTTTTTCATTTAATGATGCACTGAGTGCTCTTCCACCCAGTGGCGTCACTAGGGTTGGTGTCACCCGGTGCGGTAAAACATGGTGTCACCCCCCTCCACCAACTATAGTCACCCCTCAGTACAGATCCCCCTCCCTCAGTACAGACCCCCCTCTACTAAGTATAGACTCCCCACCGTCAGTGCAGACCCCCCACTAAGTATAAACCCACCCTCCCTCAGTACAGACCCCCCCAGGACAAACCACCCCTCATCCATCAGTATAGACCCCCCAGGACAAACCACCCCCCCTCCATTAGTACAGACCCCCTCCCCCAGGACAAACCACTCCCCCCTCAATTAGTACAGACCCCCCTCAGGACAAACCACCCCCTAACCTCCATTAGTCCTTTGCCCACATCTGATATCCAGTCATCTTTTATTTATGCTATACCTATTTGTGTCTTAGACTTCATGGTCATTTGCAGGAATTGGTTCAATGGTCATCTGATTTTGGCAAATCCCTCTACTCCAGTGGTTCTCAACTCCTGTCCTCAGGACCCACTAATAGGCCAGGTTTGCAAGATAACTGAAATACATCACAGGTGTACAAGGTCCAAGCAGTACTGCTTGGACCTTGAAGAAGGGGACATACCGCAAAAGCTTGTCCTGAAAAATTGTATGTTAGTGCAAATAAAAAAAGTATCACGGACAGTACTCAATTTTCTTTGTAAGGTTAAAAAAAAAGTCAAGCTATCATCATGCTAGTCCAATATTGTTGATATTGTAAATTACCTATTATATAGATATATATGTTGCATTGTAAGCTCTTCATGTGTGCCAGGAAGAAAACCTCAAAGGTATATTGTATACATTCATAATTAACAAGCACTGGCTGTTCATTCTCCTCTCACACAGCTGTGTCAGGTAGTGGATGATGCAATGGTAGAAAAATGGGTCCACAGAGACACATCTGTAACCATGTAAGTGTGCCATAACAAATAAGGGAATACAGGGAGAACAAGACGTCTGAATAAATATAACTGACTTTACATACATATGCAAAGGATCTTTGTCCACGTGCATAGCATAATTAATTGTGTAGAGTGCATGTGATAATCATTCAGCCATTGCAGATTGCACACCACATTCTTTTCTACTGCAGACTAATTATCATATTGATATAAAGCTGGTCAAGTACATCAGAAGGTAGCAAGATATAGAGGCTTGGTCTGATCACTGACACATCTACTTTTGAAATATTTTTCAATAGTATGCAAACCCTTATTGTCTGTTAGTTCCCAGTATGTGTAGGGTGATCTAAAAGATCCCAATCAACCAATTGCCTTTGTCCATGAGACCAGTTAACAGGGGGGTGACTGATGGCACCCAGCATATAATCCACATTGCTTTTCTCAATTGGCTGACAATCATCTCATGTGTATGGGCACCCAAGTCTGTTTTTAGACACATTGGGGTTGATTTACTATAACTGGAGAGTGTAAAATCTAGTGCAGCTCTTTAGAAAAACCAATTAGCTTTAAGTTTTTTTTTGTCAGCGATTAATGGAACTAGCTGAACGAAGAAGGTGATTGGCTACCATACACAGATGCACCCGATTTTGCACTGTCAAATTTTAGTAAATCAACCGCATTCACAGAAGGAATGTAAAGATCAAGTAAATATAAAATGTGCCTAGAAATTGTAGCGGCTGCTAAAGTTTGCAGGCTTTAGCAGTCTTTAGCCTGCTATCAGAATGTTTAAAGTGACAGCCAACAACTACATTGGGATTTTAAGTTAAAAGCTGCCCCCATCCTCCGTTTAACAAATGCCAGCATCAACTAAATGAATACAGGATACACATAAATATTCTTAGCATGACTTGCCCAACCTGACTTGATTTGACCTTGCTCTTTCCTATCCCAGTAACGTGAGGAAGCCCACACTGCCATTATAAAAATCTGCATAATTGATGGCTAGCCTCTTCTTCCAAGTTCTCAAAGCCGGACCACCAATGATATCCATATAATCTCAAAAAGTAATACATGCATTGTTTTATCCTTAGGTCCCGTAAACTAACTACAAGGTCTCCCTGGACGCCATTGGTGGCTTTGCTTTACCAGGGTATAGCTGTGAGACCAGGGCAATATCACCAGTGCCTCAGGGAAATCAGGTAATGGGAGAAATGTTATTTAGCATTTTGTCATAAACATACTATAATTAAAATTATAACATACTTTTAGGGAAGTCCAGGCTTAACCTTTGTGAAGGCGAAAGATGAAAAAACTATTGCTTACAGTGTATCTTATCCACTCTGTACCAAGTGCCCAATGGTGAATTATAACCAGGATATACTGAGGGCTGTAACCAGGAATATTTATACATAAGGGGCCTGTAGGCTGGAGGAAGGTCAGGTGGAACTCACCCCTGAGGTAAGGAATGACATACAGTGTTCGGAGTTGCAAGAATTGTATTGTCAAGATTGTTCCAACTTACAGTAACAGAGTCTGTGCAGTGACTTATGCCGTGTACACATGATCGATTTTCTCGACGGTGAAAACACCATCGAGAAAATCGATGGGAAAAACGAGGAACGGCTTGTTCCCCTACACACGGCCGGTTTTCCCGACATTTTCTCTCTTGGTCGAGAAAAACGACCGTGTGTAGGTTCCCTGGCAGTGTTTCCCTATGGGAAAACTGCAGCGGAAAAAAATGCCGTGAATCACGACGAGAAAAATTAGAGCATGTTCAAATTTTTCTCGTCGTGATTCTTGCCATTTTTCTCGTCGGGGAAAAATGATGAAAAGCCCACACACGGTCATTTTTCTCGTCAAAGAGAAAATTTTTAATTTTTCCAGAGGAGAAAAATGGTCGTGTGTACGCGGCATTAGAACTGACAGCAACACTCACAGATGAATATACAGTACTTATGGGAGCTATGCTCGGAGACCAACAGCACCTGGCCCAGGAGGCAGGAGGCAGCTGGTGGGCAGTAAGTAGTGAAAGACTAGTAGCAGAAAGGGTTCCCAAAGCAGCACCACTAGCAAGGTGTCCCTCCTCCTCTGGAACCTCTCTTTACGCTGGGCACATTCTCCCTGTCCAGCAAGTTCCTGTCCCTGACCTAGCTTCAGGCAAAATGAACGCCAATTGCAGTGAGCCAGTGCCTTTTACCATCACTGCCCTCGCTAAAGATGGCCATGGAGGTCATTCGGGTGAGCAGCATCCAACCAGAAAGCCACTCACCCAATGACACATACGCCTAAGAGAAATATGCATTCCTACTGTCCTCCACTCTCCCTGCCAGGTGGTTGTGACAGCACCATCTGTGTAGAGAGGTCAACCTAATCCTGCCTGTAGGCCTATACCTTTCACACTTTAAAGTGAAATTCCAGACTAAACCTAACTAATAATAAAAATGCTCCTTTAGCCCTCCTAGCGGACTATTTTCAGGCTGCTCCAGTCCAATCATATGATCTGGATCCCGTGTCAGCCAGTGGCAGCTGCAGGGCAGAGGAGGGAGCACAGACAATGGATGGGTCATAGGAGCCTATGGGTGATGTCACCACTCCAGGCACTCCAGCCCTTGTAGAGAGCTCTCTCCTTTCTCCTGCAGTTACTGCTGGCTGGCACAGGGGGGGATTACGTGACTTGACAAGGGCAGCCTGAAAATAGGGAAGTATATACATCTTTCTTACACAGGTTAGTCAGTATAGGTGTTAGGAGGGCTGAGGAAGCATTTTTATTATTAGTTAGGTTTAGGCTGGAATTATGCTTTAAAGTGTGATCGGTATAGGCCCCTTAGGAATAAATGTATTCCTAAGGCACAGGCATTAGGAGAGGAGACGGGACATTTGCCATACAGTACATTTACAAAAATGGCAATAAGCTACCTAAAGTGAAAGTGATACTAAAACTAAAAATGTCATACTTACCTGCTTTGTACAGTGGTTTTGCACAGAGCAGCCCAGATCCTCCTCTTCTCGGGTCGCTCTTTGGTGCTCCTGGCCCCTCCCACCTGTTGAGTGCCCCCACAGCAAGCAGCTTGCTATGGGGGCACCCGAGCCAAGCTGCGGCTCTGTGTGCCCATTCAGACACGGAGCCGCAACGCGGCCCCACCCCCTTTCTTTCCTCATTGGCTGACTAACTGATTGACAGCAGCGGGAGCCAATGGGGAGGGGAGTCCAAGGCAGACAAGACACTCCTGCAACATAGCTGGACCTAGGTGGATCTCAGGTAAGTATTAGGGGGCTGCTGCACACAGAAAGTTTTTTTATCCTAATGCATCGAATACATTAACCATTTAAGCCCCAGACCAATACGCAGCTTAAAGACCAGAGGTGTTTTTACAATTTGGCACTGCGCTGCTTTAACTGGAAATTGCGTGTAGTGGGGTCTTCAAATGTAGTTGGGATACACCTGGGGGTAGTGTGACCCAGGTGTGTAATTATGACAGGGTTTAGACCCCTTTGTGATTCGTGGAGGATTGGGTGGTGCATTATTCTCCTTGGCCTGTGGGTGGCGGGGTACCTACGGGCTCAAGGTAGAATCACTACCACAGTGCTACCCTTTTTGTCCCTTTCCGGAGATGGTACGGCTGGGGTGGGGAACCCGCCGTGGTGTCGAAGGGAGGAGATAAAAGGGGGAGACGCCCTCACCACGAGGTCTTCGAGGATCTTCTCTTCACGCGCCCAGGCACCTTAGGCCTGGGTGCGGGCGGTTCGAGGTTCCGGCTCAGGCGCCCTAGGCCTGACCGGAATGGAGTTGGAGTCTATCCCAGGCACCTTCAGCCTGGGGTGAGGTACTATGTCGTAGGCCTGGGGCCCAGTGACTTTGACTGGGTCCCGCGAGGGTGAAGTGATTCCAGGGTGCCCCTTGCGAGGGGACCCGCATCTGAGGTGAGGAGGCTGGGGAGGTCATCCGTCCGGAGATTCCGGAGCAGTGTCAACCCGGTGACGGATGGGCCTCCGGTAACTCCCTTGGAGGAATATCTTCCCCTGATAGGGGCCGCAACGCAGCGAAGGTATTCTAATCAAGGTTGCTACTACCCTTGGTCATAGTACAGGGGTATAGAGACTTAAATCAGTACAGTGCCTCGACCTGCTCATCCCACCGTATCTTGCCAGTACATTGTTTGTTGTGGAGCTACGAAATAAAACAGAGCGTTGGACTGTGATCGGTGTATGGACTCTGTTAATGGGAGCAAGGGAGATTCCAGCACAGCAGGACTGAGTTTCACACCCAACGCACATTTAGCCCGAGGAAGATACTGATACTGGCCTTCACCTCACCCACAGCTATGGGGAGGACATGGGCCGTAGCGCACCTTACCCTGTCGTGTGACATACCCCTAGCTAAAGAGGACGGGGTGAGGCCACTACACATGGGGGCTCGTCCGGGATGAAATGTGTGTTGACCCTGAGGTTTGGAATGGCTGTGTCTGGACTTTGCTGCCCGGAGGAGGTCCGAGCAGGTCGGCCATGTGATTGGCCATATTGCGTTCCTGTGCTCGAAGTCGTGGAAATTTCTCTGAAAAACCGGGAAAGGCCCATGCAGAAAGAGCGGGAAGAGGGAGGAGTCCAGCCGTGTGACGTACTACATGTGCCATGAGGCACCCCGTGACTGCGCAATTCGTGGGCGGAGACTGGTGGAAGCCCGCAAAAACGTGCAAGTCGTGGGAGGAGTCTGGCCATGTGTGGAGATGCACGTGGAGACTCCGGCGCGTGGTCAGCGCGTGATGGAACAGCAGGTGGTCGGGATGGCCTCAAGCTCCCCGTGGATGCCGGTATCATACCCCACGAAGATGACTGCTTTTGCTGCTTCCCTGACAGACACGGGGATAAGACTTAGGCCCCGAGGACAGTTGGCTTTGTATTCATGCAGAGACACGGAGGCCCTCGGTGTGATCTGTCCCAGATGCTCGGGACTGGTGGTCCAACTAAAGCCATTCGGGCGATGTGAAGCGTGCAAAGAGTTTCTTTTTGAGGTTGAATCATCCACAGTAAGGCCCCGGGCCCTTCGCCTCAACTGCATCACAGGAACAGCCACTCCGGAGGGAGAGATCCAGGCTTTTGTGGAGGTCCCCGTACGCGCTGACCAGGGCGACGGGACTGCCCAACCAGAGACTGAGAGAGAAAAATCCGAGGACGCTGCTTCGGTCACCACAGACTCCCTGCTGCCACCTCCGAAGAGGAAGATAGGCCTGGTGCAGGCCTCCTGTGGTCGTGGTCGAGCTTTACCCCGCCACTTGCCGGACCTGGATGGATCCGGTTGGAAGAGTCCTGGACATCCCAGTGCTGAGAAAGGTCCAGGTGAGCCAGGGGCTGGGACTGTGGTGGTGGTTGGAGGTGTCGGGGGTCCACAGTCGGTGGAGCCCGCAAGGGAGGGTAGTTCTCTGTCTACTAAAGACTACCTTCCCGCCGAGATGTATGACACCTTTGACCTAGAGTCGCTGTCAGACTGTGGGGATGACGGAGAAATAGACAAACTGTTTCACCGGAAGGGCTGGGACAAACGCCCGCTACCTGTGCTGTGTAAAACTCAGGACTCCCCTATGTCTATAGAAGACAGTATGCCCCGGGCACAGGCCCCGGAGTTTCCGAGGAAATCTAGTCCTCCGACCAACTTTCCACATTCCACCACATCACCCGCTTTGATAGTGGGGATGCAGCGCGCTTCATTGCGGGCACCAAAGGCAAAGCTACCCGAGATGGTGAAGGTACCTCGGCACCCGGAGGCCATCGTACAGCCAGGAGAAGGTGAGCGAGATGTCATGCCTCCTCTAGCCAGATTGCAACGACTTTTCTCTCAGAGAGCCGCCCGTGAATATGGGTGGGAGTACCCCTACTTGCCTCGGGACTTACTGTATGAAGTCGAGGTCTTGCGACAACGGTGGTACGACAAATTTGTCTGGGAAAAGCTCAAAGTGCCTCATGCCCGGCGATACTTGTCATGTTCGCCACCTGTGTCTAAGAAGTTCAGAGACAGCAGAGCTGATTGGAATCTGGGGCGCCATATTCATGCTGATAAGGTGCTTATCTGCAGAAAGGAGGGAGAGGATGTCGAATATTCAGTTGAAGTGTTTGACAAGCACCTAAAGCCCCTGTTTTTGCCAGATCCAAGATTCTATTTGTAGGAGAAGAGAACTCCTATTTGTTTGCTTATCGAACTCTCTGGAAGGAACATTCCCAGATACTCAGAACAGTGCCCTAGTTTTGTTTTGATTTGGGCTTTTTTTCTTTACTCACAGGAGACTTGGGAGCTGTTGTTTTCTTTTCTCCCTTTTCTTCATGTGCCAAAGGCAGAGACTTTTGGGGGTAGAGTCAGTGTAGGGAAAGCAGGAAGAGTGAAGATCTCACCAAGTGCCATTACCGCGGCATCGTCACCAGGTGGCGGTGTTGTGCAACGTTTGTTTGTTTTTTTTCTTCTGCACACTTTTACACCACACTCGTTGGAGCGAATGGGTCTCTTGGCTGATGGACCCATTCATTCCAAAATTGCACAAGATGTTAGGATGTTGTTTTTTTTGTTGTTTCCCTTCTGCAGGAGATTCGTCGGTCAAGACTGCTGAGTATGGGGTGGTTCTTAGACAGGCGCAGGAGGGATTGTATATGTGTACATGACAGATGTTTATACAAGAGTTTATCGTTTT
Source organism: Rana muscosa (assembly GCA_029206835.1). Taxonomy (NCBI): domain Eukaryota; kingdom Metazoa; phylum Chordata; class Amphibia; order Anura; family Ranidae; genus Rana; species Rana muscosa. Next base: position 124,945,900 of record CM055128.1, read on the forward strand.
ATAGTTCCCTTTCCTTTGAGCAGGTCTTGGCACACACAGTATCCAAAATTTTTAGGGATAGCCTCTGGGGCCCACTTCATGTCACCACTCCTTGGGAGACATGGGTGTGCACCTGACGCTGGGGACCAGCGTCAAATCACAGGGGGGAGTGTGTAGCGGGGTCTTCAAATGTAGTTGGGATACACCTGGGGGTAGTGTGACCCAGGTGTGTAATTATGACAGGGTTTAGACCCCTTTGTGATTCGTGGAGGATTGGGTGGTGCATTATTCTCCTTGGCCTGTCGGTGGCGGGGTACCTACGGGCTCAAGGTAGAATCACTACCACAGTGCTACCCTTTTTGTCCCTTTCCGGAGATGGTACGGCTGGGGCGGGAAACCCGCCGTGGTGTCGAAGGGAGGAGATAAAAGGGGGAGATGCCCTCACCACGAGGTCTTCGAGGATCTTCTCTTCACGCGCCCAGGCACCTTAGGCCTGGGTGCGGGCGGTTCGAGGTTCCGGCTCAGGCGCCCTAGGCCTGACCGGAATGGAGTTGGAGTCCATCCCAGGCACCTTCAGCCTGGGGTGAGGTACTATGTCGTAGGCCTGGGGCCCAGTGACTTCGACTGGGTCCCGCGAGGGTGAAGTGATTCCAGGGTGCCCCTTGCGAGGGGACCCGCATCTGAGGTGAGGAGGCTGGGGAGGTCACCTGTCCGGAGATTCCGGAGCAGCGTCAACCCGGTGACGGATGGGCCTCCGGTAACTCCCTTGGAGGAACATCTTCCCCTGATAGGGGCCGCAACGCAGCGAAGGTATTCTAATCAAGGTTGCTACTACCCTTGGTCATAGTACAGGGGTATAGAGACTAAAATCAGTACAGTGCCTCGACCTGCTCATCCCACCGTATCTTGCCAGTACATTGTTTGTTGTGGAGCTACGAAATAAAACAGAGAGTTGGACTGTGATCGGTGTATGGACTCTGTTAATGGGAGCAAGGGAGATTCCAGCACAGCAGGACTGAGTTTCACACCCAACGCACATTTGGCCCGAGGAAGATACTGATACTGGCCTTCACCTCACCCACAGCTATGGGGAGGACATGGGCCGTAGCGCACCTCACCCTGTCGTGTGACATACCCCTAGCTAAAGAGGACGGGGTGAGGCCGCTACACGCGGACATGCAATGTTGTACCCAAACGAAATTTGCATCCTTTTCTTCCCACAAATAGGGCTTTCTTTTAATGGTATTTGATCGCCTCTGCGATTTTTTTTTTTTGCAATATAAAACAGAAAAAGACTGAAAATTTTGAAAAAAAAACCAATATTTTCTAATTTTTGTTATAAGAAAAATCGAATAAACTCAATTTTAGTCATACATTTTGGCCAAAATGTATTCAGCCACATGTCTTTAGTAAAAAAATTTCAATAAGCGTATATTTATTGGTTTGCGCAAAAGTTATAGCGTCTACAAACTAGGGTACATTTTCTGGAATTTACACAGCTTTAAATTTATGACTGCCTATCTCATTTCTTGAGGTGCTAAAATTGCAGGGCAGTACAAAACCCCCCCCCCCCCCAAATGACCCCATTTTGGAAAGTAGACACCCCAAGGAAATTGCTGAGAGGCATGTTGAGCCCATTGAATATTTTTTTTTGTCCCAAGTGATTGAATAATGACAAAAAAAATAAAAAATTTTTTTTTACAAAAAGTTGTCACTAAAATATATTCTGCTCACACATGCCATGGTTATATATGAAATTGCACCCCAAAATACATTTTGCTGCTTCTCCCGAGCACGGAGATACCACATGTGTGGGACTTTTTGGGAGCCTATTCGCGTACGGGGCCCCAAAAACCAATCACTGCCTTCAGAATTTCTAAGGGGGGCAAATTTTTGATTTCACTCCTCACTACCTATCACAGTTTCGAGGGCCATAAAATGCCAAAATAGCACAAAACCCCCCCAAATGACCCCATTTTGGAAAGTAGACACCCCAAGCTATTTGCTGAGAGGCATGGTGAGTATTTTACAGCTCTCATTTGTTTTTGAAAATTAAGAAAGAAAATAATTTTAATTTTAATTATTTTTTTGAATTTTCAAAACTTTGTGACAAAAAGCGAGATCTGCAAAATACTCACCATACCTCTCAGCAAATAGCATGGGTTGTCTATCTTCCAAAATGGGATCATTTGGGTTTTTTTTGTGCCATCTGGGCATTCCATGGCCTCCGAAACTGTGATAGGCAGTGAGGAGTGAAATCAAAAATTTACACCCTTAGAAAGCCTGAAGGCGGTGCTTGGGTTTTGGGGTCCTGTACACGGCTAGGCTCCCAAAAAGTCTCACACATGTGGTATCCCCGTACTCAGGGGAAGCAACAGAATGTATTTTGGGGTGCAATTCCACATATGCCCATGGCATGTTTGAGCAATATATCATTTAGTGACAACTGTGCAAAAAAAAATAAACATTTTTTTTCTTTTTCCCGCAACTTGTGTCAAAATATAAAATATTCCATGGGCTCGACAAGCCTCTCAGAAAATAGCTTGGGGTGTCTACTTTCCAAAATGGGGTCATTTGGGGGGGGGGGATTTTGAACTGTCCTGGCATTTTATGCACAACATTGGGAAGCTTATGTCACACATCATCCACTCTTCTAACCACTTGAAGACAAAGCCCTTTGTGACACTTTTTGTTTACATGAAAACATTTTTTTTTTTTTGCAAGAAAATTACATTGAACACCCAAACATTATATATTTTTTTAAAGCAAAGGCCCTACAGATTAAAATGATGGGTGTTGCATTTTTTTCCCCCCACACAGTATTTGCGCAGCGATTTTTCAAATGCATTTTTTGGGGAAAAAATAATTTTAATGCACTAAAACACACTATATTGCTCAAATGTTTGATGAAATAAAAAAGATGATCTTAGGCCGAGTACATGGATACCAAACACAACATGCTTTAAAATTGCGCACAAACGCGCAGCGGCAGCAAACTACATACATTTTTAAAAGCCTGTACAGGTTACCACATTAGATTTACACAGGAGGTCTACTGCTAAAATTACTGCCCTCGATCTGACCTTCGCGGTGATACCTCACATGCATGGTGCAATTGCTGTTTACATATGACGCCAGACCGATGCTTGCGTTCGCCTTTGCACAAGAGCAGGGGGGGACAGGGGTGTTTTTTTGTTTTTTTTTTGCTTTTTTATTTTATATTTAAACTGTTCCTTCCATTTTTATTTATTACCATTTTTATTGTTATCTCGGGGAATGTAAATATCCCCTAAGATAGCAATAGGTAGTGACAGGTACTCTTTTTTTAAAAAAAAAATAGGGTGTATTAGACCCTAGATCTTTCCTCTGCCCTCAAAGCATCTGACCACACCAAGATCGATGTGATAAAATGCTTTCCCAATGGCGCTGTTTATATCCGGGGGGGACATTCCCTCCCACTGTTTGTAAAAGCAGTCTAGAGGCTAATTAGCCACTAGGATTGCTTTTACATGAAAGCTGACCGCTGGCTGAAAAGAACTATACCAAGATGATACCTAAACCCGCAGGCATCATTCTGGTATAACCATTCAAATTCCAGCAACATACCAGTATGTTGCTGGTCCTTGTGGACATGTATTGTAATCTTTTTTTTTCCATGCAGCCTGTTGGCTGAACGAAAAAAAGAGATTGATCGGTGGGTATTCCCACCATTAGAATACCTCCCTTCATCCACCCACTTCTAATGATGGGCATACATGCACCATTTAAGAGAGAAAAAAAAAAAAAGGAGAGAGAGAAAGAGAGAAAGAAAGAGAAAGAAAGAGAAAGAAAGAGAAAGAAAGAGAAAGAAAGAGAAAGAAAGAGAAAGAAAGAGAGAGAGTTTACAAAAAAAAAGTAAACAGCACTAGCAGGAATGGCGCATTGACACCGCTCCACACCAGCGGCTGTGTTTTAGCAGAGCAATGAAATATTGGTGGTGGTAACTATAATACAAACTTCTCCCACACATTTCTTCTGCCAACTTTTGCTGTTGCAATTCTATCGGCCCCCATTGTGATGGAAAATGTCAACAGCACATATCTGATGCAAACTTGTGGTTCTCCACTGCTATGGGGTGGCCAAAACCCACTGCCACAATGCTGATAACCAGGAAGGTATGAAAAGGCAGGAAGTGCTAAATCACCCAGTCCCTTCCTGTGTTTTTTTTTTTTTTTTTTACAAAAATTTTATTGAAAGTTTTCAATAAAAAAAAAAAACTGCTCCCCAAATACAAAGTGAGAGTGGCAACAGTCTCATGCCCTGTACACACGACCGGTTTTCCCGTTGGATAAAAAAACAATAGTTTTCCCCAACGGAATTCCTGTCAAGCCTGCCTTGCATACACACAGTCACACAAAAGTCCGGTGAACTTTTGACTGCCAAGAACGCAGTGACGTAAAAGACTACGACGAGCCGAGAAAATTAAGTTCTATGCTTCTAAGCATGTGTCGATTTGATTCCGAGCATGCCCGGTTTTTTACCCGTCGGAAAAGAATACAGACGAACGGTTTTCCTGCTAGGATTTTTTCCTGATGAGAAAAAAAAAAAAAAGAGATCCTGCTCTCTTTTTCTTTCTGGCAGTTTTCCCGTCCGAAAAACTGTGAGGGAGCATACACACGGTCGGAATTCTTGGCCAAAAGCTCTCATCGCAATTTTTCCGACGAGAAAACCGGTCGTGTGTACAGGGCATTATATCACAATAGGTCATGGATAAGGCAGGACTTATGAAAAATCACTTTGTAAGATTAAGTTAAGCATCTAAGACATAAGGATTGTTTATTTGTGAGAAACCCCAAAAAGACAACATCCAGGTAATCAAATCAATATCATCCCTTAAACCACCGACATCCTAGCAATTTTGTGACATAAATAAAAGATATGAGCGAAAGGCCTGGCGCAGAAAAAAAAATATACAGCGGACCAAGGCCTACGTGGTTCATCTGAAGCTCACGGGAGCTCAGAGGGAAGCAGGCCCGGACTGGGACAAAAAAATAGGCCCGGGCATTTTAGACTGAGCAGCCCGGGGGGGGGGGGGGGCGCGGCGGTGGTGGCTAATGATGGGATGTGGGGTTCTGGCACCTTGTACCTCTGGACCCCTTTACATTACACAGCACCCTGGACCCCTTTACATTACACAGCACCCTGCACCTCTGGACCCCTTTACATTACACAGCTCCTGATGACAGCACTCAGCAACAGGATCAGATGCTCCACAGGCTCCTCGGTGGAGCGGAAGGCTCTTTGTAAAAAAGCACAAGGCCCAGGCTTCAGGCCTTGTACACACAGCAGGTCAGCACAGGGATCCTCTTGCTGGGAGGGCGGTGTCCAAAGAGAAAGAAGCTGGGGCCCGCCTCCCTCTTATAAAGTCCACCCCAGCAGTCTTTGCACGTGGCAATGGGTGCCTCAAGGCGTGCTGGGAACTGTAGTCTCTTGGGGTTTAAAAGAAACAATACCCCGCTACAGATGTACAAGTAAAAAATGCCAGCAATGTGTGAAAATTACCAACACAATGTCCCTTTAAGACATACAAAACATATAGAAAATGTTTAAAGTAGACCCACATAGATAATGCTATATTATACCAAGTAGTGAAATATGTTAAGCTATAAAGTATAAGTAAGAGCCAGAAGCACATTAATGTTTTTTTAGAATGCAGTGTTGATTTTAATATAATTAATTGTTTGCACAAGGGGGATTTAGGGAGACTAATGAATTATGTAGTCAAGAAGACTCAGAAAGCGACTCAGAGGTGGAAGGAAGTGTTTTCTGAAACCCCGGCCGATGGCAGCCCAGACAGCAAGCAATAGTGCTTAAAGTTTGAAAATGACTTGCTAAGCTATTGCTAGACTTGCCAGGCTTCACAAGTTTGTTGTACAATTGCAGCCAGGGCGAGAGAGAAAGAAAGAAAGAAAGAAAGAAAGAAAGAAAGAAAGAAAGAAAGAAAGAAAGAGAGATCAACGCAGCCCAGCCAAGTGAATGAAGGCACAGAGCCCAGACGGAAGACCGGGTGAATATGGAAGAGCCCGGGACCCGCCGGATTGATCACAGCGCAGCACTGGAGGGCTCAGTCTGACAGTTTAAGTGTACCCTAATGTGCCAATATGCTGTGCATTCTTGTACATTGTGGCATAACCTACCTCAGGGCCTCTAAAAAAGTAGTAATGTTAGCGAAGTTTACTACCACTTTGTTATCACAGGATGCCAGGAGCCTCTAATGGGGCCCCCCTACTGACCCGGTGGCCCTTGGTCAGTGCCTAAGTGCATAGTTGCCAACATTTCAAAAATATTTTCAGGAACACTTTTTTTACAAGTGCTATATTTAGAGTAGCTGAGATCCCCTATGTTCCTCTATACATCACAGTAGAAATCACAAAATGAAATGAGTACTAATAATGGGGCAGAACAAATATGAGGACTGAGAAGATTTCCTTTAGTTGAACTAACAAAAGTGTGCCCATTCTAGAGCTGGTAACATTGAGGATATTCAGTATGATTTTAAAGAACTGTTTTTATGGGTAAGAGGCATAGGAGAGGAGTATGGATTGAATAAAAATGGGACGTATGTGAAGGTGATGGAGAGGAATGTGGAGGGTCTAACAGTGGGCACTATGTACAGGAGAGGAGTGCGGAGGGTATGGCAGAAGGCACCATGTACAGGAGAGGAGTTTGAAGAGTATTGGAACATTGAACATAAATACATCAGTATGCTTCTACTTTAAATCCTAGAAGAAGAAAATACATACACCAGAAACAAAAGAATTTCCCTCCTTTCTGGTGTCTCCGAAACATGTCAGTTCTATTGTAATCACAATTCCTGCTTGACTTTGTCCAGAAGTTGATTGTGTTAGCAATTAGTAGAAGCTGTATTTCTATGAATCTTGTTCCAATTCATGCTTTTTAACCCTGGATATGTAATTTTCTATATAGAATAAAATGTTTTACTTTCATTTTCCAATTCCTGATCTATTTTTAACCAAAAAATCCCTGGGGCATTCCACATGCACATATTCTCTTTTTGGGATGTGGTAGGCAATTTAAGGAATTTCTCTGAGTTAGTTTCTCCTCTATTTAATTTATTTGAAGAGTATGACAGTGGGCAGTATGCACAGCAGAGGAGTGTGGAGGGTATGAAAGTGGGCAGTATGCACAAGAGAGGAGTGTGGAGGGTATGATGGGGGCAGTATGTACAGGAGAGGAATGTGGAGAGAAAGATAGTTGGCAGTATGTACAGGAGAGGAGTGTGAAGGGTAAGGTTGGGTTACAGTATGTACAGGAGAGGAGTGTGGAGGGTAAGGTTGGGTTACAGTATGTACAGGAGAGGAGTGTGCAGGGTATGACAGTGAGAAGTATGTACAGGAGAGGAGTGTAGAGGGTATGAAGGGGGCAGTATGTACAGGAGAGGAGTGTGGAGGGTATGATGGGGGAAGTATGTACAGGAGAGGAGTGTGAAGGATAAGATTGGGTTACAGTAGAGGAGTGTGGAGGGTAAGGTTGGGGGTTCTAAATAGTTTTCTAGCAAAAAAAAAAAAACAAGATGATTTTTACATGTAGGAGAGAAGTGTCAGAATTGGCCTGGGTGTCAAGGGGTTAATTACCACAAGTAATATACAAATAATTATTATAAGCCCTGTGAGCTCATTCTCTCAGTCTGCTGCAGAGTGTGTCAGCTTGTATTTAAACTGGTTGATCTGTATGTAGCTTCTGACAGGCTGCGCAAGCAGCCCCGTATCTCCGGAACCATAAATGATAGGAGCACCAGTGGTGGGGTGGGTCTTCCGCTACATATCCCTCAAATGTGGGGTCTCTGTGACCCCTGGTCGCCGAGCTACAACCCTCGAAGTCGACCTTTTTTTTTTTTGTGTGTTTTTTTTTTTTACAATGCAACACTGCCACAAATTTGTGGCAAGGTATCCTTGCTATCTGCAAGTGATGGTTGTTCAATTTGAGGAATCTCAAGTACAGCCCTGGCCTTACCTAAGGGTAGCACTTAATATTTAGAAAATGTTATGCTACAGAAAACTATCTGAGATTGTAAAGATAGTTAAAGATTATAGGCATGTGTAGTGGGCCTCACTCTCCCTCTCCGGTTCTATCGCCTGGTTGGCTGGTGTATGAGGAGAAGAAGTTGTCTGGACTGCCGCACTCTGGTTAAACGCTTTATTAATGAAGAAAATTAAAATGCCAAAAAATCCAAAAAGAAATAAACAAAATCCATCCAAAAGCAATCAAAAGTGAAGGGACATGCAGGGCAACGGCTAACGCGTTTCACATCAGGGTATGATGCTTACTCATAGCTAAAGTGTAAGTGACCAGAACTGTGTATATAAAGGTGATCTGAAAAACCTCTCAACCAATGAGAGCTGTTGAGCACAGTGGTAGAATATTAAGCACTAGTTTGGATCTATTACACTCCGTGTTTGTGGAGCACCTGTTAAATGCCAAAACTATTGATAAGGATTGGCACGTGAGATCTTACATATATATGTAAAGTGCATAAAGGTGTATAAAAACGATGTGAAAAGGAGTGAAAACTCCATGTCGAAAGGGATATTAAATATGTGTGTGACTACTTAACGCAGGACAAGTGCTTTAAACAATTGTTTTATCTATAGCGTGAACAGACTATATCATACGTGTATGGTGCATCCGAAATAAGGATGCTATAGTGAAGTAAAAAACAAAAACAAAACAAAAACAGAACAAAAACCCCAAAGTGCATGAATAGTGTAAAAAAAAGTGGAAGCTAGTCGGAACCGAAAAAGGGGTGAGTGTACATAAATCTTGATATTGGCATTGAATTCATGAAAATGAATAGAATAGATATAGATATGAATATAAATATCTAAAATCATAAATAATGAAAATGATGAAAACAATAATAATAATAATGATTATTTTTGTGTACAGAAACCTATATGTTCCAAATGCTAGAATTAATACAACTAAATACTAAACATAAAACCACAATGAGTTAATGTAGTTGAGATGTATGTTAAAAATATGTGTTATTGTTATTTGACTATAGATAAAACTTATTCATCCTGTGTGACTATTCTGCATGTCTGTTTGAGGAGGGGCAAGATTATTAAAAAAATGTATATATTAATCAATATATATGTCTGGTATTGATACTATAAGACATAAATTATGCTAACCTCCAAAAGGCATGCAGATATAGTGGATGAATATAGAGGCGAACCCTACTTGCAGTATATATAAATATGAATGATCGGATCGAAACACACACATATGTTTTATATATGTACAAGTTATCGTTTTCTTGTTTTATTTAATTAAATTCAAATTTAATTTGATTTAATTCAATTCTAATTTTATTTTATTTTGGTTTTTGACACGCACGTAAATATTGTATATGAACAATTCTATTTTAGTTTTTGACATGCCTGTCCGGTGGCAAAATATGTCAAAAATATATATACAATATTGTGTGTGTTTGATGGCTGAGATACAGCTGTAACCAAAGCCATATTAGAAAAACAAGAAAAAAGAGAAGAGGATTCCACTGTATATGAAGATTGAGCAAAAATGGAAAACAACGAAAAGGAAACTAAGCGATGGTAGTGTCCTATATTAATAAATCAAATAATTAGTACCAATTTTTAATTCTTAATTTTAATTTTAATGTGGTTCAATTTTATATTTGATTAAATAAAGGTTTTTGAGCAGAGCATGGATTCAAGTGTGGAGCCCAGGTGTGGAAAGAAATCCACACATGGGCTTCATCACTCCAATCAAGTGATACAATGAGATCCAAGATAACAAAGTGACAGGATAAAAATGCCATAACCTATATAGCTGTCATGGACATAATATCATAAATGTGTGAAGCTGGTGTGGCATTTAAATCCTGTAGAGCTATAAAATGTGCGCAATGAGCCTTGTGTGCAAGAATGAACACCTTAAATGATTTACAAAAAGGTGGCTACAGCAGAAATTAGGTCTGATTCAACTAGTCAAATGAGGCTGTTCAAACAAAGGCACATGGCTAGACCGAAAAATACATGGCTAAACCAAAAAATATATGGCTAAACCAAAAAGTGGCTGGGGAATGACAAGCATGTTGTGATGTTGCAATGTTTAATGACAATGGTGTGGTCTGTGGGTGACCGTGATGTAAGGTAGCCTGGAGGGGGACACGAAACAGAGGGAAGGGAGGGCTAAAGAAAGGGAAGGGGGAAGAGGAAAAAGGGGGGGGATAGAAAAGGGGAAGAGGGGGAAGGGAAGGAAGGGGGGGAGGGAAAGGAAAGGGGAAAGTGGGGGAGAAAGGAAGCAGAAAGGGGAGGGGGGGGGGAAGGGGGGGGGAAGGGTGGAGAAGAACAATAATGTGATTGTCAAGTCCCCAATGGACCTAAATGTCTTTATCAATTTTTCAGTAGTGAGAGCACATTGTTTGTGTTGTTTCTTGTGAAAAGTACCCGGCACTTATTTGTTTTGTATTGTACAGTAAGCCAGGTGCTATGAGGGGGATAATGAACAGAAGCAAGAAGAGAGACGGGAAGGAAAACCGTGATGTACAGCGGGTGCGGTGGGAAACAAAAAAAGGAGAAAATGACCAAACATTATGGATTATTAAATTAATAAAAGTGGGAAATATCCCACTCAAAATTTAATCCAGAAGGTCGTCTAGTATTTAGAATAAAAATCCACCGCACTTCTTGTCTGCACAGGAGGTTAAACTTGTCGCCTCCTCTCAAAGGTTTTGCAATTTTCTCTAGGCCTTGTATAACCAAACTGGAAGTGTCCTTGTTATGAGCTACATTCCAGTGTCGCGCTACATTTGTTGTGTGGTTTTTGTCAATATCATAGAGATGATCGTATAAACGATCTTTTAATCTCCTGGTGGTCCTGCCTACATATTGGATTGAACATAAGTTGCATGTGATAACATAAACAACATATCGTGTGTTACAATTGATGAAAGAATGCAGCTTATGGACTTTTCCTGTAGACATGGAGGTGACGGTGTCACCCCTCTGTATAAATGGGCAGTAAACACAGTTATGACCGCCACATTTAAACGTGCCTTTGAACGAAAGCCAATTCGCAGGGGTGTTTTTGGTAGAAAAGAGGCTGGGTGACAAAAGACTGCCTAGGGAAGGTGCCCTCCTGGACACTGTACGGATCCCTTTTTTAAGAATTTCGCCATATATTGGATCGTGTGATAGAATCGGGAGGTATTTTGTGACAATGTGTTTTACTTTATGATATTCCATGCTATATGAGGTTGAGAAGGTAGGAACAAAGTTATCTACCCTGTTATTTCTGTTGTTGCATTGATTTACACTCATATTTTTAGCCCTACCACGTTTGAGTACATTGGTGGATTTTTTTGAGCGCAATGGTACCTTTTGCTATCTGCAATCCTCTGTTGATGGCCGATTTGGGGTAACCCCTACTCTCGAATCTGGCTGTCATAGCTTGTGCTTCAATTTCAAAGTCAGAGTCTCTGCTGCAGAGCCTCCTGAGTCTGAGAAATTGTCCGACTGGGATGTTCTGTACTGTGTGTCCTGGGTGGCTCAAATCTGCCCTTAAAAGAGTTGCCTGCACTAGGCTTCCTATATAAATTGGAAATAATCATGTTGTTTTCACTAGTGAGCCTTACATCCAAAAAATCAATGGTTTTTGCATTTAATATACCTGTGAAGTGTAGATTGAGTGGATTATCATTCATATATGCTAACCATGATTGGAGGTCTTCACAAGAGTTATTAACGATGAACAGGAGGTCATCCATATACCTGCAGAAAAATATGGTTGGCTGGTGTGGTCTAGGGGTACCTGGGAGAGGAGAGTGCAGGAACACTACGCCAAGCTCTCCCCTCGTATGTGTATGAGGGTTGAGCAAAGTCACTGAAATTACCTCCGGGTCTGCTCACTGCGTACGAAGCCTTCGCTTGTTCCGTGGAAATGTGTCTGCCAGTAACAGAGCCCACACCAATTAAAAGTCCAACACTCCTTTATTTCTCCATTGCAGGGTGAACATAATAGTTGAACTTTCAGTAAGACAAACAGGGGTGTGGATACGAGTAGGCCCAGGCACAAATGAATCCTCCTATTCCTTTGCCAGCGAATAGGCCTGGCGCACGGTCTCTGCCACCGACTGTGAGATTGGTCGCTGCCACCAACCGGGTGAACTGTTGACGCCCCTGCCACAGGCCTAATAGCAGGTCTCTGCCACCGACCTGAGTTGACTAATTGGACCGCTGCCACCGGTCTTTGAACATGAACCACCTTCCTCTATGACTTGGCCCCTGTTCGGGAAAGATATCCCCCTGGGCGGTCTCCAAAGGTTCACCCGTCACTGGCAATATGCTGCACCAGGTCTTCGGATGAATCCCTCCTCCGGTCCCTTATGCCTCTGGATTCGGGTGCCCAACACCCGGGGCACCCTAGGACAATCCCTCCCTGGCGGGACCCAGCGGAAGGTACTGGGCCCCAGGCCTCCGGCCGAGTACCTCACCCCAGACTGAAGGTGTCTGGGATGGAACTTGAACGCCAAGTGTCCAGGCCTAGGCCGCCTGGACACCGACCGCAGACAGCAGCCCTCAGGCTGAAGGTGCCTGGGACTCGAACCTTGTGGCGAAGATGTCCGCCCCCTTTATACCCTCTCTCAGCAAGCACAGCGGGTTCCCCGCCCCGCCGTACAACTGCTGCAAGAGGTCACAAAGGGTACGGCACTGCAGTGACGGTTCAACCCCAGCCCAAAGTGACAGCGCCACCTGCTGGGCCGCAGGGAACTGGTCATCACTGATGTCCTCACCAGACCCAAACACTCTGAAAAGTACATACCCGCTACACATGCTACAAGAGATAGTCAGAGACTGCAGACATGCTACAGGAGATGACCAGAGAATACAAACATGTTATAGGAGTTAATGGAGGCTGGGGAAATGCTTTAGGAGACAGGCATACACTGAAAAAATAGGATTTTTATAACAGCTTACCTGTAAAATCCTTTTCTTGGAGTACATCACGGGACACAGAGCGACATAGTCATTACTAATGGGTTATATAGTTACCGTCAGGTGCTGGCACTGGCAACTTCCAAAACCGGAAGTACCCTCCCCTATATAAGCCCCTCCCATCCGGGAGCACCTCAGTTTTGTAGCAAAGCAATAAGTGTCCCCAAAGAGGGGCGGGAGCTCTGTGTCCCGTGATGTACTCCAAGAAAAGGATTTTACAGGTAAGCTGTTATAAAAATCCTATTTTCTTTCTCGTACATCACGGGACACAGAGCGACATAGTCATTACTAATGGGATGTCCTAAAGCAATGCCAAATGAGGGGGGGGGGATACACCATATATAAGCTGAGCGCTATCAGACATGAGGATCTTTTGCGGCCTGCAACACACTGCGCCCAAAGGCGACATCCTCCTGACTTCTAACGTCCACCTGGTAGAACCTAGTAAACGTGTGTACTGAAGACCATGTTGCGGCCTTACAGACTTGAGCCAGGGAGGCCTGGTGATGCACTGCCCATGAAGTTCCAACTGCTCTCGTGGAGTGCGCCCTAACTTTGAACGGAGGCGGTCTACTTCTCAAGCTATAGGCTTGTATTATGACCTGTCGAATCCACTTGGCTGAAGTAGATTTTGACGCTGCCTGACCCTTTCTGGGGCCTTCCGGCAGAATAAACAAAGTATCCGTTCTGCGAATCTGAGCAGTGGCTTTTAGATAAGCTTTAACTGCTCTTACTACATCCAAAGAATGCAATAACTTTTCCTCTACCGAAGTAGGCTTGGGGAAAAAAGAAGGAAGAACCACATCTTGGTTCAAATGAAAACTCAATACCACCTTAGGAAGAAAGGCTGGATGAGGACGTAACACTACTCTGTCCTTATGGATAACCAGATATGGCTCCTTACAGGACATAGCTGCTAATTCCGATACTCTTTTAGCCGAACAAATGGCTACTAGAAAAAACAATTTCCTGGTGAGAAGCACTAAGGAAATATGCTGTAATGGTTCAAATGGTTGTTTCTGTAGACCCGACAGAACCAAGTTTAGATCCCATGGACATATGGGAATATTAACCGGAGGACTAATACGCATCACTCCTTGTATAAAGGCTTTGACTAGTGAATGCGAAGCCAAGGGCCTTTGAAAAAATATTGACAAGGCCGAAATCTGACCTTTGATAGTACTCAAGGCAAGCTTCCTATCTACAGCCCATTGTAGGAAGTCCAGAATTCTACCTATTACGTATTTACGTGGATGCCATTTCCTGGCCTCACACCAGGCGATGTACGCCTTCCAGATTCTATAGTAGATCTGCCTGGATACCGGTTTCCTGGCATTGATCATGGTAGACACCACAGCATTAGAGAGCCCTCTCCTTTTTAGAATGTGGGCTTCAATAGCCAGGCCGTCAAACCTAGGGCTGGTAAGGAAGGGTGGTATATCGGTCCCTGCGAAAGCAGGTCCGGACGATGTGGGAGGGTCCAAGGACTCCCCACAGACATTTTTACAATCTCCGCGTACCATGCTCTTCGGGGCCACGCTGGAGCCACCAGAATCACTGGTTTCTTTTCTACCCTGATTCTGCGGAGTAATCGAGGTAACAATTGTGGCGGTGGGAATGCATATATCAGCTTGAACTGATCCCAAGGGAACACTAGGGCATCCGAGCCGCACGCTAGGGGATCCCTTGTCCAAGAGACAAACCTGTCCACTTTCGTGTTGAACCTGGATGCTAGCAGATCTACATCCAGTGTTCCCCACCGCTGACATATTGTCCGGAAAACCTCGGGATGAAGGGACCATTCCCCTGGGCATAATTGTTGGCGACTTAGAAAGTCCGCCTTCCAATTCTCCACCCCTGGAATGAATACCGCAGATATGGCTGGGACATATCTTTCTGCCCATCTCAGGATGTAATTTACTTCCCTTTGGGCTGCACGACTCCTGGTGCCCCCCTGACGATTGATATATGCCACTGCTGTGGCATTGTCTGACTGAACTCTGACAGGGGACCCTTGGAGTTTGGATGTCCATGCTACTAGGGCATACCGGGCTGCTCGTATCTCTAAGAGATTGATGGGCAGGTCCTTTTCCGCATCCGACCATCTGCCCTGGAGAGACCATTGCTCCAGTACTGCTCCCCAGCCTAAAAGGCTGGCATCTGTAGTGACCACCTTCCAAGAAATCGGACTGAAGGATTTCCCTCTTTCCAGATTCCGGGGAACCAACCACCAACGGAGGCTTCTGCGAACGGAAGGGGACAAGGACATTGGTACGTCCAGAGCCTGAACTTTTTTGTTCCAGGCTGACAGTATGGCCCTTTGCAACTTCCTTGAATGGAATTGACCGTAGGGTACTGCTTCGAATGATTCCACCATTTTTCCCAGCAGCCTCATGCACAGGCGTATGGATGGCTGTCTTTTTGAACCCACTAAGTGGATCAAATCTCTCAAAGACGACCCCTTTTCTCGAGACAAGAAAATTTTTCTCTGGTCTGAATCCAGCCTTAGCCCCAAGTATTCCAGACTTTTGACTGGTTTTAGGGCTGACTTGTCTCGGTTGATAATCCAACCGTGATATTCCAGATACTTGATTGTCTCGTGAACAACCACTTCTAGTTTTTCCACTGAGTGGTCTATCAGCAACAAGTCGTCTAGATATGCCATTATCGTTACACCTCGTGTTCTTAGATTGGCCAATAATGGGGCCAGAATTTTTGTGAACACTCTTGGTGCTGTGGCCAGACCGAAGGGTAAGGCTCTGAACTGAAAATGGCGCCCTTCTACTGCAAAGCGTAGAAATTTTTGGTGGACTGGAAAGATGGGAATGTGCAAATAAGCATCTTTGATGTCGATCGTGGCTAACCAATCCTCCCCTTGTAGGGCAGTGGCCACCGATCGGATCGACTCCATCGGAAAGTCCTGATATACAGGAATTTGTATAGCCCTTTTAGAATTAATATGGGCCTCCCGTCCGCGTTTGCTTCGGGACTGTAAAGAGGTTTGAGTAAAACCCGAACCCTCATTCTTCCAGGGGAACCTCCATAATTACTCCTTGGAGCAATAGTTGTTCTAGTGCCAACAGGAGGGACTCTCTCTTCCGGGGATCCCTTGGCACGTTTGACCTCAAAATTGGGAAGGAGGAGAGTCTTTTAACTCCAAACTGTATCCCAAACCTACTGCGGAGAGCACCTATCTGTCTTGATCGTGTCCCGCCAGGTCTCTTGCGAACAACTGGAGTCCTCCCCCCACCCGACTGAGTGGGGGCTTCAATGAATTTAACTTTGGGGGAGGTTTTGTACCTCCCCTGACCCAGGGTTTCTCATTACCCTGCTACTGTCCCTGTTTTTTACCCCCGGGATTTGACCGAGGAGGCCGTCGGAACTGTTACACAGCCGATGCCCCAGGGACTGGAGAAGCAGGCCTCTTAAAGAGGGACCTCTAACTCTGCTTTTAACCGGCAAGAGCGTATTTTTACCGCTGGAAATTTTCTGGATATATTTGTCCAGGTTTTCCCTGAATAAGCGTTCACCATGAAATGGGACGCTAACCAGCCATTCTTTACAGGGAGCTTCAGCAGACCAGTTTCTGAGCCATAGGAGCCTACGCATATGTACTATAGACAGCGTAAGGCGGGAGGCCTGATGGACTGAATCCTCTATGGCGTCAACCGCAAAGCCTAAGGCTCTAGGTAGATCAGCTAGGGCAAAGCCTGCTGATCTGTCAAGTCCCTCAAGACCTGTTTCAACTGATCCTTCACTGCTTAGCAGACCCCAATAGCTGCTACTGCTGGTTGTATCACCAAGCAGATTTTCATAAGGACTCCAATCTTTTATCTATTGGGTTCTTGAACATTTGGACATTATCCACTGGACATGTCAGTGATTTATACATACAAGAGATGGCTGCGTCCACTGTAGGGACCTTCCATTTTTTTTTTTTTTTTGATGAACTTATCCTCCATGGGATAGACCACCGGAAATCTCTTGGGGGAATAAATATTTTCTCAGGACGTTCCCAATCCTGGTAAATGAGCCCTTTCAGTAAAGGGTGAAGTGGAAAAGAACAAACAGTCTGGGGGCTTCTAGCGACCCCAACGAGGATACAGTAGTGGTTGATGGTTCCGCAAGGTGCATTTTTAAATGCTGATCGGACCATGTTAGTCAGAGACTGAACCCATAATCTTTCAGCTTGAGATGCTGAGAAAAGGTTCCCCCACTGTTGATTCCTCTATAACAGAATCAACCTTATCCTGATCCCCTTCAGGCAGGTCGATCCCTGTATGGGACTGTTGCTCTGCTAACAGGCACTCTGAAGGAGGAGACGGAGATCGGGCGTGCTTTCCCTGACAGGGAGGCAGCGATAAATTTTGACAATCTCTCTCTAATCCTCCCAGAGCTGAGGAAAAAACCTCCTCTGTTACATACACAGGAGCAGGTGACTGAGGACAGCCACAGTACCAAGTACCCCTGCGGGGTCTCTACGGTCACTTACCTCTGAACTTCAGGGGAGACTGGTGCAGCAGGAGTATGCCCAAGATCCTCAGAGCCCGATGAGACCCCCTTCGCTTCCTGGAAGATTCAGTTCCGGAGCTACTGGACGGCATATTCCTAAGCCTAAAGCTGAGGTATTCCAGCCGTAATACACCACTTTTACTGAGAATAGTCTAGCACAATTGCTGCTATATCACAGTTGGTGTCTACTAATGTGCCTTTCTAGGGGATGCCTGTATCAACCGCTTGCTGTATGCCTTTAAATGTTGCCAGCTCTGTCTCTGTACTTCATAGCCAGCTTACTGCAATAATGTGGCTTTTTAAAAACCTGCTGGGACGCCCGCACATGCGCAGAAGCGCTGCGGCGCGCACAGAGCGTCATCCCCCAGGCCCCGCCCCTTTTTCCGGCCACCTCTATATATAGAGGCACGTGCACGCGCACGCGCGCGGCCACGTGCGCCTCGGCGCTAATTTTCAAACATGGAAACCAGGGACAGGAGCCAGGGCCCCCTTTGCCGCAGGCCGGGGGATAGACGAACACTGCAACATGGCAGAGGAAACAGTTTCCTGTAGGAGAACTCACCAGCTGCCTGGACTTTGCTCTCTGAGAAGAAACTAGTCCATATGACAAGAAAAACATTCCACAGCGGCCTCTAGTGGACAAACACAGGTACCGCAGTTTAATATACTAAACATATATAAAAAAAACATTCTTTTTTTTTTTTTTTTTTCTTGACCACCATTAAAAATTATTACATTTTTTTTTAGTAGTTACAGGCATGCACAGATATTAGCGGGAATACCGTTAGGTAACAGACAGAAAGACAAATTAGGCTTGGGGGTCCCCCAATAGAACCAAGTTCCTGGGGGCCCCCACTTACCTGTTCCCCGCCGCAGGACTTTGTTTGGTCCACAAAAGCCCAAACTTCACCTATCACGGCAGGCATTGTAATCAAACCTTCAGGGACCGGGTTCCCAAGGATTCCACTCCCCTGGACCTGTATAGCACCCTGCACAGAAAACATCTTGGTCGTGGGTATGACCAGAGCTCTGGATCCCAGGGTCCAGCTCTCCTAAGAGAAGCATTACAGGCAGAACCTTGCTCTTCTCTGCAAGGCCCGGGTACCGACCGTTTAGCTATGAAGCTTTTTTGGTCGGATCCGGAATAGCTTACTGAGGCCCAAAAGAACCTGTACGCAAGCTCAGTGAAAAACACATGTTTCTTCTTGGCCAACACCTTAGACACTGGCAAAAAACTGAGGTGCTCCCGGATGGGAGGGGCTTATATAGGGGAGGGTACTTCCGGTTTTGGAAGTTGCCAGTGCCAGCACCTGACGGTAACTATATAACCCATTAGTAATGACTATGTCGCTCTGTGTCCCGTGATGTACGAGAAAGAAAACACATTTCATTAAACTTCTAGGATTGCTAATCAAGTACAGTAAAAGCTTGGTTTGAGAGTAACTTGGTTTGAGAGCAGTTTGCAAGACAAGCAAAATTTAATAAATTTTGACTTGATATACAAGCGATGTCTTGATATAAGAGTAGCGTCATGTCACAACTGAGTATAAAAGAGAAGAGAGGTGCCTCTAAGTGTAGCAATATGGTTACATTTAATGAAGGCACAACGTTTAGAAACTCACATGGTTGATGATTAAAACATGCACATCTAAGTATGCAGGCATCCAGGGTAAAGCTGTCCATATAGACCATTCTCCTCACCACCATTAATGTCGTCCCTTCCACTAGCGGTTCAAGCCTCGCTTTCAGATCACTCTACTGCAGGGTAGTCTTCCCGGTCACGATTGCAGACTGACAGCGGTGAGAGCCGGCGGTGAGGAGGACGGTCTATGTGGATCGCTTTACCCCGGATGCCGGCATACTTAGATGTGCCTCTTTTAATCATCAACCGTGTGAGTTGCTAAATGTTGTACCTTCATTAAATGTAACCATGTTGCTACACTTAGAGGCGCCTTTCTTCTCATTTATACTCTGTAGCACCTGCTGGATTTTGCTTCTAATCCCCTTGGGGAGGCTGCCCCTTGTGGACATTTTATGGTTACACAACCTATCACATTGCTATAATAATCTTTTTATATGGACTATAAACTGAAGGACTTATGAATAAATGGTTGTGGAACTAATCATTTGAATTTCCATTATTTCTTAAGGGAAAATTTGCTTTGATATACAAGTGCTTTGGATTACAAGCATGCTTCTGGAACAAATTATGCTCGCAATCCAAGGTTTTACTGTACTCCTAAAATCTCATGTGCCAAATTTGATATATCTCTCAGCAAGATTTTTTTTTAATAATATTTCTGAAAAAGACAACTTCACTGGCCTGAGTAAGCAACTAGGCAAGGAAAACACAGACTGATGTGTGCAGTGGTCACAAGGGCACACAGTAAAAGCCAAACAGCCACTTTAGCCTCCTGATTGCAGGTTGGCACCAAGGTCCTATTGGTGTGTGCTGGATATAAGTGATCTGCAGGCTTGTCACCTGGTTGGTACATTGTTAAATAGATTTGTGACAACTTGTTTTGGACCTTGGTGAGCTTATTCAGTCTAAAAATTATAGGTCAACTTTATCATGGGGTCATGTCAAGACACATCAAAACCAGAATAGACAGGAACAAGCTCTTCAGAGTTACCTCTCTTACCTCTCTGTATAGATTTTTGGAAGGGAGGAGTGTCTCAGTTCTGCCTTGACATCATTCAATCGTTTATTCTTACTAAGTAGGCTCCTTACTGGTTCTCTCCATCTCTGACATTGCCAATTTTACACTGCAAATGTCCGTTTTGAAAAGTGACACCACAACGTTATCTGAAGCCATAAAATTTAAAACCTGTCACACTGTATTCAAGTATGATAGGATTGAAGAGTTTGCCACACTTGATGGTGCCAGGGATGCCAAACTGTATTTCACATGATGTTTGTCAAGAAACCCTGATGGAAAACAGCTTCCTACACAGAAATGGAGTAAATCACAACACAAAAGCTAGTTTAACCTGATATTCTATCTTTAGTTTGTACAGCATTGCATGAAAATGTGTGTAGCGCCCTGCTCCTGATGATCAGGCGCTATGTTAAATTTAGTGGGTGTCTGAGCTGGTAGTTAGCTCAGACTTTGTAATGATTAAGGCCAAATCAGCCTCTGTTCCGGCTATGGCTGTGTTTGGAAGGACTTCCCACTGTTTGCCTGTAGGTGGCGTTACCACCCCAGGCCAATGTTGGAACACAAGCAGGCCAAAGTGTATTGGGTATTTTTCCTCGAGAACAGCTCAGTGGGAGTGGTCTTCCCGCTGGGCATGCTGGGGAAGGGTACTTAAGGGGCAGACGCCATTTCTCTGGGCTCTCTTCGCCTCGTGGCCCTCCTGGCTCGAGGTATGCGATACTGGAATTTCAGCCACGGAGCCATGTTGGCCCGAGGCTGCATCTCTGCCAGGTAGGCCCAGTTGTCCTGACTGGGGCCTACACTTTGGAGGTGATCCTGTGCCGTCCGTCCTGCGGGAGGAAGCCACTCAATGGAGGAAACCAGGGGAGGACCTGTCCTGGAGAGGACCAAGCGGAAGGCTGGTATCTTGAGGAAGGCCTGGTGACCTTATTGGAGGATGCACCGTAGCTTATATTACCTTACAGTGTGTCGGGTCGGCTTAAAGGCTCTTAAACTGTAAGGCTGGATATCCGGGTACTAAAATCCTGTGGCAGAGGATCATTGAACAGTTCATCTTAATCGTTCTAAAAGGTCTGTGGCAGAGACTGTTATTTCTTTGTTTGTGCATCACCCCGGCTGCTAGGCCAAGTGAGAGGGGCCTATCCGGGTGAGCAATACCCACTTGAAGGAGAGTGGTGAGTGCGACTTTTGAAGCTTAGAAGTTTCCCCAGTGAGCTGCTGTGTATGCCTGAACCTTCCCCTAACCCTCCATCCCTCGACCTATGCAAGTTTGTTTGGAAATAAAGCCTGACGAAAAGGATTCACAACTTGTGTGGACATTGAACTTTCTATAGACTCTCATCCCCTAGACAACGAACAGTGAGGTAACGTGCAAGGCCCAAATCTAAACCAGCAGCTCCTACAGGGGTAATGCTACATGTGGATGCCTAAACATTGCTTATAAGCAAATAGGGGAGGGTATAGGAATACATGTTAATGTTTTTACACCAAGCCAAAAAACTAGGTTCATTTGCATTCTGTTAAAAATATATACTTTTGCACCAAAACAGTCATAGCAAACTTGTATTGAGAGAAATATGGAGGCTGCCATTGCTCGTCTCCAATGATGCTACATGTAGTTGCCTGAAAGCCATCCTTATCCTATACTTATTGCAGTTACTCAAAAGTCCATCCCTCTTCCACATTCTGTCTTTTGCTAACTCAGAACTATAACTCCCTATTTCTGGCATCCTAGATTAAACTAAACATTAAATGAATGAACCTGGTCAGACAGAAATAAAATGGAGGAGCAAGCTTGGCTGATTTTGAGACATATTGTAAGGCAGTTGTCTTATCAAGAATGCTTAGCTAGTTTTACCATGATCATAGTAAATAGTGAGTACATAGGTCAATTAGGATGGACTCCCTAATTTACTTATGGCAAACACAATGAACGGCTCATATTTGTAAAGAGCACTATTGAATGCTGGAATACGAATTTTAATCAATTCTTTCTCTCCTCTCATCTCGAACTCGATGACAATCTTCTAGACAACCCAGCCTTCCCTGTGGACCTTCAAACCTCAAATATTGGTATTGAATTGGTCCTGAACCTTTTGGTCACAATTGGGACATGTCATGTCCAATAACTACCTTACTTACAATAAACTGCATCTCCACGCAAAAGCCTGTGGCTCATTTACAAACAACTCTGAAATATTGATAATGCCCTATATCCGCATTCCAAAGTACGCAAACCTTTTACACAATTTGAAATCCCCTGTACTGATCCAAACAAAATGCAACACACAGGTTCAACGCCCTACTTGTTGCTTCTAAACAAATCCTCAACATAACTGTAGTGTTTCGATAGCTAAATTTAGTTGCCACACTGTAGTCAATGTGGCTGTGATTTTTTTGTTAGGTAAAAGCATAGTTTACTCACTGTACTCTCCCTCTGCATCTAGAGAGCTTGAGAAGTTTCTGGATAATAGTTGTAGAGCTATGCAGGTGGCAGCATGAATATTGATACAGCCCTGGCCTATTCCAGAGAGGCAGGCTATGATGGCATGCTGGGAGACTGTATATATTCTGTGAACACTGAGCTCATGCCTCGTACACATGACCAGTTTTCCCGGCAGGAAAACTGCCATGAAAGTTTTTGGCCGGGAATCCCGGCCGTGTGTATGCTCCATCGCAGTTTTCCCGACAGGAAAACTGCGGGGAAAAAAAGAGAACATGCTCTATTTTTTCCCGCCGGGATTCCCGGCTGAGTTTTTCCCGCCGGGAAAACCGGTCGTGTGTATGCTTTTCCGAGGGGAAAAAAACGTGCATGCTCAGAATCAAGTATGAGACGGGAGCGCTCATTCTGGTAAAACTAGCGTTCGTGTCACGATCAGGCGTCGGGCTTAAAGACCAATTGCAATAGCAGTGGCAGGACAGGCATACAGGCAGTCACTTCTGGCAGATGACACAGGCTCATCTGAGGTGTGGAGTCAAAATACTAGCTGGTTTTCCCCAGAGCTCCGGATGGTGGAGGTGGATTTAGCTGCAAGCTAGTACCAGGTCGCGGTCCTCAAGTTTGCCCCACCAGGGTGTGAGCAAGCCGGGGTCCAATAGCAGATAACAGACAAGGATGAAACAGCAGCATGGTCAGAAAACAAGCCAAGGGATCAATCACGGGTGCAGGTTGGGATCAAGCAGTAGAGTAGTCAAAGAACAGGCCGAGGGTCAAACACGGGTGGTTGCAGATTGGGATCAGGCAGTAAAGAAGTGGTTGTAGGTACAGATGGCAGCAGGAAAGATGACAGCAAGGCACCGGCAGGGAAGGCACAATAACCTGGCAAAGAGGAAGCGTTGAGACAAGGCTTACATAGGAAGTTCATGGGAGGAGCAAGAAGTTCAAGGTTCAACAGTAATCAAGACTAAAGGCAGGGTAGTCTAATGGATCAGATAGGTTTGTCCAGCAGATCAGGCAGGGAGCTGTCCAGCATCCCAGATAGCTCAGTGGGAAGAGTCAATGCCAAACACAGATGAGGTCAAGCCCAGATCCTGACAGTTCGTAATGAAGATAGCACATTTGTCACGCTGTAACAGACTGTAGAGCACGAGGCTGGAAAGCGCAAATCGTCTCACCAAACTTTTACTAACACGAGGATCAGCAAAAGGGTGGCGCTGTTTGAATGGAACTTCCCCTTTATAGTCCCATCGTACGTGGTGTACGTCACTCACCGTGCTTAGGACAGGCGGTATTTGGCATGAACGTGTGTATGCAAGGCAGGCTTGAGAGGAATCCCGTCTGGAAAAACTATGTTTTTTGTTCTGCCGAGAAAAACGGTCGTGGGTACGTGGCATCGGAGTCTTTTCCTGGAGAGAATTAGTCCAAGTCTGGAGGGCATGCTGCCCTCCCAGGCAATGCTGTTCTGTCCGCTGTTGTTGGCCTCAGGTGGGTGACCAGAGGGCCTGGATGTGGAGACCCTGGAGCTAGAGAAAGCTGACTGAGGGGGGCTGTCCACTGAAGACCTGGTCTGGCATCACTGAAGTAAGGTGTCACTTGAAAGGAGGCAACCAGCTGTCCTTGGGCCTTGTGTGAGTACAGACGCTTGAAAGATCTTGGGGACCTTTTTGGTTTTGCTACACCTTGGGTGCTAGAGAAAGTCAGCTGTGCATCTAGTTAATGGGGATACCGGTTGGTGTCCTGAATACCTCTGTCCATCTAATCTCCTACTTAAAAGGGACATGTTTCACATGACCACTGTCTCTGCCCGCTCCCGGGAATTGATGAGCGTGCTCCATGCGAGAGGTACCCCCACGTGCACGGTCACATGTGAGCCTGCCCACACACTTGGCATAGTCGTAAAGACCTAACAACATGCATATTTGTACAACAATCTCCAACTCTGTGCTATACCTTTCCTATGTGCATCTTTAAATTTTTTCGTAAATACCTGGTTGATTCTGCTATTTCATGTATGGCTCCAGCGGAAAAAAATGCTTAGTAAGCAGTATGATGTTTCATTAAAAAATAAATAAATAAACTTACAGCTGTTGAGGCTGTGGTCACCCAAAGGAATAAGAAACAAGCAACCTTCTAAATGGTGGAGAAAGTCTGTCTCTACACAGGCAAGAGGAGCTTGCTCTCTAATGCCGCGTACACACAACCGTTTTTCATGACGAGAAAAATTGCATTTTTTAAATTGGTCATTAAAAACGATTGTGTGTAGGCTCCAGAGCATTTTTCTCGATGAGAAAAATGGGCATTAAAAATTTAGAACATGCTCTATTTTTTCTCGTCGTGAAAAACGGCCGTGTGTACGATTTCATGACGGGAAAAACGCGCATGCTCAGAAGCAAGTTATGAGATGGGAGCGCTCGTTCTGGTAAAATTAGCGTTCAGAATGGAGATAGCACATTCGTCACGCTGTAACGGACTGAAGAGCACAAGGCTGAAAAGCACGAATCGTCTCTCACCAAACTTTACTAAAACAAGGGTGGAGCCATCCGAATGGAACTTCCCCTTTATAGTGCCGTCGTACGTGTTGTCGAACGTGTTGTACGTCACCGTGCTTTGCTCGAGCATTTTTTTTCACGATAGTGTGTAGGCAAGGCAGGCTTGAGAAGAATCACGTCGAGAAAAACTTTGTTTTTTTCAATGACATTAAAAACGGCCGTGTGTATGCAGCATCTGGGATTCTCAGGCAGGTTCAAGGAGTTTGTTGTATGCAGGAGTTTGCAAAAAAAGAACAACCTGTTAGTAGTTTGATTGCCCGAGGCGCCCAGAATAGGATTGTGAAATTATGGAGGAGTTGTCAGCTATACTTGAACAAAAAGTTTCACCAACTTTTTGTTTAAGTATAGCTGAGCAAAGAAAAAAACCGTTGTATGACCAGCATATAAAAAAAAGCAAATAAAGTATTTGGAAGTATGATATCACCATTCAGTAACTTATACTTCAAAATAAAGCGGTTGTAAAGGTTGTTGTTCTTCAATCAACAAACATGTTACTTACCTGCTCTGTGCAATGGTGTTGCACAGAGTTGGCCTGAACCTCCTCCTCTGGGGTCCCCCGCCGGCGTTCTTTTGAGTGTGCCCCCGTAGTTAGCTGCTTGCTATGAGGACACGCGCACAGGTGTGCTTCCGACCTGGGCTCGCTGTGTCCATGTCAGGGAAATCTCCCATTCAATAGCGCCAGTCAGCGCCCTGTGCGCGTGCACGGGACAACGCTTCGGCACATTCACGTGCGCGCGACAGCACTTCGGTGCTCGCGGTTGCGCGCCCCGGCGGAACGGCGCACGCGCATGCATGCTGGTCCACCAATAGGAATACAGGCGGGCCTATATAAAGAGGCCTAGCTGCACTGACAGGTTGCTGGTTTGTTGTCAGCTTTCCTGTGTACCTAGCTTCCTTAATCTACCTGAACTCCTGTTGTGACCCGGATCGGCTTGACTCCTCTATCATCTCTCTTGGACCTGACCCCCAGCTTGTTATACGGACTCCTGCCTTCACCTGTGTTTGACCCTCGGCCTGTGACTCGGATCTGCTGTCTATCTCCAGCCCTTGACCTCCTGCCTGCACCTTGGACTTGCCACGTACCTCCAGCCCTGACCTGCTTCTGGCCCTTGTCTGGACTTTTACTTGTCTGCTGTGTTAGACCCTCGGCCTGCACCTTCAACTTCAGCAGCCCCTACCTGGACTCAGTCTCACCTGCCTTCACTGACCCTTTGCTGCTTGGACTGTACCTGTCAGCCAGTTCCTGCTCAAGACTGCTCTTGCTCGGTGTTAGACCCTCAGCCTGCTCTCGGTCTACTCAGCACTACCAGATCGTCTAGCAAGAATCCTCCCACCTGCTGGTAGCCAGTGCCTCTTCGCGCCATCCTCTCCCTGTCTCACCTCCAGGGGGCGGAGTGCGTCAAGTCGCAAGGGTGAACCGCTCTCGGCATCTCGGCCTCGGTAAGTACTTACCTGACAGTCCATAGACACACACAGCACAGCTTGGCCCGCGCCCCCACTCCCTACTCGCATGACTTGCCAATGATGACCGATTTTTTTTTTGTGAATGTTCAAACAAAATATATGTATGGCCAGCTTTATTTTGGAAAGCATAAATTTCCCCAATAATCTATGGGGATGTATCTGCCGTTTCTTGCCACTTATATGCACTTGCTGAAGGCGCACTGTTTCCATAGTTTTCATTGACTCCTGAAATGCATTTCAGTTTGCGACATAGAGAATCTATTCCCAATATTAGTTTCTTCTTTTACAGCAATGAGTTCACACACTTAAAGGGGTTGTAAACCCTCGTGTTTTTTCACCTTAATGCATCCCATGCATTAAGGTGAAAAAACACCTTGCTGTGCCAGCCCCCCGTTTTACTAACCTGAGCCCTGGATTTCCGTGGGCGAGATCCCGCGTCGCTGTCTCCTCACCGCTTCTCGGCTCTTCATTGGATAGATTGATAGCAGCGCAGCCATTGGCTCCCGATGCTGTCAATCAAATCCAATGATGTGGCTGCTGGGGGCGGGGCCGAGTCATAAACTCGGTGGCTATGGACGCTGAGTGTATGACATGGGAGCGCGCCCGCAAGGTAACCCCCTCGGGATAGAGCTTCCCAGAGGGGGTTATCTATTGTGGGGAGGAGCCGAGACAGCCGCCGTGGGACCCCAGAAGAGGACGATCAAGGCCAATCTGTGCAAAATGAACTGCACAGTGGAGGTAAGTATGACATGTTTGTTATTTAAAAACAAATAAAAATTAACCCATAGTATCACATTAATTGATAGATTCACTTAGTGGTTTTCATGGCTCCTAGTTTAGCAATAACAACCAGACAGAAGTTCTAACTCCTTTGCTATTCTTTCCAAAAAAAAAATTGTCTTTATATACACTTTAAGTGCTTCTAGACTATTTTCTGATATATTTTTTTAGTTCATTGTCCAATTAAAACATTATAATTCTCACTGTAAAAATCCCAAACACTGGTGCTCACAAAACCTTGTCCTCAGGTAATCCTTTATTGAAGTATGCAGAACATACAGTACTAATATAAAAAAATAACACGGTTTACACTGTTTGGCCAGAACAGGCTGCGGCTTTCTAATGAGTGCCTTAGGTGATTTACAGAGATTATGTAATGCACTGGAATTACTTCTAGAGTGCTGCGATTTATCAGCACTGAACAGACCCAACTAGCAGACACTGTGCATTCGGCTTAACAGATGTATCACCCAATCTATATATCCCATGCCAACCCCATGCTCATAAATATAATCCCATACATTTTCAGTTTCTCTTTGTCTATTTTATATAGAGGTTTTTCGTTTTAAGAATATTATAGACTATAAAAACTTAATAGACTTCTCATTAAAAATGTGCATTGCCTGCAAAACATTGACTGGTTAGCAACATGGTGTGATGCAGTCTTACCACACCCTGAGATGGCATAAAACTTAGTGCCAAATGAAAGATGAAAGTGTCACTCAAAAGAATTGAATTGAATCTCATGTTAAACTCATTCCCACAAAGTCCAGTGGTGAGCTATCTCTCCTGATATTCTGATATCAATACCACACTGTTGTTGCAGGAGTTATAATTACCGGATACATTCCATAAAGTATATAATTCATACCGAACACTGAAACTCTTCTTGAATTACTGAAGTAGGTGGACATGAAAGCCTCCTTGATTGCCGGCCAGCTCCTTGATTGCCGGCCAGGGGTTCCTCCTATCTCCTGCACGCTTAGAGATGGTAAAGTGTACACACACACCTGTAAGTGGGAGAGACTCCGCCATCTTGGCTACACACATTATATTGGGCAGAGCCCCAGCTCCGATAATGAGGAATGGCCACACAAGCAGACATTTAATACTGGAGTAGCAACATTTCTTGAACCATCACAATGTTCTTTCAGCTCCATAGCTTCCCATACAGAATGCAATTCGATAACAGAACACAGCTCAATATCAGAACACATAGTGTCCAACCACCTCCCCCATACTTCTTCTTGCAGGCCCTCCATTATTGAGTTCTCCCTCTTAAAGTGCTATGGCCTACCTCAAAGTATCAGGGGAAGCCTGTTCACATCACTCCTCTGCCTAGGACTCCTCCCAAACCTTTTTTTTTAAACTACCCCTGCTTACAGATGGAGCTGTGAACAGTGCAATGTCCCTAAGAAAATTAATAAGTCATTGGGTGATAAAACCATTGAACTCGTTTTAAGGGAAAAGACTGTTTAAAGTA
The DNA here is from genome assembly GCA_029206835.1 of Rana muscosa. Taxonomy (NCBI): domain Eukaryota; kingdom Metazoa; phylum Chordata; class Amphibia; order Anura; family Ranidae; genus Rana; species Rana muscosa. The sequence continues at coordinate 124,974,786 of CM055128.1, forward strand.
CCCATAGAGGAAGGTAAAAATCATAAAACAATCAAACCCTCATGTGGCATTCTCTTTGGGCAATAAAGTCGCGCACTGGGGAACAAGCTCTTCCAATCATTGTCTTCAATCTCTTATAGTAAATGTAAGATACTGTCAGTAGACCTCCTCAAACACTGTCCCAATCTAACAGTGAACAAATTTTCAAGCTAGTTCAAACAAATGTTCATATGAATATCATGCACTGGTCTGATCCTGATGCACACAGAGGGGTTTATTTACTAAAACTCTGGGGCAGCTCTGTATAGAAACCAATCAGCTTACAGGTTTTATTGTCAAAGCTTCATTGAACAAGCTGAAGTTAGAAGCGGATTGGCTACTATGCACAGCTGCACCAGATTCTGAGTGCTCCAGTCTAAGTAAATCAGACCCCAGAATCATGTGATTGTCCAAAAGTGTCAGAATTGTATCAAATTATCTATTTACCAGTGTATAGTTATGTTCAGGCATATCCTCCTAAATTAAGGTGGAACTCAACTGTATCTGAGCACTACAAGACAAAACACAACTTATTACAGTTTTGTTATTCAAAGCAAACTCACCCATCCATCTATGCCTCCATGCTTTATTTTGTTGAGAAATCACTTTGAAAAACACCTCCTAGCATTTCTAACCACAGCCATCTTGAGTAAGGGCAGATGCCCAGATAGCAAGGATAATTTGCCACAAATTTGTGGCAATGTTGCATTGTAAGGCCCCATACACACTATTAGATTTTCTGCAGATTTTTATCTTCAGATTTACCATAACCATGTAGTGCAAGGGCCTGCCTGATTGCATACAAATTGAAACTTTTAAGGTTTCACCTCTTATTATATGGTTTTAGTAAATCTGAAGACAACAATCTGCAGAAAATCTAATAGTGTGCATGGGGCCTGTTAACTTGCTGTACATTTTCACTGGCAAGTTGTACACTTGCAGAGCACTTGAAGCACACGTTCTAGTTTAAACTTTTCCAATTGGTAGCAAATTTGCATGGCAAGTCTCTAGCAAGAGCAAAGTTGCAGTGGTGTGTCTACAGCAAGAGCTCTGTAAGTCTACAGCATGAAAATTCAGCCACAGTGACCCCTGTTGTGGGATGACTATTACACAATATAACTGAACCAGAACTTGCAACAGACTTGCAGAATGTTTGCAAAGAAAAGTTGATCTGGAGTCATGCAATGAGGTGTATGCTGCAATTGTGCAACAAACTTGTGAAGCCTGGCAAGTCTAGCAATAGCTTAATAAGTCATTTTTAAACTTGCAGCTCAATTGTTTGCTATCTGGGTGAGACGAGTCATATAGCATTTACTTTCTGGGATCCATCTGTCCTCAGGCCAGGAATGCGGTCAGGAAAAAAGAAAGAAAAAAAATGCCCATGAAGACTCCTGGGATGTTTTTCAAGGTCTAGGAAGCAACTAAAGAAATGTGAAAAAACAATTCAAAGTGGTTCTAAAAGGTACAAGGTCTTTTACATCAAGTTAAAAAGGTTTCCATCAAGGCATTAAATTAAAAAACCTTCCACATGCAGCTCCCCCTCCCTCCCCCAGCCATTGGCTCCTGCTGCTGTCAAACATAGCCAGTGAGCAGACAGCGGGGGGCAGGGCCGAGCCACACTCTGTGTGTGAGGACCCCAGAAGAAGAGGATCTGGCTGCTCCTTGCAATGTTTTTTTAAGTATCTTATGTATCTTATAGTAAGTATGACATGTTTGATATTTAAAAAAAAAAAATTGCCTACAGAATCACTTTAAAACAACTAAGTATCATATACCTTAATTTCTATTTACTAGGGCTAGAAGCATAAGTATTAAAATGTTATTAGTGTTGATTGCAAAAATAAAGTTCCACTTTAAATAATACCAATACAGCTGTTCCTTCAGCATTGGCACATAGGTGCCTGGAGGGAGTGCTGCAGGTCAATCCATCCAACTATTTATAAAGCACAGGTATGTTTTTGATACATTTACATTTTGAGTATATATCATCAAATATAATCAAGCAAAAGGTGACTTAAAGTGGATGTAAACCTGATTCATGAAATTTGACCTAGGCACACCTATCTATAGTGTTTTCTTATCTCTCTCCCCCATTTTTTCAGTGAGCGGGGGATCTTACCCGCTCGCTGTCACAATCTAAGAAAACCTGGCCAGGCAGGTGGAGTTCTGTGAATGTAAAAACTACAAGTATCAAAAGCCTTTGTGGCTGTTGGCTTGTAGCTCTCAATAAACTACCAGGGCGCATTGAATCTTCCAGTCAGAGTGTAACTGCCTGCCTGTATTGGAGGTACGGGAAGACAGCTACACAGCCAATCTGCAGGACCACTGCATTACACCCACAATCTGCTGATCACGGGCGCAATGCTTACAGAATCATAACAAAACAAATAATAAATGCATATTTTATTTACCTTTTATTTATTATATTTTGTAAAGGTGAACTTATCCTTTAAGATTCTCCTGGTAAACATGTGAAAAGGATTTCTGTCTGGAAATCATAAATATGTCATATTCATTCAGTACTTTATATTTTTCTGAAGAAAACAATTTTTTTTCAAATGTAATGTAAGTTTCAGATAAAACAAATAAATATAGAAGGGATATACAGTATAGTCCATATAGCATGAGATCTGTGACACCATAGACAAAGGGTGTCTGGAATGCTACTTTGGCAGGGAGTTTAATACAAAAACAGCATTACAACAGGAAGATAAAGAGTAAAATATTTAGAGAGAAATTTGGCCTTCTTTATAATTTTTTAGTGTTAAAGTGATACTAAATTATGGTTTTTTTTTAGCGGCTGTTATCGGACTTCCTGTTAGAGGGTGGCTACATTCATTCTCCATGGCCCCACTGTATGTAGGGATGTAGCCAATCTCCTCTTGCTTGCTCCTGAGATGCACTGTGGACTATGGGATTTGTAGAGTACATGGAGCAGTGCTCACTACTACCATGCACTGCTCATTCCAAACAAATAGAAATGAGGGGGAAAAGGAGAGATTTGTGAGTTTACAGAGGACGTTACAAGGAGGCGGAAAAACACAGTAAGAAACAATTTCATGAAAAATAGTGCCATTAAGTAGTGGATATGTATGGATGATTTTTGGAGAATAAGGACAGTTTAGTGGCACTTTAACTTTCTAGATCACTGACAGCATACCGTATATACTCGAGTATAAGCCTACCCGAAAATAAGCCGAGGCACCTAATTTTACCACAAAAAACTGGGTAAACGTATTGACTCGAGTATAAGCCTAGGGTGTCCATCTGCATGCCTCACTGTGCCTCACTTTGCCTCACTGTGTCCATGTGCATGCCTCACTGTACCCATGCCTCACTGTGTACATGCCAAACTGTGTCCATGCCTCACTGTGCCCATGCCTCACTGTGCCCATGACTAGACTGATGTTTAACATGCGAGTCTATTGAAGGGGTGCCCGGATTTGAAAAATCGGTGCTCCCCGGCCGTAGGTCCCCAAGGCAAAAACCTTTGCACACTTATAGAGGTAAAATGAGGCTACATGTGTGCCAAGTTTCGGGTCCAGAGCAACTACTACCGGCCAGTACCGGGTCCCCAAAACCACCAGAGAAATTACTGTTTAACATTGGAGTCTATGAAAGGGATGCCCGGGTCTGAAAAATCGGTGCTCCCCGGCCGTAGGTCCCTTGGACAACAAACTCTGCACACTTGTAGAGCAAGAGTGGGGCTACATGTGTGCAAAGTTTAGGGTCCAGGGGACATAAGGCCGGCCGGTACCGCGTCCCCAAAGTCCAGGAGATCAGGCGCAAAAAGGTGACTCGAGTATAAGACGAGGGGGGCATTTTCAGCACAAAAAAATATGTGCTGAAAAACTCGGCTTATACTCGAGTATATACGGTAAGTTAAATTGATTAAAAAAATATACAAGAATCTTCAAAACAAAATGTATGCAGAAGAGGCTGGAGCGATACAGCTGGCTTCTTCAACCAATATGAGTCATCAGCGTGCTCTTTCGATGAATCAGACAGTTTCTTCAAGAATCAGTAATTAAATCTGGAGTTGCTGTGACTCAAAAGTGCTGAGAAAATTGGAAATTAAGCATATTATCAGGACTGAAAAACACTTATTACAGACACCAAGTCCATATTTAAGTGCAGAGTAATACTACTGATCCTTGTCTATAAAGTGGTAAAAAAAAAAACTCAGACCTCAAAAGGTCGTGCTAGCTTCCTTTATCTCTAAAACTTTGAATTAAACTAGGTTATCATTTGTATTGATGTTAAAAGAGAATTTCCAAGCACATGGATTACAAGCACATTTCTTTGGTTTTGGGAAAACCATGCTGTGGTCTTATTAGTCAGCCCCTAGCTTAGTCTATCCCTCAGTTAAAGTGGTTTTAAACCCTTTACAACCACTTTAACCTACAGTTAAGCCTAGATTAACCTCCCTGGCGGTATGATTCTGTCAGATTTTAGGTGCTGAAAGCGGTACCATTATTCTGCATGGAAATTTGGCGTTTTATATTGCAGGCCTGTAATTCTTAGGAATAACTCACTTAAATCTGTCCAAATAAGAGTCTAGTAGACATCCCGGGTATGATAAAGTTCAAAAAACAAAATTATACATTATAATAAAATAAATAACTATAAAATAATTATAACAAATAATAATATAATAATAATAAAAGTGTTTTTCAGTGTTTGATGACGAATTTCCCCACAAATCGCTATCGCTTAATTCTGCGAGTGATTCTAATTTATTATCGCTGTTTTTTAGCTGGTCTAAAACCACTTTTGACATAAAGGGACACTTTTTGGTTGCTATGGACAATCTCCAGTTTCTAGGCAGAAAGAAAAGTTTTTATTATATAAAAGTGCATGCAGGACACTGGGCAGACCACTAGGGACAATGGGGGTGTGTAATTATTACATACAGTACTGTAATCTGTAAGATTACAGTGTACTGTATGTATACTGTGTTTTAACTTTTTTGAATTTGGCGCCGATCTCCGTCCCCGTGCGTCGTAACGTCGCAGGGAACGGAGCTCGGCGGCACTCGGAAGTGTGTGAATGGAGCGAGGAGACAGCGGAGAGGCATCGCAGGATCCAGGGGACAAGGTAAGTAACTCTGCCTGGATCACTGCAATGCAATCCCGAGTCTGGCTCGGGGTTACCGCTTTTGGTGCTGAAATTTAACCCCGAGCCAGACTCGGGAATACCGCTAGGAAGGTTAAGGCTTACCTGTAGGTGTTTGAAATATCTCCTAAACCTCCACGGTTTAGGAGATATTTACGAAATCACGGGCGCCGCTGTCTACGGTGCGATACAAGGAAGTAACTCCTGGGCAAGGTGTCGGCTACCCGAGCGTTGGAAGAGGACGGCTGCGGGGGCTTTGATCTGAGGTGAATATTACATAATGAGCTAGTATGCTATGCATACTAGCTCATTATGCCTTTGTCTTGCAGGTGGTGTTTTTTGTTTTTTACTGGGTTTACTTCCTCTTTAAAGGTATACAGATGATGCTTCTTTTCCTATACCGAAACTGAAGTTGTTCAGGCGATGATAATTTAGATAAAACCTCCTAGTTCCGCAGTCAGTTTAAGAAAGGTCAGGATCAGGCAAGCATACATTTCTTTCAGGCTGTACAGGCGTTTTACAATGCAGTGTGAATTAGCCCTTTGCTAAACTCCTTGCAATGTACGAGGGGCGTTCAAGTCAAACCTGGACTTTTACGTTTATATAATAACCTAGAAAACTTTGGCATAGAAAGATTTGTCAGTACAACTGAACCATCCTAGGACAGCCTGCTTCACTTCGTCATCAGTGCTGAAACGCTGATCTCCAAGAAACACTTTTAGGGGTCCAAACAGGTGGAAAATACTCAGAGCGAGAGTCTGGGCTGTAATGGAGATGTGGCAATACCTCCCAACTTAGTTTCTGTAATGTGCACGTAGTGCGGTGAGCAGTATGAACTGGAGAAACAATTGCATTGTCCTGAAGAAACAGGACGCCCTTAGTGCTCAAACCAGGCTGGTCAAAAGTGGAAATCTGTCTTGGTACCCAGCGTGCACTAACTTTTCGAAAATGCTAATGTTTGTGAATGATTGTATTCACCGTTCCCCAAAAAGATTTGTCTCTTGTGCAATTTCATGACAGGTTATGCATCGATCATCCAGGATACAGGCGTTCCACTCATGGAATGTTAACAGAAATGACTTCCGTGGGCTGGGAATCACTACGGCCAGGATCGTCACTGATGGATGTACGGCCATCTTTGAAAAATTTTCACCATTCAAATGTCTTACTGCGGTTGATCATCTCATCACCCTATTGTGCTTAAAGTCTGTGGGTTTTACGCCTTTGTTCACAAGAAACTTCATCACTGCATGTTGTTCCATGCGTGCACTAAAGGCGGCCATACACGGTTCGAATTTCGAAAGAATTTTCTTTCGAAAATCGTATCAAAGAATTTTCGTATGAATTTCGCACCGTTAGTGGGCTGCAGCAACAGCCGATTTTCGTGCGGCAATCAAATCAGAGGAATCCGACTTGTTGGAAATTTTTTGAAAAACAAACGATTTTCTGATCAATGATGGGAGAATCGTGCAAGAAATGTAATAGAAAAATAAATGCGCATGTGCAAGAAAAGAATATTCCCGAAGAGAAAAGAATGAAAAAAGGGGGCACAATATGGGGCCACTTTCTTGAGATTGTGGCCTCCCCATCCTAGGATTTGATATAAATTATTAAACAGCATAGGTTTATTTAGTAAGGTTACTGCCTCTTTAAGAGTCTAGAGGGAAGCTTTCAGGTGCAGCCAATAAGGTTTCAGGGAATTCTCTGGAAGCAAGGGGTTAGGCTATATAAGGGTCAGCAGGTGTGGGGCTCATCCTCTTGCCTGCGGACAGCTGAAGAAGTTTGGAGCTGTGCACTTTGCAGTTTACTTTGAAGATGGAAGCCCTGGTGATGCAGTTGCTGGAGAAGGCTGGCAGTGCAGGCGGAGAAGCTTGGTGATAAATAGAGTGATGATAGATAAGAGAGTGATGATGATAGATTAATAATAGTAATAGTAGCTTAATAATAATAATACAAAAATGATTGCAACAAGCGGTTGGGCAGGCACTACAAGTCCCAGACCCCAGGGTATTGCTGGAGCATGAAGTTCACCACCCTGTATCGCAGCCTCCAGCAGTGGGTGAGTTGACTCAATTAACTATGTTAACTGGGCTAGTAGGTTCTCTGTCCTCTTTGGTTCAGTCTTTATTTAAAGTGTCAGTTCCTGCTGTTTCTCCATCGCTGGTTTCTATGCCAGTTGTTCCTTATGCTGTCTCTGCTACTCCTGTGCTGTCTGCTCCTTCTGCTAGTTTAGCAACACAACACAGTAATTTAACTGTTGGTATGCCTCATGATATGTTAGCACCTGAGCCGCAAATACACACAGCAAATAAAAGTAATGTCCCTGAGACATATATGCCCTGTGAAATATCCCCTTTAGGATATCATTTGTCTGCAGCAGTTAAGGATAAAATCTGGAAAGGGGATTACATAGACATTCTTTCTCTCCTGCCTGAAGAGAGAGGGGAGGAAGAGAGGCGCAGGTTGATTCCCAGGTCCTTTAACAATTGGCTGCAGGCCTTTTGTATTTACTCCGATATAATGGCTGAGAAGTACCCAGAGCTTTTCCAACACCTGGATCATATCTTAGAGGCATATAAGAACTTTGGGGGCTTGGGTTGGTTTTATTATGACGAATCCTTCCGTCAAAAATTGTCCCTTCATTTCCCACCTAAGGGATGGGTGTATGATGTGGGCCTGTGGCTCAACTTAATATTACCGCAGAAGCAGGCAGCACCTACACAACCCACGGTTAATCCTACGACAGCAGCTTTTAGAAAAGGCTGCTGTTTCGCATTTAATGATAGTCAATGCCGCTGGAATACTTTGTGCAAGTACAGACACAAATGTTCTGTCTGTGCAGGGGCGCATCCAGCAACAAAATGCTTTAAGCTTAACGCATATGTAGGTCAGAGTTCCACGCAGCATATTTTTCCCAAGAGCCTGCACTCCAGTGAGGCTGGAAAACATGCGCCCGTGGCTGGACAGCTACCCAAACAGGGAAAAGGCTAATTTGCTCATTGAGGGCTTTGCTCAGGGCTTTCCGCTGCCTTCCTTTTTGGGGGAGGGGTGTAAAATGGTGGGGAATTTTAAGTCGGTGGACCAGTTTTCTCAGGTGGTAAGGGATAAATTGTGTAAGGAACTGGTTGCTGGCAGGATTGCAGGACCTTTTGAGGAACCCCCTTTTTGTAATTTGCGTCTCTCCCCATTGGGGGTGGTGCCCAAGCGTGAGCCTAACAAATTTAGGCTCATACACCATTTATCGTATCCAAAAGGTGATTCACTGAATGATGATATCAATAGTGACTTATGCTCAGTTTCTTACGCCACTTTTGAGGAGTAAGATTAGGTTATTCGGCCCTGGTGCATTGCTAGCAAAGGCTGACATAAAATCAGCATTTCGGCTCCTGCCTGTTTCCCCATTGGCTTTTTAATTCTTTAGGTTTTTCTTTTGAAGGTCAGTACTTTTTTGACATGTGTCTTCCTATGGGATGTTCACTGTCTTGCTCATGTTTTGAGACGTTTTCTACATTCCTCCATTGGGTCTTTGTGTTCAGTCCGGTTCAGATAGCATAGTTCACTATTTCGACAACTTTTTATATGTCAGTCCATCAAGTTCTAGGATCTGTTCGGATTTGTTGCTATCATTTCAAGCGCTAGCTCTGGAATTTGGTGTCCCTCTGGCGGAGGAGAAAACTTGTTTCCCTAGCACAACTTTGGAATTTTTGGGAATTGAAATAGATACCTGTAAGATGGAATTTCGTTTGCCCGTCGCGAAACTGGAGAAATTGAAATGGTTGATTGTGAGGGTGCTGCACAAGAAAAAGATACAGTGGAAGGAGATGCAATCACTCTTGGGTATTCTGGCCTTTGCATGTAGAATCATGCCAGTTGGCAGGATTTTTTCTCGGCCTCTATACATGGCAATATCGGGTCTGAAATCACCTCGGATGCAAATCAGACTGACTAGTCTGCTTAAAGAGGATTTGAAGGTTTGGTCTGGTTTTCTTGACTGTTATAATGGGAAGTCCTTTTTTCAGTCTGATTTTGTAGTAGCGCGAGATTTCTGTTTATTCACGGATGCTGCTGACTCTAGAGGCTTCGGCGCCATCTGGAGAACGCACTGGTGCTGTGCGGCTTGGCCAGAGTCCTGGGTAAGGTCAGGGGCCACCAAGAATGTGGTTCTCCTGGAATTGTTTTCGATTTTGGTGGCTTTGAGGTTGTGGGGTTCAGAATTTGCGAACAGGCGCATATTGGTGGAATCTGATAACAAAGGAGTGCTGTATGCGGTTAACTGTCTTTCGTCCAGTTCTTGGTTAGTGATAAAATTATTGCGTCAGGTGGTTTTTAGATGCCTCAAGTTTAACATCTGGTTGAAAGCTAAGTATACTCCCGGAATATTGAATAACATCGCCGATTCTCTATCTCGCTTCCAGATGGACCGTTTTCGGATTCTGCTGCCAGAGGCGGACGCAGAGGGCACACCATGCCCAGACCATTTGTGGGGGATGATTTGATGTCGGTGACGGATGCTATTAAAGGTCCTTAGCTCCCAAACCTTGGTCCAGCTATGCCGCTGCATGGAGCAGTTTGTTGTCTTTTGCTAGCACTGCAGGTTTTAGTTTCAATAGGCCATCTGAGGGTAATGTTCTGGCCTTTTTGTCCATGTTAATGCAGCAGCGTTTTTCCAGTAGTCATGTGACAAAGGCGCTAGCCGGCATTTCATTTTTCTTCAGTTTATTGGGTTTAAGGGCTTGTACTTCATATTTTTCTGTTAAACAGGCACTGAAGGGGTACAAGAGATTGACTTTTGTCTCGGATCACAGGAGGCCGATCTCTCTGGGCATCCTCAGGGGCCTTTGCGAAATTTTGGCAGTAGTTTGTTTTTCCCCTTATGAAGCTTTACTATATAAGACAGTCTTTGTGTTAGCTTTTTTCGGTGCGTTCCGCATCTCGGAGCTGGTACCGGCAAATAAGCATGGTAATTCTGGGATTCTTTTTGATCAGGTGTTGATGGATCAGTCGGGTGTTCACCTTTGGCTACAACATTAAAAAACTGATCAATGTGGAAAAGGCCATTGGGTCAATCTACAGGAGCACGATGAGTCATTCATGTGCCCAGTAGCCATGGTTAGTCAATTTATGGGGCTTAGGCCTTCCGGAGGGTTTTTTATTTTTATTTTTATTTTTATTTTATTTTTATTTTTTCTAGTTCACATTAATTTACACCCCTGACAAAATACCAATTTGATGCTGTCTTAAAGAAATGTTTGGTTAGAATGGGATTAAGTAATTTCAGGTTTTCCTCCCACTCATTTCGGATAGGCACAGCCTCTGAGGCGGCCCGGTTAGGGATCCCGGATTCTGTTATTAAAGCAATGGGGAGGTGGAAGTCTCAATGTTTTCAGCTATATGTTCGTCCTAATTTATTTGTTTGAATTCTAGGTACCCAGCTCACTCATTTATCTACTGGGCTCAAAAACGAGCAGCTCAACGCAGTTATACAACTAATTTATCTCTGCATCCGGACTCTTTTAGGTTGTTTTGGAAGGGTATCAGAGGCCTTCACTGGTTCCAACTGTACTTCCATTTGAACAGGTTGTATCAAGTATGGCCGTCGCCATCTATTTTGGTTATGCATTTGGGAGGAAATGATTTGGGAAATGTAAAAACGTTGGATTTGTTGTTTATGATCAAGCGTGACTTGCATCGTTTTATGGTAACTTCCCCAGGTACAACGCTAGTTTTTTCCGAGGTGGTTCCTCGTCTTTCCTGGCTCTCCTCTGACCAGAGGAGGGTTATGGAAAAGATGAGAGAGTCAATAGGGCTCTGGAAAAGTTCATGCCTCAGATTGGTGGACTATCCTATCGGCATGTGGACCTGGAGGGCGGTTTTCCAGGTCTATACAGGTCGGATGGTGTTCACTTGTCGGAAGTGGGTATGGATATCTTTAATTTGGGCTTGCAGAACAGCATTGAGGTGGCCGCGACGGTTGGGGTGGGACGGTCTTGATGCTCAAGACCGTCGTGTGGAGACTGTTATTGATATTTGAAGTTTGAGCTACTGCTCGAGTTCTAATAACTGAGCAGGTAGAAATCTGTTATGTGATTATATATCTAAGTTATGAGTGATAATAAATATGAGTAATAATAAAGAGTTATTGGAAATTAATTATTTAAACCAATAAAGGTGTCGCGGCCAATATATTTTGCCAAATAAGAAGGTTTTTGAGTGTTCATTTTAATTATTTGTATCTGGGGAAGTTGGGTCTGGGTGGGTGTGGCCTACAATCTCATGAAAAAAGGGGGCACAATATGGGGCCACTTTCTTGAGATTGTGGCCTCCCCATCCTAGGATTTGATATAAATTATTAAACAGCATAGGTTTATTTAGTCAGGTTACTGCCTCTTTAAGAGTCTAGAGGGAAGCTTTCAGGTGCAGCCAATAAGGTTTCAGGGAATTCTCTGGAAGCAAGGGGTTAGGCTATATAAGGGTCAGCAGGTGTGGGGCTCATCCTCTTGCCTGCGGACAGCTGAAGAAGTTTGGAGCTCCCTCCCTCCCGCCCCAGTCGTGTACACCTCTTATGTGGTTGGGTCACCCCGGATTCTGGGTGGGACTGTTATTGATATTTGAAGTTTGAGCTACTGCTCAAGTTCTAATAACTGAGCAGGTAGAAATCTGTTATGTGATTATATATCTAAGTTATGAGTGATAATAAATATGAGTAATAATAAAGAGTTATTGGAAATTAATTATTTAAACCAATAAAGGTGTCGCGGCCAATATATTTTGCCAAATAAGAAGGTTTTTGAGTGTTCATTTTAATTATTTGTATCTGGGGAAGTTGGGTCTGGGTGGGTGTGGCCTACAATCTCATATTCCCGGCAACATGAAGGTTTGTTCGGCCGAATTTCGAAAATCAATGGTGGCATCATCGGATCACAAAAAAAACGAACTTTCTGATTTTGAAAAGAAAATTTGTTTGAAATTCGACCGTGTATGGCCTGCTTTACACTGTTGTCCACCATCTTGATTAACGACCTCGGACTGGCCCACGACATGTGCCCCACCTATAACTAATAGGACACACTTGCCACTTACTACTGCGTGTAGCACTGCCACGCTAGCATCCCTTTTTATACTTGTAAAAAGTTCCGGTTTGACTTGAACGCCCCTTTTAAATATACTCTACCTGAAGTAATTGTTTTTTCTTCAAGAAAAAGTTTTTTACTTTAAGTGTGAGTTTTGTATATGGTTGCCAAAGGCACCTGAATAGGTTTTGACATTAACCTTTATCTGGGCCCTTGGGGCATCATTCTTCCCACTGGCATCAGTGATGGGGCACCAGTCCTCCAACAGACATCAATGATGGGGCACCAATGATGGGGCACCATTCCTCCAACAGACACCAATGATAGGGAACCTTGCTTCCCACTGACACCAATGATGGAGAACAATTGTTCCTACTGACACCAATAATGAGGCACTATTTCTCCCACTGACACCAAGAATAGGCCACTATTCCTCCCACTAAAACCAATGATGGGGCATTGTTTACTCCCATTGACAAAAAACAATAGAGTCCTTGAGTGCTAAAACTGGCAGTCATTAAACAAAACATATAAAGGCTTGTCATAAACAATGTGTGAAATTAACTGGACCCCAGTGCAGCTGGGTGACGCGGACTGAATCCGAAATTTTAATAATAATTGTAATAATTTTAATAATTTTTCATTTATGTGGATTATTGTGGGAGGTTTTTTCGAGCAACTTTAGTGTCCACAGCAATTTATAACATCACAATTAACCTTTTGCATTATTCTTATACACATCATTTTAAAATCTCAAATTGCTGGCTTTGTCGCATTCAAATTTGCTTTTTCGTGTAATATGTATGTATTTATTATCACATTTTTTATTGTTATAGGGTACACAGGGGGTTAACATCACAAGAGCTGATAGTTCTTCACCACCCACATCTATATGCCTATATAATTGTCCGCTGCTGTTGGCTCCCGTGACTTTGACAAAGCGCAGGCGCGTGAAACATGTAAGTCACGGTCGCCACAGCAACATCGAGCTTGCGATCCACCCAGCATCCGGGTACTCCTCGTTTCTGGTCCCGACCCTTGCTTCCGAAATTTTGGATTCAGTGCGCGTCATCCAGACGCCAGGTCTCAGCCCGCTCGATCAGCCTGCTTGACCGTCAACATCTAGTGGCGTGGACTACAATACACCTTCCGCAGAACAGTGAGTTGGACACTTGTAATCAAGCCATTAGTTGCACCTTAGAGAGCTGCGTCTCTCCACCCTGATTTCCCTCTTGCACATTGAGCCATCGAGTTATCCATTCAGGATCGGGACTTTGGAGCACACTTGTTGATGTTAACCCCTTGTCATCTGAAGTTGTGGTGGTATTGTATATACAAATTTTCGAAGTATTTCAACCATGAGAATGAGCTTTTATTTATTATGTTTGATTTTAATCATCTCATTTTCATTTGACAGTTGTTTCTTAATTTAAGCGTGCATCCAATAAATGAACTTGATTGAGCACAGCATTTGCAAAAGTTATTTTCTTTTTTTACTGGTCCCATCGTGCGCTGCATTTGTTGTCTATATTTGACTCCCACTGATGCTGGGGCATTTTCTGCTCCATATTCTGGCTTCCCTAAACACTGAAGGACAGTAAACTGGCCCTTTCTATAGAGAGTTTAGAGACCCCTGGTGTTGTGTTACACTATGTGATTATTCTTGCTCTGTGTCTTTAAGATCTGTCCCCTTCTTTCCAGCTGAACTCTCTCTCTCACCCAGTGGCGGCTGGTGCTCAAATTATTTGGGGGGGCGCAAACAAACTGAAAAAAAAAAATCATCAATTGCTGCCACTGTGCCCATTAAACGCAGCCACTTTGCCCAAACGCCACTAGTTTGTCCCCAAATGCAGCCAGTTTCCCCCCCATATGCAGCCAGTTTCTCCCCCATAATGCAGCCAGTTTCTCCCCCATAATGCAGCTAGTTTCTCCCCCATAATGCAGCCAGTTTCTCCCCCATAATACAGCCAGTTTCTCCCCCATAATACAGCCAGTTTCTCCCCCATAATGCAGCCAGTTTCTCCCCCATAATGCAGCTAGTTTCTCCCCCATAATGCAGCCAGTTTCTCACCCATAATGCAGCCAGTTTCTCCCCCATATGCAGCCAGTTTCTCCCCCATATGCAGCCAGTTTCTCCCCCATATGCAGCCAGTTTCTCCCCCATATGCAGCCAGTTTCTCCCCCATATGCAGCCAGTTTCTCCCCCATAATGCAGCCAGTTTCTCCCCCAGCCAGTTTCTCCCCCATATGCAGCCAGTTTCTCCCCCATATGCAGCCAGTTTGTCCCCTATATGCAGCCAGTTTGTCCCCCATAATGCAGCCAGTTTCTCCCCCATAATGCAGCCAGTTTCTCCCCCATAATGCAGCCAGTTTCTCCCCCATAATGCAGCCAGTTTCTCCCCCATAATGCAGCCAGTTTCTCCCCCATATGCAGCCAGTTTCTCCCCCATATGCAGCCAGTTTCTCCCCCATATGCAGCCAGTTTCTCCCCCATAATGCAGCCAGTTTCTCCCCCATAATGCAGCCAGTTTCTCCCCCATATGCAGCCAGTTTCTCCCCCATATGCAGCCAGTTTGTCCCCTATATGCAGCCAGTTTGTCCCCCATAATACAGCCAGTTTCTCCCCCATATACAGCCAGTTTGTCCCCCCCAGCCCTGCACTTACCTTCCTCGAGTCAGCGCCGTCCTTCTTCCGCCCTCGATGTCACTTCAGCCAATCAGGTTACCGGTAACCAGACCCGGTGAACCTGATTGGCCAGGGAACGCACCCCTGTGTGTCCTCTCATTAGATATTTAGAAGCCCATTACAGCCCTCAGGCTGTAGTCGGGAAGCCTATCAGAGCCTGCTGGCTCTGATAGGCACTTCTAAAGGCCAATCAGACGCTGTGATTCAGATGGCCGGCGCTCAAGGGGCCGGCCATCTGAATAGTGGGCGGCAGCAATACATAGGTTCATGCAATGCATGAACCTATGTATTGTTGTGAGTGACGGCCGGGCGCAGAAGCGAGCGGTAGCGGCGCTTCTGCGCCCACTATGGTCGCGCCGCCATGTGTAAAAAAAAGACATTAAAAAAAACTCTTAAAGGGCCCGTTTTAAAAAAAATTTTTTTGGTGACCACAGGAGGGGGGGGCGGCGCCCGGGCGCCCCCTATGGACGGGCCGCCACTGCTCTCACCCTAGTTCTTTATATTTCTGCTCCACTTCCTGACTCTCTCTCATTACTCCTGTATTTCTTCAATATTAACATCTTACATGTGGCTTACAACTGCAACGTTTTTCTACCTATGAATATCCATCATTAACCTTCCTAGCGGTATTCCCGAGTCTGGCTCGGGGTTAAATTTCAGCACCAAAAGCGGTAACCTTGAGCCAGACTCGGGCTGCATCGCAGTGATCCAGGCAGAGTTACTTACCTTGTCCCCTGGATCCTGCGATGCCTCTCCGCTGTGTGATCGAGCTGTCTCCTCGCTCGATTCACACACTTCCGAGTGCCGCCGAGCTCCGTTCCCTGCGACGTTACGACGCACGGGGACGGAGATCGGCGCCAAATTCAAAAAAGTTAAAACACAGTATACATACAGTACACTGTAATCTTACAGAGTACAGTACTGTATGTAATAATTACACACCCCCATTGTCCCTAGTGGTCTGCCCAGTGTCCTGAATGCACTTTTATATAATAAAAACTTTTCTTTCTGCCTAGAAACTGGAGATTGTCCATAGCAACCAAAAAGTGTCCCTTTATGTCAAAAGTGGTTTTAGACCAGCTAAAAAACAGCGATAATAAATTAGAATCACTCGCAGAATTAAGCGATAGCGATTTGTGGGGAAATTCGTCATCAAACACTGAAAAACACTTTTATTATTATTATTATTATATTATTTGTTATAATTATTTTACAGTTATTTATTTTATTATAATGTATAATTTTATTTTTTGAACTTTATCATACCCGGGATGTCTACTAGACTCTGGTTTGGACAGATTTAAGTGAGTTATTCCTAAGAATTACAGGCCTGCAATATAAAACGCCAAATTTCCATGCAGAATAATAGTACCGCTTTCAGCACCTAAAATCTGCCAGAATCATACCGCCAGGGAGGTTAAATGGAACATTCGAAAGGATTCATCGTCTGTCGTCCTAACTGTGAGTTTATTCATTGAGTAAGGCTCGATTCACACTAAGGCCCCTTTCACACTGGGGCGTTTTTCATGCGGTTTAGCGCTAATAATAGCGCTGTTATACCGCATGAAAAAATCCTGCCCTGTGCCTTCAATGTGAAAGCCCGAAGGCTTTCACACTGAAGCGGTGCGCTAGCAGGACCGCTCCAAAAGTCCTGCTAGCCGCTTCTTTACAGCGGTAAAGGAGCGGTGTGTTCACCGCTCCTTTACCGCGGTCTCCCATTGAAATCAATGGGACAGCGCGGTAATACCGCCCGCAAACCGCGGCAATAGCCGCGGTTTGCGGGCGGTAATGACCCTTTTTTGGCCGCTAGCGGGGGTTAAATTAACCCCCCTAGCGACCGCATACCGCGGTAAGAACGACGGTATAGCAGCGCTGAAAATCGCGCTGCTATACCGCCACCGCTCCTGCCCGCCCCAGTGTGAAAGGGGCTTTATGCATGTTGCTTTTGAGCGTTTTTGCCTTGCTTTTTGCGGTGCTTGCCACGTTTTTCAACATGCGTTTTTAGCACGTTTTTACCGCGTTTTTCCCGCGATTTGCGTTTTGCGTTTTTTTTTTTATTAATTTTTATAAATTAATTTTTATTTTTAGACATTTCCATTAAAAAAATATATATATAAAAAAAAAAAAACGCAAATCGCTGTAAAAACGCGGTAAAAACGCATCAAAAACTTGGTACTTGCGTTTTTGATGCAGGTCCATTGACTTCTATTACATGCAAAACGCTGCTTTTTGCATGGAAAAAAAGTCCCTGATCTTTCCAAAAACGCAGAGGTACAAAAATGCATTGATGTGAACATGTTCCATAGGAACCCATGTTAAAAAATTTCCATGCATTTCTGCAAAATGCAAAATGCACCAAAAAACGCATTAGTGTAAATGGAGCCTTAAACTGCCTGTATCGATGCAAGGGATGAATATCAAACCAGCTTGAGTAAGGCCTACTTAAACCTGGAGATGAACTTTATCGCTGTGTAGTTAAGACAGAACACCTGGTCTTGATAATCAAGTGCACAAAGGCAATCACACTCGAGTCTGATTACAACCAATAACACCAGAAACGGACAAGTATGAATGAGCCCTCAGAGTAAAGGCCGATTCACACCTGTCTGCTTTGGTGTGTTGGGTTATAGTATGTGCATTAATGGATGTTATGTGTTCACATGCGTTTTGTAAAGGCCATCTATTCATTTTGGAAGGGCTGTCAAAGCACCAGAGCTGAAAAGAAAACCTGCAGTAATATTTTTGACACAGCACACCACGCTCATGGTGGTTCATTACCATGTATAGTGGTATGCAGAAATGCAGCTGACACATAACGTGTGTTACTGCAACACAATAATGTAAATGTACCCAAGGAACAGTATAAATCACTGTAAAGTACAATTCTAGTGTAAAAATGTACAATTCTGCACTCTGATACACGAAATGGAAAAAACATCCAATGAAAAGAAAGTGGCAATATTTCAGACTTATGCTTGTTTTATAAACCTCTCCCTATACCCACTGAGTTATAAAAACTATACGGTATAAACAAGTGAAGTAAGTGTTGCCTATTGCATACCAATATCCAAAGTGGAAAAAAAAAAGAAAATCTGTGGTAGAGAAAAATATTTTGATTTTCGATGTACTGCATATTTTTCAGCCCATTCTGTGTTTACTTCCACAACAAGCACCAGCTGCTCGCAGTCTCATTCAGAAAGACGCAGCCCTGTACTCTTGTCTCAAAAGATGGCAATTAAGACAAATTCTTATTCCTGTTGGTTTTCCGGCTCACATTGATGTGCCAGAACAGAGAAATACATATCATCCCTCCAAGATGCACAACACCATTCTACACCTGTGGCTATGGAAAGATGTCATTTTTTATATTTGTTACAAAAACTGATTTGATTATTTGATAAAATGATTGATTAAATTGCAATTTCTGTCAACTTTGCCACTTCTCCGAGTACATATCATAATTTTTTTAATGGAAAAGTTTGTAAAAGAAGATTAATTTCTCTTATTTCTCACAAAATTATACCTGCTGCTGCTAAATAGCCTATTGAACAGATGCTGGCTTTTCTAAATGTACACGACTTTACATAAAAAAAATCATAAAGGGTTTATTAGCAACAAATGAAAATATTCAATACACAATAATATTATCTGGTAAAACTTTAAATAGAATTCCAGTTGTGAATTAGCAGCACACAGCTGTGTTCTCTGCTAGCTCTGTGACTAGCCGGTGGCAGGTCTCAAATAACAATTCACTGTCACTGACAGAGGCAGGTCTTGGGAACAAGCCAGTTAGCTTGGTTCCCAATCATGTGATCAATATACAATAAGGCCTCATGCCCACGGACGTTTTTACAGACGCGTTTTTGAGCATTTTTTACAGCTTAAAAACGCCTGTCCATGTTAGTCTATAGCTTCATGCCCACCTAGACGTTTTTGAGCTGCAAATAGCATAGACGTTTTTAAGCTGTAAAAAAAACCCAGGACCAGTGCGTTCCTCAGCGTCAGAATTAGGCAGAAAAAAACGCGAGTGTCAAAAAACGCGCACTAACGCGCAAAAACGCGCACTAACGCGCGGTCGCGTTTTTAGCTCCGACGTTTTTTTTTTTTTGGTGTTTTTTCAAAAAAAAAAAAAAAAAAATATTTACAATAACATGGACAGGCGTTTTTAAGCTGCAAAAAACGCAGCTGTAAAAACGCCAGTGGGCATGAGGCCTAACAGTGAATCAGGGTGATTGTAGTTTGTTTTAAAAAAAAAAAAAAAAAAGACTGGTTGCAACTGTCGGTGACATTGCAGTAACAGAACTACGTAGATGCAGGTGTTCCATCAGATAAGGTGACCCGTCAGATTTTGTAACGGAAGTGACGTTCCGTTGCGGCCATCTTGGTACACCCCACACTCGGCCACACTAAGCCTACAGTCTGAAGTCGCCAACAGTATCACGGACATCTAAATACTGTATTTTACAATATAAGCTCAGTTTACTGGTAAAAAAAGTGTGAAATTCAAGACTTCGTGGGTGTAAAAAGATGTCGGCTTGGCGACTTCAGACTGTAGGCTTACTGCTGAGTGCGAGGTGTACCAAGATGGCCGTGATGGAACGTCACTTCCGTTACAAGATTTGACGGGTCGCCTAATCT
Organism: Rana muscosa; assembly: GCA_029206835.1. Classification (NCBI taxonomy): domain Eukaryota; kingdom Metazoa; phylum Chordata; class Amphibia; order Anura; family Ranidae; genus Rana; species Rana muscosa. Next base: position 124,994,313 of record CM055128.1, read on the forward strand.
GATGGAACACAGGCAATCCCAGGCGTGAAGGCGCTGTAACTGAAAACTGTAGGTCTCAGGCTAGGGATCTGGAACAACGGTCGCCAATTACGGTATATGATCACCTTAAAGGGGTTGTAAAGGTTTGTTTTTTATTTTCTAAATAGGTTCCATTAAGCTAGTTGGTTCACTTACCTTTTCCTTCGATTTGCCTTCTAAAGGTTTGTTTTCTTTGTCTGAATTTCTCACTTCCTGTTTCTCCTCACTAAACTTCGCACCATCATCCGAGTGGTGTGGAGTCAGCCAGAACAGCTTACTGAACAGCTTACTGAGGAGGAACAGGAAGTGAGAAATTCAGACAAAGAAAACAAAGAAAAAAAAAATTAGAAGGGAAATCTAAGGAATCAACAATGCACTTGCTTAACCACTTAACGACCGCTCACTGTATATATACGTCGGCAGAATGGCACCGACAGGCACAATCACGTAGAGCATACGTGATTGCCTTTGTATAGTTGGGGGTCCAATCGGACCCCCCTCCTATACAGTGAGCGGTGGCTAAGTGTCCGGGAGCGTTCCGGGATGAGGGGGCAGCCATTCGTTTCTGGCCACCCCCTCGCGATCGCTCCCGGCGAATGGAAATGCCCCCTCTGTCTGTGTCAGACAGAGGGAGCAGGAGGAAGTGATGTCATCTCTGGTGCGGCGCTCACATATACCGAGCGCCGTACAAGAGAAGACATCAGGTCAGTGCACACAACACTACACTGACACCAGGATACATAGGGACATAAATCGCCCCCCCAGGCCCCCCAGACACCCCAGATCACCCCCCAGATCACCCCCCCCCAGCCCCCAGTCACAGTGTCACTGATTGCAGTGACCATTTATTTAGTGATCACTGCAATCAGTGACATTTGTGACTGTAAAAGTGTCACCAAAGTTTAGTCTTAGGTCCAGTGTAGCCCCCTAACCCCCCCTAATAAAGGTTTAACCCCCTGATCACCCCCCAGATAACCCTTTCACCGCCTATCACCACTGTCGCTTAGCGATCATTTTTCTGATCGCTGTCTTAGCGTCAGTGATGCCGATCGGCAGCCAGTAATTTTTTTTAGGTTCGCCGCAGGTTTTTATAGCGTCAGGTACCCCAATATATTATCTAATAAAGGTTTAACCCCCTTGATCGCCCCCCAGGTAACCCTTTCACCCCCTATCACCACTGTCACTAAGCGATCGTTTTTCTAAACGCTGTCTTAGTGTCTGTGATGCAGATCGGTAGCCGGTAATTTTTTTAGGTTCGCCGCAGGTTTTTATAGCGTCAGGTACCCCAATATATTATCTAATAAAGGTTTAACCCCCTTGATCGCCCCCCAGGTAACCCTTTCACCCCCTATCACCACTGTCGCTAAGCAATTGTTTTTCTAAACGCTGTCTTAGTGTCGGTGATGCAGATCGTAGCCAGTAATTTTTTTTAGGTTCGCCGCATGTTTTTATAGCGTCAGGTACCCCCATATATTATCTAATAAAGGTTTAACCCCCTTGATCGCCCCCCAGGTAACCCTTTCACCCCCATCACCACTGTCGCTAAGCGATCGTTTTTCTAAACGCTGTCTTAGTGTCGGTGATGCAGATCGGTAGCTGGTAATTTTTTTTAGGTTCGTCGCAGGTTTTTATAGCGTCAGGTACCCCCATATATTATCTAATAAAGGTTTTAACCCCCTGATTGCCCCTAGTTAACCCTTTCACCAGTGATCACCATATAAGTGTTACGGGTGACGCTGGTTAGTTAGTTTGCTTTTTATAGTGTCAGGGCACCCGCCGTGTATATAACCCAATAAAGGTTTAACCCCCTGATCGCCCGGCGGGTGATATCAATTTGGTTTTAGCGTCAGAGAGGGTCTGAGTCACACCCCAGGCAGCGTCAGGTTAGTGCCAGTAACGCTAACACCCATGCGTGAAGCATACACCCCCCTTAGTGGTATAGTATCTGAACAGATCAATATCTGATCTGATCAGATCTATACTAGCGTCCCCAGCAGTTTAGGGTTCCCAAAAACGCAGTGTTAGCGGGATCAGCCCAGATACCTGCTGGCACCTGCGTTTTGCCCCTCCGTCCAGCCCAGGCCACCCAAGTGCAGTATCGATCGATCACTGTCACTTACAAAACAAAAACACACATAACTGCAGCGTTCGCAGAGACAGGCCTGATCCCTGCGACTCCAGTGCTGTAGGAGGTGATTTCACCACCACAGTTAAAAAAAAAAAAAGCAAATATGCCGAAGCATTGGGGCAGCAGGGGCGGAGGAGCGATTTTGCTCCTATTGCCGCGTACATACGGTCGAAATTCCGACGGAGGCTTGCCCGTGGAAAAGTCCGACCATGTGTGTGCGGCATAACTTTTTTGCGGGAGGATGCCCCCATGCTTCGGCATATATAAATGGTGCGTGTATGCCCATCATTGGAAGTGGGTGGATGAAGGGCGGTATTCTAATGGTGGGCATACCCACCGATCAATCTCTTTTTTCGTTCAGCCAACTGGCTGCATGAAATAAAAAGATTACAATACATGTCCAACAAGGACCAGCAACGTACTGGTATGTTGCTGGACTTTGAATGTTTATACCAGAATGATGCCTGCGGGTTTAGGTATCATCTTGGTATCATTCTTTTCAGCCTGCGGCCGGCTTTCATGTAAAAGCAATCCTAGCGGCTAATTAGCCTCTGGACTGCTTTTACAAGCAGTGGGAGGGAATTCCCCCCCCCCGGATATAAAAAGCGCCATTGGGAAATTGGGAAAGCATTTTATCACACCGATCTTGGTGTGGTCAGATGCTTTGAGGGCAGAGGAAAAATCTAGGGTCTAGAAGACCCCAGTTTTTTCAAAAAAAGAGTAGCTGTCACTACCTATTGCTATTATAGGGGATATTTACATTCCCTGAGATAACAATAAAAATGATTAAAAAAAAATACTTGGAAGGAACAATTTAAAAATAAAATAAAAAAGCAAAATTAATAATAAAAAAAAAGAAAAAAAAACCCAAAAAAGCACCCCTGTCCTGCCCTGCTCTTGCCCAATGGCGAACGCAAGCGTCGGTCTGGCGTCATATGTAAACAGCAATTGCACCATGCATGTGAGGTATCACCGCGAAGGTCAGATCGAGGGCAATCATTTTATCAGTAGACCTCCTCTGTAAATCTACTGGGGTAACCTGTAAAGGCTTTTAAAGGCTTTTAAAAATGTATGTAGTTTGTCGCCAATGCGCGTTTGTGCGAAATTTTAAAGCACGTCGTGTTTGGTATCTATGTACTCGGCCTAAGATCATCTTTTTTATTTCATCAAACATTTGGGCAATATAGTGTGTTTTAGTGCATTAAAATTAAAAAAAGTGTATTTTTTAACCCAAAAAATGCGTTTGAAAAATCGCTGCGCAAATACTGTGTAGAAAAAAAAATGCAACACCCACCATTTTAATCTGTAGGGCCTTTGCTTTAAAAATATATATAATGTTTGGGGGTTCAACATAATTTTCTTGCAAAAAAAGAAATGTTTTCATGTAAACAAAGTGTCAAAAAGGGCTTTGTCTTCAAGTGGTTAGAAGAGTGGATGTAAGCTTCCTAATGTTGTGTATAAAATGCCAGAACAGTTCAAAACCCCCCCAAATGAACCCATTTTGGAAAGTAGACACCCCAAGCTATATACTGAGAGGCATGTCGAGTCCATGGAATATTTTATATGTTGACACAAAATGCGGAAAAACGACAATTTTTTTTTTTTTTGCACAAAGTTGTCACTAAATGATATATTGCTCAAACATGCCATGGGCATATGTGGAATTACACCCCAAAATACATTCTGTTGCTTCTCCTGAGTACGGGGATACCACATGTGTGAGACTTTTTGGGAGCCTAGCCACGTACGGGACCCCAAAAACCAAGCACCGCCTTCAGGCTTTCTAAGGGTGTAAATTTTTGATTTCACTTCTCACTGCCTATCACAGTTTCGGAGGCCATGGAATGCCCAGATAGCACAAAACCCCCCCAAATGACCCCATTTTGGAAAGTAGACACCCCAAGCTATTTGCTGAGAGGTATTGTGAGTATTTTTCAGATCTCGCTTTTTGTCACAAAGTTTTGAAAATTGAAAAAAAAAAAAATATATATATATATTTTCTTTCTTCATTTTCAAAAACAAATGAGAGCTGTAAAATACTCGCCATTCCTCTCAGCAAATAGCTTGGGGTGTCTATATTCCAAAATGGGGTCATTTGGGGGGGTTTTGTGCGATTTTGGCATTTTATGGACTTCGAAACTGTGATAGGTAGTGAGGAGTGAAATCAAAAATTTGTGCCTAGAAATCCTGAAGGCGGTGCTTGGTTTTCGGGGTCCCGTACGCGGCTAGGCTCCTAAAAAGTCCCACACATGTGGTATCCCCGTACTCAGGAGAAGCAGAAAAATGTATTTTGGGGTGTAATTCCACATATAACTATGGCATGTGTGAGCAATATATCATTTAGTGACAACTTTTTGTAATTTATTTATTTTTTTGTCATTATTCAATCACTTGGGACAAAAAAAATATATTCAATGGGCTCAACAGGCCTCTCAGCAATTTCCTTGGGGTGTCTACTTTCTAAAATGGGGTCATTTGGGGGGGTTTTGTGCTATTTTGGCATTTTATGGCCTTCGAAACTGTGATAGGTAGTGAGGAGTGAAATCAAAAATTTGCGCCCTTAGAAATCCTGAAGGCGGTGCTTGGTTTCCGGGGTCCCGTACGCGGCTAGGCTCCCAAAAAGTCCCACACATGTGGTATCCCCGTACTCAGGAGAAGCAGCAAAATGTATTTTGGGGTGAAATTCCACATATAACCATGGCATGTGTGAGCAATATATCATTTAGTGACAACTTTTTGTAATTTTTTTTTTTTTTTTAGTCATTATTCAATCACTTGGGACAAAAAAATAAAAAATTCAATGGTCTCAACATGCCTCTCAGCAATTTCCTTGGGGTGTCTACTTTCCAAAATGGGGTCATTTGGGGGGGTTTTGTACTGCCCTGTCATTTTAGCACCTCAAGAAATGAGATAGGCAGTCATAAATTTAAAGCTGTGTAAATTTCAGAAAATGTACCCTAGTTTGTAAACTCTATAACTTTTGCGCAAACCAATAAATATACGCTTATTGACATTTTTTTTACTAAAAACATGTGGCTGAATACATTTTGGCCTAAATGTATGACTACAATTGAGTTTATTCGATTTTTCTTATAACAAAAAGTAGAAAATATCATTTTTTTTCAAAATTTTCGGTCTTTTTCCGTTTATATCGCAAAAAATTAAAATCGCAGAGGCAATCAAATACCATTAAAAGAAAGCTCTATTTGTGGGAAGAAAAGGACGCAAATTTTGTTTGGGTACAACATTGCATGTCCGCACAATTTACAGTTAAAGCAGCGCAGTGCAAAATTCTGAATTCACCTCTGGTCCTTTAGCTACCAAATGGTCCGGGGCTTAAGTGGTTAAAGGAACCTATTTAGAAAATAAAAAATTAACCTTTACAACCCCTTTAACAGCTAATTATTTTGATCATAGAAGTTTGTGTGCAAACAAATCTTCTGACAGCTGTCAGTGTGCTGCTCTTGCTCTCTTCCTTTACAACTAGGAAAAAAGTTCAGATTTGCTTGACCATGAATTCATAGAGAGTCCCTAAGATTCAAACTCCCTAGAATGGAAATTAATTAATGGACTAATTTTTCAACTACCAATAATACTCTGTGCATCCTGTTTTCTGGATAGTCACTCATAGGCACTCTGGGGGATGTAGGGGGCACTCTGGAGGTACTAAGGGGGGACTCTAGATAATGTAAGGGAAAACTTTGGAGATATTAAGGAGGCACTCTGGGGGCACAGATATAAGTTGTCACTCTGGGGGCACTGATGTAAGCTAGGACTCTGGAGGCTCTGATATAAGCTGTGATTTTGGAGGCTCTAATGTAAGGTGGCACTCTGGGGATGCGGATGTAAGGGGGACTCCATGGACTCTGATTTATGAGGTCTTAAAGAGACAAGCACTAAAGAGTATATGAGTTTTTTCATTTTTTCCATAGAATATTTATACAGGGCTTTTTTTTCTCAGAAAAAAGGTGCAGGAACTCACCCCCCTCCTAGGTCACGCCCCTACCCACCCCCATAGAACGGCCCCTCCTATGTCACACCCCTAAAACCGCCCCCCACCTAAAACCACCCAGTCCAGCAAGAGACAGTCCAGCAAGAGACAGCCCAGTCCAGCAACAGTTAACAGGAGACTAGTGAGGAAGAGGATAGGCTACCTACCCACACCAGCCATCCAGGGTCATCTTTAATATTGATTGGAACCTGGGCGAAAATTTTCTTTGGGCCCACCTGCATGCAATTTCGCTCTCCACCTGCTGTAAACTTACAATAAATAGCAGCTAAACTCAGCTTAGTGTGGCAGATTAGGCAGTAAATGTGATTGGTTGCTAGAGGTTACAGCATAACCTTACCACTCACTGATTAGTTGCTGGAGGTTACAGCATATAATTTCTGCTTTCTGTAGAGGGTACTGCACATCACACCGCCCCTAGCCCCATAAACCAATGGGTGTGCTGTGATGATCAGTGGCAGTGGGGTTTTACTGATCTTCTTTCATTTCTGTTTTTAATTCCCTTTTCCCCATGTTAGGTTCCGACACAAACAAGCAGTTTTAAATTATTTTTTTTGTTTTTTTTGTCTCTGGACCAGACCTATGTTGACTCGGGTTTTGGGAGGCATAAGTTTGCTCCAGACACTGGGGACCAGTGTCCATAAGTGGGGGGAATGTGTAGCGGGGTGTTCAATCTAAGGGAAGTGTCTGAGTGGTAATCAGGCTCAGACACATTAAATTGATAGGATTCATGGACCATTTTTGTTCTCAGGGGTTAATGCTGGTGATGTGTTCCCTGTGGCCGGTGGGTGGCGCTGCCATTCTGGGCCAGGGTTGAGCCGCGAGCGCAGTGCTGTGCCTTTTATGTCCCCTCTTGGCAGCCGTAAAGTGGGGCGGGGAACCTGCTGTGCATGTCGGGAGAGGATATAAAAGGGGCAGACATCTTCTCAGAAGGGTCTTTGTTCGTCCACTCCCAGGCACCTTCAGCCTGAGTGTGTGTGTGGTTCGTCCACACCCAGGCGCCTTCGGCCCGGGTGTGTGTGGGAGTCATCTCTGGGTGCCCTAGGCCCGGAGGCCTTGTTCCGGTTCCACCTCAGGCACCTTTAGCCTGGGGTGAGGTACTACTAAACCGTTCCTGTTCGCCTGGGCATGGAGGCCCAGGAGTTGCAGTGATGGCCTGGAGCCCGGCAGCCTTCGGCTGGCGTCCGCAAGGGATCGAGAAGTCCAGGGTGCCACTTTGCGAGGGGACCCGCACCCTAAGAGAAGGGAGGATCTGTTCCGAAGGACCGGTGCTGTGAACACGGTGAAGGAAGGGGTCTGTTGACTCTCTGGGGGGACGATTTCTCTCTGAAAGGGGCTATGTTCTAGGAAGGAACTAAGATTCAACAGGTCAGTGGCAGTGACCCTGTTCGCAAGGTCATTGGCAGTGACCTTATCCACAAGGTCTAGGGCAGAGACCAACCTCATGGTCTGTGGCAGAGACCATGCGCCAAAACTGTTTGAGAAATCTTAACAGTCCTAAGAGTTTGAGCTACGTTTGTGCCTGGACCTCCTCCACACCTTAAAGCTGTCCTGTGTCTTTGCTCCAACCTTTCTTCTATCCAAGAGATGTGTTGTGCAAGTGGAAAATAAATATTGAGTTGGACTTTCAGCTGGTGTGGACATTTACGTTCCTGGGGAAGTGAAGGGCTTGCATCTACACACTGTAGAGGTGAGAATCATTCTCAGGAGGACTTTATACTCCGGCTGCAGACAAGGCCAAAAAACAACACCGCCTAACCTCTTAACACAGGATGGTACGGGCTTGTGGTGCGGTGTGCCCCTTTTTCCTGAGAGGAGCCAAAGCAGACAAGGAAAAGGGGGTGTGTGCGCTACACTGCTTTATAGCTGTATCTAAAAATCATGCTTTTCTTTAACTACATATACAACTTTAACGCATCCCCTAAACCTGTAGTGTGCATTTTCAATGTTGCTCTTGAAGCTCTACACAAAGGACCCTATCCCAGCTGTATTTTATTCATTTTTTGGCATTGGCAAAGGCCCTTCGAGGTATTAGCCAGTAGGGATGAGCCGAACACCCCCCCGGTCGGTTCGCACCAGAACCTGCGAACGGACCGAAAGTTTGCGCGAACTTTAGAACCCTATTAAATACAATGGACGCGAACGTTCAAAATCAAAAGTGCTAATTATAACGGCTAATATGCAAGTTATTGTCCTAAAAAGGATTTGGGGACCCGGGTCCTACCGCAGGGGACATGTATCAATGCAAAAATAAGTTTTAAAAACTGCCGTTTTTTTGGGAGCAGTGATTTTAATGATGAATAAATTAAAAAAAAAAAAAGTGAAATATTCCTTTAAATATCGTACCTGGGGGGTGTCTAAAGTATGCCTGTGAAGTGGCACGTGTTTCCCGTGTTTAGAACTGTCCCTGCACAAAATGACATTTCTAAAGGAAAAAAAGTCATTTAAAACTGCTTGTGGCTTTATTGTAATGTATGGTCCCGGCAATATGAATGAAAATCATTGAGAAAAATGGCATGGGTACCCCCCCACCCGCCCACTACCAGACCCTTTGGGTCTTGTATGGATATTAAGGGGAAACTCGCACCCAAAGTAAAAAAAGGCCCTATATACTCTGAACAGCAGTATACAGGCGGTGCAAACAAGACATGGACTGTAGGTTTGTTCTTAAGTAGAATCTGTTTGTAATTTTGAACAGGTACATTTTTTAAGTGTAGCTCCAGCCAAAAAATCAATTTTTAAGCTTTTTGGAAAACATAGGGAAGGGTTATCATTATCACCCCTGTAACATTTGTTTTGCTGTCTGTGCACCTGTTCAGAAGATTTCACTTCACTTTCCGTCCCAATGACAAATGTTTTTGGAAAATTTGGGGTTTTTAGTGAAACAAATATTGGTGATAAAGCATCAGTGGAGAGGAGACACCTTTTTCCCATATTAACTCCTGCAGGAGAGAATTTCCCTTCCTAGGGGTAGATTTCCTCTCACTTCCTGTTGTCTCCTTCCATTTGCAAGTAGGAGTCGTTTGTAAGTTGGATGTTTGAAAGTAGGGGCCTGCCGTATATACTCTGCAGAAATTTGGCCCTTAGGTGTTGGTGTTGCCACAACACTGTAAGCCCTCACAGTTACTCTTGGTGGACGCTGGAACGCCCTGCTGTGAACTATTATATCAAGAATTGTAGTTACATGCCATTGTTGAATAGTGGTAGGAAAAATTGGGCTTTTGGTGGTGGTGCTGGTGCCACAACACTGTAAGTCCTCACAGTTACTCTTGGTGGGCGCAGGAATGGGCCCAGCTGTGAAATATTAGATCAAGAATTGTAATCACATGCCCCCGTTGAACAGTGGCAGAAAAATTGGGCCTTTGGTGGTGATGGTGGTAGTGTTGCCACAACACTGTAAGCCCTCACAGTTACTCTTGGTGGGTACAGGAATGGGCCCTGCTGTGAACTATTAGATCAAGAATTGTAATTACATGCCCCTGTTGAACAGGGGCATAAAATTTTCCCTTTGGCACTGGTGCCACAACACTGCAACCCCTCACAGATACTGTAGTCGGAGCACAGCAATGAGCCCTGCTGCAAAGCATTGCATCAAAAATTGTAAATACGCACCCCTGTTAAACAAGGACTGAAAAATTGGGCCTTAGCCACTGGTGGTCTTGAAGGGATCTGACATTTCCAAAAAAATGATTCAGTTACATCAGCAGGTACATGTAGGATAGGCAAGTAGCTCAATTGCATACTGTGCAAGCTCTGGCCAGTGATCCATCCTCAAGACTCAGTAACTCATAGAAATTTTTGGTGGGAAAGGTGTCCAAGTCTGACCTTGCCCCTAGGTATTCCTGCACCATGTAAACCAGACGCTGGCGATGGTTGCTGAAAGCGATCATACCTTGGGGCTGTGTACTAAAAACTTGTCTGAACGCATCGGTCAGACGGCCACCTTCTCCACCGCTCATTCTTTGACTGACTGGAGCCTCAGCAACACGTTGTCCAGGACCAGGAACTTGTAACCTCCCAGTCTCTGGGAACGCGTTGCACAGACCTTTCTGCAAGGCCTCCCGAAGATGCTTCATCCTCTGCTCCCTCTGTGACGGCAAGATAACCCTTGTAACGTGGATCAAGGAGGGTTGCCAGCCAGTATTGATCCCTCTCCTTGATCGTACGAATACGAGGATCCTTCCGCAGGATTTGCAGGATCAGGGAGGCCATGCAGCACAGGTTTGCTGAGGCATTCGGTGCGGATTCCTCTGGGTCACTGAGGACAACATGATCCGCAGCCAACTCCTCCCAGCCACGTACAAGTCCATGGCTGTCTTGGGACTGTAATTGATCCCTTGAAGACTGCTGCTGATGCTGAGTGCTAGGCTCCACCTCCATGCTGACACAATAATGCTCATCCTCCTCCTCCACTTCCTGTCTGATAGCCGGGCCAGTAGGAACACTGTCTGGATGAAGGGGGCCTTGAGAGGTAAGGAAGTCCTCCTCTTCCTGTCTCTGTTCTGCCTCAAGTGCCCTGTCCATTATTCCATGCAGTGTGTGCTCCAACAGGTGGACAAGAGGGACAGTGTCACTGATGCATGCACTGTCACTGCTCACCATCCTCGTGGCCTCCTCAAATGGTGCCAGGACAGTGCATGCATCCCTGATCATGGCCCACTGGTGTGGGGGAAAAAAATCCAAGCTCCCCTGACACTGTCCTGGTGCCATATTGCAAAAGATACTTTGATGGCCCTCTGCTGCGCGTGCAGCCACTGCAGCATGGCCAACGTAGAGTTCCACCTGGTGGGCATGTCACAGATTAGGCGGTTCTTGGGCAGGTTGTAATCCTTTTGCAGGTCAGCCAGCCGAGCACTGGCATTATATGACCGGCGGAAATGCCCACAGAGTTTCCTGGCCTGCTTCAGGACCTCCTGTAAGCCCGGGTACCTGCCCAAGAACTGCTGCACCACCAAGTTAAGGATATGAGCCAAACAGGGCACATGGGTCAGTTGTCCCTGTCGGAGGGCCGAGAGGAGGTTGGTGCCATTGTCGGAAACCACCTTTCCTGGCTTAAGCTGGCGTGGCGTCAACCACCTCTGAGCCTGCCCCTGCAGAGCTGACAGAATCTCTGCTCCAGTGTGGCTCCTGTCCCCCAAGCACACCAGCTCAAGCACTGCATGGCATCTTTTTGCCTGCATACTTGCGTAGCCCCTTGAACACCTACAGAGCACCGCTGGTTCCAAGGACAAAGCACAGGTAGAGGCCATGGAGGAAGAAGAAGAGGAGAGGGTGGAGGAGAGAGGTGTGTCAGAATCACCAGTAGTAACATTTTGGAGGCGTGGTGGCAGAACAACCTCCAAAATTACTGCACCTTGTCCTGTATCCTTTCCAGCTGCCAGCAGAGTCATCCAATGCGCCGTGAAAGATAAGTGAGGTCCCTGTCCATGCCTGCTGGACCATGAGTCAGCGGTAATATGCACCTTACCGCTGACCGCCCTGTCCAGCGAGGCCAAGACATTGCCTTCCACATGCCGGTAGAGAGCCGGAATCGCCTTCCGTGAGAAAAAGTGGCGTTTGGGGACCTGCCACTGAGGAACCGCACATTCAACAAACTCACGGAAGGGGGCAGAGTCTACCAACTGAAAAGGCAGCAGTTGAAGTGCTAGCAATTTAGCCAAGCTAGCATTCAACCGCTGGGCATGTGGATGGCTGGGAGCGAACTTCTTTCGGCAGTGCAGCAGCTGGGGCAGGGAAATTTGCCTGGTACAATCAAACGTCGGTGTACCGATAGCAGATTGTCCGCAAGTACTTGGCTGTGACACACCGAATTCTACACCTTCATTCCTCTCAGTGCAGGTTTCAGAGAGGACTGAAGGTATAGTGGGGTTGGAGATCCCAGCTGATGAGAAGCAAGGAGAGGTCCGCTTTGTTCTTTGGTTTGGGTCTTTTAGGTACGCTTGCCAATGGACTGCATGGCAGGTCGACATATGTCTGGTCAAGCACGTGGTGCCCAAGCGGCTAATGTTTTGGCCACGCGAGATACGCTTTAGACATATGTTGCAAATGGCAATGGTGCGATCTGCTGCACACGTCTGAAAAAAGGCCCACACCAAAGAACTTTTGGAATAACGCACAGAGACAGCAGCGCTCTGCACATGCGGAGCTCTGCGGTGTGATGCGATCGGTGTGCTGCCCTTAAGCTGGCCCCTGGAGGGCATCCTGCCTCATTGGAGACGTGCCTCCTCCTCCTCCTCCTCTCTCCTATCAGGCACCCACGTGGAGTCAGTGACCTCATCATCCCCTCCCTCCTCATCACTGGAGCCATCACTGGAGACAATCTGGCAGTATGCTGCAGCTGGGGGAACATGACTGCCAGATAGCTGTCCTTGTTGGGCACCCCCTCTCTGGGCTCACGCTACTACCCCCTCTCTCTGAGCTCACGTTACTGCCTTCCTCCAGCTGGGTTCCATCATCGGAGCCTTCAAAACGCTGGGCATCCTCCTGGAGCATGTACCCAACACTGTGGTCAAACAGTTCGGTGGATTCCTCAGGAGGACATGGTGGGGCTAGGGAAGGAGTGACTGATGCCATTGAGCCGGGGGAAAAGGCCGCTCTGGCAGCTGCTTTGCCAGACAAAGTACCTTGAACCTGGGTGAGAGAGGACGAGGAGGAAGAGGACGGCTTGGTCATCCACTCTACCAAGTCTTGGGCATGTTGCGGCTCAACATGGCCAGCTGCCGAAAAGGACAAGCATGTCCCACGGCCACGCGCTGATGAGGATGCACCATGTCCACGACCAGCAGCACTGTTGCCTCTAGACACAGAGCCTGCTTGCCCTCTTTTATTGCCTCGTGACTGTCTGCCTCTCCTTGTTTGCCTTCCAGACATACTAATGCCCTGCAGTGAGATGTAGCTGCACAAAGGTGGGATATATATATATATATATATATATTTATATATATATATATATATACACACACATTTGTCTGTACTGATAATGCAGCTATCAGACTCAACTGCCTGCTGTGGTATTCGTATGGGAAAAGCAGCAGCAGCAGTTAGTTTTAGGTGAAAACTGTGCAGAGAGGGACACAGTACTTGCAGCTCTCTGCCTGTGGTTTAATTATGAGAACACCACTATTAGTCACTCACTAACTGTATTCAGGTAAGCTTTAGGTGAACACTATGCAAAGCACACAGTACACTAAGTGAAACACTGACTGTCTACAGCTAGCACAATCACCTGCCTGCCTGTCACAGTATAGAGAAAACCAGGAATGGATCTAGCTAAACTAAATACAGTGTATAAATATATCTACAACACCTAGGATGCATATATATATCCTCTACACACTGTAACTGCAGTTAACTCACTCGCCTGCCTGCTCTATCTAACTCAATACAAATGACACTGTCTGTCTCTGTAAACTCTCGTTTCACAACTCCAACACACTACACAAGGCCGCTGAGCCGGCGGCCTTATATAGTGTGGGGCGTGTACTAAACCCCCGAGCCATAATTGGCCAAAGCCACCCTGGCTTTGGCCAATTACAGCTCTCCGTTCTTTCTGCGCTGTGATTAGCCAAAGCATGCAGGTCATAGTGCATGCTTGGCCAATCATCAGCCAGCAATGCACTGCAATGCCGCAGTGAATTATGGGCCATGACGCGCCACTCGAATTTGGTGCGAACGGCCCATAATGTTCGAGTCGAACATGGGTTCGACTCGCACACAAAGCTCATCCCTATTAGCTAGACATGTGCGATTAGTTTCGTACGTAACGAAAATTCATACGAATTTTTCGAAATTCGTATGAATCGGAATTACAAATTTTTTCAAATACGAACTCTGTACGAAATACGAAATTTCGAAAAATTCGTATGAAATTTCGTATCCAAATTATCCGAATCCAAACTACCAAATAAGACATGAAAATTCGACAAAGCGATAGGTAAATATTTTTTGGTCGAATGTGACTAACCTTAACTCTATTAGTCCAAGATTATTCTACATAGAGAGAAAACATTTGACATAGAGAGAAAAGATTCGACATTATAGAGAGAAAAGATTTGACATAGAGAGAAAAGATTCGACATTATACAGAGAAAAGATTGCTGCTGGAATTGGGTGGGGAAGTACATTTGCGGTCGAATCATTCGTTCGTTCCGATTCGACATTATAGAGAGATTGTGCTTGTGCTACGTCATTTATCGCTCTCGATGTTCTAAAAAACCTGGAATATAACAATAAAATGTTTTTTAAAAAGTTCCTGTGTCCCCTGTCTTTTTTCCCCCTGTCAGCTCAGGTGTCAGCATTATGACATTCTGTAATAGATATGTGCAATTCGTTTAGTTCCGAATTTGTTCTTTAACTAATTTTGACAAATTAGTTCATTCCGAAATTTCGAATTCCGAATTTTCGAATTTCTGAACTCTCGAATTTCCGAAATTTTAAATTTCCGAATTTTCAAAAATTCAGAAATTTGAAAATTCGGAATTTCGGAAATGTAAAAATTCAAAATTCTGAAATTAGACATTTCAGGAATTCGGAAATTAGAAAGTTAGAAAATTAAAAATTTCGGTAATTCTAAAATTCGAAATTTTCGGAAATTCAAAAAGCGTCGGAAATTCGAAAAGCGGAAATTCTAAAATTCTAAAATCTAAAATTCTAAAATCTAAGATTCGAAAATCTAAAATTCTAAAATTAGAGAATTAGAAAATCAGAAAATTCGGAAATTAGAAAATTAGAAAATCCAAAATTCGGAAATTCAAAATGTCAAAAATTTGAAATATCGGCAATTTGGAAATTCGTAAATTAGAAATTCGAAAATTTGATAAATCAAAATTCCAGAATTCAAAAATTCGAAAATCGGAAATTTGAAAGATTGAAATCTCCAAATTTCGAAAATTCGGAAATTCGAAAATACGAAGTTAGGAAATTCATAATTTCGGAAATTTGAAAATTCGAATTTCGAAAAACCGAAATTTCGGAAATTTGGAAACTCTAATTTTCGGAATTTCGGAATTTCCTTTCAAATTTGGCTGTTAGTGAATGTAAGGAATACAAATTCATCCAAAGTTACGAATTATCCAAAATAACGAATGCCACATCGAAACAAATGGCACGTAACGATCTAATAATAATAATAATAATAAAAACTTTTTATTATTATTATTTATTATTAATTAGTTCCATTACATTTGTTTAGATGCATTCGTTATTTTGGATAATTCGTAACTTCAGATAAATTTGTATTCATTACATTCACTAACAGCCAAATTTGAAAGGAAATTTCAGTACCTATAATTTAATAGTTATTATTAGTTAGTTATTTCGAATTTTACTGATTTTCTTTTTTTTTCAGATTTTCGAAAATTCCAAATTCAAAAATTCAAAATTAGAAAATTCAAAATTCCAAAATGCGAAAATTGGACATTTCAAAATTCAAAAATTCCTAGATTTCCCGAATTTACAGAATTTCCGAATTCAGAATTTCCAAATTCAGAATTTTTTGAATTTCCAAATTCAGAATGTTTTGCATTTCCAAATTTTAGAATTTCTGAAAAAAGCAAAAAAACGAAAGAAACGAAAATGAACAAATTTTTTGGCATTGCCAAACAAGGACCTTGATTAAAGTCCTTGTACAATTATGTAATCCATTCTGTTAAAAGATTATATAATGTGCAGTGTGTCTCCTCCTTGTATAAATTTATTGTGAAAAATACCTTATTTACAGTGCCGCTGGGTGCTTACGTAACCCACCAGAGCTCATCTTTCCCGCTCTGAATACTGCAGAGGGAGGAACCGAGATCTCCACTGACGTCTGCCCCGCTCTAAACACTGCAGAGGGAAGGGTCACTGATGTCAGCCAGGAGGAGATTAGAAGATCGGAATTATGGTTCCAATAATATATAGTGGGTGTAAACCCAATAACCACAAGACAATAGTTAGGAAAAGTATAAAAAAAAAAAAAAAGCATGTAAAAAATGTCTATATCAATGCAGTGTCCAGATTAGTCCATGCTAACTACATTCTCAGTGTCAGCAGCTGTCAAAGTAGAAGCAGTTCTGTTAGACAAAAAGCAGGGACACACAGCAGCGCTATCTGAGTGTAGCAGGTTAAGAAGGATACATCATTTATTAAAAACAAATTGGCAACTCACAAAAGTATAGAATGAATGAGCATATCATGTGGGGGGCCTCTCTGTGTAATCCTGATCCGGACCGCTGTCAACGATTGGTGCCGCCAGCCGCTTAGCTGCCCTGGTGTGTGCCAGGGCTCTGAATCAGTGTGCTCCGAATGCGCGCGTGTTGGCCTCCCACCCTCACTTCCGGTGAATGTCACTGACAGAGGAGCATTCACTACAATGACAGAGAGCCCTGGGACCCACCAGAGTGGCTAAGCGGCCTGCGGCACCAACCATTGACAGCGGCCCAGATTAAGATTAGACAGAGAGGCCCCCCCACGTGATATGCTCATTCATACTCTACTTTTGTGAGTTGCCAATTTTATTTTTAATAAATTATATATCCTTTTTAACCTACTACACTCAGATAACCAGGGCCGGCCCTACCATGGGACCCGATGGTACCATTCTACCAGGCGGCACTTTCAGGGGGGTGGCAAATTGCCGCCCGCCCGCCATCCCGTTCCGCCAGCTTCGCTTCCCGCTCCACTGTGAGGCTAGTTGCCGCCCGCCTGCTCCTCCCGTTCCACTCCCCACTCCACTATGAGGCCATTTGCCACCGCCAGCCAGCCCGTTCTGCCCGCTCCACTCCCTGCTCTACCTGTTCTGCCCGCACGCGTCGGTCCCAGTTGAATGGAGCGGGCGGGACAATCGGCAGGTGATCAGGCTTGCTGGCCAATCAGTGGGCGGGGGAGCAGAGAGATGACATCATCTCTCACTGCCCGCCCTGCATCACTGCAGATCCGCCCCCACTGTGCGGGCAGCAGAGAGATTACATTATCTCCCTGCTGCCTGCCTTTACTCTCGGACACAGCAAGTGGCAATCCGCTACATGTGGCAGGTGACATCATGGCAAGTGAAAATCCGCAATGTGTGGCAGGTGACGTGGCAAGTGACAATCCGCTACGTGTGGCAAGTGACAATCCGCTACGTGTGGCAAGTGACAATCTGTGACGTGGCAAGTGACAATATGCAACGTGTGGCAGGTGACGTTGTGGCAAGTGACAATTCGCAATGTGTGGCGTCGTGGCAAGTGACAATCCGCTACGTGTGGCAGGTGACGTGGCAAGTGACAATCTGCAATATGTGGCAGGTGGCAAGTGACAATCCGCAATGTGTGACGTTGTGGCAAGTGACAATCCGCAATGTGTGGCAGGTGACGTCATGGCAAATGACAATCCACAATGTGTGACATCGTGGCAAGTGACAATCCGCAATGTGTGAGATTGTGGCAAGTGACAATCCGCAATGTGTGGCAAGTGACAATCCGCATCTGGTGACAGGTGACGCAGCAAGTGACAATCCGCATCTGAAGGCAGGTGATGTTGGCAAGTGACACGCCTCTTTACAGTGAGATATGGGGTCAATAAGACCCCACATCTCACCTCTAGGCTGTGTGGGGGGGTTAGCTCGGCAGCGGGTGTGTGTGACCCCCGGGATGGGCTCCCCACACAAAACAGGCCCAGCAAACGGAGGTTGTGGTTTTCAAAATCAAAAAGGTGCGGTTTATTTTCTATTTACAGTGACAAAACACAGCAAAGCAAAAGAAACATAACCAAAATAAATCCTGGTCAAGTTGACCTCTGACTAAACATACAGGTTTCCTAACTAACAACTGGGATCAGCCTAGTGCTGTCCTAGTCCCTAAGTCCCTGGTTTTAAATGTCCAAGCAAATAGCCACACAGGCTTTTTCTCACCGCACAGGGGTTCACTCTCCCTAGACAGTCCACACAGGTCTGGTTCCAGGCATGAGCAAACATCTAATGAAGCTGGGAGTTCTTATAGAGGCCTTAAACGAGCTGACAAGCTTCAGCTGGTCTCATCAACTCCCTGTCTGCACGACGCCCAGCCCTCTCCCTAGAGGTATGAGTCATCCATGAGCCCACTAGCCTTATACAACTCTCCACCTAGTTGTATAAGTCGGCGTAAAGCCTGAATCTGGGCGAAATATATCTACCCCCCTGGATGCAACCAGGTGACTTTACCTTCCTGCTGTCACATACCCCCCCCTCTTGTTTTAACCTCGGGGTTGGAACACCAGCAATCAGGCATTCATGTACTCGAGACAAAGCATCCACATTCCCCATTTGAACGCCAGGGCGATGCTTTACTGTGAAGTTGAATTCCTGGAGGGCCAGGAACCACCTATTCACTCTTCTATTTGTTTCCTTGTTTTGAGCCATCCACTTTAACGGAGCGTGATCCGTAACCATGTCAAAGTGCCTACCTAGCAGGTAGTACCGAAGGGAATCTAGAGCCCACTTCACCGCTAAACACTCCTTTTCAACGGTGGCGTAATTTACCTCATGGGACTTCAACTTCCTGCTGAGGTAAATGACTGGGTGCTCTTCCCCGTTCCAGACCTGGGACAATACTGCTCCTAACCCCACATCTGACGCATCACTTTGTACGACAAAGTCTTTAGAGAAGTCGGGTGAGTACAACACTGGCTGGCTACATAAGGCTTGTTTCAAGAATTGGAATGCTGCCTCAGCCTCGGGGGTCCATTTAATCATGACCGACCCTTTCCCCTTCGTCAGGTTGGTTAGGGGCACAGCCTTAGAAGCAAAGTGGGGAATGAATCGCCGATAATACCCAGCGATTCCCAGAAAGGCTCGTACCTGCTTCTTGCTGTTGGGACGTGGCCAACTCTGGATGGCCTCGACTTTGTTGAGTTGGGGTTTTATTACTCCCCTCCCAATGGTGTATCCAAGATATTTGGCCTCCTCCTGCCCAATGGTACACTTCTTGGGGTTAGCCGTAAACCCCGCTTCCCGAACAGAGTCCAGGACTGCTTGCACTTTTGGCAGATGGGAGGCCCAATCTGTGCTATGGACAATTACATCATCCAGGTAAGCCGCAGCATACTTCCGATGGGGCCTCAGCATCTGGTCCATTTTCCGCTGGAATGTGGCCGGCGCATTCTGTAACCCGAACGGCATTCTTTTATATTGGAACGCCCCGTCTGGGGTTACAAATGCGGTTTTCTCTTTGGCCGACTTGGCCAGGGGGATTTGCCAATACCCTTTTGTGAGGTCAAGAGTCGTCATGTATCGGGCTGTTCCCAGCCGGTCGATCAACTCATCTATACGTGGCATGGGGTAGGTGTCAAATTTTGTAACTTTGTTCAACTGACGAAAATCGTTACAAAATCGCCAGCTCCCATCCGGTTTAGGCACCAACACGATGGGACTAGACCAATCACTTTGGGACTCCTCTATCACCCCTAAGTTCAGCATTTTCTGTACTTCCTCCCGTATTGCCTCCCGTCGAGCCTCTGGGATCCGATAGGGTTTTAACTTCACCCTTTCACCGGGCGGGGTAATGATGTCATGCTCTACCCCAGATGTTTGTCCCGGCAGCTCAGAGAATACCTCCTTGTTGCGAAGCACAAACTCCTTAACCTCCTGTTGTTGGGGTTGTGACAAGGTGGCTGCTATTCCAACCTCAGGAATCACGCAACCAGTTTGAGCTGGTGACCAAGTGTCTGCGACTAGGGACTCTCTATCCCTCCAGGCTTTCAACAGATTAACGTGATAGATCTGTTCGGGCTTTCGCCTTCCTGGTTGTCTGACCTTGTAATTCACTTCGCTCACTTTTTCCATTATCTCGTAGGGGCCTTGCCATTTGGCAAGGAATTTACTTTCAACCGTAGGGACAAGTACCAATATCCTATCCCCCGGGGAAAAGGTACGGGTCTTGGCTCCACGGTTGTACACTCTCTGCTGTGCCAACTGCGCTTGGGCCAAATGTTCCTTCACGATGGGCATTACCTGTGCAATTCGATCTTGCATCAGGGCGACATGCTCAATCACACTCCTGTGGGGAGAACTCTCACTTTCCCAAGTTTCCTTGGCAATATCCAACAGCCCTCTTGGGTGTCTCCCATACAGTAACTCAAAGGGGGAGAATCCCGTAGAGGATTGGGGCACCTCCCTAATAGCAAACATCAAATAAGGAAGTAAACAGTCCCAATCCTTTCCATCTCTATCCACCACTTTCTTCAACATTTGTTTTAGGGTTTTGTTGAATCTTTCAACCAGCCCATCGGTTTGGGGGTGATACACAGACGTACGCAATTGCGTCACTTTGAACAATTTACACAGCTCTTTCATAACCCGGGACATAAAGGGTGTACCTTGGTCCGTAAGCAGTTCTTTACAAATACCCACCCGGCTAAAAACAAGAGATAGCTCTTTGGCTATGGTTTTGGCCGAGGTATTTCGGAGAGGGATCGCTTCTGGATAACGGGTGGCATAGTCCATTATAACTAATATGTACTGGTGCCCCCTAGCGGACTTGATTATAGGACCTACCAAATCCATGGCGATCCTCTCAAACGGGACCTCAATGATGGGTAGAGGGACCAGCGGGCTACGGAAATGTGGCATCGGGGCCAACCTCTGACACACAGGGCAGGAGGAACAATAATTTTCTACGTCCTTCATCACCCCCGGCCAATAGAATCTCTGTAATACCCTCTCTCGGGTTTTCTCTGTCCCCAGATGACCTCCAAGAATGTGCCCATGGGCCAACTCCAACACCAACTTCCTGTAAGGTTTGGGCACCACAAGCTGCTCAACGGTTTCTTCTGCCCTTTTTGCCACCCGATACAGTAGGTCCTTCTCTACGCTGAAGTATGGGTAAGTGCAGGTATTATCTGGGTTCACTAACTCGCCATCTATTTTCACTACGTTTTCCCGTGCCTTTATTAGGGCGGGGTCTTTCAACTGTTCTGTGGCAAAGTTTTCCCTGTGAACCTCAAGATCAGAAAACTCCACAGACGGTAGGTTTTCGTCTGAGGAGGTGGGCTCCTCTCCAGTTTCTTGAGTCTCCCCTGCCAATACTGATAAGGGAAATTCCGGAGAGTCCTCACCACTCTCAGGGGAGTTCTGGCTATCACATTCCTGGTACATAGGGGCACCAGTGAGGGGCTCAGGATCATCCCACAGTTCCCAGAACTTCGGAAAATCCCTTCCCACAATGGCGTCATACGGTAACTGAGATACTAAGCCCACTGGATGAGAGAGGGTACCTTTGGGGGTCTCGAAACACACTGTAGTCACTGGATACTCTCGGGTGTCCCCATGCACACAAATAACAGCTACCTTGCTATTCCCAGAGACCTCTGTTTTAACTAACTAAGCCTTTATCAGGGTCACAAGGCTACCTGAATCCAGCAATACCACAACATTTCTACCATTAACACACATTTTGCATAAATGTTTCTCAGTTCCTCGAATGGCAGTGCATGCGACTGTCGCACACAGCGACTGACGTCTGCCCGTCAGAAAGTCACACTGCATGGGTTCCTCCACAACCGGGCAATTGGCTGCAATATGTCCCGCTTGCCGGCAGCGGTAGCAAACGATCCTTCTTGCCGCCTCTTGAGCCGCTGATTTCCCAGGCTGTTCTCGCCAAACTTGGGGTAGAGCTCCCACCCTCTCACTCTCTCCACCCTTACCCCTTGGAATCCTCTTATCCGCCCCTGGGGATGGTCTGGTCTTAGGGTGGAAAGTCCGAGTGTCTCTGGAAGAGGCCGTCAGGTTCTCTGTAGCCAAGTATTTCTCCACACGATCCACAAGACCATCGGCCGTCTCTGGGTCTCCATGGCTTACCCACTTTTGGATGGCAGTAGGAAGAGCTCTCAAAAACCGATCCATTACAACACGTTCCACAATCTTTGGTGCGGACAAAGTCTCTGGCTGTAGCCACTTTCTGCTCAGGTGAATGAGATCATACATTTGAGACCTGGGGGGTTTTCCAAGCTGGAAAGTCCAGTTATGCACACGCTGAGCCCGGACAGCCTGGGTGACACCCAGCCTTGCCAATATTTCAGCTTTTAGCATCACATAGTCTTTTGCTTGGTCAGGCTCTAGGTCATAGTAAGCCTTCTGCGATTCACCAGTTAACAGAGGAGCCACCAGTCCAGCCCACTGCTCCTCAGGCCACTTTTCTCTTTCAGCAGTCCTTTCAAATGTGGTCAAAAATACCTCTGGATCATCCTCTCCAGTCATTTTTGTCAATAAACGACTCACCCCAAAGGACGCGGTATTAGTGGGACGGCTTTCCTCACTGGTCTGCGGACGTTGCTGCATTACTGCTTCCATTTGTTGTAGTCTCTGCTCTTGCTTCTGTAACAGGTCTATGAAGCGGGCCTCAGATTGCTGCTGGGCTTGTTGATGAGCTTGCTGCTGGGCTGCAAGGCTCCTTTGCAAACCTGCATTTGTCTGCTGTTGATTGGCATTTGCTAGAGCCAGCTGTTTCAGTATCTCCTCCATGCTGGCTTAAAAAAAACTGCCCGCATTCTCCACCAACTGTGGGGGGGTTAGCTCGGCAGCGGGTGTGTGTGACCCCCGGGATGGGCTCCCCACACAAAACAGGCCCAGCAAACGGAGGTTGTGGTTTTCAAAATCAAAAAGGTGCGGTTTATTTTCTATTTACAGTGACAAAACACAGCAAAGCAAAAGAAACATAACCAAAATAAATCCTGGTCAAGTTGACCTCTGACTAAACATACAGGTTTCCTAACTAACAACTGGGATCAGCCTAGTGC
This sequence comes from Rana muscosa, assembly GCA_029206835.1. NCBI lineage: Eukaryota > Metazoa > Chordata > Amphibia > Anura > Ranidae > Rana > Rana muscosa. The sequence continues at coordinate 125,017,193 of CM055128.1, forward strand.
TGTCCTAGTCCCTAAGTCCCTGGTTTTAAATGTCCAAGCAAATAGCCACACAGGCTTTTTCTCACCGCACAGGGGTTCACTCTCCCTAGACAGTCCACACAGGTCTGGTTCCAGGCATGAGCAAACATCTAATGAAGCTGGGAGTTCTTATAGAGGCCTTAAACGAGCTGACAAGCTTCAGCTGGTCTCATCAACTCCCTGTCTGCACGACGCCCAGCCCTCTCCCTAGAGGTATGAGTCATCCATGAGCCCACTAGCCTTATACAACTCTCCACCTAGTTGTATAAGTCGGCGTAAAGCCTGAATCTGGGCGAAATATATCTACCCCCCTGGATGCAACCAGGTGACTTTACCTTCCTGCTGTCACAGCTGGGAAGCCTAAAAAAAAAAGAAAAAAGATCACTGCTTCACAGCCGAAGCGGCGCTGTTTTTTTTTAATGCAGAGGCCGGGTGTGACGTCATAACATCTGACTCCGGTGACCATCTGGTCCGCCGGAAATCTCTGTGATCAACATCCGGGGCTGGCGGATCCTGTCACCGACTCACCGATCGCACAGGTGAGTCTGGAGAAACACCGGAAGGCGGCGGGAGGGGGGGTGTCCCCTTCCCGTAAGAACGATCAAGTGGCGGAACAGCCGCTATGATCATTCTTATGGTGCAGGGAATCGCCGGCTGAAACCGGAAATATCTGAATGATGCCTGTAGCTGTAGGCATCCTTCAGATATACCCCCACAAAGCCCAGGACGTCATATGACGGCCTCTGGGCGCCAAGTGGTTAAAGGGGTCGTAAAGGTTTGTTTTTTATTTTCTAAATAGGTTCCTTTAAGCTAGTGCATTGTTGGTTCACTTACCTTTTCCTTTGATTTCCCTTCTAAATGTTTTTTTTCTTTGTCTGAATTTCTCACTTCCTGTTTCTCCTCAGTAAACTTCCCACCATCATCCGAGTGGTGTTTAGTCAGCCAGAACAGCTTACTGAACAGCTTACTGAGGAGGAACAGGAAGTGAGAAATTCAGACAAAGAAAACAAAGAAAAAAGAACATTTAGAAGGGAATGCACTAGCTTAAAGGAACCTATTTAGAAAATAAAAAACAAACCTTTACAACCCCTTTAAAGTAGGGTGACCAGACATCCCCGATTTCTGGGGACAGTCCCCGAATTGAGGACACTGTCCCTGGACCAAGTCTGTCCCCGGATTGGATTTGAACAGGGGCTGGGGCAATTTCAAAGACAGTCAGTGCAGAATAAAAAAAAAATCTGAATTACACCCCCCCGCTCCTACTAGCTTAGGGGGGGGGGGTGTATATTTTTTTTCCCATTATCTGTGGCCCTTTCTGATGATCATGTGCTGGTCGGAGTGGAGGGAATATTTCTTCAGTTTCGGGGTGCCCATTCAGCTCCGCTCGCATGTTCTTCTGCCTTGGCTCAAGTCCCGGCCAGCCGCCTGCCTGCTTATCTCCTTTCCTTCCCCGGCAGAGTGATCTTCCTCTGCTCCCCACCCAGTAGGGCCCAGAGAGTAAGACTTGACAGGCTGTGAGGCGGGCGGCGACGGCGATAGGCAGAGAGTCGCTAATTGCCGCCATTACTGGTAAAAAAAAAAATATGTCCCCAGATTTCATTAAAAAAATCTGGTCAACTTATTTTAAAGCAAACCCTTTATTTTGCAGACCTTGTGCAAAGCAACAGATAATTTTTCTACAGCGATTCTAAAGAGTATTTACTTACCTTCCCTGTGCTTACCCCACCACCCCTATATCAGAGAAATACCAGGTAATTTGGAATATTCTCACCTACCTCAGCCTCCCCTTTACAATTCAACCCATGATGACTTTGCTACCCCACTTCCACAGTCTGATCTCACAGACTACAGCTCTTTCCATATTTCACATCTGCCATTCAGCTACCCTACACAATCCAGCCTCATTGCCTCCTCTCTTCCCTTATCCATATTCCAAATTTGCTGTTGCCTTTATCTCTTTCTTTCGTCTCCTCTACAAACCAGGTGGACTTCTTTTCTTTCTTTCCAACACAATCTGGTCTCATTGCCTCCCTCTAACATTCTGGTCTTGCTGCCCCCTCCCCCTCTCTCTCTCCCCATTATACAGTCTCACTGTCTCCTCCATCTCTAAGCCTTTGCACTATCTGGACCCTCTATCTTTCATCTTTCTCTCCACAATCCTGTGTTTAGACAGGATAAATTAGTCAGAGCTTCTGCCTCACACAGATGCAGTCTTTTGTCACAAAGGGACTCAAAAGGAACTCAGTCCAAGCTTCATTTTCAAACAGCATGTAAACATTAACTTGATCCATTGTCACAGAACTCTATCTAGAAATAATATTCAATCTAAGATACATAGCACACTTCTTAACCTCCCTGGCGGTATGATTCTGGCAGATTTTGGGTGTTGAAAGCGGTACCATTATTCTGCATGGAAATTTGGCGTTTTATATTGCAGGCCTGTAATTCTTAGGAATAACTCACTTAAATCTGTCCAAACCAGAGTCTAGTAGACATCCCGGGTATGATAAAGTTCAAAAAACAAAATCAGAAATTATAATATAATAAATAACTATAAAATAATTATAACAAATAATAATATAATAATAATAAAAGTGTTTTTCAGTGTTTGATGACGAATTTCCCCACAAATCGCTACCGCTTAATTCTGCGAGTGATTCTAATTTATTATCGCTGTTTTCTAGCTGGTCTAAAACCACCTTTTACATAAAGGGACACTTTTTGGTTGCTATGGACAATCTCCAAATTCCAGGCAGAAAGAACAGTTTTTATTATATAAAACTGCATGCAGGACACTGGGCTGACCACTAGGGACAAAGGGGGTGTGTAATTATTTATACAGTACTGTACTCTGTAAGATTACAGTGTACTGTATGTGTACTGTGTTTTAACTTTTTTGAATTTGGCCCTGATCTCCGCCCCCGTGCGTCGTAACGTCGCAGGGAACGGAGCTCGGCGGCACTCTGCACTGTGTGAATCGAGCGAGGAGACAGCTCGATCACACAGCGGAGAGGCATCACAGGATCCAGGGGACAAGGTAAGTAACTCTGCCTGGATCATTGCGATGCAATCCTGAGTCTGGCTCGGGGTTACCGCTTTTGGTGCTGAAACTTCACCCCGAGCCAGACTCGGGAATACCACCAGGAAGGTTAAGATAAATCAAAGAAGAATGTTTCCACCATACCAGAGCAAAATAGCGAGTTGCCACATCCCTATATATAATGAAAACAAGAAGAACCCCCTAGGTGGGACTTAGAATGGCAACAACACTACAAAGTATAATACAATTTATATTTATTGAAAAATTAGATACAAATCAAATCACACATGTGATGATAGTTAAAACATACATGAACAATTAACAAAGACACATTATCTTGCAATTAAATAAATTGTACATAGGTCTAGTAGTTACTCCCCAATGTCTGAGAAAACTCTTCGGTACCCGACACGTTTCAGGTTCAAGCCCTTTCGTCAGGGGTATTTATACAGGAAAATTTATGTTCAGCATATAGTGGATGGTGCAGCACTCAAATGTACAAATATTCAGGCAAAGGCTAAGTTGTCACTGTCAGTGGATGGCATAGTTGGAGGTCTGGTCTAGCCTCCGTTTCAGCCTATAATGCCCCACGGATGATGCAATGTCACTTTCCCCACACAGTAAGCTTGTTGAGCTGGTAGCAGAGAATGGTCTCCCAGTACATGCCCTCATAAAGGGGTATTTATCAAAACTGGAGCAGCCTGAATCTGGAACAGTTGTGCATGGTAACCAACCATCTTCAACCTTTCATATAAAGCTTAACTGAACAAGCTGAAGATAGAAGTTGATTGGTTTCCATGCACAGCAACTCCAAAGTCTGTCTGCTACAGTTTTACTAAATTTCCCCCATAATGCTTAGGGTGGAGCCAGGGATATACAGTCACCCAGATCGGATCTCACTTGACAACACTGCAGGATCTTTATTTTTAGAGCATTGTATCTCGGATTTGGCTATGTGCCCTCTCTTTGTGGGCATTTTTTATTTATTTGAATAAAGCGCTTTCTTTATACATAAACCATAATGAGATTATTTTATGCTTTACTTCCTTGAGCTGATGTATCCTGAAACAAATGAAGTAGACCTGGATCTCTGATGTGGTTAGCTAACTCCCTCTTGTGGGCAAAACTCTGTATGACCTTGTCTAATACATAAGGTCCATCTAAAAAGGTGAGATTGTTTACTAGGGGTAAAGCCACATAAAGCACTGAAGGTGGTTTTTGTATCTATACAGTTTGCACAGTTTGATGGATGCTAGATGTTGGAAGAAACATTTGCACATTCACAAGCAGTATGTACATTAACTTTATTTATGTACAGTAGGTAGATTTGTTTTATATTGGAGGCACATAAATGGCTCATTTATTTATAACAAATTTGCACAAAGTGTTGGAATTATGGCATTGTGATCCACGTTTATTGCTTGCACAAGGGTTGGAAAAATTATTTTGTTTAGTACATGTGTCACAATTTTTATTAAATCACTAGCAAGTTATTAGGAGGGTATAACGCTCCTCTAAATAAAGATATTCGGTAGCTAGTACTTTTGGAGCACATAAGTTTATATCTAATGTTGGCTTTAAGTTTGATTTAATGCAAGAATTGTACTTGTTATACTTTCAAGTACAAATCAAAAACTCCAAACAGATTTAACCACTTCAGCCCCGGAAGATTTTACCCCCTTCCTGACCAGAGAACTTTTTACAATTTGGCACTGCATCACTTTAACTGACAATTGCGCAGTTGTGCGACGCTGTATCCGAACAAAATTTGTGTCCTTTTTTTCCCACAAATAGAGCTTTCTTTTGGTGGTATTTGATCACCTCTGCAGGTTTTTATTTTTTGCGCTATAAACATAAAAATAGCGACAATTTCGATTTTTTTTTTATATTTTTTACTTTTTGCTATAATAAATATCCTCCAATTAAAAAAACAAAAACAAATATCTTCATCAGTTTAGGCCAATATATATTCTACCTATTTTTGGTAAAAAAAATTGCAATAAGCGTACATTGATTGGTTTGCGCAAAAGTTATAGCGTCTGCGAACTATGGGAAAGATTTATGGCATTTTTTTTTACTAGTAGATGCAGTGATCTGTGATTTTTAGCGGTACTGCGATATTGCGACAGACAGATCGAAGACTTTTTGACACTTTTTGGGACCATTGGCATTTATACAGCGATCAGTGCTATAAAAATGCACTGATTACTGTGTAAAAGTCACTGGCAGGGAGGGGGTTAATACTAGGGGCGATCAAGGGGTTAATTGTGTGTTCCCTCAGTGTGTTCTAACTATATGGGGAAAGGATTGACTAGAGGAGGGGTCATATTGTTTTTCCTACTTAGTAGGAACAAATAATATGGCTCCTCTCCTCTGACAGCACGGGGATTTGTATGTTTACACACACAAATCCCTGTGCTGGCGCTCGTGCATGTGATCACGCGTGCGCCCTCTGGTGGCGAAAAAGGGTAGGACGTACCGTATGGGATTTCGCCCGGAAGAGCCATTGTGCTGCAGTATATCTGCATGACATGGTTGGGAACCGGTTAAGATACACAATTTAAGTAGCTCTATTTCATTATTGCAAAGTTAAATGTACTGTTCAAAGCAAGCAGCGTAAGCATCTGATGGTGACCTGGTATCATCCTTTTGCAGTCTCTGTACAGCAGAGGGCGGATTGGCCCTGGACTTTTTGGTGGAAAACCTGGCAACCAATAACGGTTTGGACCTGCCTTTAAATATTTATCTTCTTAGGCTCCAGTCAGCAGATGGATCTTCAATCAAGTTGAGTTGTACCACCATCCCTACCTTTATCGTGGCTATCCTTAGTTCAGGGGGTTGGCGTGAACATTTGTGGGTAGACACTGTGGTTAATTACTTTTATGGACTGGTTACATTTAACTCGATTCATTGTAATGGAGCTTTTGGTGATTGGTATTTATCTTAAAATTTTGCAGTTATTAACGTTTTTATAAAGTTATATTTTATTGAATTTATTTGTTTTTAACACCAATAAGAGGCTGTGTCCTAACATTTTCCAATATTTTTTATCTTTTTTGGGGTTTGGGTGCTTTATGAGGGTTTGCAGTCTTTTGACCAAACGCTTTTGATTTACTAAAACTGGAGAGTGCAAAATCTATTGCAGCTCTGCATTGATCAGCTTCCAGTTTCTTTTTGTCAAAACTTAATTCAACAAGCTGAAGTTAGAAGCTGATTGGCTATCATGCACAGCTGCGCCAGATTAGGCACTCTCCAGTTTTAGTAAAGTAAGCCCTTTGTGCTAAAGGGTGTCCCTCATTTCCATCTCAGAATGTTGGAAAGTATACTAAATGGGGGAGTATAGCTGGCGTTGCCAAAAGAAAAAAAAAAAAGCCTGGCAAGATGGGTTAGACTAGAGCAGTGGTTCTCAACTCCTGTCCTCAGGACCCACTAACAGGCCAGATTTTAAGTATTACCTTGGGGAGATGCAGACTAAAATCCTGCAATCCCTGAGCAGCAAATTATATCACCTGTGATGCATTTCAGTTATCTTGCAAACCTGGCCTGTTAGTGGGTCCTGAGGACTGGAGTTGAGAACCACTGGACTAGAGGAAGGTGGGAGGGAGGAGTGGTAGAAAGCAAGTTTGTGACCAGAGTGGGGCTTTAAAGTGGAAGTAAACCCTCCTATCGTTTTCAGTCAAGGAAGCTGCCATCTTTGCCTCTGTTTAGTCTACAACTGCCATGATGTTGCACATGTGATCAGTTATGACACCAGCCATTGGATGGTTTGACAGTTTGGTTGAGAGCACAACCAATGGGAGTGTTACATTTCCGGCATGTGCCGGAAATGAAACTGTTTTATGGATGGGTTTACTTCCACTTTAATACAGGATAGTTCTAAAATTATGGGTTGATTACCTGAGTGTCCAGTTGCTATCACATGGGAGCACTGAGACGCATGTACAGCCCTATGTGTTTCACCTTTCTCAGCACGTCTAAAAATCTTGGACTGATTGGTAAAAGATAAGTCCAGTTGAGCAGCATGGTTAGGTACCTTGGGGTCGCTAAAGTAGAGTAAAGCTATTATTTTGTCCAAAATGTTCACTAAAATATTCTAATTCCAGTTGTATGAGTGACCTCAGTAGTGGACATACAGTAGTTCTTGCTTTTCTACCTTGTAAAGCGTTTACTCAGCTCAGTGATGACGCAGAAACAGCATGTATGGAATTCACATGTAGAATAATGTGGACAGTATAGCACAGAGATCCTCAAACTACGGCCCTCCAGCTGTTGCGGAACTACAAATCCCATGAGGCATTGCAAAACTCTGACATTCACAGACATGACTAGGCATGATGGGAATTGTAGTTCCTGAACACCTGGAGGGCCGTAGTTTGAAGACCCCTGGTATAGCACATAGTACTCATTAGTATATTTATTTAATTTGTTGTTTTTTTTTATTAATATTTATATGTAACACTGGGTTTTATGGCAGTGTTTTTAGAGAGACTGTCTGCATTTTCCTGAGATTCTAGCAAAATGTCATTTTTTTCATTTTTTTACCGCCAGGGAAGAGGCCAGGTTGTGAAGAGCAGTGCTTCAAAGCGATTTTCTGCTGAACTGAAGCCACATATTGTGCTAGACAATGCAAACGTAAATCTCCGGTGGTTTAGAGATCTCGGAATCAATAAGCAAGGAAATGAATGGCATTTAGTATGAAATAAAATGCCTGGGCTAGGGAGGATAAGGAGCACATTTTAGAGAGGATGTGTAATGCATTTAAAACAAGTGGAAAGGAATGTGAAAAAGATAACTAATAAAATAAACATATATTACCTGAACAATGCAAACAGGATAATAGCACAGGAAAAAAGAGATAACAGTGTAGCGCACAGACCCCTCTCTTTACCTGCCTTGTTCGGCTCCTCGCAGGAAGAGAGGGGCACACAGCACCACAAGCCCGTACCCTCCTGTGTGAAGAGGTTGAGCGGTGTTGTTGATGGGTCCTCCACAGTCAGACAGCCAGAGAATGTTTCTCACCTCTATAATAAATAAAGACAAGTCCTTGTATCCCCACAGTAACTTGAATGTCCATACCAGCTGAAACTCCAACGTAGAGTTTATTCTCTTGTAAAACACAGTCTCTGACAGAAAAGGTTGGAGGGAGGACAGGACAGCTTAAAGCGGAGCTCCACCCTAAAGTGGAACTTCCGCTCATCAGAACCCTCCGGTGTCACAATTGACACCTTTCAGGGGGGAGGGGGGTGAAGATACCTGTCTAAGAAGGCGGCTGGTGAAGTTTTAGGATGGGGGGGCACAAGACCCCGCCCCTCCTCGTTTGGCCCCTCCCACTTCTCATAAGCCACACCCCTTATAGAATCCACCCACTCCGTCCCCTGTATTCCACTTGCTTCCACTCATAGTGTCAGGAGTATACAGCCCCAGCATCACAGGACAGAGTATACAGCCCCAGCATCACAGATCATGGTATATAGCGGAGCTTTACAGATCGGCGCAAACAAACAAAAAAAATTACACTGTTAGTAAATCGCATATATCTGAATTCTGCAACCTGTAAAAAATTTGCACATATCTGCAACCTGTAAATAGCACATATCTGCATTCTGCACCCTGTAAATTGCACATATCTGCATTCTGCACCCTGTAAATCGTATATATCTGCAACCTGTATATAGCACATATCTGCATTCTGCACCCTGTAAATTGCACATATCTGCATTCTGCACCCTGTAAATTGCACATATCTGCATTCTGCACCCTGTAAATTGCACATATCTGCATTCTGCACCCTGTAAATTGCACATATCTGCATTCTGCACCCTGTAAATCGTATATATCTGCAACCTGTATATAGCACATATCTGCATTCTGCACCCTGTAAATCATATATATATGCAACCTGTATATAGCACATATCTGCATTCTGCACCCTGTAAATCGTATATATCTGCAACCTGTATATAGCACATATCTGTATTCTGCAACCTGTATATAGCACATATCTGCATTCTGCACCCTGTAAATTGTATATATCTGCAACCTGTATATAGCACATATCTGCATTCTGCACCCTGTAAATCATATATATCTGCAACCTGTATATAGCACATATCTGCATTCTGCACCCTGTAAATCGTATATATCTGCAACCTGTATATAGCACATATCTGCATTCTGCACCCTGTAAATCGTATATATCTGCAACCTGTATATAGCACATATCTGCATTCTGCACCCTGTAAATCGTATATATCTGCAACCTGTATATAGCACATATCTGCATTCTGCACCCTGTAAATCGTATATATCTGCAACCTGTATATAGCACATATCTGCATTCTGCAACCTGTATATAGCACATATCTGCATTCTGCACCCTGTAAATCGTATATATCTGCAACCTGTTGTGAGGGGGTTAGCTCGGCAGCGGGTGTGTGTGACCCCCGGGATGGGCTCCCCACCCAAAACAGGCCCAGCAAACGGAGGTTGTGGTTTTCAAAATCAAAAAGGTGCGGTTTATTTTCTATTTACAGTGACAAAACACAGCAAAGCAAAAGAAACATAACCAAAATAAATCCTGGTCAAGTTGACCTCTGACTAAACATACAGGATTCCTAACTAACAACTGGGATCAGCCTAGTGCTGTCCTAGTCCCTAAGTCCCTGGTTTTAAATGTCCAAGCAAATAGCCACACAGGCTTTTTCTCACCGCACAGGGGTTCACTCTCCCTAGACAGTCCACACAGGTCTGGTTCCAGGCATGAGCTAACATCTAATGAAGCTGGGAGTTCTTATAGAGGCCTAAATGAGCTGACAAGCTTCAGCTGGCCTCATCAACTCCCTGTCTGCACGACGCCCAGCCCTCTCCCTAGAGGTATGAGTCATCAATGAGCCCACTAGTCTCAGCTGGGCTTCATTAACTCTCTACCTAGTTGTATAAGTCGGCGTAAAGCCTGAATCTGGGCGAAATATATCTACCCCCCTGGATGCAACCAGGTGACTTTACCTTCCTGCTGTCACATACCCCCCCCTCTTGTTTTAACCTCGGGGTTGGAACACCAGCAATCAGGCACTCATGTACTCGAGACAAAGCATCCACATTCCCCATTTGAACGCCAGGGCGATGCTTTACTGTGAAGTTGAATTCCTGGAGGGCCAGGAACCACCTATTCACTCTTCTATTTGTTTCCTTGTTTTGAGCCATCCACTTTAACGGAGCGTGATCCGTAACCATGTCAAAGTGCCTACCTAGCAGGTAGTACCGAAGGGAATCTAGAGCCCACTTCACCGCTAAACACTCCTTTTCAACGGTGGCGTAATTTACCTCATGGGACTTCAACTTCCTGCTGAGGTAAATGACTGGGTGCTCTTCCCCGTTCCAGACCTGGGACAATACTGCTCCTAACCCCACATCTGACGCATCACTTTGTACGACAAAGTCTTTAGAGAAGTCGGGTGAGTACAACACTGGCTGGCTACATAAGGCTTGTTTCAAGAATTGGAATGCTGCCTCAGCCTCGGGGGTCCATTTAATCATGACCGACCCTTTCCCCTTCGTCAGGTTGGTTAGGGGCACAGCCTTAGAAGCAAAGTGGGGAATGAATCGCCGATAATACCCCGCGATTCCCAGAAAGGCTCGTACCTGCTTCTTGCTGTTGGGACGTGGCCAACTCTGGATGGCCTCGACTTTGTTGAGTTGGGGTTTTATTACTCCCCTCCCAATGGTGTACCCAAGATATTTGGCCTCCTCCTGCCCAATGGTACACTTCTTGGGGTTAGCCGTAAACCCCGCTTCCCGAACAGAGTCCAGGACTGCTTGCACTTTTGGCAGATGGGAGGCCCAATCTGTGCTATGGACAATTACGTCATCCAGGTAAGCCGCAGCATACTTCCGATGGGGCCTCAGCATCTGGTCCATTTTCCGCTGGAATGTGGCCGGCGCATTCTGTAACCCGAACGGCATTCTGTTATATTGGAACGCCCCGTCTGGGGTTACAAATGCGGTTTTCTCTTTGGCCGACTTGGCCAGGGGGATTTGCCAATACCCTTTTGTGAGGTCAAGAGTCGTCATGTATCGGGCTGTTCCCAGCCGGTCGATCAACTCATCTATACGTGGCATGGGGTAGGTGTCAAATTTTGTAACTTTGTTCAACTGACGAAAATCGTTACAAAATCGCCAGCTCCCATCCGGTTTAGGCACCAACACGATGGGACTAGACCAATCACTTTGGGACTCCTCTATCACCCCTAAGTTCAGCATTTTCTGTACTTCCTCCCGTATTGCCTCCCGTCGAGCCTCTGGGATCCGATAGGGTTTTAACTTCACCCTTTCACCGGGCGGGGTAATGATGTCATGCTCTACCCCAGATGTTTGTCCCGGCAGCTCAGAGAATACCTCCTTGTTGCGAAGCACAAACTCCTTAACCTCCTGTTGTTGGGGTTGTGACAAGGTGGCTGCTATTCCAACCTCAGGAATCACGCAACCAGTTTGAGCTGGTGACCAAGTGTCTGCGACTAGGGACTCTCTATCCCTCCAGGCTTTCAACAGATTAACGTGATAGATCTGTTCGGGCTTTCGCCTTCCTGGTTGTCTGACCTTGTAATTCACTTCGCTCACTTTTTCCATTATCTCGTAGGGGCCTTGCCATTTGGCAAGGAATTTACTTTCAACCGTAGGGATAAGTACCAATATCCTATCCCCCGGGGAAAAGGTACGGGTCTTGGCTCCACGGTTGTACACTCTCTGCTGTGCCAACTGCGCTTGGGCCAAATGTTCCTTCACGATGGGCATTACCTGTGCAATTCGATCTTGCATCAGGGCGACATGCTCAATCGCACTCCTGTGGGGAGAACTCTCACTTTCCCAAGTTTCCTTGGCAATATCCAACAGCCCTCTTGGGTGTCTCCCATACAGTAACTCAAAGGGGGAGAATCCCGTAGAGGATTGGGGCACCTCCCTAATAGCAAACATCAAATAAGGAAGTAAACAGTCCCAATCCTTTCCATCTCTATCCACCACTTTCTTCAACATTTGTTTTAGGGTTTTGTTGAATCTTTCAACCAGCCCATCGGTTTGGGGGTGATACACAGACGTACGCAATTGCGTCACTTTGAACAACTTACACAGCTCTTTCATAACCCGGGACATAAAGGGTGTACCTTGGTCCGTAAGCAGTTCTTTACAAATACCCACCCGGCTAAAAACAAGAGATAGCTCTTTGGCTATGGTTTTGGCCGAGGTATTTCGGAGAGGGATCGCTTCTGGATAACGGGTGGCATAGTCCATTATAACTAATATGTACTGGTGCCCCCTAGCGGACTTGATTATAGGACCTACCAAATCCATGGCGATCCTCTCAAACGGGACCTCAATGATGGGTAGAGGGACCAGCGGGCTACGGAAATGTGGCATCGGGGCCAACCTCTGACACACAGGGCAGGAGGAACAATAATTTTCTACGTCCTTCATCACCCCCGGCCAATAGAATCTCTGTAATACCCGCTCTCGGGTTTTCTCTGTCCCCAGATGACCTCCAAGAATGTGCCCATGGGCCAACTCCAACACCAACTTCCTGTAAGGTTTGGGCACCACAAGCTGCTCAACAGTTTCTTCTGCCCTTTTTGCCACCCGATACAGTAGGTCCTTCTCTACGCTGAAGTATGGGTAAGTGCAGGTATTATCTGGGTTCACTAACTCGCCATCTATTTTCACTACGTTTTCCCGTGCCTTTATTAGGGCGGGGTCTTTCAACTGTTCTGTGGCAAAGTTTTCCCTGTGAACCTCAAGATCAGAAAACTCCACAGACGGTAGGTTTTCGTCTGAGGAGGTGGGCTCCTCTCCAGTTTCTTGAGTCTCCCCTGCCAATACTGATAAGGGAAATTCCGGAGAGTCCTCACCACTCTCAGGGGAGTTCTGGCTATCACATTCCTGGTACATAGGGGCACCAGTGAGGGGCTCAGGATCATCCCACAGTTCCCAGAACTTCGGAAAATCCCTTCCCACAATGGCGTCATACGGTAACTGAGATACTAAGCCCACTGGATGAGAGAGGGTACCTTTGGGGGTCTCGAAACACACTGTAGTCACTGGATACTCTCGGGTGTCCCCATGCACACAAATAACAGCTACCTTGCTATTCCCAGAGACCTCTGTTTTAACTAACTCAGCCTTTATCAGGGTCACAAGGCTACCTGAATCCAGCAATACCACAACATTTCTACCATTAACACACATTTTGCATAAATGTTTCTCAGTTCCTCGAATGGCAGTGCATGCGACTGTCGCACACAGCGACTGACGTCTGCCCGTCAGAAAGTCACACTGCATGGGTTCCTCCACAACCGGGCAATTGGCTGCAATATGTCCCGCTTGCCGGCAGCGGTAGCAAACGATCCTTCTTGCCGCCTCTTGAGCCGCTGATTTCCCAGGCTGTTCTCGCCAAACTTGGGGTAGAGCTCCCACCCTCTCACTCTCTCCACCCTCACCCCTTGGAATCCTCTTATCCGCCCCTGGGGATGGTCTGGTCTTAGGGTGGAAAGTCCGAGTGTCTCTGGAAGAGGCCGTCAGGTTCTCTGTAGCCAAGTATTTCTCCACACGATCCACAAGACCATCGGCCGTCTCTGGGTCTCCATGGCTTACCCACTTTTGGATGGCAGTAGGAAGAGCTCTCAAAAACCGATCCATTACAACACGTTCCACAATCTTTGGTGTGGACAAAGTCTCTGGCTGTAGCCACTTTCTGCTCAGGTGAATGAGATCATACATTTGAGACCTGGGGGGTTTTCCAAGCTGGAAAGTCCAGTTATGCACACGCTGAGCCCGGACAGCCTGGGTGACACCCAGCCTTGCCAATATTTCAGCTTTTAGCATCACATAGTCTTTTGCTTGGTTAGGCTCTAGGTCATAGTAAGCTTTCTGCGATTCACCAGTTAACAGAGGAGCCACCAGTCCAGCCCACTGCTCCTCAGGCCACTTTTCTCTTTCAGCGGTCCTTTCAAATGTGGTCAAAAATACCTCTGGATCATCCTCTCCAGTCATTTTTGTCAATAAACGACTCACCCCAAAGGACGCGGTATTAGTGGGACGGCTTTCCTCACCGGTCTGCGGACGTTGCTGCATTGCTGCTTCCATCTGTTGTTGTAGTCTCTGCTCTTGCTTCTGCAACAGGTCTATGAAGCGGGCCTCCGATTGCTGCTGGGCTCGTTGCTGAGCCTCCAGACTCTGTTGCAAAGTTGCGTTTGTCTGCTGCTGGGCTGCAAGGCTCCTTTGCAAACCTGCATTTGTCTGCTGTTGATTGGCATTTGCTAGAGCCAGCTGTTTCAGTATCTCCTCCATGCTGGCTTAAAAAAAACTGCCACTGGTTCTCCACCAACTGTGAGGGGGTTAGCTCGGCAGCGGGTGTGTGTGACCCCCGGGATGGGCTCCCCACCCAAAACAGGCCCAGCAAACAGAGGTTGTGGTTTTCAAAATCAAAAAGGTGCGGTTTATTTTCTATTTACAGTGACAAAACACAGCAAAGCAAAAGAAACATAACCAAAATAAATCCTGGTCAAGTTGACCTCTGACTAAACATACAGGATTCCTAACTAACAACTGGGATCAGCCTAGTGCTGTCCTAGTCCCTAAGTCCCTGGTTTTAAATGTCCAAGCAAATAGCCACACAGGCTTTTTCTCACCGCACAGGGGTTCACTCTCCCTAGACAGTCCACACAGGTCTGGTTCCAGGCATGAGCTAACATCTAATGAAGCTGGGAGTTCTTATAGAGGCCTAAATGAGCTGACAAGCTTCAGCTGGCCTCATCAACTCCCTGTCTGCACGACGCCCAGCCCTCTCCCTAGAGGTATGAGTCATCAATGAGCCCACTAGTCTCAGCTGGGCTTCATTAACTCTCTACCTAGTTGTATAAGTCGGCGTAAAGCCTGAATCTGGGCGAAATATATCTACCCCCCTGGATGCAACCAGGTGACTTTACCTTCCTGCTGTCACACTGTATATAGCACATATCTGCATTCTGCAACCTGTATATAGCACATATCTGCATTCTGCACCCTGTAAATCATATATATCTGCAACCTGTATATAGCACATATCTGCATTCTGCACCCTGTAAATCGTATATATCTGCAACCTGTATATAGCACATATCTGCATTCTGCACCCTGTATATAGCACATATCTGCATTCTGCAACCTGTAAATCGTATATATCTGCAACCTGTATATAGCACATATCTGCATTCTGCAACCTGTATATAGCACATATCTGCATTCTGCACCCTGTAAATCGTATATATCTGCAACCTGTATATAGCACATATCTGTATTCTGCAACCTGTAAATCGTATATATCTGCAACCTGTATATAGCACATATATGCATTCTGCACCCTG
Source organism: Rana muscosa (assembly GCA_029206835.1). Taxonomy (NCBI): domain Eukaryota; kingdom Metazoa; phylum Chordata; class Amphibia; order Anura; family Ranidae; genus Rana; species Rana muscosa. The sequence goes on from CM055128.1 coordinate 125,032,640, forward strand.
TAAATCGCACAAATCTGCAACCTGTATATAGCACATATCTGCAACCTGTATATAGCACATATCTGCATTCCGCACCCTGTAAATAGCACATATCTGCATTCTGATACCTGTAAATCACATGTATCTGCATTCTGCACCCTGTAAATAGGACATATCTGCATTCTGATACCTGTAAATAGCACATATCTGCACCCTGTAAATCGCACATATCTGCAACCTGTAAATCGCACAAATCTGCATTCTGCAACCTGTAAATCGCATGTATCTGCATTCTGCAACCCCCCCCTCAATCAAGTCAGCTACAGTGCTACACTATACATATGGCAGGGGGGTGGTGGACACAGCAATCACCCCCCCCCCCTCAGACCAGCACAGGGTGTGGCAGGGCAGACAGACACACTCCTCCAGGCGACAGCCTCTTCTTCTTACAACACTACTACAAGTCCCAGCATTGGGAAAAAAAGTCATGACCACTCATCATCCTTCGAGTTTTAAGTTATAATCTGCTAGGTCCCCGGATGATTTAGTTCCCTATGTATGTGTGGGACTACAATCCCAGCATCATAGAACTCTGGTGCATGCAATCCCCCATTATGGAACTACAAGTCCCAGCATCGCACGGGCACCCATCCTCCTTGGAGCCCTATACTATAACCTGCCGGGACTTGTAGTTCTCCACCTTCTCCTGGAGAGATCAGGTTAACCTATTGCACGCCAGCCTGCTGAGATTTGTAGTTCTCCAGTCTCTCCCTCCTAAGACTCTCGTTCATGCAATTCTTTTAGGCAAGGGACTACAAGTCCCAGCATCGCATGGGCACTCGGCCACTTTGGAGCTCTATGCTATAACCTGCTGGGACTTGTAGTTCTTCATCCTCTGCTAGGTTCTGCAGGTTCATGCTACAGCCTATGTACTACAAGTCCCAGCATCACATGTGTACCCATCTATGTTGGAGCTCTATACTATTTCTTGCTGGGACTTGTAGTTCTCCACCCTCTCCTGGGGAGATCAGGATCATGCATTGCACACCAGCCTGCTGGGATTTGTAGTTCTCCAGCCTCTCCCTCCTAAGACTCTGGTTCATGCAATTCTCTTAGGTAAAGGACTACAAGTCCCAGCATCGCATGACCACTTATCTACTTGGAGCCCTATGCTATAACCTGCTGGGACTTGTAGTTCTTCATCTTCTGCTAGGACTCATACTGGTTCATGCAATCTCCCATGTATGGGACTACAAGTCCCTTCAGTGCTAGGAAAACACCTGGACACCCACCCACCTTGGAGCCATATACAATAACCTGCTGGGACTTGTGAAAGGGTAAAGAGTGTAGTTGTGGCGCTGTTCTGGCGTATGGACCAACTTATGCCAATATTAGTGTGTGATCTTTAAGTTATGCCTCTAGGATAATAAAAGAAAAACTGAAAAAACAAAAAACAAAAAAACAAAATTTGGCTCAGCCGGGTGTTTGCTGCTCCCTGGTTTTTTTTTGAGAGTGCTATTGAGAGTGCTATTGAGGTTGAATCCTGGTTGGGATGTGTACAAGGGAATTTTTAAAATTAAAATTAAAAATAATAATAAGATTAGTGAATATCCAAACTTAGGTTGGTGTCTCGGCCGGGTGTTTACTGAACCAAATACAGAAGTTGCCGATGTGATATATTAGTGCTAGATGTTGAGAGGTCTGTGCCTCTGTGATATGTAAAAAGGTTATAAAGAGGTGTAACCAAATGTTGGCTCAGCCGGGTGTTTGCTACATCCCGATTGGTGAAAGCCAAATTTTTTTTTTCTGTTTTTCTTTTATTATCCTAGAAGCATAACTTAAAAATCACACACTAATATTGGCATAAGTTAATCCATACGCCAGAACAGCACCACAACTACACTCTTTACCCTTTCACATTTCTTGCTCCATCTACATAGGTGGCAGCAATAAGTAGAGGCAGCAGTTCTGCCTACTGTGCAACTTTTGAATTCCTTTGCGCGGAGTCACCCCCTCTTTTTTCTGTACTCTGCTGGGACTTGTAGTCCTCTATCTTCTCCTGGGGCTCAGGTGCATGCAATCCACCATCCAGTGACCAGGTGTTTTTCTCTCACTGCTGGGACTTGTAGTCCCATAGATGGTGGATTGCATGCACCTGAGCCCCAGGAGAAGATGGAGAACTACAAGTCCCAGCAGGCTATAAAATAAGGCTATGAGGTGGATGGGTGTCCACTGGACACCCGTCCACCTCGGAGCCTTATATTATAACCTGCTGGGACTTGTAGTTCTCCATCCTTTCCTGGGGAGATCAGGTTAATGCACTGCTGAGAGTTGGGCCGAAAAGCATGTGTTATAGTTATACAGGTCACTCACTGGTCAGGAACATGCACCCCTTGCCTTGCACAAATACATATAAATCAGGAGGACTATGTCCAGAAAACTGCACAGCACAGACATGAAGGGAGACACGGAGGGGGACGGCGGCGCGGAGGGAGACCGCAGCATGGAGGGGAACATGAAGGGAGACACGGAGGGGGGCGGCGGCACGGAGGGAGACCACAGCATGGAGGGGGACATGAAGGGAGACACGGAGGGGGGCGGCGGCACGGAGGGAGACCGCAGCATGGAGGGGGACATGAAGGGAGACACGGAGGGGGACGGCGGCACAGAGGGAGACCGCAGCATGGAGGGGGACATGAAGGGAGACACGGAGGGGGACGGCGGCACAGAGGGAGACCGCAGCATGGAGGGGGACATGAAGGGAGACACGGAGGGGGACGGCGGCACGGAGGGAGACCGCAGCATGGAGGGGGACATGAAGGGAGACACGGAGGGGGACGGCGGCATGGAGGGAGACCGCAGCATGGAGGGGGACATGAAGGGAGACACGGAGGGGGACGGCGGCACAGAGGGAGACCACAGCATGGAGGGGGACATGAAGGGAGACACGGAGGGAGACCGCAGCATGGAGGGGGACATGAAGGGAGACACGGAGGGGGACGGCGGCACAGAGGGAGACTGCAGCATGGAGGGGGACATGAAGGGAGACACGGAGGGGGACGGCGGCACGGAGGGAGACCGCAGCATGGAGGGGGACATGAAGGGAGACACGGAGGGGGACGGCGGCACAGAGGGAGACCGCAGCATGGAGGGGGACATGAAGGGAGACACGGAGGGGGACGGCGGCACGGAGGGAGACCGCAGCATGGAGGGGGACATGAAGGGAGACACGGAGGGGGACGGCGGCATGGAGGGAGACCGCAGCATGGAGGGGGACATGAAGGGAGACACGGAGGGGGACGGCGGCACAGAGGGAGACCGCAGCATGGAGGGGGACGGCGGCACGGAGGGAGACCGCAGCATGGAGGGGGACATGAAGGGAGACACGGAGGGGGACGGCGGCATGGAGGGAGACCGCAGCATGGAGGGGGACATGAAGGGAGACAGCAGAAAAAATGGAGGGGGCTGGAGGAGGATACGGGGACAATCAGCGGTGATCGTGTGTGGGGGAGTAACAAGCACTGATCACCGCTGATTTTAAAGCAACTGAAAGCCGCGGGGGGGGGGGGGGGGGGGGGGAGAGAAGGGAGAAACAGCGGTCAAACTTTTACATCTATGCAGCGGTGATTGGTGCTTGTAACTCCCCCACACACGATCACCGCTAACTGTACAAAAGTATCGGGTGAAGCATCGGGAGCATTTGCCCGAGTACAAGTACTCAGGCAAATGCTCGGTATCGGTCCCGATACCAATACTAGTATCGGTATCGGGACAACCCTAATAGATACATACATACATACATACATAAAATACATACATAGAATACATAGATAGATAGATAGATAGATAGATAGATAGAATAAACACCCTATGTAACTGTACATTTGAACTTCCTAATAAAATTTTGTAAACAAAGAATACATACATAGAGAGATAGATAGAGAGATAGATAGAATACATACATAGATAGATAGAGAGATAGAATACATACAACATAGATATGGGATAGATAGATAGAAAGATAAAGAGAGAGAGAGAGAGATACAGACAGATTGATATTAGAGACCTGTAAAGCAGGGCTGTAGGACACAAGTACTCAGAGCCCCTCACACATACAGGAGATGTGTAGCCTCCAGCAGATTGTCGGGTGAAGCACGGCTCCCTCCCCGTCCACTCTCAGTTCGAATGTCTGTCTGAGAATACATACAGCACAACTTAGGTGCTGCTGCTGTACAGGTATATGGATGGGGTCAGGACACTGGACACAGACAATATAAATGACACAAATAAAGAATTAGAAGAAGAATTGTACTTACCTCCGAGTCTTGGAGCCACAGAGCGAAACCGAAAGTGACACAGCCGCCCAGGGAAATCACTGCCTATTTCCTCCTCTCCACCCAATGAGAGTGGCTGGAGAGGAGCAGGACCCATCGGGATTGGCTAGTGGCGCCCTGTAAAGCGCCACAGAGCTAAAAAAAAACTTGCAAATGAAGCGTCTTGCCTGCATTGCATTGGCATGACGCTTCATGATGCTTTAATACTGCACTGTGCCCGGCGCCCGCCCCCCGCCCCGAACATAACACTAAAGGACCTTTTTTTTTCTTAAAGGGACAAAAATATATATATATATTTTTTTGGTGGCTTTGGGGGAGGGGGGGGCGGCGCCCATGCGCCCCCTATGGACGGGCCGCCACTGCAGGTATTTTCACCAACTTCCGGGAGTCCTCTCTACGGGAAATCTGCGGGAAGTACGTCACTTCCCGCAGAATACCCGTTGTGTTCTGGGAGACACTCGGCTCCCAGAACACACGGGGACCAGTCAGAACGGCGCAACGCGACTCGCGCATGCGCGTAGGGAACCGGGCAATGAAGCCACAAGGCTTCACTTCCTGGTTTCCTCACCGAGGATGGCGGTGGGGGCAGCAGAGTGACGAGCGATTCCTCGTCCTCTGCTGCGGACGTCGCTGGACTCCAGGACAGGTAAGTGTCCTAATATTAAAAGTCAGCAGCTGCAGTATTTGTAGCTGCTGGCTTTTAATATTTTTTTTTCGGCAGAGCTCCGCTTTAAGGTGTGGAAGAGGTCCAGGCACAAACGTAACCCAATTCACTGCTCCGATTCTCAAGCAGACTCAGTCCATTCGGATAGTCTCCCTAGCTTGGGACTAGCAGCCGATATGGTACTCAAACTTTACACTTGGTCTCTGCCACAGACCTGATGAACTTGGTCTCTGCCACAGACCTGATGAACTTGGTCCCTGCCACAGACCTGGTGAACCTGGTCTCTGCCACAGACCTGGTGAACTTGGTCTCTGCCACAGACCTGGTGAACTTGGCCTCTATTAGGAGAAGACATCCCTCCAGAGAGTTACCGGGACCCTTCCTTCACCGTGACTTCTGCACCAGTCCCTCGGAACGATTCCTCCCCCGGCCTTCTCATCTAGGATACGGGTCCCCTCGCAAGGCGGCACCCTAAAACCTCCTCGATCCTTGGTGGGCTCCAGCCAAAGATGCTGGGCCCAGGCCTTTGTTGCAGCCCCAGGACTATAAGGTGCCTGGGACTGATCCACCGACCTCCGACCCTGGGCCAAAGGTGCCCAGGATGGACAGGAACACACACCCTGGGGTAGGACTCCCGACAACGAACCCTGAACAGGCAGCGTCTGCCCCTTTTATATCCTCTCCCAGCATGCACAGCAGGCCTGCCACACCCACCGTACGCCCGCTGAGAGGGGACACACAAGGGACAGCACTGGATTAGCGGTTCGACCCTGGCCTACTATGGCAGCGCCACCTGCAGGCCACAGGGAACTATACACCAATACTCTCCCTACAGACAAAAATGGTTGCAAGAACTCTAACAATTAGGGTGTTTGGGTATAACTACCATCCAACACTTCCCCTAAATTTAGCACCCCGCTACAACAGAAAGAGATATTAATTTTGTTTTCTTATTTACTAATATACCTGTGCATTTTATGTACGCTTTACGTGCATTCTAAAAAATAATGCTTACTGTATCTTTAATAAAATTTCATCAAAAAGCACATTATGTAGGGTTCAATGGTAATGCACCTAAAAACACATGTAAAATGCTCCTAAACCGCACCGCACAAATTTTAACTGGGCCTTAAAGCTACCGCAACATGTATTCTACAATCACAGCAACCAAATATTGAAAACTCAGATGCTAGAAACTATTTTGTCCTTCACTATTAACAAAAATGCTTAAAGTGGAATTTCACTTAAAAGTGAGTTTCACTCCTCATCCTACTGTAACGATATTGGCGTTTTCTTTCTAGGAGCAGGTACCGTTTCCTGACAATACCCGCTCCCACTGTTGCAATTTCTCACCTAGGTGAGAAATACAGAAGCTTGGGCTGCCCCCCCCCCCCCATGTCCCTCAACCTCCTGGGACACAATACACATCCCAGAAGGCCGTAGGAAGAGTGTAAAGGCTTGTATACACTATAAGAAAATTGGGCGAACATTTTCATCCGAAGAATGTTCTTACGTTTTTTCTATAGTGTGTACACAACTTTTGACAGCCGATTCCGAATTTTTGTATGCAAATTCCCAAAGGGACAAACTCCAAAAATGTTCTCGTACGGGAACAGAACGAACGATTTCTGTTTAATGTGTACCGTTTTTGTACGATTTTTCGTACAAGAAAAATCAGAAAAGAAAAACTGCACATGATCAGAAACAATAAACCAAAAAAAAAGCCTTTGTCGTACGAGAATTTTCGTGAGAATATTCATACGAATTTTCGCTCATCTGTTCTGACTTTGTGAAACATCGAGAAACATCGGACGAACGTTCACCCGATTTTCTTATAGTGTGTACCCCACTTAAATGCTGTGTTGCTATCGCAATTTCTATAGTGACTTTATAATAATAATATAGAGTTTAGGTAGTAACAGGATATGTGTACAGAGCCCCTTCCCTCCCCCCTGGACGTTCTTTGCAGGAAACAGGAAATGGGTGGGAGGGGCTTGGAAAGGGTTTTTGGAGACACATGTGTTTGAACAACAGATGGTGTTTGAGAGGACAAAGAGAGACATGACTGCCTGGAGCTGGAGAGCTTTGAAGAACTTTTGAGATCGACTGAGCAAAGGACCATGGAGGACATCTTGACCCTTAAGTTGAGTAACTATTTAGTTGACTTAATGTGTACATGTTGTACATGCTTATATATTTGTAGGCATATATTTTGTAAGCTATGAATTGTGTTGTGTTGTGCATCCTACAGTTGTATGTGCAGATTTTTCCTTGTTTAGTAAAGCATTGATACACTACAGAAGTTTAAGCTTCCTTGGTTTTACCACAAGAACTTAATAGATAGACGCAAAGCATTACAAATGCGCAGTGTGATCTCGCACATGCGCAGTGGGGAATCAGCAAAACAGCAAGAAGTTATTACCAGCTCCCACAACCAAGATGGCAGCACCGGGGATTTAAAGCCTGGCAAAGAACCAGCCCAGGTGAACACAGTCAACAGCTACAGTATTTGACATCTACTTGTAGTTTCAGATCGTGCAAAGTTAATTGAGTGGAAAGTGACCACTGGGAACCAACTTCTTGGATCCGAGGATCAGTGGGGATTAACAGCCTGGAGTGGGATATTGTAACATGTCCATTCATTTCAGATCCTATTGGAACTGTACTCCTAACTGTACCTGTACTCCTAACTGTACTCTTTGCCCAGAAATGCCCAAATAAATGCATGCTGCATATGCCCCTGAGGGCCTATTTACACCGTTGGAGTGTATTAATGCAAGTACATTGTGTTAAATAGGCTGCCTAATATGCACCAGAAAGTACCAAAACATTTATGGCAGTGCAGCACAAGGCACAGTAGTGCACTGTTGCATGTTGTGCTGTAATGCATGTCTATTGGTATGGTTTACTGGAGTTCCATTTGGAATGAATGGCACTGCATAAAAAAAGTTCAAGTAATGTGTGAATGGGCCCTCCCAGTATTTATAATCGCTCAGCAGGGAAGGCATACTTGAAGCAAAAGTTATACAATGCAGATAAGAAAAACTAAAAAAAATAATTACCATTAAAAAACTATTTCACATAAGGAGCAAAGATGTGTAAAATTTTAATTATGATGCACATCCCTCAGCAAGGTGCGTTGGGGTGCCATTCAGAATGAATGAAAACCCCAGCGCACTTTGCTAATGGATGTGCAATGTAATTGCAGAAAATGTGTGAATGGGCCCTCCAAGTATTTATAATTAGGGATGAGCCGAACACCCCCCGGTTCGATTCGCACCAGAACCTGCGAACGGACCGAAAGTTCGTGCAAACTTTAGAACCCTATTAAATACAATGGACGCGAACGTTCAAAATCAAAAGTGCTAATTATAACAGCTAATATGCAAGTTATTGTCCTAAAAAGGGTTTGGGGACCCGGGTCCTGCCCCAGGGGACATGTATCAATGCAAAAAAAGTTTTAAAAACTGCAGTTTTTTCGGGAGCAGTGATTTTAATAATGCTTAAAGTGGAAAAAAAAGTTAAATATTCCTTTAACCACTTAACGACCGCTCACTGTATATATACGTCGGCAGAATGGCACAGACAGGCACAATCACGTAGAGTGTACGTGATTGCCTCCTATACAGTGAGCGGTGGCTAAGTGTCCGGGAGCGTTCCGGGATGAGGGGGCAGCCATTCGTTTCTGGCCACCCCCTCGCGATCGCTCCCGGCGAATGGAAATGCCCCCTCTGTCTGTGTCAGACAGAGGGAGCAGGAGGAAGTGATGTCATCTCTGGTGCGGCGCTCACATATACCGAGCGCCGTACAAGAGAAGACATCAGGTCAGTGCACACAACACTACACTGACACCATGACACATAGGGACATAAATCGCCCCCCCAGGCCCCCCCAGACACCCCAGATCACCCCCCAGATCACCCCCCCCAGCCCCCAGTCACAGTGTCACTGATTGCAGTGACCATTTATTTAGTGATCACTGCAATCAGTGACATTTGTGACTGTAAAAGTGTCACCAAAGTTTAGTCTTAGGTCCAGTGTAGCCCCCTAACCCCCCCTAATAAAGGTTTAACCCCCTGATCACCCCCCAGATAACCCTTTCACCCCCTATCACCACTGTCGCTAAGCGATCATTTTTCTGATCGCTGTCTTAGCGTCAGTGATGCCGATCGGCAGCCAGTAATTTTTTTTTAGGTTCGCTGCATGTTTTTATCACGTCAGGTACCCCAATATATTATCTAATAAAGGTTTAACCCCCTTGATCGCCCCCCAGGTAACCCTTTCACCCCCTATCACCACTGTCGCTAAGCAATTGTTTTTCTAAACGCTGTCTTAGTGTCGGTGATGCAGATCGGTAGCCAGTAATTTTTTTTAGGTTCGCCGCATGTTTTTATAGCGTCAGGTACCCCAATATATTATCTAATAAAGGTTTAACCCCCTTGATCGCCCCCCAGGTAACCCTTTCACCCCCATCACCACTGTCACTAAGCGATCGTTTTTCTAAACGCTGTCTTAGTGTCGGTGATGCAGATCGGTAGCCAGTAATTTTTTTTAGGTTCGCCGCAGGTTTTTATAGCGTCAGGTACCCCCATATATTATCTAATAAAGGTTTTAACCCCCTGATTGCCCCTAGTTAACCCTTTCACCAGTGATCACCATATAAGTGTTACGGGTGACGCTGGTTAGTTAGTGTCAGGGCACCCGCCGTGTATATAACCCAATAAAGGTTTAACCCCCTGATCGCCCGGCGGGTGATATCAATTAGGTTTTAGCGTCAGAGAGGGTCTGCGTCACACCCCAGGCAGCGTCAGGTTAGTGCCAGTAACGCTAACACCCACGCGTGAAGCATACACCCCCCTTAGTGGTATAGTATCTGAACAGATCAATATCTGATCTGATCAGATCTATACTAGCGTCCCCAGCAGTTTAGGGTTCACAAAAACGCAGTGTTAGCGGGATCAGCCCAGATACGTGCTGGCACCTGCGTTTTGCCCCTCCGTCCAGCCCAGGCCACCCAAGTGCAGTATCGATCGATCACTGTCACTTACAAAACAAAAACACACATAACTGCAGCGTTCGCAGAGACAGGCCTGATCCCTGCGACTCCAGTGCTGTAGGAGGTGATTTCACCACCACAGTTAAAAAAAAAAAAACAAATATGCCGAAGCATTGGGGCAGCAGGGGCGGAGGAGCGATTTTGCTCCTAATGCCGCGTACATACGGTCAAAATTCCGACGGAGGCTTGCCCGTGGAAAAGTCCGACCATGTGTGTGCGGCATAACTTTTTTGCGGGAGGATGCCCCCATGCTTCGGCATATATAAATGGTGCATGTATGCCCATCATTGGAAGTGGGTGGATGAAGGGCGGTATTCTAATGGTGGGCATACCCACCGATCAATCTCTTTTTTCGTTCAGCCAACAGGCTGCATGAAAAAAAAAGATTACAATACATGTCCAACAAGGACCAGCAACGTACTGGTATGTTGCTGGACTTTGAATGTTTATACCAGAATGATGCTTGCGGGTTTAGGTATCATCTTGGTATCATTCTTTTCAGCCTGCGGCCGGCTTTCATGTAAAAGCAATCCTAGCGGCTAATTAGCCTCTGGACTGCTTTTACAAGCAGTGGGAGGGAATGCCCCCCCCCCGGATATAAAAAGCGCCATTGGGAAAGCATTTTATCACACCGATCTTGGTGTGGTCAGATGCTTTGAGGGCAGAGGAAAAATCTAGGGTCTAGAAGACCCCAGTTTTTTCAAAAAAAGAGTACCTGTCACTACCTATTGCCATCATAGGGGATATTTACATTCCCTGAGATAACAATAAAAATGATAAAAAAAAAAAATACTTGGCAGGAACAATTTAAAAATAAAATAAAAAAGCAAAATTAATAATAAAAAAAAAAAGAAAAAAAAAGCACCCCTGTCCTGCCCTGCTCTTGCCCAATGGCGAACGCAAGCGTCGGTCTCGCGTCATATGTAAACAGCAATTGCACCATGCATGTGAGGTATCACCGCGAAGGTCAGATCGAGGGCAATCATTTTAGCAGTAGACCTCCTCTGTAAATTTACTGGGGTAACCTGTAAAGGCTTTTAAAGGCTTTTAAAAATGTATGTAGTTTGTCGCCAATGCGCGTTTGTGCGAAATTTTAAAGCATGTCGTGTTTGGTATCTATGTACTCGGCCTAAGATCATCTTTTTTTATTTCATCAAACATTTGGGCAATATAGTGTGTTTTAGTGCATTAAAATTAAAAAAAGTGTATTTTTTAACCCAAAAAATGCGTTTGAAAAATCGCTGCGCAAATACTGTGTAGAACAAAAAAATGCAACACCCACCATTTTAATCTGTAGGGCCTTTGCTTTAAAAATATATATAATGTTTGGGGGTTCAACATAATTTTCTTGCAAAAAAAAAATGTTTTCATGTAAACAAAGTGTCAAAAAGGGCTTTGTCTTCAAGTGGTTAGAAGAGTGGATGTAAGCTTCCTAATGTTGTGTATAAAATGCCAGAACAGTTCAAAACCCCCCCAAATGACCCCATTTTGGAAAGTAGACACCCCAAGCTATATACTGAGAGGCATGTCGAGTCCATGGAATATTTTATATGTTGACACAAGTTGCGGAAAAACAAAAATATATTTTTTTTTTTTTGCACAAAGTTGTCACTAAATGATATATTGCTCAAACATGTCATGGGCATATGTGGAATTACACCCCAAAATACATTCTGTTGCTTCTTCTGAGTACGGGGATACCACATGTGTGAGACTTTTTGGGAGCCTAGCCACGTACGGGACCCCAAAAACCAAGCACCGCCTTCAGGCTTTTTTAAGGGTGTAAATTTTTGATTTCACTTCTCACTGCCTATCACAGTTTCGGAGGCCATGGAATGCCCAGATAGCACAAACCCCCCCCCAAATTACCCCATTTTGGAAAGTAGACACCCCAAGCTATTTGCTGAGAGGTATTGTGAGTATTTTGCAGATCTCGCTTTTTGTCACAAAGTTTTGAAAATTGAAAAAAAAATATATATATATATATATATATATATTTTCTTTCTTCATTTTCAAAAACAAATTAGAGCTGTAAAATACTCGCCATGCCTCTCAGCAAATAGCTTGGGGTGTCTATATTCCAAAATGGGGTCATTTGGTGGGGTTTTGTGCGATTTTGGCATTTTATGGCCTTCGAAACTGTGATAGGTAGTGAGGAGTGAAATCAAAAATTTGTGCCTAGAAATCCTGAAGGCGGTGCTTGGTTTTCGGGGTCCCGTACGCGGCTAGGCTCCTAAAAAGTCCCACACATGTGGTATCCCCGTACTCAGGAGAAGCAGAAAAATTTATTTTGGGGTGTAATTCCACATATAACCATGGCATGTGTGAGCAATATATCATTTAGTGACAACTTTTTGTAATTTTTTATTTTTTTTTGTCATTATTCAATCACTTGGGACAAAAGAAAAGATATTCAATGGGCTCAACAGGCCTCTCAGAAATTTCCTTGGGGTGTCTATTTTCTAAAATGGGGTAATTTGGGGGGGTTTTGTGCTATTTTGGCATTTTATGGCCTTCGAAACTGTGATAGGTAGTGAGGAGTGAAATCAAAAATTTGCGCCCTTAGAAATCCTGAAGGCGGTGCTTGGTTTCCGGGGTCCCGTACGCGGCTAGGCTCCCAAAAAGTCCCACACATGTGGTATCCCCGTACTCAGGAGAAGCAGCAAAATGTATTTTGGGGTGTAATTCCACATATAACCATGGCATGTGTGAGCAATATATCATTTAGTGACAACTTTTTGTAATTTTTTTTTTTTTTTGTCATTATTCAATCACTTGGGACAAAAAAAAAAAATTCAATGGGCTCAACATGCCTCTCAGCAATTTCCTTGGGGTGTCTACTTTCCAAAATGGGGTCATTTGGGGGGGTTTTGTACTGCCCTGTCATTTTAGCACCTCAAGAAATGAGATAGGCAGTCATAAATTTAAAGCTGTGTAAATTTCAGAAAATGTACCCTAGTTTGTAAACTCTAACTTTTGCGCAAACCAATATATATATACGCTTATTGACATTTTTTTTACTAAAAACATGTGGCTGAATACATTTTGGCCTAAATGTATGACTACAATTGAGTTTATTCGATTTTTCTTATAACAAAAAGTAGAAAATATCATTTTTTTTTCAAAATTTTCGGTCTTTTTCCATTTATATCGCAAAAAATTTAAATCGCAGAGGCAATCAAATACCATTAAAAGAAAGCTCTATTTGTGGGAAGAAAAGGACGCAAATTTCGTTTGGGTACAACATTGCATGTCCGCACAATTTACAGTTAAAGCAGCGCAGTGCAAAATTCTGAATTCACCTCTGGTCCTTTAGCTACCAAATGGTCCGGGGGTTAAGTGGTTAAATATCGTACCTGGGGGGTGTCTAAAGTATGCCTGTGAAGTGGCACGTGTTTGCACAAAATGACATTTCTAAACGAAAAAAAAGTCATTTAAAACTGCTTGCGGCTTTAATGTAATGTCTGGTCCCGGCAATATGGATGAAAATCATTGAGAAAAATGGCATGGGTACCCCCCCACCCCCCACCAGCCCCTTTGGGTCTTGTATGGATATTAAGGGGAACCCCGCACCCAAATTAAAAAAAAAACTTATATACTCTGAACAGCAGTATACAGGTGGTGCAAACAAGACAGGGACTGCAGGTTTGTTCTTAAGTAGAATCTATTTGTAATTTGTAACACTTACATTTTTTAAGTGTAGCTCCAGCCAAAAAATCTATTTTTAAGCTTTTTGGAAAACATAGGGAAGGGTTATCACCCCTGTAACATTTGTTTTGATGTCTGTGCAGTGTGCACCTGTTCAGAACATTTCACCTCACTTTGTGTCCCAATGACAAATATTTTTTGAAAATTTGGGGTTTTTAGTGAAACAAGGATTGGTGATAAAGCATCAGTGGAGAGGAGACACCTTTTCCCCATATTAACTCTTATGCCGCATACACACGACCGTTTTTCACGATGGTAAAAATGCAAATTTTTTAATTGGGCATTAAAAACGTATGTAGGCTCCAGAGCATTTTTAATGACGTGAAAAATGGCCTAAAAAAAATGAGAACCTGCTCTATTTTTTCACGTCGTTTAGTGTGTATGCTTTTACGAGGGGAAAAAAACGCGCATGCTCAGAATCAAGTATGAGACGGTAGCGCTCGTTCTGGTAAAACTAGCGTTCGTAATGGAGATAGCACATTCGTCACGCTGTAACGGACTGAAAAGCACGAGGCTGAAAAGCGTGAATCGTCTCTCGCCAAACTTTACTAACATGAAGGGTGGCGCCATTCGAACGGAACTTCACCTTTATAGTGCCGTCGTACGTGTTTCACGTCACTGCGCTTTGCTCGAGCGTTTTTTTAAATGAACGTGTGTATGCGAGACAGGCTTGAGAGGAAACAAGAAAACTCACGTCGAGGAAAAACGTCGTTTTTGAAAATGACATTAAAAACGATTGTGTGTACGCGGCATTACAGGAGAGAATTTCCCTTCCTAGGGGTAGATTTCCTCTCACTGCCTGTTGTCTCCTTCCATTTGCAAGTAGGAGTCATTTTTAAATGTTTGAAAGTAGGGGCCTGCCGTATATACTCTGCAGAAATTTTGGCCCTTAGGTGTTGGTGTTGCCACAACACTGTAAGCCCTCACAGTTACTCTTGGTGGGCGCTGGAACGCCCTGCTGTGAACTATTATATCAAGAATTGTAATTACATGCCCCTGTTGAACAGGGGCATACAAATTGGGCCTTAGGCACCGGTGCCACAACACTGCAACACCTCACAGATACTGTACTTGGAGTGCAAGAATGAGCCCTGCTGCAAAGTATTGCATCAAAAATTGTATTTACATGCCCCTGTTAAACAGGGGCTGAAAAATTGGGCCTTAGCCACTGGTGGCGGTGCCCAGAACCAAAAATGTTCTTATAAGCTATCAGCATGATCATTGAGGAGGAAGAGGATAGTCATTCACTGACATTTCCAAAAAAGTTATTCGGTTACATCAGCATCAGGTGCTTGGTAGCTGGTGGTGATCCAAGACTGATTCATTTTTATGAAGGTCAGTCGATCGACCGAGTCGGTGGACAGGCGCACCCTGTGAACAAAGCCTCCAGCAGCACTGAATGTGCGTTCCGAAAGAACGCTGGATGCAGGACAGGCCAATAGCTCAATTGCATACTGTGTAAGCTCTGGCCAGTGATCCATCCTCAAGACCCAGTAACCCAGAGGATTTTCGGTGGGAAAGGTGTCCAAGTCTGATCTTGCCCCTAGGTATTCCTGCACCAGACGTTGGCGATGGTTGCTGGAACCGATCATACCTTGGGGCTGCGGACTAAAAAATTGTCTGAACGCATCGGTCAGACGGCCACCTTCTCCACCGCTCCTTCTTTGACTGACCGAAGCCTCAGCAACACGTTTTCCAGGACCAGGAATTTGTAACCTCCCAGTCTCTGGTAACGCGTTGCACAGACCTTTATGCAAGGCCTCCTGAAGATTCTTCATCCTCTGCTCCCTCTGTGACGGCAAGATAAGGTCCGAAACCTTACCCTTGTAACGTGGATCAAGGAGGGTTGCCAGCCAGTAATGATCCCTCTCCTTGATCGCACGAATACGAGGATCCTTTCGCAGGCTTTGCAGGATCAGGGAGGCCATGCAGCGTAGGTTTGCTGAGGCATTCAGTGCGGAGTCCTCTGGGTCACTGAGGATGACATGATCCGCAGCCACCTCCTCCCAGCCACGTACAAGTCCACAGGTGCTTGGGACTGTAATTGATCCCTTGAAGACTGCTGCTGATGCTGAGTGCTAGTCTCCACCTCCATTCTGACACAATCCTCCTCCTCCTCCTCGTCCTCTTCCTGTGTGATAGCCAGGCCAGCAGGAACACTGTCTGGATAAAGGGGGCCTTGAGAGGTAAGGAAGTCCTCCTCTTCCTGCCTCAAGTGCCCTATCCATTATTCCACGCAGCGTGTGCTCCAACAGGTGGACAAGAGGGACAGTGTCACTGATGCACTGTCACTGCTCACCATCCTCGTGGCCTCCTCAAATGGTGCCAGGACAGTGCATGCATCCCTGATCATGGCCCACTGGCGTGGGGAAAAAATCCAAGCTCCCCTGACTGTGTCCTGGTGCCATATTGCAACAGATACTCATTGATGGCGCTCTGCTGCATGTGCAGCCGCTGCAGCATAGCCAACGTAGAGTTCCACCTGGTGAGCATGTCACATATTAGGCGGTTCTTGGTCAGGTTGTAATCCTTTTGCAGGTCAGCCAGCCAAGCACTGGCATTATATGACCGGCGGAAATGCCCACAGAGTTTCCTGGCCTGCCTCAGGACCTCCTGTAAGCCCGGGTACCTGCCCAAGAACCACTGCACCACCAAGTTAAGGACGTGAGCCAAACAGGGCACATGGGTCAGTTGTCCCTTTTGGAGGGCGGAGAGGAGGTTGGTGCCATTGTCGCAAACCACCTTTCCTGGCTTAAGCTGGTGTGGCGTCAACCACCTCTGAGCCTGCCCCTGCAGAGCTGACAGAATCTCTGCCCCAGTGTGGCTCCTGTCCCCCAAGCACACCAGCTCAAGCACTGCATGGCATCTTTTTGCCTGTGTACTTGTGTAGCCCCTTGAACGCCTACGGAGCACCGCTGGTTCCAAGGACAAAGCACAGGTAGAGGCCATGGAGGAAGAAGAGCAGGGGGTGGAGGAGAAAGGTGTGTCAGAATCACCAGTAGTAACATTTTGGAGGCATGGTGGCGGAACAACCTCCAACACTACTGCACCTTGTCCTGCATCCTTCCCAGCTGCCAGCAGAGTCACCCAATGCGCCGCGAAAGATAGGAAACGTCCCTGTCCATGCCTGCTGGACCATGAGTCAGCGGTAATATGCACCTTACTGCTGACCGCCCTGTCCAGCAAGGCAAAGACATTGCCTTCCACATGCCGGTAGAGAGCCGGAATCGCCTTCCATGAGAAAAAGTGGCATTTGGGAACCTGCCACTGAGGAACCACACATTCCACAAAATCACGGAAGGGGGCAGAGTCTACCAACTGAAAAGACAGCAGTTGAAGTGCTTGAAATTTAGCCAAGCTAGCAATCAACCGCTGGGCATGTGGATGGCTGGGAGCGAACTTCTTTCGGCAGTGCAGCAGCTGGGGCAGGGAAATTTGCCTGGTACAATCGGACGTCGGTGTACCGATAGCAGATTGCCCGCAAGTACTTGGCTGTGACACACCTAATTCTACACCTTCATTCCTCTCAGTGCAGGTTTCAGAGAGGACTGAAGGTATAGTGGGGTTGGAGATCCCAGCTGATGAGGAGCAAGGAGAGATCCGCTTTGTTCTTTGGTGTGGGTCTTTTAGGTAGGCTTGCCAATGAACTGCATGGCTGTCATGGAGATCCTGACAGAAACAGGCGCCCCGGACTTCTTGGTCTCCGTTCGCACGTGCGTCCAGCGGGTGGCGCCAGAGAGACTATTTGAACCTGCCATTTACAGACAGTCCCTGCTGTCTGCTCTACAGCGTAGTACCTGTGTAACCCGATCTGAGAAACCCATCTGCATCTGACCCGGCTTTCCTGTGACCTTCCTGTTATCCGCCTGCACCTGATCTCTGGCTTGTTTCTGACCACCACTCTGCTTTGTCCTTTTGTACCTCGCTGTCTGCCAGTGTATCCGACCCAGCTTGTTCGACTACCCTGCCTGACCCAGGCTCCGGTCCGGTCCGTTCAGCTGTTCCAGAACCTGCTGTGCTTCCTGGCTTCTTGGTTCCTGTCAACCTGCTGTGCTTCCTGGCTTCCTGGTTCCAGAACCTGCTGTGCTGCCTGGCTTCCTGGTTCCTGTCAACTCTCACCTCACCTCTGTGTACCCGGATCCAGCCCGGACCACCCAGCCACTTGCTCTGTGTTGATCCTGCCAGGCACTCGTACCCCTTCTACCTCCGTGCCTCCTGTTTCACTACCAGGGGCCGCTGGTGGGAGCCGTAAGGGAGGCCTCCCTCTGCTAAACCGGGCTCGTCACCGTCAGGTACGTGACAATGGCAGGTCGACATATGTCTGATCAAGCACGTGGTGCCCAAGCGGCTGATGTTTTGGCCACGCGAGATACGCTTTAGACATATGTTGCAAATGGCAAACGGTGCGATCTGCTGCACACGTCTGAAAAAAGGCCCACACCAAAGAAATTTTGGAATAACGTGCAGAGACAGCAGCACCCTGCACATGCGGAGCTCTGCGGTGTGATGCAGTCGGTGTGCTGCCCTTAAGCTGGCCCCTGGAGGGCATCCTGCCTCGTTGGAGATGTGCCTCCTCCTCCTCCTCCTCCTCCTCTTCTCTCCAATCAGGCACCCACGTGGAGTCAGTGACCTCATCATCCCCTCCCTCCTCATCACTGGAGCAAATCTGGCAGTATGCTGCAGCTGCGGGAACATGACTGCCAGATAGCTGTCCTTGTTGGGCACCCCCTCTCTCTGGGCTCATATTACTACCCCCTCTCTCTGGGCTCACGTTACTGCCCTCCTCTAGCTGGGTTCCATCATCGGAGCCTTCAAAACGCTGGGCATCCTCCTGGAGCATGTACCCAACACTGTGGTCAAACAGTTCTGGGGACTCCTCAGGAGGACATGGTGGACTAGGGAAGGAGTGACTGATGCCATTGAGCCGAGGGAAGAGGCCGCTTTGGCAGCTGCTTTGCCAGACAAAGCACCCTGAGCCTGGGTGAGAGAGGATGAGGAGGATGAGGACGGCTTGGTCATCCACTCTACCAAGTCTTGGGCATGTTGCCGCTCAACATGGCCTGCTGCCGAAAAGGAAAAGCGTGTCCCACGGCCACGTGCTGATGAGGATGCACCGTGTCCATGACCAGCACTGTTGCCTCTAGACACAGAGCCTGCTTGCCCTCTTTTATTGCCTCGTGACTGTCTGCCTCTCTTTGTTTGCCTTCCAGACATACAGTTGCAAACAAAAGTATGTGAACCCTTTTGGAATGATATGGATTTCTGCACAAATTGGTCATAAAATGTGATCTGATCTTCATCTAAGTCACAACAATAAACAATCACAGTCTGCTTAAACTAATAACACACAAAGAATTAAATGTTACCATGTTTTTATTGAACACACCATGTAAACATTCACAGTGCAGGTTGAAAAAGTATGTGAACCCTTGAATTTATTAACTGGTTGAACCTCCTTTGGCAGCAATAACGTCAACCAAACATTTCCTGTAGTTGCAGGTCAGGCGTGCACAACGGTCAGGAGTAATTCTTGACCATTCCTCTTTACAGAACTGTTTCAGTTCAGCAATATTCTTGGGATGTCTGGTGTGAATCGCTTTCTTGAGGTCATGCTACAGCATCTCAATCGGGTTGAGGTCAGGACTCTGACTGGGCCACTCCAGAAGGTGTATTTTCTTCTGTTTAAGCCATTATGTTGTTGATTTACTTCTATGCTTTGGGTCGTTGTCCTGTTGCAACACTCATCTTCTGTTGAGCTTCAGCTGGTGGACCGATGGCCTTAGGTTCTCCTGCAAAATGTCTTGATAAACTTGGGAATTCATTTTTCCTTCGATGATAGCAATCCATCCAGGCCCTGATGCAGCAAAGCAGCCCCAAACCATGATGCCCCACCACCATACTTCACAGTTGGGATGAGGTTTTGATGTTGGTGTGCTGTGCCTCTTTTTCTCCACACATAGTGTTTGTGTGTTTCTTCCAAACAACTCAACTTTGGTTTCATCTGTCCACAGAATATTTTGCCAGTACTGCTGTGGAACATCCAGGTGCTCTTGTGCAAACTGTAAATGTGCAGCAATGTTTTTTTGGACAGCAGTGGCTTCCTCTGTGGTATCCTCCCATGAAATCCGTTCTTGTTTAGTATTTTACGTATCGTAGATTTGCTAACAGGGATGTTAGCATATGCCAGAGACTTTTGTAATTCTTTAGCTGACACTCAGGATTCTTCTTCACCTCATTGAGCAGTCTGCACTGTGCTCTTGCAGTCATCTTTACAGGACACCCACTCCTAGGGAGAGTAGCAGCAGTGCTGAACTTTATCCATTTATAGACAATTTGTCTTACCGTGGACTGATGAGCAGCAAGGGTTTTGGAGATACTTTTATAACCCTTTCCAGCTTTATGCAAGTCAACAATTCTTAATCGTAGGTCTTCTGAGAGCTCTTTTGTGCGAAGCATCATTCACATCAGGCAATGCTTCTTGTGAAAAGCAAACCCTGAACTGGTGTGTGTTTTTTATAGGGCAGGGCAGCTGTAACCAACACCTCCAATCTCATCTCATTGATTGGACTTCAGTTGGCTGACACCTCACTCCAATTAGCTCTTGGAGATCTCATTAGTCTAGGGGTTCACATACTTTTTCCACCTGCACTGTAAATGTTTACATGGTGTGTTCAATAAAAACATGGTAACATTTAATTCGTTGTGTGTTATTAGTTTAAGCAGACTGTGATTGTCTATTGTTGTGACTTAGATGAAGATCAGATCACATTTTATGACCAATTTGTGCAGAAATCCATATCATTCCAAAAGGGTTCACATACTTTTTTTTGCAACTGTACTAATGGCCTGCAGTGAGATGTAGCTGCACAAAGGTGGTGTGTGTGTGTGTATATATATATATATATATATATATATATATATATATATATATATATATATATATATATATATATACTGATAATGCAGCTATCAGAATCAACTGCCTGCTGTGGTATTAGTATGAGAAAAGCAGCAATTGTCTTCAGTTAGTTTTAGGTGAACACTGTGCAGAGGACACAGTACACTAACTGAAAATACTTGCAGCTCTCTGCCTGTGGTTTTATTATGAGAACACCACAAATTGTATTCAGGTAAGCTTTAGGTGAACGCTATGCAAAGCACACAGTACACTAAGTGAAACACTGAAGCTAGCACAATCACCTGCCTGCCTGTCACAGTATAGAGAATAACAGGAACGGATCTAGCTAAACTGAATACAGTGTATAAATATATATACAACACCTTGGATGCATATATATCCTCTACACACTGTAACTGCAGCTAACTGACTCGCCTGTCTGCTCTATCTAACTCAATATAAATGACACTGTCTCTCTCTCTCTCTCTGTAAGCTCTCTCTTTAACCAACGCCAACACACTACACAAGGCCGCCAAGCCGGCGGCCTTATATAGTGTGGGGCGTGTACCTACTCCTCTGAGTCATGATTGGCAAAAACAGTACTGGCTTTGGCCAATTATGGCTCTCCGTTCTTACCGCGCTGTGATTGGCCAAAGCATGCGGGTCATAGTGCATGCTTGGCCAATCATCAGCCAGCAATGCACTGCGATGTCGCAGTGAATTATGGGCCGTGACGCGCCACTCGAATTTGGCGGGAACGGCCCATAATGTTCGAAATTCGGCGAACAGCCGATGTTCGAGTCGAACATGGGTTCGACTCGATCTCGAAGCTCATCCCTATTTATAATCACTCAGCAGCGTAGATATTTTCCAAGAAAAGGTTATACAATGCAGATTAACAAAAATGACTAACCTATATCTGGTTCACAAAAGGAGCAAATATTTATAAAATTTCAATTTATCAATTGGTTAAAAGAGAAGCTAGTTTGGCTGCACTTCCCCTGTGGATCACAGGAGTGCAGCTTGTTTTGCACTCCTGTGAGAGAAGCTAGTTTGGCTGCACTTCTCCTGTGGATCACAGGAGTGCAGCTTGTTTTGCACTCCTGTGAGAGAAGCTAGTTTGGCTGCACTTCCCCTGTGGATCACAGGAGTGCAGTTTGTTTTGCACTCCTGTGACCCTTTGTCAAATTCAAACCAAAAAAATGAAAGTACTGTAAATATCTGATTTCCCACTATGGGCAATAGACAGTCTTTATTCTTTTCATCCTTTATACTTAATGACCTATTATTCATTGATCTGCCTAGTTCATAGTAAAAACATATGAAAGAACTGATAGGCCCAATAACAGATGGACACAAGAAATTGGTCCCAAATGACAGGGAAAGGGCAGATGCATAAAAAAATAAATACATTTTTTTACAGATGAAAAATATAGGATTGATAGTTTTAATGGTAATACTAATGATGTTTATCTAAAGGTACCTTCAGCTTTCTGTGGTTGACAGAAAACTGGGTACAAAAGAGACTAGAGGAACCTAATGTGGACAAATCACCTGGTCCAGACGGATTATGTGCGCATGTCTTTGGGCAACTTAGCTCAGTTATAGATTAGCCATGCTTTCTTATTTTTAAAGACATCTTACTGACTGGAATGGCACCAACTGGCAAGACATGGGCACAGAACAAATGTGGTACTAATGTAAAAAAAGAAGGATCAAGGAGTATACCAGGCAGTGTTGGGACGAGGTCATCTACAGCCCAGGATGAACATGCCAAATTGTACCCCCCCAAGATGTAGGAGCATTATGTGTCAGCAAAAATCCCCCCTCCAAAAAATTGAGCACAAATCTGCATGCTTAACACCTAATCATAAATCCCCCCTTCTTCCAGTACAAATCCCCCCGCCCTGGTGAAATCTTTTCCCTCCCAGCACAAATTCTTTCTCTCACTATATCACAAATCCCCCCAACCCCCCAAAAAATATTTCCCCCTCGCAGCACAAATCCTCTGCCCCTCAAATTTCCTCTCTGAGCACAAATCCTCTTTCCCCCACCCCGAATTTCCTTCCACCAATCTCTCACGCTAGCACAAACCCCCCCCATCTTAGCACAGATACCCTTCTCCCACCAAATTACCTTTTCTATCACAAACCCCCAAATACCCCCTCCTAGCTCAAATCCTCTGTCCCCATCTCCCTCCCAACACGCATCCCCCAAATCACCACTCCCCAAATTTCCCCATCTAGTTTAATTCTTACAACCTGCCACCACCCAATTTCCAGTTCCAACACAAATCCCCCTCCCCCAATCTCCTCATGGTGCCCCCGCCCATCTCACATGATACCACAGTGCCCAGAGCAGCCGCCCCTCCTGCCATGATACAAGGAAACAACAGAACAGTCAGCCTAACATCAATATTATGTAAGGTTTTGTAAGAAATGGTAAGGGACTGTTAAAAAAAAATTGTCTGCAATAAGGTATCATAAGTGACAATCAGCTTGGATTTATTACATGAGAAGTATCGCCAAAATATTTTCGGTCATACTTCTCCACTGGGTGATAGGAATGTATTTACTCTCCTGTGAGCCAGAATCAGTCAACAGCAGGCCAAAACCAGCTGTCGGCTGATGTCACAGAGCCACCCCAGACTCTGAAAGGATCCTGACAATGTCAGGATCTCCCCCAAATACCTGACCAGCAGCTGGCTCAGCCTCTCAGCGCACTGCTCCCACTCCTTCCAGCTGCTTTCTCAGCTCGACACTCTAGTAAGTGCTGGGGGGGAAGAGCAGAGAACAACTGACTGACAGTCATTACGCTCTGCTCCGGGAAGACCAATATCTGAGCTATCAGTTGACACGTGAACACTAAGTTTAGGCATAGAGCTGGCAGGGATAGCAACAGTCTCAGATGGATGCTGCAGCAGGGAGGTGAGTATGTATGTTTGTTGTTTTCTTTTCCCACACTTCTACTTTAAAGACCAGTCTTATCAGACCAACGTGTTAATGTTCTATGAGGAAGTAAGTGAGAAATTGCATGGTACCTTATAAACATTTACTCTATTAAATAAGGTCTCTTGAGGTTCTCTAAATTGTCGAATGCTTTGAGAGGTGTGCCCCACAGTTGCGTCTTGCTGCCAAAAGCTGTTCACTGTGTTTATTTATGATAGAGGTTGGACTTAAAGAGGAAGTAAACCCTCTGACAGTTTTCCTTAAAAAAAAAAAAAACCTGCAAGAAAAAGCCATAATGAGCTAGTATGCTATGCATACTAGCTCATTATGTGGCACTTACCTGAAATCAAAGCTCCCGAAGTTCTCCTCATTCCCCTCCGCCGCCGCCACCGTGTCCCCTCTGAGCTTTTTCCTGGTATCGGCGCTGTGATTGGCCGGAGCGGCGATGACGTCACACGCATGCGCGCAGGGCTGGCATTCGCCCATTCAGAAAACCGGCATGTCCCATTCATTAGGCGGGGACGCTCAGTGCACTTGCACCGTTGTCTACGGCGCGCATGCACCGTAGACATCGGTGCAGTGTTATCTGCAAATATCTCCATAATCGTGTAGGTTAAGGAGATATTTCATGCACCTACAGGTAAGCCTTAATCTAGGCTTACCTGTAGGTGCAAGTTGTCAAAGTGGGTTTACAGTGCTCAAAAAATTTATATGTATTTTGCAGGGAAAAATACCTTGATAAAATAGGCAGTTGGGCAGCTACATTCTGGGAGAATTCTGGGAGAATCAAAGATAGAAAAGGATCGTGGGGGTGCTTGTAGATCAGCAACAGTATTCAATGCCAAGCCACATCTAAAAAAGCTAGCAAAAATACTCTAATGCATTAAAAAATAGGATTGTTGTACTCACCGTAAAATCCGTTTGTCTGGCGTCCATGGACTGACACAGCCTCTTCATACTGAACACGTGGGTATATGTCCCTGCTCGCAGGAGAAGATCTAGGCAGAATGTTATATGTTACAACAGACATTCTAAAAAAACAGAGCTGAACAGCCCCGCCCAGGGGGCGGTCCCTCCGGACATAACCCTCCTACCTGCAGTCAGCAGCCTCAGTTCGTAACAAAGCAGTACAAACCTTTAAAAGGAAGGGTGGGTGCTGTGTCAGTCCATGGACGTCAGAGAAACGGATTTTACGGTGAGTACAAAAATCCTATTTTCTCTTATCTTCCATGGACTGACACAGCCTCTTCATACTGAACACGTGGGACGTCCCAAAGCAGTATAAAGAAAAGGGTGGGAGCAGTAGTAAAGGAAAAACCAAACTTCACTCCAAACGAGCAGAGCTCCTCAACAGAGGAGTTGCAACTTTAAACAGCGGCCTGCAACACCTTGTGGCCGAAGGAAGCATCCGAAGATGCAGCCACATCAACCTTATAGAACTTAGAAAAGGTATAAACGGACGACCAGGTCGCCGCTTTGCACACTTGTGCAACCGACGATTGATGTCGGAAAGCCCAGGAAGCACCAATTGCCCTGGTGGAATGCGCCGTAACCGGAAAGGGAGACACCCGCCCCTTAAGGGCATAGGCCTGTATGACGGGCTGCCTGATCCACCTAGAAATGGTGGCAGATGACACCGCATGGCCCTGTTTTGGACCAGAGACAAACACAAACAGTGAGTCAGACTTCCGAATGGAAGCAGTAGCAGACAGGTACACCCGTAAGGCTCGTACCACATCCAATGTGTGAAGCGCAAACTCTCTGGGATGCGATGGGTGAGGACACAAGGACGGAAGAACAATGTCCTCATTAAGGTGAAAGGCAGAGACCACCTTTGGAAGGAAAGATGGTCGCGGGCGCAACACCGCCTTATCCTTAAGGAGGACCAAGTAAAGCGACTTGCAGGAAAAGGCCGCCAACTCAGACACCCGTCTAACAGAAGTAATGGCCACCTTCTGAGACAAAGTCAAGAGAGGAATATCTCAGATATTTTCAAAGAGAGGTTCTTGGAGAACCGAGAGCACCAAATTCAGATCCCAAGGAAGGAGAGGATGATTGACAGGGGGGATCACATGGCGAACCCCCTGCACAAAGGTGTCAATCAAGGAATGGCCCGCTAGCGGTCGTTGAAAAAGACAGCCAGGGCCGAAATCAGACCCTAGATGGTACGCAAGGCCAGCTTTTGGGTCACACAATGCTGTAAGAACAGCAGAATCCTGGGAACGGAATACGTCCGTGGACGCCAATCAAGCTCCTCGCACATAGCGATGTAAGCCTTCCAGTTACGGTGATAGATCTTTCTGGAGGAAGATTTCCGTGCCCTCAACATAGATGAGATGACCGAATCCAAGAGACCTCAGTCCCTCAGCACCTGGCTTTCAACAGCCATGTCGATAAAGCCAAGGACTGAAAAGCAGGATGAAGTATGGGACCATGAGACAGAAGGTCCTCCCGCAGAGGTAGTCGCCAAGGAACGTCTGCGACTAGCCGCACTAGATCGGGGTACCAATGACGCCGTCCTGGAGCAATGAGGATCACCGGAATGGCCTCGGCCCCTACTCTGTGAAGCAGGTGAGGCAACAACCGTAGCGGAGGACCGAAAGCGCCCATACCTTTGGAGTGTGGGAGGGAACCGGAGTACCCAGAGGAAACCCACACAGACTGCATACACATACCGCGTAGCTATCATAGTATGCGTAATAAACATATGGAACATGTTTATACTGTGCAGATAGCCAAAGGCGCACATACCGTTAGAGCGTAGGAGGAAACCGGAACACCCAGAAGAAACCCACGCAGACAGCACACCGATACTGTGTAGGAATGATAGCATGTGAATAAACATATTGCACATGGTTATGCTGTGCATTGCCATTGGAGCGTGGGAGGAAACCGGAGTACCCGGAGGTAACCCACGCAGACAGCATACACATACCGTGTAGGTATGTATAGTATGTGCAATAAACATATCAAACATGTTTATACTGTGCAGAGAGCCGAAAGCGCACATACCGTGAGAGCATGGGAGGAAACCGGAGCACCCGGAGGAAACCCACGCCAACCCAGAGAGTATAATACATACATATACTGTGAATGTATTTAGAGTCGTGTATAAACATATTGTGTATGTTTATACCGTGTATGGCACCAAAGGCACAGCATTGGAACGTGGGAGGAAACCCACGCAGACACAGAGACCAATAACACATACATACACTGTGAATGTATCCAGTGTAGAGCTATAAGATAAGTTCAAATTATGGCGCAGAGGCACAATCTTCTCTGTATCGTTCCAACCTGCTTAAATGTGCTGCCGAAGCAAGCATGCAGGTAAAAGGTAACCTCTGACACCTCAGACCGTGGTCCTGTCAGAGCTCAGATCATTCTCCAGGAAATGGCGGGAAACCACAGGTGCAGAGACCCTGTTGTTGCCTCAGAGACATCACACAGAAAGCTCACAGGGACTAGAGAAATAAATGAATAAAGTCCCCCCCCCACCATGCTGCACCGACCAGGGGGGGGGGCACTGTGTACCACTGTATCATCCATGCTGCTCTCGATGCAGTGTGTGAGGAAACAGTGAGGAAGCTGTGCAAAAGAAAAGCTTGAAAAGAACCAAAGGAGACAGCGTCCGCCTGAGGTACCTCAGCCACAGCATCCAGCTTGAGTGTCCCTCACAGCATCAATGAGTTCACTTACAAGCGCCCTGTCATTTACTGACTCAGAACTGGGGTCTTCCTCACAAGGAATGTCCTGTTCAAAAAACATCAAAATATTCAGAGCTAGGGTCCTGAGCAGCAGCAGCTAGGCCCATATCTGAATCAGAGCACCCTCCTTGTGTGGGGAGAGGGCGCTTTTTAGCTCCCTTGCGCTCTCACACCACTTCCCTCCTGACAAGAAATGTTTCCAGGACTGCCGACAACTGGTCCATAGGGACCGCATGTGCTGGAGCACTGCCTGTTGCCTCTGACATGAATCGGGAAGCAGGTGAACCAGACTTCATAACTCGCCGCCCTCTGAGACCTTAATGCACAAAGTGAAGAAAAGTCCACCCACTGGCTGCGCTGAGTGAGGAGGGGATACCCAGAGGACTCACCAACCCGGAGAGGACCGTTCTGCTGCCTGTACCGCGCAGTACCAGCGCGAGTGAGCCGTGAGGAGAGTGTGAGGAGATTTGCGCCGTTCCAGCAGTGATAGAGGCCAAGTAATGTGAAAAGCGCGTGCGGCTTCAAGAAAATGGCCGCCGGTTTGTCGAGAACTGAATCTCACGCACACAAGGCGAGGATCAGCACGCTCGATGGTTGGACAGGGAAGACTACGAGGATACCTTGTACCCAACCTGTTGCCCAGCCGACAGTTGATAGAAGATCTCAAAAATAAAATAATAAAATTCTCAAAGGAATAAAAATCTTTCAGGAGACTGGCTCCTGAGAGAGCCACGTCTTCTCCTCTGCTAGGCAGACAAAAACTGGGGCTGCTGACTGCAGGTAGGAGGGTTATGTCCGGAGGGACCGCCCCCTGGGCGGGGCTGTTCAGCTCTGGTTTTTTAGAATGTATGTTGTAACATCTAACATTCTGCCTATATCTTCTTCTTCGAGCAGGGACATATACCCACGTGTTCAGTATGAAGAGGCTGTGTCAGTCCATGGACGATAATAGAAAGGGCATTGTTTAATTAGAAAGAGTTCAGCAAATGGCAACAAAATTAATAAGGGGAATAGAAGAGCTTAGTTGTGAGGATCGATTACATAGAGAAGAGGCGATGAAGAGAAGATATGATTACAGTGTACAAATATATCAAAGGTGACTCCAGTAACTGTAATAAACTGTTTATTCTAAGTTCCCTGAAGAGGACACAAGGTCACAATTTGAGGTTACAAGAAAGGAGGTTTAAAGAGGTTGTAAACCCCCCCCCCCCAAAAAAAAAAAAATTACCGTATATACTCGAGTATAAGCCGAGTTTTTCAGCACATTTTTATGTGCTGAAAATGCCACCCTCGGCTTATAATCAAGTCGCCTTTTTGCGCCTGATCTCCTAGACTTTGGGGACCAGGTACAGGCACACATGTAGCCCCACTCTTCCTCTACAAGTGTGCAAAGTTTGTTGTTCGGGGATCTACGGCCGGGGAGCACCGTTTTTTCAAAGCCGGGCACCCCTTACATAGACTCCCATGTTAAACTGTAATTTCTCTGGTGATTTTGGGGACCCAGTACCGGCCGGCCCTAGGTCTCCTGGACCCCAAACTTGGCACACATGTGTCCCCACTCTTCATCTATAAGTGTGCAAAGTTTATTGTTCAGGGGACCTACGGCCGGGGAGCACCGATTTTTAAAACCGGGCAACCCTTCCATAGACTCCCATGTTAAAACGTCAGTCTAGTCACACAACGCCGGAAATCAGGTAAGGAGATTGGGCACAGTGAGGCATGGGCACAGTGAGGCATGCACATGGACACAGTGAGGCACAGTGAGGCATGCAGATGGACATCCTAGGCTTATACTCGAGTCATTACGTTTTTTGTGGTAAAATTAGGTGCCTCTGCTTATATTCGGGTCGGCTTATACTCGGGTATATACGGTAGCTAGTATGCATCACATACCAGCTCTTTTTTAAAATATTTTTTCAAATAAAGAAAGTACAAATAATGAAATACAATATCCAATAGTTTATACAAATATATTTAAACAAAACAGTGTAAAATCAAAAAGACCCCACACAGCGGCGCTAAAGAGCAGTATCCTCCCCCCCTATGTCCGTATTCAATGGACCGAGGGAAAAAATTACTGTTCAAAAAATTATATATATACACCCTGTGACATAAGTGAATAATGTGCACAAGTAAAATAAAGTCCACACAAATTCAATCCAAATGCGTGAGAAAAAATCTTCTTCCAATCCTCCACCACACACTGTTCAGTGTTTCGTGATCCCTCTCCCATCAGATGGACACTCACCAAAGCAAGTTGCCTCACACTCTCGTGTTTGGCATAAAAACGTGTACAGAAATCTCACAAAGCTGTGCAAACGATCCTCCAGACTCAAATCAGGTGTTTTAAGGGATTATTCCATATGCAAATATAAGAAAAAGCTCCAAATAGTGTAGTAACGTAAAATCAGTTTAATTACACACCAAAACACACACTCCAAATATTGCAATTACCTAAAACAAAACTTAAATAGGCATATAAAAACCACTGCAAATCCAAAGCACAATGCACCGAAAAGCGAGTGTATAGGTCGCGGCGGACCCTCAGTAATCACAGTGAGATCTCACCAACTTCCTGCTACCACTCACTGATCCTTCGCTACTCAGTTCGATCCTGTGACGTCGAATAATCCGTCAGACGGTTACCGCATAGCCACGCCCCGACATGTTTCGTCGAATAGACTTATTCATGGGATTGGCCGTGCGGTATACCAGCTCCTCCTTTTATCTCTCCTTGTTATGGGCGGAAGTTCAATCTCTCATCCATCCGCTTTTGGGCGGATATGCGTCATTCCCATATGACTTTATCATACCACCCACCTTCCCAGCCCATTTGAGGGCGGAAATTTGCCATCCGATATTCGCGCCGTGGGCGGAAGTCGGATATAACTCCCACTGACAAAAACGAGTGTCCCCGCTGCCCACATACACTCGCTATTGGTATTAATCTACACTTAGACTCAAATATCTTATACCATAACAACAATAGTGTGGCGCACATATACTTAGGGATGTGGTTCAGTGTTATTCAATATAAAAAACATTAATAACAATGTAAATTACATAATTTAAAACACAAATAGCACCATGAGATCTTAATATTAATCATTATTATTACTACTCTTTATTTTCTATGATTCAGATATACTCAGTTATGGGATCAAAGACACCGAGTATTCTGAACAAAAAAATATATAGTAAATATAAAAAATATAAAAAAAAAAAATTTATAGAGAAAAAATTATGAATATATATATATATATATATATATATATACATACTGCAAATATCATGACTCATAAAAACGTTATCCTATATCACACATAGTATGTATATGCATCTTAATAAACTGATGCACCTGTGTATAAATTACAGGAAACCGTTACTGGAAAACATTATGTCTGTAATATACATTCACTGATTAAATGTACTATCAGACCTAGACCGCACTGGAAAGCTAAAAAATAAATGTAATGGACACCCAAATATCTTAATAATTAAAATTATTAATCAAATATATTATAAATAACTAAAATTATTTAAAATTCTTTAAAATCATTTAAAAGTTATTAATAAAACAGTTCAAATCCAATTCAATGTTGAGGCCTCTAGGATAAAGACTTTTTAAAAGAAATATCCATTTAGTCTCTCTTTGTGATAAATCTCTCACGGGATTTGAGCCTCTCCATGATGGATGCACATAATCTATGCCACAGAACTGTATTAAAGAGGGATCCTGCTGGTGTTTTTCCTTAAAATGCAGCGACACACTATGGTATTTAAAACCATTTTTTATATTAGTAAGGTGTTCGCCTATACGTGTCTTAAGTAGTCTTTTAGTTCTACCCACGTAGTAAAGCCCACAAGGGCACCACATGAGGTATACCACATAAGACGAATTACAGGATATAAATTCTTTAATATCAAATGTTTCCTGGTCCTTATTGGTAACACTCATTATCCCTCTATTTTGCACTTTTACTGTTCTGCAGCACTTGCATCTCCTACATGAGTAAAATCCTTTCAAATCAAAGCGCAGGATACGTTCATTTGGGGGGTCCAAAATGTTATTGACCACCCTATCACCAAAACTCGGGGCTCTTCTATATATGAATTTTGGTGTGTTGGGTAGAGAATCCCCCAGATGTCTGTCACGCCCCAAAATGTGCCAATGTTTTTTAACAATAGTCTCAATCTCCTTATATTGATGATGAAAACCTGTTATAAAGCCCCATTGATGTTGTCCATCATTAATCTGAATTGCTTTATTTCCAAAACATTGGCTCCTTGGGGCTTCACCTATTTCATGTATCAAATTTTGAAGTGGTTCCTCCCTATACCCTTTCTGTATAAATTTTTCTTTCAACACATTCGCCTGAATCACAAAATCCTCCTGACTAGTACAGTTGCGTCGCACCCGGAGTATCTGACCTTTTGGGATATTTCGTATCCAGGCTGGATGATGTCCACTCCTAATCGAAATATAACTATTTCGGTCCGTGGGCTTGAAATATACTCGGGTATTCAAGCATCCTAATCCCTTCATAATAGTAACGTCAAGAAAGTTTATCTCCTCATTATTGATTTGGTAATCCAACTTTATGTTGTTATTATTATTATTTAATATTTCTAAGAACTCAATCACCGATTCTTTTGATCCCTCCCAGATAAATAGGAGGTCATCAATAAAGCGTCGATAGAAACGTAATTGTGTTTTTTTATTCCTGAAAATATGTTTATCCTCCCACTCGGCCATGAACAGGTTGGCAAGGCTGGGGGCAAACTTAGCCCCCATAGCCACACCAACCTGTTGTGAGAAGAAGCAGTCATGGTACCAAAAATAGTTATGGCTCATGCAAAAGTCCAATACGTGTCCTAAAAAACGTTTTTGCATATCCGGAATATCGTCTCATATGGGGGAAATGACCCTTATGGATATGGGCCTCAACAAGAACAACAACGATGGTATCAACCACCGATGGAATACCCTCCGGAACCTAGGAACCCGATACCCATCTATAATAGATATCAATCCCTGGTGGAAGAAAAGTATGATGGAAATCACTATCGGGAGCCTTTTTTAGGACAACGGGGGAGGGGTGGGAGGGGAAGAGGGGGTACACCGAGGAGGAACAACCACCAGACGCAGAAAGGCAATGGCAGGAATGGACCGCCTCAGATTCCAAACAGGGAACTCATGCCCTTCCAAAAAGAAGAAGGGGACGAAGGGCAGGGAGGGCCAAACAATCCAAAGAAAAGGATGAGAAACAATTAAATGTTGGAATATTCAATTTGAGTAAGGTAGAATTAAACAAGAAAGAATTGAATATTCTAAATTTGGGTCTGAAGTGTGCCCCTAGGAAGACCTTGAATAAATTTGAGTTATATATTGATACCCATAAGTTCATTCGTAAATTGAACATGAAAAAGTATTTTTTAAGCCATCCAGTTAATTCTGTAATCAGAAACTATAATATGTTAGAAAGAATAGACAGTGGTCTTAAGAATAAATCTATTTTTAACCCACAAAATTCTAATAATCATTTTATTGAAGTTTTTAAACATATGGTTTTAAAAGATATTGAAGAACTCCCGATAAAAAAGAAGGGAATTAATCCTGAGTATATTAAAGAAGGTGTCAAAAGTCTTGAAAACAAGAAGGACATTATTATCCGCCCGGCGGACAAGGGGGGAGGGGTAGTGATAATGGACAAACCCATGTACCATAAACAACTGATGGATCTATTGGATGATCAGATCACATATAAGAAGTTGCGATCTGACCCAACAGAAATATATAGAACACAGTTGGTGTCCTTGGTTGAATGGGGGTATATGACCAATGCTCTAAATTTGAAAGAAAAGAGATACTTGGTCCCCTCTGCTTGCAGAATTCCGGTGATCTACACACTGCCGAAAATACAAAAAAACGATTTGAACCCTCCAGCACGTCCAATCATGAATGGAATAGGCTCTGTAACTTCTAGACTGGGAAAATATTTAGATACATTTTTACAACCTAGCGTGAAGGATACAAAGGCTTATTTGAAAGACACAGCTGACTTATTACAACTGTTAGAAAAAGTGGAAATTAATATGGATTCTGAGACGTATTTAGTTACAGCAGATGTGTCAGCCTTATATACTGTTATTCAGCATGAAGATGCAGCGTTAGCATTAAATTGGGCTTTGAGTAAAAGAGACGATATTCCGGATATGCAAAAACGTTTTTTAGGACACGTATTGGACTTTTGCATGAGCCATAACTATTTTTGGTACCATGACTGCTTCTTCTCACAACAGGTTGGCGTGGCTATGGGGGCTAAGTTTGCCCCCAGCCTTGCCAACCTGTTCATGGCCGAGTGGGAGGATAAACATATTTTCAGGAATAAAAAAACACAATTACGTTTCTATCGACGCTTTATTGATGACCTCCTATTTATCTGGGAGGGATCAAAAGAATCGGTGATTGAGTTCTTAGAAATATTAAATAATAATAATAACAACATAAAGTTGGATTACCAAATCAATAATGAGGAGATAAACTTTCTTGACGTTACTATTATGAAGGGATTAGGATGCTTGAATACCCGAGTATATTTCAAGCCCACGGACCGAAATAGTTATATTTCGATTAGGAGTGGACATCATCCAGCCTGGATACGAAATATCCCAAAAGGTCAGATACTCCGGGTGCGACACAACTGTACTAGTCAGGAGGATTTTGTGATTCAGGCGAATGTGTTGAAAGAAAAATTTATACAGAAAGGGTATAGGGAGGAACCACTTCAAAATTTGATACATGAAATAGGTGAAGCCCCAAGGAGCCAATGTTTTGGAAATAAAGCAATTCAGATTAATGATGGACAACATCAATGGGGCTTTATAACAGGTTTTCATCATCAATATAAGGAGATTGAGTCTATTGTTAAAAAACATTGGCACATTTTGGGGCGTGACAGACATCTGGGGGATTCTCTACCCAACACACCAAAATTCATATATAGAAGAGCCCCGAGTTTTGGTGATAGGGTGGTCAATAAAATTTTGGACCCCCCAAATTAACGTATCCTGCGCTTTGATTTGAAAGGATTTTACTCATGTAGGAGATGCAAGTGCTGCAGAACAGTAAAAGTGCAAAATAGAGGGATAATGAGTGTTACCAATAAGGACCAGGAAACATTTGATATTAAAGAATTTATATCCTGTAATTCGTCTTATGTGGTATACCTCATGTGGTGCCCTTGTGGGCTTTACTACGTGGGTAGAACTAAAAGACTACTTAAGACACGTATAGGCGAACACCTTACTAATATAAAAAATGGTTTTAAATACCATAGTGTGTCGCTGCATTTTAAGGAAAAACACCAGCAGGATCCCTCTTTAATACAGTTCTGTGGCATAGATTATGTGCATCCATCATGGAGAGGCTCAAATCGCGTGAGAGATTTATCACAAAGAGAGACTAAATGGATATTTCTTTTAAAAAGTCTTTATCCTAGAGGCCTCAACATTGAATTGGATTTGAACTATTTTATTAATAACTTTAAATGATTTTAAAGAATTTTAAATAATTTTAGTTATTTATAATATATTTGATTAATAATTTTAATTATTAAGATATTTGGGTGTCCATTACATTTTATTTTTTAGCTTTCCAGTGCGGTCTAGGTCTGATAGTACATTTAATCAGTGAATGTATATTACAGACATAATGTTTTCCAGCAACGGTTTCCTGTAATTTATACACAGGTGCATCAGTTTATTAAGATGCATATACATACTATGTGTGATATAGGATAATGTTTTTATGAGTCATGATATTTGCAGTATGTGTGTATATATATATATATATATATATATATATATATACATATATATATATATATATATATATATATATATATATATATATATATATATATATATATATATATTCATAATGTTTTCTCTATAAAAAATTTTTTTTTATATTTACTATATATTTTTTTGTTCAGAATACTCGGTGTCTTTGATCCCATAACTGAGTATATCTGAATCATAGAAAATAAAGAGTAGTAATAATAATGATTAATATTAAGATCTCATGGTGCTATTTGTGTTTTAAATTATGTAATTTACATTGTTATTAATGTTTTTTATATTGAATAACACTGAACCACATCCCTAAGTATATGTGCGCCACACTATTGTTGTTATGGTATAAGATATTTGAGTCTAAGTGTAGATTAATACCAATAGCGAGTGTATGTGGGCAGCGGGGACACTCGTTTTTGTCAGTGGGAGTTATATCCGACTTCCGCCCACGGCGCGAATATCGGATGGCAAATTTCCGCCCTCAAATGGGCTGGGAAGGTGGGTGGTATGATAAAGTCATATGGGAATGACGCATATCCGCCCAAAAGCGGATGGATGAGAGATTGAACTTCCGCCCATAACAAGGAGAGATAAAAGGAGGAGCTGGTATACCGCACGGCCAATCCCATGAATAAGTCTATTCGACGAAACATGTCGGGGCGTGGCTATGCGGTAACCGTCTGACGGATTATTCGACGTCACAGGATCGAACTGAGTAGCGAAGGATCAGTGAGTGGTAGCAGGAAGTTGGTGAGATCTCACTGTGATTACTGAGGGTCCGCCGCGACCTATACACTCGCTTTTCGGTGCATTGTGCTTTGGATTTGCAGTGGTTTTTATATGCCTATTTAAGTTTTGTTTTAGGTAATTGCAATATTTGGAGTGTGTGTTTTGGTGTGTAATTAAACTGATTTTACGTTACTACACTATTTGGAGCTTTTTCTTATATTTGCATATGGAATAATCCCTTAAAACACCTGATTTGAGTCTGGAGGATCGTTTGCACAGCTTTGTGAGATTTCTGTACACGTTTTTATGCCAAACACGGGAGTGTGAGGCAACTTGCTTTGGTGAGTGTCCATCTGATGGGAGAGGGATCACGAAACACTGAACATTGTGTGTGGTGGAGGATTGGAAGAAGATTTTTTCTCACGCATTTGGATTGAATTTGTGTGGACTTTATTTTACTTGTGCACATTATTCACTTATGTCACAGGGTGTATATATATATATAATTTTTTGAACAGTAATTTTTTCCCTCGGTCCATTGAATACGGACATAGGGGGGGAGGATACTGCTCTTTAGCGCCGCTGTGTGGGGTCTTTTTGATTTTACACTGTTTTGTTTATATTTATTTATTTAAAGTGGCTGCTTTATATTTAGTATAGGTTTATTTAACCCATAAGCGCAGTGGTGGTATATATGGGAAGGGCACAATTTATTTATACCATTTTTTTCACTATACAAATATATTGTAAACACAAAAAAAAAATGTTTTTAAAATATACTGTAGCATGGAAATCTAAAAGATATATTTTATATAAGAAATCAGTTTTCAAACTCTGTTAAGCACTTGCCAACCAGCCGCCGGTCGGCACATTCCTGCGAACCGTCGTAGCTGTCTGTACGTGGGCTCCTGT
The DNA here is from genome assembly GCA_029206835.1 of Rana muscosa. Taxonomy (NCBI): domain Eukaryota; kingdom Metazoa; phylum Chordata; class Amphibia; order Anura; family Ranidae; genus Rana; species Rana muscosa. Next base: position 125,069,432 of record CM055128.1, read on the forward strand.
AAGCGCGATAGCAGGCACAGGCACCGCACTGCGGGGGTGCGGATGTACGTGGTCGCGGGCATGAGAGCCAGAACAGGGACGTGTGTGTGTAAACACACAAATTCCTGTTCTGTGAGCTGAGGAGAGAGATATCATGTGTTCCTACTAGCTAGGAACAACGATCTGTCATCTCCTCTAGTCACTTCCATCCCCCTACAGTTAGAACACACACAAGGGAACACAGTTAACCCCTTAATCGCCCCCTAGTGTTAATACCACCATTACTAGTAAAAAAAATAATAAAAATGCCATAAATCTTTCCCCTATTTTGTAGACGCTATAACTTTTGCGCAAACCAATCAATATACACCTATTGTGATTTTTATTACCAAAAATATGTAGAAAAATACATATCGGCCTAAACTGAGGAAAAAATTAGCTTTTTAAAAAAAAAAATGTGATATTTATTATAGCAAAATGTACAAAACATTTGGGGCTGATTTACGAAACGTTTGCGCCATGAGTATCGGCGCACCTGCGTGCGCAACTGCAGTTTTGGTATTTACGAAACATTTGCGCCGGTAACGCAGTGCTATTACCTATTTACTATAGTGTTCTCGGAGCACAGAAGGAGGCGCTCAGTGCTCCACTATGGACCTGACGCACAGCATCTTCAAATCAAAATATAAAGAAGCTAGAAGTGCCAATATAATGGTGTGGTGTGAGGAAGTATAGTGACAACTGTCCAAGTAACAAACATGCCCAAAATAGAATGAGAAAGTAACTTTTTCTGAACCAGCCTGCTGCGCCTGCAAGTACGTTTATAACTGGGAGAGGTTTTTTTGTGCACTGTGCGGCAATTTCACTTGTTCAAATGCGCCGGTTCACTGCGCCGGCAAAATCTTAGAAAATGTCAAGTCAAAATGCATTTGCATAAGTTGAACAGGCGCACCTCCTAAACTTGCCATTGTATAACAGTCCCTGCACAAAATGACATTTCTAAAGGAAAAAAAAGGCATTTAAAAGCACTCGCGGCTATAATTGAATTGTCGGCTCCCGGCAATACAGAGAAAAGTAATTGAAAGTCTTTGAAAAAAAAAATGCGTGGGGGTCCCCCCAAATTCCATTACCAGGCCCTTCAGGTCTGGTATGGATATTAAGGGGAACTCCGCGCCATATTAAAAAAAAAAAATTACGTGGGGGTTCCCCTCAAAGTCCGTACCAGGCTCTTCAGGTCTGGTATGGATTTTAAGGGGACCCCCGCGCCAAACTTAAAAAAAAATGGCGTGGAGTACCCCTAAAATTCCACACCAGACCCTTTATCCGAGCACGCAACCTGGCAGGCCGCAGGAAAAGAGGGGGGGACGAGTGAGCGCCCCCCCCGAATCGTACCAGGCCACATGCCCTCAACATAGGGAGGATGCTTTGGGGGTCTGTGACCCCTCAAAGCACCATGTCCCCATGTTGATGGGGACAAGGGCCTCATCCCCACAACCCTTGCCGGTGGTTGTGGGGGACTGCGGGCGGGGGGCTTATCGGAATCTGGAAGCCCCCTTTGACAATTCCTTTATTAATGTCTTCTCCATTCTTCCATCTTCTTCCATCTTCTTCTTCCATCTTTTTCTTTTCTCCATTCGGGTTTCTTCCTCCATCTTGTTCTTCATCTTCCTTCTTCCTTCAGTGTTCTCGTCCGCATCTTGCTCTGGCTTCTCGTTCCCCTCTTCTTTCTCCGGACGATCCGCTTGCATTCGAGGTTCCCGCTGTGTGACGCTTCAGTTCATCAGTTCTCCTCTGGGTCCGCTGTCACCTGGTGACCCCGCCCCCCTCTGACGCACATGGACTTCACAGGGACTTTCCCTGTGGTGTCAGAGGGGGGCGGGGCCACTGGGTGGCCGCGGACTCAGAGGAGAACTGTCAGAACTGAAGTGTCACACAGCGGGAACCTCGAATGCAAGCGGATCGTCCGGAGAAAGAAGAGGGGAACAAGAAGCCGGAGCAAGATGCGGACGAGAACACCGAAGGAAGAAGGAAGATGAAGATGAAGAACAAAATGGAGGAAGAAACCCGAATGGAGAAAAGAAGATGATGGAAGAAGAAGATGGAAGAAGAAGATGGAAGACAGGAGAAGACATTAATAAAGGAATTGTCAAAAACCGGCTATTGTAATTTTTAACATTTTTGACACTTTTTTTGTGAAATGGTAGGGGTACATTTGTACCCCATTACCATTTTTCACAGGGGGGGGCGGGATCTGGGGGTTCCCTTTGTTAAAGGGGGCTTCCAGATTCCGATAAGCCCCCCGTCCGCAGACCCCCACAACCACCGGGCAAGGGTTGTGGGGATGAGGCTCTTGTCCCCATCAACATGGGGAAATGGTGCTTTGAGGGGTCACAGACCCCCAAAGCATCCTCCCCATGTTGAGGGCATGTGGCCTGGTACGGTTCAGGAGGGGGGGTGCGCTCTCATCCCCCCTCTCTTCCTGCGGCCTGCCAGGTTGCGTGCTCGGATAAGGGTCTGGTGTGGATTTTTAGGGGGACCCCCACGCCATTTTTTTATTTTGGCGTGGGGGTCCCCTTAAAATCCATACCAGACCTGAAGGACCTGGTACGGATTTTGAGGGGAACCCCCACGGCATTTTTTTTATTTGGCGCGGAGTTCCCCTTAATATCCATACCAGACCTGAAGGGCCTGGTAATGGAATTTGGGGGGACCCCCACGCATTTTTTTTTTTTCAAAGATTTTCAATGACTTTTATCTGTATTGACGGGAACCAACAATTCATTACAGCCGAGAGTACTTTTAAATGACTATTATTTTACTTTAGAAATGTAATCTCGGACTGTTATAAACATGGAAAACATGCGCTACTTAACAGGCATACTACAGACACGATATTTAGGGCCAGTTCACACCGGATGCAGTGCAGTGCATTTTTTTGATGCATGAAAAACGCAAAGTTGATCACATTAATACCAATGGCATAGTTCACACCACTGCAGTCCGTTCCAGTGCGTTTCAGAAACGAAAAAAAAAATTGGTCATGCTGCATTTTTTATGTACAGAACTGTACTGGACCGCAGTAAAACACATCTAAAACGCACCGGAACGTACCAAAAATGCACTGGAACACACAAACGCACCTAAATGCACCAAAGACGCACTGCAACACACTTGTCCTTATTAGGGCCAGTTCACACCAGACAGTTCCGTTCATTTCCGTGTGCTTTTTTTCTGCACAAAATGCATGCTACAGTATTTTCCATGTATTCCAATGGCTCTAGTGGGCTCTAGTTTACACCATGCATTTTCCGGTCAGTTTCTGCACCGGAAAATTACCGTAAACTGACTGTATGGTGTGAACTAGAGCTAACATGAGCCATTGGAATACATGGAAAACACTGTGCATGCATTTTTAGTGCAGAAAAAATGTGCACGAAACTGAACGGAACTGTGTCTGGTGTGAACTGGCCCTTAAGGTTAAGTGAAAAGAGGGGGAAAAAGCACTGGACTGCATCAAAAACGCATCAAAAATGCACTGGAACACGGCAAAAACGCGCATGCAGAAAAGCACCTGGAACGCATCCGGATGCGTTCCAGGTGCTTTTTTGCATGCGCGTTTTTGATGCGTTCCAGTGCATTTTTGGTACGTTTTTGATGCAGTCCAGTGCTTTTTTTCACCCCTCTTTTTTATTAACCATAGATAAGGACAAGTGTGTTCCAGTACATTTTTGGTGCATTTAGGTGTGTTCCTTACATCGTAGCCCTGCTTACTCCAAGAGGTCCAGAAAATCTTCAAGACACCGTGATAACGACAGCCCAGGCCGCAGGTCTTATTCTTCACGCCACTGGTCTCGCTCATCAGGTCGGAGGTCTCATTCTTCACATCATAGATCAGGGAGGTCAAGATCCGGAGGACGTGATCGATCCCCCTCTCCTAGGACCTATAGAAAGAAAAAATGTTGGGGCTACGCCGCTACCAGATAGAGTGGTCTGTAAGGACTGTTTTACGGACTGCATCCAACCGCGAGCTAGAAAATCAGCACGCTGTAGATCTGCTCAAGCGAACAATGAAGGACTCCTTCTCTGAGCTTGTGGCTTTTGGTCCCCGCTCAACCAGTTCAGCAGATATCCCAGGTTCAGGATACAGAACCTAATCTCCCTGGTTTGTCAGCAGTCAGTACACCTCTGCCACCGTCAGGCCAACCAGCTAGAGATTCACCACCTGAAGACTCTTCAGGGGACTCTTCAGAGGAGTTAGAACCTTCTGGTTTCAGTCTCTCCTTGGTAAAGCTGTTCATCCAGGCAGTCAAAACTGCAATCGCCTGGAAAGACACAGAAGAGCCTCCCCAAGAGTCTACGAGCTACTTCCCATTCCTCAAAAAAGGAAGCAGGTTCTCTTTCCGTTGATGGGAGAGATTAGTCAAGTCATTCAGAATGAATGGTCAAAGACTGATAAAAAAACTTTAATTGGACTGGTTCAATAAACTATACCCCTTACCAGAGTTGGGAACGCAGTCACTAAACTACATGCCAGTGGTAGACGCGTCGGTGGTGCGACTCGCAAAAAATATAACTTTACCAATGGAGGATTCTGCTTCCTTCAAAGACCCTCTAGACAGGCGAATCGACCTGGAGCTGAAGAGGAGCTACTTAGCCGCAGGAGCAGCGTGTAAACCCGCTATCACCCTCACATCAGTATCAAATGCCATAAGATCTTGGACAGATAATATTGAGACGGCTTTGCATCAGGATGTCCCCATGGAGGATATAATTAAAGCCTTGGAAGAGCTTAGATTGTCGGCAGACTTTGTCGGGGTAGCGGCCATTGACACGATCAGGTGCTCGGCAAGATCCATGTTGCTTTCAGTAATGGCGAAGAGGGCCTTGTGGCTGAAACCCTAGATGGCTGACTTATCCTCCAAACAAAATTACTGCAAAATCCCATTTGATGGGAAAGCACTATTCGGAGACAAAATGTATAAAGCTATCTCCAGGCTGTCAGGAGGGAAGTCTGGTATGCTTCCACAGGACAGAAGGATGCGAACATTCAGAGGCGGTTCCTCTAGATTCTGCCAGTCGAATCCAAGGGATTTTAGGCAATCAAGGCAACCCAGAGACAACAAAAGACCTTTAAGAGGTACTCAGGCATCCTTTTTGAACAGGAAGATGAAGGCCCTTCCGGCTCCACAGGAGCAGAAGCAGTCCTTTTGACGCCAGATTAGCCCAGGCACTCCCGGTGGGAGCCAGGCTGAAGTTCTTCGTCCCAGTCTGGGTCCCCCGCTGCCAGGATCCCTGGATTCTGTCAAAAATTCAATGGGGGCACTTTTGAAAATTCTCTCATCCCCCACCTCGGAATTCTTTAAAAAAAAAACAGATTCCATCCTCTCCGCTGAAGGCTCAAGATCTGAAAATTTTCCTAACGTCACTCCAGCTTCATGGGGCGGCTGTTCTAGTTCCCTTGGCAGAGCTCTTCACAGGCTTCTACCTAAAGAGGCTCAGCCGTTATATCTGCCCCGAAAGCTTCAAAATGGAGTCCCTGCAGACGATTGTTCAGGCAATCCAGCCATCAGATTGGATGATTTCAGTCGATCTGCAGGATGCGTATCTACACGTTCCAATTCTACCTGCATTTCAAAAATATCTGAGATTTGCAGAGGGACGGACCCACCTACAGTTTCAAGCCCTGCCTTTCGGTCTGTGCACCTCTCCCAAGGTGTTCACCAAGATACTAATATCTGCTTTGGTTCCCCTGCGGGAGAGGGGCTTGAGGATATCTCAGACGATCCTGCTGACGGGAGTAATGCGCAGGAGTCTTCACTGGTGAACAGTGCCGGAAAGCCTCTCCAAGCCTCATCACCTGGGCTCCCTTCCTTGAATCACAATTACGCCCGATGCAAGCGGGCAGGACTGGGGAGCCCATTGCGGGGAAACCAGAATACAGGGGAGATGGTCATGTTCCACCCAGGGAGTGGTATCCAACATCTTGGAGATGAGGGCAGCCTTCTTGGCACTGACCTCTTTGGCACTTCAAATCAGAGGCCAGAAAATACTTCTACGCCTAGACAACAGGGCAACTGTCGCTTATCTGCAGAGGCAGGGAGGCACTCGCAGCAGGTCACTCCTCAAGGAGGTAGAGCCGATTATGCTCTGGACAGAGAAGTACCTCCTGGACCTCAGAGCGATGTATCTGCCGGGCAGGTTGAACACGGAAGCAGACATGTTGTCAAGAAACTTTCTGGACAACGAGTGGGCTCTCCACCCCACGTATTCCATCAGATTGCCAACATTTGGGATCCCCCTCAGGTAGACCTGTTCGCCTCCCCGAACAACGCCAAGCTGGACAGATTCTTCTCTCGGATGTTGCATCCACAAGCTTAGGCAGTGGATGCCCTGTCATGCGCCTGGAGGTTCACCACGGCATATGCCTTTCCTCCCAGGCCATTAATATTTAAATTCCTCCTGTGGCTCCTCAGGGAGTCAGTCCAGGTGGTGGCAGTACTTCCGTATTGGCCAAAGAGACCCGGTTTCCTCTAGCAATGCGCCTCAGTGTGAGCTCTCCAATCAGGATCCCTCCTTTCCCTCAACTTCTGTCACAGGGTAGTCTTGTTCATTCAAACCCTCAGAAGTTGAATCTTCGAATCTGGAAGTTGAGAGGCGAAGGTTTGAATCCCTAGGGTGTTCCCCAGGAGTCATATCAACCCTTCTAAAAGCCAGGAAGCCTGCAACTAATGCCATATATTCAAGAATATGGGACAAGTTGGAGACGGTGTGCAGGGCCGCCACCTGGTCTTCTCACCATACGTTCCTCAGACACTACCATATTGATCCAGGAGCTCTCACGACTGTTGAGTTTGGAAGAAGGGCAGTTCAGGCTGCTATGTCCTTTTCTAATTAAACATTTATTGTCAAGCATTATCTCACCCGTATTAGCTAGTTATTTATCACAGGTATGCTGCCATGGAGGCACAAGGAAAACTGAAAATTGTATCATACTTACCAGTAATTTTCCTTTCCTGGTGCCTATCCATAGCAGCATACGCTCCCACCCTCGGTATTCTATATTACGGAAAATGTTGGGGGAGGGACTATGCCTTTAATTTATGCTATTCACTAGTCCTGAAGGAGGAGTCGAGGCGGAGCTCTATCACTGGTATGCTGCTGGATAGGCACCAGGAAAGGAAAATTACTGGTAAGTATTTTCAGTTTTTTGGGTTAGTAATTGAAGTACATCCTTAACAGGTGTACCCACTTTGAAGTTCAGTCTCTACATTGGGTGAACTTGCATTTTGGGTGTTTCATGGACTGTGCGTGTGTTTTCAAATGCCTCATTAGCACACAAACCTATGTTATATAAAGCTTGCAGATAGCATTCTCTCCCTTGCCCTGAAAAGAGGCAAGATTGTGTGTGTGGCGCCGGCCGGCAAAATGTACATTTTGGTGTCCTTATCGAGTTTGTAACACATGCAGATGTTTGTTTTACATTTGTTGATTGTTTTTTTGTGTGGGCTATATGTTCCCCTGAAATATTTTTGATGTTGTTAATGTGTGTTGTTTGTTCACTTTGATTTAATTGTCTGTGCTGCATTATTTTGCTAAATCTTTCTGAAGATGTGACTATAGTTTCAAATTTACCTTCATGTCTTTTTTATTTATTTATTTATTTTTTTGCTTCCCTTTGTTTTTTCCAAGTCCTGTTTTGTTGACCAATAAAATTTGATGCAAAGTTTGAGGTTTGTTTTTTGTTTTCTATGCAACAAATGTGACAGCTGCAGCTTAACTATGCTTATTGGCATGTCAAAACAAAACAGGTGTGATTTGTCTAACCTGGTGCCTTCATGGTAGCATATGCATGTATTGTGTGCTGCCATGGCTAGTCACCAGGAAATGAAAAATACAGAGCGGTATTTATTCAATTTTCCTTTTTACTGCAGTGGTTCTCAGCCTCAGTCCTCAAGTACCCCCAACAGGACATGTTTTGTGAATTTATCTTATCGAGAATTGCTGTCCAAAATACCAAACAATTGACTGATTTAAAGCACATGTACAAGATGAAGGAAAACCTGCAAACATGGCCTGTTGGGGGTACTTGAGAAGCACAAATTTAGAACACTGTACTTAAAAATAGCTCAAGGCAATACTATTCTAATTGTGGGCATTTTGAGGGAAACCAAGTAAGTGTTAGAACCCCTGCTTGTTTTTTTTTAGGTTGGGCTTTGTGTCCCTTTTAGAAAAAATTGGCTTCACTTCCTGTCACACAGCTAAACAGGAAGTGAATGTAAAACCCTACCAATGTCTTTTCTTGGGGACACACAGATCAATCTAACTAGTGTCCCCATTAAGCAAATTGCACTCTAGCACTTTGTTTTGTACCCCCAAATCATTAGGTAGTTTGGGGTTTAGTAAAGGCAAATCCACTCTGCAGTACAAGTGTAGTTGCTGAAAATCTGAGGGGAAGCACTGGTGATTTTAACATCCAATCATGTAGAAGCAAAGATGGTGTTTTTTTTGTTTCCTTGCATGTCCCCCTCGGATATCCAGCAAGTGCACTTGTAGTGCAAAGTGGATTTGCCTTTAGTAAATAAACCCAATAAAAGTCCAAAGTACCTAATAATTTGGGGTGTACCCAGCAAAATGCTGGAGTGCAATGTACATAATGGGGAAAGTATTTAGATTGACCTGTGTGTCCCCAAGCAAAGACATTGGTAGGGATTTACCCTCACTTCCTGTGTGGCTATGTGACAGGAAGTGAATTATTTGGAAGGATAAAGTGGCCAAATTTGGGAGTTGTCTTAACCCTATCAGGGGTGCAGACATCCCCAAAAACTGTCCAGACTTCTAATCCCTCTGCACTCTATCCCCAAGCAAAAATAATAAAGGATTTCATTTAGTTTAACTTTGCAAAGACACATTCCTAAGTTGAATTGTGATGCATGTCAATGGCCCATTTAGACCCTCTTTAATCACTTGAGATCAGCGCTATAGCTGATCGACGGACACAGCATGGTCCTCAATTGCCGGGAGTCCGTCAATAGACGTCCTCCCATTCGCGCATGAGCTGTGGTCACCGAGTCACTGAGACTCGGGTGATGACAGATCCGAGTAAGGGGCCGATCCCTGCCCTTTACCATGTGATCAGCTGTCAGCCAATGACAGCTGAGCACGGGATGTAAACAAAAGCTCGGTAATGGTTTTTGTTTTCTCTCCGTGCTGACAGCGTGAGCATAAAAAAAGGCAATCACCGGCTTATGTGCAAGGGACATCGGGCCCGAAGAGGAAGAGGCAATTCTGCGTCATCTGTGAGAATCAGTAGCCCCTACCAGTGCCACCTATCAATGCCCACCACTGCTGCCAATCAGTGCCACCTAGCAGTGCTGCCTATCAGTGCCCATCACTGCCAACTATCATTGCCACCTAGCAGTGCCACTTCTCAATACCCACTAGTGCCAACTAGCAATGCCACCTCTCAGTGCCCACCCTTGCCACCTTATCGGTGCCCATTAGTGCAGCCCATCAGTGCAGTCTCATCAGTGTACATCAATGAAGGAGAAAAATTACAGTTTTTCTAAGTTTTCAAACTAAATATTAACCACTTACCTACCGCCCACCGTCAAATGACGTTCTTGGCTTTGTGCGGTGACATCTGAATGATGCCTGCAGTTGCAGGCATCATTCAGATATCATTCTTTTCAGCCGGCAATTCTGAGCACGATAAAAATGATCATAGCGGCAGTTCCGCCGCTTGATTGTTCTTATAGGTGGCGGGAGGGGAAGTCCCCCCCCCTCCCGCCGCCATCCGATGCTTCTCCGGGCTCTCCCTTGCCATCGGGGGCCCGGAGAACGAATTGGCCGGTGCTGGATGGGAAGCATAGAGATGACTGGTGACCAGATGGTCACCAGTCATCTCTATGACCGTCGGAGGCCCGGACGCGATGTTATGACGTCACGCCGGTTTCCCGTATGTAAACAAAGCCGTGATCTCGGCTGTCAGCATGAGATCGGTGAATTTTTTTTACCGATCTCATGCTTTCCAGCCTGGAGGAGAGATGTGGGGTCTTATTGACCCCGCATCTCTCCATAAAGAGGACATGTCACAATAGATTCCTATTACAAGGGATGTTTACATTCCTTGTGATAGGAATAAAAGTGATCAAAAAAAAAAAAAAAAAGTAAAAAAAAGTAAAAAACAAAAAAAATTATAATAAAACAAAATTAAAATGCCCCTGTCCCCGGTAGCTCGCGCTCAGAAGCGAACACACACGAAAGTCCCACCCACATATGTAAATGCTGTTCAAACCACACATGTGAGGTATTTCTGCGTGCGTTAGAACGAGTGCAACAATTCTAGCACTAGACCATCTCTGTAATGCGAAAATGGTAACTTGTAAATAATTTTAAAGCATCGCTTATGGAGATTTTTAAGTACTGAATTTTGGTGTCATTCCATGAGTGTGTGCAATTTTAAAGCGTGACACGTTAGGTATCTATTTACTCAGCATAACAACATTTTTCACATTATGCAAAAAAATTGGGCTAACTTTACTGTTTTGTTATTTTTTAATTCATGAAAACATTTTTTTTCCACAAAAAAGGCGTTTGAAAATGTATTGCGCAAATACCGTGCGAGATAAAAATTTGCAATGACTGCCATTTTATTCCCTAGGGTGTCTGCTAAAAAAACATATATAATGTTCGGGGGTTCTAAGTAATTTTATAGCCAAAAAATTATGATTTTTACATGAAGGAGAGAAGTGCCAGAATAGGCCCGGTGCTGAAGTGGTTAAAATATCCAAATTTTTTTTTTTTAGTCGGTCTTTTGTATTTATAGAAAAAAAAACACAGAGGTGATCAAATAGCACCAAAATAAAGCTCTATTTGTGTGCAAAAAATGATTACATTTTCATTGGGTTACAGTGTTGTATGACCGCGCAATTGTCATTCAAAGTGCATCAGCGCTGAAAGTTGAAAATTGGTCTGGGCAGGAAGGGGGTTTAAGTGCCCAGCAAGCAAGTGGTTAATATAAGGCTACATGCACACGGACGTTTTTCCACAATCAAAAAAATGATTTTATTGAAGTTAGAGATAATGCAGAGTACAGAATTATATTTATCAGGGACAGAAAGCATATGAACAGAATTATTGCTATGTGATGTAACAAACATTGCTTTTGTTGTAATAAACAGAGCTAGAATAAATTCAAAAATCAGCATTGGGGTAAAGAAAAAGGAGGGGGGAGGGGGAATGAGTGGGATAAAGAGAAGGGAGAGGGGTGGAGGAAGGAGTAGTAAGGTAAGCCATAGGATATCCAGAGGGGCTCAGAGGGTGCATTTGATAAAGGAGCATACAACACACAAAACAGTACAGGTATCGTTGTTTCATCTGGTCTCATTTATGGCCTAACGGAAGTCAGGACCAGGTACTCATTGGAGTATCTAAATATCACCCATGGCTGCCACAGATCATTAAATTTATCACTTTTCTCTTTTTTCATTGCAGATATTTCTTCCATTTTATAGATATATTGGACTCTGTCCAACCAATCCCCGACTGAAGGGCAATAAGTAGTCTTCCAGTGGAGTGGAATAATCGTTTTGGCAGCTGTTAAAAGATGTCTGGTCAAAGAGTTTTTGTATTTGCTAATTGAAAAGTGATTGATATTTAACAGACATGCTGCTGCGTTTAATGTTATGGTAGTTTCCGTTATGTGCTTGATCCACTGAGAGACTTGGTCCCAATAGTCTAGGATTAGAGGACAGTCCCACCAAATGTGTAGAAAAGAGCCAAGGGCTGTTTTGCAGCGCCAACAGGAGTCGGAGCTCGCGGGAAACCATGTCTTAACCTTTAGAGGGGTAATATACCACTGAGTCAAAATCTTGTATGAAATTTTTTGGTATCTAGTGCTCAATGAGCACTTATGTGCAAACAGACAGGCTTTTTCCCATTGGGCCTCACTGAAGGAGGTCCCGAGGTCCTCTTACCATTGCCTCTTGTGTCTATTGTTCTCTAAGTTCGTGGATTGTTGTAACCAGGAGTATGCTATAGAAGTTGTTTTGAGGACTGGTTCCCTGTTATAACATGTGTTCTCTAAGGGGGTTCTATTTTGCAGGTATGCATGTTTGTGTTTGCTCTTGGTGAGGAAATCTGTCAGTTGCATGTGAAACCAGGGACCTGGATAAGATTCCTTGTACTCGGCAGTGAGTGCATGCAATGATTTTACCTTGTTTCCGGCGAGACAGTGGGTTACAAGGAAGGTGGAAGTTGGATCAGGGATTGGCAGGGGTCTTTGGTCTATGCCTGGGAGAAAATCTGGATTTCGAGCTATTGGGGTTAAGGGGCCCGGGATTGTTGCCAGTTTATACTTAACTGCCGCTCTATGCCATATTGTCAGTGTGGTCGCCACTAAAGGATGGGTCGTGTTGCTAGTTGATTTGGAGTGCGTGGTCCAGGGGTAATACAAAAGCTGGAGCTTGTTATGGATTTGTTCTAGTCTCACCCAGTCTTTGTTTCGGTCGTGGCAATGCCAATCTATCAGTCTGGTCAGATGGGTTGCTAAGTGATATTTCTTGAAGTCCGGGAGGCCGATACCGCCGTTGTGTTTGGGTAGGGTTAGCAAATGGAAACTCAGTCTCGGCTTCTTGCCGTTCCATAGAAACTCCCTCTGTAGCTTTTGTAATTTAGTGAAGAAGGTGTTGGGGATCGGGATTGGTAGAGCATTAAAGAAGTACAGTAACCTTGGAAGTATCATCATTTTCAAGATAGAGGCTCTTCCAAACCAAGAGAAGAGTTTCGGGGTCCATTTTCTAAGATCTTTTGATATAGATTGTAGCAGGGGGGTGAAGTTGGCCGCAAATAACGATGTAATGTTAGATGTGAGCTTAATTCCTAAATATTTTAAAGTGTTCTGTGCCCGCTTGAATTTATGGTTCTCTTGTAATAAATTATACTTGTTTGGGGGTAAATTAATATTGAGGGCTTCTGATTTTGAGTTGTTTATTTTAAAATTGGATATGTATCCGAATGTCTTGAATATCCTAGTGAGGTTGGGTATGGAGACATGGGGTTGGGTGATGAAAAAAAGAAGGTCATCTGCATATGCGGCAATCTTGTATTCCCTGTCTTGTATTTTAAAGCCTCTTATGTCAGGTGATAGATTTATAGTTCTAATGAGGGGTTCAAGTGAGAGTATAAAAAGTATAGGCGAGAGGGGGCAGCCTTGTCTCGTTCCGTTCCTTATTCGTACAGGTTTTGAAAGGGTGTTGTTTATTTTAATGTTCGCCTGTGGGTCACTGTAAAGGGCTTTGATCCAATTCAGCATTTTGCTTGGGAAACCTATGTGGGAGCAGGTGGCCAGCATATAGTCCCAGGCAACCCTATCGAAGGCCTTCTCTGCATCTGTTGACAAGAGAAGGCCCTCCAGTTTCATGCTGTGTGCGTAGTGGATAAGGTTTAACGATTTAGTAATGTTATCCCTAGCTTCCCTACCTGGCATAAATCCAGCCTGTTCGGGGCCAATAATTGTTTCTAAAAGGGGCTTAAGGCGGTTAGCTAGGATTTTTGCTAATAACTTGACATCCACATTTAAAAGTGAGATAGGCCTGAAATTTGCGCAGTCTGTGTGGTCTTTGTCTGGTTTGGGAACCACTGCTATGTAAGCTGCAAGGAGGGAGCTAGAGGAGTTGTCAGTTTCAGCTAAATAGTTAAAGGCCTTCAGTAGCGGGTTGGAGAGTAAGCTTGAGAAGGTCTTATAATATTGGGACGTATATCCATCTGGGCCTGGGCTCTTCCCTGTTTTTAGTTCCTTTATGGCTAACTGTATTTCCGTAATTGATATGGGGTCGCCGAGGGTGGAAGCCTCTGTCCTGTCTAAGGTGGGGATTTTACTGTCAGAGAGAAATTGTGTTATTGTGTCTTGTCTGGGCATAATTACATGAGGGGGCTTATGTTGTGTAGGAAGGTTATAAAGTCTAGAGTAGAAGGAATGGAAGATCTCTGCTATTTTTGCAGGATTGTGTTCAAGCGCTCCCTCACCGTTCCGTACCGAGTGAACATTGTTAGCTAGTGTGGCGTCCTTCAGAGCTCTGGCAAGCTGCTTGCCACTTTTATCTCCGTGTTCATAGAATATACTCCTCTTAAAGAAGAGGGATTTTTGGGCTTGTAGGTTTAAGGTTTGTCTCAATAAGTTCCTAGAGCGAGTAAGTTCTTCAGCGACTTCGACAGCCAGGGAACGCCTGTGTTGTGTCTCAAGTTTAGCTATATTGTCTGATAAAGAGGTAATTTCCTTTTCTCTCTCGCGTTTCTTCCTTGCCCCCCACTTTATCAAGACCCCTCTAACTACACTCTTGTGAGCCTCCCAGTTATTGAGAGGGTTCGTCTCTGAGTCTCTATTGATGTGGAAGTATTCATTAATGGTGTTATGTACATCGTCCTTGATTACTTGGTCAGTGAGGAGAGCTGCATTAAGCCTCCAATTAAAGTTTGGTTTTTGTAGGGAGATATGCCGCAGTGTAATAGCCGTGGGGGCATGGTCTGAAAGAGCTATGATCCCAATTTCAGCTGTGTTGAGAAGAGGTAAGTCTCTTTGGGAGATAAAGATCATATCAATTCTCGAATACCTCCCATGGGGAGTGGAGAAATACGTGTAGTCTTTCCCGGTAGGGTGTGCTGATCTCCATGTGTCTACCAGTGATAAAGATTGGAGTAGGATTTTAATGTGCTTCAATATTTTGTATGAGACATGTGAGTGGCCAGTTGAGGTGTCCTGTAATGGGGCTAGAGGGATGTTAAAATCCCCTCCGAGAACAATACACCCCTCTGCAAACCATTTAAGTTCTTGGATGATTGTATTGCAGAATGATATGTGAGCTTTGTTGGGGAAGTATACATTCGCGAGGGTCATGGGGGAGCCCTCCCACGTGCCCTTCAGAAAAATATAGCGGCCTTCTGGGTCTAGTAATTGTTGTTTAAATTGAAAGGGGGAGTTTTTGTGCATCAGTATTGTGACCCCTTTGGTTTTGGCCTTTGGGTTTGTGGCATGATAGGCCGTAGTGAATAGGTTATCTGTGAGTTTGGGAGTGTCGTGATTCCGAAAATGGGTCTCCTGAAGAAAGACTATGAGGGGCTGTACTTTCTTGAGTTCCCTAAGAAGATTTGAGCGTTTCTCAGGTATGTTAAGGCCATTTATGTTGTGTGAGATTATAGTAGGGGTTTTCCCCAAAAAGGAGTATGCCATTGTGTTTTGGCTTTAAGGGATGTCACTAAAGCTTAGAAAGGGGGAAGAAGGGGTGGAAAATAATAAAAGTACAGTGATCAGAGGGGTTTTGGAGGAGTAGAAAATGGGAGAGTAAAGATGTTAAGGATAGGGGGGGTAAGGTATTGGAATACCGTGTGAGTCTTGACTGTAAGTCCTTGTTTAATAAGAACTATGTCAGTCGGGGTCAGACAGGTGACTGCTCCCTTAGTGACTCTCGGAGGTATGTGGGAGGCGCACACGTGGAAAATCTGTGTCAATATAGAAAGATAAGTGTAGATTTACAAAAGAGGTCTCGGGAGGGGGTCTCGGCTATAGAATACAAGTAGTAATGTTGAATCTTAACCTGCGATAAGATGAGAATGGGGGAGTTTCCAGACAAAGGAGGAAGAGGGCTTTAGAGTTTATGTTTAAGGGGATTGATGAGTATAATCGGAGCAAGGTTAATCTATATAACTATGATTGTGCTAGCTCTAACAGCTTAACAGAATAAACATAACCACAAACCTTAATAATAGTAACAAATACCGTCTGAGCTACTACCCTTAAAAAGAAGTGGGAGAAAAAAAAAGAAAAAAAAAAGGGGGGGTTAGGACAATCATGTGTCCTCTAAAGCATAATCTTATCGACAAATACCATCTGATGTAGAAGTATAGGAGAAGTGACTCTTATTGTCTCGTATGGGAGTTCTCTAAGTGAAACAACAATCCGTCACTTAACGCGTCAGCATGCATAGCAACCACACATTAGTCCCAGCAGTAACAAACAAAATGTCAATATCGCTAACACTGTTATTGGCAACCTAGAACAGCTGGTTTTAACAGGAGTGATGACCTTAGGCCTCAACTTTAGGTTCAAATAGAACTGTGTGGGCTAGAGGGTGGACTAAAAAAAAAAAGACTGGCTGCAGCTAGTAATACGTATGCAGCAATGCGAACAGGCATAGGAGCTGAGGGGCGCATTTAGTTCCACGAGACTCCTGTATGGCTGCTCAGCTGACCCACAAGGAAATCTTCAAGCAGGAGGAGTGTAGTTTTCGGGTGTGCATAAGGTTTTCGTTGACATGCACCAGCCCTCAATGGGCTGTTAGAGGAATGGTAGTCCTTACAAATGACTTGTGCGACAATGAAGTGTATACCTCCAGATGGGTGTGTTTTCGTGGCGTGGGTACGATGCGGCACACTCTGTAATAGCAACAGCCGTGAGATTGTCGTATGGGTATCAAAACAGGGGGAAAAGCTTTGAAATTCAGGTGGGGACCGCGTAACTGCGGAAGTCCAGATTCATAGAGCTTAAATTCATGGAATATACCTCAGGGATCCTTTGCTCTTGAGCCTCGAGCAGCTGGGGAGTTGTAGTTCCCATATGTATTTCTGCGATAATGGCCCGGGGTGTAAGGAGGCCCGGCAGGAGAGTGACCTTGTTTGGGAGGTGCATTGTTGATGGCTGGGGGGATGCGGAATTCCACATAAAATTCAGGTAGGTCAACGGGTGCGATCTGGAGGTTTTCACAAAATTTCAGTATATCTTCTGGTATCTTCAGGACATGTTGCTTGCCATTATATGCTGCTTGTAAGGCAAAAGGAAATTTCCACCTGTATGCGATTCCTTTTTCTCTGAGAACCTCCAGCAGTGGCTTCAATGCCCTCCTATTTTTCAGCGTTATGGGGGATAGGTCCTGAAAAAGCTGAACCACCGTGTCATTGAATATAATTTGCTCTTTCGCCCTGGCCTTTTGTAAGATTTCTTCCTTTAAAGTGAAATTCGGCAGGCAGCAAATGATATCTCTAGGAGGGTTGTTATCAGGAGCTTTGGGTCTGAGGGCTCTATGCGCTCTGTCATATTCAATGGGTGAGGCTTCGGGCCTATCTAGGAGGCCATTGAAAATAGAGGATAGTGTGGGTTTAATCTGGTCCGGCAGGATCGATTCTGAAACCCCCCTCACCCTAATATTATGTCTCCTCCCCCTAGTGTCGAGGTCTTCAATGCTTCTATTCATATCAAGCAGATGCATTGATTGATCGAGCAAAATCTCATCTAGACGGATCAGGGCCCTGTCGCGTCGTTTCCCCGCTCTGTCCCCAACTGCTATTTGTTCTGAGAGCCGCATCAGCTCGGCCTTCATGTCTGTGATAGCTTCCGTGAAGGAGCTTTTTATATCATTGGCTATGTCCAACATTATAGCGTAGTTCAGGGGTTGATCATGGGCTATGTTACCTCCGTGGGAGTCTTCTGACGCTGGCAAGGAGATGTCATCATCCTCCATGTCGTCTCCCTTATCTGTGCTGCGTGCCGCCGGCGCCATCTTGGATCGTCAGCCGTCTCCGCTGTAGCGGTATTTGTTCAGGTTAGCGGGTGAAAGTGTGCCTTTCGGGGTGCCCATCGAGCGCAGTAACCTGTTGTGTGAACCCTTCTTTATCTGGGTGGACATACTCGGCCAAAGTGCAGGTCTTTTTGCCGCCGAGATCTCCCCTCTTACGGAGCTCCTCTATTCAGCGTCCATCCACGCTGCGCGCCAAGCCACGCCCCCACGGACGTTTTTCCAGCCGCTTGTTTGAGCGTTTTTTGCAGCTTAAAAACGCCTCTCCATGTTAGCATATGGCCTCATGCCCACCATGGCGTTTTTGAGCTGTAAATGGCATAGCCGTTTTTAGGCCCCATGTACACGGAACGCTGGTGCAAAGTCTCCAGAATTAAGGTTGAAACCGGAGTTTAGAAAGGTGCGTTTTGTCGCGATTGCATGCCGCGTTTTACCGCATTTGCGTCTATAAGCGTTTAGTTAGGAAACATCATAAGGACCCGCCCTAAGCTCCAAAAACAGTATTATTAACCATTTCAGCTATTTTGTGAGACCAGAGTGAGTAGCAGCAGCTGAGAGAGCAGCAGTGTATTTGTATTTAGCGTGTCACTTGCCACATCACTTGCCACAAGTTGTGGATTGTCCACTTGCCACGTCACCTGCCACAAGTTGTGGATTGTCCACTTGCCACGTCACCTGGCCATGTCACCTGGCACAAGTTGTGGATTGTCCACTTGCCATGTCACCTGGCCACATCACCTGCCACAAGTTGTGGATTGTCCACAATGCAATGCAAGCAATTACATTTTTTTTTGTATATATTTTTAATGGTTTTTCATCATTTGCCATAATTTTTGAGTTTTTCAATGTAAAAAAATCAGACACCTTTAAAAAAACTTATAAACTAAAACGCGGCTAAACGCCAGTACCGCGTCTGAAACGTGAAAATCTTTGGCGTCTGAACGCATTTTTTGGCTTTCTGAAAAACGAGGTTAAACGCAACTGCCTAGGGGCCAGTTCACACCTTGGAAAAGCAGTCCGGATGCATTCCAGCTGCTTTTCTGCATGCGCGTTTTTGATGCAGTCCAGTGCTTTTTTTCCCCCTCTTTTTTCTTAGGCCTCATGCCCACGGACGGATGTTTTAAAAAACAGTCTATAAGGCTTGATTCACACTAATGCGTTTTTTGGTGCATTTTGCATTTTGTAGAAATGCAGGGAGCATTTTTAACATGGGTTCCTATGGAACATGTTCACATCAATGCATTTTTGTGCATCTGCGTTTTTGGAAAGGGTCAGGGACTTTTTTTTCTCAGCAAAAAACAGCGTTTTGCATGTAATAGAATTCAATGGACCCGCATCCAAAACGCAAGTACCGCGATTTTGCCGCGATTTGCGTTTTTTTTAAACCTGTTTATAGCTGGTTGTTAAAGGAAATGTAAAAAAATAAACATTGCCGGCTATAAAAAAAATGGAGGAAAAAACAGCGTGGGCCCCCCCCCCCCCCAGGTCCATACCAGGCCCTTGGGTCTAGTATGGATTCAGAGGCGACCCCCACACCAAAATGTAAAAAAAAAAATGGCGTGGGGGTCCCCCCAAAATCCATACCAGACCCTTATCCGAGCACGCAGCCCGGCAGGTCAGGAACGGGGGGCGAGCAAGCGCCCCCCTCCTGAACCGTACCAGGCCGCATTCCCTCAACATGGGTGGGGGGGTGGGTGCTTTGGGGCAGAGGGTGCCCTGCGCCCCCCACCCCATAGCACCCTGCCTCCATGTTGATGGGGACAAGGGTCTCTTCCCGACAACCCTGGCCGTTGGTTGTCGTGGTCTGCGGGCGGGGGGCTTATCAGAATCCGGGAACCCCCTTTAATAAGGGGGCCCCCAGATCCCGGCCCCTCACCCTATGTGAATGAGTATGGGGTACATCGTACCCCTACCCATTCACCTAGTGGAAAAAAAGTCAATAAAAAAACACAACACAGGTTTTTAAAGTAATTTATTAGGCAGTTCCGGGGGTCTTCTTCCGACTTCGGGGGTCTTCTTTCGACTTCGGGGGTCTTCTTCCGACTTTGGGGGTCTCTTCTTCTGCTCTCTGGTGTCGTCTCCACGCTCTCTGGTTCTTCTCCCACTCTCCGGTGCCTTCTCCACGATCTCCGGTTCCTTCTGCCGGGCGCCCCGCTATCTTCTTCCAGCTCATTTTCTAGCGGGGTCCCGGTCATCATCGTCGTCTTCTTCCCTCTTCTCTCCACCCGATGTTGCCTTGTTGCTGTCTGCCGCTACGATGCCGTGTGCGCGGAGCGCAACGACTTATATTGGCATGGGGCGTGGCCACCGGGTGATGCCACCCTTGTGACCCCGCCCCCGTATGACGTCACAGTCCCATAATTCCCCAGGGCTGTGACGTCATACGGGGGCGGGGTCACCGGGTGGCATCACCCGGTGACCATGCCCCATGCCAATATAAAAAAAACAAAAAGAGGAAATGGGAATGGGGGAGCTGTGGGACTTTGTATGGAGCATGCCAATATAAGTCGTTGCACTCCGCGCACATGGCATTGTAGGGGGCAGGGTGCTTTGGGGTGGCCCAAAGCACCCACCCCCCATGTTGAGGGCATGCGGCCTGGTACGGTTCAGGAGGGGGGGGGCGCTCGCTCGCCCCCCTTTCCTGACCTGCCGGGCAGCGTGCTCGGATAAGGGTCTGGTATGGATTTTGGGGGAACCCCCATGCCGTTTTTTCGGCGTAGGGGGTTTCCCTTAAAATCCATACCAGACCTAAGGGCCTGGTATGCTCCTGGAGGGGAACCCATGCCGTTTTTTTATTTAAAATTTGGCGTGGAGTTCCCCTTCATGATTCATTCCAAACACAGGGGACAGTGAGCACGAGGCTTGCAGTACCCTGTCGCCGAGAACCAGCGTGATGGTATCGCGCTGGAAACATTCTCGCGGGCAGGTACTGGCAAAGGAGCCTGTACTGGAGGCGACTCCAAGTCGCCTCCAGGACACGACTTGATCGTCTGCTTCGCGCTCAAGTCGTGTCCAAGTTGCCTCGCAAAGTCGCGCTGCCCCTGTGTCAACCGGCACACGAGTCGCCCCGCAAGTCGGATCGTCTTGATCCGACTTCCCATGCGACCTCTATTCAAATCAATGGGCTCCCATAGGGAACCATTCATTTTGAATAGAGACACAAGCGCCGCTGACATTTTTATTTACTATCACAGTGCACCGCCGGTTCACGCGCCCAATTAAGGATTTATCCGGCGCACCAATTAAGGTATGAACCGGCGCAGCGCACTATTGTTAGTAAATCACCCCCATTGTGTTTTTTTTCAAAATTGACGCTCTTTATTTGTTTATAGCACAAAAAAAAATTGCAGAGATGATCAAATACCACCCAAAGTAAGCTCTATTTCTGGGAAAAAAAGGACGTCAATTTTGTTTGGGTACAGTATCGCACGACCCCGCAATTGTCAGTTAAAGTGATGCAGTGCCGTATCGCAAAAAATGGCCTGGTCATTGAGCAGCCAAATCTTCCGGGATCTGAAGTGGTTAAGGAAAAGTATCCTTAAATGTACATGAAGTCTGATAAGCTTTTGTAAACAAATGAGGATGAGTTTGTCATCCTAAAATTGTAGGTGAATATTACAATAGGTTAGTAGGCCAAAATAAAAAAAGTAAAGGAAAGAGAGAAAAAAGATAGGAAATGAAAAAAGGTTAAAGATATAAGGTATCTTGTGCCGACTTTTCTATTTTTTAAGTACCGTAATTTCAAGTGAAAACAATTTGGTATTTAGTCCATGGATCCCAGGATTTCTCAAATAATTGAACCTTATCACATCATTTAATATGGCTGAAAGATATTTATTAATCATAATTCAGGACAATTTTGTTTTTAGGATGTCAAAGGGTAGGGTTGTTGTTTTCCAAGATCTGGCTATATTGATTTTTGCTGCTATAAATATATAATTTATTAATCTTTTGAAGTGTTTGAGGATCTTTTCCATTTGGCTGCAAAACAGGGCTTGTTTCAGGGATTTGTTTAAATCAATATTAGTGAGAGAAGAAATAAGATCATAAACTTTATTCCAAAAACGTTTTACTGTGGGGCGCATCGCATATTAGCTCATTATGAAATACTCACCTTAGAAAGAAGCCCTCTCAGGGGGCCCACACATCGCTGAGACGGCCGACATCTTCCCTGGTGTTTCCAGCGCTGTGATTGGCCGGAGCTGCGATGACGTCACTCCCGCACATGCTTGTGGGAGCCGCTGGTCACGGCACAGGGCCCTAAATATAAGGCACAGGCGGCTGTTCCTTTAAAGCGCATGCGCTGATGATGTAATCACGCAGTATACAGTAAATATCTCCTGAACGGTGCAAGTTTGGGAGATATTTACAGTACCTATAGTTAAAGCGGAGCTCCACCCTAAAGTGGAACTTCCGCTCATCGGATTCTTTCCCCCCTCCGGTGCCACAATTGGCACCTTTCGGGGGGAGGGGGGACAGGATATCTGTCTTTGACAGGTATCCTTTTCCACTTCCGGGAGTCCGGCCGCGGCCGTGACGTTACCGCGGGGCTCCCTCCTCCTCCTCTCCCGGCCGCCAGGCTAATAGGAGGGAGGGGCAGGGCCTCGCGCATGCGCAGTAGGGTTCCCTGCGTGAAGCCGAAAGGCTACACTGCCAGGTTCCCTTACCCGCAATGGCGGCGGCAGCATCCGACAGCTGATGGAAACATCAGCTGCGGTGCCGACATCGAGGGACTGCAGGACAGGTAAGTGTCCATTTATTAAAAGCCAGCAGCTGCAGTATGTGTAGCTTCTGGCTTTTATTTTAATTTTTTTCCCGGAACACCACTTTAAGCCTTTATATAGGCTTACCTATAGGTTAGGGTGACCAGACATCCCCGATTTCTGGGGATAGTCCCCGGATTGAGGACACTGTCCCCGGACCAAGTCTGTCCCAGGTTTTGTCCCCGGATTGGATTTGAACAGGGGCTGGGGCAATTTCAAAGACAGTGCAGAATAAAAAAAAAATCTGAAATACACACCCCCGCTCCTACTAGCTTAGGTGGGGGGTGTATTTTTTTTTCCATTATCTGTGGCCCTTTCTGATGATCATGTGCTGGTCAGAGCGGAGGGAATATTTCTTTCGTTTCGGGTGCCCATTCAGCTCCGCTCGCATGTTCTCCTGCCTTGGCTCAAGTCCCGGCCAGCCGCCTGCCTGTTTATCTCCTTTCCTTCCCCAGCAGAGTGATCTTCCTCTGCTCCCTACCCAGTAGGGCCCAGAGAGTAAGACTTGACAGGCTGTGAGGCGGGCGGCGGCGGCGATAGGCAGAGAGTCGCTGATTGCCGCCATTACTGGTAAAAAAAAAAATATGTCCCCGGATTTCATTAAAAAAATCTGGTCACCTTACTATAGGTACAAACAAACCAGGGAATTTGCTTCCTCTTCAAAGGGTTAGTATATCTATCCCATCAGTTGCGAGGGCAATGGAAAGAGAAACTGAAAGTAAGCATTATTTTACAAAACAGCAGCAGTGCCTTAATGTATTGATGACACTGTAATGCATAAGGAGGTTTTAGGAAAAATTCAGCAAAGGTGAAAGGATTCAACTTAAGATTGCAGAAAGTATACTTTACTGTTACAATTTTAAAAAAAGAGTCGTAAAAATGTGGGACTCTCTCCCCACGGGCTATGGGAATTGTTAGAGAATTAAATCGCACACATACACAGAAATAGTTGCCTGGCCTGTGTCTATGTAACTATTAATAGCCTGATTTTTTAAAGTCAGGTAAGGGCATTTCCTATGGTTACCTAGCCAATTTATCATAGAAAAAAACATGCTCTTTGATTTAGATGGTTTGAACATCTTCACAGATTAGTATCTGACTGAAAACATTTGTGCCGACTTTATCTGGTTATATTTCTGAATATTAGCTGCAAATTTTATGGATTTTTTTATATATAAAGTAGTTTTCTGTCCTACCGCAGTCAGATAAAGAATGTAACATTTTAACGATAGTCATGAAAACCACACGATTAATAACAGTTTCACACTTCAGCATGGACAGGTAAAGATACAAGAGCACACAGCCAAGACAATGCAAGATTTTGCAATGCCAAAAACTCTTCAATGCTCAGGCTACACTAAATGGACCTCCACCTACCAGGAAATGTAGTCATATAAACACAGAATTTACTATATAGGGCTTTTTAAATCACGCACGTTGCAGTAAGGAAAATGTTAGAAGTCAGTCTTAGGATACCGAGTCACTCTGGAAAGCAGGGTTGACATTTAACCGCTTCAGCCCCGGAAGATTTTACCCCCTTCCTGACCAGAGCACTTTTTACAATTTGGCATTGCGTCGCTTTAACTGACAATTGTGCGGTCCTGCAGCACTGTACCCAAACAAAATTTGTGTCCTTTTTTCCCCAAAAATAGAGCTTTCTTTTGGTGGTATTTGATCACCTCTGCGGTTTTATTTTTTGCGCTATAAACAAAAGAAGAGCGACAATTAAAAAAAAAAAAAACACAATGGGGGTGATTTACTAACAACAGTGCTCTGCGCTGGTTCATACCTTAATTGGTGCGCCGGATAAATCCTTAATTGGGCACGTGAACCGGCGGCGCACTGTGATAGTAAATAAAAATGTGTTGTTTGTTATTTGACATACATTTTTCCATGCACTACTAGTATTAAAATTACACTTGTAGCGGGTATACACTTTTTTGTGTATTTAAAACTGGCAGAGACACCAGTGATGTGCAGTTCCCTGTGGCCCCGCGGTTG
Source organism: Rana muscosa (assembly GCA_029206835.1). NCBI lineage: Eukaryota > Metazoa > Chordata > Amphibia > Anura > Ranidae > Rana > Rana muscosa. The sequence continues at coordinate 125,093,739 of CM055128.1, forward strand.
GCGCTGTTGCCTTGGGCTGGGGTTGAACCATTGCTGTGTGCTGTGCTTCCTTTTTGTCCTCCCTCGGCAGCGGTATGGTGGGGCGGGGAACCCGCCGTGCTTGCTGGGAGAGGGTATAAAGGGGCCGGCCATCTTTGTCATGGGGTCGAGTCCCAGGCACCTTCAGCCTGTGGGCGGTGGTTCGTGTCTGTCCTCTAGGCGGCCTAGGCCTAGAGGACGTTCGGAGGTCGTGTTCCATCCCAGGCACCTTTAGCCTAGGGTGAGGTACTCGGACGGAGGTCTGGAGCTCAGTGCTCAACACTGAGTTCCGCGAGGGAAGGAGATCCTAGGGGACCCTGGGAGAGGGTACCCGAATCCGGAGGGCGTAATGGACCGGTGGGAGACACTTGCTTGAAGACCCGGTGCAGCATATTGCCGGTGACCGGTGAGCCCTTCCATCGGAGACCGCCTGGAAGGACATCCCCCTTCGCTGGGAGACCGCAACCCACTTTCAGGAAGGAAAGTGGAGAGTTCATTGTGTCTGGGCCTACTCGCATCCACCCCCCCTTGTCTGTTCTGTTCTTTAAGGAGTCCAACTGATTGTGTTCACTTTTGCATTGAGAAGAATAAAGGAGTGTTGGACTTTAATGGTGTGGGGCTCGTTTTCTGGCAGACATTGTTCAAGGTAACTCTCTTTGGAGGTTCCAGGTGCAGAACACCGACCCGAAGGTAAAACAAGATCTTTGCTTACACCACACAAACATCTGTGGTGAAGGCTTGGCGTGGTGACCCCGCACTCTCTCCTCTAAGGTACCCCTAGACAAGAGACAGACGAGCTGGTGAGAAAGAGGGGAGAGTGGAGGCCGCTACACACTGTTAGTGATATTTTTGGGATAATCTTCAGTTATATCACTTATTTTTGATCCATGCACATGTCATTTATGTTCATTGTACTTTTTTACCCTTTCCACTTTCCTTAGCGCTGCACATTGTCCTCTATATTTCTATACACAAATAATCTGTTTGTTTGTGCTAGCCACTTTCCCTACCATTCCTTTTAGGCAGCGCAGTAATATTCCCCATACACTATTTCACTTCCGGTTTCCCTTACTACAGATGCCGGTGTCCTGTCAGAATCGGCGACCCATCACGGAAGTCACGTTACGTCAGCTGCGCATGCATCCACCGCTATTAGGTTTGCTCATCTGACAGAATACAGTCAGAAGAAGGCAGCGGACATCTTACTACACCCAGCTACGTCTTGAATTTCATAGTAATTTTAGCAATAAAGTGAGCGTATATAAATAAATATAGTGTATTGACATCTGTGATGCTGTGTGGATGTAAAATTTGGTAAGTCTAAAGGTTTAGCGCTGAGCAGTGTGGGTTATGCCAACATGGCCTCTTTCAAAATGTACCATTCAAACAGCATCACAGATGTCAACATAATATATATTTATTTATATACTCTCACGTTATTGCTAAAATTACTGTGAAAGTCAGGAAGTAGCTGGGTGTACTAAGATAGGGTGACCAGACATCCCCGGTTTCAGGGGACAGTCCCCGGATTGAGGACACTGTCCCCGGACCAAGTCTGTCCCCGGTTTTGTTCCCGGATTGGATTTGAACAGGTGCCGGGGCAATTTCAAAGACAGTCAGTGCAGAATAAAAAAAAAATCTGAATTACACACACCCGCTCCGCCGCTCTTACTAGCTTAGGGGGGTGTACTTTTTTCCATTATCTGTGCCCCTTTCTGATGATCATGTGCTGGTCAGAGTGGAGGGAATATTTCTTCAGTTTCGGATGCATGCCCAATCAGCTCCACTCGCATGTTCTTCTGCCTTGGCTCAAGTCCCGGCCAGCCGCCTGCCTGTTTATCTCCTTGCCTTCCCTGGTGGAGTGATCTTCCTCTGCTACCCACCCAGTAGTAGCCGGGGCCCGGAGAGTAAGACTTGAGAGGCTGTGAGGCGGGCTGCCACTGGCAGAGTCGCTGATTGCCGCCATTGCTAGTAAAAAAAAATATGTCCCCGGATTTAATTTTAAAAATCTGGTCACCTTATACTAAGATGTCTGCTGCTTCTTCTGACTGCCAGTGTTTTGTCCAATGAGCAAACCTGGTAGCGGTGGGCACATGCGCAGCTGACGGAATGTCCCTTACCTAATCTGATGGGTCACCGATTCTGACAGAAATCTGACGAATCAGCTAGGGGTGCCGACATCGCGGGATCCCTTGTCCTTATATCAAAAGTCAGCACGGCGATCTACGACATTTCCGGCCCCTCCTCATACCCCCCGCTGGCTTCTGGGACACAGAGGCCCCATAAGACAGCAGGACCATTCAGAAAGCGCAGCATGACTCGCGCATGCACAGTAGGAAACAGGCTGTGAAGCTGCAAGGCTTCACTTCCTGTTTCCCTTACTACAGATGCCAGTGACTGCACCCGAAGCCAATTGATGAATCGGCTAGGGGTACCCACATAGCGGGATCCCTGGAAAGGTAAGTGTCCTCATATTAAAATGATTCAAGGGGGTGTGACCTGTCCCAGCCTAAGTATACAATGACATGCCTCCATTCCTAATTGTGTAGCAAGAAGGATAGAAATAGATGTGGGACTTTGAGTGAGGCGTGTCAGAGGGTAAATAACGGGATCTTAACCGAGAAATTAATTAAATGTAAAGTCACAGCACCAAATCATTGGTCCATGATGTAAAAATATATCAATATTCAATAATATAAACTGAATAGCGTAATCACAAAGTTTTTTAGCATCCATAAGTTGGTACTCAATGCATTTCTTGACTTTCAACCAATCATCAGGAGTAGGGATGAGCTTCGTGTTCGAGTCGAACATACGTTCGACTCGAACATCGGCTGTTCGATCGTTCGACGAAGATCGAACGATTTGGGCCGTTCGCGCCAAATTCGAGTGACGCGAACGGCCCACAATGCACTACGCCATCGCAGTGTCATCCAGGCGCTGTGATTGGCCAAGCATGCACTGTGACCCCGCATGCTTGGCCAATCACAGCGCCGGCAGCGAGGAGAGCAATGATTGGCCACAGGCAGGATGCCTGTGGCCAATTATTGCTGAGGGTGTTTAGTACACGCCCCACACTATAAAAGGCCGCCAGCACGGCGGCCTAGTGTAGTGTGTTCCGGAGCAGGGATAGAGCAGCATAGGCAGGGACAGTGACTGTTATTTCTTTCTTGCTTAACCTGGATTCCTTTAGTTTAGGGAAAGAGAAGGATAGGTAGGGAGAGTGTCAGTGTGTTTTGTGCTTGTGCTATAGTGTGCTTAAAAAAAACATTTATTCTAGGGACAGAAAACTGTAGGTAGGGACAGTGTCAGTTTCTTTCACTCTGCAAGTCCTTGTTTCCAGGGACCTGGAAGGACAGTGAGTGAATTGTCCTTGTGCTATATTGTGCTTAAAAAAACATTTATTCTAGGGACAGAAAACTGTAGGTAGGGAGAGTGTCAGTTTCTTTCACTCTGCAAGTCCTTGTTTCCAGGGACCTGTAAGGACAGTGAGTGAATTGTCCTTGTGCTATATTGTGCTTAAAAAAACATTTATTCTAGGGACAGAAAACTGTAGGTAGGGAGAGTGTCAGTTTATTTCACTCTGCAAGTCCTTGTTTCCAGGGACCTGGAAGGACAGTGAGTGAATTCTCCTTGTGCTATATTGTGCTTAAAAAAAACATTTATTCTAGGGACAGAAAACTGTAGGTAGGGACAGTGTCAGTTTCTTTCACTCTGCAAGTCCTTGTTTCCAGGGACCTGTAAGGACAGTGAGTGAATTGTCCTTGTGCTATATTGTGATTAAAAAAAACATTTTTTCTAGGGACAGAAAACTGTAGGTAGGGAGAGTGTTTTTTTTCTTTCACTCTGCAAGTCCTTGTTTCCAGGGACCTGTAAGGACAGTGAGTGAATTGTCCTTGTGCTATATTGTGATTAAAAAAAACATTTTTTCTAGGGACAGAAAACTGTAGGTAGGGAGAGTGTTTTTTTTTTCTTTCACTCTGCAAGTCCTTGTTTCCAGGGACCTGTAAGGACAGTGAGTGAATTGTCCTTGTGCTATATTGTGCTTAAAAAAAACATTTATTCTAGGGACAGAAAACTGTAGGTAGGGAGAGTGTCAGTTTATTTCACTCTGCAAGTCCTTGTTTCCAGGGACCTGTAAGGACAGTGAGTGAATTGTCCTTGTGCTATATTGTGCTTAAAAAAAACATTTATTCTAGGGACAGAAAACTGTAGGTAGGGAGAGTGTCAGTTTATTTCACTCTGCAAGTCCTTGTTTCCAGGGACCTGGAAGGACAGTGAGTGAATTGTCCTTGTGCTATATTGTGATTAAAAAAAACATTTTTTCTAGGGACAGAAAACTGTAGGTAGGGAGAGTGTTTTTTTTCTTTCACTCTGCAAGTCCTTGTTTCCAGGGACCTGTAAGGACAGTGAGTGAATTGTCCTTGTGCTATATTGTGCTTAAAAAAAACATTTATTCTAGGGACAGAAAACTGTAGGTAGGGAGAGTGTCAGTTTATTTCACTCTGCAAGTCCTTGTTTCCAGGGACCTGGAAGGACAGTGAGTGAATTGTCCTTGTGCTATATTGTGATTAAAAAAAACATTTTTTCTAGGGACAGAAAACTGTAGGTAGGGAGAGTGTTTTTTTTCTTTCACTCTGCAAGTCCTTGTTTCCAGGGACCTGGAAGGACAGTGAGTGAATTCTCCTTGTGCTATATTGTGCTTAAAAAAAACATTTATTCTAGGGACAGAAAACTGTAGGTAGGGAGAGTGTCAGTTTATTTCACTCTGCAAGTCCTTGTTTCCAGGGACCTGGAAGGACAGTGAGTGAATTCTCCTTGTGCTATATTGTGCTTAAAAAAAACATTTATTCTAGGGACAGAAAACTGTAGGTAGGGAGAGTGTCAGTTTATTTCACTCTGCAAGTCCTTGTTTCCAGGGACCTGTAAGGACAGTGAGTGAATTGTCCTTGTGCTATATTGTGATTAAAAAAAACATTTTTTCTAGGGACAGAAAACTGTAGGTAGGGAGAGTGTCAGTTTCTTTCACTGTGAAAGTCCTTGTTTCAAGGGACAGAGAAGGACACCTGAAGGTAGCCCTTATTGCTTTTTTCCCATCTCCCTGCAGGCCATCTATTAGAATGTCTGGAAGGCAAACAAGGAGAGGCAGACAGTCAGGAGGCAATAAAAGAGGGCAAGCAGGCTCTGTGTCTGGGGGCAACAGTGCTGGTCGTGGACGCGGTGCATTGTCATCAGCACATGGCCATGGGACACGCTTGTCCTTCTTTTCGGCAGCTGGACATGTTGAGCCACATCATGCCGAAGACTTGGTAGAGTGGATGACCAAGCCCTCCTCCTCCTCCTCATCCTCTCTCACCCAGGCTCAGGGTACTGGAAAAGCAGCTGCCAAAGCGTCGTCTTCCCTGGTATCAATGTCAGACAAATCATCAGTCACTCCTTCCCTAGACCCACCATGTCCTCCTCCTGAGGAGTCCCCCGAACTGTTTCAGCACAGTGTTGGGTACATGCTCCAGGAGGATGCCCAGCGTTTTGAAGGGTCTGATGATGAAACCCAGCTAGAGGAAGGCAGTAGCGTGAGAGCAGACAGAGGGGATGCTCAAGAAGGACACCAATCTGGCAGTCATGTTCCAGCAGCTGCAGCATACTGCCAGATTGGCTCCAGTGATGAGGAGGGAGGGGATGATGAGGTCACTGACTCCACGTGGGTGCCTAATAGGAGAGAGGAGGAGGAGGAGGATGAGGAGGAGGCACATCTCCAACGAGGCAGGATGCCCTTTGGTGGCCAGCGTAAGGGCAGTACACCGACGGAATCACACCGCAGAGCTCCGCCTGTGCAGGGCGCTGCCTCTGCCCGTCATTCAAAAAGTTCTTTGGTGTGGGCCTTTTTTGAGGCTAGTGCATCAGATCGCACAGCTGCTGTTTGCAACATATGTCTCAAGCGTATATCGCGTGGCCAAAACATCAGCCGCTTGGGTACCACATGCCTGACCAGACATATGTTGACCTGCCATGCAGCTCGTTGGCAAGCCTACCTCAAAGACCCACACCAAAGAACAAAGCGGACCTCTCCTTGCACCGCATCAGCTGGGATCTCCAACCCCACTATAACTTCAGTCCTCTCTGAAACATGCACTGAGAGGAATGAAGGTGTAGAATTAGGTGTGTCACAGCCAAGTACTTGCGCCCACTCTGCTAGCAGTACACCGACGTCCGATTCTAGCAGGCAAATTTCCCTGCCCCAGCTGCTGGACCGTCGAAAGAAGTTCACTCCCAGCCATCCACATGCCCAGCGGTTGAATGCTAGCTTGGCTAAATTGCTAGCGCTTCAACTGCTGCCTTTTCAGTTGGTAGACTCGGCCCCCTTCCGTGAGTTTGTGCAATGTGCAGTTCCTCAGTGGCAGGTTCCCAAACGCCACTTTTTCTCACGGAAGGCTATTCCGGCTCTCTACCGGCATGTGGAAGGCAATGTCTTGGCCTCGCTGGACAGGGCGGTCAGCGGTAAGGTGCATATTACCGCTGACTCATGGTCCAGCAGGCATGGACAGGGACGTTACCTTTCTTTCACGGCCCATTGGGTCACTCTTTTGGCAGCTGGGAAGGATTCAGGACAAGGTGCAGTAGTGTTGGAGGTTGTCCCACCGCCACGCCTCCAAAATGCTACTACTGGTTGTGACACACCTCTCTCCTCCACCCCCTCCTCTTCTTCTTCCTCCATGGCCTCTTCCTGTGGTTTGTCCTATGAACCAGCGGTGCTCCGTAGCCGTTCACGGGGCTACGCAAGTACGCAGGCAAAAAGATGCCATGCCGTGCTTGCGCTGGTGTGTTTGGGGGACAGAAGCCACACTGGGGCAGAGGTCCTGTCTGCTCTGCAGGGCCAGGCCGAGAGGTGGTTGACGCCACGCCAGCTTAAGCCAGGAATGGTGGTTTGCGACAATGGCACCAACCTCCTCTCCGCCCTCCGACAGGGACAACTGACCCATGTGCCCTGTGTGGCTCACGTCCTTAACCTGGTGGTGCAGCGCTTCTTGGGCAGGTACCCGGGCTTACAGGATGTCCTGAGGCAGGCCAGGAAAGTCTGTGTGCATTTCCGCAGATCTTATAATGCCAGTGCTCGCCTGGCTGAGCTGCAAAAGGAGTTGAACCTGCCCAAGAACCGCCTTATATGTGACATGCCCACCAGGTGGAACTCAACGTTGGCCATGCTGCAGCGGCTGCACACGCAGCAGAGGGCCATCAATGAGTACCTGTGCGACTACGGCACCAGGACAGGGTCAGGGGAGCTTGGTTTTTTTTCTCCACGCCAGTGGGGCATGATCAGGGATGCATGCACTGTCCTGGCACCATTTGAGGAGGCCACGAGGATGGTGAGCAGTGACAGTGCATGCATCAGTGACACTGTACCTCTTGTCCACCTGTTGGAGCACACGCTGCGTGGAATAATGGACAGGGCACTTGAGGCAGAACAGAGGCAGGAAGAGGAGGACTTCCTTGCCTCTCAAGGCCCCCTTTACCCAGACAGTGTTCCTTCTGTCCCACCCATCGCACAGGAAGAGGAGGAGGAGGAGGAGGAGGAGGAGGAGGAGGAGGATTGTGTCAGCATGGAGGTGGAGGCTGGCACTCAGCATCATCAGCAGCAGTCTTTTAGGGATGATTTACAGTCCCAAGAAACCAGTGGACTTGTACGTGGCTGGGAGGAGGTGGCTGCGGATCATGTCGTCCTTAGTGACCCAGAGGACTCCGGAGCGAATGCCTCAGCAAAACTACGCTGCATGGCCTCCCTGATCCTGCAAAGTCTGCGGAAGGATCCTCGTATTCTTCGGATCAAGGAGAGGGACCATTACTGGCTGGCCACTCTCCTTGATCCACGGTACAAGGGTAAGGTTGCGGACCTTATGTTACCGTCGCAGAGGGAGCAGAGGATGAGACAACTCCGGGAGGCCTTGCAGAAAGGTCTGTGCAACGCGTTCCCAGAGACTGGGAGGTTGCAAACTCCTGGTCCTGGACAACGAGTTGCTGAGGCTTCGGCCAGTCAAAGAAGGAGCGGTGGGGAAGGTGGCCGTCTGACCGATGCGTTCAGACAATTCTTTAGTCCGCAGCCCCAAAGTATGATCGGTTCCAGCAACCATCGCCAGCGTCTGATAAACATGGTGCAGGAATATCTAGGGGCAAGGTCAGACTTGGACACCTTCCCCACCGAAAATCCTCTGGCTTACTGGGTCTTGAGGATGGATCACTGGCCAGAGCTTGCACAGTATGCAATTGAGCTACTGGCCTGTCCTGCATCCAGCGTTCTTTCGGAACGCACATTCAGTGCTGCTGGAGGATTTGTCACGGATCACAGGGTGCGCCTGTCCACCGACTCGGTTGATCGACTGACTTTCATCAAGATGAACCAGTCTTGGATCACCACCAGCTACCACACACCTGATGCTGATATAACAGACTAATTGATTTTAACATGTCACATCCCTTCAAGACTGATGCTGATGCTGAGTGCCTGTGCTGTTATGTTGACTGGCTATCCTCCTCCTCCGAGTCCTCAATGATACGATTGATGATGATAGCTTGTAAGATCATTTTTGTTTATGGGTGCCGCCACCAGTGCCTAACGCCCAATTTTTCAGCCCCTGTTTAACAGGGGCGTGTAATTACAATTTTTGAAGCAATACTTTGCAACAGGGCTCATTGCTGTGCTCCAAGTACAGTATCTGTGAGGAGTTGCAGTGTTGTGCCACCAGTGCCTAAGGCCCAATTTTTCAGCCCCTGTTTAACAGGGGCGTGTCATTACAATTTTTGAAGCAATACTTTGCAACAGGGCTCATTGGTGTGCTCCAAGTACAGTATCTGTGAGGAGTTGCAGTGTTGTGCCACCAGTGCCTAAGGCCCAATTTTTCAGCCCCTGTTTAACAGGGGCGTGTCATTACAATTTTTGAAGCAATACTTTGCAACAGGGCTCATTGCTGTGCTCCAAGTACAGTATCTGTGAGGAGTTGCAGTGTTGTGCCACCAGTGCCTAAGGCCCAATTTTTCAGCCCCTGTTTAACAGGGGCGTGTCATTACAATTTTTGAAGCAATACTTTGCAACAGGGCTCATTGGTGTGCTCCAAGTACAGTATCTGTGAGGAGTTGCAGTGTTGTGCCACCAGTGCCTAAGGCCCAATTTTTCAGCCCCTGTTTAACAGGGGCGTGTCATTACAATTTTTGAAGCAATACTTTGCAACAGGGCTCATTGCTGTGCTCCAAGTACAGTATCTGTGAGGAGTTGCAGTGTTGTGCCACCAGTGCCTAAGGCCCAATTTTTCAGCCCCTGTTTAACAGGGGCGTGTCATTACAATTTTTGAAGCAATACTTTGCAACAGGGCTCATTGGTGTGCTCCAAGTACAGTATCTGTGAGGAGTTGCAGTGTTGTGCCACCAGTGCCTAAGGCCCAATTTTTCAGCCCCTGTTTAACAGGGGCGTGTCATTACAATTTTTGAAGCAATACTTTGCAACAGGGCTCATTGCTGTGCTCCAAGTACAGTATCTGTGAGGGGTTGCAGTGTTGTGCCACCAGTGCCTAAGGCACAATTTTTCAGCCCCTGTTCAACAGGGGCATGTAATTACAATTCTTGATCTAATAATTCACAGCAGGGCCCATTGCTGCACCCACCAAGAGTAACTGTCAGGGCTTACAGTGTTGTGGCACCAGCACCACCATCAAAGGCCCAATTTTTACTACCACTGTTCAACAATTATATGTAATTAAAATTCCTGATATAATAGTTGACAGCAGGGCGTTCCAGCACCAACCAAGAGTAACTGTGAGTGCTTACAGTGTTGTGCCAACACCAACAACTAAGGGGCCTATTTCTGCAGAGTATATACGGCAGGTCCCTACTTTCAAACATCCAACTTACAAACGACTCCTACTTGCAAACGCAAGAAGACAACAGGAAGTGAGAGGAAATCTACCACTAGGAAGGAAAATTCTCTCCTGTAAGAATAAATATGGGAGAAAGGTGTCTCCTCTGTACTGATGCTTTATCAGCAATCCTTGTTTCAAGAATAACACCACATTTCAAAAACAGTTGTCATTGGGACGGAAAGTGAGGTGAAATGTTCTGAACAGGGGCACAGACAGCAAAACAAATGTTACAGGGGTGATAACCCTTACCTATGTTTTCCAAAAAGTTTAAAAATAGATTTTTGGTCTGGAGCTACACTTCAACAATGTACCTGTTCAAAATTACAAACAGACTCTACATAAGAACAAACCTACAGTCCCTGTCTTGTATGCACCGCCTGTATAGGGCTGTTCAGAGTATATAGGGCCTTTTTTATTTTATGTGCGGGGTTCCCCTTAATATCCATACAAGACCCAAAGGGGCTGGTAATGGGCTGGGGTAGGGGGGGGGGGGTCATGGGGTAGCTATGCCATTTTTCTTAAAGAATTTCATCCATATTACCGGGACCAGACATTACATTAAAGCCGCAAGCAGTTTTAAATGGCTTTTTTTTCCTTTAGAAGTGTCATTTTGTGCAGGGACAGTTCTAAACACGGGAAACACGTGGCACTTCACAGGCATACTTTAGACACCCCCCAGGTACGATATTTAAAGGAATATTTGACTTTTTTTTTTTCACTTTATGCATCATTAAAATGACTGCTCCCGAAAAACGACCGTTTTTAAAACTTCTTTTTGCATTGATACATGTCCCCTGGTGCAGAACCCGGGTTCCCAAACCCTTTTTAGGACAATAACATGCATAATAGTTGTTATAATTAGCACTTTAGAATTCGAACGTTCGCATCCATTGTATTTAATAGGGTTCTAATGTTCGTTCGAACTTTCGGTCCGTTCGCGGGTTCTGGTGCGAACCGAACCCGGGGGTGTTCGGCTCATCACTAATCAGGAGTCAGATGCACATATATACTGAAAAATTAAATATTAAACCGTCTGTTAGTGTATGGAGCCTTTTGGTTTTTATTTGCTGCATACCCCTATGGCACATATAGTTTGATTTTAATCCCTGGTCCATGTCTTCTCGTGGGCTAATACAACACATATGTACACTTACACATACCTATCCCCTGGTCAAATCTATGACATACAACACTCATCTTCACTCATCACTACCTTTTACACTTCCCTTCCCTATCTACACTTAATCAATTCACTTTCTTCCCCTAGAACCGGGTGCACATTTCAGCATGTCTGCCCACCCCCATGTGTTGGTGTGTTGGAGTGTTTCGGCAATATTGGCTACTGCTTCCCAAGGTCCAAAATTCATCTTTTTGGGGGATGTTCCCTGCCTCAACCCAGGGTGAGACTATACAACCCAGACCACCGACAAATCCCACTATAGGAGTTGTGATCAACCTGTGGGTTTTTTGTGAGTATTATTGAAACTGGCTGTTTCTCTTTACCTTTTACCTGCACAGAGGGCTCCATACACTAACAGATGGTTTAATATTAAACTTTTTAGTATATATGTGCATTTGACTCCTCATGATTGATTGAAAGCCAAGAAACGCGTTGAGTTACCAACTTATGGATGCTAAAAAACGTTTCAAACAAATTTTCATACTTCTCATGTATTGACCTTTGTATCAACTGTACCAATTATGTTTATCCTTTGATTTATTCTGCATTGACTGTACCATTATGTCCAGTGATCAATTATATTAAATATTTTTATATTAATTTTATTATGTAAATCCTTTGTGATTACGCTATTCAGTATATATTATTGAATATTGATATATTTTTTACATCATGGACCACTGATTTGGTGCTGTGACTTTACATTTAATTCATTTCTCGCTTAAGAACCCGTTATTTACCCTCTCACTCAAAGTCCCACCTCTATTTCTATCCTTCCTCCTTATATTAAAAGTCAGCAGCTACAAATAGTGACTTTTTTTTTTTTTTTTTACAGACTGGAACTCCTCTTTAAGTGTAAAGCCCTGTACACACGATCAGTTTTACCGATGAAAACAGTCTGATGGACTGTTTTCAATCGGACAAACCGATCGTGTATGGGCCCCATCTGTCTTTTTTCCATCGGTGAGAAAAAATAGAACATGTGTTAAATTTATCCAATGGGAAAAAAACCGATAGCAAATTCCGATCGTCTGTGTGGAACTCCATCAGAGAAAAAACCCATGCATGCTCAGAATCAAGTTGACGCATGCTCAGAAGCATTGAACTTAATTTTTCTCGGTTCATCGGAGTGTTTTACGTCACGGCGTTTGGGACGGTCGGATTTTTGACTGATGGCGTGTAGGCAAGACTGATGGAAGTCAGCTTCATCGGCATTCCGATGGATAAATCCATCGGATTAGAATCCATAGGAAATCCGATCGTGTGTACAGGGCTTAAGAGCCATGTCACACTAGTGATCCTATCGCTAGTGAAAATTTGACAACGCCGAAAATGCTGCAACCTGTGACTGGTCCCGAAGACTTCGAGAGGGAGGGGGGGAAGGAGAACTTCCGCTTCCGATTGCCTAAGGCGACCAGATCGGAAATGGGAGCAGGTGCTATATATTTACTATAATTCCCTCAGTTTGTAACCTCTGGGTACACACTGAGGGTTTTTTAGACTGAAAAAATATGTAGAATGATGGTAGTAAAGCAATAAGGAACAATAACGGAGAGAATCTAGATGATACTATGAATCTCTAGACCTTCGTTAAACCCATTGAGAGATAGAGAGGCCAGTTTGTAGATCCAGAATGATTTTTGTTTACATAATAAGGAGAACCTCTTATTATCAGTCAGAGAACCACCCAGGATGCATTCAATGGCTACAACCATTAGACAATGAATGTTTTTAGCATGATAAGTTTTGAAGTGGTGGGGAACGTGGTGTTCATTAAGTCCCTTTTGTATAAACCGTCGGTGCTCCCCTACACGTTTTCGTAGGGTTTGCATCGTACAGCCCACATATAACAAGTTGCATGAGCATATACAGTGGGTACGGAAAGTATTCAGATTTTTCACTCTTTGTTATATTGAAGCCATTTGCTAAAATCATTTAAGTTCATTTTTTCCCTCAATGTACACACAGCACCCCATATTGACAGAAAAACACAGAATTGTTGACATTTTTGCAGATTTATTAAAAAAGAAAAACTGAAATATCACATGGTCTTAAGTACTCGGACTCTTTGCTGTGACACTCATATATTTAACTCAGGTGCTGTCCATTTCTTCTGATCATCCTTGAGATGGTTCTACACCTTCATTTGAGTCCAGCTGTGTTTGATTATACTGATTGGACTTGATTAGGAAAGCCACACACCTGTCTATATAAGACCTTACAGCTCACAGTGCATGTCAGAGCAAATGAGAATCATGAGGTCAAAGGAACTGCCTGAAGAGCTCAGAGACAGTATTGTGGCAAGGCACAGATCTGGCCAAGGAAAACCTTCTCCAGAGTGCTCAGGACCTCAGACTGGGCTGAAGGTTTACCTTCCAACAAGACAATGACCCTAAGCACACTAAAATAACAAAGGAGTGGCTTCACAACAACTCCGTGACTGTTCTTGAATGGCCCAGCCAGAGACCTGACTTAAACCCAATTAAGCATCTCTGGAGAGACCTAAAAATGGCTGTCCACCAACTATTACCATCCAACCTGACAGAACTGGAGAGGATCTGCAAGGAGGAATGGCAGAGGATCCCCAAATCCAGGTGTGAAAAACTTGTTGCATCTTTCCCAAAAAGTCTCATGGCTGTATTAGATCAAAAGGGTGCTTCTACTAAATACTGAGCAAAGGGTCTGAATACTTAGGACCATGTGATATTTCAGTTTTTATTTGAATAAATCTGCAAAAATGTCAACAATTCTGTGTTTTTCTGTCAATATGGGGTGCTGTGTGTACATTAATGAGGGAAAAAATGAACTTAAATGATTTTAGCAAATGGCCGCAATATAACAAAGCGTGAAAAATTTAAGGGGGTCTGAATACTTTCCGTACCCACTGTAAGTACATATATCACATACTCAGTGGAGCAGGTAATAAATTGCTTTATGTGGTACTTATTACCGGCCCTATCAGTAAAGGAGGATTGGCCATGTTGGATAAACTGGCAATACTATTAATCTCCATTGATCATGTATTTTGGCCTATCATATACAGTATTGCTTTTATGTAATAATTTATTTTTCAGAATTTATTTAATACTTCCTTTTTGGTAATTATTTTCATTAATTATTTTTACTTGTTATTTATATTTATTATTTTTATTTTACTTTATTATATATTTTTTTTCTCAATCGTGACAATTGTTTCATTCATCATTTTTTATTCATATTCTAACCATTGTCCGTTATTTTTATCTTTATTGTTCCCCTTGTCTTTGTTTGAGTAGTTGCAGTGTATGTAGATTAAACTATTGTCCATCAGGTTGCTTCAAGAATGGAGGTATGTTGCGGTGGAGAAACCAATCATGGGTCCTTTAAATTTGTGATCTATCCCACGGTCCACCCATATTTAAACCCAATTGGCTGTCTATGTCACATGACCTGAAGAAGGGCCACACCCCGATATGTGTTAAGACAACAGCTATCCTCTCTCTCCATTTTGCTCGGCTTGCTCTCCACCCTTTGTGCTTCAGGCCTCGATTTGGACCTGTGTTCCCTGATCATAAGACGTCACGCTCTGCGTTTCCGCCTACCAGTTCCGGTCGGTGGTTGTTCCGGTAGCTTCTCGGTCCCTTCCTTGTTTTGTGGCTGTTACACCATCCTGCCACATACCATTGGGGATTTGATTGTGGCCTCATATTGTCCATCTGGCTCTGCACATGCTGGCTTCCCTCCTCCTAGAGACATCCAGGAACACATGAAGGTTTTGCCATCGCAGCATTGCTTCACCAAGCCAGTCCACCACCGACTGTTTCTCAAAGAACTGTCACAGTGAGGAGCACGCTTTGCAGTCGCTCCATCTATACAAGAAGATTTTTAGATAATTGTTCATCTAAGCACGTCGTTATTAAATCAGCACCTGATTTTATCTCATTGAGCTTTTTGATTGTTTGTCCTTTCAAGACTGTCCCGATCAGTGCTTCAAATTGTGGTTGCCCCCTGAGTATAATCTTACTTCTAAAATGCTAACATGTGCTACAAAAGCACCCTGTTAAGGGTTCATTTACAGATTAGAATACCTGGACTTCTGTGAGGTTTATACTGCTTTGTATCCACTGGGATGATTTTCCCCTAATTGGTGTCCCGATGACAAAAAATAGGATTTTTTACTCACCGTAAAATCCTTTTCTCTGAGTCCATGGACCGACACAGCTTCTCTATTGACAAAGTGGGTATTATCCATTAATTAGGAGTGACTAGGCAGAAAAACTTGTAAAAAGTGTTGCATCACACCTTCTACAGTACCGCCCAGGGGGCGGACCCTCTGGGTATAACCTCTCAGTCTGCATCTTCGCAGATCAGTTCGTCAAAAAGCAGTACAAACTTAAAAGGAGGGGTGGGTGCTGTGTCGGTCCATGGACTCAGAGAAAAGGACTAAAAAATCCTATTTACTCTTTCGTCCATGGACCGACACAGCTTCTCTATTGACAAAGTGGGACATCCCAAAGCAGTGTCAGAGAAAAAACGAGGGGTGGTAACAGCATAAAAATAAACTTCACCCCAAACACAAAACAGCACTCCTCCAACGGAGGAGCTGCAACTCTAAACAGCCGCTTGTAAAACCTTGCGGCCGAAAGAGGCATCCGAAGATGCACCTACATCAATTTTGTAGAATTTTGTGAAAGTGTGAGCGGACGACCAAGTCGCCGCTTTACATAATTGGGAAACAGACGCTTGATGTCGGAAAGCCCAAGAGGCACCTATTGCCCTGGTCGAATGCGCCGTGACCGGGAAGGGGGGCGCTTGACCCTTTAAGGCGTAAGCCTGGATTACTTTCTTTTTCGTACATCACGGGACACAGAGCGACTTAGTCATTACTAATGGGTTATATAGTTTACCTTCAGGTGCTGGCACTGGCAACTTCCAAACCGGAAGTACCCTCCCCTATATAAGCCCCTCCCATCCGGGAGCACCTCAGTTTTTTGCCAGTGTCTAAGGTGTTGGCCAAAGAGTAACATGTGTTTTCCTGGGCTTGTGTACAGGTTCTTTTACGGGCCTTAGTAAGCTGTTCCGGATCCCACCAAAAAAGCTTCATAGCTAAACGGTCGGTACCCAGGCCTTGCAACAGAAGAGCAAGGTTTTGCCTGTAATGCCTCTCTTAGGAGGGCTGGACCCTGGGATCCAGAGCTCTGGTCATACCCACGACCAAGATGTTTTCTGTGCAGGGTGCTATACAGGTCCAGGGGAGTGGAATCCTTGGGAACCCGGTCCCTGAAGGTTTAATTACAATGCCTGCCGTGATAGGTGAAGTTTGGGCTTCTGTGGACCAAACAGAGTCCTGCGGCGGGGAACAGGTAAGTGGGGGCCCCCAGGAACTTGGTTCTATTGGGGGACCCCCAAGCCTAATTTGTCTTTCTGTCTGTTACCTAACGGTATTCCCGCTAATATCTGTGTATGCCTATAACTACTGGAAAATGTAAAATTTTAATAGTAGTCAAGAAAAAAGAGGACCGCGGTACCTGTGTTAAACCACTAGAGGCCGCTGTGGTCCATTTTTCTTGTCATGTGGATCTTTGGTTTTCTCAAGTCAAAAGATCCAGGCAGTTGGTAAGTTTCTCTGTGGGAATCCAGTTCCTCTGCCCTGTTGCTGCGCTCATCCACCGCACAGGCCCTCCGGCAAAAAGGGCCCTGGCTCCTAGTCCCTGCTTGGTTTCAAAAAAGGGCGCACGGGCGCGCGCGTGGGCGCGTGCACGCGCCTCCTATGAAAAAAAAAAAGGGGCGGGTGGGTGACGCTCGATGCGCGCCGCGGCGCTTCTGCGCATGTGCAGGCATCCCAGCATGTATAAAAGACACAGTACAAGTGTCAGCTGGATGCAAACAGAGCTAGCAACAAAACGGTGGCACACAGAGGCGGTTGATGCAGGCATCCCCATAGAAAGGCACTTTAGTGGACACCAGCTGGTATATAGCAGCAACTGTGTTAGACTATTACCAGCAAAATTGGTGTATGACGACGTGAATACCTCAGCTTTGTGCTTAAAGGATATGTCGTCCAGACGCTCCGGAAATAAGTCTTCCAGGAAGCCAAAGGGGTCTCCATCGGGCTCTGAGGATATTGGGCATGCTTGTACTGCACCAATCTCCCCTGAAAATTCAGAGGTCAGTAGCCGTAGGAACCCCGCAGGAGTGCCTGGTGCTGCGGCTGTCCCCAGTCCACCTGCTCCTGTATATATAACAGAGGAGGTTTTATCCTCAACTCTGGGAGGATTGGAAGAGAGATTAACAGCATTGATCGCTGCTTCCCTGTCACAGGGAAAGCGCGTCCGATCTCCGTCTCCTCCTTCAGAGTGCCTGTTAGTGGAGGAACAGCCCCACACAGAGATCGACCTACCTGAAGGGGATCAGGATGAGGTTGATTCAGTTATAGAGGAATCAACAGTGGAAGAACCTTTCTCAGCATCTCAGGCTGAAAGATTATGGGTTCAGTCTCTGACTAACATGGTCCGATCAGCATTTAAAATGCCTCTGGCGGAACCATCAACCACTACGGTTTCCTCGCTGGGGTCGCTGAAAGCTCCCCAGGCTGTCCGTTCCTTCCCAATCCACCCTTTATTGGAAGGGCTTATTTACCAGGATTGGGAGCATCCTGATAAAATATTTACTCCCCCCCAAGAGATTTCCAGTGATCTATCCCATGGAGGATAAGTTCATAAAAAAATGGAGGGTCCCTACAGTGGACACAGCCATCTCTTGTGTAAATAAATCACTGACATGTCCAGTAGATAATGTTCCAATGTTCAAAGACCCAATAGATAAAAAATTGGAGTCTTTACTAAAATCTGCTTTCTCTACAGCAAGCATGGTGACACAACCTGCAGTAGCAGCGATTGGAGTCTGCCAAGCAATGAAAGATTAGTTGAAACAAGTCTTAAGGGACTTACCAGATCAGCAGGCTCTTGCCCTAGCTGACCTACCTAGAGCCTTGTGTTGCGGTGGACGCCATAAAGGATACAATCCAACAGGCATCCCGCTTTACGCTGTCTGTAGACATATGCGTAGGCTTCTATGGCTCAAAAACTGGTCTGCTGAAGCTCCCTGTAAGAAATTGCTGATTAGCTTCCCATTTCATGGAGAACGCTTATCTGGAGATGATCTGGACAAATATATCCAGAAAACTTCTGCCGGTAAAAGTACACTCTTGCCGGTTAAGAACAAGGGTAGAAGTCCTTCTTTTAAGAGGCCTACTTCTCCAGTCCCTGGCACATCGGCTGTGAAACAGTTCCGACGGCCTCCGCGGTCAAATCCAGGGGGCAGAAATCAGGGACAATCACAGGGTAACAAGAAACCCTGGGTCAAGAGAGGTACAAAACCTCCCCCCAAGTCATGAAGGGTTGCCCCCACTCAATTGGGTGAGGGGAAGACTTCAGTTGTTCACAGAGACCTGGCGGGACACCATCAGAGACAGATGGGTGATCTCCGCAGTAAGTCTGGGATACAGGCTGGAGTTAAAAGACATTCCTCCTGCCCATTTTATAAGGTCAAACGTGCCAAGCGATCCCCAGAAGAGTGGATCCCTCCTTCTGGCACTAGAACAACTATTGCTCCAAGGGTAATCATGAAGGTTCCCTTGGAAGAAAGCGGGTTCGGGTTTTACTCGAACCTTGTCACAGTCCCCAAACCAAATGGGGACGTGAGGCCCATATTAAATATAAAAGGGCTAAACAAGTTCCTACATATCAGGACTTTTTCGGATGGAGTCGATCCGATCGGTGGCCACCGCCCTACAAGGGCAGGAATGGTTAGCCTCGATTGACATAAGGGATGCTTATTTGCATATTCCCATCTGTCCGGCCCACCAGAAATTTCTACGCTTTGCAGTAGAAGGGCGCCATTTTCAGTTCAGAGCCTTACCTTTCGGTCTGGCCACAGCACCACGAGTGTTCACAAAAATTCTGGCCCTACGATTGGCCAAACTAGGAACACAAGGTGTAACGATAATGGCATATCTAGACGACTTGTTGCTGATAGACCACTCAGTGAAAAAAACTAGAAGTGGTCGTTCACAAGATAATCAAGTATCTGGAATCTCACGGTTGCATTATCAACCGAGACACGTCAGCCCTAAAACCAGTCAAAAGTCTGGAATACTTGGGGGCTAAGACTGGATTCAAATCAGAGAAAGATTTTCTTACCTCCAGAGAAGGTGTCGTCTTTGAAAGATTTGACCCACTTAGTGGGTACAAAAAAGAAAACCATCCATACGCCTGTGTATGAGGCTGCTGGGAAAAATGGTGGCTTCATTCGAAGCAGTACCCTACGGTCAATTCCATTCAAGGAACTTGCAGAGGGCCATACTGTCAGCCTGGAACAAAAAGAGTTCAGGCTTTAGACTTACCAATGTCCCTGTCCCCTTCCGTTCGCAAGAGCCTCCATTGGTGGTTGGTGCCCCAGAATCTGGAAAAAGGGAAACCCTTCAGTCCGGTTTCTTGGAAGGTGGTCACTACAGATGTCAGCCTCATAGGCTGGGGGGCAGTACTGGAGCAATGGTCTCTCCAGGGCAAGTGGTCAGAAGCAGAGAAGGCCCTGCCCACCAATCTCTTAGAGATACGAGCAGCCCGGTATGCCCTAGTAGCATGGACATCCAAACTCCAAGGGTCACCTGTCAGAATTCAATCAGACAATGCCACAGCAGTGGCATATATCAATCACCAGGGTGGCACCAGGAGTCGTGCAGCCCAGAGGGAAGCGAATTGCATCCTGGAATGGGCAGAAAGATATGTCACAGCCATATCCGCGGTTTTCATCCCAGGAGTGGAAAATTGGAGAGCGGACTTTTTAAGTCGCCAGCAATTATGCCCGGGGGAATGGTCTCTTCACCCCGAGGTTTTCCAGGCAATATGCCAGCGGTGGGGAACACCGGATGTAGATCTGCTAGCATCCAGATTCAACGCAAAGGTGGACAGATTTGTGTCTCGCACAAAGGATCCCCTAGCTTGCGGTTCGGATGCCCTAGTGTTCCCTTGGGATCAGTTCAAGCTGATATATGCATTCCCACCGCGATTAATCCGCAGAATCAGGGTAGAAAAGAAACCAGTGATTCTGGTGGCTCCAGCGTGGCCCCGAAGGGCATGGTACGCGGAGATTGTAAAAATGTCAGTGGGAAGTCCTTGGACCCTCCCACATCGTCCGGACCTGCTTTCGCAAGGACCGATATACTACCCTTCCTTACCAGCCCTAGGTTTGGAGGCCTGGCTATTGAAGCCCACATTCTAAAAAAGAGAGGGCTCTCTAATCCTGTGGTATCTACCATGATCAATGCCAGGAAGCCGGTATCCAGGCAGATCTATTATAGGATCTAGAAGGCGTACATCACGTGGTGTGAGGCCAAGAAATGGCATCCACGTAAGTACGTAATAGGTAGGATTCTGGACTTCCTACAGTGGGCTGTACATAGGAAGCTTGCCTTGAGTACTATCAAGGGTCAGACGGCCTTGTCAATATTTTTTCAAAGGCCCTTGGCTTGGCATTCATTAGTCAAAGCTTTCATACAAGGAGTGATGCGTATTAGCCCTCCGGTTAGTATTCCCATATGTCCATGGGACTTAAACCTGGTTCTGTCGGTTCTACAGAAACAACCATTTGAACCATTGCGGCACATTTCCTTAGTTCTTTTCACCAGGAAATTGATTTTCTTAGTAGCCATTTGTTCGGCTAAAAGAGTATCGGAATTAGCCGCCTTGTCCTGTAAGGAGCCCTATCTGGTTGTCCATAAGGACAGAGTAGTATTACGTCCTCATCCAGCCTTCTTCCTAAGGTGGTATCGAGGTTCCATTTGAACCAAGATGTGGTTCTTCCTTCCTTTTTCCCCAAACCTAGTTCGGTAGAGGAAAAGTTATTGCATTCTTTGGATGTAGTAAGAGCAGTTAAAGCTTATCTTAAAGCCACTGCTCAGATTCGTAGAACGGATACTTTGTTTGTTCTGCCGGAAGGCCCCAGAAAGGGTCAGGCAGCATCAAAAATCTACTTTAGCCAAGTGGATTCGACAGGTCATAATACAAGCCTATGGCTTGAAAAGGAGACCGCCTCCGTTCAAAGTTAGGGCGCACTCCACAAGAGCAGTTGGAACTTCATGGGCAGTGCATCACCAAGCCTCCCTGGCTCAAGTCTGTAAGGCCACAACATGGTCCTTAGTACACACGTTTACTAGATTCTACCAGGTAGACGTCAGAAGTCAGGAGGATGTCGCCTTTGGGCGCAGTGTGTTGCAGGCCGCAAAAGAGCCTCATGCCTGATGGCGCCCAGCTTATGTATAGTGTATCCCTCCCCTTATTTGGCATTGCTTTGGGACGTCCCATTAGTAATGACTAAGTCGCTCTGTGTCCCGTGATGTACGAAAAAGAAAAAGGGATTTTTATAACAGCTTACCTGTAAAATCCTTTTCTTGGAGTACATCACGGGACACAGAGCTCCCACCCCTCTTTTTGGGACACTTATTGCTTTGCTACAAAACTGAGGTGCTCCCGGATGGGAGGGGCTTATATAGGGGAGGGTACTTCCGGTTTGGAAGTTGCCAGTGCCAGCACCTGAAGGTAAACTATATAACCCATTAGTAATGACTAAGTCGCTCTGTGTCCCGTGATGTACTCCAAGAAAAGGATTTTACAGGTAAGCTGTTATAAAAATCCCTTTATCTGTCGGATCCACCTAGAGATGGTGGCCGATGAGATTGCTTGGCCCTTCTTGGGACCAGCCACCGAAACAAACAGTGAGTCTGACTTCCGGAACAGGGAAGTAGCAGATAGGTATACTCTCAAAGCTTGGACAACGTCCAAGGAATGCAATGCCGACTCCTTAGGATTCGACGGCTGAGGACACAAGGATGGAAGTACAATGTCTTCATTGAGATAAAAGGCCGAAACGACCTTTGAAAGGAAGGCTGCGGCCGCAGCACCACCTTATCCTTGTGGAAAATCAAATAGGGAGCCTTGCAGGACAAGGCTGCCAGCTCAGAGATTCGTCTAACTGACGTAACAGCCACCAAAAAGACCACTTTCTGAGAAAGTGTCAACAGGGGAATATCTCTAATCTTCTCAAACGGTGCCTTCTGAAGCACCGAGAGGACCAGGTTCAAGTCCCACGGAGGTAACGGGTGACGGACCGGAGGGGCCACATGTCGAACCCCTTGACAAATGTACTCACGAGAGAGTGAGTCGCCAGGGGTCGCTGAAAAAAGACAGCCAGGGCAGATATCTGTCCCTTAATCGTACTTAGGGCAAGCCTTTGGTCCACCCCATGCTGTAAAAACAACAGGATTCTGGAAACCAAATAGGTACGCGGATGCCATTTCATTTCCTCACACATGGAGATGTAGGCCTTCCAAGTGCGGCGATAAACCTTCCTAGAGGACGGTTTTCGAGCACTTCTCATAGTAGAAATTACTGAGTCTGACAGGCCCCGGTCTCTCAGTACCTGGTTCTCAACAGCCATGCCGTTAAAGCCAATGACTGTAAAGCAGGATGGAGTATGGGACCTTGCGATAGCAGGTCCTTCCGTAGTGGTAGGCACCAGGGGACGTCTGCTACCAGACGTACTAGATCGGCGTACCAAGGACGCTGAGGCCAATCTGGAGCGATTAGGATCATTGGAATTCCCTCTGCCTCCACTCTGCGGAGCAGAAGAGGAAGAAGCCTTAAGGGAGGGAAGGCAAAGATTAGCCGATACTGACCCCACGATGCTACCAACGCGTCCGTTGCGTCTGCCCATGAGTCTCTTGACCGGGCCACAAACCTCAATACCTTCCGATTGAGTCGGGAAGCCAGAAGATCTACGTCTGGTGTGCCCCATCTTTGGCAGAGGAGTTGGAACACCTCCGGGTGTAAGGACCATTCTCCCTGGTCCAGCATCTAGCGGCTCAGGTAGTCCGGCTGCCAGTTTTCCACACCCGGAATGTACACGGCCGACAGTGCCGGTACGCTCCTCTCTGCCCACTTCAGGATGCGAGCGATCTCCGATGCTGCAGCTGAGCTTCTTGTTCCTCCTTGATGATTGACATATGCCACTGCTGTGGTGTTGTCTGACTGGATCCTGACTGGACGCCCTTGCAGCCTCTGAGACCATTTGAAGAGGCACAGCCTGATCGCCCGGATTACCAGGGCATTGATCGGCAGGAGGGCTTCCTCTGGGGTCCAGCGACCTTGCGCCGACTGAACACCCCAGACTCCCCCCCAACCTGTAAGGCTGGCGTCCGTCGTGATCACTATCCAGTAAACCGGAAGAAATTACTTCCCGGCCATTAGAGCCGGTGCTGTCAGCCACCATACCAGGGATCTCCTGACTAGGTGGCTCACTCGGATTTGATAATCCAGAGATGATGGACATCTGTTCCATCTGGACAGAACTTCCTTCTGTAACACTCGAGTGTGGTATTGAGCATATGGGACCGCCTCGAAGGAGGCTACCATGAGGCAAAAAACGGAGTGACGACCAATTCCTGGAAGTCAGCTGCCGTACTGCAGCCCGGAGGGTCTGCAACTTCTCCACAGGGAGGAATACCTTTGCCTCTGAAGAATCCAGAATCAACCCCAGGTACACTAGGCGTTGAGTGGGCACCAATACTGACTTTTGCGTGTTTAGTATCCAACCACAGTCTCGAAGAGTCTGACAGGTAATGGACACGCTTACCTCTAATTCTGAGCTTGAAGGGGCCTTCAGCAGAAGGTCGTATAAGTAGCCTGTGATAGCGATACCCCGCTGTCTTAGAAGTGCCAGAATAGGAGCGAGCACCTTGGTGAACGTCCTGGGTGCTGAGGCAAGGCCCAACGGGAGGGCCACAAACTGGTAGTGGTCCTTCCCAATAGCAAATCGCAGAAACCTCTGGTGTCTGGAGTATATGGGGACATGCAGGTATGCGTCTTTGAAGTCCAAGGAGGCCAGAAAGTCCCCCGGATGGAGAGCCGTGACTACAGATCGAACCGACTCCATCCGAAATCTTTGTACTTTCACAAAGCAATTGAGGGCTCTGAGATCCAAGATTGGCCGAACCCTCTCCTTCTTCGGCACAATGAACAGATTTGAGTAAAAACCCTGACCCCGTTCCTGTTCTGGAACTGGAATAACTACCCTGCGTTCCAGTAGACCCTGGACCGCCCCATACAGGGCCTCCCGACGGGTCGGTAGTAGCTGGAGATTGGAGGTGATGAATCTGTCCGGTGGACAAGAGAGAAATTCTATCTTGTAGCCTGAGGAGATTACTTCGCAAACCCACCTGTCGGAGACTAGAGCAGTCCACTGAGTCGCGAATTTGCGAAGATGTCCCCCACCCGAGAGCTGGGTGGGGGCGGACCTTCATGTGGACGCAGATTTGTCCGCAGGCTTGTTGGGTCTGCGGGACCAAGGACGCTTTTTTCCTTGGGCAGGCGCTTTATCGGTCTGGGGTCTTTTCCCTGTCGCCCTAGGGGGACGAAAAAAACGCTTGCGTGCAGTAAAGGAGGGCCCTTGCCCTTGGCATGGCCCCTTACCCTTGCTAATTTGGGGAAGCAAAGTGCCTTTACCTCCTGTGGCATCCTTGATGATGTCATCCAGACAGCCCCAAAAAGTCTGTCGCCCTTAAAAGGCAGATCCAACAGGGCTTTCTTGGAAGTCTGGTCCGCAGACCAGCCTTTTAGCCAGATCAGGCGGCGTATTGCTACTGCATAAACCGAAGTTTTAGACAGCAGGGGAATAGTATTCATGTCTGACACGCAGACAAACCTAAGGCCCTAGACCAACTGGTCGGCCAATGTTATCTCATCAGGAGGAGCATCTCGCTCCTTAACCCCTGGAGTAGCAATCTTGCCCATTCAGTAAGTGTGTGAGACACTAGGGCCCCCGCCAATGCCGGGCATACTGCCGAGCCTACCACTGAGTATAGGTAGCAAGCGAGTGCTTCAGCCTTCTTATCCACAGGGTCCTTAAAAACAGGAGCCCCTTCTACAGGAATTTTGGTGGCTCTATTAAGTCTGGACACCGGAGGGTCCACTATAGGGGGGAGAGGTCCATTTCTTCAGAAAACTCTCCTCAAAGGGTTACCGTACCGCAAACCTCTTTGGGCTGTAAAGACCCTCAGTGGGTTCTCCCATTCCTTGTATAAGAGTTTATCAAAAGACACACAAGGGAACACCTTAACAGTGCGGGCAGGTCTATGAAACCCAAGTGGACCGGAGTCTCTGCTGCTTCTGCAGTATTTTCCAATTTTAGCATATCCCGCACTGCAGTAATAAGGTCAGATACCAAAGCCGTCTCGCGTACTGACCTGGACTTTGAGTCATCCTCACTGTCCGGTCACGGTCTGCAGTCTCTGATGCATCAGAATCTGGGCCCCGAGCCGTAGCTGGACCTGGTTCTGCACCAGAATTATCCCCAGAAGCTTGCAGGGGATGGGGCGTTTACTACCCCCTGTATTCCCGTGTGCTGCTTCCACCCTGGCAGCAAATGCCTCTAGGATTGCCGTCATAGCGTTCATAGACACCTCAGGGGCACCAGCTGCTAAATCTGGTGTTTCAGGGGAGAAGACATCTGGCTCAGATGCCATGCTGACCACGCGCTGACACTCACAGGGCTCCAGGCAAGATATCAATAGGCCACCCTCCTGCGCTGCAGAGATGCTGGGTCACCCAGAGGACTCACCACCCTGGACCGGTACTGCTATGCTGCCATGTGCTGCGCCTGTGATGCTGTCCCACTGCTGCTGTGTCAGTCTGCTTCTTTTATCAGCATTTCCTGTGTGAATTTTCGCACCAGTGTAATGCACCCTAGAGGCCGGAGGCTCTCGCAAAATGGTTGCCAAAAACGTCTGTATGGAAGATAATGTGGGCTCTAAGAAAATGGCCGCCGACCGAAGATAGAGGTCAAGCAGCCATAGCCCACAAAAATATGGCCGCCGAACGGCAATATATGCATACAGGGTGGACAAACATGGCCGCCGATCAGCTGATAGGGGCCAGTGGGTGTGGCCGAACCACAGGAAGATGGCCGCCGGGCAGTCACAAGAGGCCGAACTCGGCATGGACCACCTCAAAATGGCCGCCGACAGCCTGGAGGAGGAAGCACACAAACACAGGTAAGCAGAAATGACATTTCTTTTAAATGTTAGTTACAGCCAGCCCCGCTCCAGTGGAACCCCCTAGGTGACCCCCAGCACCCAGCAACCTTTAGCTAGAAGCCCAGGGAGGAGGGAAAGGCAGGGAGAGAGGGAAGAAAGGGGCCACAACCACTTACTTGATCTCTCCAGGAATGTCCAGCTTAATCACCCAGCCGAGGCAGGGGAGTTTTACTTACCTATCCTGCATGTATTATGCTGGAAGACATTCCAAACAGGTCATCGTCTGCGCACGGAAGGTAACTGTTGGCCAGGCATGCTGTGATTGGACCCAAAAGGGACGATCATATGTATGCCCTGGAGCGTGACGCTCACTGGACAGGCTGCTGCGACTCGGCCGTAAGGTCAGCCAAAGTTGAGCGGTCCGATGCAAGCCTTGGAGCATAAGCTCACCGGCCAGGCTGCTGCGACTCGGCCGTAAGGTCAGCCGAAGCTGAGCGGTCCGATGCAGGCCCTGGAGCGTAGGCTCACCGGCCACCCGTGGAGCGACGGGCATGTCGTGGAAAACCCAGCGTGTAGCTAGGGTCGGCACACGCTCGATGGCCGAAACTGGGGAGACTACAAGGATCGAGGATCCAGCCTGTCACCCAGTCGGCAGTTGATCGAAGATCGCAGGAAACAACAAATGAAAAAAAAAATATATATATATATTTTTTCCCCCGGACCAATGGGCCCGAAGGGAGCCATGTCCTACTCCTTGCTAGACAGAAAAAAACTGATCTGCGAAGATGCAGACTGAGAGGTTATACCCAGAGGGTCCGCCCCCTGGGCGGTACTGTAGAAGGTGTGATGCAACACTTTTTACAAGTTTTTCTGCCTAGTCACTCCTAATTAACGGATAATACCCACTTTGTCAATAGAGAAGCTGTGTCGGTCCATGGACGAAAGAGTAACAGGGCAAAGCAACTAGTTCACTTTATTTAAAATAGTATTACAATTTCTTGCTATTACAATAAATTACCACCAAGAACAACCCAAAATGTATTTTCCTCCGTAACAAAGTAAAAAATTCCCTGCAGCATTTTAGAAATGCCAGCCTGCACAGGAACCGCAAGCGCAATGCAGTTCCCAGTGCGGATGCGATTTCCAGTGCGTGCAATGTGCCATTAGGATTAATGGCATCCGTACGCATCCAGTGCATTTTTCTGTGTGGCTGGTTGCTGATGCAGATGTAGACTCACAAGGCTGTCATAAGATGTGAGTCACATATTTCTCCATATTCAGAAGAACCAGGTATTTATTTGGAAAGGGCTGTTTAATGCAGCACACATTGCTGCGCCAGTACAGTACTGCATTCTGGTGTGAATGGGCTCTTAAACAGCAGACTCTTTTTTTGTAAACTTTGCTTACTGCATAAGGTGCAATAATATAAACCATAACATATAAGGCCTAATACTAAGTCATAGATTCTGGTCAATACTCACATCATGCAAGAACAATAAAAATCTCTGACAAATTAGGGAGAATACTTTTGGTGAAGTCATGTAAAGAGAATTTTTTATCATTATTGTCAGTTCATGTCAGCTTGCAGCATATCCAACGAATAATAATGAGCCATCATGAAAAAAATGTTTTACTTCAGTGACCGACATGCCAGAAATAAGCATGGAAAACAATGCCAACACCAAGTGATCTTGAGTTAAAAATAACTCCACGTGTATTCATCCCTGAGTATACTGCTGCTGTATGCATTAAGATAAGTAATACATCAAACAAAAAGACGTTGATAGAGAACAAAGATCAGTTATGAGGCTAAAGGTACAGAAAAAAGAAAACAAAGAGTATATCCACCTCCCTACTGTGCACGAAAACCCCCTTCCTGCCCAAGCCATTTTTCAGCTTTCAGCGCTGTCACACTTTGAATGACAATTGCGCGGTCGTGCGACGTGGCTCCCAAACGAAATTTGCGTCCTTTTTTTCCCACAAATAGAGCTTTCTTTTGGTGGTATTTGATCACCTCTGCGGTTTTTATTTTTTGCGCTATAAACAAAAGAAGAGCGTCCAGTTTGGAAAAAAAACACTATTTTTTACTTTTTGCTATAATAAATACCCATTTTTTTTTTTAAATAAAATTTTCCTCAGTTTAGGCCGATACGTATTCTTCTACATATTTTTGGTAAAAAAAAAAAAAATCGCAATAAGCGCGTATTGATTGGTTTGCGCAAAAATTATAGCGTGTACAAAATAGGGGATAGATTTATAGCATTTTTATTTTTTTATTAGTAATGGTGATCTGCGATTTTTTTATTGTGACTGCGATATTGCGGCGGACACATCGGACACTTTTGACCCATTTTTGGGACCATTCACGTTTATACAGCGTTTCCTGCTATAAAAATGCATTGATTACTGTATAAATGTGATTGGCAGGGAAGGGGTTAACCACTAGGGGGCGGGAAGGGGTTAAATATGTTCCCTCAATGTGTTCTTAATGTGGGGGGAGGGGACTGACTGGGGGAGGTGACCGATGGTTGTCCCTATGTACAAGGGACACACCATCGGTCCCCTCTCCCTCATAGGACGTGGATCTCTGTGTTTACACACACAGATCCACTTTCCTGCTCGTTTCCCGGGCAATCGCGGGTGCCCGGTGGCAATCGCGGCCGCCGGGCACGCGCACCGGGGCCTTGTGAACGCGGCGGGAGCGCGCGCCTCCTAGCTCGTTTTAAAGGGAGGACGTCATATGACGTCCTCCCAGAACGAGAGTATCCTCCGCCCGCCGTCAATTGACAGTGGGCGGGGGACAAGTGGATATACAGTATCTCACAAAAGTGAGTACACCCCCCACATTTTTGTTAATATTTTATTATATCTTTTCATGTGACAACACTGAAGAAATTACACTTTGCTACAATGTAAAGTAGTGAGTGTACAGCTTGTATAACAGTGTAAATTTGCTGTCCCCTCAAAATAACTTAACAAAAGTGAGTACACCCCTAAGTGAAAATGCCCAAATTGGGCCCAATTAGCCATTTCCCTCCCCGATGTCATGTGACTCATTAGTGTTACAAGGACTCGGGTGTGAATGGGGAGGTGGTGTGTTAAATTTGGTGTTACCGCTCTCACACTCTCATACTGATCACTGGAAGTTCAACATGTCACCTCATGGCAAAGAACTCTCTAACATCATGGCAAAGAGCGCAAGGTCTCTAACATCCACCAGCTCTGTGATATCGTCATGGAGGAGTGGAAGAGGACTCCAGTCGCAACCTGTGAAGCTCTGGTGAAC
Source organism: Rana muscosa (assembly GCA_029206835.1). Classification (NCBI taxonomy): domain Eukaryota; kingdom Metazoa; phylum Chordata; class Amphibia; order Anura; family Ranidae; genus Rana; species Rana muscosa. The sequence goes on from CM055128.1 coordinate 125,123,195, forward strand.
TCCATGCCCAAGAGGGTTAAGGCAGTGCTGGAAAAATAGGATTTTTATAACAGCTTACCTGTAAAATCCTTTTCTTGGAGTACATCACGGGACACAGAGCGACATAGTCATTACTATGTGGGTTATATAGATACCTTCAGGTGCTGGCACTGGCAACTTCCAAAACCGGAAGTACCCTCCCCTATATAAGCCCCTCCCATCCGGGAGCACCTCAGTTTTGTAGCAAAGCAATAAGTGTCCCCAAAAGAGGGGTGGGAGCTCTGTGTCCCGTGATGTACTCCAAGAAAAGGATTTTACAAGTAAGCTGTTATAAAAATCCTATTTTCTTTCTCGTACATCACGGGACACAGAGCGACATAGTCATTACTATGTGGGATGTCCTAAAGCAATGCCCAATGAGGGGGGGGATACACCATACATAAGCTGAGCGCTATCAGACATGAGGATCTTTTGCGGCCTGCAACACACTGCGCCCAAAGGCGACATCCTCCTGACTTCTAACGTCCACCTGGTAGAACCTAGCAAACGTGTGTACTGAAGACCATGTTGCGGCCTTACAGATTTGAGCCAGGGAGGCCTGGTGATGCACTGCCCATGAAGTTCCAACTGCTCTCGTGGAGTGCGCCCTAACTTTGAACGGAGGCGGTCTCCTTCTCAAGCCATAGGCTTGCATAATGACCTGTCGAATCCACTTGGCTAAAGTAGATTTTGACGCTGCCTGACCCTTTCTGGGGCCTTCCGGCAGAATAAACAAAGTATCCATTCTGCGAATCTGAGCAGTGGCTTTTAGATAAGCTTTAACTGCTCTTACTACATCCAAAGAATGTAATAACTTTTCCTCTATCGAACTAGGCTTGGGGAAAAAAGAAGGAAGAACCACATCTTGGTTCAAATGAAACCTCGATACCACCTTAGGAAGAAAGGCTGGATTAGGACGTAACACTACTCTGTCCTTATGGATAACCAGATATGGCTCCTTACAGGACATAGCTGCTAATTCCGACACTCTTTTAGCCGAACAAATGGCTACTAGAAAAATCAATTTCCTGGTGAGAAGAACCAGGGAAATATGCTGTAATGGTTCAAATGGTTGTTTCTGTAGAACCGACAGAACCAGGTTTAGATCCCATGGACATATGGGAATATTAACCGGAGGACTAATACGCATCACTCCTTGTATAAAGGCTTTGACTAGTGAATGTGAAGCCAAGGGCCTTTGAAAAAATATTGACAAGGCCGAAATCTGACCTTTGATAGTACTCAAGGCAAGCTTCCTATCTACAGCCCACTGTAGGAAGTCCAGAATCCTACCTATTACGTACTTACGTGGATGCCATTTCTTGGCCTCACACCACGCGATGTACGCCTTCCAGATTCTATAGTAGATCTGCCTGGATACCGGCTTCCTGGCATTGATCATGGTAGATACCACAGGATTAGAGAGCCCTCTCTTTTTTAGAATGTGGGCTTCAATAGCCAGGCCGTCAAACCTAGGGCTGGTAAGGAAGGGTGGTATATCGGTCCTTGCGAAAGCAGGTCCGGACGATGTGGGAGAGTCCAAGGACTCCCCACTGACATTTTTACAATCTCCGCGTACCATGCTCTTCGGGGCCACGCTGGAGCCACCAGAATCACTGGTTTCTTTTCTACCCTGATTCTGCGGAGTAATCGAGGTAACAATTGTGGCGGTGGGAATGCATATATCAGCTTGAACTGATCCCAAGGGAACACTAGGGCATCCGAGCCGCAAGCTAGGGGATCCCTTGTCCAAGAGACAAACCTGTCCACCTTTGCGTTGAATCTGGATGCTAGCAGATCTACATCCGGTGTTCCCCACCGCTGACATATTGTCCGAAAAACCTTGGGGTGAAGGGACCATTCCCCTGGGCATAATTGTCGGCGACTTAGAAAGTCCGCCTTCCAATTCTCCACTCCTGGAATGAATACCGCGGATATGGCTGGGACATATCTTTCTGCCCATTTCAGGATGCAATTTACTTCCCTCTGGGCTGCACGACTCCTGATGCCACCCTGATGATTGATATATGCCACTGCCGTGGCATTGTCTGATTGAATTCTGACAGGGGACCCTTGGAGTTTGGATGTCCATGCTACTAGGGCATACCGGGCTGCTCGTATCTCTAAGAGATTGGTGGGCAGGGCCTTTTCCGCATCCGACCATCTGCCCTGGAGAGACCATTGCTCCAGTACTGCTCCCCAGCCTATAAGGCTGGCATCTGTAGTGACCACCTTCCAAGAAATCGGACTGAAGGATTTCCCTTTTTCCAGATTCTGGGGAACCAACCACCAACAGAGGCTCTTGCGAACGGAAGGGGACAAGGACATTGGTAAGTCTAGGGCCTGAACTTTCTTGTTCCAGGCTGACAGTATGGCCCTTTGCAAATTCCTTGAATGGAATTGACCGTAGGGTACTGCTTCGAATGATGCCACCATTTTTCCCAGCAGCCTCATGCACAGGCGTATGGATGGCTGTCTTTTTGTACCCACTAGGTGGCTCAAATCTCTCAAAGACGACACCTTTTCTTGAGGCAAGAAAATTTTTCTCTGGTCTGAATCCAGCCTTAGCCCCAAGCATTCCAGACTTTTGACTGGTTTTAGGGCTGACTTGTCTCAGTTGATAATCCAACCGTGATATTCCAGATACTTGATTGTCTTGTGAACGACCACGTCTAGTTTTTTCACTGAGTGGTCTATCAGCAACAAGTCATCTAGATATGCCATTATCATTACACCTTGTGTTCTTAGATTGGCCAATAAAGGGCCAGAATTTTTGTAAACACTCGTGGTGCTGTGGCCAGACCGAAGGGTAAGGCTCTGAACTGAAAATGGCGCCCTTCTACTGCAAAGCGTAGAAATTTTTGGTGGACTGGAAAGATGGGAATGTGCAAATAAGCATCTTTGATGTCGATCGCGGCTAACCATTCCTCCCCTTGTAGGGCAGTGGCCACCAATCGGATCGACTCCATCGGAAAGTCCTGATATACAGGAATTTGTTTAGCCCTTTTAGAATTAATATGGGCCTCACGTCCCCGTTTGCTTCGGGACTGTAAAGAGGTTTGAGTAAAACCCGAACCCCCATTCTTCCAGGGGAACCTCCATAATTACTCCTTGGAGCAATAGTTGTTCTAGTGCCAACAGGAGGGACTCTCTCTTCCGGGGATCCCTTGGCACGTTTGACCTCAAAAAATGGGAAGGAGGAGAGTCTTTTAACTTCAATCTGTATCCCAAACATACTGCGGAGAGCACCTATCTGTTCTGATCGTGTCCCGCCAGGTCTCTGCGAACAACTGGAGTCTTCCCCCCACCCGACTGAGTGGGGGCAACCCTTCAATGAATTTAACTTTGGGGGAGGTTTTGTACCTCTCCTGACCCAGGGTTTCTCATTACCCTGCGATTGTCCCTGATTTTTACCCCCGGGAATTGACCGAGGAGGCCATCGGAACTGTTTCACAGCCGATGCCCCAGGGACTGGAGAAGCAGGCCTCTTAAAAGAGGGACCTCTAACTCTGTTTTTAACCGGCAAGAGTGTATTTTTACCGCTGGAAATTTTCTGGATATATTTGTCCAGGTCTTCCCTGAATACGCGTTCACCATGAAAATGGGACGCTAACCAGCCATTTTTTACAGGGAGCTTCAGCAGACCAGTTTTTGAGCCATAGAAGCCTACGCATATGTACTACAGACAGCGTAAGGCGGGAGGCCTGATGGATTGAATCCTTTATGGCGTCAACCGCAAAGCCTAAGGCTCTAGGTAGATCAGCTAGGGCAAGAGCCTGCTGATCTGGCAAGTCCCTCAAGACCTGTTTAAACTGATCCTTCACTGCTTAGCAGACCCCACTGCTGGTTGTGTCACCAAGCTTGCTGTAGAAAGAAGCAGATTTTCATAAGGACTCCAATTTTTTATCTATTGGGTTCTTGAACATTTGGACATTATCCACTGGACATGTCAGTGATTTATACACACAAGAGATGGCTGCGTCCACTGTAGGGACCTTCCATTTTTTGATGAACTTATCCTCCATGGGATAGACCACCGGAAATCTCTTGGGGGGAATAAATATTTTCTCAGGATGTTCCCAATCCTGGTAAATGAGCCCTTTCAGTAAAGGGTGAAGTGGAAAAGAACAGACAGTCTGGGGGCTTCTAGCGACCCCAACGAGGATACAGTAGTGGTTGATGGTTCCGCAAGGTGCATTTTTAAATGCTGATCGGACCATGTTAGTCAGAGACTGAACCCATAATCTTTCAGCTTGAGATGCTGAGAAAGGTTCCTCCACTGTTGATTCCTCTATAACAGAATCAACCTCATCCTGATCCCCTTCAGGCAGGTCGATCCCTGTATGGGACTGTTGCTCTGCTAACAGGTACTCTGAAGGAGGAGACGGAGATCGGGCGTGCTTTCCCTGACAGGGAGGCAGCGATCAATGTTGACAATCTCTCTTCTAATCCTCCCAGAGCTGAGGTAAAAACCTCCTCTATTACATACACAGGAGCAGGTGAACTGAGGACAGCCACAGTACCAAGTACCCCTGCGGGGTCTCTACGGTCACTTACCTCTGAATTTTCAGGGGAGACTGGTGCAGCAGAAGCATGCCCAAGATCCTCAGAGCCCGATGAGACCCCCTTCGCTTCCTACAAGATTCAGTTCCGGAGCTTCTGGACGGCATATTCCTAAGCCTAAAGATGAGGTATTCCAGCCGTAAAACACCACTTTTACTGAGAATAGTCTAGCACAATTGCTGCTATATAACAGTTGGTGTCTACTAAAGTGCCTTTCTAGGGGATGCCTGGATCAACCGCCTCTGTGTGCCTTTTTACTGTTGCTAGCTCTGTCTGTGCACTTCAATAGCCAGCTGTGATTGTGCTTTAAAACACGCTGGACGCCCGCACATGCGCAGTAGCGCCGCGGCGCACACCGAGCGTCATCCACCCGCTCCGCCCCTTTTCCCAGATCGCCTCTATATATAGAGGCGCGGGCACGTGCGCCTTCGGCGCCTTTTTTGAAAAAAAAATAAGGAGCTAGATGGGAGCCAGGGTCCCTGCCGCAGGGCCCGGGGATGGATGAGCGCAGCAACAGGGCAGAGGAGACAGCTTCCCAGCAGAGAACTTGCCAACTGCCTGGATTTGATTTTGGAAGAAAAAAATCCACATTACAAGAAAAAGAACCATAGCGGCCTCTAGTGTCTAACACAGGTACCGCGGTCTTACATTTTTTTTTTTTTCTTGCCTACTATTAAAATTTTTACATTTTCTCAGTAGTAACAGGCATACACAGAATATTAGCGAGAATACCTTAGGTAACAGGCAGAAAGACAAAATAGGCTTGGGGGTCCCCCAATAGAACCAAGTTCCTGAGGGCCCCCACTTACCTTTTCCTCGCCGCAGGACTCTGTTTGGTCCACAGAAGCCCAAACTTCACCTATCACGGCAGGCATTGTAATTAAACCTTCAGGGACCGGGTTCCCAAGGATTCCACTCCCCTGGACCTGTATAGCACCCTGCACAGAAAACATCTTGGTCGTGGGTATGACCAGAGCTCTGGATCCCAGGGTCCAGCCCTCCTAAGAGAGGCATTACAGGCAAAACCTTGCTCTTCTCTTTGCAAGGCCCGGGTACCGACCGTTTAGCTATGAAGCTTTTTTGGTCGGATCCGGAATAGCTTACTGAGGCCCAAAAGAACCTGTACGCAAGCTCAGTGAAAAACACATGTTACTTCTTGGCCAACACCTTAGACACTGGCAAAAAACTGAGGTGCTCCCGGATGGGAGGGGCTTATATAGGGGAGGGTACTTCCGGTTTTGGAAGTTGCCAGTGCCAGCACCTGAAGGTATCTATATAACCCACATAGTAATGACTATGTCGCTCTGTGTCCCGTGATGTACGAGAAAGAAATAATGGTGGCCATACAAAATATTGACACTTTGGGCCCAATTTGAACATTTTCACTTAGGGGTGTACTCACTTTTGTTGCCAGCAGTTTAGACATTAATGGCTGTGTGTTGCGTTTTTTTGAGGGGACAGCAAATTTACACTGTTATACAAGCTGTACACGCACTACTTTACATTGTAGCAAAGTGCCAGTGTTGTCACATGAAAAGATATAATAAAATATTTACAAAAATGTGAGGGGTGTACTCAAATTGTGAGATACTGTGTATCCTTTTAAGGACAACTATTTCTTAAAATTCTATACTCTGATTAGAGACCAAACATAATAAGTTAGAGTGACCATATCCAGAGTTGTGACAAACTGCAACCCTGTTAGCAGTGGCGGAATTTTCAGGGTCGCACCAGTCGCAGTTGCGACTGGGCCCTGTAATTCCGCCAAGTCCCAGGGGCCCGCCACCCGTCCGTGAGAGGAGCCCGACCGCCGCCCACCTGATTGTCACTGATGTCCCGGCCAGCGGCGGACGGACTGAGCACCTGAGCACTGCCCGAGATCCCAGGGTCGGTGGGTGGCGCCATGTACTCCCCTCCCCGGCTCCTCCCCTTCTGGCGGGCTCTGTGAATCTCCTGCCATGCATCGGCTGAGCAGCTCTCTGCTCTACTCTCTGGAATGGACGGCCGGCTGTAATAGAGGACTTACCAGAGCTGGCGCGTCATCGAGGAGACAGTCTTCCACCAGCCTCAAGGTACTGCATGACACTCACAAGCTGCCAGCATCCCGTGATCATGTCACCTACGTCCTGACCGAGGGCACCCCAAAAATCACTGGTGTCAGCCGCACGTGACCTCACAGGCCTGATTGATGTGCTGTATGCCATGATCCGGCAAATGATGCCACCTACTGACACCTTGTCACAGTCATTATTATCCTCTTCATCATCCCCCTGTTCCTGTCATCATATTTCCCACTGTCAGCTTCGTACCAACTTACCCCCTGTCATCATCTCTATCCTCATCATAATCTCCTGTGCCTGGCATCCTAGTACCCCACCCCCTGTCATCTTCACCCCCCTCCCCCTCACACTGCTCTGCCAGCTCCTTCCGCCCACCCCTGTCATCTTCATCCCCCTCACACTGCTCTGCCAGCTCCTTCCGCCCACCCCCTGTCATCTTCACCCCTCCCCACTGCTCTGTCATCTCCTTCCGCCCACCCCCACCCCCTGTTATCTTCATCCCCCTCGCACCGCACTGCCAGCTCCTTCCACCCACCCCCTGTTATCTCTATCCCCCCGCACTGATTTGTCTGCTCCTTCCGCCCACCCCCTGTCATATTCATCCCCCCCAAAACCTCTGCCAGCTCCTTTCGCCCACCCCCTGTCATCTTCATCCCCCCCAAACCTCTCTGCCAGCTCCTTCTGCCCACCCCCCATCATCTTCATCCCCCCAAACCGCTCTGCCAGCTCCTTTCGCCCACCCCCTGTCATCTTCATCCCCCCCAAACCTCTCTGCCAGCTCCTTCTGCCCACCCCCTGTCATCTTCATCCCCCCCAAACCGCTCTGCCAGCTCCTTCTGCCCACCCCGTCATCTTCATCCCCCTCGCACCGCACTGCCAGCTCCTTCCACCCACCCCCTGTTATCTCCATCCCCCCGCACCGATTTGTCTGCTCCTTCCGCCCATCCCCTGTCATCTTCATTCCCCCACACCGCTCTGCCAGCTCCTTCCACCCACCCCTTGTCATCTTCACCCCCCTGGACCTCTCTGCCAGCTCCTTCCACCCACCCCCTGTCATCTTCATACCCCGCATACCCCACCTCTGACATCCTACCACTCTGCCTCCTGTCATCAACATCCCTATCATCCCCCTGTACTAAACCTTTAGCATCCACCACTCCCTGTTATCATCATCTTTTACTTCATCCCCCTTTACCCCACTGACAGCTTCCTACCAACCTACATCCTGTCATCATCTCCATCCTCATCACCCCTGGTGTCCTACCACCCCACCCCCTGTCATCTTCACCCCCCTGTACCCCACTGCCAGCTTCCTACCACCCCACCCACTATCATCATCATCCCCATACCCCACCTCTCACATCCTACCACCCTCCCCCTGTCATCAACATTCCCATCACCCCCCTGTACCCCACCTCTAGCATCCAACCATCCTACCCCCATCATCATCATCCCCCCTGTAACAGCTTCCTGACATTCTACTACCCCACCCATTGTCATCAACATCCCCATCATCCCTTTTTACCCCACCTTTGGCATCCTACCACCCCACTTCCTGTCATCATCATGCCCCTGAACCCCACCTCTGGCATCCTACCACCCCACCCCCTGTCATCATTTCCTTATAACCCACCTCTGGCATTCTACCACCATACCCCCTGTCTTCATCATCCCCCTGTACCCCACCTCTGGCATCCTACAACCCCATTACCTGTCATCATCCCTCTGTACCCCACCTCTGGCATCCTACCACCCCATTACCTGTCATCATCCCCCTGTACCCTGCCTCCTGTCATTATCATCCTCATCCCTCCTGTATCCCACCTCTGGCATTCTATCACCCTACCTCCTATCATTATGGGAGAGATATGATCTCAGCCTCTCACCCCAATGCTGCCACCATCAGCCCAAACTGCATCCTGTCATCCAACCAACTGTACCCCAACAGTTGCATCACAGACCACAATACTGCCCTGCTACCCAGTGAGAGGTAATAATGTGCAGTAACCTCTAGCAACCAATCAATGTGCAGCAACCTCTAGGAACCAATCAATGAGTGGTAATGATGTGCAGTAACCTCCAGCAACCAATGGGTAGGCAGTAATGATGTACAGTAACCTCTAGCAACCAATTGGTGAGAGGTAGAGATGTGCAGTAACCTCTAGGACCAATCACTGAGTGGTAATATTGTGCAGTAACCTCTAGCAACCAATCAGTGAGTGTGAACCAGATCTTTATGTATACATTATTAAAGTATTTTTATTTTATTTTTTTAGATAAGTCTATGTCCTTGTTTGTTTTTTGGGATATTGGGGCGGAGAGCGATATTGCTAGTGGTGTGGGAGCCCAGGAAAATGTTTGCCCAGGGTCCAATGAATATTAAATATGGCCCTGGGTGTCCCCAGGATGGTGGGGTGAGCAGGCCGGCACACACTGGGGTAAAGCCATGGAGGTTCCAGCCATCTGTAACACTCTTATATCATGTCCGCAAGGCCAGTCTGAGGGGGGCGGGGGGGGGGCACTGATGTAAGGGGGGAGTGAATACAGTAAGTTAAGGAGGGCACTGATATAAAGGTTCCCCCTTAGATCAGTAACCCCCCCACCTTAGTGCATTCACTCTGTGGAAGGTGAGTCCCCTCACATTACAGTTCCCATTTTAAATACAAGCTGGAACTCTGTGGACCCTGATGTAAAGTGGAATGCTGTGCACTCTGATGTAGCGGGGTGCTAAATTTAGGGGAAGTGTTTGAGTGGTAATTTACCCTAATTTGTCAGGGGTCTTGCAACCATTTTATCCACAGGAGGAGTATCAGTGTACAGTTCCCTGTGGCCTACAGGTGGCACTGCCATGGTAGGCCAGGGTTGAACCACTGAAACAGTGCTGTGCCTTGTGTGTCCCCACTTGGCAACCGTGCAGTGGGGCGGGGTTTACCTGCTGTGCATGCTAGGAGAGGATATAAAAGGGGCAGACGCTGCCTCTTCGGGGTTCTTGTTCTGGCCTGCCCCGGGCACCTTAAGCCCGAGGGCAGGGTTGCTCTTGTATCTCCGGGGGTCCTACTTCCGGGGGTGCGTGTGTGGTTCCTATGCCACCCTGGGCACCTGCTGTTCCTGTCCGTCATAGAATTTAAGGCTCCTAATATATGCAATTTTATACAGTTAATTTCTATCACTTGAATTATTGTCCCCATTATGGGAGTGAATGGGGCCTCATGTCTAAGATTTGCATAAGGCCTCAGAAAGCCTAGAGCCGCCTCTGTTGAGGGGGGTGGTAGAGGTGATAATTGAGGGAGGTGGTAGCAACAGTGGTACTTAAAGGGGGTGGTAGCGGTGGTACTTGAGGGTGGTGGCAGTGGTGGTGCCATCCTCTCCCACCACCACCTGTGCCTCTTACTGATCCCATCCCCCCACCACTAATCTCATCCCTATCCCCCCCCCATTACTTCTACAACAGAGGTGATGGGGGGTAGGGATGAGATCAGTGGTGGGGGGATGGGATCAGTAAGAGGCACAGGTGGTGGTGGGAGAGGATGGCACTGCCACCGCAGCCACCCCCCCTCAAGTACAACCGCTGCCACCCCCCCTCAACACCAGCACTTCCACTGATCCCATCCCTCCTACCCACCAGCACTGTTACTGATCCCATTCCCCAGGTCAGATTTAATTGATCCTATGATTCATAGGATCAGCAACCAATGTATTGCTTCATTTATGTGAAATCCCTGGTGATATGGCCAGTCCCTCTGCTTTCCTATTAAAAACTTACCACACTAGGCAGGAGCGCACAGCATGGTCAGTACTCTAGTTAGGCTGATAACTCCGTGTGCTCTCCTCCAATGATCAATAAATGTTTTACTTTGTTGTACAGTGTAAAAATAAAATAAAGTATCAAAATCATGCTTTTCTGGGGGGGGGGGGGGGGGGGGGGGCCTTCATGATTTCTTGCACCGGGGCCCTGAAGTTTCTAGTTACGCCTCTGCCTGTTAGGGGGACCTAAATCTGAGATCTATGCAGATATAAAAGACACAAACTATTTCAGCTCTGTAATTGTTAAAACTACATAAAATGATTTTAGCTGTAGAGCAGTGCTGGAGTGTGAGAGGAAGACACATTCAAGATACCAATCAGTTTATGTGCTTACAAGAAGCATGCTGATAGCAGAAGAAAGCAGAGTCACAGAGTCACCGGGTGATGTCACCATGTGACCACGCCCCTTATGTCGTCACCACCCGGAGCATGATGGGTCTGTGACGTCATAAGAGGCGGGGTCACCCATGCCTATATAAGTCGTTGCGTTCCGCGCACAGGGCATTATTGCGGCAGAGAGCGTCGAGTCGACATCGGGAGGAGAGAAGAGGGAAGAAGACGACGATGAAGACCGGGGCCCCGCTAGCAAATGAGCTGGAAGAAGATAGCGGAGGCGCCTGGCAGAAGGAAGAAGGCACCGGAGAGCGGGAGAAGAACCAGAGAGCGCGGAGACGACACCGGAGAGCAGAAGAAGAGACCCCCAAAGTCGGAAGAGACCCCCGAAGTTGGAAGAAGACCCCCGAAGTCAGAAGAAGACCCCCGGTGCTGCCTAATAAATTACTTTAAAAACCTGTGTAGTGTGTTTTTTTATTGACATTTTTTTCCACCAGGTGAATGGGTAGGGGTACGATGTACCCCATACTCATTCACATAGGGTGGGGGGCCGGGATCTGGGGGCCCCCTTATTAAAAGGGGCTCACAGATTCCGATAAGCCCCCCGCTCCAAGGTGCTTTGGGGTGGGGAGGGCGCCCCCCTGCCCCAAAGCGCCCACCCCCCCATGTTGAGGGCATGCTCGTCCCCACCCCCCTTCCTGACCGGCCAGGCTGCGTGCTCGGATAAGGGTCTGGTATGGATTTTGGGGGGACCCCCACGCCGTTTTTTTCGGCTTAGGGGGTTCCCTTGAAATTCATACCAGACCTAAGGGCCTGGTTTGCTCTTGGAGGGGAACCCATGCCGGTTTTTTATTTAAAATTTGGCGTGGAGTTCCCCCTCATGATTCATACCAAACACAGGGGACAGCAAGCGCGAGGTGTACAGTACCCTGTCGCCGAGAACCAGCGCGATGGGATCGCGCTGGAAACACATTCTCGCGGGCAGGTACTGGCAAAGAAGCCTGTCCTGGAGGCGACTTCAAGACGCTACAAGTCGCGCTGTGGTTCACGTTCAAGTCGTGTCCAAGTTGCCTCGCAAAGTTGTGCTCAAAGTCGTGTTGCCCCTGTGTGAACCGGCTCTTAAGGAAACAAACTGCAAGATTTAGTGTTTTTTGCACCTGGAACATATTAGCCAATATCAATTTTCAGATGGGCCACTTGTGGACCTAATGCCCCGTACAAACTATTTGAAAATCTGGCAAACGGTCGGCCGGATTTTCTTGATATTTCACATCACCAAGGATAGAAATAATGTACAAAAATTATCGTATGACAAAAGCTTTTTTTTTGTTATTTGTTGTTCCTGAACTTTCTGATCTGGTCTTTCATATCTGATATTTCTCGTACGAAAATCATACCAAAATGGTACACATTAAATGAAAATTGTTTGTTCTGTTCCCGTACGAGAAAAATTTGGGCCCTTTGAAAATTTTCTTTAGTAGGGTCGAACTTGGCTGTCGAAAGTTGTCTACATATTATCAGAAAACGGTACAATCGTTCCCGATTTTCCTATAGTGTGTACAGGGCATTGGCCATAACACACACGTCCAAAAAAAAAACTTAAAGGAGTTATAAAGGCAGAAGTTTTTTTATCTTAATGCATTCTATGTATTAAGATAAAAAGCCTCTGTGTGCAGCAGTCCCCCTCAGACCCCCTTATTTTTACCTGAGCCCTTTCTCTGTCCAGTGATGTCCAAGAGTCCCTCAGCCATCCCTGACTTTCCCTTCTGATTGGCTGAGACACAGCAGCGGCGCCATTGGCTCCCGCAGCTGTCAATCAAAGTCAGTTAGCCAATCGGGAGATAGAGGGGGTAAGGCCGAACGGCAGATCCATGTCTGAATGGACACACAGAGCTGAAACTTGGTTCGGGTGCCCCCATAGCTTGCTGTGGAGGCACACAACAGAAGGGAGGGGCCAGGAGCAGAGAAGAGGAGGATCCAGGCTGCGATGTGCAAAACTAACTGCACATATCAGGTAAGTATAACATGTTTATTTTTTTTAAACAAGACTTTACAATCACTTTAATCTAGATACATTGAACATGTTTAGTCCACTCTGTTTCTCCTACCTCATGGCCTTCTGAATGCAATTAATGGCAATTTGGACTTGTTCTGTATCAGAGGCTGCTCTTTCTTATTCTTTGTAAATTGCCATTCACAGATCAGTGCCTGTGTCTTGTTGAGCTGGTTCCCCTATCGATATGGTTCCCCCTTGACTGCGCAGGCGCTGCCGAACAGCTGTTAAAGCTCAGAGATTTCCGTTGGCTCCGCTTGCGCCTGCGCAGTCAAGGAGGGAACCAGATTGATAGGGGGAACCATAGGCTCGGCAGCTGTGGACACACTCGCCCCCGATGCTTCATTACACACGCTGCTTTTTTCTTCATGCCGCTCTATACAGCAAGGGGCGGATCAGATGTGATATTGAGCAGTGCGATTTGTTTGTTTATACACAACGCTCTATACAGCCCCTTGCTGTATAGAGTGGCGTGTATAAACAAACAAATCGCACTGCTCAATATTATCACATCTTATCTGCCCCTTGCGGCCCCTTGCTGTATACAGCGGCATGAAGAAGAAAGCCGCGTGTGTAACTAAGTAACGGGAGCGAGCGCGTCTGCAGCTGCTGAACAGCTGTTAAACCTCAGAGATTTCCGTTGCCTCAGATGGCGCCTACGCAGTCAAGGGGGGAACCATATCGATAGGAGGAACCAGCTCATCAGAACACCTGCAGTGTCAATGAAAGTTATGATGTAGCAGAGTTAATATTGCTTCATTGTGACCTCTCTGGTTCATTCATAGGTTCTTGCATATGATGTCAGTTGAAGCTACCTTGCAAGTTAACGTACAAAAATCTCTCATGCATATTCCCCTATGATTTATCTCTTTAAAGCGGAGGTCCGCCGATTTTTTTTTTTTTAAAAGTCAGCAGCTACAAATACTGCAGCTGCTGACTTTTAAAAAAAGGACACTTACCTGTCCAGCACGCCCGCGATGTCGGCACCCGAAGCCGATCTCTGCCTCGGCTCTTGGATGCTGCCGCCGCCATCTTCGGTGAGGGAATCAGAAAGTGAAGCCTTGCAGCTTACCCTGCCTGGTTCCCTACTGCGCAATTCCACTGGTCCCTGCTGTCTTCTGGAACCCGTGTGTCTCCCAGATAATATCGGGGGGCGCCGGACCTGGCGTCGATTCCCGCAGATAATGCGGATACTATGCCCGGAAGTAGGTGCAAATACCTGTCTTAGACAGGTATCTGCTCCCCTCTTTCCCCTGAAAGGTCTGCTCCCCTCTCCCCCCTGAAAGGTGCCAAATGTGACACCGGAGGGGTGGAGGAATCAGGACAGCGGAGGTTCAGTTTTTGTGTGGACCTCCGCTTTAAACATGTTGGAAGTACAGAGTAGAAGCTGCAAAGCTTATAATGCATTTTCAAAAATAACATGCATTGCTATTACATAGCTATTACATAGACGTAATTACGTTCTAAAGTAGAACTTCTTAAAGACTTTAAATATAATTTTAAGGGGAAAAAAATAAACACTGCAAGAAAATATTTACAGAAAAGATATAACAAAGCAAACATAAACAACAGTACAAAAAGGGGATTAAGAGCGAAAAATATTTTGCCTGGCTCTTTGATTTTTAAGCCCAGTCCAGTGTTTGCAAAAGAGAGTCACTGGCCCTCACAAAATGTGACTCCCAGAATTTGTATTAGTTTTTAGACATATGCATTAGTTTTCGTCCAAATGCATTTTCGTAAGAATTTCTGGGATTTTTGTGTTCGTTTTCACAAACGATAACGAACGCGCAGAATCCGAAAGATCCGAAATAAAAAAAATGCTTTATTTTCGTATTGTTGCGACAACAGTTCGATATAGACTGATAGAAGATTCAACATGACAGTGACAATAGCGATCTGTGTCTATCGAACCTGTGGTTGAATGTGCCTTACCTAACTCTATTAGTCCAAGATTATTCGACATAGAGAGAAAAGATTTGACATTATAGAGACGTGAAGATTCGACGAAGCAGCTAATACGATCGCCACGAGCGGACATTCATGGTCAATTGCTCCGCCCATAGGCTATAGAAGAATTCTAATGTTGTTTAACTAGTAATAATAATTAATAATTATTACTAGTCAAACAACATTAGAATTCTACTATAGCTTGTGGGCGGAGCATTCGCCGGGAAATGTACGATCACGGTGTCGTACAGTTTAGCTGCTTCGTCGAATCTTCTTAGAACATCCGACAGACACCATAAGCCTTCAATTGACAGATTCTACCTTAAAGTGGTTGTAAATCCACTTTTTCAACTTGCACCTACAGGTAAGCCTAGATTAAGGCTTACCTGTAGGTGCAAGAAATATCTCCTAAACCTACACGGTTTAGGAGATATTTAGTTAAATGACAGGCACCGCTGTCTACGGCGCATGCGCGCCGTAGACAACGGCGCATTCATGGGGTTAATCCCATTCACAAATTCGGCTACTTCCCAGCAATCGCTGGGCGTAGCCGAATGTGGACGGCTCCCGCGCGCATGCGCAGAGTGAAGTCTCCGCCGCTCCGGCCAATCACAGCGCCGGAGCGGCGCTGTGATTGGCTGGAGCGGCGATACCCGGAAGTAACCTTCCGGGTATCGCCGCAGAGATGGCTGCGGCTGAAGAGGGAGACGAGGACGGCTTCGGGGGCCCCGATCTAAGGTAAGTGATGCATAATGAGCTATTATGCTAGTCATATTAGCTCATTATGCCTTTCTCTTACAGGTAGTTTAAAAAAAAAAAAAAATTATAAGGGTTTACAACCACTTTAATGAATTCAGATTTTTGGACAAATGCATTTTTTAAAGAAACAAAATATATAAAAACAAATTTCGGGAGTAACTAAATAGATTTATTTTTCGGACGAAACCGAAATTTTGAAACAAAATATTTCGGTGTGCAAATGTCTAGTAGTTTTGATGTCAAATGAGAACATCCTTTCTGGTCTCTGGAGAAGGCACTACAGAGTATAAAGAGAGGGTAAACCCTGATGGGTTTTACTTCCTCTTTATTATCCTGCAAAGTAAAAGCATAATGGGCTAGTATGCATTGCACTAGGCTCAACAGATATTTGTGGGACTTTTTTCAACAGAAGGCCATAATTCTACTTTAACATATGCAATCAGAGTCTAAGGCGTATATTAAAGGTATGCCGGAGTGGTTAATATGCTCCAGCAGGGACACCATTAATTCCGGATATCCTAAATACATCTATAGCGGGTGGTCATATTTAGGGGAGGCATCCGAGTGGTATCAGGCTCAGATGCAACAATTGTTAGGATTCCTGGACCAATTTATGTCAGTGGAGGATATCAGTGGTGTCTAGTTCCCTGCAGCCTATGGGTGGCACTGTTGCCATGGGCTGGGGTTGGACCACCATTGGAGGGCTGTGCGCTTTGTGTCCTCTCGCGGCAGTAGTACAGCGGGGCGGGGAACCCGCTGTGCATGCTGGGGGAGGGTATAAGGAGGGCAGACATCTTCTGCACGAGGTCCGCGCCCAGGCACCTTCGGCCTGGGTGCATGTGCGTGGAGTCTCCGGGTGCCCTAGGCCCGGGGACGGAGTTGCGGTTTCACCCCAGACAGACACCTTTAGTCTGGGGTGAGGTACTCTCTGGAGGCCTGGGGCCCAGCACCTTCGACTGGGTCCCGCAAGGGATCGAGGGCTCCTAGGGTGTCCTCCGGTGTTTGACACCCGAATCTGGGACGAGGAGGCCAGGGAGGTGACCCTTCCGAAGACCCAGTGCAGCATTTGCTGGTGACGGCGGGGCCTCTGGTAACTGTCCGGATGGATGTCCTCTCTCTGACCAGGGCCATTTCCTATAGAACGTAGTCCACATTCTCATGGTCTGTGGCAGGGACCCATTGTGAATTAGGTCGGTGGCAGAGACCCAACAACCAGGTCTGTGGCAGAGGCCTTATTCATCTGGTCTGTGGCAGAGACCCCCTCACGGTCGGTGGCAGCGACTGTGCGCCAAGCCTGTTCGCGCTATAACGGAACAGGAGAAAACCCAAGTTCAAGTTTGTGCCTGGACCTCCTCTTCACTGTGTTCTGTTCTATGTCTGACCAGTCGCTCTTAAAGGACTATTTATTGCTCTGAAGAATAAATAAGTGTTGGACTTTCAGTGGTGTGGAACTTGACTTTCTGGGAGTTAAAGGGTCATTCTCAAGGGAAGTTTTGGCTGTGGACAGGGGCACAGACGAAGGTAAAAGGTTATAGCTCACACCTCTGCACATAAGAGGATAAGAGCTGGTGGTGCGCCACACTCTCCTCCCTGGTCCCCTAGACGAGAGCCATTGATTGAGAAGAGAAGGAGGGAGTGAGAGGTGAGGTCGCTACACATCTATACTTCCACCTGATGATGTTTCACAAACTGACAACCAATATGTTATTTAGCAGAATTACATTACAATTTGTTAGATACCAAATATGATATAAATAATAGTTATGCCTTTCTTAGGAGATTTTATGTGTTTTGTTAGCCTTCTGGACTAAGGTTGGTATTTGATTGGTATTTTCCCAAACATAATGAGAACACTTTTTATGAAGGTAACTCGATCACAGCAGGAATAATAAATATGCTGTAGTATGTATATTGATGCCACCAGAAATCCAGTGAACTACTAACTCCCTGATTGAGCTGCCAACCCTGCCTGTGCTGCGTTTGAATTCAAAGCAGTGTTATCAGCTCTGCCTGAGCTCTCTCTTTCTGAACTACTGAACCCTTCCCACTTATGCCATGGAAATGAGGAATGTGCTTTGTAAACCATCAGGAGAGAACTGGGCAAGGCTGAAAACTCTTGAAATTTCAGTGTAGCAGAGGCACTGTGTTGTCAGACAAAACAGGAAGTTAGGAGCACATTGAATTTCTGGAAGAAAAAGTGTTTTTTTTTTTCATTCCTGCTGGGATTTTAAAAGATTAAACCATGATCTATTGTGTAGCGGTCTACAGAATATTTTTTTTGTTCACCTAGACGTACACTTTAATTGCATGGGTTAAAGCACACTAACGAGATAGTGTATTATAGGTAAAGAAAAACAGTTTAGCTGCTAGCTCAGATTTAAGAGGTAAAGGTGTTAAATAAAAGAGCTGTAAATAGTAGAGCAGCAGAAGCAGTAAACAGTGCTTGTATTTTATGTGCTGTACTCTTTCTCAGCAGTCTGTCTTCATTTTGTAAGTCAGCCATTTCAGGAGGGGAGTAACATGTCCTTGAATGCCCTTTAGCCTGCATGTACTGCACAGTGTGCACGATGGCTACAAAATGCCACTAAACTGTGCTTTGCAGGATTTTACTGCCACTGAACAATTAGCACAGCGTGTGCACGTTTCACTGTTTTGATTCACACATCTTGAGAAGCCACTGAATGCTGATATCTCCAGAAAACAGAGGCAGTGTGCTGTGACTGCTTAAATAGAAACATGAAAAACACTAGACTACAATGTCCCATACAATGACACATACAAAACCCGTCTCCCATGAGAGAGGACATATAATAGCAGCATAACAAATGGAAACAAGGACCCCAGAAAGACAAGCAAATCCATCTATAAATCTGGTGAATCTCTTCCTTTCTGGTGAATTACAAGTCTCCAGAATAGTCAGGAACATTAAGTCAGCAGAGAGATTGTGCCAGCTGTAAGGCTTCTGCTCATGTTCATGCGTATGCACATAAAGGTACACATCTTTTCAGGGATGGGCGCCTAACTAAAAATGATAGAAATGCATGCACAACCATGTGCAGGTGGATGAACAGGGATGTCCGCAACAGATACTGGTGCCTAGTGGACTATGTAAACCTGGGCCCTACAAGAGATCATTGCTTGATTGTCTTTCAGCTGGTATCTTTGATCCTGAATCTGCTTGACTGTTAGTGCCGGTTCACACAGGGGCATACCTCCCAACCCGCCTGGATTCTGCAGGTTTCTCCCGCAGGGACATCATCTTCCCGCGTACCCGTGCGGGACACTGTTTTCCCGCACAGTCCTTCCGAGCCCCCCCCTCGTCACGTCACACTTCCGCGACGAACCTCCAGCGCGCCAGCGAAAAGCAGGTGAGTTGGGCGTGCGGGCTTGTGTGTTGGTGTTGTATTTATTCGCGATACCCCCCCCGCTAAACAACTTCACGAGAACCCCCCCCCCCGCTCAACAACTTCACGAGAACCCCCCCCCCGCTCAACAACTTCGATGAGAGGGGGAAAAAAATTAAAGTCCCGCAGTGGACAATGTGAAAGTTGGGAGGTATGCAGGGGCGACTTGTCAGGCGACTTAGAAAAAGGTTCCTGTACTACTTTGGGATGACTTCAGGGCGACTTGCATTGACTTTTATACAGAAGTAATTTTGCAAGCCGCCATTGAAGTCGTGTGCAGATCGCCTTGCAAAGTCGTGCTGCAAGTCGTGCTGCCCCTGTGTGAACCGACACTTATTGAGTCAGCTTTCGTCTCAAAGTCTGTGTTACCCACCTCGACCGGACTCTTGACCAAGATTCTGTCAATGAATTCTCTACCTCATTGTCTGCATGTTGCCAGCCTCTGCTCATCTCTGACCTTGATCCTACTTGTGATTTTATGACTTCATGCCTGTCTGTTACTGAGCTCACCTTGTGACCCGGCTCTGCTTTCTGGGTTTGGGTGAAGTCAGTCAGGGTGCCCTCAAGGCTTACCCTAGCAGTCTCAACTCCCAGTGGCGCTCAGAAGGGAATTTTGTAAGGGGCCACCTTCATAATCTCAAGCTCCTCATACATGACAACATTACTATGCACAGTCGGTGTCATGGGATGGTATATTAGGTGGCAATACCTCCCCAGAATGCAGTATCTGCCCACCCTTTAAATATCCTTCCAATATAATTTTACTATTATTTTTTCCACACTAAGGTTTACCACTAAAGATACAATACCATGCAAACCAATAAACAGTCATTCGGCTCATTAACAATGATTGCTACAATTCTAATTCAAGACGTTTGAAACTCCTCTAGAAAAAAAAAAAAATGTGTGCAAATAATCAAGAGAATCGCATGATCTTGAGAAAGCTATGTGCAATGTATAAGACCACTACTTTCTAAGAGAAATACAGGGGCTGCTATTTTCACTTGGAATGTATTTACATGAAAGTTTTGTGCCTGGAGTTCAATTTTAAAGGGTTAGCTGGAAAACTCCCACAGATGGCATCATCCTGTACTGCCTTGTTTCTAGGACATTGCCAAGACACTCCAAGCAATTACAGCTCACCCTCATTATCACAGGAGTAAGCTCTCTAACCCCTGCACACGTGTGGTCCACTATCCCCTCTGAGCTCAGAGCTACTTTGACAGGGCAGAACACAAGGGGGTTTGAATCTCTTAAGCCTTGTACACACGATCGGTTTTACCGATGAAAACAGTCCGATGGACTTTTTTCATCGGACAAACCGATCGTGTATGGGACCCATCTGTCTTTTTTCCATCGGTTTTAAAAAACAGAACATGTTTTAAATTTTTCCGATGGATCAAAAACCGATAGCAAATTCCGATCGTCTATGGGCAAGTCCATCGAATAAAAAACCCACGCATGCTCAGAATCAAGTCGAAGCATGCTCAGAAGCATTGAACTTCATTTTTCTCGGCTCATCGGAGTGTTTTACGTCACCGCGTTTGGAACGGTCGGTTTTTTGACTGATGGTGTGTAGGCAAGACCGATGGAAGTCAGCTTCATCGGATTTCCGATGGACAAAACCATCAGATTAGAATCCATAGGATATCCGATCGTGTGTACGAGGCTTTAGACTCATCCTAGCAACAAGGCATGATGAGATTATGACATCCCTGGGAGTTGTTCGGCCAGGCTTAGGGAAGTACATAAATGGCCTACACCTACAGAAATGGCATTATTTAAGTTTGGTCAGTTTGTTCTTTTCTACAGGTGTCCCTTACCTGCATGGGCAGTTTTTTTGTAAAGGTGAAATATGCTGTTAAAGTAGATCCAATCCCTTACTGAATGACATTTAGTTAGCGCAATTAAATGTACCGTAATCTCATAAGCATTCATCATGTTTCTTTCCTTTCATAAAATACTGTAGCGGGTATTTGAATTTAGGAGAAGCATCTGGGTGGTAGTGTAACCCAGATGCACTGATTGCTAGGGAGTCTGAGACCCTTTTATGGTTCTTGGAGGACTCTGGTGGTGTGAGGTTCCCTGCGGCCTACAGGTGGCGTTGTTGCCGGGGGCCGGAGGCGAATTCACACCGCAAGACTGTGCCTTTGTCCTCCTCTGGAGGTGGTACGGCAGGGCGGGGAACCCGCTGTGACGCAAAGGGAGAGGGGATAAAAGGGGCGGACGCCCTTACCACGGGGTTCAGAGTCTGGAGGACGCAGCCGCACCCAGGCACCTTCAGCTTGGGTGCTGGCGTTCCGGTGTTCCGGGCCCAGGTGCCTTTGGCCTGGCCGGAGCGGAGATGGAGTCCATCTCAGGCACCTGTAGTCTGGGGTGAGGTACTATGGCGGATGCCTGGGGCTCAGTACCTTCGACTGAGTTCCGCGAGGGTGGAGGAATCCGAGGGGGCCCTAACTCCTTGGGTGCCCGTGTCTGAGTTTGTGAGGTCTGGTGAGCAGAACTTCTCTGGAGAGTCCGGCGCAGCATCGCTCTGTGACAGAGAGGCCTCTGGTATCTCCCTTGGACGGATATCCTTCCCCTTAGAGGGGCTGTGCTAGCGAAGGTAATTCACGTTCTACCTCACATAGTCAGTGGCAGTGACTATTCGCCACTGGTGATACCACAGTGGTTAGCAAAAGAAGGGAAAGGATTGTGCCTCAACCTATTCCCATTACTACTAAGTTGTTGCAAAATAATCCAACTTAACCATGCTATATGTTTATTCGCTGAGAAGAATAAAACTGTGTTGGACCTATTCACTGTGTGGAACTCTGGTTACTAGGAGCAAAGGAGTCAGGGACGAAGGACAGGACTTGACTCTAGGACACATACACAAAGCCCGATCTTTCTGGCCTTCACCTATTCACTATGGAGGACATGGGCCGTGGTGTGTCTCGTCCCTCCCCCCAGCACTAATACCCCTACACGAAGAAAGACAAGCCGAGATTGAGAAGGGGAGAGAAGGGTGAGGCTGCTACAATACTTTCACTTTTTTTCCAACTAAGAACTGCTGGTCTCCTTCAGCTTCTTGAATGCCACATCCTGTCTATATCAGTGGCGGCTGGTGCTCAAATTTTTTGGGGGGGCGCAAACAAACTGAAAAAAAAAAAATCAATTGCCGCCACTGTGCCCATTAAACGCAGCCACTGTGCCCAAACGCCACCAGTTTGCCCCCTCAAATACAGCCAGTTTGTTTCCATATACAGCCAGTGTGCCCCCATATATATATAACCAGTGTGCCCCCATATATACAGCCAGTGTGCCCCCATATACAGCCAGTTTGTCCCCATATATATAGCCAGTGTGCCCCCATATATAGCCAGTTTGTCCCCATATATATATATAGCCAGTGTGTCCCCATATACAGCCAGTTTGTCCCCATATATATAGCCAGTGTGTCCCCATATACAGCCAGTTTGTCCCCATATATATAGCCAGTGTGCCCCCATATATAGCCAGTGTGCCCCCATATACAGCCAGTGTGCCCCCATATACAGCCAGTGTGCCCCCATATACAGCCAGTGTGCCCCCATATACAGCCAGTTTGTCCCCCATATACAGCCAGTTTGTCCCCCATATACAGCCAGTTTGTCCCCCATATACAGCCAGTTCCCCCCAAATGCAGCCAGTTTGTCCCCCATATACAGCCAGTTCCCCCCATATTCAGCCAGTTTGTCCCCCATATACAGCCAGTTCCCCCCATATTCAGCCAGTTTGTCCCCCATATACAGCCAGTTCCCCCCCATATTCAGCCAGTTTGTCCCCCATATTCAGCCAGTTTGTCCCCCATATTCAGCCAGTTTGTCCCCCATATTCAGCCAGTTTGTCCCCCATATTCAGCTAGTTTGTCCCCCATATACAGCCAGTTCCCCCCATATTCAGCCAGTTTGTCCCCCATATTCAGCCAGTTTGTCCCCCATATTCAGCCAGTTTGTCCCCCATATTCAGCCAGTTTGTCCCCCATATTCAGCCAGTTTGTCCCCCATATTCAGCTAGTTTGTCCCCCATATACAGCCAGTTCCCCCCATATACAGCCAGTTCCCCCCCCATATTCAGCCAGTTTGTCCCCCATATTCAGCCAGTTTGTCCCCCATATTCAGCCAGTTTGTCCCCCATATTCAGCCAGTTTGTCCCCCATATTCAGCCAGTTCGTCCCCCATATTCAGCCAGTTTGTCCCCCATATTCAGCCAGTTTGTCCCCCATATACAGCCAGTTCCCCCCATATTCAGCCAGTTTGTCCCCCATATTCAGCCAGTTCCCCCCCATATTCAGCCAATTTGTCCCCCATATTCAGCCAGTTCCCCCCATATTCAGCCAGCGTGTCCCCCATATACAGCCAGTTTCCCCCAAATGCAGCCAGTTTGTCCCCCAAATGCAGCCTGTTCCCCCCCCCCAGCCTTGCACTTACCTTCCTCGGTCCGCGCCGTCCTCAATGTGTTCTCCCGCCCTCGATGTCGCTTCAGCCAGTCAGGTTACCGGTAACCAGATCCGGTGAACCTGATTGGCTGAAACCTCCACACAGTCTTCTCCAAGGAACGCACCCCCGTGCGTACCTGGGAGGAGTTTTTGGAAGCCGAATACAGCGTGAGAGCTGTATTCAGAAAGCCTATCAGAGCCGCTGTCTCTGATAGGCACTTCCAAGTTACACCCACCGCCGGCCGCCGCTCTAATTCATATGGCCGGCGCTCACCAGGAGGCCGGCCATATGAATAGTGGGCAGCGCGGCAGCGGTGACAATACACAGATTCATGCAATGCATGAATCTGTGTATTGTCTTTCAGTGGCAGTGCGGGAGCGAGAGGGGGCGGCGCTCCGGCGCCCTCTATGGACGCACCGCCACTGGTCTACATGCATATACTCCAGCAACTGCTGCCTGTCATTGTTTAGGGCAGACTTCTTGATAATGAAAATGGTGGAACATGCCTGCACAATAAATGTTTGCATGACTACTTGTAGACTTCACTGCTATCACTAATGACAGGGTGACAATGCAGGAGAGCATTTAGGAGACAGGAAAAGAGCAATGTTACCTTGTAACAGGAAGTGCCTGAACATAAATGTCCATGGCAGGATTTCAAGGTATAATTTTATTCAAAGCTGTCGATTTTAAAAGTTGGAAAATGACTTTTGAAACTGTATCAGCATGTTAAAGATTATAAGAGATTTAAGTAATTGTGTTTAAATCTACTCTAAAGACTATGTAAATCCAAATAATATCTTGTTTCTAACTTTTGGTCTTTCGCATTTACCATTAAAAGCTACAGTAGATACATAGTTGGTAAGGTTGAATAAAGACACCAGTCCATCTAGTTCAACCTGAGATGTGACTCCTGTTTTCCATATCCTTGAACATTTCTATACTTTCCATGGCCCCACCAGCTCTGGAAGGGAGTTCCACATCCTTATGCCCCATACACACGATCGTTTTTCATGCCGTTAAAAATGCCATTAAAAAAAATGGCCATTAAAAATGATCGTGTGTAGGCTCCAGAGCATTTTTAACAACGTGAAAAACGGCCATTAAAAATTTCGAACATGCTCTCTTTTTTCACGTCGTTTTTCATGTCGTTTTTTTTAACGACGTGAAAAACGATAGTGGGTATGCTTTAACGACGTGAAAAAAACGCGCATGCTCAGAATCAAGTATGAGACAGGAGCGCTCGTTCTGGTAAAACTAGCGTTCGTAATGGAGATAGCACATTCGTCACGCAGTCACGGACTGAAAAGCACGAGACTGAAAAGAGCGAATCGTCGCTCAACAAACTTTACTAACATGAAGGGTGGCGCCATTCGAACGGAACTTCCCCTTTATAGTGCCGTCGTACGTGTTGTACGTCACTGCGCTTTGCTTGATCGTTTTTTTAAATGATCGTGTGTACGCAAGACAGGCTTGAGAGGAAACATGAAAAAAAACGACGTGAAAAACGGCAAGAAAAAAAATGGCAAGAAAAACGATCGTGTGTATGGGGCATAACTGTTGTAACAGTAAAGAACCCCTTACGCAAATTAAAATGGAACCATTTCCTGTCCAACTTCATTGTGTGGCCGCATGTCTTTTTTAGATACCGCATGTCTTCTGGACGGCATATTCCTAAGCCTAAAGATGAGGTATTCCAGCCGTAAAACACCACTTTTACTGAGAATAGTCTAGCACAATTGCTGCTATATAACAGTTGGTGTCTACTAAAGTGCCTTTCTAGGGGATGCCTGGATCAACCGCCTCTGTGTGCCTTTTTACTGTTGCTAGCTCTGTCTGTGCACTTCAATAGCCAGCTGTGATTGTGCTTTAAAACACGCTGGACGCCCGCACATGCGCAGTAGCGCCGCGGCGCACACCGAGCGTCATCCACCCGCTCCGCCCCTTTTCCCAGATCGCCTCTATATATAGAGGCGCGGGCACGTGCGCCTTCGGCGCCTTTTTTGAAAAAAAAATAAGGAGCTAGATGGGAGCCAGGGTCCCTGCCGCAGGGCCCGGGGATGGATGAGCGCAGCAACAGGGCAGAGGAGACAGCTTCCCAGCAGAGAACTTGCCAACTGCCTGGATTTGATTTTGGAAGAAAAAAATCCACATTACAAGAAAAAGAACCATAGCGGCCTCTAGTGTCTAACACAGGTACCGCGGTCTTACATTTTTTTTTTTTCTTGCCTACTATTAAAATTTTTACATTTTCTCAGTAGTAACAGGCATACACAGAATATTAGCGAGAATACCTTAGGTAACAGGCAGAAAGACAAAATAGGCTTGGGGGTCCCCCAATAGAACCAAGTTCCTGAGGGCCCCCACTTACCTTTTCCTCGCCGCAGGACTCTGTTTGGTCCACAGAAGCCCAAACTTCACCTATCACGGCAGGCATTGTAATTAAACCTTCAGGGACCGGGTTCCCAAGGATTCCACTCCCCTGGACCTGTATAGCACCCTGCACAGAAAACATCTTGGTCGTGGGTATGACCAGAGCTCTGGATCCCAGGGTCCAGCCCTCCTAAGAGAGGCATTACAGGCAAAACCTTGCTCTTCTCTTTGCAAGGCCCGGGTACCGACCGTTTAGCTATGAAGCTTTTTTGGTCGGATCCGGAATAGCTTACTGAGGCCCAAAAGAACCTGTACGCAAGCTCAGTGAAAAACACATGTTACTTCTTGGCCAACACCTTAGACACTGGCAAAAAACTGAGGTGCTCCCGGATGGGAGGGGCTTATATAGGGGAGGGTACTTCCGGTTTTGGAAGTTGCCAGTGCCAGCACCTGAAGGTATCTATATAACCCACATAGTAATGACTATGTCGCTCTGTGTCCCGTGATGTACGAGAAAGAAATAATGGTGGCCATACAAAATATTGACACTTTGGGCCCAATTTGAACATTTTCACTTAGGGGTGTACTCACTTTTGTTGCCAGCAGTTTAGACATTAATGGCTGTGTGTTGCGTTTTTTTGAGGGGACAGCAAATTTACACTGTTATACAAGCTGTACACGCACTACTTTACATTGTAGCAAAGTGCCAGTGTTGTCACATGAAAAGATATAATAAAATATTTACAAAAATGTGAGGGGTGTACTCAAATTGTGAGATACTGTGTATCCTTTTAAGGACAACTATTTCTTAAAATTCTATACTCTGATTAGAGACCAAACATAATAAGTTAGAGTGACCATATCCAGAGTTGTGACAAACTGCAACCCTGTTAGCAGTGGCGGAATTTTCAGGGTCGCACCAGTCGCAGTTGCGACTGGGCCCTGTAATTCCGCCAAGTCCCAGGGGCCCGCCACCCGTCCGTGAGAGGAGCCCGACCGCCGCCCACCTGATTGTCACTGGTGTCCCGGCCAGCGGCGGACGGACTGAGCACCTGAGCACTGCCCGAGATCCCAGGGTCGGTGGGTGGCGCCATGTACTCCCCTCCCCGGCTCCTCCCCTTCTGGCGGGCTCTGTGAATCTCCTGCCATGCATCGGCTGAGCAGCTCTCTGCTCTACTCTCTGGAATGGACGGCCGGCTGTAATAGAGGACTTACCAGAGCTGGCGCGTCATCGAGGAGACAGTCTTCCACCAGCCTCAAGGTACTGCATGACACTCACAAGCTGCCAGCATCCCGTGATCATGTCACCTACGTCCTGACCGAGGGCACCCCAAAAATCACTGGTGTCAGCCGCACGTGACCTCACAGGCCTGATTGATGTGCTGTATGCCATGATCCGGCAAATGATGCCACCTACTGACACCTTGTCACAGTCATTATTATCCTCTTCATCATCCCCCTGTTCCTGTCATCATATTTCCCACTGTCAGCTTCGTACCAACTTACCCCCTGTCATCATCTCTATCCTCATCATAATCTCCTGTGCCTGGCATCCTAGTACCCCACCCCCTGTCATCTTCACCCCCCTCCCCCTCACACTGCTCTGCCAGCTCCTTCCGCCCACCCCTGTCATCTTCATCCCCCTCACACTGCTCTGCCAGCTCCTTCCGCCCACCCCCTGTCATCTTCACCCCTCCCCACTGCTCTGTCATCTCCTTCCGCCCACCCCCACCCCCTGTTATCTTCATCCCCCTCGCACCGCACTGCCAGCTCCTTCCACCCACCCCCTGTTATCTCTATCCCCCCGCACTGATTTGTCTGCTCCTTCCGCCCACCCCCTGTCATATTCATCCCCCCCAAAACCTCTGCCAGCTCCTTTCGCCCACCCCCTGTCATCTTCATCCCCCCCAAACCTCTCTGCCAGCTCCTTCTGCCCACCCCCCATCATCTTCATCCCCCCAAACCGCTCTGCCAGCTCCTTTCGCCCACCCCCTGTCATCTTCATCCCCCCCAAACCTCTCTGCCAGCTCCTTCTGCCCACCCCCTGTCATCTTCATCCCCCCCAAACCGCTCTGCCAGCTCCTTCTGCCCACCCCGTCATCTTCATCCCCCTCGCACCGCACTGCCAGCTCCTTCCACCCACCCCCTGTTATCTCCATCCCCCCGCACCGATTTGTCTGCTCCTTCCGCCCATCCCCTGTCATCTTCATTCCCCCACACCGCTCTGCCAGCTCCTTCCACCCACCCCTTGTCATCTTCACCCCCCTGGACCTCTCTGCCAGCTCCTTCCACCCACCCCCTGTCATCTTCATACCCCGCATACCCCACCTCTGACATCCTACCACTCTGCCTCCTGTCATCAACATCCCTATCATCCCCCTGTACTAAACCTTTAGCATCCACCACTCCCTGTTATCATCATCTTTTACTTCATCCCCCTTTACCCCACTGACAGCTTCCTACCAACCTACATCCTGTCATCATCTCCATCCTCATCACCCCTGGTGTCCTACCACCCCACCCCCTGTCATCTTCACCCCCCTGTACCCCACTGCCAGCTTCCTACCACCCCACCCACTATCATCATCATCCCCATACCCCACCTCTCACATCCTACCACCCTCCCCCTGTCATCAACATTCCCATCACCCCCCTGTACCCCACCTCTAGCATCCAACCATCCTACCCCCATCATCATCATCCCCCCTGTAACAGCTTCCTGACATTCTACTACCCCACCCATTGTCATCAACATCCCCATCATCCCTTTTTACCCCACCTTTGGCATCCTACCACCCCACTTCCTGTCATCATCATGCCCCTGAACCCCACCTCTGGCATCCTACCACCCCACCCCCTGTCATCATTTCCTTATAACCCACCTCTGGCATTCTACCACCATACCCCCTGTCTTCATCATCCCCCTGTACCCCACCTCTGGCATCCTACAACCCCATTACCTGTCATCATCCCTCTGTACCCCACCTCTGGCATCCTACCACCCCATTACCTGTCATCATCCCCCTGTACCCTGCCTCCTGTCATTATCATCCTCATCCCTCCTGTATCCCACCTCTGGCATTCTATCACCCTACCTCCTATCATTATGGGAGAGATATGATCTCAGCCTCTCACCCCAATGCTGCCACCATCAGCCCAAACTGCATCCTGTCATCCAACCAACTGTACCCCAACAGTTGCATCACAGACCACAATACTGCCCTGCTACCCAGTGAGAGGTAATAATGTGCAGTAACCTCTAGCAACCAATCAATGTGCAGCAACCTCTAGGAACCAATCAATGAGTGGTAATGATGTGCAGTAACCTCCAGCAACCAATGGGTAGGCAGTAATGATGTACAGTAACCTCTAGCAACCAATTGGTGAGAGGTAGAGATGTGCAGTAACCTCTAGGACCAATCACTGAGTGGTAATATTGTGCAGTAACCTCTAGCAACCAATCAGTGAGTGTGAACCAGATCTTTATGTATACATTATTAAAGTATTTTTATTTTATTTTTTTAGATAAGTCTATGTCCTTGTTTGTTTTTTGGGATATTGGGGCGGAGAGCGATATTGCTAGTGGTGTGGGAGCCCAGGAAAATGTTTGCCCAGGGTCCAATGAATATTAAATATGGCCCTGGGTGTCCCCAGGATGGTGGGGTGAGCAGGCCGGCACACACTGGGGTAAAGCCATGGAGGTTCCAGCCATCTGTAACACTCTTATATCATGTCCGCAAGGCCAGTCTGAGGGGGGCGGGGGGGGCACTGATGTAAGGGGGGAGTGAATACAGTAAGTTAAGGAGGGCACTGATATAAAGGTTCCCCCTTAGATCAGTAACCCCCCCACCTTAGTGCATTCACTCTGTGGAAGGTGAGTCCCCTCACATTACAGTTCCCATTTTAAATACAAGCTGGAACTCTGTGGACCCTGATGTAAAGTGGAATGCTGTGCACTCTGATGTAGCGGGGTGCTAAATTTAGGGGAAGTGTTTGAGTGGTAATTTACCCTAATTTGTCAGGGGTCTTGCAACCATTTTATCCACAGGAGGAGTATCAGTGTACAGTTCCCTGTGGCCTACAGGTGGCACTGCCATGGTAGGCCAGGGTTGAACCACTGAAACAGTGCTGTGCCTTGTGTGTCCCCACTTGGCAACCGTGCAGTGGGGCGGGGTTTACCTGCTGTGCATGCTAGGAGAGGATATAAAAGGGGCAGACGCTGCCTGTTCGGGGTTCTTGTTCTGGCCTGCCCCGGGCACCTTAAGCCCGAGGGCAGGGTTGCTCTTGTATCTCCGGGGGTCCTACTTCCGGGGGTGCGTGTGTGGTTCCTATGCCACCCTGGGCACCTGCTGTTCCTGTCCGTCATAGAATTTAAGGCTCCTAATATATGCAATTTTATACAGTTAATTTCTATCACTTGAATTATTGTCCCCATTATGGGAGTGAATGGGGCCTCATGTCTAAGATTTGCATAAGGCCTCAGAAAGCCTAGAGCCGCCTCTGTTGAGGGGGGTGGTAGAGGTGATAATTGAGGGAGGTGGTAGCAACAGTGGTACTTAAAGGGGGTGGTAGCGGTGGTACTTGAGGGTGGTGGCAGTGGTGGTGCCATCCTCTCCCACCACCACCTGTGCCTCTTACTGATCCCATCCCCCCACCACTAATCTCATCCCTATCCCCCCCCCATTACTTCTACAACAGAGGTGATGGGGGGTAGGGATGAGATCAGTGGTGGGGGGATGGGATCAGTAAGAGGCACAGGTGGTGGTGGGAGAGGATGGCACTGCCACCGCAGCCACCCCCCCTCAAGTACAACCGCTGCCACCCCCCCTCAACACCAGCACTTCCACTGATCCCATCCCTCCTACCCACCAGCACTGTTACTGATCCCATTCCCCAGGTCAGATTTAATTGATCCTATGATTGCTTCATAGGATCAGCAACCAATGTATTGCTTCATTTATGTGAAATCCCTGGTGATATGGCCAGTCCCTCTGCTTTCCTATTAAAAACTTACCACACTAGGCAGGAGCGCACAGCATGGTCAGTACTCTAGTTAGGCTGATAACTCCGTGTGCTCTCCTCCAATGATCAATAAATGTTTTACTTTGTTGTACAGTGTAAAAATAAAATAAAGTATCAAAATCATGCTTTTCTGGGGGGGGGGCCTTCATGATTTCTTGCACCGGGGCCCTGAAGTTTCTAGTTACGCCTCTGCCTGTTAGGGGGACCTAAATCTGAGATCTATGCAGATATAAAAGACACAAACTATTTCAGCTCTGTAATTGTTAAAACTACATAAAATGATTTTAGCTGTAGAGCAGTGCTGGAGTGTGAGAGGAAGACACATTCAAGATACCAATCAGTTTATGTGCTTACAAGAAGCATGCTGATAGCAGAAGAAAGCAGAGTCACAGAGTCACCGGGTGATGTCACCATGTGACCACGCCCCTTATGTCGTCACCACCCGGAGCATGATGGGTCTGTGACGTCATAAGAGGCGGGGTCACCCATGCCTATATAAGTCGTTGCGTTCCGCGCACAGGGCATTATTGCGGCAGAGAGCGTCGAGTCGACATCGGGAGGAGAGAAGAGGGAAGAAGACGACGATGAAGACCGGGGCCCCGCTAGCAAATGAGCTGGAAGAAGATAGCGGAGGCGCCTGGCAGAAGGAAGAAGGCACCGGAGAGCGGGAGAAGAACCAGAGAGCGCGGAGACGACACCGGAGAGCAGAAGAAGAGACCCCCAAAGTCGGAAGAGACCCCCGAAGTTGGAAGAAGACCCCCGAAGTCAGAAGAAGACCCCCGGTGCTGCCTAATAAATTACTTTAAAAACCTGTGTAGTGTGTTTTTTTATTGACATTTTTTTCCACCAGGTGAATGGGTAGGGGTACGATGTACCCCATACTCATTCACATAGGGTGGGGGGCCGGGATCTGGGGGCCCCCTTATTAAAAGGGGCTCACAGATTCCGATAAGCCCCCCGCTCCAAGGTGCTTTGGGGTGGGGAGGGCGCCCCCCTGCCCCAAAGCGCCCACCCCCCCATGTTGAGGGCATGCTCGTCCCCACCCCCCTTCCTGACCGGCCAGGCTGCGTGCTCGGATAAGGGTCTGGTATGGATTTTGGGGGGACCCCCACGCCGTTTTTTCGGCTTAGGGGGTTCCCTTGAAATTCATACCAGACCTAAGGGCCTGGTTTGCTCTTGGAGGGGAACCCATGCCGGTTTTTTATTTAAAATTTGGCGTGGAGTTCCCCCTCATGATTCATACCAAACACAGGGGACAGCAAGCGCGAGGTGTACAGTACCCTGTCGCCGAGAACCAGCGCGATGGGATCGCGCTGGAAACACATTCTCGCGGGCAGGTACTGGCAAAGAAGCCTGTCCTGGAGGCGACTTCAAGACGCTACAAGTCGCGCTGTGGTTCACGTTCAAGTCGTGTCCAAGTTGCCTCGCAAAGTTGTGCTCAAAGTCGTGTTGCCCCTGTGTGAACCGGCTCTTAAGGAAACAAACTGCAAGATTTAGTGTTTTTTGCACCTGGAACATATTAGCCAATATCAATTTTCAGATGGGCCACTTGTGGACCTAATGCCCCGTACAAACTATTTGAAAATCTGGCAAACGGTCGGCCGGATTTTCTTGATATTTCACATCACCAAGGATAGAAATAATGTACAAAAATTATCGTATGACAAAAGCTTTTTTTTTGTTATTTGTTGTTCCTGAACTTTCTGATCTGGTCTTTCATATCTGATATTTCTCGTACGAAAATCATACCAAAATGGTACACATTAAATGAAAATTGTTTGTTCTGTTCCCGTACGAGAAAAATTTGGGCCCTTTGAAAATTTTCTTTAGTAGGGTCGAACTTGGCTGTCGAAAGTTGTCTACATATTATCAGAAAACGGTACAATCGTTCCCGATTTTCCTATAGTGTGTACAGGGCATTGGCCATAACACACACGTCCAAAAAAAAAACTTAAAGGAGTTATAAAGGCAGAAGTTTTTTTATCTTAATGCATTCTATGTATTAAGATAAAAAGCCTCTGTGTGCAGCAGTCCCCCTCAGACCCCCTTATTTTTACCTGAGCCCTTTCTCTGTCCAGTGATGTCCAAGAGTCCCTCAGCCATCCCTGACTTTCCCTTCTGATTGGCTGAGACACAGCAGCGGCGCCATTGGCTCCCGCAGCTGTCAATCAAAGTCAGTTAGCCAATCGGGAGATAGAGGGGGTAAGGCCGAACGGCAGATCCATGTCTGAATGGACACACAGAGCTGAAACTTGGTTCGGGTGCCCCCATAGCTTGCTGTGGAGGCACACAACAGAAGGGAGGGGCCAGGAGCAGAGAAGAGGAGGATCCAGGCTGCGATGTGCAAAACTAACTGCACATATCAGGTAAGTATAACATGTTTATTTTTTTTAAACAAGACTTTACAATCACTTTAATCTAGATACATTGAACATGTTTAGTCCACTCTGTTTCTCCTACCTCATGGCCTTCTGAATGCAATTAATGGCAATTTGGACTTGTTCTGTATCAGAGGCTGCTCTTTCTTATTCTTTGTAAATTGCCATTCACAGATCAGTGCCTGTGTCTTGTTGAGCTGGTTCCCCTATCGATATGGTTCCCCCTTGACTGCGCAGGCGCTGCCGAACAGCTGTTAAAGCTCAGAGATTTCCGTCGGCTCCGCTTGCGCCTGCGCAGTCAAGGAGGGAACCAGATTGATAGGGGGAACCATAGGCTCGGCAGCTGTGGACACACTCGCCCCCGATGCTTCATTACACACGCTGCTTTTTTCTTCATGCCGCTCTATACAGCAAGGGGCGGATCAGATGTGATATTGAGCAGTGCGATTTGTTTGTTTATACACAACGCTCTATACAGCCCCTTGCTGTATAGAGTGGCGTGTATAAACAAACAAATCGCACTGCTCAATATTATCACATCTTATCTGCCCCTTGCGGCCCCTTGCTGTATACAGCGGCATGAAGAAGAAAGCCGCGTGTGTAACTAAGTAACGGGAGCGAGCGCGTCTGCAGCTGCTGAACAGCTGTTAAACCTCAGAGATTTCCGTTGCCTCAGATGGCGCCTACGCAGTCAAGGGGGGAACCATATCGATAGGAGGAACCAGCTCATCAGAACACCTGCAGTGTCAATGAAAGTTATGATGTAGCAGAGTTAATATTGCTTCATTGTGACCTCTCTGGTTCATTCATAGGTTCTTGCATATGATGTCAGTTGAAGCTACCTTGCAAGTTAACGTACAAAAATCTCTCATGCATATTCCCCTATGATTTATCTCTTTAAAGCGGAGGTCCGCCGATTTTTTTTTTTTTAAAAGTCAGCAGCTACAAATACTGCAGCTGCTGACTTTTAAAAAAAGGACACTTACCTGTCCAGCACGCCCGCGATGTCGGCACCCGAAGCCGATCTCTGCCTCGGCTCTTGGATGCTGCCGCCGCCATCTTCGGTGAGGGAATCAGAAAGTGAAGCCTTGCAGCTTACCCTGCCTGGTTCCCTACTGCGCAATTCCACTGGTCCCTGCTGTCTTCTGGAACCCGTGTGTCTCCCAGATAACATCGGGGGGCGCCGGACCTGGCGTCGATTCCCGCAGATAATGCGGATACTATGCCCGGAAGTAGGTGCAAATACCTGTCTTAGACAGGTATCTGCTCCCCTCTTTCCCCTGAAAGGTCTGCTCCCCTCTCCCCCCTGAAAGGTGCCAAATGTGACACCGGAGGGGTGGAGGAATCAGGACAGCGGAGGTTCAGTTTTTGTGTGGACCTCCGCTTTAAACATGTTGGAAGTACAGAGTAGAAGCTGCAAAGCTTATAATGCATTTTCAAAAATAACATGCATTGCTATTACATAGCTATTACATAGACGTAATTACGTTCTAAAGTAGAACTTCTTAAAGACTTTAAATATAATTTTAAGGGGAAAAAAATAAACACTGCAAGAAAATATTTACAGAAAAGATATAACAAAGCAAACATAAACAACAGTACAAAAAGGGGATTAAGAGCGAAAAATATTTTGCCTGGCTCTTTGATTTTTAAGCCCAGTCCAGTGTTTGCAAAAGAGAGTCACTGGCCCTCACAAAATGTGACTCCCAGAATTTGTATTAGTTTTTAGACATATGCATTAGTTTTCGTCCAAATGCATTTTCGTAAGAATTTCTGGGATTTTTGTGTTCGTTTTCACAAACGATAACGAACGCGCAGAATCCGAAAGATCCGAAATAAAAAAAATGCTTTATTTTCGTATTGTTGCGACAACAGTTCGATATAGACTGATAGAAGATTCAACATGACAGTGACAATAGCGATCTGTGTCTATCGAACCTGTGGTTGAATGTGCCTTACCTAACTCTATTAGTCCAAGATTATTCGACATAGAGAGAAAAGATTTGACATTATAGAGACGTGAAGATTCGACGAAGCAGCTAATACGATCGCCACGAGCGGACATTCATGGTCAATTGCTCCGCCCATAGGCTATAGAAGAATTCTAATGTTGTTTAACTAGTAATAATAATTAATAATTATTACTAGTCAAACAACATTAGAATTCTACTATAGCTTGTGGGCGGAGCATTCGCCGGGAAATGTACGATCACGGTGTCGTACAGTTTAGCTGCTTCGTCGAATCTTCTTAGAACATCCGACAGACACCATAAGCCTTCAATTGACAGATTCTACCTTAAAGTGGTTGTAAATCCACTTTTTCAACTTGCACCTACAGGTAAGCCTAGATTAAGGCTTACCTGTAGGTGCAAGAAATATCTCCTAAACCTACACGGTTTAGGAGATATTTAGTTAAATGACAGGCACCGCTGTCTACGGCGCATGCGCGCCGTAGACAACGGCGCATTCATGGGGTTAATCCCATTCACAAATTCGGCTACTTCCCAGCAATCGCTGGGCGTAGCCGAATGTGGACGGCTCCCGCGCGCATGCGCAGAGTGAAGTCTCCGCCGCTCCGGCCAATCACAGCGCCGGAGCGGCGCTGTGATTGGCTGGAGCGGCGATACCCGGAAGTAACCTTCCGGGTATCGCCGCAGAGATGGCTGCGGCTGAAGAGGGAGACGAGGACGGCTTCGGGGGCCCCGATCTAAGGTAAGTGATGCATAATGAGCTATTATGCTAGTCATATTAGCTCATTATGCCTTTCTCTTACAGGTAGTTTAAAAAAAAAAAAAAATTTATAAGGGTTTACAACCACTTTAATGAATTCAGATTTTTGGACAAATGCATTTTTTAAAGAAACAAAATATATAAAAACAAATTTCGGGAGTAACTAAATAGATTTATTTTTCGGACGAAACCGAAATTTTGAAACAAAATATTTCGGTGTGCAAATGTCTAGTAGTTTTGATGTCAAATGAGAACATCCTTTCTGGTCTCTGGAGAAGGCACTACAGAGTATAAAGAGAGGGTAAACCCTGATGGGTTTTACTTCCTCTTTATTATCCTGCAAAGTAAAAGCATAATGGGCTAGTATGCATTGCACTAGGCTCAACAGATATTTGTGGGACTTTTTTCAACAGAAGGCCATAATTCTACTTTAACATATGCAATCAGAGTCTAAGGCGTATATTAAAGGTATGCCGGAGTGGTTAATATGCTCCAGCAGGGACACCATTAATTCCGGATATCCTAAATACATCTATAGCGGGTGGTCATATTTAGGGGAGGCATCCGAGTGGTATCAGGCTCAGATGCAACAATTGTTAGGATTCCTGGACCAATTTATGTCAGTGGAGGATATCAGTGGTGTCTAGTTCCCTGCAGCCTATGGGTGGCACTGTTGCCATGGGCTGGGGTTGGACCACCATTGGAGGGCTGTGCGCTTTGTGTCCTCTCGCGGCAGTAGTACAGCGGGGCGGGGAACCCGCTGTGCATGCTGGGGGAGGGTATAAGGAGGGCAGACATCTTCTGCACGAGGTCCGCGCCCAGGCACCTTCGGCCTGGGTGCATGTGCGTGGAGTCTCCGGGTGCCCTAGGCCCGGGGACGGAGTTGCGGTTTCACCCCAGACAGACACCTTTAGTCTGGGGTGAGGTACTCTCTGGAGGCCTGGGGCCCAGCACCTTCGACTGGGTCCCGCAAGGGATCGAGGGCTCCTAGGGTGTCCTCCGGTGTTTGACACCCGAATCTGGGACGAGGAGGCCAGGGAGGTGACCCTTCCGAAGACCCAGTGCAGCATTTGCTGGTGACGGCGGGGCCTCTGGTAACTGTCCGGATGGATGTCCTCTCTCTGACCAGGGCCATTTCCTATAGAACGTAGTCCACATTCTCATGGTCTGTGGCAGGGACCCATTGTGAATTAGGTCGGTGGCAGAGACCCAACAACCAGGTCTGTGGCAGAGGCCTTATTCATCTGGTCTGTGGCAGAGACCCCCTCACGGTCGGTGGCAGCGACTGTGCGCCAAGCCTGTTCGCGCTATAACGGAACAGGAGAAAACCCAAGTTCAAGTTTGTGCCTGGACCTCCTCTTCACTGTGTTCTGTTCTATGTCTGACCAGTCGCTCTTAAAGGACTATTTATTGCTCTGAAGAATAAATAAGTGTTGGACTTTCAGTGGTGTGGAACTTGACTTTCTGGGAGTTAAAGGGTCATTCTCAAGGGAAGTTTTGGCTGTGGACAGGGGCACAGACGAAGGTAAAAGGTTATAGCTCACACCTCTGCACATAAGAGGATAAGAGCTGGTGGTGCGCCACACTCTCCTCCCTGGTCCCCTAGACGAGAGCCATTGATTGAGAAGAGAAGGAGGGAGTGAGAGGTGAGGTCGCTACACATCTATACTTCCACCTGATGATGTTTCACAAACTGACAACCAATATGTTATTTAGCAGAATTACATTACAATTTGTTAGATACCAAATATGATATAAATAATAGTTATGCCTTTCTTAGGAGATTTTATGTGTTTTGTTAGCCTTCTGGACTAAGGTTGGTATTTGATTGGTATTTTCCCAAACATAATGAGAACACTTTTTATGAAGGTAACTCGATCACAGCAGGAATAATAAATATGCTGTAGTATGTATATTGATGCCACCAGAAATCCAGTGAACTACTAACTCCCTGATTGAGCTGCCAACCCTGCCTGTGCTGCGTTTGAATTCAAAGCAGTGTTATCAGCTCTGCCTGAGCTCTCTCTTTCTGAACTACTGAACCCTTCCCACTTATGCCATGGAAATGAGGAATGTGCTTTGTAAACCATCAGGAGAGAACTGGGCAAGGCTGAAAACTCTTGAAATTTCAGTGTAGCAGAGGCACTGTGTTGTCAGACAAAACAGGAAGTTAGGAGCACATTGAATTTCTGGAAGAAAAAGTGTTTTTTTTTTCATTCCTGCTGGGATTTTAAAAGATTAAACCATGATCTATTGTGTAGCGGTCTACAGAATATTTTTTTTGTTCACCTAGACGTACACTTTAATTGCATGGGTTAAAGCACACTAACGAGATAGTGTATTATAGGTAAAGAAAAACAGTTTAGCTGCTAGCTCAGATTTAAGAGGTAAAGGTGTTAAATAAAAGAGCTGTAAATAGCAGAGCAGCAGAAGCAGTAAACAGTGCTTGTATTTTATGTGCTGTACTCTTTCTCAGCAGTCTGTCTTCATTTTGTAAGTCAGCCATTTCAGGAGGGGAGTAACATGTCCTTGAATGCCCTTTAGCCTGCATGTACTGCACAGTGTGCACGATGGCTACAAAATGCCACTAAACTGTGCTTTGCAGGATTTTACTGCCACTGAACAATTAGCACAGCGTGTGCACGTTTCACTGTTTTGATTCACACATCTTGAGAAGCCACTGAATGCTGATATCTCCAGAAAACAGAGGCAGTGTGCTGTGACTGCTTAAATAGAAACATGAAAAACACTAGACTACAATGTCCCATACAATGACACATACAAAACCCGTCTCCCATGAGAGAGGACATATAATAGCAGCATAACAAATGGAAACAAGGACCCCAGAAAGACAAGCAAATCCATCTATAAATCTGGTGAATCTCTTCCTTTCTGGTGAATTACAAGTCTCCAGAATAGTCAGGAACATTAAGTCAGCAGAGAGATTGTGCCAGCTGTAAGGCTTCTGCTCATGTTCATGCGTATGCACATAAAGGTACACATCTTTTCAGGGATGGGCGCCTAACTAAAAATGATAGAAATGCATGCACAACCATGTGCAGGTGGATGAACAGGGATGTCCGCAACAGATACTGGTGCCTAGTGGACTATGTAAACCTGGGCCCTACAAGAGATCATTGCTTGATTGTCTTTCAGCTGGTATCTTTGATCCTGAATCTGCTTGACTGTTAGTGCCGGTTCACACAGGGGCATACCTCCCAACCCGCCTGGATTCTGCAGGTTTCTCCCGCAGGGACATCATCTTCCCGCGTACCCGTGCGGGACACTGTTTTCCCGCACAGTCCTTCCGAGCCCCCCCCTCGTCACGTCACACTTCCGCGACGAACCTCCAGCGCGCCAGCGAAAAGCAGGTGAGTTGGGCGTGCGGGCTTGTGTGTTGGTGTTGTATTTATTCGCGATACCCCCCCCCCCCGCTCAACAACTTCACGAGAACCCCCCCCCCCCGCTCAACAACTTCACGAGAACCCCCCTGCTCCCCGCTCAACAACTTCGATGAGAGGGGGAAAAAAATTAAAGTCCCGCAGTGGACAATGTGAAAGTTGGGAGGTATGCAGGGGCGACTTGTCAGGCGACTTAGAAAAAGGTTCCTGTACTACTTTGGGATGACTTCAGGGCGACTTGCATTGACTTTTATACAGAAGTAATTTTGCAAGCCGCCATTGAAGTCGTGTGCAGATCGCCTTGCAAAGTCGTGCTGCAAGTCGTGCTGCCCCTGTGTGAACCGACACTTATTGAGTCAGCTTTCGTCTCAAAGTCTGTGTTACCCACCTCGACCGGACTCTTGACCAAGATTCTGTCAATGAATTCTCTACCTCATTGTCTGCATGTTGCCAGCCTCTGCTCATCTCTGACCTTGATCCTACTTGTGATTTTATGACTTCATGCCTGTCTGTTACTGAGCTCACCTTGTGACCCGGCTCTGCTTTCTGGGTTTGGGTGAAGTCAGTCAGGGTGCCCTCAAGGCTTACCCTAGCAGTCTCAACTCCCAGTGGTGCTCAGAAGGGAATTTTGTAAGGGGCCACCTTCATAATCTCAAGCTCCTCATACATGACAACATTACTATGCACAGTCGGTGTCATGGGATGGTATATTAGGTGGCAATACCTCCCCAGAATGCAGTATCTGCCCACCCTTTAAATATCCTTCCAATATAATTTACTATTATTTTTTCCACACTAAGGTTTACCACTAAAGATACAATACCATGCAAACCAATAAACAGTCATTCGGCTCATTAACAATGATTGCTACAATTCTAATTCAAGACGTTTGAAACTCCTCTAGAAAAAAAAAAATGTGTGCAAATAATCAAGAGAATCGCATGATCTTGAGAAAGCTATGTGCAATGTATAAGACCACTACTTTCTAAGAGAAATACAGGGGCTGCTATTTTCACTTGGAATGTATTTACATGAAAGTTTTGTGCCTGGAGTTCAATTTTAAAGGGTTAGCTGGAAAACTCCCACAGATGGCATCATCCTGTACTGCCTTGTTTCTAGGACATTGCCAAGACACTCCAAGCAATTACAGCTCACCCTCATTATCACAGGAGTAAGCTCTCTAACCCCTGCACACGTGTGGTCCACTATCCCCTCTGAGCTCAGAGCTACTTTGACCGGGCAGAACACAAGGGGGTTTGAATCTCTTAAGCCTTGTACACACGATCGGTTTTACCGATGAAAACAGTCCGATGGACTTTTTTCATCGGACAAACCGATCGTGTATGGGACCCATCTGTCTTTTTTCCATCGGTTTTAAAAAATAGAACATGTTTTAAATTTTTCCGATGGATCAAAAACCGATAGCAAATTCCGATCGTCTATTGGCAAGTCCATTGAATAAAAAACCCACGCATGCTCAGAATCAAGTCGAAGCATGCTCAGAAGCATTGAACTTCATTTTTCTCGGCTCATCGGAGTGTTTTACGTCACCGCGTTT
Source organism: Rana muscosa (assembly GCA_029206835.1). NCBI lineage: Eukaryota > Metazoa > Chordata > Amphibia > Anura > Ranidae > Rana > Rana muscosa. Next base: position 125,164,058 of record CM055128.1, read on the forward strand.
GGAACGGTCGGTTTTTTGACTGATGGTGTGTAGGCAAGACCGATGGAAGTCAGCTTCATCGGATTTCCGATGGACAAAACCATCAGATTAGAATCCATAGGATATCCGATCGTGTGTACGAGGCTTTAGACTCATCCTAGCAACAAGGCATGATGAGATTATGACATCCCTGGGAGTTGTTCGGCCAGGCTTAGGGAAGTACATAAATGGCCTACACCTACAGAAATGGCATTATTTAAGTTTGGTCAGTTTGTTCTTTTCTACAGGTGTCCCTTACCTGCATGGGCAGTTTTTTTGTAAAGGTGAAATATGCTGTTAAAGTAGATCCAATCCCTTACTGAATGACATTTAGTTAGCACAATTAAATGTACCGTAATCTCATAAGCATTCATCATGTTTCTTTCCTTTCATAAAATACTGTAGCGGGTATTTGAATTTAGGAGAAGCATCTGGGTGGTAGTGTAACCCAGATGCACTGATTGCTAGGGAGTCTGAGACCCTTTTATGGTTCTTGGAGGACTCTGGTGGTGTGAGGTTCCCTGCGGCCTACAGGTGGCGTTGTTGCCGGGGGCCGGAGGCGAATTCACACCGCAAGACTGTGCCTCTTTGTCCTCCTCTGGAGGTGGTACGGCAGGGCGGGGAACCCGCTGTGACGCAAAGGGAGAGGGGATAAAAGGGGCGGACGCCCTTACCACGGGGTTCAGAGTCTGGAGGACGCAGCCGCACCCAGGCACCTTCAGCTTGGGTGCTGGCGTTCCGGTGTTCCGGGCCCAGGTGCCTTTGGCCTGGCCGGAGCGGAGATGGAGTCCATCTCAGGCACCTGTAGTCTGGGGTGAGGTACTATGGCGGATGCCTGGGGCTCAGTACCTTCGACTGAGTTCCGCGAGGGTGGAGGAATCCGAGGGGGCCCTAACTCCTTGGGTGCCCGTGTCTGAGTTCGTGAGGTCTGGTGAGCAGAACTTCTCTGGAGAGTCCGGCGCAGCATCGCTCTGTGACAGAGAGGCCTCTGGTATCTCCCTTGGACGGATATCCTTCCCCTTAGAGGGGCTGTGCTAGCGAAGGTAATTCACGTTCTACCTCACATAGTCAGTGGCAGTGACTATTCGCCACTGGTGATACCACAGTGGTTAGCAAAAGAAGGGAAAGGATTGTGCCTCAACCTATTCCCATTACTACTAAGTTGTTGCAAAATAATCCAACTTAACCATGCTATATGTTTATTCGCTGAGAAGAATAAAACTGTGTTGGACCTATTCACTGTGTGGAACTCTGGTTACTAGGAGCAAAGGAGTCAGGGACGAAGGACAGGACTTGACTCTAGGACACATACACAAAGCCCGATCTTTCTGGCCTTCACCTATTCACTATGGAGGACATGGGCCGTGGTGTGTCTCGTCCCTCCCCCCAGCACTAATACCCCTACACGAAGAAAGACAAGCCGAGATTGAGAAGGGGAGAGAAGGGTGAGGCTGCTACAATACTTTCACTTTTTTTCCAACTAAGAACTGCTGGTCTCCTTCAGCTTCTTGAATGCCACATCCTGTCTACATCAGTGGCGGCTGGTGCTCAAATTTTTTGGGGGGGCGCAAACAAACTGAAAAAAAAAAAATCAATTGCCGCCACTGTGCCCATTAAACGCAGCCACTGTGCCCAAACGCCACCAGTTTGCCCCCTCAAATACAGCCAGTTTGTTTCCATATACAGCCAGTGTGCCCCCATATATATATATAACCAGTGTGCCCCCATATATACAGCCAGTGTGCCCCCATATACAGCCAGTTTGTCCCCATATATATAGCCAGTGTGCCCCCATATATAGCCAGTTTGTCCCCATATATATATATAGCCAGTGTGTCCCCATATACAGCCAGTTTGTCCCCATATATATAGCCAGTGTGTCCCCATATACAGCCAGTTTGTCCCCATATATATAGCCAGTGTGCCCCCATATATAGCCAGTGTGCCCCCATATACAGCCAGTGTGCCCCCATATACAGCCAGTGTGCCCCCATATACAGCCAGTGTGCCCCCATATACAGCCAGTTTGTCCCCCATATACAGCCAGTTTGTCCCCCATATACAGCCAGTTCCCCCCAAATGCAGCCAGTTTGTCCCCCATATACAGCCAGTTCCCCCCATATTCAGCCAGTTTGTCCCCCATATACAGCCAGTTCCCCCCATATTCAGCCAGTTTGTCCCCCATATACAGCCAGTTCCCCCCATATTCAGCCAGTTTGTCCCCCATATTCAGCCAGTTTGTCCCCCATATTCAGCCAGTTTGTCCCCCATATTCAGCCAGTTTGTCCCCCATATTCAGCTAGTTTGTCCCCCATATACAGCCAGTTCCCCCCATATTCAGCCAGTTTGTCCCCCATATTCAGCCAGTTTGTCCCCCATATTCAGCCAGTTTGTCCCCCATATTCAGCCAGTTTGTCCCCCATATTCAGCCAGTTTGTCCCCCATATACAGCCAGTTCCCCCCATATTCAGCCAGTTTGTCCCCCATATTCAGCCAGTTCCCCCCCATATTCAGCCAATTTGTCCCCCATATTCAGCCAGTTCCCCCCATATTCAGCCAGCGTGTCCCCCATATACAGCCAGTTTCCCCCAAATGCAGCCAGTTTGTCCCCCAAATGCAGCCTGTTCCCCCCCCCCCCCCCCAGCCTTGCACTTACCTTCCTCGGTCCGCGCCGTCCTCGATGTGTTCTCCCGCCCTCGATGTCGCTTCAGCCAGTCAGGTTACCGGTAACCAGATCCGGTGAACCTGATTGGCTGAAACCTCCACACAGTCTTCTCCAAGGAACGCACCCCCGTGCGTACCTGGGAGGAGTTTTTGGAAGCCGAATACAGCGTGAGAGCTGTATTCAGAAAGCCTATCAGAGCCGCTGTCTCTGATAGGCACTTCCAAGTTACACCCACCGCCGGCCGCCGCTCTAATTCATATGGCCGGCGCTCACCAGGAGGCCGGCCATATGAATAGTGGGCAGCGCGGCAGCGGTGACAATACACAGATTCATGCAATGCATGAATCTGTGTATTGTCTTTCAGTGGCAGTGCGGGAGCGAGAGGGGGCGGCGCTCCGGCGCCCTCTATGGACGCACCGCCACTGGTCTACATGCATATACTCCAGCAACTGCTGCCTGTCATTGTTTAGGGCAGACTTCTTGATAATGAAAATGGTGGAACATGCCTGCACAATAAATGTTTGCATGACTACTTGTAGACTTCACTGCTATCACTAATGACAGGGTGACAATGCAGGAGAGCATTTAGGAGACAGGAAAAGAGCAATGTTACCTTGTAACAGGAAGTGCCTGAACATAAATGTCCATGGCAGGATTTCAAGGTATAATTTTATTCAAAGCTGTCGATTTTAAAAGTTGGAAAATGACTTTTGAAACTGTATCAGCATGTTAAAGATTATAAGAGATTTAAGTAATTGTGTTTAAATCTACTCTAAAGACTATGTAAATCCAAATAATATCTTGTTTCTAACTTTTGGTCTTTCGCATTTACCATTAAAAGCTACAGTAGATACATAGTTGGTAAGGTTGAATAAAGACACCAGTCCATCTAGTTCAACCTGAGATGTGACTCCTGTTTTCCATATCCTTGAACATTTCTATACTTTCCATGGCCCCACCAGCTCTGGAAGGGAGTTCCACATCCTTATGCCCCATACACACGATCGTTTTTCATGCCGTTAAAAATGCCATTAAAAAAAATGGCCATTAAAAATGATCGTGTGTAGGCTCCAGAGCATTTTTAACAACGTGAAAAACGGCCATTAAAAATTTCGAACATGCTCTCTTTTTTCACGTCGTTTTTCATGTCGTTTTTTTTAACGACGTGAAAAACGATAGTGGGTATGCTTTAACGACGTGAAAAAAACGCGCATGCTCAGAATCAAGTATGAGACAGGAGCGCTCGTTCTGGTAAAACTAGCGTTCGTAATGGAGATAGCACATTCGTCACGCAGTCACGGACTGAAAAGCACGAGACTGAAAAGAGCGAATCGTCGCTCAACAAACTTTACTAACATGAAGGGTGGCGCCATTCGAACGGAACTTCCCCTTTATAGTGCCGTCGTACGTGTTGTACGTCACTGCGCTTTGCTTGATCGTTTTTTTAAATGATCGTGTGTACGCAAGACAGGCTTGAGAGGAAACATGAAAAAAAACGACGTGAAAAACGGCAAGAAAAAAAATGGCAAGAAAAACGATCGTGTGTATGGGGCATAACTGTTGTAACAGTAAAGAACCCCTTACGCAAATTAAAATGGAACCATTTCCTGTCCAACTTCATTGTGTGGCCGCATGTCTTTTTTAGATACCTAAGATTAAATAATTTTAAATAATTTTCTCCCAATGCTAGAGTCACCAATTAAATAATTGTATTATAATTTATAAGATGAAAACAATCAGCGCCAAAAATATAATAAATACCGTGCTACTAATTACTGTGTTAATAACCTTTTAAAAATGTGCACAGCTGCTAAACATTCTAATGCCCTGTACACACGATCGGATTTCCGATGGAATAAAATCCGATGGATTTTACCATCGGAATTCCGATGAAGCTGACTTTCATCAGTCTTGCCTACACACCCTCAGTCAAAATTCCGACCGTCCAAAACGCAGTGACGTACAACGGCACTATAAAGGGGAAGTTCAAATCCAACGGCGCCACCCTTTGGGCTGCTTTTGCTGATTTTGTGTTACTGCGTGTTAGTAAAAGTTTGGTGAGAGCCGATTCGCGCTTTTCAGTCTCTGTGCTTTTAAGATCGTTTTCTGGTGTTCAGTTTGTGCTTGTGGGTTCGTATCTGTCTTTCAGTGCGTGTAGTCAGGTCGTATCTGTTTTTCAGTGCGTTCTTGTTTAGTTTGTTCTGACCAGCCGACCAGTTTACTGGTTTTCAGGTCGTTCTTCATAGGACTTGCTGTTCCTCACTGTGTTCTGTTTTAGTTCGTTCTGACCAGCCGACCAGTTTAAAGCCATGATGGAAGTACGTTCTCATCGTAGAGCTCGTGCTGCGTATGCGCTTGGTGTTGCGGTTAATACTTTGACCCAAGCTCAGTCCATGACCAGGGTGAGGAGGAGTTCGTGGACCAATAATTGGTTGCTCCAGCGGGACCAATTCTATCATATGCTTCTGCTGTGGGAAATCCAGGAGAATAATCCTGATGACTACAGGAATTATCTCCGGATGACGGACCCCGTTTTTCACCGTCTGTTGAATTTGGTGTCCCCCTATATCTAGAGGCAGGACACTGTGATGCGCCAGGCCATCACTGCAGAGCAGAGGCTCATCGCCACCTTGAGATACCTGGCGACTGGGAGAAGTCTGCGGGACCTCAAGTTCACAACAGGCACCCCCCCAAGGCTCTGGCGGTCATTATCCCAGAAACCTGTTCTGCCATCATGCAAGTTATGCAGAAGGACTATATTAAGGTAATTTTTCTCCTTTAACATCACATTCTATGTATATAATGCTTGCTAATGCATTGTATTTCTTATATCCTTCCCTAATTACCCTGATTGTAATATGCTGTGAATGTCCCCTTTGTCCTCATGCATGCTGTACCCTTTTTTTGGCCTACATGCATATTTGCCTTCACTAACCTCTCCAGCATGCTATCCTGGGCCCAAACACCCCTAGCCTAGTCACTTAATGTATTTTGTCAACTCCATTGTATTGCTTTACCCCCCCCCTCCAATGTGTCCAAATGTTTTGTTTTTCATTACAATCAGGCAGAGTGGTGTAGTGTTTTTTTTTGTAGGCCCAAACTCAGCTAGAACCCCTCCTCCCCCTAAAATGTGTGCAATGAGCCATCAGAGGAGGTAAGGAATGTGATAATTGTGCCTTCTATTTGTGGCTATAACAACTCCCCAAAAAACAAATGTTATACTAATGTTGGGCAAGAATGTTTTTGTGTAATCTGCTTGCAATGTTATGTGCAAAAGTCCCAATAATTTTTTTGTTTGACTCCACAGTTTCCTTCATCGCCACAGGAATGGCATCCCATTTTGCCGAGCGGTGGGACTTTCCTAACTGCGGAGGGGCAATCGATGGGAAACACATAGTGCCACTACCCCGTACAACTACAAGGGGTTTAATAGTATTGTGTTAATGGCGGTGGTTGTCGGCACACTATGAGTTTATGTATGTGGACCTGGGGAAGAATGGCCGGATGTCGGATGGGGGAGTCTTCGCACAGACGGAATTTGCCGGACTTCTCCAGAGTGGTGGCCTGGCACTACCACATGATAAGGAGAACGTTGAGGGCCTTCCGTTTATTTTTATCGCGGATGAAGCTTTCGGGCTGGGACCCCACCTGATGAGGCCATTCCCCCAGAGGACCCTCACCCCGGAGAGGAGGGTTTTTAATTACTGGCTGGCCAGAGCCCGGAGGGTTGTTGAGAATGCCTTTGGGATAATGGCCAGCCGGTTCCACCTGTTTCTTACCTCTATCCATATGGCGGAATACAAGATCAATCATATTGTTTTTACCTGCTGCATACTGCACAACTATTTACGCAGAAATGCACCCACTTATCTCACTTCTGTTGGGCCAGAGGCCGTGTTGGCTTGGCCCCCCAAAGTGCCCGTGAAATGCGGGATAAATATGTTGATTACTTTACGGGTAGGGGGGCAATTGCTATGCCAGACCATCTCTGATTTTATAACTTTTAAAAATAAAAAAAGTAAAATCTGTAAAAAACTTGATTTCTCATTATTGCTTGTGTTTCTTGAATCTGTCTCCCAGGTTCTCCTAGTACACTTGTAGTGCCAAGTGGCTTTGTCTTTTTGTAAATAACCACAATTGTCACGATAAAGAAGAACATATTTTTCAAAATGGTATTGAGCATAGAAAAAAGAAGCCACACATTTTTGAGCAGAAAAATATATTTACTCTGTGCACAACTTGTGTGTTATACATTTTTTGGGGACATTCTAAACAGTGTTTACCCCCCCAAAATGTTTTGGTTTTGGTTTTGCATAAACACACATGTTAAAAAAAAATAAAAAATTATAAAAACAATGGAACTTACAAAGTTCAACCTTATAGAAAAACTGAAGGCAATATCAGACATTATATAGTATTTCAAAAATGTGTTGCTGTTGCCTTCATGAGATGGGGTGATGTCACCCCTGAACAAGCCAAATTTGAGAGATGCACACAAATTGTGCGTCAGAATGGGGATTTTCCTCCTGAACCCATGCCAAATGTCAACATGTGCTATCTCCCATCATGGGGGATCAATGGACGTGTTTTGGGGGTGCAAACCCTTCCTCTCACCTACTTGAGTTGTAAGGAAGGGGTTGCACCCTCAAAGCACGTCCATTGATTTTCCCTGATGGGAGATAGCACATGTTGACATACTGTGTGCATCTACCAAATTTGGCTTGTTAAATGACACAAAAATTTTCAAAAATTTACAAACTTAGGCCAAAAAAACTTGAAATGATGGCAAGAAAAACATCTTTATACTCTCCCCAAAACATCAATCTTGTTTTTAATTTATAGAAAAAAAGTACAGCGCTAATTCGATAATGAAAAAGTATCCAAAAAATACTAGTGAAAAATATGAAGTGTATACAAAAGAAATTTACATTTTATACAAAATATATAATATATTCAAAAACCATCGGTAATATACCTTTAAAGTGAATAAAGTGAATATACCTCTAAGTGAATTATCAATTAAAATAACAGTGAAAAACAATCCATAAATAAAGTGAAAAGAGCTGAGGAATAACTGAAATCCCGCAGCATAAAAAATCTTTAAAAAGTGTTCAAACAGAAAAGTGCCACAAAATGAAAGTGATCAATCCTGAAATGAATGTGAAAGGAAAGAGTATTCTTCATCCACCAGAATGGAGAGACACCAGAAGAATAGTAATATATTCTCCTTACCGCATCAGTATGATCACTCATGCAGTGATCTCTTCAAGCACAGGGGTTTAGGGTCTCCCTCTAGACCAAAGAAAATAAATGTATCTCCGAAGTAGTATCTGTTCAACTCCCAAAGAAAAAAGGAACCATAGCGTAATACTGCAAGCAAACGTTTATTATCCACACAGTATTGCACTTACAGTTAAGATGAACTTTTCAAGCGTGTCTTATCGTAGGGGACGCAGCATCTCCTCGAGGCTTCTCCTGCTGATCTTGCTCCGTATCTCAGTAAGTTAGAGCGTGATGACGTAGGACTGCAAGCCACACCTACGCGTTTCGTCATAAAAAGACGTCGTCTGGGATTGGCTGCAAAGTCCCCGTCATCACGTACGCCCTTTAAGTAATCCCGCAGCGCCATTTTGAAAAAGGACGGAAGGATTACAGGGGAATCTGAAAGACGCAGCGGCGTCATATGATAGACGACGCTGCTTAGAAGCTGAGAAGAAGCCTGTTATTAAAGAAATATTATATACTGCCATCTTGTGGCCAAAAAAGAGATTGTGGTAAACCAAAATCAAGCAGAAAGAGAGCAAGGAAGAGGCGCCAGGAACCCCAAAACATCCTACAATAATGATAGCAGCAATATGTGTGCAAAACAAGGATATATAAAAATACATAACAATACTTATTAGATAAAAATATTACTATAAAAAAGTACATTATGTATATAGTTCATAAAAATATAAAATCAATTACATTAAAAGTATTTATAAAACTATGCATTACTTAAAAAACTATTTATGTCCCAGTCAACATTTAACCCATGAGGCACATAGGATCGCATATCAAAAATCCATTTGGTTTCGAGTTTTGATATGGAACGAACTTTATTCATGCCTCGCCAATGTGGAAGAAGTTTTTCAATGGGAATAAATAACGTCCCCTTAGTTTGTCGGTTATGGTATTTGGCATAATGTTTCGAAAGATTATGTTTGGGAAAACCACGCCGTATATTACCCACATGTTCTTCTAATCTAACGTGTAGGGCTCTTTTAGTCCGCCCGATGTACTGTTTGGAACAGGGACACTGGATAAGATATACCACACATTCACTGGAGCATGTGATGAAGGAATCAATGTCATATCTTATATCTGTTTGTGTGGACTGAAAGGACTCACATTTGCGTCCTTGAAAGGAATTTATTTCGCAAATCTTACACTTCCGGCATGGATAAAATCCCTTCATTGTTTGAAAGAAAGAGATCACATTAGGAGGGTCTATAACATTGGGTGCTATCTTATGGCGTAAAGAGGGAGCTCCTCTAAAGATAACGACTGGGCGTTTGGGTAAAACTGGACCCAGTATTCTATCGTTTTTTAGAATGTTCCAATGTTTATTAAAAATTCTTCTGACTGAGAAGTGTTGATTTGAATAGCCCGTGATCATGGCACATCCAAATTTGTTATCACCCGTTTGATTCATCCTCTCTGATCTAATGAGCATCTTCCCCCTATCCATATCTTTAATTGTCTCTATGGTCTTATCAATATTCATTTCCGTATAACCTTTTTCCAAAAACCTTAATTTAAGAATCTGTGCTTGCTGCAAATAATCTGACAAAGTGGTGCAGTTACGTCTAATACGTTGAAACTGACTCTTTGGTACAGCATTAAGCCAGTTAGAATGATGACAACTGGTCAATGGAATAAAGGCATTTCTGTCTGTATTTTTAAAGAACGTAGTGGTAGTCAATATCCCTTCACTTACTGAAATGTTAAGATCCAGAAAATGAATATTTGATTGACTAGCTTCATATTTCAGACAGATGCCCTTATTGTTAGTGTTGAGTCTGAAAAAGAAATTTTCCAACGAAGGGAGATCACCCTCCCATATGAGCAAGATATCATCTATGTACCTTTTCCATAGACGCAACTCTTTCGGGGGGTTAGCATCAATCACTTCTCTTTCCCAATATGCCATAAAAAGATTGGCTAGGCTGGGGGCAAATTTAGCCCCCATAGCCACACCGCACTTCTGCAAATAAAATGAACCTCCGAACCAAAAATAATTATGACTAGTGGCAAAAATCAATAAATTAATAATGAAATCCTTCTGGATTAATGACAACGTGTTGTCCTGTTCGAGATAGAAACGAACTGCCTCTAAGCCATGCTCATGTGAAATGATCGTGTAGAGGGAGGTGACATCTGCTGTCGCTAAAATATATCCCTCTCTCCAATCACAGTTAGCCAAAAGGTTAATCACCTGAGTTGTATCACGTAAATAAGAGGGAGTGGATATAACCAAGGGTTGTAAAAACTCATCAATGTATTTACCTATACGTGCTGTTACTGAGTCAATTCCACTTATAATAGGGCGCCCTGGTGGATTAGACATACATTTATGGACTTTAGGTAGGTAATATATAACTGGTACCCTGGGTGCAGGTGATGAGGGAATGGAGGGGGTAACTAATCCTCTACCCCACCATAGCACCCATCAATATTTTGATGTACAATATACTCAGGATGGGAACCCCTATCCTCACAGAAGGGATCGACCTTTGAGGAATAAGGCACGTGTCAGTGATTATGGAGGTGACCAAAGATATGGTGAACAGCAGAATGATCATTATTATTCTTCGTATGCCAATCAACATAATCTGAGGGAAGACCCGAGAGATCATTATAGGAATCCGTTCTCTAGATTGACTCCTAGGGGTAATAATATTCCCACACATAATAGATTTGCACATCTGACACAACAATATGAAGAGAGATTTGTAGAGGAACCAGTAATCTCAAGGCATCCTAGTCAATATGTAGACCATTCAATGAGATATAGACAGGAACATCAACAATCCCCTTCAAATTCCATGAGAATGGATCAACCTCGTTTTTTTCCATTGGCCAATATCAGACCCAAAAGGGGTCACGGTGAAAGAGAGGGAGCAGAGGGGGGAGAAGGATCAGGTCCAAAAAAAAGGAAACATTAAAGATCGATGGTGTCTTTAATTTGAGTTCTGTTCAATTATCACAAGGAGAACAGAAAATCCTTAGCCAGGGCCTGAAATTCGCACCCCCTCGTACATTGAACAAATTTGAGACATTCATTGATGCTCACAAGTTTGTTCGTAAAATGAATATTAAAAGACATTTTATTCTTAACCCTACAGCGAATGGCAGTCAAATTGCCACTACTATAGGTGTACAATCAGCTGAATTAGATCTGCAATCAGATCCCACTACCCCAATTAACATTGGGAGTGTGGTTCCAATTCGACATACGAACTTTTCAAATGCTTCTTTATTCAATCCTCCAAGTTTTGTTGCTCCCTCTATTCAAACATTTAAAGAGATGGTTCTAAAGGATATAGTGTCTTTAAAAACTCCACGTTTTAGGAACAATTTTGAACTTCAGAGGAATCTTAAAATGATATGTGCAAGGAATGACATTATAATACGCCCTGCCGACAAAGGCGGGGGCGTGGTCATTCTAAATAAAAAGGATTATCTAACAGAGATGGTTAGGCTTCTGTCAGATACTGCTACCTATAGCCAATTAGTATGTAATCCCACTGTTAAATTTAAGAGGGAGCTTTTGTCTTTAATTAATGAAGGCTATTCCCTGGGTGTTCTAAATAAAAAAGAGAAAATCCATCTGGTGCCCTCTGCAACCTACCTAAAGTCCATAAATGTATGTCTAATCCACCAGGGCGCCCTATTATAAGTGGAATTGACTCAGTAACAGCACGTATAGGTAAATACATTGATGAGTTTTTACAACCCTTGGTTATAGCCACTCCCTCTTATTTACGTGATACAACTCAGGTGATTAACCTTTTGGCTAACTGTGATTGGAGAGAGGGATATATTTTAGCGACAGCAGATGTCACCTCCCTCTACACGATCATTTCACATGAGCATGGCTTAGAGGCAGTTCGTTTCTATCTTGAACAACGTTGTCATTAATCCAGAAGGATTTCATTATTAATTTATTGATTTTTGCCACTAGTCATAATTATTTTTGGTTCGGAGGTTCATTTTATTTGCAGAAGTGCGGTGTGGCTATGGGGGATAAATTTGCCCCCAGCCTAGCCAATCTTTTTATGGCATATTGGGAAAGAGAAGTGATTGATGCTAACCCCCCGAAAGAGTTGCGTCTATGGAAAAGGTACATAGATGATATCTTGCTCATATGGGAGGGTGATCTCCCTTCGTTGGAAAATTTCTTTTTCAGACTCAACACTAACAATAAGGGCATCTGTCTGAAATATGAAGCTAGTCAATCAAATATTCATTTTCTGGATCTTAACATTTCAGTAAGTGAAGGGATATTGACTACCACTACGTTCTTTAAAAATACAGACAGAAATGCCTTTATTCCATTGACCAGTTGTCATCATTCTAACTGGCTTAATGCTGTACCAAAGAGTCAGTTTCAACGTATTAGACGTAACTGCACCACTTTGTCAGATTATTTGCAGCAAGCACAGATTCTTAAATTAAGGTTTTTGGAAAAAGGTTATACGGAAATGAATATTGATAAGACCATAGAGACAATTAAAGATATGGATAGGGGGAAGATGCTCATTAGATCAGAGAGGATGAATCAAACGGGTGATAACAAATTTGGATGTGCCATGATCACGGGCTATTCAAATCAACACTTCTCAGTCAGAAGAATTTTTAATAAACATTGGAACATTCTAAAAAACGATAGAATACTGGGTCCAGTTTTACCCGAACGCCCAGTCGTTATCTTTAGAGGAGCTCCCTCTTTACGCCATAAGATAGCACCCAATGTTATAGACCCTCCTAATGTGATCTCTTTCTTTCAAACAATGAAGGGATTTTATCCATGCCGGAAGTGTAAGATTTGCGAAATAAATTCCTTTCAAGGACGCAAATGTGAGTCCTTTCAGTCCACACAAACAGATATAAGATATGACATTGATTCCTTCATCACATGCTCCAGTGAATGTGTGGTATATCTTATCCAGTGTCCCTGTTCCAAACAGTACATCGGGCGGACTAAAAGAGCCCTACACGTTAGATTAGAAGAACATGTGGGTAATATACGGCGTGGTTTTCCCAAACATAATCTTTCGAAACATTATGCCAAATACCGTAACCGACAAACTAAGGGGACGTTATTTATTCCCATTGAAAAACTTCTTCCACATTGGCGAGGCACAAATAAAGTTCGTTCCATATCAAAACTCGAAACCAAATGGATTTTTGATATGCAATCCTATGTGCCTCATGGGTTAAATGTTGACTGGGACATAAATTGTTTTTTAAATAATGCATAGTTTTATAAATACTTTTAATGTAATTGATTTTATATTTTTATGAACTATATACATAATGTACTTTTTTATAGTAATATTTTTATCTAATAAGTATTTTTATGTATTTTTATATATCCTTGTTTTGCACACATATTGCTGCTATCATTATTGTAGGATGTTTTGGGGTTCCTGGCGCCTCTTCCTTGCTCTCTTTCTGCTTGATTTTGGTTTACCACAATCTCTTTTTTGGCCACAAGATGGCAGTATATAATATTTCTTTAATAACAGGCTTCTTCTCAGCTTCTAAGCAGCGTCGTCTATCATATGACGCCGCTGCGTCTTTCAGATTCCCCTGTAATCCTTCCGTCCTTTTTCAAAATGGCGCTGCGGGATTACTTAAAGGGCGTACGTGATGACGGGGACTTTGCAGCCAATCCCAGACGACGTCTTTTTATGACGAAACGCGTAGGTGTGGCTTGCAGTCCTACGTCATCACGCTCTAACTTACTGAGATACGGAGCAAGATCAGCAGGAGAAGCCTCGAGGAGACGCTGCGTCCCCTACGATAAGACACGCTTGAAAAGTTCATCTTAACTGTAAGTGCAATACTGTGTGGATAATAAACGTTTGCTTGCAGTATTACGCTATGGTTCCTTTTTTCTTTGGGAGTTGAACAGATACTACTTCGGAGATGCATTTATTTTCTTTGGTCTAGAGGGAGACCCTAAACCCCTGCGCTTGAAGAGATCACTGCATGAGTGATCATACTGATGCGGTAAGGAGAATATATTACTATTCTTCTGGTGTCTCTCCATTCTGGTGGATGAAGAATACTCTTTCCTTTCACATTCATTTCAGGATTGATCACTTTCATTTTGTGGCACTTTTCTGTTTGAACACTTTTTAAAGATTTTTTATGCTGCGGGATTTCAGTTATTCCTCAGCTCTTTTCACTTTATTTATGGATTGTTTTTCACTGTTATTTTAATTGATAATTCACTTAGAGGTATATTCACTTTATTCACTTTAAAGGTATATTACCGATGGTTTTTGAATATATTATATATTTTGTATAAAATGTAAATTTCTTTTGTATACACTTCATATTTTTCACTAGTATTTTTTGGATACTTTTTCATTATCGAATTAGCGCTGTACTTTTTTTCTATATATTTTATGTAAATTTGGTATCCATTTTTTCAGTACCGGCAGCTTTTTACACTATCACTGTGTAATTTTCATCAACCAATTCACGTTTCTATCTAGCGCAGTGTTCCCCTTTTTCTTTGGGCCTTTTTAAATCTTGTTTTTAATTTGTTGGTCAAAACGATACAGTTTGTGCATTAGAACGTTGATTTCTCGACTCATAACCATGAGATCCTGTATTATGATTTGTGCGCTCCCACTGGAGAAAGGAGGAGATTGATCTTCCACAAACAGCACATCACCTAAAAAAATAAAAAAAATGCATGTCTTAGAATATGCATGCATGCATACATCTATTCCCTGAATCTGTGGTGTATGGCACTGACCTGTTGTGGTGACAATCCTCCACCTCTTCTTCCTCCACCTCTCCTTCCTCCACATCCTGAGGTTTGGGTTCTCTCTGGACCCCTTCTTTCTGAAGTTGGGGTTCCCTCTGTTCTTTCTGAGGTGTGGGGTTCCAGGCCTCCTCAGAGTGGTGTGCTCCAAGTCTCCGCTCCCCTATGAGAATGAAACAAAAGGTATACTTTAGCACACAAATATTTGAGGTCAGAAATAGGAATATGAAACATTGCTTGGAAGTGGGGTACAATTGCCTTTTTTGGCAGAGTTACAAGCTAAAGACAAGTTTTAAAATGTATTTCTAAACTGGAATCCTGACCTTTTTTGACCAAGTTACACACATGGAGACACCCCCAAAGTATCCACTCTAGCACCTGTGTGGGACACCCTAAAAAGGTTGTTCTGGTGTCCCACACTGGTGCTCCAGAGTACAGCTGTGGAAACAGCTGCTGAGTGTCCTCTCCTTTTAAACTGAATCAAGTTTGCATTTCACAGTCTAGTTCAAAACATATCATCTAGACAACAATGTTTCTAAACGTTGTTAATAGAAATAGGCATGACCAAATGTGGTTTACCTGTTTCTGCGCAAAATATAAAATTTTGAGGAGGATTGATGTTTACTACGAATGATTATACTTTGGCGGACTGTGACAAAGCGCTTGAAGCGCGAAACGCGTAGTCAGAGCCACTCAGGACCCCCAAATTCCCTTTTCATTTCATCCCATTTTTCAGTGGAGCCATATCGCATTGAAATTATTTCCAGAAATTGCAGCTCTGGCTGAGCTTGAATGATCTGCAGTACAGCACTAGATCCTTTGAGAAGTTTCCTAGGAAGCTATATCACCTGGGCAATATTGTCCCCCCACCATTGTATCTGTGCCCTCCGGAAGAAGGACTTTCCCTCTGCTGGGGTCACCGAGTTGCCGTTTCAGACCCGCCCCCTTGTTTTCAGCCGCCGGCCACACAGCTGGTTAGTTTGACCAGCGGAAGTGCTAGTGTAGTGATTTCATCACAGCGGCGGTTCCCCTCCGTGCTGTTCTCATCACAGGAGGATTCAGAAGCTGCAGCCTGTCGCTACCCCCAGCACTTAGCGCGGTCTGTCGGATTGGATTCTTTCATTGCCTTTTCCTCACCAAAGGCCATCCGCCTTCCCTAACGCATTATACATCACTGGGAAGTCCTTCCTTCTGCCGGACTACTGCCCATTGGCCCATTCGAGTCCCAGCGAGTCAGATGGCTGAGCCCTCTCTTCATTACATTCTGCAACCTGGATTCAGCTCCCACCTCCATGGATGTCAGGTTCTATGATTACTATTATTGACCTTTCCCTGGTTTTATATGTCACCGTGTATGAACTATTGAACTTGTTATTATTTTTGCCTTATGAACTTTAATTAAAAGGCATTTTTATCAATTGAATTTTTATTATCTGATCTTTGTCCATTGAGCGCTGGTTTTTAGTTTATTTTATTCATGTTTGTGCTCCAGCCATAGGTTCCATGCAGCACTGGGCACTTTGATCATTCCTTATTAAATTTTCCTCCCCCTCCCCTCCCCCTTTCCCTTCCTTCCCACTCCACCAAAATTGTGACTAGTTCTGCTGTGGGTTTTAGCGCTGATGTTTTTTGTTTTATATACTTTGGCCACTACCCTGAAAGTGGCCATTTTCAATTATCCAACCAGTCAATCAAAGCACATGGAGAAAAACATGCAAGTATAATAATTAAATTATTAATAACACAGGAGAAAAACTTACTTTTTACTAGCATTCTTTTGATCTTCCTGTACTGCTCCGGCTCCCTCAGCTTCAGGTCAAACCACCTTTTACGGAGCTACTCCTTGGATCTCCGGACCCCAAATTTATGATACAGACTCCTCACCACTTTGCCCATTATTTTGGCCTTCCTGAAATTAGGGGTGTTGTATGGCCCATGCTTCCCATTATACTCTCTCCTCCGCAAGATGTCCACCATCTCCGCCATCTCAGCAAAGGACATATTACTGGCCTTGTATCTTGTTCTGGATCGGGACGTTTCCGGCTCCGGGCTTTCCTCGTCGGTTAAAACAACCCGCACCTGCTGTGTCACCGCCATGACGTCTCCCACTTGGTGTCGAACGAGAAGGGGCAGGGAATATCCGAGGAAGAACGTCAGGGTAGAAGAGAGAGGAAGCCAATCAGTTGTAGATGCTTCCCAGTGATTACTTCTTCCCAACGACCATGGGTGCAGGCAATGCACACTGAGGCAAAACAAAAGAACAAATCTTCTAGACAGCAGCACTCCAAATAAAATTAGTAAAATCCAAAAACCACACTGCAGTACACTGTACTAGTGTTTAATCATAGCTATGATTAAACACTAGTACAGTGTGAAACGCGTCAGCTTGACCAGTGTGCTGTGTACTGCAGTGTGGTTTTTGGATTTTACAAATAAAGGCAATTTTATTCGGAGTGCTGCTGTCCAGAAGATTTGTTCTTTTGAAGAACGTCAGGGGTGGGAACGTCAGGGGCGTCCGACGTGGGCG
Organism: Rana muscosa; assembly: GCA_029206835.1. Lineage (NCBI taxonomy): Eukaryota > Metazoa > Chordata > Amphibia > Anura > Ranidae > Rana > Rana muscosa. The sequence goes on from CM055128.1 coordinate 125,181,314, forward strand.
GAGTTTCACGCATGCGCAGGGAATATAATGATAACACGCATATGTTGTAACGACACTGTGTGCGCGGAGTAAGGAGGACCGGAATTTCCGAACTTCACTGACGAAGGTAAAAATTTAAGTTGGGGCATCAGTGGCCTATACTGATTCATGATTTTAAAGGGCTAGATTGGGATAATATTAGGACAGTTTAGGCTGACCTAGTGTTTTTGTCTTGTGTTTTATCTTGCAGAAAATATGCAGAGTTTCAAAGATCCTGTCATATTGTCATGGATATGCAGTAGTGTTTGTCTGTCAGCTTACCTTCCTTCCCATGTGTTAATCTTAGAGGCCTGAGCCCTTTCACCTGGCTTCCTTTATAATCTCCTCCCAGCCTGACTCCACCCCAGGCCCTATCACAGAACACTATATTAACCTGTGCACTGCAAGCCTGCTTTGCTGATCAACGTGTTTGTTAGGCATTGTGTGTTTGGGTTCCTGCCTGCCGTGTGCTACGTCTGTCTCTCTGTTACATATTTGGCTTGTCCCCGACTATCCCTGTCTGCTCGTGACCCTTTACCTTTGGCTCGTTCTTTCGTTATCCTTGTCTGCTTGTGGCCCCTGACCTTCAGCTTGTTATTCGCTTCTCTCATATCTTGTGCTGCTGCTTCCCCTCTTTTCCCCTTATCCTACGGGGCGTGAGCTACGAAACTCCAGGGGCCGCGACCTGGTCCCAGCCTGCAGCATAACATCCTCACCACTAGAGGCTCTGGAGAAGACCTGCTGGGTCTTAGACTCCGCGCCCTGGGGAATCTTGGCTCTAGCTTCTGTTAGGATCCCGGTTGTGCTCCTCTGGTCCCGCTTTCCACAACCACCCAGTTTCCAATCCGCAGAAGCCAGCCATAGGGTTCACTACCTTGCGGTGCACTCCTGTCCCCCTACGGTGTGCATCTGTCACCTGGCCACAGGTGACCTTGACACATATTCAGAGCTTTCATTGACAAATATAGAGAGCTCACCAATCTATGGGAGATTAAAAACCCATTATACCACAATCGTGATGTTAGGAGGACAACAATTGAAAGATTTGCAGAATAAATGAAGACTTGGATCCCAGAGGCAGACTATAACATGATGAACAATAAAATCAATAATATGAGGAACAGCTACAAAAAACAATACAAAAGTCAGTGAATCCCGGAGATCAGAAGCAGCAGCAAACCAAGTACATGTCCCCAAGCTGTGGTATTACAAACACCTGCGATTTCTGGATGACCAGATTGAAGCCAGGGAATCACTTTCCAGCCTTCCCTCCTGCCTTCCTTCCACCCTTCCCTCCAGAGTTCCCTCCACCCTTCCCTCCAGCATTCCCTCCACCCCTGCAGAGGGTGCAGAGGAGCTGGCTGACCTCAAAGAGCCGGATCTTCACATCTATAGTCAGGTATAGTATTTTTCAACATATTTATTGTCCTAGAATAATTGTTAGGAACTAGATGTTATTATTCAAAAAGAAAATAAATAAACCAAAAAAATATATATATATATAGTAGGCAGAATTGTTTGGGACAAGAATGAAAAATGCTGGGGTCAGAATGAGAGTCTTTTCTATTTATTAACATTTAATTTGCAACAGTCATGAGCTGGAAATTGTGTGTGATTGATGAACCAAAAACTCAAACTGTCCCTTTTTTATACACAGGATGAGGTCAGCCAGGAGGACGAGGCTCTGGAGTGTGGCAGCCAGGAGGAGGCAGGGGTGAGTGGCAGCCAGGAGGAGGCAGGGGTGACTGGCAGCCAGGAGGAGGCAGGGCCAAGTTGCAGGCAGCAGGTGCCCAGGCCAAGTGGAAGCACACAGTCACAGGTGCTTCCCCTCCAGGTGAGACTGAAAAGGCCCAGGAGGTTGACTCGGGTGGAGGAGGAATTCCTGCAAACAATAAGGGAAGCAGCAGAGATCATGAGGGCCCCCCTCAACCCAGTCGAGTCCTATGGATACTATGTGGCCGATAAACTCCTTGAAGTGGAGGAGGGCCAACGTGCCCTCTGTGAGGAGCTTATATCTTACGGCCGTTCACAGGGTGGGGAGGGGCCAGCTGACAGAGGCCACACATCTTTGTGATCTGGCCCATCCTTCTCCTCCTTCTCCTCCTCCTCCTGCCACATTCCCACCACCAGAGCCACAGCCTGCAAGGGGGCATGGAGGGAGCCGTGGAGGGAACACTGCAGAGAAGCGTGGAGGGAACACTGCAGGGAAGCGTGGAGGGAAGGCTACAAGGAAGACCAAAAAAAATTATTCCCTGGCTTCAAGCTGCTCTGCCAGAAGACGCAATTTTTTGGAGTACCACAGCTTGGGGACATGTATGACATCTGCTGCTGCTCCTGATTTCTGCGATTCGGGGACCAGATTGTGATCCCAATTCGAGGGACTCCTCATGTTATTGATTTTATTTGCCTTCATAACTGCCTTTGGGGTCCAAAGTCTGCATATATTCCACTAATTTCTCAATTGTTGCCCTTCATCTTTATTTGTTTTCCAGAATAAATGGATATTTGATTTAATTAAAATAGTTGCCTATGTGTTTTTCTTGTGAGTAGGAAGGTACATTTCATAAATACAATGTGTAATTAACAAGGGACACCAACACCAACACCAACACCAACCTCCTTGAGGGAAAAAGAATCAGAGATAATAATGTTGTTGTGATAACTTGACCATAAAAAAAATGGACATCACTATAAAATATTAAAAGGCCAGAAAAAAATTAGGAGATCTTGATTCAAAACAACAAAAAAAAACATTTTTGGAATCCTGCCTTTAAAATAAAATATGAAGATTCATGAGATCTCAAAGAAATAATTTTGTCCGAACTCTGTGAATATTTTTTTTTTGTTGGGAAAACTGTTTAGAAACAAGAAAAGAAAGCGCTACATTTAATGATGCAAAAATTTGCAGCATGGCGAATGTGCTATGTCCATTACGAACACTAGTTTTACCAGAACGAGCGCTCCCATCTTGTAATTTAGTCTGAGCATGCGTGGATTTTTCTCTGATGGAGTTCCCCACAGACGAACGGAATTTGCTATCGTTTTTTTTTTCCATCGGTAAAATTTAAAACATGTTCTATTTTTTTATACCGATGGAAAAAAGACCGATGGGGCCCACACACGATCGGTTTGTCCGATGAAAAAAGTCCATCGGTCTTTTTTCATCAGGAAAAACGATCGTGTGTACGCGGCATAAGTGATACACCACACTGGTTGAAAAATTTAAATAAATAAATGTAGCGCTATGTATATAAACCTATTAATAATAAACTAAAAGTGCATATATCTAATAATCATAAATCATAACATCGGTGATAAATAGTCCATAAATAAATAAATAAAGACTCTTCGTATGGTCACTGTTTCAACGCTATTCCACCACTGTGATTGTTCGTCCTCAAAAGGAGTGCACACTACCAATAAAAATGCACGCTCACCTCCCAGATGAGTTAAAATTCATAAATAGATCTCCTCACGAGTTCACACGATCTCCTCCTTTCAATAATCAATGGCAGGTAATCAAGCTGGCTCCTTTCTTATAGGCAACTCAGCACTTGCATCCAGGGAAACAAACCACCTCTTAACTTTGCTCAAGATTCCAGAGATTCAGGGCATGTAAATGATAAATAGAGAGACCATAGTGTTCTCTGTATACAAAATTTATTAAGAGCCCCCAAAAACAAGTTACGCTTACAGGATAAAAACGTTAAAACCACATATAAAAGCTCCACAGTAGCGCCGCCGTGTAGACACTCACGGTGTCTGGCTGGATGTCAAGTTATCAGCTCCTTCCCTCTAGACGCGTATCGGCCAATCACAGTCCTTCCTCAGTAGATGGGAGGGCTAATCTCTCTAGGCTGTTTTATTGTGTATCATTACCAAAGTAGCGTTCTGGGCGTCGCCACAGCTATGTCAGCAGCACAGAAAAGAACCTCCCATTCTCTGTGTCTCCAGGACACACAATTTCAAGACATGGGAGCGTGTCACCCTGACTACTGAACAATCAGCTTGCAGTCAGGATGTTTATCTTTCCTGTACTCCTGCAGACATCCCTGGCAATCTCCGGTTACAATCTGTAACATTTTTGAAGGAATTGCTTAAATGTGCATCCTCACATGGTGACACTGTGGATGCACTGGTACAAATGTGCCAACGTCCCGATATAGCAGGAAGAATATTGAATGGACTAAGAATTGGTCAGCATACCGCTAGGCTTTATCCAGACCGGCTATTATATTCAGTGCCCAGGCTCACAGCCTGGCCATTTAGATTACCTATGGCTTTTTGTGGATAGAGGTTCTCTGCCCAGCCTATGCACTTGGATTCATACTGGTGCACACAACCCTCTTTTTAGGGGAGTTTTAGGGGAGGTGGGAGGGAGAGGCGGGGCACTTTTGATGGGTAAATTAGATGAAAATAGGATACAAAGGTTGTAAGCGGGTGAATGGTATCTGACTCATGTAACTTTTTTTTTGTACCCGTGCACTTTTGATATGATAAAATAAAATAAAGAATTAAAAAAAAAAGATAAACTTATTTGGTTCAGATGGTGTCAAGCATGTGTGGCGGCAACCAGGTGAGGAGTACAAAGACAAGTGTGTCTTGCCTACAGTCAAGCATGGTGGTGGCAGTGTCATGGTCTGGAGCTGCATGAGTGCTGCCGGCACTGGGGAACTACAGTTCATTGAGGAAACCATGAATGCCAACATACAACTGTGACATACTGAAGCAGAGCATGATCCCCTCCCTTTGGAGACTGGGCCGCAGGGCACTGATCCAACATAAGGACCCCAAACACACCTCCAAGACGAGCACTGCCTTGCTAAAGAAGCTGAGGGTAAAGGTGATGGACTGGCCAAGCATGTCTCCAGACCTAAACCCTATTGAGCATTTGTGAGGCATCCTCAAATGGAAGGTGGGGAAGCACAAGGTCTCTAACATCCACCAGCTCTGTGATGTCGTCATGGAGGAGTGGAAGAGCATGCGTCGAATTGTTTCCGAGCATGCGTGGTTTTTAGTCCATCGGAATTGCATCCAGACGGATTTCCGATGGAAAAAGGCCGATGGGGCATATACACGGTCGGAATATCCGATGAATAAAAAAAATAATATATATAAGATATCAGGGTGATTCAACTCAAGTGGTGCATGCGATTTCAGACATGGCACCCGAAGCACCGCTGCTTCTAACCTCATGCCTAGGCCTTTGGGTTGCTCCTCAGAGCGTATGCTCACGCTGCCAGCTGCAGCCTCCCTCTCCTAGGGAACATGGGTGTCCTCCTGACATTCATACACAGACATTGTGTCTGTAGGGCGGAGTCCTTCTGACTCCTCAGCCAGATTTCCTGTCTGCCTGGATGGAGCTGTCTCCAACTGGGATCCCTGAGCTCTATCCCAGGGATGCATATAAACCAAGCCCACAGGTGAGTAATTATCGTGTCTGCTTCTGCCACAATCAGGCGTATACTGCTAATCCACACAGTGAAATGGGGTCGCCTCTCCACCATATATTTGTATTCAATTACTGGTAAGCAATAATGTCAGCAGGGATCAAAAACGTGACCCTGTCATAGTAAAAATTGAATTCACAAGCACCCTGTAAAAGATGTTTAACACCTCCACTGGTATGTGACTCTTCAGGGTATGTCAGATACATGGTACTCCAATCCCCATTGAGATTCCTCCCACTGCCTGCTACATCGCTACTTTGTCCTGTAGTAACATGGTTATCTGCAATAAGAACCACATAGCCCAACAGGACAGAGGGACCAGGAAACATACCTATAGTGTTTTAAGAGATCAAATATTTGACTCATCCCCTGCAGGAGAAATAAGTTATAAATATCTTAACCCTTCATGCCGGATGTACACAAATATGCAGCACGACTGGACTTTTTCCCATATTTGCGCATCTCTCCATGCGGTGTGCTCCCAGCACAGAGACTGGGGTCTCACTGAAAGCCCCAAGCCTTGTTCTAATGATCAGGACCCGGAACGTCCAAAACCAGGTCACCTGATCGCTGTGATAGCCTCTGATTGGCTATCACAGGGATCAGTCACTGTGAAGCCTGCCCCTGTGTTTTCTGTCTCTGTGAATGGACGAAAGAGATACTGTACATTGTACCACTCTCTGTCCTTGCAGAGATGGAGAAAAAAAGTGTGTGTAGAAAAGAAAATTTTAATAATATAAAAAAAAAAAAAAAGCCCAATTTGTCCTGAAAAAAACATGGTATAATCCACCTGGATACACAAAGTAATTGTGATGATATGTATGGTTTTACAAATACATGTCAAAATTGCAAAATTGGGCTTAGGCATTTAGATTTGTTTTACCCTTAGGCGCGAGGGGTTAAAGAGGAAGTAAACCCTGATGGGGTTTACTTTCTCTTTGTTTCCCTGAAAAGGTAAAGCATAGTGGGCTACTATGCATCGCATAGTAGCCCATTATGTGACACTTACCTGCAGGAGAAGCCTGCGATGTCCCCGTCTTCCTCGCTAGCAGCGAACGTCCATTCTTCACCTCTCTTCCTTCTGGGACCCCGAACTCTGGCTCTGTGACTGGCCGGAGTTGCATGCGCGCGGGAGCCGCCACTCACGGCATGACCCGAGCTAGAAACGACACTGTGTGCTCTTTCTAACTCCAGAGCATGCGCAGAAGAAATCGCTGTACGGCGATTTGCAAATATCTCCTAGACCGTGTAGGTTTAGGAGATATTTCAAGCACCTACAGGTAAGCCTTAATCTAGGCTTACCTGTAGGTTAAAGTGGTTGTAAAGGGTTTACAACCACTTTAAGGATGCTTTGGCTTTTTTTATGCAATTAAAATGTTTTACTGTTACCTCTTGGGGAATCGGGAAGGAATTTTTCCCCCGATGGAGCAAATTGGATCATGCTTTATTAGGTTTTTTGCCTTCCTCCGGATCAACTGTGGGTATTGGATAGTGTATATGGAGGTTTTCTATTAGTATGTGTTGGTTGAACTGGATGGACTTTTTTCAACCAGATTAACTATGTACTGTAACTATGTGAAAGGGCCACATTAATTGGCATTCCTAAAATGTTTTTGACAATGTCCAATTTTTGACTTCAAAGTTTCTTCCACACTTGCTACTCTTTTTATGCTTATTTACTATGATACAAAATAATTTGTTATATTATTAAACAAGTGTAACAGGAACCAGGGTTAACCAAGCTGCCTAAGAGAACAATGTTGATGACTTCACTGCTGTGATATTTGAAGATGCATTACTCCACAATGCCTACAGCTACAGAGGTCAGTCAGGGCTTCTTTTAGGGCAGGAGCACACTAATACTATTTTACCATAATGCATGTATATTTTCCCTTACCTTCTGTTCTGTAGACACAACAGGAAACGAGAGGACATCTATTCAAAGTAAAAAGAATTCATACTGTATCTTAAAGAGTTGTCATGGGAGCATTAGTACCCTTTAAAGGATTTTCTGTCAACTCCACATTTTTGGATTTTCCAAGACTTCAACCCTTGAAGCTGTATGAAAATGCATGCACCTCTCCCTGTTCAAAATCTTTTGCATTGCCACAAGCCCCCATAGCAGTGTCCTTCTTCCGTGCATTTGGTTTCAACAACTTGGCTATTAGCCCTTCAAATGGCTAGAACTGAGCATCAAAATTCACCACCTATTGACTTCAATGAAATTTGACACAAAGTTTGAATTAGCTAAACTTTAAACAGGTTTAGCAATTTGCTCATAACTAGTGTTGACCTATATCCTGCTGGCCATTTTTACACTGCCGTATCCTCTGCACTATCTATTCTTGCAGCTAAAAACTCTGCTGTGCTATTTCTCTCTAGTTTATTTTGGCCTTGTCATGCTTTTTAAAATTGTCCTGCTACTGTACAATATGACACCAATGTGTCATTTGTGGCCTTCTAATTCTTGCACTAAAACAAATGTCTGTGTCTATAGTACATTTCTGCCAATTCGCCTTCTTTAAAACTGTATTCCTGCTGGATACATTTTTCACTGCTGTATCGTCTGCAGTTTCTTTAGTGTCTTCTTTATTACAATTGTCCTGCTGTTAGCCAATTTTACACTTCTTGTGTGTCTGTATTGTCTTAATTCTTAATGAGAGTTTGATATGAATTGGCTGGGAGCAGAACAGTTTTGCATCAGCAAAGAACAAGCATAGCCTTAGTAACTGGCCTGAATTTGTATCCGCTAGTTAAAGCAGGCCTATCACCACTTGATGAAAAATCATGTATCGCTGTTAGAGCAACCTGAAAAGAGCATTTTTTTTTTTGAGCTGAAAGTAATCAGATGATGCTGCTGCTGTATGAAAGCCAAGCTAATTGTAAAGGGAAAAAAATCAATTTCACAGCCAAATATGTGATGCCAATGTTGTCTATAAAAATATCCTCTTTCCATTTCACTGTCTTTTTAACGTTTTTTTTTTTTTACATTTATACATTTCCCCCAGTGTCCAGGTCCCATGCCTTTTCTTTCCAACAGTTTACTTTTTAGTCCTAATGCCGCGTACACACGATCAGATTTTCCGTCGGAAAAACCTTGGATGGTTTTTCTGACGGAATTCTGCTCAAGCTTGGCTTGCATACACACGGTCACACAAAAGTTCTCTGAACTTTCGACCATCAAGAACGTGGTGATGAACAACACTACGACAAGCAGAGAAAATTAAGTTCAATGCTTCCGAGCATGCATCAAATTGTTTCCGAGCATGCGTCGGAATTTTGCGCGTCGGAATTGCTACAGACAATCGGAAAAATTGAAAACCAGCTCTCAATCTTTTGCTGGCGGAAATTCCACCAGCAAAAGTCTGATGGAGCATACACACAGTCGGAATTTCCGACCAAAAGCTCACATCAGACTTTTGCTGGTGGATTTTCCGACCGTGTGTACGTGGCATTAGAGGATAAGTTCACCTAACTTCATAGGTTGGACTTGATGGACTTGTGTCTTTTTTTAACCTCACCTACGATGTAACTATGTAACATGTTACATGTTCCACCCATTTTTAGGGTGGAGGTATGTAATCTGTTCTCAATGCTGCAGCCGCTGCCCGAATGCTACAACAGTACAGGGAGAGGTTCCCTGTACTAGCTAAAAAACCCTCAAAAAATTGCCACACTAGAAATATTGAACTATTCAAATGCTTTTCATTTCCATGGGAGCCTAATATAAATGCAACAAATTAGGTTACTTAAAGCATTTCCCAGTGTGCAACGTCTGAATCCTCTAAAGCAGTGGTTCTCAACCTTCTAGTGCCATGACCCCTTGATAACATTTCCCAAGTTGTGGGGACCCCTAATGCCCTGTACACACAATCGTTTTTTCCGATGAAAAAAGTCCGATGGACTTTTTTCAATCGGAAAAACCGATCGTTTGTGGGCCCCATCTGACTTTTTTCCATTGGTGTCAAAAAACAGAACATGTTTTAAATTTTTCCGATGGAAAAAAAAAACGATAGGAAGTTCCGATCGTCTGTGTGGAACTCCATCAGAGAAAAATCCAGGCATGCTCAGACTAAATTACAAGACGGGAGCGCTCGTTCTGGTAAAAATAGAGTTCGTAATGGAGATAGCACATTCGTCATGCTGCAAATTTTTGCATCGTTAAATGTAGCGCATTCTTTTCTTCTTTCTACTGGTCGTAAAAAAAAATGTTTTAGTTGCGGATATTCACACAAACTTATTTCTTTGTGATCTCATGAATCTTCATATTTTATTTTAAAGGCAGGTCTCCAACATTTTTTTATTTTATTTTGTTTTTGTTTGTGATTTGAATCAAGATCTCTTTATTTTTTTCTGGCCTTTTAATATTTTATTGTGATCTCCATTTTTTTTTTCTGGTCAAGTTATCACAACAACATTATTATATATATTTTTTTCCCCTCAAGGAGGTTGGTGTTGGTGTCCCTTGTTAATTACACATTGTATTTATGAAATGTACCTTCCTACTCACAAGAAAAACACATAGGCAACTATTTAAATTAAATCAAATATCCATTTATTATGGAAACAAAATAAAGATGAAGGGCAACAATTGAGAAATTAGTTGAATATATGCAGACTTTGGACCCCAAAGGCAGGCATGAATTGTATGGAAAATCAAATCAATAACGTGAGGAGTCCCTCTAAATGGGATCACAATCTGATCCCCGAATCTCAGAAATCAGGAGCAGCAGGATATGTCATACATGTCCCCAAGCAGTGGTACTCCAACAAACTGTGTCTTCTGGCAGAGCAGCTAGGGAATCACTTTCTGGTCTTCCTTGTAGCCTTCCCTCCACGCTTCCCTGCAGTGTTCCCTCCACGCTTCCCTGCAGTGTTCCCTCCACGCTTCCCTGCAGCGTTCCCTCCACGCTTCCCTGCAGCATTCCCTCCACGCTTCCCTGCAGCGTTCCCTCCACGGCTCCCTCCACGCCCCCTTGCAGGCTGTGGCTCTGGTGGTGGAAATGTGGCAGGAGGAGGAGAAGGAGGAGAAGGATGGGCCAGATCACACAGATGTGTGGCCTCTGTCAAATGGCCCCTCCCCGCCCTGTGAAGGGCCCTAGAAATAAGCTCCTCACAGAGGGCACGTTGGCCCTCCTCCACTTTATGGAGCTTATCGGCCACATAGCACCCATAGGACTCGACAGGGTTGAGGGGGGCCCTCATGATCTCTGCTCTTTCCCTAATGATCCTCAGGGCCCTTCCTCCTCCTGGCTGCCACTCACCCCTGCCTCCTCCTGGCTGCCACACTCCAGAGCCTTGTCCTCCTGGCTGACCTCATCCTGTGTATAAAAAAGGGACATAGTTTTAGTTTTTGGTTCATCAATTACACACAATTTTCAGCTCATTACTGTTGCAAATTTAATGTTAATAGACAGAAAAGACTCTCATTCTGACCCCAGCATTTTTCATTCTTGTCCCAATTAATTCTTGCCACTACTGTCTTTTTTTTTTTTAGTTTTAAATTATTTACTTTTGGAATAATATCTAGTTCCCAACAATAATTCTAGGAAAATAAATATGTTGAAAAATACTATAACTGGCTATAGATGTACAGATCCGGCTCTTCGAGGTCAGCTATCTCCTCGTCAACCTCTGCAAGGGTGGAGGGAAGGGTGGAGGGAACGCTGGAGGGAAGGGTGGAGGGAAGGCTGGAAAGAGATTCCCTGGCTTCAATCTGGTCGTCCATAAATCGCAGGTGTTGGTAGTACCACAGCTTGGGGACATGTACTTGGTCTGCTGCTGCTCCTGATCTCAGGGATTCGCTGACATCTTTGTATTGTTTTTTGTAGCTATTCCTCATAATATTAATTTTATTGTTCATCATGTTATAGTCTGCCTCTGGGATCCATGTCTTCATATATTCTGCTAATTTCTCAATTGTTGCCCTCCGTACCACACGATTATGGTATAATGAGTTTTTAACTTCCCACAAGTTGGTGAGCTCTCAATATTTGTCTATGAATGCTCGGAATATTACAGGATCCTTGAAACTCTTAATTTTTGCTGCAAGATAAAAAACAAGACAAAAACACTAGGTCAGCCTAAACTGTCCTATTATTATCCCAATCTATCTCTTTAAAATCATGAATCAGTATAGGCCACTGATGCCCCAATTTAAATTTTTACCTTCGTCAGTGACGTTCAAAACTTCCGGTCCTCCTTACTCCGCACACACAACGTAGTTACGACACATGCATGTTCTCATTATATTCCCTGCGCATGTGTGAAACTAGGCCCACGTCGTCCGCCCCTGACGTTCCCGCCCCTGACATTCTTCCTCGGATATTCCCCTGCCCCTTCTCTTTCGACGCACAGTGGGAGACGACATGGCGGAGACACAGCAGGTGCGGGTTGTGTTAACTTCCGATGAGGAAAGCCCGAGCCGGAAACGTCCCGATCCAGGAGAAGATACAAGGCCAGTAATATGTCCTTTGCTGAGATGACGGAGATGGTGGACATCTTGCGGAGGAGAGATTATGATGGGAAGCATGGGCCGTACAACACCCCTAATCTCAGGAAGGCCAAAATAATGGGCAAAGTGGTGAGGAGTCTGTACCATAAATTTGGGGTCCGGAGATCCAAGGAGCAGCTGAGAAAAAGGTGGGAGCCGGAGCAGTATAGGAAGATCAAAAGAATGCTAGTAAAAAGTAAGTATTTCTCCTGTGTTATTAATAATTTGAATATTATACTTACATGTTTTGCTCCATGTGCTTTGATTGACTGGTTGAATATTTGAAAATGGCAACTTTCAGGGTAGTGGCCAAAGTATAATCATTTGTATTAAACATCAATCCTCCACAAAATTAGATATTTTGCGCAGATACAGGTAAGCCACATTTGGTCATGCCTATTTCTATTAAAACAACGTTTATAAACATTGTTGTCTAGATGATGTGTTTTGAACTAGAATGTGAAATGCAAACTTGATTCAGTGTAAAAGGAAAGGACACTCAGCAGCTGTTTCCACAGCTGTACTCTGGAGCACCTGTGTGGGACCCCAGAACAACCTTTTTAGGGTGTCCCACACAGGTGCTACAGTGGATACTTTGGGGGTGTCTCCATGTGTGTAACTTGGACAAAAAAGGTCAGGATTCCAGTTTAGAAATACATTTTAAAACATGTCTTCAGCTTGTAACTCTGCCAAAACAGATAATTGTACCCCACTTCCAAGCAATGTTTCATATTCCCATTTCTGACCTCAAATATCTGTGTGCTAAAGAATACCTTTTGTTTCATTCTCATAGGGGAGCGGAGACTTGGAGCACACCACTCTGAGGAGGCCAGGAACCCCACACCTCGGAAAGAACAGAGGGAACCGCAACCTCAGAAAGAAGGGGACCAGAGAGAACCCCAACCTCGGGATGTAGAGGAAGAAGAGGTGGAGGAAGGAGAGGTGGAGGAAGGAGAGGTGGAGGAAGTGTGCGAGATTGTAACCACAACAGGTCAGTGCCATACACCACAGATTCAGGGAATAGATGCATGCATGCATATTTATAAGAAATGCATTTTTTTATTATTTTAGGTGATGTGCTGCTTGTGGAAGATCAATCTCCTCCTTTCTCCAGTGGGAGCACACAAATCATAATCCAGGATCTCATGGTTATGAGTCGAGAAATCGACGTTATAACGCACAAACTCTATCGTTTTGACCAACAAATTTAAAACACGATTGATGTTTTGGGGAGAGTATAAAGAGGTTTTTAATGCCACCATTTCACGTTTTTGTGGCCTACTTTTTGAAATTTTTGTGTAATTTACAAAAGCCTAATTTGGAAGATGCACACAGTGTGTCAATATGTACTATCTCCCATCAGGGCAAATCAATGGACGTGTTTTGAGGGTGCAACCACTTCCTCGCAACTCCAGTAGGTGAGAGGAAGGGTTTGCACTCCCAAAACACAACCATTGATCCCCCATGATGGGAGATAGCACATGTTGACATTAGGCATGGGATCAGGAAGAAAATCACCATTTTGACGCACAATTTGTGTGTATCTTCCAAATTTGGCTTGTTCATTGGTGACATCACCCCATCTCATGAAGGCAACAGCAACACATTTTTGAAATACTATATAATGTCTGATCTTGCCTTTAGTTTTTCTAAGGTTGAACTTTGTAAGTTCCATTGTTTTTATATGTTTTATTTTTTTAAACATGCGTGTTTATTCAAAACAAAAAAAAATAAAAATATTTTTGTAAAACACTGTTTAGAATGTAAAAAAATATTTTATAAACGCACAAGTTGTGCACAGAGTAAAAATATTTTTCAACTCAACAATGTGTGGCTTCTTCTTTCTATGCTCAATACCATTTTGAAAAATATGTTATTTTTTACCATGACAATTGTGGTTATTTGCTAAAGACAAATCCACTTGGCACTACAAGTGCACTAGGAGAACCTGGGAGACCGATTCAAGAAACACAAGCAATAATGACAAATCAAGTTTTTCACTGATTTTTTTTTTTTTTTTTTTATGTTATGAAATTGTCTGGCATAGCAATGGCCCCCCTACCCGTAAAGTAATCCACATATTTATCCCGCACTGCATTGTCAGCAAGTCCGGCCTCTGGCCCAACAGAATTCAGATAACTGGGTGCATTTCTGCGTAAATAGTTGTGCAGTATGCAGCAGGTAAAAACAATATGATTCATTTTGTATTCCGCCATATGTATCGAGGTAAGGAACAGGTGTAACCGGCTGGCCATTATCCCAAAGGCATTCTCAACAACCCTTTGAGCTCTGGCCAGCCGGTAGTTAAAAACCCTCCTCTCCGGGGTGAGGGTCCTCTGGGGGAATGGCCTCATCAGGTGGGGTCCCAGCCCGAAAGCTTCATCCGCAATAAAAACAAAAGGAAGGCACTCAACGTTCTCCTCATCATGTGGTAGTGCCAGGCCACCACTCTGGAGACATCTGGCAAATTCCATCTGTGCGAAGACTTCCCCATCCGACATCCGGCCATTCTTCCCCACGTTCACATACATAAACTCATAGTGTTCCGACACCACCGCCATTAAAGTGGTTGTAAACCCTTTTTTTTTTTTTTTTGACTAACCTGCAAGACAAAGCTATAATGAGCTAGTATGACTAGCATACTAGCTCATTATGTACCACTTACCTTCGATCGGGGCCCCCGATGTCGTCCGTGTCCCTCCTCTAGCCGCATCCATCGCTGCGGCGATAGCCGGAATGTTACTTCCGGGTATCGCCGCTGCAGCCAATCACAGCGCCGGAGCGGCGCTGTGATTGGCCGGAGCGGAGAAGACGTGACTCCGCGCATGCGCGCGTGAGCTGTCGAATTCGGCTACGTCGTCGAATGTTGCGACCTAGCCGAATTTGTGAATGGGGTGACGTCAGCGTCGCCGCATTTACATACAAATATCTCCTTAACCGTGTAGGTTAAGGAGATATTTCTTGCACCTACAGGTAAGCCTTAATCTAGGCTTACCTGTAGGGCTTTGTTTAAAAAGTGGGTTTACAACCACTTTAACACAATACTATTAAACCCCTTGTAGTTGTAATAGTATGACTCAGAACGGGGTGGTGGCACTATGCGGACATGCTTCCCATCTATCGCCCCTCCGCAGTTAGGAAAGTCCCACCGCTCGGCAAAATGGGATGCCACAGTCTGCCATTCCTGTGGCGATGAAGGAAACTGTGGAGTCAAACAAGAAAAATAATTTAGGACTTTTGCACATAACATTGCAAGCAGATTACACAAAAACATTCTTGGCCAACATCAGTATAACATTTTATTTTTGGAGTAGTTATAGACTAAAATAGAAGGCACAATTATCACATTCCTCAACCCCTCTGATGGCTCATTGGACACATTTTTTGGGGGGGAGGGGTTCTAGCTGAGTTTGGGCCCTCCAAAAAAAGACACTACCACTCTGTCTGATTGTAATGAGAAGCAAAACATTTGGACACATTTTAGGGGGGGGGGGGGAGGGTAAAGCAATACACTGGAGCTGACAAAATACATTGTTAAGTGACTAGGCTAGGTATGTTTTGGCCCAGGATCGCATGCTGGAGAGGTTAGTGAAGGCAAATATGCATGTAGGCCAAAAAAAGCTTACAGCATGCATGAGGACAAAAGGGACATTCACAGCATATTACAATCATGGTAATTAGGGAATGATGAAAGAAATCAAATACATTAGCATACATGAATTACATAGAATGTAATGTTAAAGAATAAAACTTACCTTAATATAGTCCTTCTGCATAACTTGAATTATAGCAGAACAGGTTTCTGGGATAATGACCCCCAGAGCCTGGGTGGAGATGCCTGTCGTGAACTTGAGGTCCTGCAGGCTTCTCCCAGTCGCAAGGTATCGCAACGTGGCGATGAGCCTCTGCTCGGCAGTGATGGCCTGGCACATCACTGTGTCCTGTCTGGTGATATAGGGGGATACCAAATCCAACAGACGGTGAAAAACGGGGTCCGACATCCAGAGATAATTCCTTTAGTCATCAGGATTATTCTCCTGGATTTCCCGCAGCAGAGGCATATGAGAGAATTGGTCCCGCTGGAGCAACCAATTCTTGGTCCATGAACTCCTCCTCACCCTGTTCATGGACTGAGCTTGGGTCAAAGTATTACGATGAGAACGTACTTCCAACATGGCTAAAAACCGGTCGGCTGGTCAGAACAGCAAGGCCTATGAAGAACAACCTGAAAACCAGTAAACGAACGGACAAGAACGCACTGAAAAACAGATACGACCTGACTACACGCACTGAAAGACAGATACAAACCCACAAGCACAATCTGAACACCAGAAAACGATCTGAAAAGCACGGAGACTGAAAAGCACGAATCGGCTAACACCAAACTTTTACTAACACGCGGTAACATGAAATCAGCAAAAGCAGCCCAAAGGGTGGCGCCGTTGGATTTGAACTTCCCATTTATAGTGCCGTCGTACGTGTTGTACGTCACCGCGTTTTGGACGGTCGGAATTTTGTCTGATGGTGTGTAGGCAAGACTGATGAAAGTCAGCTTCATCGGAATTCCGACGGAAAATTCCATCGGATTTTATTCCATCGGAAATCCAATCGTGTGTACAGGGCATTACAGTAAAATTATTTTCGTAGCGTGGGTTGTCAGTACCCAAGGCAAGACAAGTAATTTGCGCCCCTAACCCACGGACATTTAGCACTCCCCGAGTCCCTTTCTACTCGTACAATATTAAAACCCCTTATGGTACATTTTAGGATGTAGCACTCTTTGTTCTCCTTTCTTTCCCTTTTATCTCTCTCTATTCTAATTTCTTGTTTTTTTTTCTGCATCCCCCTCTCTAGCTGTCTTTCTTGTTCTTTCTCTCCCTTTTTCTTTGTTCCTCCCCCTCTTTTCCTCTCCCTATCATGTATTCTCTATTTTTATTCCTTCTCTTACTCCATTCTGGGGCGGGGGAGGGGGGAGATAGGATGAGCGGCAGTGCTGGTGGGAAGTTGGGATGATTTGCAGTGCTGGTGGGGCGGTGGGATGAGTGGCAGTGCTGGTGGGGGATGGGTGGGATGAGTGGCAGTGCTGGGGGGGAGTTCTGATCAGCCAACTTAGGTGCTCTTGATCAAGGTCATCTGCTGATCTTAGAAATGTAGTGGGGACTTTTAATGGCAACTATAATCACAGGTAGTGTTACTCACTTTGTCTCTGGCTTCACTGTGTCTCCGACTGTGGTGTCTCCCAGCAGTGACACCTATGCCAAAATCAGGAGATAGGGTCTCCTCCAGCCCCTCCCACTTCATTCCTCACCAGTCCGCTGACCTCTAGTCTCTGCCCCCCCGCCATGCCGTGAACTGAATGGGCGGCTGCAAAGAGGCTGAGTGGGTGGCCATAGGCTTCAGGAACAGCCCAGCTGGGCAGCCACAGGCTCCAGGGACAGCCCTGCTATGTGGCCGCAAAAAGGTTGGCAGAGCGGTGCAGGCTTCAGGAGCAGCCCAGGATTCGGTGACCCCTGGCAAATCATCATTCGACCCCCGAGGGGGTCCCGACCCCCAGGTTGAGAACCACTGCTCTAAAGAATACCGATAATAAAAAAGATTACCTACTAAGCAATTCACCTAAAAAAATTAAAAATGGACAAACTCTCTTCTAGAATTTGACAGCATTTGATTTAAACTTGTCATACTGCAATTGCAACATGAGTCTTGTTAAGTTACAGTTTTTAATGATACTGTCACACTGTACGTCGAAGTCAAGATATATCTGAAGTGACACATATGTTTATTTCTCAAAAGTTTTTAAAACACTTCATTTTTACACAAATCTATACACCAGCTGGTAACAAAGATATTTTCTCTCCTATTTTTAAATCAAAATCAGAGTTCAATTTGCATGTATTGAAAGTCTAATGGACAGCATAACCAGCTGATGGTAAAAATACATTAACTGTGCAGTTAGTATAGCAACAAATGCCTCATTATACCAAATTTCTATCTCATCACGAGAGTTTAATTGTCCTTGGGCACCTGCAGGCTGAGCAGAGATGTCAGGAAACGGTGCGGAAGGCATGCAGTTACAGATGCTTTTATTAGTACTATTAGCACTATGAAGAATTTTAAATTTCTTTAGTTATTGATGAACAGTGAACAACAAATAATAATAATAATAATATAATTCAGTGAGCTTTCCAAGAAAACATTAATAGAATGGTGAAATATATTTAGAACTTGTACTTACAGTTGTGCTCATAAGTTTACATACCCTGGCAGAAATTATGATTTCTTGGCCATTTTTCAGAGAATATGAATGATAACACAAAAACTTTTCTTACACTCATGGTTAGTGTTTGGCTGAAGCAATGTATTATCAATCAACTGCGTTTACTCTTTTAAAATCATAATGGCAACAGAAACTACCCAAATGACCCTGATCAAAAGTTTACATACCCTAGTTCTTAATACCGTGTATTGCCCCCTTTAACATCAATGGCAGCTTAACCACTTAAGCCCCAGACCATTTTGTTGCTAAAGGACCAGACCCCTTTTTGCAATTCGGCACTGCGTCGTTTTAACTCACAATTGCGCGGTAGTGCGACATGGCTCCCCAAAAAAAATTATGTCCTTTTTTTCCCACAAATAGAGCTTTCTTTTGGTGGTATTTGATCACCTCTGTGGTTTTAATTTTTTGCGCTATAAACAAAAATAGAGCGACAATCTTGAAAAAAATGCAATATTTTTTTACTTTTTGCTATAATAAATATCCCCCAAAAATATATAAAAAAACATTTTTTTTCCATATTCTTCTACATATTTTTGGTCAAAAAAATCACAATAAGCATTTATTGATTGGTTTGTGCAAAAGTTATAGCGTCTATAAAATAGGGGATAGTTTTATGGCATTTTTATTAATAATTTTTTTTTTACTACACCCTGTTCCAAATTATTATGCAAATTCTATTTCAGTGTCACAAAGATTAAAATATTTTGTTTTTCAGTTTAACTCATGGATGGCATTGTGTCTCAGGCCTGGTTCACACTGGGGCGACAAACGCTCCGACATTGGGAGCTCATGTCGCATGACGTGTGAAAATCAATGTTTCCCTATGGGAGCCGTCCTAACTGGTCCGACACATGTCGGTCCGACTTTGAAAATGCTCCCTGTACTACTTTGGTCCGACTTTGATCCGACTTCAGCCCATTGACTATCATAGAAGTCGGATCAAAGTCGGACCGCAGTCTTGCATGGTCCGACTTTGGCATGTGACTTGTGCTGTGCTGCTCTTGAGGGGGAACTCCAGGCCAAATTTTAAATAAAAAACCGGCATGGGTTCCCCCTCCAGAGGCATACCAGGCCCTTGGGTCTGGATTTGAACGGGCGCCCCTACACCGAAAAAACGGCGTGGGGGTCCCCCCAAAATCCAAACCAGACCCTTATCCGAGCACACAACCTGGCAGGCCGCAGGGGAAGAGGGGGGAGACGAGAGAGCGGCCCCCCTCCCTCCTGAACCGTACCAGGCCGCATGCCCTCAACATGGGGGGTTTGGTGCTCTGGGGCAGGGGGGCGACCTGCGGCCCCCCCACCCCAGAGCACCCTGCCCCCATGTTGATGAGGACAGGGCCTCTTCCCGACAACCCTGGCCGTTGGTTGTCGGGGTCTGCGGGCGGGGGGCTTATCGGAATCCGGGAGCCCCCTTCAATAAGGGGGTCCCCGGATCCCGCCCCCCCACCCTATGTGAATGAGTATGGGGTACATCGTACCCCTACCCATTCACCTGGTGGACAAAAAATTGCAATAAAAAAACACTACACGGGTTTTCAAAGTAATTTATTGCACAGCTCCGGGGGTCTTCTTCCGACTTCCGGGGGTCTTCTTCCGACTTCCGGGGGTCTTTTCCGACTTCGAGGGTCTCCGGTGTCGTCTCCCGCTCTCCGGTTCTTTCTTCCGCCGGGCCTCCGCTAACTTCTTTTTAGCTCTCTTGCTAACAGAGGCCCGGTCTTCCCGTTGTCTCGTCCGGCTCTCCGTTGTCCTTCTGCCGGCCCCTCCACTAACTTCTTTTTAGCTCTTTCGCTAGTGGAGGGGCGCGGTCTTCCCGTCGCCGTCGGCTTCTTCTTCCCTCTTCTCCTCCTCGATGTTGACGCGTCGCTTCTTCCCGCTGTAATACTGGCTCTCCGCTCCGCATTAATATAGGCTTCTCATGACGTCACAGTCACATGTTCCAGGGCACATGGCCCCGGAGCATGTGACTGTGACGTCATGGGAACATGTGACTGTGACGTCATGAGAAGCCTATATTAATGCGGAGCGGAGCGGAGAGCCAGTATTACAGCGGGAGGAAGCGACGCGTCAACATCGAGAAGGAGAAGAGGGAAGAAGAAGCCGACGGCGACAGCGACGGGAAGCCCGGCCCCTCCACTAGCGAAAGAGCTACGAAGAAGTTAGTGGAGGGGCCGGCAGAAGAACAACGGAGAGCCGGACGAGACAACGGGAAGACCGGGCCTCTGTTAGCAAGAGAGCTAAAAAGAAGTTAGCGGAGGCCCGGCGGAAGAAAGAACCGGAGAGCGGGAGACGACACCGGAGACCCTCGAAGTCGGAAAAGACCCCCGGAAGTCGGAAGAAGACCCCCGGAAGTCGGAAGAAGACCCCCGGAGCTGTGCAATAAATTACTTTGAAAACCTGTGTAGTGTTTTTTTGTTGCAATTTTTTTCCACCAGGTGAATGGGTAGGGGTACGATGTACCCCATACTCATTCACATAGGGTGGGGGGGGCCGGGATTTGGGGGCCCCCTTATTAAAGGGGGCTCCCGGATTCCGATAAGCCCCCGCCCGCAGACCCCGACAACCAACGGCCAGGGTTGTCGGGAAGAGGCCCTGTCCTCATCAACATGGGGGCAGGGTGCTCTGGGGTGGGGGGGCCGCAGGTCGCCCCCCTGCCCCAGAGCACCAAACCCCCCATGTTGAGGGCATGCGGCCTGGTACGGTTCAGGAGGGAGGGGGGCCGCTCACTCGTCCCCCCCCTCTTCCCCTGCGGCCGGCCAGGTTGTGTGCTCGGATAAGGGTCTGGTTTGGATTTTGGGGGGACCCCCACGCCGTTTTTTCGGCGTAGGGGCGCCTGTTCAAATCCAGACCAGACCCAAGGGCCTGGTATACTCCTGGAGGGGGAACCCATGCCGTTTTTTTAATTTAAAATTTGGCCTGGAGTTCCCCTTCAAGATTCATACCAAACACAGTGCCTGATATTGGCGGGGATCCAAGTCGGATCCCCGTTCATTGAAAGTCGGACATATGTCGGCTTCATGTCGCAGGGCAAAGTCGGATCCAAAGTAGGACGGATGTCGTGTCGCACTAGTGTGAACCCGGCCTTAGGGCTCTTTTGATCACTGAAAACAATCTCGGACACCTGAAATAATTAGATTGCCAGGTGAGCCCAATTAAAGGAAAAACTACTTAGGCTGGTTTCACACTGGGGCGGTGGGGACGGTGGCGGTATAGCACCGCTATTTTTAGCTGCGCTATACCGTCGGGATTGTTGAGCTATTCGGCCGCTAGCGGTGCGGTTTTAACCCCCGCTAGCGGCCAATAAAGGGTTAATACCACCCGCCAACCGCGGCTACAGCCGCGGTTTGCGGGCGGTATTACCGCGGTATCCCATGCATTTCAATGGGAAGGAGCGGTGTAGGAGCGGTAAACACACCGCTCCTCTCACCGCTCCAAAGATGCGGCTAGCAGGACTTTTTTTACCATCCTGCTAGCGCACCGCTCCAGTGTGAAAGCCCTCAGGGCTTTCACATTGGAGAGAAAGGAGCCGCTGTTTAGGCTCGGTTTGCAGGCGTTATTTTTAGCAAAATAGCGCCTGCAAACCGCCCCAGTGTGAAAGGGGCCTTAGCCCTGGTTCACACTGGTGCGATTTGACATGCGATTTGACATGTCAAATCGGCGATATTTGCCGCAAATTGCGGTCAATGGCACCGTCCTAATCGGTGCGACGCCGCATCTGCGGCGCTGCACCGATTACAAAAAGTAGTTTCTGTACTACTTTTTGCGATTTCAGCCGTGATTTACATTGACATCTGTGTCAGATGTCTCGCAGGCTTCACTCCCGCAGCCCCAGTGTGAACGTGGGCTAAAGGAGGGTGTTCCACATTATTATACAGAGCACCATTTTCAAGCAATATGGGGAAGAAAAAGGATCTCTCTGCTGCTAAAAAGAGTGAAATAGTTCAATGCCTTGGACGAGGTATGAAAAACATTAGATATTTCACGAAAACTTAAGTGTGATCATCGCACTATTAAGAGATTTGTGGCTGATTCAGAGCACAGACGGGTTTCGTGCAGATAAAGGCACATTGGGGAAGATTTCTGCCAGATCCATGCATCGGATCAAGAGAGCAGCTGCTAAAACACCATTACATAGCAGCAAACAGATATTTGAAGCTGCTGGTGCCTCTGGAGTTCCACATACATCAAGGTGTAGAGTCCTCCAGAGTCTTGAAACTGTGCATAAACCTTCCATTCGGCCACCACTAACCAATGCTCACAAGCAGAAACGGCTGCATTGGCCAGAAAAAATACATAACGACTAATTCTCAAACAGTCCTGTTCACTGATGAGTGCTGTGCAACCCTGTATGGTCCAGATGGATGGAGTAGTGGATGGCAGTGGACGGCCACCCTGTTCCAACAAGGCTACGACGTCAGCAAGGCAATGGTGGAGTCATGTTTTGGGCCAGAATCATGGGAAGAGAGCTGGTTGGCCACTTTAGGGTCCCTGAAGGTGTAAAGATGACCTCTGCAAAGTATGTGGAGTTCCTAACTATGCTTTCCGTAATAAAATCATCTTCATGCATGACAATACACCATCTCACGCTGCAAAGAATACCTCTGCATCAATAGCTGCTATGGGGATAAAAAGGAGAGAAAGTCATGGTGTGGCCTCCATCCTCCCCTGACCTCAATCCTATTGAGAACTTTTGGAGCATCCTCAAGCAAAAATCTATGAGGGTGGGAGGCAGTTTACTTCCAAACAGCAGCTCTGGGAGGCTATTCTGACATCTTGCAAACAAATTCAAGCAGAAACTGTCCAAAAACTTACAAGCCCAATGGATGCAAGACTTGTGAAGCTACTATCACATAGGGGGTCCTATGTTAAAATGTAACGTGGCCTGTTAAAATTTTTAAAAAGTTAAAATGTTGTTCAAAGTTTGATTGAAATAGCTTTTGATTTCAGTAAATATGCTGCAAACACAACAAATGACAATTTTCAGTTCTTTACAACCTATAAAGTGTTTTGAAACTTACTGTGTGTAATAATTTGGAACAGTGCATTGTAAGTTTTTTATTTTGAAAAAAAAAAAACTGTTATCATCATTAGGAGGTTTGTTCAATAAAATTTGAATTGTACTCTTAATAGTTGATAACACGAGAATTATGCTGACTGTTGTTTACATCAATTATTTAGGTAAATGAGAAAAATATCATTGGCATAATAATTTGGAACAGGGTGTAGTAATGGCGGCGATCAGCGGTTTTTATCGTGACTGCGACAATATGGCGGACACATCGACACCATTTTGGGACCATTGTCATTTTTACAGCGATCAGTGCTACTGTGAAAATGACAATGGCAGTGAAGGGGTTAACTTGTAGGGGGCACTGAAGGGGTTAAGTGTGACCTAATGAGTGATTCTTACTGTGTGGGGGGTAGTGATGAGCCGAACACCCCCGGGTTCGGTTCGCACCAGAACCCGCGAACGGACCGAAAGTTCGTACGAACATTAGAACCCTATTAAATACAATGGATGCGAACGTTCGAATTCTAAAGTGCTAATTATAACGACTATTATGCATGTTATTGTCCTAAAAAGGGTTTGGGAACCCGGGTTCTGCACCAGGGGACATGTATCAATGCAAAAAGAAGTTTTAAAAACGGTCGTTTTTCGGGAGCAGTCATTTTAATGATGCATAAAGTGAAAAAAAAAAAGTCAAATATTCCTTTAAATATCGTACCTGGGGGGTGTCTAAAGTATGCCTATGAAGTGCCACGTGTTTCCCGTGTTTAGAACTGTCCCTGCACAAAATGACACTTCTAAAGGAAAAAAAAGCCATTTAAAACTGCTTGCGGCTTTAATGTAATGTCTGGTCCCGGTAATATGGATGAAAATCTTTAAGAAAAATGGCATAGCTACCCCATCACCCCCCCCCCCCTACCCCAGCCCATTACCAGCCCCTTTGGGTCTTGTATGGATATTAAGGGGAACACCGCACACAAAATAAAAAAGGCCCTATATACTCTGAACAGCCGTATACAGGCGGTGCATACAAGACAGGGACTGTAGGTTTGTTCTTATGTAGAATGTGTTTGTAATTTTGAACAGGTACATTGTTTAAGTGTAGCTCCAGCCCAAAAATCTATTTTTAAACTTTTTGGAAAACATAGGTAAGGGTTATCACCCCTGTAACATTTGTTTTGCTGTCTGTGCCCCTGTTCAGAACATTTCACCTCACTTTCCGCCCCAATGACAACTGTTTTTGAAATGTGGTGTTTTTCTTGAAACAAGGATTGGTGATAAAGCATCAGTACAGAGGAGACACCTTTCTCCCATATTAATTCTTACAGGAGAGAATTTTCCTTCCTAGGGGTAGATTTCCTCTCACTTCCTGTTGTCTTCTTGCGTTTGCAAGTAGGAGTCGTTTGTAAGTTGGATGTTTGAAAGTAGGGACCTGCCGTATATACTCTGCAGAAATAGGCCCCTTAGTTGTTGGTGTTGGCACAACACTGTAAGCACTCACAGTTACTCTTGGTTGGTGC
This sequence comes from Rana muscosa, assembly GCA_029206835.1. Classification (NCBI taxonomy): domain Eukaryota; kingdom Metazoa; phylum Chordata; class Amphibia; order Anura; family Ranidae; genus Rana; species Rana muscosa. The sequence goes on from CM055128.1 coordinate 125,206,077, forward strand.
TGGAACGCCCTGCTGTCAACTATTATATCAGGAATTGTAATTACATATAATTGTTGAACAGTGGTAGTAAAAATTGGGCCTTTGATGGTGGTGCTGGTGCCACAACACTGTAAGCCCTGACAGTTACTCTTGGTGGGTGCAGCAATGGGCCCTGCTGTGAATTATTAGATCAAGAATTGTAATTGCATGCCCCTGTTGAACAGGGGCTGAAAAATTGGGCCTTTCGTGGTGGTGGTGGTGGTGGTGGTGTTGCCACAACACTGTAAGCCCTCAGAGTTACTCTTGGTGGGTGCAGGAATGGGCCCTGCTGTGAATTATTAGATCAAGAATTGTAATTACATGCCCCTTTTGAACAGGGGCTGAAAAATTGGGCCTTTCGTGGTGGTGGTGGTGGTGGCGTTGCCACAACACTGTAAGCCCTCAGAGTTACTCTTGGTGGGTGCAGCAATGGGCCCTGCTGTGAATTATTAGATCAAGAATTGTAATTACATGCCCCTGTTGAACAGGGGCTGAAAAATTGGGCCTTAGGCACTGGTGGCACAACACTGCAACCCCTCACAGATACTGTACTTGGAGCACAGCAATGAGCCCTGTTGCAAAGTATTGCTTCAAAAATTGTAATGACACGCCCCTGTTAAACAGGGGCTGAAAAATTGGGCCTTAGGCACTGGTGGCACAACACTCCAACCCCTCACAGATACTGTACTTGGAGCACAGCAATGAGCCCTGTTGCAAAGTATTGCTTCAAAAATTGTAATTACACGCCCCTGTTAAACAGGGGCTGGAAAATTTGGCCTTAGCCACTGGTGGCGGCACCCATAAACAAAAATGATCTTCCAAGCTATCATCATCAATCGTATCATTGAGGACTCGGAGGAGGAGGATAGCCAGTCAACATAACAGCACAGGCACTCAGCATCAGCATCAGTCTTGAAGGGATGTGACATGTTAAAATCAATTAGTCTGTTATATCAGCATCAGGTGTGTGGTAGCTGGTGGTGATCCAAGACTGGTTCATCTTGATGAAAGTCAGCCGATCAACCGAGTCGGTGGACAGGCGCACCCTGTGATCCGTGACAAATCCTCCAGCAGCACTGAATGTGCGTTCCGAAAGAACGCTGAATGCAGGACAGGCCAGTAGCTCAATTGCATACTGTGCAAGCTCTGGCCAGTGATCCATCCTCAAGACCCAGTAAGCCAGAGGATTTTCGGTGGGGAAGGTGTCCAAGTCTGACCTTGCCCCTAGATATTCCTGCACCATGTTTATCAGACGCTGGCGATGGTTGCTGGAACCCATCATACTTTGGGGCTGCGGACTAAAGAATTGTCTGAACGCATCGGTCAGACGGCCACCTTCCCCACCGCTCCTTCTTTGACTGGCCGAAGCCTCAGCAACTCGTTGTCCAGGACCAGGAGTTTGTAACCTCCCAGTCTCTGGGAACGCGTTGCACAGACCTTTCTGCAAGGCCTCCCGGAGTTGTCTCATCCTCTGCTCCCTCTGCGACGGTAACATAAGGTCCGCAACCTTACCCTTGTACCGTGGATCAAGGAGAGTGGCCAGCCAGTAATGGTCCCTCTCCTTGATCCGAAGAATACGAGGATCCTTCCGCAGACTTTGCAGGATCAGGGAGGCCATGCAGCATAGGTTAGCTGAGGCATTCGGTCCGGAGTCCTCTGGGTCACTAAGGACGACATGATCCGCAGCCACCTCCTCCCAGCCACGTACAAGTCCACTGGTTTCTTGGGACTGTAAATCATCCCTAAAAGACTGCTGCTGATGATGCTGAGTGCCAGCCTCCACCTCCATGCTGACACAATCCTCCTCCTCCTCCTCCTCCTCCTCCTCTTCCTGTGCGATGGGTGGGACAGAAGGAACACTGTCTGGGTAAAGGGGGCCTTGAGAGGCAAGGAAGTCCTCCTCTTCCTGCCTCTGTTCTGCCTCAAGTGCCCTGTCCATTATTCCACGCAGCGTGTGCTCCAACAGGTGGACAAGAGGTACAGTGTCACTGATGCATGCACTGTCACTGCTCACCATCCTCGTGGCCTCCTCAAATGGTGCCAGGACAGTGCATGCATCCCTGATCATGCCCCACTGGCGTGGAGAAAAAAAACCAAGCTCCCCTGACCCTGTCCTGGTGCCGTAGTCACACAGGTACTCATTGATGGCCCTCTGCTGCGTGTGCAGCCGCTGCAGCATGGCCAACGTTGAGTTCCACCTGGTGGGCATGTCACATATAAGGCGGTTCTTGGGCAGGTTCAACTCCTTTTGCAGCTCAGCCAGGCGAGCACTGGCATTATAAGATCTGCGGAAATGCACACAGACTTTCCTGGCCTGCCTCAGGACATCCTGTAAGCCCGGGTACCTGCCCAAGAACCGCTGCACCACCAGGTTAAGGACGTGAGCCACACAGGGCACATGGGTCAGTTGTCCCTCTCGGAGGGCGGAGAGGAGGTTGGTGCCTTTGTCGCAAACCACCATTCCTGGCTTAAGCTGGCGTGGCGTCAGCCACCTCTCGGCCTGGCCCTGCAGAGCAGACAGGACCTCTGCCCCAGTGTGGCTTCTGTCCCCCAAACACACCAGCGCAAGCACGGCATGGCATCTTTTTGCCTGCGTACTTGCGTAGCCCCTTGAACGGCTACGGAGCACCGCTGGTTCAGAGGACAAAGCACAGGAAGAGGCCATGGAGGAAGAAGAAGAGGAGGGGGTGGAGGAGAGAGGTGTGTCACAACCAGTAGTAGCATTTTGGAGGCGTGGCGGTGGAACAACCTCCAACACTACTGCACCTTGTCCTGCATCCTTCCCAGCTGCCAAAAGAGTGACCCAATGGGCCGTGAAAGAAAGGTAACGTCCCTGTCCATGCCTGCTGGACCATGAGTCAGCGGTAATATGCACCTTACCGCTGACCGCCCTGTCCAGCGAGGCCAAGACATTGCCTTCCACATGCCGGTAGAGAGCCGGAATAGCCTTCCGTGAGAAAAAGTGCCGTTTGAGAACCTGCCACTGAGGAACCGCACATTGCACAAACTCACGGAAGGGGGCCGAGTCTACCAACTGAAAAGGCAGCAGTTGAAGCGCTAGCAATTTAGCCAAGCTAGCATTCAACCGCTGGGCATGTGGATGGCTGGGAGTGAACTTCTTTCGACGGTCCAGCAGCTGGGGCAGGGAAATTTGCCTGCTAGAATCGGACGTCGGTGTACTGCTAGCAGAGTGGCCGCAAGTACTTGGCTGTGACACACCTAATTCTACACCTTCATTCCTCTCAGTGCATGTTTCAGAGAGGACTGAAGTTATAGTGGGGTTGGAGATCCCAGCTGATGCGGTGCAAGGAGAGGTCCGCTTTGTTCTTTGGTGTGGGTCTTTGAGGTAGGCTTGCCAACGAGCTGCATGGCAGGTCAACATATGTCTGGTCAGGCATGTGGTACCCAAGCGGCTGATGTTTTGGCCACGCGATATACGCTTGAGACATATGTTGCAAACAGCAGCTGTGCGATCTGATGCACTAGCCTCAAAAAAGGCCCACGCCAAAGAACTTTTTGAATGACGGGCAGAGGCAGCGCCCTGCACAGGCGGAGCTCTGCGGTGTGATTCCGTCGGTGTACTGCCCTTACGCTGGCCACCAAAGGGCATCCTGCCTCGTTGGAGATGTGCCTCCTCCTCATCCTCCTCCTCCTCCTCTCTCCTATTAGGCACCCACGTGGAGTCAGTGACCTCATCATCCCCTCCCTCCTCATCACTGGAGCCAATCTGGCAGTATGCTGCAGCTGCTGGAACATGACTGCCAGATTGGTGTCCTTCTTGAGCATCCCCTCTGTCTGCTCTCACGCTACTGCCTTCCTCTAGCTGGGTTTCATCATCAGACCCTTCGAAACGCTGGGCATCCTCCTGGAGCATATACCCAACACTGTGCTCAAACAGTTCGGGGGACTCCTCAGGAGGAGGACATGGTGGGTCTAGGGAAGGAGTGACTGATGATGAGTCTGACATTGATACCAGGGAAGAGGACGCTTTGGCAGCTGCTTTGCCAGTACCCTGAGCCTGGGTGAGAGAGGATGAGGAGGAGGAGGAGGGCTTGGTCATCCACTCTACCAAGTCTTCGGCATGATGTGGCTCAACATGTCCAGCTGCCGAAAAGAAGGACAAGTGTGTCCCATGGCCATGTGCTGATGACAATGCACCGCGTCCACGACCAGCACTGTTGCCCCCAGACACAGAGCCTGCTTGCCCTCTTTTATTGCCTCCTGACTGTCTGCCTCTCCTTGTTTGCCTTCCAGACATTCTAATGGATGGCCTGCAGGGAGATGGGAAAAAAGCAATAAGGGCTACCTTCAGGTGTCCTTCTCTGTCCCTTTACTTAAGGATTTCTAAATATGGTTGAGGATGATTGCTTTCGCACAGAATAGCACAATGACAATTTCCCTGACTGTCCAAAAAACAAAGATTTCAAAGATGGTTGATAAGGAATGCTTTAGCACAGTATAGCACAATGAGAATTTCCCTCACTGTCCTTCCCTGTCCCTACAAACAAGGATTAACACAGTAAAACACACTGACACTCTCCCTACCTATAGTTTTCTGTCCCTATAAAAAATGTTTTTTTAAAGATGGTTGATGATGAATGCTTTAGCACAGTATAGCACAAGGAGAATTTCCCTCACTGTCCTTCCCTGTCCCTACAAACAAGGATTAGCACAGTAAAACACACTGACACTCTCCCTACCTGTAGTTTTCTGTCCCTATAAAAAATGTTTTTTTAAAGATGGTTGATGATGAATGCTTTAGCACAGTATAGCACAAGGAGAATTTCCCTCACTGTCCTTCCCTGTCCCTACAAACAAGGATCAGCACAGAAAAACACACTGACACTCTCCCTACCTATAGTTTTCTGTCCCTATAAAAAATGTTTTTTTAAAGATGGTTGATGATGAATGCTTTAGCACAGTATAGCACAAGGAGAATTTCCCTCACTGTCCTTCCCTGTCCCTACAAACAAGGATTAGCACAGTAAAACACACTGACACTCTCCCTACCTATAGTTTTCTGTCCCTATAAAAAATGTTTTTTTAAAGATGGTTGATGATGAATGCTTTAGCACAGTATAGCACAAGGAGAATTTCCCTCACTGTCCTTCCCTGTCCCTACAAACAAGGATTAGCACAGTAAAACACACTGACACTCTCCCTACCTGTAGTTTTCTGTCCCTATAAAAAATGTTTTTTTAAAGATGGTTGATGATGAATGCTTTAGCACAGTATAGCACAAGGAGAATTTCCCTCACTGTCCTTCCCTGTCCCTACAAACAAGGATTAGCACAGTAAAACACACTGACACTCTCCCTACCTATAGTTTTCTGTCCCTATAAAAAATGTTTTTTTAAAGATGGTTGATGATGAATGCTTTAGCACAGTATAGCACAAGGAGAATTTCCCTCACTGTCCTTCCCTGTCCCTACAAACAAGGATTAGCACAGTAAAACACACTGACACTCTCCCTACCTATAGTTTTCTGTCCCTATAAAAAATGTTTTTTTAAAGATGGTTGATGATGAATGCTTTAACACAGTATAGCACAAGGAGAATTTCCCTCACTGTCCTTCCCTGTCCCTACAAACAAGGATTAGCACAGTAAAACACACTGACACTCTCCCTACCTGTAGTTTTCTGTCCCTATAAAAAATGTTTTTTTAAAGATGGTTGATGATGAATGCTTTAGCACAGTATAGCACAAGGAGAATTTCCCTCACTGTCCTTCCCTGTCCCTACAAACAAGGATTAGCACAGTAAAACACACTGACACTCTCCCTACCTGTAGTTTTCTGTCCCTATAAAAAATGTTTTTTTAAAGATGGTTGATGATGAATGCTTTAGCACAGTATAGCACAAGGAGAATTTCCCTCACTGTCCTTCCCTGTCCCTACAAACAAGGATTAGCACAGTAAAACACACTGACACTCTCCCTACCTATAGTTTTCTGTCCCTATAAAAAATGTTTTTTTAAAGATGGTTGATGATGAATGCTTTAGCACAGTATAGCACAAGGAGAATTTCCCTCACTGTCCTTCCCTGTCCCTACAAACAAGCATTAGCACAGTAAAACACACTGACACTCTCCCTACCTATAGTTTTCTGTCCCTATAAAAAATGTTTTTTTAAAGATGGTTGATGATGAATGCTTTAGCACAGTATAGCACAAGGAGAATTTCCCTCACTGTCCTTCCCTGTCCCTACAAACAAGGATTAGCACAGTAAAACACACTGACACTCTCCCTACCTATAGTTTTCTGTCCCTATAAAAAATGTTTTTTTAAAGATGGTTGATGATGAATGCTTTAGCACAGTATAGCACAAGGAGAATTTCCCTCACTGTCCTTCCCTGTCCCTACAAACAAGGATTAGCACAGTAAAACACACTGACACTCTCCCTACCTGTAGTTTTCTGTCCCTATAAAAAATGTTTTTTTAAAGATGGTTGATGATGAATGCTTTAGCACAGTATAGCACAAGGAGAATTTCCCTCACTGTCCTTCCCTGTCCCTACAAACAAGGATTAGCACAGTAAAACACACTGACACTCTCCCTACCTATAGTTTTCTGTCCCTATAAAAAATGTTTTTTTAAAGATGGTTGATGATGAATGCTTTAGCACAGTATAGCACAAGGAGAATTTCCCTCACTGTCCTTCCCTGTCCCTACAAACAAGGATTAGCACAGTAAAACACACTGACACTCTCCCTACCTATAGTTTTCTGTCCCTATAAAAAATGTTTTTTTAAAGATGGTTGATGATGAATGCTTTAGCACAGTATAGCACAAGGAGAATTTCCCTCACTGTCCTTCCCTGTCCCTACAAACAAGGATTAGCACAGTAAAACACACTGACACTCTCCCTACCTGTAGTTTTCTGTCCCTATAAAAAATGTTTTTTTAAAGATGGTTGATGATGAATGCTTTAGCACAGTATAGCACAAGGAGAATTTCCCTCACTGTCCTTCCCTGTCCCTACAAACAAGGATTAGCACAGTAAAACACACTGACACTCTCCCTACCTGTAGTTTTCTGTCCCTATAAAAAATGTTTTTTTAAAGATGGTTGATGATGAATGCTTTAGCACAGTATAGCACAAGGAGAATTTCCCTCACTGTCCTTCCCTGTCCCTACAAACAAGGATTAGCACAGTAAAACACACTGACACTCTCCCTACCTATAGTTTTCTGTCCCTATAAAAAATGTTTTTTTAAAGATGGTTGATGATGAATGCTTTAGCACAGTATAGCACAAGGAGAATTTCCCTCACTGTCCTTCTCTGTCCCTACAAACAAGGATTAGCACAGTAAAACACACTGACACTCTCCCTACCTATAGTTTTCTGTCCCTATAAAAAATGTTTTTTTAAAGATGGTTGATGATGAATGCTTTAGCACAGTATAGCACAAGGAGAATTTCTCTCACTGTCCTTCCCTGTCCCTACAAACAAGGATTAGCACAGTAAAACACACTGACACTCTCCCTACCTATAGTTTTCTTTCCCTATAAAAAATGTTTTTTTAAAGATGGTTGATGATGAATGCTTTAGCACAGTATAGCACAAGGAGAATTTCCCTCACTGTCCTTCCCTGTCCCTACAAACAAGGATTAGCACAGTAAAACACACTGACACTCTCCCTACCTGTAGTTTTCTGTCCCTATAAAAAATTTTTTTTTAAAGATGGTTGATGATGAATGCTTTAGCACAGTATAGCACAAGGAGAATTTCCCTCACTGTCCTTCCCTGTCCCTACAAACAAGGATTAGCACAGTAAAACACACTGACACTCTCCCTACCTGTAGTTTTCTGTCCCTATAAAAAATGTTTTTTTAAAGATGGTTGATGATGAATGCTTTAGCACAGTATAGCACAAGGAGAATTTCCCTCACTGTCCTTCCCTGTCCCTACAAACAAGGATTAGCACAGTAAAACACACTGACACTCTCCCTACCTATAGTTTTCTGTCCCTATAAAAAATGTTTTTTTAAAGATGGTTGATGATGAATGCTTTAGCACAGTATAGCACAAGGAGAATTTCCCTCACTGTCCTTCCCTGTCCCTACAAACAAGGATTAGCACAGTAAAACACACTGACACTCTCCCTACCTATAGTTTTCTGTCCCTATAAAAAATGTTTTTTTAAAGATGGTTGATGATGAATGCTTTAGCACAGTATAGCACAAGGAGAATTTCCCTCACTGTCCTTCCCTGTCCCTACAAACAAGGATTAGCACAGTAAAACACACTGACACTCTCCCTACCTGTAGTTTTCTGTCCCTATAAAAAATGTTTTTTTAAAGATGGTTGATGATGAATGCTTTAGCACAGTATAGCACAAGGAGAATTTCCCTCACTGTCCTTCCCTGTCCCTACAAACAAGGATTAGCACAGTAAAACACACTGACACTCTCCCTACCTGTAGTTTTCTGTCCCTATAAAAAATGTTTTTTTAAAGATGGTTGATGATGAATGCTTTAGCACAGTATAGCACAAGGAGAATTTCCCTCACTGTCCTTCCCTGTCCCTACAAACAAGGATTAGCACAGTAAAACACACTGACACTCTCCCTACCTGTAGTTTTCTGTCCCTATAAAAAATGTTTTTTTAAAGATGGTTGATGATGAATGCTTTAGCACAGTATAGCACAAGGAGAATTTCCCTCACTGTCCTTCCCTGTCCCTACAAACAAGGATTAGCACAGTAAAACACACTGACACTCTCCCTACCTGTAGTTTTCTGTCCCTATAAAAAATGTTTTTTTAAAGATGGTTGATGATGAATGCTTTAGCACAGTATAGCACAAGGAGAATTTCCCTCACTGTCCTTCCCTGTTCCTACAAACAAGGTTTAGCACAGTAAAACAGACTGACACTCTCCCTACCTATCCTTCTCTTTCCCTAAACTAAAGGAATCCAGGTTAAGCAAGAAAAAAAATGTCACTGTCCCTGCCTATGCTTCTCTTTCCCTGCTCCGGAACACACTACACTAGGCCGCCGTGCTGGCGGCCTTTTATAGTGTGGGGCGTGTACTAAACACCCTCAGCAATAATTGGCCACAGGCATCCTGCCTGTGGCCAATCATTGCTCTCCTCGCTGCCGGCGCTGTGATTGGCCAAGCATGCGGGGTCACAGTGCATGCTTGGCCAATCACAGCGCCTGGATGACACTGCGATGGCGTAGTGCATTGTGGGCCGCGAATTAGGCGCGAACGGCCCAAATCGTTCGTTGTTCGGCGAACGATCGAACAGCCGATGTTCGAGTCGAACGTATGTTCGACTCGAACACCGAGCTCATCCCTAGTGGGGGGGTGACACGTCACTGTACGTTGTTCACTATGACAGGGAACAGACGATCAGTGACAATCTCACTAGGAAGAACGAGGAAAGGTTTATTTACACTTACCTCTCCCTGTTCTTCAGCTCTGTGACCCGATCACTGGACACCGTCGGCTATCGGATCCCGCGGGTGCCGTCACGGAGCTCAGGACTCGGTTGCGAGCGTGCCACCGGCGGCGCATGCGCAACCCACGGCTGGGCATCTTAAAGGGGACATATATATACGTGATTATGCCCAGCCATGCCATTCTGCCGACGTGTATCGCCGTTAGGTGGTCCTTAAGCCGTTAAAGTCTTTTGTGGTATTTGTGGGTGAGGCTCTTTATCTTCTCAGATGGCAAAGCTGCCCATTCCTCTTGGCAAAAAGCCTCCAGTTCCTGGAAATTCTTGGGCTGTCTTGCATGAACTGCATGTTTGAGATCTCCCCAGAATGGCTCAATGATATTGAGGTCAGGAGACTGAGATGGCCACTGCAGAACCTTCACTTTATTCTGCTGTAGCCAATGACAGGTCGACTTGGCCTTGTGTTTTGGATCATTGTCATGTTGGAATGTCCATGTACGTCCCATGCGCAGCTTCCTGGCTGATGAATGCAAATGTTCCTCCAGTATTTTTTTTAACATACTGCATTCATCTTGCCATCAATTTTGACCAAATTTCCTGTATCTCTGTAGCTCACACATCCCCAAAACATCAGCGATCCACCTCCGTGTTCCACCTCCAAATGTAGCCTTTATGGTTGTGGCCAAAAAGCTCCATTTTGATCTCAAATGACTTTGTGCCAGAAGCTTTGAGGCTTGTCTCTTTGCTGTTTGGCATATTGTTAACGGGATACTTTTTGGCATTTGCGTAGTAATGGCTTTCTTCTGGCGACTCGACCATGCAGCCCATCTTTCTTCAAGTGCCTCCTTATTGCACGTCTTGAAACAGCAACACCGAACTCCGTCCCCGTGCGTCGCAGGGAACGGAGCTCGGCACTGTGAATCGAGCGAGACACGGCGGCTCGCAGATCACAGCGGGGGGACATCGCAGGATCCAGGGGACAAGGTAAGTACGCTGTACACGGATCCTTCGAGGCAATCCCGAGTGTGGCTTGGGGTTACCGCTTTTGGTACTGAAAATTCACCCCGAACCACACTCGCAAATACCGCCAGGGAGGTTAATAGCCATTTAAACCCCTTTGTGTCAACTTGTGTGCATGTTATTAGGCCAAAATCACCAGGGTATGTAAACTGATGAGCACAACTGTACCTGTCCTCACTCCTCCAAGTTCTTTTTTGTGTAGTCCACTGGGAGCCGCACAGCCACCACTGTAAAATCCTTTGTTTGGGCTTGCATAAGAAGTTCTATTCATATTTCATCATTGGGATGCATAATAGACAGCTCTTCCATGGAAATAAATAGATATGACATGTGTCAACGGATGATGCTTTGGATCCGCACTACTGAACAAATGAAAGTAAATTTACACCTCTCTGCCCCATTTCGTATCAAGAACGGTACCCAACAGGGATATCCCCTCTCGCCATACTGCCACTAGAGTCCTTTCTGCGTAAGATTAGAAATCACCCAGACTTAACCGGTCCATCTATGTCCATCTATGGGGATGCCACTGTCCCCCAAAGTTCCAGCATATGCAGGCAAGCTTTTATTTTTCCTCTCTAATCCATTAATCTTTTTGCCAAACCTTTTATCCAAGTTAAACAAATATGAAGGGCATGTTGTACTTCTGTTTATATTTTTTAAAAGTCTAAAGCCCTGAATATCTACTTGCTTGATTTTTTGGCAACACCTATCAGGACTCACTTCCCATTTAGGTGGGCTACCTCCCACATTAAATATTTAGGTACCATTCTCCCTAGACGTACAGAGGATGTTTTTGCATTGAATTTACCACTCCTATTGGTGGTCAGAAAATATATTTTATCTTGGCACAAAGGCACGTTCTTTTGGTTTGGTAGATGCAACATAATCAAGTTGAATGTCATGCCTCATCTGCTGTATCTCCTGCAGGCTCTACTGATCCACATTCCGGGCTCTTTTTGCATGCCGTAAACAGGACGTTACTAAATTTCCACCGGTCTTATAAGCCAACACGCCTTCCTGAGACCATTTTGCAGCTTCCAAAGTTGCTCAGAGTAATAGCGTTACCAGATGTTGCCCTATATCAGACTGTCTGCCACCTGAGCAGGGTAATAGATTTGTGCCGTCGTGTATTTATAAAACAATGGGTATCTATAGAACAGACCACTATAGGCTTACTTCTGGGGACTCTGCCTTGGTGGCAAGATGGAGTCCCTACTTGCTCCAAGTCCCATCCAAACGTGGGAGAAACTTGGAATATTTGTGCTAAGGTTTTTTGGTGTATGGAGATTTCTCTTGGTCCTTCTCCACTTTTCCTATGATGGGAAATCCCACCTTTAGTCATGGCCTTTGTCACTCCTAGAGCCAAACACCAAAACATGACAGATTTTTTCAAGTGAAACTTGTGACTATCGGACGTTGGATTTTGAGATCTCAGCTATTTGCTGACCTGGTGCATGCTGCGCTCATCATCTGAACTCAAAATTGGGTGTATTCCTGCGCTACTATGGAGAGGGCTAGCTAGTAATATAAAACTGCTGCAAGCACCAGGAGGGGTCAGATCATACCCATGGAAATTAAGTGTATAAAGAGGGGGGTGGTGCTGTGCTGTTTAGTGAAATAAATTAAGTGAAATTCTTCTAAAGCTTTGTGTAAGATAATAAAACAAATGCAAATAAACAATTATTTCAAAACGCACATAAAATAGCAAGATCTTCCAAGATGTGAAAAACGCACAATAATCTTCAAGTGGTGACCATCAAATACTATCTTTTAAAACAGTAAACAATGTGCAACAGGTCTAAACACTGTGTCAAGAAATCAAGATTGTGCAAATCGCAAAATAAATAATTAACTGTGACAGTAAATCATAGACAATTAAATCAAAAATGTGAAATGCAAAGCATACGTGCAACCAGTGCAAAAGATGCATAAACGCATAAATCAATCCGAGGGGATGTTGCACTTTAAAAAGTGCACGGTGCGACAGGTCTCTGAATATCCTCACGAGCTAGGATAACCAGGTGAATTGTAACATGCGTCTTTAAATTATAAATGTTGCAGGGCGATCGCACAGAAAATTGTAAAGCGATTGCACAAAAAATTGCAGTATATGCGACTATATCAAGTGCAGGTAGAGTTCATTTGGTCAATCGTGAATAGTGAAAAAAGAAAGAAGTTAATTTATCCTGTGCAGGAAGTGCAGTGATGCATGGAATACAGGAGGGCCGGGGGGGGGGGGGGGGGTGGTTGTGTGATGGGAATATCTTATTCCTCTTCCTGTGCTGGTGCACTCCGGTGGTGGTGACTTTTTGGTAAAGGTGGCCTCTTACCTGTAGAGAGGTAACAGCATGTAGCAAACAAGATGCTCTGTGTTCCTCTTGCCTGGTTCCTATAGGGGTCCGTGTGTTGTTTGGGATGGTTGTCTCCTAATAGCTGGATGCCGGGGTAATTGGGGTTTCCCTCTGGAGTATGCACTCATATGCCAGCCGTTGTATAAGTAGAAATGAAGAGGGAAGATACTATATGGTGTAGTATGTTTTTAAAACATTTATTGTTCAACACGTTAAAAGCAGTGGTACTCACATTTGGCAGTAACACAATGTAAAAGACTCCATGAGCTGCGAGCTCAGGAGATGAAGTCATGTGACCGTGATGCCATGCGTAGAGACGAATCTAGGAACTAGAAGTGACGCTCAGCAGACGAGCTCGCAGCTCGTGGAGTCTTTTACATTGTGTTACTGCCAAATGTGAGTACCACTGCTTTTAATGTGTTGAACAATAAATGTTTTAAAAACGTACTACACCATATAGTATCTTCCCTCTTCATTTCTACTTATACAACTGTTTTTAATCTGGTTTTAAACTGCTTATACGATGGCACTATACACTCATTTGGGTCCACAAGATGTTCCGCCGCTGTTCAGATGTGTGTTGGAGATGTGGAGAAGTGCCTGGAACACTGCTTCATGTCGTCTAGTCATGCCACCTGCTGCATGACTTCTGGGCCATGGTACGGCATATTACTCAGAAATTCACAGATTATGAGCTTCCCTGAGACCCAGCATTCTTTGTATTTCACCACCACACCACCCCAGGTAGAACCTCCAAACGCTCTATTATAACCATTATTGGTAACTGCAGCAGGAAACAAAAACAATCATCCTCAATCACCATCTGGCTGAAGAAAGTTACAGAAATTAACTGAAATGGAGGACTTGGGTGCAACAGAGAGGGGCCTGAGAGAGAAATTCCTGAGAAAGTGGTTCTACTGACACGATTTTGTATAATCTGCTGAGTACTTATCTTTGACACAATAGGCCCCTCCAAGTATTGACGGTGGAGGTCTTCTGACTACAGGAGACCCAGAGTTTTGGAGGTGTAGAGCTGTTCCCCTCCTTTCTAGCCCCCTCCACTTCTCTATCTCTAAGTCCCTAAGTTTTTTTTTTCTCTCTATTTTTCCTGTTCATAATAACTATTATGGTGTTCTAACAATAACTATACAGGTGTTCCTGGATGCCATGGTGAGTGGAGTGCTTAACTCCTGGACAACTCCCACTGTTGTTTTGGTTAAATGTTCTGTATTGCTGGTTTTAGTATTGACTATGCTTCAGTATTGCTCACTGTGCATGGTACCCTCAGATTGCTTATGTTAATATGATTGTTATATGTAACTTCTGTATTGTAATAAATAAAAAAAATGAAAAAAATAAAGAAATGAATAGAGATTCTTGTGCACAAGTATAGACTCCCAGTTCCTGTATAACTCTTAAGCTAAGTTTAGACTTGTGTCTATACCACCGTGCCTCTGAAAAGCAATCCATGTTCAAAATGCTTTTTAGATGTTTTAGGCAGGTGGTGAGGAGGCATTGCACGTTGTTGCACACAGAAAAAAATGAAGATGAAGAATTGTGTAGCGTAATATTTTTTTGCAAAGGATCATGTCCGGAAATGCCAAACACATAGGCATGGCAGCATGAAGAGAGAGATGTTGTAAGGGTTAACAAAACAAATATAACAGATGTAGCATAACATGTCAAGATAAATGTTTTCCAATGTGTTATCATTTGCCAGTCTGAAAACAAATGTAAAATGCCAATCTTTGGCAATTGCACATTTTAAGGTTGTGTGGGCAGCCAATAATGACTAACAGTAGACATATCATTCAGTGTTATTGACTGAGTGTTCAGCTTTGTCTAAGCCACCACCATTAAATTTCGCCTACATAAATACATGAATAGTACCTGCATACATTCTTTTTTTATGTGGTAACCTTTAAAAAATACGCACAAAAAGGGTGCTGACAGCCAAGGAATGAATTGCTCGATTTTGCATGTGTACACCATCACTTTTTGGCTCTGAGGAAGAGGGTGCGCCCTCGCAACGCGTCAGCCGTGGCTGTGAATTTTGTTGTCTGGACTCTCTGGTCGTCCGGTTCCAGTAGGAGGCTATCTCCTTTTGATGGAAAGATTGTGTGTTCAATACTATACTTGCTTTGTGAGTATTTTTAATTCTTCCAACCTTTTAAATAAAACCTAGCCACTGGTAATGCACTAGGTCGGTGCGCCTTTTGTTTTCCTTTACTTTTCAGTCTTAAAGAATACCAATTGTTCTGAGGAGGGCAGCAAGATTCTTGGTCATTTCCCTACGGAATACTCTGGTTGTGCCACTAAGAGACTGTACATCCGAGCGCAGGAGACTGTTTTTGTGTGCATGTGTACACACGCCTGATTCAATAACGTTTTCACAGGCATCAATAAGATGTGAAGTTGTTAAGGTTCCTTAATGAAGACAAACATCTTCATATGCAACCTAGGTTGTGCACACACATTTTTGAGTACAGAGTGGAGTAATAGCAGGGCATACACTGGTAGGATGAAGGCCGGCCTTTAATCGATGCAGCCAAATAGGACAGCTGTCAAGAGCCATCGTAAACAGGATATCCTGCATTACTAAACGAATTAATCACAAAAAAAAATGGAAGAATATTTGGAACACTGAAAAACGAAAAAACGAAAAAACGAAAGCCCTGTACACATGATCGGATTTCCTATGGATTCAAATCCGATGGATTTTTCCATCGGAATTCCGATGAAGCTGACTTGCCTACACACCATCAGTCAAAAATCTGACCGTCCCAAACGCTGTGACGTAAAACACTCAGACGAGCCGAGAAAAATTAAGTTCAATGCTTCTGAGCATGCGTTGACTTGATTCTGAGCATGCGTGGGTTTTTTCTCCGATGGAGTTCCACACAGACAATCAGAATTTGCTATAGTGTTTTTTTCCATCGGAAAAAATTTAAAACATGTTCTATTGTTTCTCACCGATGGAAAAAATACCGATGGGGCCCATACACGATCGGTTTGTCCGATGAAAAAAGTCCATCGGACTGTTTTCATCTGTAAAACCGATCGTGTGTACAGGGCATAAGATTTTAGATTTTGTTTACCAAGAAGTCTGAACAAATCTTTCTCTAACTTTAGTCTATTATCTCTATATACACATGCATATTAAAGTGTATATATGGTAAAAAAAAAA
The DNA here is from genome assembly GCA_029206835.1 of Rana muscosa. Lineage (NCBI taxonomy): Eukaryota > Metazoa > Chordata > Amphibia > Anura > Ranidae > Rana > Rana muscosa. Next base: position 125,222,057 of record CM055128.1, read on the forward strand.
TATTATATATTCATATCTACATTGCATTTCAATTATTTCTAGCCTACTCGTATTACTCTGAACAATCTTGAACTTTGTAACCTTACATTGTGTATATCCCCACACATTCACTTTCTTGAATGCTGTGACACGTATTCACTATGTCCTGTGGGTCGGATCTGCTGTGTCACACATTTTCACAGAGCCTGCCTTCTGAACTACAGAAAACCTGAGAAGAGGAGTTTCAGGAAGCAGTGCAGGTATCAGTGCTTGCAGGCATCAAGGTACCATAGGATATGTAGAACAGCAGAGGAGATGCTGCAAAGCATTCAGGGAATCCTGAAAGTTGTGGAAAGAGATGGCCAGCAGACAGGCAGCACTCATAATATGAAATGAGGACTTTGCAGGTAAGCTTATATTTAATTGCCAATAATAACTATTGTTTGTATTCCTATTACAACAATGATATTATAAAATGAAAATGTATGCTATGACCATAGATATCCCATAACCACTTGCCGACCTATTTGTAATGGTACGAGGCAAGGGTGCCCACTGTTTCTTCTTATTTTTGCGCTCACCCTCAAGTCATTGCTTAATAGGATACGCTTGAATCCAGATATTAAAACCTTGTTTTCCTTCACCTGGTGTCACACTTATTTAGAATATTTGGGTGTTAATCTCACCCCCCCCCCTGCTCTTGGTTCTACACGAACCAAGAGGCCAAGACATGTTTGCTAGGGAGTATGGAGGAAGCTAGAGCCCCGGTCGGCACTACTGAAGTAGTGCTGAGATGCCTATTCCAAGTGAGGAAATTGTTCGCGTAGAAATGGCAGGCACAGACCCCCCCGACAGTGGGAAATTGGGTTGGGACTATTAATACAACAGTCTGTAGCGAGAAAGTGGCATTTACTAGGCGTGGCAATTATAAGAAGTTTGTGAGGATGTGGAGGCCTTGGTTGGATGGGGTGTCCCCTGTGAGGATGTGGCGGGGAGCGGATGAGAGTCCTCCCTCGCTCACCGCCACCCCCCCACTTCCACTCCTCCTTCCTTTGTGACTCCAGACCCCTTTCTTCTTCTGCCCTTTTTTCCTAAAGACATTTTTTCTCTTCTTTTTTTTTTTCTTCCCCATTGTTGTATTGCAATTAATGGAAGTACACGCAAAATTAATGTCTGGGTGGGTGGACATGGGTTGGGAGGGGGGAGGGGGAAGGTAAAGCAATAACTGTTTTATGTAATGTAAGTCACTATATAATGCTTCATGATGGTGTATTTTTCTTTTTTTGAGAATAGAGAAACAATAAAAAAGTATTTAAATAATAATAAAAAAACCTTATTACAACTTTATCCAAAACTAAAAATAATATTTTTTTCTTTAGCAGGAAAATTTCTCTGCCCCAGCTGCTGCAGCGACAAAATAAATACACTCCCTGCCACGCACATGCCCAGCATCTAAATTCCAGCTTGTCCAAATTGCTGGCTTTACAACTCCTGCCTTTCCATCTGGTGAATTCTGCCCCTCCCATGAAGTTGCAGAAAGTGCTGTACCACAATGGCAGGTTCCCAGTTGCTATTTCTTTGCACGTAAGGCCATTCCAGCTCTGTACCATCACGTGGAAGGCAATGTTTTGGCATCGTTGGGCAAGGCAGTCAGTCGCAAAGGTCCACATTACTGTTGACACGTGGTCCAGCAAGCATGGTCGGGGCGATATGTTTTGTTCACAGCACACTGGGTAACTCTGCTTGCAACAAAGAAGGATGCAGGACAGGGCTCAGTGCTGGAGATTGTTTTGCCGCCACGTCTCCATACATCTGGTGGTGATGATGCAAGATCTGTCAGCTCCACACCTCCTCCTTTTCCTCCATGCCTCTTCTGTTGGATTGTCCTACAGTACACCCTAAGCATTCAAGGGGACATTTAATGAGTCAGGCTAAAAGATGCCATGCAGTACTTCAGATGGTCTGTCTAGGGGACAGGAGCCACACCAAAGCAAAGATTATTTTAGCTCTGCAAGGGAAGGCCCAGAGGTGGTTCACACCAAGGAAGCTTGAGCCAGGAATGGTGGTGTGCGATAATGGCACTAACCTTCTGTCCGCCCTTCGACAGGGAAAGTTGACACATGTGCCATGCGTGGCACATGTCCTCAATTTGGTGATTCAGCGTTTCCTAAACAGGTACCCAGGTTTGCAAGATCTAAAGCCAGCCAGAGGAGTCTGTAGCCATTTCAGGCGGTCATAGTTACATAGTTAGTCAGGTTTAAAAAAGACACAAGTCCATCTAGTTCAACCAAAAAAAATATAATCCCATATACACAATCCTTCACCCACAGTTGATCCAGGGGAAGGCGAAAAACCCTAGCAAAGCATGCTCCAATTTGCTACAACAGGGGAAAAAATTGCTTCCTGATCCCCCGAGAGGCAAACGGATTTTCTCTGGATCAACTTTGCCTATAAATATTAGTATAAATTACATTTAGAAAATAATCCAGACCTTTTTTAAAGCAATCTACTGAGCTGGCCAGAACCACCTCTGGAGGGAGTCTATTCCACATTTTCACAGCTCTTAAGCCCTGTACACACGATCGGATATCTTATGGATTCTAATGCAATGTTTTTTTCCATCGGAAATCCGATGAAACTGTCTTCCATCAGTCTTGCCCACACACCATCAGTCAAAAAACGGACCGTTTCAAACGCGGTGACGTAAAACACTTCGATCAGCCGAGAATAAATAAGTTCAATGCTTCTGAGCATGCGTCGACTTGATTCTGAGCATGCGTGGGTTTTTTATCCGATGGATTTCCACACAGACGATCGGATTTTGCTAATCGTTTTTTTTCCCCATCGGATAAATTTAAAACATGTTCTATTTTTTCACACCGATGGAAAAAAGACGGATGGGGCCCATACACGATCGGTTCGTCCGATGAAAATAGTCCATCGGACTGTTTTCATCGGTAAAACCGATCGTGTGTACACGGCTTTACTGTGAAGAAACCTTTCCGTATTTGGAAATTAAATATTTTTTTCTCTAGATTTAAAGACTCCATTTCCCTGATATCCTTTTTAAGAACTGCCCAAAACTGAACTGCATACTCCAGATGAGGTCTTACTAATGATTTGGGCAAAATTATATCTCTCTCTCTGGAGTCCATACCTCTCTTAATACAAGAAAGGACTTTGCTCGCTTTGGAAACTGCAGCTTGGAATTGCATGCTATTATTGAGCTTATGATCTAGCAAAACCCACAGATGCTTCTCCACCATTGATTCCCCCAGTTGTACTCCGCCTAGTATGTATAATGCATGCCTATTATTACCCCCCCAAGTGCATAACTTTACATTTATCAACATTAAACCTCATTTGCCACTTAGTTTCCCAATTAGACATTGAGGTTGGCTTGTAAATTGGAGACATCCTGTAAGGACGTTATTCCACTGCATAGCTTAGCGTCATGTGCTTAGCGTCATGTGCAAAGACAGAAATTTTACTTTTATAAAGGTATTTTAAAAGTAAGGGTCCCAGTACTGAACCTTGAGGTACATCACTGATAACCTTAGACCATTCAGAGTAAGGGTCATTAACCACTACTCTCTGAATTCTGTATTACCCAGTTTTCTATCCATTTACAAACTGATCTTTCTAAGCCTGTAGACTTTAACTTACGGTACACATTACCCATGTGTGGGGAGCTTTTGCAAAATCCAGGTATACCGTCCACAGCCACCCCTCTGTCCAAGGTTTTGAGCTATGAGTAAGCGTCAATTCGTGACGTGAGACGCGTTAGCCACCCTTCCCTGCATGCACACTATCTGCATTTGTTGTTTTGGATTTATGGATTTATTTTGAATTTGGATTTTTTACCTGAAATTTTGGAATAAATAACTGTCTATACAGAGTGCGGCAGTCCAGGGTTTCTTTTTCTCCCATGTTTTACTTACCTCCTCATAAAAAGAAATCAGGTTTGTTTGACAACTTCTGTCTTTCATGAATCAATGCTGTCTGTTGCTAAAAATATTTTTTTCCAGCAAGAACTCGTCTATGTGGTCTTTTATTAAACTCTCCAGTATCTTCCTGACTATAGAAGTTAAATAAAAAGGTCTATGGTGTTGTGGAATTTCTAGGCTGCTGTTTGCAGAGCACACAGCCCATATTTCCTGTGCTCTATAAGCACACACTTTAGATTCATCTTTTTGCAATAATGCTATCTTTAGTTAAGGTTGCTAAAATCCACTCACTGTTCATCCCATCACTCATTCAAGGAAAGCACCAACACAGCTTATGTTCTCATCTCGGCTTCCCAGCATAGACTGCCTAGCCGACGCCTAATCATAGGCTTTTATTAAACTCAAAAGATCTCACACAGGAGGTGATTGGCTGCAGCAACCAATCCCCTCCCCCATGGGCGGGGACCTCACAGGATGTCCCTTCCACACAGGAAAATGGCAATACCTTGACATTCCTTCCAACAGGAGATGCCATACATGAATCCCACTCAAGAAATATGGCTTAAAGGATTCAATACAATAATACATACAATGAATACAATAACGTATGATGGCTAAAGTTACCGTTGATAGGAATTCTTATTCTGCGCTATTCCATAAAATAACGCATATTAAGATTATACTATTATTGAATGGGGGAGGGAGGCTATCTGCAGATGCGCGCTACGAATGTTGATCAGACACAGCAGAGACAAGAGCGCGCATCCGCCTATAACCAATGATTTCATTGCAGAGCGAGCATATGCCCTCCTTAACGATCGTCCATGCTAATGCACAGAGGGCCCCCGTTGGCGGACATATCCGCACCCTGCAAACATCACACTCCAACCTCAAGACGTTTTCCCCTATCAGACGGGATTCAACCAGCCTCAGACTACCCCAATCAGCTCTTTTAGAGCTAAGTACTAACACTGGGTGACACTATGACAATACATATTAAATACATCTCCATAAAAATCTCCACAACAGTCCTCCCTTTTTTGTCATATGCACCCCATGTGTCCATCGATGAAAGTTGATCTGCTTATTACACCTGGAAATGAATCAGTTCTTAGTCCATAAAAAGGAAAACATGGCTTGACATGTAGACTCTACTCTTCAGGGGCATGACTTATAAAGGAGGACACGACATGGTGAGCTGTAGTGAGCTGTAGTAATCGCCGATCCGTCTGTGATCCTCTGTGTCTTGTATGTGGGTCCGGCTTTGGGGCGTCTCATCAAGGAAACTCTGGTCATGCATCAAATCAGGCAACAGGAGCACCTCGTCACGACATAGAAAGAATAGAAATAAAAACGACATGAGTATATATATTCCCACTTCCTTTAACCACGATCCGCTGTAAAATAAAAATTAGATCCCCAAAGATTCCCAGACCCTTAAAATAGACTCCCAACCTTCACTTAGCTACAGCTCTGGCTTCAACAATTACATGAAGAATCCTATCCTTAACGGATGAGAATTGTTCAATCGTATCCCAAGCCCGAGCCCCCCCCACCTTGTACATGCAGGACACCATGCCCAGACCTGGTCGGGGTTGGTGAACAAATCCCTTCTAGCTGTCCCTGCCATTCCTAATTTCCTGCGCCATCAGATCCTCGCGATCGGCCGCGACCTAAGATGTTGGGACAGCTTCACCATCACGCATGAACCTCTTGCTTTGGGGGAGTTACCTTTATAAGCTGCAGATCCGCATAAACACCAAACTACTGTAAAGTTCAAACCCACTTGTGGGCTGCCTAGATACCCAAACCGACAAGAGGCAGAGCCATTAAACCTAAAACAATTTTACCCTCTAAAAATGCATCGTTAGATTCCATTGACAAGTGTCTGTTTGGAGTCTTCACTAGTTTGTCAAAACTCCTCATACCCATAATAACATCATAAATGGCATGTACCGCTGTCATCGCTGGGGACTAAAACTTGGTGAAGACTCAGAACAGACCATCGGTCCTGTTCGCTTTCTGAGCTAGTCAGGACATACACTTTACATAATAACTTGGGATGCTTTTCATCGTTACCCTTGCTAAAATTTACTAAACAACAAAAATATAAATAAACAAAGATACTCCTCATTCTTTGGTGTGGTTGAGCCGCTTCTTGCAGTGGCTGGCGTGATCTCATCCCTCAAGCTTCTTTACAACGACCCAGTCACCTGGTTGGAAAGAATGTAAACTGATTATTAAGTCAGGGTCCAGGAGGGACTCGTGAACCCTGTGGTGGACATTTTGAAGTTCATGTCACAACGATCGCACCTCCCCCATCAGCCGAGAATATAAGTGACAGCTAATGAGGAGAGTACGACCTTGGCTTTGATTGACCTCCAAACAACCCTCATATGACAATAACCCAGACATCGGGACTGTGGTCACTGCATAACCTGTGCGTGGCTTACAATACCTGGAACCATTGACAAAAGGTTCTTAGCCTCTGGGATGGGAACCTACTTCACCAGACTGCTGCTTGCCGATTCAAATTCTATTAAAGAAAGACAGTCTTGGCACAAACTTGGTTAGAATTACAGAGGTTATTATTAGTTTGAAAAAAAACTGTCATTCTTACATTTATCACTTCCCCCCCTTTTCTTCCTCATTACAGACTGAAGGAAGAAATGAGTGGTGCAGGAAAAAAAAGAAACAATGAAATAGCCTATGATACTTTTACCTCCTTAGACTCATGTATTTATCCATATGTACAGCTGTCTACATACACCTGTTCTCTGTGTACAAACTCCTTGGACCTGAAAAATACTTATAAACAAAATCATTACTCTATCCTTCATATTTAACCTGCAAGGAATGGTAAACGATAATGACATTCCTGTACATTGGTAAATTGTCAATGACATTCTTTCAAAACCGATTCAAACAAACCCTCTGTAACCCTTACTTTTCCCGTTCCTACAAAAATACAACAGCCGCGACACATCGAAGGATCGCCGCCGTAAGTTCGAACATATTCACGTTACTACATACAAACATTCCGATACAAACGTGGGGGAGATACTTCATAGTTTCCAAAACCAAAAATGAAAAAAACAAAAACAGCCAGAATTCTCCCTTCACTCTTTCAGCAATAGAAAAAAATACAATGGGAACATGAGAGCAGCTCGAGAACCTTCATGGACCAGCCATACAAAGTTCAAACAAACGGGCATGAGACTACACCTCCATCAACACACTCATCATTGCAGATTTCTGAAGCCACAGCTCAACTACATCCAAGGTTCCTTTATTCTGAGGTCTCGTACCTCCAGACATCAAAAGTACCTTCCAAAGGAGTACACCTCACTGTACCCTCTGACCAGATATGTCATCCTTTAAGGGGTCTCATGTCCGGAGCCCCAAACCCAGACCTCATGTGCGGTGCAGTTGTCTGACTGGTGTGGAGCCTAATTTTTTTCCTCCAACGCATGGACGGCACATTACCCATGACGATTCGAATCGCTTATGAAGTGTCCTGCGTCCAGGACACCCTTGCACTAGTTTTCAGAGCAGTACTGCTTAGTGACCATTTTTACAGTACTGGCACCCGGCGTATTCCGATTATTTTACACGGCCTCCCGGTATGCTAGAATCTACTCCTCACGTTTACATGCTCTTCAACCGATTATCGGCAGCCCTTTAAACGTGTTTGTCAGACAACCTTCAAAGCATCATGAAATCCTCCACTATTCAAAACAATATTATGGCTTCTTTCTACCTGCATCTAGATGATAAAACAATGGTGATGCCCCCGTTTGCTCTCTACCCAAAACTGTATTTCAGTACAAAACTTTACAAAACTGGAACAAAATATAAAAACACTTTTAAACGCCAAAATGCTTTCCATCTTCCTTCCAAACACAAATCTCACTGCCCAACCTTTCAGACAACCCCAAGCTCCTCCCACCAACTTCCCTCTGATATATAAAATGCTGAAAAGAAACTTCCGATTATGCTCAGCTCTTAAAAAAACCAAACTGGTTTATTTACATATCAATTGTTCAGGAAGAGGGAGGGGGAGGGGAGGCCTTAGCCCTAATCACCTTGTCTATCAAGACTTCAAAAAAATCCATGGCTACACATCATATATATTTCAACCATTTAAAACCTTGTCAAGGAAATGATGGAATAAACCCCCCTTTGCAAATGGGAGGGAATCCCCCCTGACCCACATTCCCTGGAAGTCAGACCATAAGTTGGGACTCAAAATACAAACTCCTGCCAAAAGATGGCTATACAGTACAAGTTCCAAAAAATGAATTGCCCTCTGGGAAACTCTCAAATATTTAAACATAAAAACACATCATTGTACAAAAACTCTGTTAGTCTTACAATCTATCAAAATTCAGTGTAAAGTGAAGTTTTTCTTAAAACCAAAATCCAATGCAAAAAACCGCCGCTCATATACTGCAAAGTCAGCTGACCCTGCAATAGCTTACATTCACTTAAATGAAAACAGAGACACCTTCCTCCTAACACCATCTGCATGGAGTTTGCATGTTGTCCCTGTGTCTGCATTGGCTACCTCCCACACTCCAAATGCTGATAGGTCAGCCAGATCCCATCCATAAATAGGCCCCAGCATGTGCGTGTGTCCGCAAGCACGTTGTGGCCCCTTGGGGTAAGACCGCGCTATCTCAAGATACCACTCTACTCAACTCAAAAGGCGATGCTTAGAAAAACTATTTAATCTAGCAAATTTAACATTAAACAAAAAGAGCCTCTCAGTATGTCACCGTGGTGTCTCACTACTCTCCCCAGCAGTGCACAGGTCAAACTGTAAACGCATAGAACAGAAGAAAACTGCGCCAATCAACAAATGTTAATAAAGCATCCAGGGGCTGATGTGCAAAAAGCAGTGCACACTCAGCGAAGGCACTAGCCACTAGATGCCAAAAAATAATGTCCAATGATTTGAAAACATTTAATGATAAAAGTCCAGATGATGCAATAAAACCCCAAAAAATTAAACCACAATACTGAATTATAGAACTAAAAATGATGGATTAATAGTCCCATTGCAAAGACATAAATCCTGCAAAATCACAAGCTGAGATCAGTAGATGATTATGCAACACCCAGTGACATCAGCAAACAAAGGTAAGGTAACAGCTTACCAGAGGCAAGCCCATGAATGGTGGATGAACCATCGCAAGCCTCATGGACAACAATTTTTCCTGCCAAAACCAGCATGGGACGTCACAATGAACACCACATGGGTTCCCCCACACAAAGAAAAACACAAATGGCCTCCACCAGGTTCCAACGCAGAAAAGACCGCACTACCCAATTCGCACCAAACATCAAAATCTGCCCCAAAAGCTGAGAAATTCCACCAGCAAGACAGCCGACGAATGCCACAGCACGGTCACATGATATCACACCCAAAGGAAAGGTGGCTGCACCTTCCCTTATAGGATACCCACAGGCTAAGGAAAAACTGTGCCTCAAAATGGCAGACAAACCACAAGGCTGACAAAAGCCAAGAATGGCGCCATTAACGCATGTATTTCTTTCCCGCCAAAACCAGCATAATCCACTGAAAAATGTGTGTCTTGAGTCACCTACACTCTACAAGGACCACATGTACACTTAAACATTTTAAAACCCTTTGGCCACTAAACAACACATTTAAAAAAATGTTAGTTACATGACAATATTAAAAACATGTTCATTTCTCTAAGTTAATATACTCTGAGATATTCACCACTTTTCTCTACCTAAAGTTCACACACACAGTGGCCTCAGCTTCCATAACAAAGCCATCGTACAGACATACTATTGTCTGCCTTCTAGCAATGCCTGGCCACTTGGATATGCGGCGGGAACTTTCAACTCAAAAACCAAACACTTTCGTTAAAATATTTTTACACTTATGGAGACATGTGTCTTTGTCCCCTACAAAAATCACAATCTATCCATTTCTATTTTTCATAGAAATCACAAACACTACACACATACAGTATATTGTTGCTTGTAACATCAGATCATCATCCCTCAGGGCCCTTCCAGCACTAAACTCCTGCATGCCACCCACAGAGAGTCACCAACTCTCACCACTGTAACTGATGACCATGCTGCCTGCCCCATCCCCGCTAAACCTCATCTCACACAGGGACCAGACTAACCATGCAGCAGCAATGGCTGGCTGCAAACTGTTCAATACATCGCACAAACAGTCTAATCACACACAGGCACATGCAGGCATACCCACACAGGCACACACAATCAAATTCACAGGCATACGATTGGATTCACAGGCATACAATCTAATCACACCCAGGCACACACAGGCATACCCACACAGGCACACACAATCAAATTCACAAGCATACGATCGGATTCACAGACACACACACGCATGCAGCATTATTTCAAAAAGACAAAAAAAAATTGTTCTTTTACAAAGTACAGCCTCTTCACGCATCACATCGCAGGTCCACTCTCCCCCCTCTGCTGATGTGATGCTCAAAGAGGCCGCAATTGGTCCAATCAGAGTCGCCATTTCTGTTGTGGAATTTCTAGGCTGCTGTTTGCAGAGCACACAGCCCATATTTCCTGTGCTCTATAAGCACACACTTTAGATTCATCTTTTTGCAATAATGCTATCTTTAGTTAAGGTTGCTAAAATCCACTCACCGTTCATCCCATCACTCATTCAAGGAAAGCACCAACACAGCTTATGTTCTCATCTCGGCTTCCCAGCATAGACTGCCTAGCCGACGCCTAATCATAGGCTTTTATTAAACTCAAAAGATCTCACACAGGAGGTGATTGGCTGCAGCAACCAATCCCCTCCCCCATGGGCGGGGACCTCACAGGATGTCCCTTCCACACAGGAAAATGGCAATACCTGGACATTCCTTCCAACAGGAGATGCCATACATGAATCCCACTGAAGAAATATGGCTTAAAGGATTCAATACAATAATACATACAATGAATACAATAACGTATGATGGCTAAAGTTACCGTTGATAGGAATTCTTATTCTGCGCTATTCCATAGAATAACGCAGATTAAGGTTATACTATTATTGAATGGGGGAGGGAGGCTATCTGCAGATGCGCGCTACGAATTTCAACCAATGTTGATCAGACACAGCAGAGACAAGAGCGCGCATCCGCCTATAACCAATGATGTCATTGCAGAGCGAGCATATCCCCTCCTTAACGTTCGTCCATGCTAATGCACAGAGGGCCCCCGTTGGCGGACATATCCGCACCCTGCAAACATCACACTCCAACCTCAAGACGTTTTCCCCTATCAGACGGGATTCAACCATCCTCAGACTACCCCAATCAGCTCTTTAGAGCGGGTTGCGGAAGTACTAACACTGGGTGACACTATGACAATACATATTAAATACATCTCCATAAAAATCTCCACAACAATGGTTACTTGGTAAAGACTTTGATCTCTTTTTAAATACGCCATTCCAGTGGTACTATTCCAGTCATTGAGTCCCTAAATATTAGAAACAATGACCTTGAAATGACAGAGCTCAATTTTTTTGTACGGGGCTGGGACAAGGCAGTTCCAGATACTGTATTCCTTAGTGACCCCGAGGACTCTGCTTCTCTTGCCTTCTCAAGCTTGCAGTGCATGGGCTCTCTTTTTCTTCAGAACATGCGAAAGGACCCGAGAATTTGTGGCATCAAGAATAAGGATCATTATTGGTTGGCAGCCCTCCTTGACCACCATTACAAGGGGAAAGTCTCGGAATTCATCCTCAGAGGGAGAACAGGATGAAATATCTTGAGGACACCTTAAAGAGGCGTTTATGTAATGCCTTTCCAGACTCTGGTAGGTTACAGTCTCATGAAAAAGCTAGTTTTGAGGCTTCTGTTGGTCAAAAAAGCAGTGGAGAAGGGGGCTGCCTCAGTGATGCATTTCATAACATTTTTAGTCTTAGGCACCCAGGCCTGTCAGCTTCAAGATCCCATCGGCAAGGTCTGCATCATATGGTGGAAGATTATCTAGGGGCAAAAACAGGCATGAATAGATTTCCAGTAGACGATCCACTGGGTTTCTGGGTCATGAGAATAGACCACTGGCCAGAACTTGCCCAGTGTGCAGTTGAACTGCTGGGCTGCCCTGCATCAAGCATGCTTTCCGAAGGGTGCATTTAGTGCTTCCGGAGGTTTTGTGACCGATAAAAGAGCGTGTCTGTCCACAGACTCCGTTGACCGGCTGACATTTGTCAAAATAAATCAGTCCTGGATTAGCAGCAGCTATCAAGCCCCCGATGCCGATGTCGCTGATTAAGTGTTATTGGGATCTTAAATCTTTGCAAGACTGCGTGGGCTCCCTAGCTTTGTGGGTGTTGATTTTATCTTGAAGTAATTTTTTGGTATAGGTTTCATGGGAGCAATTAACACCCAAGGGCCAATTTTTCCACACCTGTTTGACAAGTGCATCAAATGTAAACATTTTTACATCAAGGCCAACTCTTGCTTTCACCAAGAGTACCTCTATAGCAGTGATGGTGAACCTTGGCACCCCAGATGTTTTGGAACTACATTTCCTTTGATGCTCATGCCTTCTGCAGTGTATTTGAGCATCATGGGAAATGTAGTTCCAAAACATCTGGGGTGCCAAGGTTCGCCATCACTGCTCTATAGGGTTATGGTGTGAAGGCACCAACACCCAAAGCCCAATTTTTCCACACCTGTTTCCTTTTGCCAAAGCCTGCGAAAGGGACACCAGACTTTATCTAAAAAAAATGTTAATCTTGACCTGAGTGTACTATAAATTTGGCTTATTCACATAAGGCTTGCTCACTGTGGTGCATAACTTTGTTATTTCCATCCAAAGTCCTGCCAAACAGACACCAGAATTTATCCAAAAAATCTCTAATCTTGTTCTGTGTGCACTCTGGCCTCAACATACAGAAGGCTCCCCAAGCCATTGTTTACAAAATAAAGAAAGGTTTCAGGGAAAATTTATTTAAATGTCATTTATATTTCCTTTCTAAATGGCAGTTTTGCTGAAGCAGGTTCTATACACGGTACAGATGCGCCACTTTACAGGCAGACTAAGGGAACCCCCCAAGCACTATATTTAAAGGAGATTTTCATTTTTATTGTTTCACTTTAAGCATCATTTAAATCACTGCTCCTTTAAAAAATATATTTTTTACGTTTTTTTTTGCATTGGAACATGTCCCCCAAGGCAGTAGCTGGGCCCCCATGCCCTTTTTATGACCAATAACTTGCATATAAGCCTTCAAAAATAGGGACTTTTGGTTTTTCCTGTTCAGGTCCCATAGACTTCAGTGGGGGTCATTGTTCGGGTCTGAACTTTTGTGATCTTCCAGAGTTCTGGCACAAACCGAACTGGGGGGTGTTCGGCCCATCTGTACGGCAGAGGATACAGCAGTGTAAAATTGGTCATAAGCAGGAAGTTTTAATCAGGGATAATAGGTCGAACAGGTGTTTGCCTAACGTTAATTGTATCTATGGGGATAGGGGATGCAAGTGAGTGTAAAGTAAACGTAAGGTGGTTAAAAGGGCAACTACACTTTTTTGGGGGAATTTTTTTGTTTTACATATAATCACACACATAGGTTGGACTGGATGGACTTGTGTCTTTTTTCAACCTCACCTTCTATGTAACTATGTAACAATTGCAACACAAGTCATATTGTAATTGAATGTTATTAAAAATAACCTTTCCTTTTCAATCTGAAGCTCTGTAATTTTATGTAAAATGCAATGCAATATGGCTACCTGGAGTTGTTCTGTACACAGAATGTGTACAGAACGCCCCCCCAGATATATCATTTCCTTTTTGTGTGATTGGCTCACTGATTTTACCAGAAGTCTACACTAAGGTACTAGTCAGATTTCAGGCATCCCTGCAACAAAAATTTCATTTTTGGTGAGATAGGAAATCACATCTAAAGTGATGCAGACCCTGCAAATTTCCTCATTAGAGCTCTGCAGGTGCAGCAGCTGGATGATAATTACGAAACCACTCCCATTAGACTCACCATGGACATGGGCACAGACAAACACACAGGGATTTCCTCAGAATAACAAAAGGTAGGAATCTGCCACAAAGTTTGGTAAAATCCTTGCAATGTACATAGATCACTGAAAGGGGAATGTTTTTTTTCTGAACAAAAGTGGAGTTACTCTGTAAAAACAGTGTGCATATTAAACTTTGTTTTATTTTTCTCTTTCAAATAATGCAATGGAGTGTTGCAAATAAAAGGCAGCCCCAAGAACAGATGTTCAGTAACAAAAAAATGCTGTGCTTTGAGCACTTTAAACTTAAAAAAAACCCCATTGATGTAAAATTATAATCTAAAAATAAAACAAATGAAACATGACCCCCCAAAATACCAACTCTGAAACAAAAACAAACTTTTTATATAAGGAAGCATTGCTGAAAAAACAGTCTATCCCTAGGTACTATCAACATAGAATATTAAACAATAAACCTCCAAAGTAAATGATAACCCCAAAATATCACCCCCTGATTCAAGGGAAATCTTACAGCAAATTAAAAAAAAATTGTTATGGATGGAACATGTCAGGAAAGGGTTCACCCGTTGGTGGCGCTGTTGGTCTCTTGGATCACAGTACCAGTGTCCACTAGCGGGTGTCTTCCAACACTCAGGACCTGTAGTGAGAGGACTCACCTACTGGTGGCACTGTTAAATCCTTTGGCCATAGTACCGGTGTCCACCAGCAGGTGTATCCCGGCAGTGTGGAGCAGACAGCACCTCCTGCGCTCAGGTGTTACTTGAGGCCAATTACAGGCATTCATATAAATACCCTGCTGATGATTGCTCTCAACGCCTTGGTATCGTCCTTGCACCCTGACCTGTTAGCTGATCCTGATTCTGAACCTTTTCCTGTAACCTGAGCCCGTTTACTGTGTACCTAATCCTGTCTCCCTGTTCTGATCCACATCCGGTCCCACCTGTTAACCCTGCCCTTCATTCTGATCCATCCATCCTCTCCCTGTATTGTTTGTTCCCTGTCCTCTTCTGCTGATCTTCCGTTGATGACCTTGGCCTGGCTACGTTTAAGATTGAGGTACTTCCCTTCTATTTGTATATAGTTATTTGTTGTTTGTGGGTTCCTGTTTGGTTGGTTGTTCACTGTTTGTATTGGAGGTGTTTATATATTGTTATCACTTATCTTTAAATAAACTTAATTATTCACCTACATGCGTTTTGGTTCTCTCTGTGCAGTCCACACAGTCTGGTCACACCTGATACACGACAGAACAGCAGCTAAAAGCTCCCTTATTCGCCCTCCAAAGCCAGATGACCATCTCTCAAAGCAGATGCAGTGCACTATGGTGTAAAGAAATTTTCCTGGACAAATTTGCAAACAAAATTGCGACACCGCAATTCTCAATCTTACAGGATACACCTCAACACCATGGTAGCAGCAAACCCAAACCACTGTATCTACTTCTGTGCTGCAGTTTTTTTTTTTTAAATGGGGGGGAACATACATTTACTATAATGATAGGATTTTGAAATGATTGGTCATTAATAGGTATCAGAACTAGAGCATTGGTCAGACGACCAGGATCCTGGGAGCAGATACTCAGTAAAGTCTTTGCTGAAGTAATTCCCAAATACACTAAGCAAGTTTAAATATGGTAGTATTTCTGAACATGACATCAGAGGAAGCGTCTATTAACACTTCTCAATAAGAAGTATTAAGGGTAGTGAAAGAACACAAACTGAATGCATTTTAACACAGGTTTCCAGGCAGTTTGAAAGTCATTGCAGAGGTACACATGAACAGAATTTACGCATGAGGCCCAGGTGAGAAACAACAGCAACAGCTGCAACAGGAACAGCTGCAACAGGAACAGCTGCAAACAGCAACACAGGGTGGTTTTGAAGACAGCAAACTGAAACAGCTGTGCTGCAATTTTAAAAATGCAGGATGCAGGAGTACAATCAGTATGCATTCTAATAGGTACTAAAAATAATAACAGAATAACATAACAAAAAGGTAGTTGCTCTATATGAAAACTGTAACATACGGTAAATAAATTGGGGTTACTGTCCATTCCAAACATGATTTATCTTTTAGGGCCAGTTCACACCACATGCAGTCCAGTGCGTTTTTTTTCTGCATCAAAAATGCATGGAAAGTAGGTTATATGGTTTTCAATGGCATAGTTCACACCAGTGCTTGCAGTTCCAGTGTGTTCCAGTTCCAGAAAAAAAGTAGAACATGCTTTATTTTACCTGCACTGAACTGTACTGGAATGCTGTAAAACGCATAAAAAATGCACTGGAATGCACCGGAACACACCTAAATGCACCAAAAACGCACTGGAACACACTTGTTCTTATCTAAGGTTAATAAAAAAGAGGGGTGAAAAAAAGCACTGGACTGCATTAAAAACGTACCAAAAACGCACTGGAACGCATCAAAAACGCGTCAAATACACGCATGCAAAAAAGCACCTGGAACGCATCCGGATTGCATTTCTATGGTGTGAACGGGCCCTTATTCTGCAACTTACACTGGAAAAAAATGAAACATGAATAAAATCTGACAACTTGCTGTGGGTAGGGATGAGCCGAACACCCCCACATGCGAACGGACGAAAAGTTTGCGCGAACTTTCGAACACCGTTAAAGTCTATGGGACTCGAACGTGAGAAATCAAAAGTGCAAATTTTAAAGTCTAATATGCAAGTTATTGTCCTAAAAAGGGTTTGGGGACCCGGGTCCTGCCCCAGGGGACATGTATCAATGCAAAAAAAAGTTTTAAAAACTGCCTTTTTTTCGGGAGCAGTGATTTTAATGATGCTTAAAGTGAAAAAATAAAAGTGAAATATTCCTTTAAATATCGTACCTGGGGGGTGTCTATAGTATGCCTGTGAAATGGCACGTGTTTCCGGTGTTTAGAACAGTCCCTGCACAAAATTAAATTTCTAAAGGAATAAAAGTAATTTAAAACTGCTTGCGGCTTTAATGTAATGTCTGGTCCCGGCAATATGGATGAAAATCATTAAGAAAAAACGGCATGGGTACCCCCCCCCAGCCCATTACCAGCCCCTTTGGGTCTTGTATGGATATTAAGGGGAACCCCGCACCCAAATTAAAAAAAGGAAAGGCGTGGGGCCCCCAGGCCCTATATACTGCAGTATACAGGCGGTCCCAAGAAAGACAGGGACTGTAGGTTTGTTCTTAAGTTGAATCTGTTTGTAATTTGGAACAGGTAATTTGGGCCTTAGGTGTTGGTGTTGCCACAAACCTGTAAGCCCTCACAGTTACTCTTGGTGGGCGCAGGAACAACTGTGAAATATTAGATCAAGAACTGTAATTACATGCCCCTGTTGAACAGGGGCAGAAAAATTGGGTCTTAGGCACTGGTGCTGGTGCCACAACACTGCAACCCCTCACAGACACTATAGTTGGAGCGCAGGAATGAGTCCTGCTGCAAAGTATTACAGAAAAAATTGCAACTGCACGCCCCTGTTAAACA
Organism: Rana muscosa; assembly: GCA_029206835.1. NCBI lineage: Eukaryota > Metazoa > Chordata > Amphibia > Anura > Ranidae > Rana > Rana muscosa. Next base: position 125,239,500 of record CM055128.1, read on the forward strand.
GGGGCAGAAAAAATTGGGCCTTAGCCACTGGTGGCGGTGCCCAGAACCAAAAATGTTCTTACAATCTATCAACATGAACATTGAGGAGGAAGAGGATAGTCACTCAGCATAACAGGATAGTCACTCATCATCAGCATAGGCAGTCTTGAAGGGATCTCACATTAAAAAAAAAAAATATTCTGTTACATCAGCATCAGGTGCTGGGTAGCTAGTGATCCAAGACTGATTCATTTTTATAAAGGTCAGCCGATCGACCGAGTCGGTGGACAGGCGCACCCTGTGATTGGTTACAAAGCCTCCAGCAGCACTGAATGTGCGTTCTGAAAGAACGCTGGATGCAGGACAGGCCAGTAGCTCAATTGCATACTGTGCAAGCTCTGGCCAGTGATCCATCCTCAAGACCCAGTAACCCAGAGGATTTTTGGTGGGAAAGGTGTCCAAGTCTGATCTTGCCCCTAGGTATTCCTGCACCATGTAAATCAGACGCTGGCGAGGGTTGCTGGAACCGATCATACCTTGGGGCTGCGGACTAAAAAATTGTCTGAACACATTGGTCAGACGGCCACCTTCTCCACCGCTCCTTCTGTGACTGACCGAAGCCTCAGCAACACGTTGTCCAGGACCAGGAATTTGTAACCTCCCAGGCTCTGGAAACACGTTGCACAAACCTTTCTGCAAAGCCTCCCGAAGATGTTTCATCCTCTGCTCCCTCTGCGACGGCTGGATAAGGTCCGCAACCTTACCCTTGTAACGTGGATCAAGGAGGGTTGCCAGCCAGTAATGATCCCTCTCCTTGATACCACGAATCCGAGGATCCTTTCGCAGGCTTTGCAGGATCAGGGAGGCCATGCAGCGTAGGTTTGCTGAGGCATTTGGTCCGGAGTCCTCTGGGTCACTAAGGACGACATGATCCGCAGCCACCTCCTCCCAGCCACGTACAAGTCCATGGGTTTCTGGGGACTGTAAGTGATCCGTTGAAGACTGCTGCTGATGCTGAATGCTAGGCTCCACCTCCATGCTGACACAATCCTCCTCCTCTTCCTGTGTAATCGGCGGGCCCACAGGAACACTGTCTGGATAAAGGGGGCCTTGAGAGGTAAGGAAGTCCTCCTCTTCCTCCCTCTGTTCCGCCTCAAGTGCCCTGTCCCTTATTCCACGCAGCGTGTGCTCCAACAGGTGGACAAGAGGGATAGTATCACTGATGCATGCACTGTCACTGCTCACCATCCTTGTGGCCTCCTCAAATGGTGACAGGACAGTGCATGCATCCCTGATCATGATCCACTGGCGTGGCGAAAAAAAAAACAAGCTCCCCTGACTCTGTTCTGGTGCCATAGTCGCACAGGTACTCATTGATGGCCCTCTGCTGCGTGTGCAGCCGCTGCTTTCCATCTGGTGGGCATATCACAGATTAGGCGGTTCTTGGGCAGGTCAAATTCCTTTTGGAGGTCAGCACTGGCATTATATGACCGGCGGAAATGCACACAGACTTTCCTGGCCTGCCTCAGGAGATCCTGTAAGCCCGGGTACCTGCCCAAGAACCGCTGCACCACCAAGTTAAGGACGTGAGCCAAACAGGGCACATGGGTCAGTTGTCCCTGTCGGAGGGCAGAGAGGAGGTTGGTGCCATTGTCGCAAACAACCATTCCTGGCTGAAGCTGGCGTGGCATCAACCACCTCTGAGCCTGGCCCTGCAGAGCTGTCAGAATCTCTGCCCAAGTGTGGCTCCTGTCCCCCAAGCACAATAGCTCAAGCACCGCATGGCATATTTTTGCCTGCGTGCTTGCGTAGCCCCTAGAACGCCTACGGAGCACCGCTGGTTCCAAGGATAAAGCAGAGGAAGTGGCAATGGAGGAAGAAGAAAAGGAGGGGGTGGAGGAGAGAGGTGTGGCAGAATCACCACTAGTAGCATTTTGGAGGCGTGGTGGCGGAACAACCCCCAACACTACTGCACCCTGTCCTGCATCCTTCCCAGCTGCCAGCAGAGTCACCCAATGCGCCGTGAAAGATAGGTAACATCCCTGTCCATGCCTGCTGGACCATGAGTCAGCGGTAATATGCACCTTACAGCTAACCGCCCTGTCCAGCGAGGCTAAGACATTGCCTTCCACATGCCGGTAGAGAGCCGGAATCGCCTTCCGTGAAAAAAAGTGGTGTTTGGGAACCTGCCACTGGGGTACCGCACATTCCACAAATTCATGGAAGGGGCAAAGTCTACCAATTGAAAAGGCAGAAGTTGAAGTGCTAGCAATATAGCCAAGCTAGCATTTAACCGCATGTGGATGGCTGGGAGCGAATTTCTTTTGCCGGTGTAGCAACTGGGACAGGGAAATTTGCCTGCTACAATCGGACGTTGGTGTACCGATAGCAGATTGCCCGCAAGTACTTGGCAGTGGCACACCTAATTCTACACCTTCATTCCTCTCAGTGCAGGTTTCTGAGAGGACTGAAGGTATAGTGGGGTTGGAGATCCCAGCTGATGAGGAGCAAGGAGAGGTCCACTTTGTTCTTTGGTGTGGGTCTTTTATGTACGCTTGCCAACGGACGGCATGGCAGGTCCACATATGTCTGGTCAAGCATGTGGTGCCCAAGCGGCTGGTGTTTTGGCCACGCTTGATACGCTTCAGACATATGTTGCAAATAGCAACGGTGCGATCTGCTGCACACGTCTGAAAAAAGGCCCATACCAAAGAACTTTTGGAAAAACGTGCAGAGTCAGCAGCGCCCTGCACATGCAGAGCTCTGCGGTGTGATGCAGTCGGTTGGCTGCCCTTAAGCTGGCCCCTGGAGGGCATCCTGCCTCGTTGGAGATGTGCCTCTTCCTCCTCATCCTCCTCCTCCTCTCTCCTATCAGGCACCCACGTAGAGTCAGTGACCTCATCATCCCCTCCCTCCTGGTTACTGGAGCAAACCTGGCAGTATGCTGCAGCTGGGGGAACATGACTGCAAGTTTGCTGTCCTTCTTGGGCACCCCCTCTCTGGGCTGACGTTACTGCCTTCAAAACGCTGCGCATCCTCCTGCAGCATGTACCCAACACTGTGGTCGAACAATTCGGGGGACTCCTCCGTGCATGATGGTGGGGCTAGGGAAGGAGTAAGTGATGACCTCGAGCCAATGGAATAGGCCGCTTTGGCACCTGCATTGACAGTCAAGGTACTCTGAGCCTGAGTGACAGAGGATGAGGAGGATGAGGACGGCTTGGTCATCCACTCTACCAACTCTTCTGGATGTTGTGGCTCAACACGGCCAGCTGCAGGAAAAAAAGGACAAGCTTGCCCCACGGCCATGTGCTGAGGATGCACCGTGTCCACGAACAGCACTGTTGCCTCTAGACACAGAGCCTGCTTGCCCTCTTTTAGTGGCCTGTGAGTGTCTGCCTCTCCTTGTTGGATTTCCAGACATAGGGTATTTGATGTATTTGAATAGGTACACCAGGAATGGCCTACAGTGAGATGTAGCTGCACAAAGCTAGGATGTATATATATATATATATTGTGAGGGGGTTAGCTCGGCAGCGGGTGTGTGTGACCCCCGGGATGGGCTCCCCACACAAAACAGGCCCAGCAAACGGAGGTTGTGGTTTTCAAAATCAAAAAGGTGCGGTTTATTTTCTATTTACATTGACAAAACACAGCAAAGCAAAAGAAACATAACCAAAATAAATCCTGGTCAAGTTGACCTCTGACTAAACATACAGGTTTCCTAACTAACAACTGGGATCAGCCTAGTGCTGTCCTAGTCCCTAAGTCCCTGGTTTTAAATGTACAAGCAAATAGCCACACAGGCTTTTTCTCACCGCACAGGGGTTCACTCTCCCTAGACAGTCCACACAGGTCTGGTTCCAGGCATGAGCTAACATCTAATGAAGCTGGGAGTTCTTATAGAGGCCTAAATGAGCTGACAAGGTTCAGCTGGTCTCATCAACTCCCTGTCTGCACGACGCCCAGCCCTCTCCCTAGAGGTATGAGTCATCCATGAGCCCACTAGCCTTATACAACTCTCCACCTAGTTGTATAAGTCGGCGTAAAGCCTGAATCTGGGCGAAATATATCTACCCCCCTGGATGCAACCAGGTGACTTTACCTTCCTGCTGTCACATACCCCCCCCCTCTTGTTTTAACCTCGGGGTTGGAACACCAGCAATCAGGCATTCATGTACTCGAGACAAAGCATCCACATTCCCCATTTGAACGCCAGGGCGATGCTTTACTGTGAAGTTGAATTCCTGGAGGGCCAGGAACCACCTATTCACTCTTCTATTTGTTTCCTTGTTTTGAGCCATCCACTTTAACGGAGCGTGATCCGTAACCATGTCAAAGTGCCTACCTAGCAGGTAGTACCGAAGGGAATCTAGAGCCCACTTCACCGCTAAACACTCCTTTTCAACGGTGGCGTAATTTACCTCATGGGACTTCAACTTCCTGCTGAGGTAAATGACTGGGTGCTCTTCCCCGTTCCAGACCTGGGACAATACTGCTCCTAACCCCACATCTGACGCATCACTTTGTACGACAAAGTCTTTAGAGAAGTCGGGTGAGTACAACACTGGCTGGCTACATAAGGCTTGTTTCAAGAATTGGAATGCTGCCTCAGCCTCGGGGGTCCATTTAATCATGACCGACCCTTTCCCCTTCGTCAGGTTGGTTAGGGGCACAGCCTTAGAAGCAAAGTGGGGAATGAATCGCCGATAATACCCAGCGATTCCCAGAAAGGCTCGTACCTGCTTCTTGCTGTTGGGACGTGGCCAACTCTGGATGGCCTCGACTTTGTTGAGTTGGGGTTTTATTACTCCCCTCCCAATGGTGTACCCAAGATATTTGGCCTCCTCCTGCCCAATGGTACACTTCTTGGGGTTAGCCGTAAACCCCGCTTCCCGAACAGAGTCCAGGACTGCTTGCACTTTTGGCAGATGTGAGGCCCAATCTGTGCTATGGACAATTACGTCATCCAGGTAAGCCGCAGCATACTTCCGATGGGGCCTCAGCATCTGGTCCATTTTCTGCTGGAATGTGGCCGGCGCATTCTGTAACCCGAACGGCATTCTTTTATATTGGAACGCCCCGTCTGGGGTTACAAATGCGGTTTTCTCTTTGGCCGACTTGGCCAGGGGGATTTGCCAATACCCTTTTGTGAGGTCAAGAGTCGTCATGTATCGGGCTGTTCCCAGCCGGTCGATCAACTCATCTATACGTGGCATGGGGTAGGTGTCAAATTTTGTAACTTTGTTCAACTGACGAAAATCGTTACAAAATCGCCAGCTCCCATCCGGTTTAGGCACCAACACGATGGGACTAGACCAATCACTTTGGGACTCCTCTATCACCCCTAAGTTCAGCATTTTCTGTACTTCCTCCCGTATTGCCTCCCGTCGAGCCTCTGGGATCCGATAGGGTTTTAACTTCACCCTTTCACCGGGCGGGGTAATGATGTCATGCTCTACCCCAGATGTTTGTCCCGGCAGCTCAGAGAATACCTCCTTGTTGCGAAGCACAAACTCCTTAACCTCCTGTTGTTGGGGTTGTGACAAGGTGGCTGCTATTCCAACCTCAGGAATCACGCAACCAGTTTGAGCTGGTGACCAAGTGTCTGCGACTAGGGACTCTCTATCCCTCCAGGCTTTCAACAGATTAACGTGATAGATCTGTTCGGGCTTTCGCCTTCCTGGTTGTCTGACCTTGTAATTCACTTCGCTCACTTTTTCCATTATCTCGTAGGGGCCTTGCCATTTGGCAAGGAATTTACTTTCAACCGTAGGGACAAGTACCAATATCCTATCCCCCGGGGAAAAGGTACGGGTCTTGGCTCCACGGTTGTACACTCTCTGCTGTGCCAACTGCGCTTGGGCCAAATGTTCCTTCACGATGGGCATTACCTGTGCAATTCGATCTTGCATCAGGGCGACATGCTCAATCACACTCCTGTGGGGAGAACTCTCACTTTCCCAAGTTTCCTTGGCAATATCCAACAGCCCTCTTGGGTGTCTCCCATACAGTAACTCAAAGGGGGAGAATCCCGTAGAGGATTGGGGCACCTCCCTAATAGCAAACATCAAATAAGGAAGTAGACAGTCCCAATCCTTTCCATCTCTATCCACCACTTTCTTCAACATTTGTTTTAGGGTTTTGTTGAATCTTTCAACCAGCCCATCGGTTTGGGGGTGATACACAGATGTACGCAATTGCGTCACTTTGAACAATTTACACAGCTCTTTCATAACCCGGGACATAAAGGGTGTACCTTGGTCCGTAAGCAGTTCTTTACAAATACCCACCCGGCTAAAAACAAGAGATAGCTCTTTGGCTATGGTTTTGGCCGAGGTATTTCTGAGAGGGATCGCTTCTGGATAACGGGTGGCATAGTCCATTATAACCAATATGTACTGGGCCCCCTAGCGGACTTGATTATAGGACCTACCAAATCCATTGCGATTCTCTCAAACGGGACCTCAATGATGGGTAGAGGGACCAGCGGGCTACGGAAATGTGGCATCGGGGCCGACCTCTGACACACAGGGCAGGAGGAACAATAATTTTCTATGTCCTTCATCACCCCAGGCCAATAGAATCTCTGTAATACCCTCTCTCGGGTTTTCTCTGTCCCCAGATGACCTCCAAGAATGTGCCCATGGGCCAACTCCAACACCAACTTCCTGTAAGGTTTGGGCACCACAAGCTGCTCAACGGTTTCTTCTGCCCTTTTTGCCACCCGATACAGTAGGTCCTTCTCTACGCTGAAGTATGGGTAAGTGCAGGTATTATCTGGGTTCACTAACTCGCCATCTATTTTCACTACGTTTTCCCGTGCCTTTATTAGGGCGGGGTCTTTCAACTGTTCTGTGGCAAAGTTTTCCCTGTGAACCTCAAGATCAGAAAACTCCACAGACGGTAGGTTTTCGTCTGAGGAGGTGGGCTCCTCTCCAGTTTCTTGAGTCTCCCCTGCCAATACTGATAAGGGAAATTCCGGAGAGTCCTCACCACTCTCAGGGGAGTTCTGGCTATCACATTCCTGGTACATAGGGGCACCAGTGAGGGGCTCAGGATCATCCCACAGTTCCCAGAACTTCGGAAAATCCCTTCCCACAATGGCGTCATACGGTAACTGAGATACTAAGCCCACTGGATGAGAGAGGGTACCTTTGGGGGTCTCGAAACACACTGTAGTCACTGGATACTCTCGGGTGTCCCCATGCACACAAATAACAGCTACCTTGCTATTCCCAGAGACCTCTGTTTTAACTAACTCAGCCTTTATCAGGGTCACAAGGCTACCTGAATCCAGCAATACCACAACATTTCTACCATTAACACACATTTTGCATAAATGTTTCTCAGTTCCTCGAATGGCAGTGCATGCGACTGTCGCACACAGCGACTGACGTCTGCCCGTCAGAAAGTCACACTGCATGGGTTCCTCCACAACCGGGCAATTGGCTGCAATATGTCCCGCTTGCCGGCAGCGGTAGCAAACGATCCTTCTTGCCGCCTCTTGAGCCGCTGATTTCCCAGGCTGTTCTCGCCAAACTTGGGGTAGAGCTCCCACCCTCTCACTCTCTCCACCCTCACCCCTTGGAATCCTCTTATCCGCCCCTGGGGATGGTCTGGTCTTAGGGTGGAAAGTCCGAGAGTCTCTGGAAGAGGCCGTCAGGTTCTCTGTAGCCAAGTATTTCTCTACACGATCCACAAGACCACCGGCCGTCTCTGGGTCTCCATGGCTTACCCACTTTTGGATGGCAGTAGGAAGAGCTCTCAAAAACCGATCCATTACAACACGTTCCACAATCTCTGGTGCGGACAAAGTCTCTGGCTGTAGCCACTTCCTGCTCAGGTGAATGAGATCATACATTTGAGACCTGGGGGGTTTTCCAAGCTGGAAAGTCCAGTTATGCACACGCTGAGCCCGGACAGCCAGGGTGACACCCAGCCTTGCCAATATTTCAGCTTTTAGCATCACATAGTCTTTTGCTTGGTCAGGCTCTAGGTCATAGTAAGCCTTCTGCGATTCACCAGTTAACAGAGGAGCCACCAGTCCAGCCCACTGCTCCTCAGGCCACTTTTCTCTTTCAGCAGTCCTTTCAAATGTGGTCAAAAATACCTCTGGATCATCCTCTCCAGTCATTTTTGTCAATAAACGACTCACCCCAAAGGACGCGGTATTAGTGGGACGGCTTTCCTCACTGGTCTGCGGACGTTGCTGCATTACTGCTTCCATTTGTTGTAGTCTCTGCTCTTGCTTCTGTAACAGGTCTATGAAGCGGGCCTCAGATTGCTGCTGGGCTTGTTGATGAGCTTGCTGCTGGGCTGCAAGGCTCCTTTGCAAACCTGCATTTGTCTGCTGTTGATTGGCATTTGCTAGAGCCAGCTGTTTCAGTATCTCCTCCATGCTGGCTTAAAAAAAACTGCCACTGGTTCTCCACCAACTGTGAGGGGGTTAGCTCGGCAGCGGGTGTGTGTGACCCCCGGGATGGGCTCCCCACACAAAACAGGCCCAGCAAACGGAGGTTGTGGTTTTCAAAATCAAAAAGGTGCGGTTTATTTTCTATTTACAGTGACAAAACACAGCAAAGCAAAAGAAACATAACCAAAATAAATCCTGGTCAAGTTGACCTCTGACTAAACATACAGGTTTCCTAACTAACAACTGGGATCAGCCTAGTGCTGTCCTAGTCCCTAAGTCCCTGGTTTTAAATGTCCAAGCAAATAGCCACACAGGCTTTTTCTCACCGCACAGGGGTTCACTCTCCCTAGACAGTCCACACAGGTCTGGTTCCAGGCATGAGCTAACATCTAATGAAGCTGGGAGTTCTTATAGAGGCCTAAATGAGCTGACAAGGTTCAGCTGGTCTCATCAACTCCCTGTCTGCACGACGCCCAGCCCTCTCCCTAGAGGTATGAGTCATCCATGAGCCCACTAGCCTTATACAACTCTCCACCTAGTTGTATAAGTCGGCGTAAAGCCTGAATCTGGGCGAAATATATCTACCCCCCTGGATGCAACCAGGTGACTTTACCTTCCTGCTGTCACAATATATATATGTTTATATACTGCAGCTTACTGAATCAACTGCCTGCCTGTAGTATATTAGGAAGAGAACAACAGGAATGGTCTGCAGTGAGATCTAGCTTAACACTGTGCACAGGATAGAGTACTTGATATACTGCAGCTTACTGAATCAACTGCCTGCCTGTAGTATATTAGCAACAGTAGAACAGGAACAGTCTGCAGTGAGATGTAGCTAAACTGAATACAGTATACTGAGTGATATACTGCAGCTTACTGAATCAACTGCCTGCCTGTAGTATATTAGCAACAGTAGAACAGGAACAGTCTGCAGTGAGATGTAGCTAAACTGGATACAGTATACTGAGTGATATACTGCAGCTTACTGAATCAACTGCCTGCAGTATATTAGCAACAGTAGAATAGGAACGGATCTAGCTAAACTGAATACAGTGTGTATATATATATATATATATATATATATATATATATATATATAGCGGGGTCTCCTTTAAGACTTCCCGGGACTACATTTCCCAGAGTCCCGTTTTGGCACCCAGGGTGCAATGTTGCCACCGCAGAGACTTGTGGGAGGGAGATAAAAGGAGGAGGCGTGAACAGCTCGGCCTCTTTTGGACACCGCGCGGCTACTGACTGGTCTTCCTGTGCTGATCTGCTGGAGTGCAGGGCCTGAAGCCTGGGGCCTTGCGCAACTTCCGAAGAGCCTTCCATCCCACTGCATATCCTGGGTGGCATCTGACTTAGTTTACTGCGGACATCAGTTGGATCGGTGACCCGATCGTTGCAGACTCTGTGTGCGGAGACACAGCAGGTGGAAGTCCCGAACTGGTATCACGTCCGGAGTGGTGAGCGAGCACCTGCTCAATTCAATAGGCTGTACTGTGTTTAGGCCTATAGACTGCCTTGGCCCACCGATCATTTGTTTGCTGTTCTGCTGGACACCGGTAGCAGGACAGAGTTAAAGGGTCTCCAGCATAGTGTTCCTTGTGATTACCTACTTTGTGGATTACAATATTGTTCCTGAACGTGCACCACCATTTCAAGTTTGCATGCGAAGAAATCCTAATTCAAAAGACTGAGTTTAATTCTGTGTCAGGCCTGACCAGGGAGGGGGTAGAAAATTGTTTAGTGCGCCACAGGGCGCGTAGATAATAATAGCTGTGCGTGGTGGATTACCACGCTGTGCTATTACTGTACACTATATCTATTGCTGCAGGGCTCTGTAGGCAAGTTGTATGTTATGTTTTGACCTATGTCTTTTAGCCTAAAGTAAAGCCGTTACCTTACCACGTGCTATCACTGTGTTATTATTGCTCATAGTGCTTATATCTCAGAGAAGTTGGGGTGTGTGTATAATCAGGTATAGATTGTGATAGATAACATCCCTAGACTAATTATATTTGGATTGTCCAATCATTGGTGAAACACTCTTTGCAATAGGCACCTCATCTCAGTTAATTTTTATAAGAGAAGTAGTAGAGCAAAAGGGATTTTTGTGGTGCAGAAATAGATCAATGAGAGAGAGTTTCTAAAAATATAATTTTTATTAATACAAATTTCAACAAAAAATATAAAAACCGATCCTGGGTATATAATACATAGTATGTCATACAAGAGTAGTGGTCATAATGCATAAGGTTTAGATGAAATAGAAGAGATCGCATAGGAAACCCGACATGTTTCGCTTAAAAAAGCTTCCTCAGGGGTATGCGATGACCATCCATATTTGTCAAGTATGACTATACAAGAAAAGGGAAACAAGGATGTACAATTACAGATTGAAATACAGTATAAACTATGTTTTAACAGATTGAATATAAACACGGTTAGTCTGCGAAGCTGGACCCTTCCCAATACTACTTACTCGGCCGCCTGTACTGTCTATAATGCAACACCAAGAAACGCAGGATCAAGAACGACGGTCACCCCATATAGAGAAGCACGGATGTGTGACCACAGCGGACACTCAATAGGGGACCGGCTGTATGTCGAAGACAAAAACAAAAATAGAAGAAGAAAAATAAACACTTGGGGCACAGAATAGGGTTTGGTAGAAATGAATTGCAGAGAAAGTGGTAAGCAAATAAGCAAACCATAGAGAATGGAAAAATCTGTCTACTAGAAATTGAGTAAATAATTACGATAGATAAAATTAACTTACGTAGAGTCAAGTGAACAAAGATGTGTTCACTTGCAAATATTGTAGGGCTGTCTGCTTGAAGGAAAACACAGATAGATGTTGTGGAAGCCACTAAAAGAAACCACATTTAGATTCAGTTTATTTAAATATGAATAGCATGGCGTGCCTATGTCCTCCAAAAAATAAGCACACAAAATCTGAAAATCAAATTGATCAAAGGAATTAAATAGGTATATATGGGACGTGTGTTACATTTGAGCAATTATTATTATAAGTAAATGTATTAACATAGTTCCATACACAAGTGGAACATAGTGGACAATAGTCTCTAATCATATATGACTGAGTCACAATATAATGAAGATGGATTAGAAAATAGTTGAAAGCCCAGCAGTCCAATATATGATGGAACAAAAAAAAAACTCATTCTGACCAATGAAAACAATATCATATATGTTCAGTGTGGTCCCACATTGTTAGTGCGGCCTCAATGAGATAGACTATAAGCAGAGATGATATAAGGAAACAAAGCCAAAAAAACAAGAATTAATAAGCCTTACCTATAGGTGTCTAAGGCACCAGCTCAGACTCCACCAGCTCACACCGCTGTAAACAGCATGAGCCGGTTATATAGTGTCCACCATTGCGATCGGCGTCTGACATCACCGACCGCAAAGCGGCCTGGGAGCGCGTGACGCAAGTCCGCAGGACACAACAACCGCCGAGGACTGCAAGGACCAGAATGCACCAGGGCTGGGGGAGGAGCCGCTTGCCATCACTGCAAATAGGGAGGGCGAGACGGACACCGCCCACTGGAACGATCAACCAACAGGGGATGTGTAAACACATCCCCTGTTGGAAATGATAGAAGGCAGTCAAAACGGACAAAGTGCTTGTCACCATTGAAAGCGCTGCGCTAGAGATGGGTCATCCGTAGACTAACTGTGCCATAAGAGGCTAGACAAGATTGCCGGGGGTTGGTGGAGCTGTACTCAGGGCCCGAAATCAAACCAGCGGCTCTCTTAACTGGGGGTAGCGCTACATGCGGGGGCTCTCGAGTCCGGGATCCTGATACAGCAGGTGAACACGCCAAAAGTACCGGAATGGACCCGTCAGAGGTTAGAGTGTGGTGCGAGGCAGCTAAGACAGAACCAGATCAGTCGGTGGTCATCAGCCTTCCAGAAGAGGAATGGTCAACAGAGACGGTAGAGAAACTGGTGGTGTCACTGTCCCCAGATCATACACCGTGGGTGATGGACATGAAGTCAGACCCAAACATCTCATATCAGTATGCGCTGATAGAGTGGTGGGACGGAATGCCGGAAACCTTTAAGCGCAAATGTGTGCGCGCACCAGACAATAGAACTTATAAGTTGGCGCACACAATAACCGTTAAGACAGAGCCATCCCCAACGGGATCACCACAAGGGACACCCCGTGTCTCACCTGAAAGAGGAGAAAGGGTGACGGCCCCGGCGGCACCGGTCACTACCATAGGACCAGAATTAATAAACGCCCTAGGGGATCTGTTGACAAAGTGCCAAAAGACAAACACGGTACATGTAGAGGCTAGCTACCGCAGACTCAAGACATTCTCAGGGAAGCTTCCTGTCCCTGTAGGGAAAGAAGATTTCGATACCTGGGTTGAGCAGGCATTACTAGCAGTAGAGGCATGGGAGGTGCCTGAAGCGCAGAAGAGACAGCGCGTGATAGAAAGCTTGAAAGGCGCGGCAGCAGAAGCGGTGAAAAGCTTCCGGTTTGGCAATGCTGATTGCACAGCTCAGGACTGTTTAGCCATGTTACAAGAGGAGTTCGGTCAGCTAGAAAAGGTGACAGAATTAGTGTACCAATTCGAACATACTTTCCAACAGCCGAATGAGAAGCTTTCAGAGTATGTGAGAAGACTAAACAAAATGCTTTGCAAGATCGTGTTAAAGAAAGGGATTTTGCCCCAAGACACAGATGCGGCAAGAATGAAGCAAGTGTTAAAGGGAGCGTTACGCTCGGATCCAATCTGGCTTCACCTGAAAACCTCTGGAGGGGGAATGTCACTGACTTACTCTGATCTGATAAAAATTATTAGGGATGAGGAGTCGCTACAGATGGATCAACAAGTGATCAAGACACATACCTCTGCTGCACCAGTGATAGTCAACTCAGTGATGACAAAAGAAAGAGACCCAGAAGTAGACGCTTTAAAATCACAGATGTCTCAGGTGTTAGAGATGCTGACCTCCCTGATTGCAAAAGATTCAAAGGTTCTTGAGAGAGAGGGACCAAAGAAGGAGTTGTTCTACGACGCTTCAGTGCCCATTCCCCTACAAGATTGGGGGGATGTGATCTGTTTTAACTTGGAGGGATTGGCCATATTGCAGCTGTATGTTCCAGTCCCAAGAAAAAGAAAGCAGATAACCGCAAGCTGGCGGGAAACTCCAGAAGGCCCCCATGAAGGAGTCAACCGGGTGCCCATCATCTTCAGTGAGCTCCAAACTGACTGAGAAGCCCAGGAAAAGAGAGGACAGAACTCCTCAGAAGAAGCACAGTATTCCACAGCGGGAATACACCCCAGAAAAAAAGCATAGTGTCCCTCAGCGGGTCTGTACACCCATTAAAAAGGCCCAAAAGAGACTTAAGTCCAAAGAGAAATGGAAGGAAGAAAGTCCAAAGGGGAAACGCAAAGATCCAAGGAAGGAGACCCCTTCGAAGCGATATCCAGAGAAGCTGGTGGGTCCCTCCCCGATAGTACCTGTCCAAGTGGAGGGAGTCTACACAAGAGCCATATTGGATACTGGGGCGCAGGTGACCCTGTTGTACCGGGACTTTTATGACAAACACTTAGGCCACCTGCCCATCAAGAAGATAGAGGAACTAGAAATATGGGGAATCGGGACCCAGAGCTTCCCCTATGATGGCTATCTGCCCATAAAACTGACCTTCGACCCATCTGTGGCCGGGAAGGCTGAAGTGTTTGACACTCTGGCAGTTGTGTGCCATCGGCCGCCCGGAGCCAACAAGAGTTCCTTAATAATAGGGACGAACACGGACCTGGTCCGGAGGCTTCTGACCCCTCTTGCATGCAGGAAAGCCCCCACGGCCACCAAGATCCACCCCATGTTGAAGACAGCCTACCAGCGGTTGGTCTTGGAGCAACAGGCCCCAGAAGAGGGAGTGGGGAAGGTCTGGAGACTTGAAAAGAAGGGAGTGGTGTTGCAGCCCGGCGAAGTAACCTGTCTCAGAGCCACTGTGAAGCTTACTTGGGAGCAACCGGGACCTTTTGTCATGTTGGAACCCGATCCAAGGGGAGAACACTTGGGTTTAGAAGTAATCCCAGAAGTGGTCCCACTGAGGGCTCTGAAGAAGGCCCACTGTAAGGTACCTGTGAGTGTCAGGAATACTACGGATGGCCCCATGGAGATCCCAGCCAGGATGTTGCTGGGCCAGGTGAGCCCTGCTACCCCAGTTGCTCTGTCGGATGTGGAGAAGACGGGTGAAGGGGTGAAGGAGGGAATGTTTGGGAGAAACTCTCCATGGAGAACCCAAACCTGCCCAGGGCTTGGAAAGAGAGAGCCAAGGCCCAGTTGACCAGGTGGAAGAAGATCTTCTCTCAAGATGAGTTCGATGTGGGGTGTGCGAGGAGTGCCACCCATCAAATCCGCCTCCAGGAAGACAAGCCCTTCAGGGAGAGAGTCAGGCAAGTCCCACTAGCAGACCTGGAAGATCTGAGGGAACAACTCAGAGAACTCAAGAGGACCGGTGTGATCCGGGAGTCTAGAAGTCCCTATGCCTCTCCGATAGTAGTAGTCAGAAAGAAGAATGGATCATTGAGGTTGTGTATAGACTACAGGACCCCCAACAGGAGAACCATCCCTGACCAGTACACCACTCCGAGGATAGAGGATGCCCTACAGAGCTTGTCTGGAGCCAAGTGGTTCAGCGTGATGGACCTCAAGAGTGGATACTATCAGATCCCTATGCATCCTGGAGACAAGGAGAAGACAGCCTTCATAACCCCAGTGGGGTTCTTTGAATTCGACCGAATGCCCCAGGGACTGTCAGGAGCCCCAGCCACCTTCCAACGTCTCATGGAAAAGCCTGTAGGAGACATGAACCTTATCGATGTCCTTGTGTACTTAGACGATGTCATTGTCTTCGGGAGGACCTTGGAAGAACACGAAGAGAGTCTGGAGAAGGTTTTGAGAAGACTCAGTGAGGAGGGACTCAAGCTTTCGCCAGAGAAGTGTAGGTTCTACCAATCTTCCATTAACTATCTGGGACACATAGTGTCTGAAGAAGGAGTGGCCACAGACCCCGAGAAGTTGGAGGCAGTTACTTCCTGGCCACGGCCTACCACGGTAACAGAACTCAGATCCTTCCTGGGGTTCTGTTCCTATTATAGAAGGTTCGTGGAGGGGTTTGCCCGAATTGCCAGACCCCTGAATGAGCTACTCAAGACAGAAGGGGAAGAGGATGACTCGGGTCCCAGGAAGCCGGAAGAGTCAGTCCAAGACCAGTGGAACCAAAAGTGTGAAGAGGTCTTTCAGATGTTAAAAAAAAGCCTAACCACCGCCCCTGTCTTGGCCTATGCAGACCCAAAGAGACCTTATGAACTCCACGTAGATGCCAGTCATGACGGTCTGGGTGCTCTATCAGTAGCATGAAGGACAACTGCGACCCGTTGCCTATGTGAGCAGAAGTCTGACCCCCTCTGAAAAGAACTACCCCACTCATAAGTTGGAGTTCCTGGCCCTCAAGTGGGCGGTAGTTGACAAACTTAAAGACTACCTGTATGGGGCAGAATTCACTGTGAAAACCGACAACAACCCCCTTACTTATCTCTTCACCACAGCAAAGCTGGATGCCACAGGACATAGATGGCTGGCTGCACTGTTTGGGTTCAATTTCAGCCTGAAATACAGGCCTGGGGCTGGGAATCGAAACGCAGACGCCCTATCTAGAAGATCTCACGCCCCCACCGGTGATACAGAAGACTGGACCCAAGTGGCACCTGACGGGGTGCGGGCCCTTTGCCAAGGGGCTGAACTTCAAGCTAGAGGAGGCTCAAGGGCAGAAGAGATAGGAGTTACCATGGTAGGAGTTCCTAAGCAATACTGTGGGGTAACCCAGTTGGAAGAAGATAATCTGCCAAAACTGTCAAAGAAGGAGCTGAGATGTGACCAATTGGAAGACCCCATGGGGAGATTGGTCCTGGAGGCCCTGGAGAATCAGGATCCAAGTAGACTCCTGCGCCATCCTTCAAAGGAAGCTCGCCTGTTAAGGAAAGATTGGGACAGGTTGCAGGTGCATCAGGGAGTGGTCTACCGAAGGGGCCCCTCTGATGACCTGGAGGACAAATGGCAACTGTTTCTTCCCGAAAAACACAGAGAGACTGTCTTGGTTGCCCTACATGACAATCATGGACACCTAGGGGCTGAAAGAACCTTCCAACTTGTTAGGAGCCGGTTCTATTGGCCCTGCATGAGGGCTGAAGTAGAGGAGTACTGCCATTCATGTGCACGCTGCATCCAGCGGAAGACTTTACCCCATCAAGCTGCCCCAATGGGCCATCGGCAAAATCAAGGCCCGCTGGATTTGGTATGCATTGATTTTCTCTGCCTCGAACCCGACCTGAGTGGACTAGGAAATGTTCTGGTGATAACCGATCATTTCACCCGGTATGCCCAGGCTTTCCCAACCAAAGATCAGAAGGCCTCCACGGTGGTCAAGGTACTTGTGGAGAAGTATTTCGTCCATTATGGGCTACCACAGCGACTTCACTCAGACCAAGGGAGGGACTTTGAGAGTCGGCTGATCCGGAAGCTCCTGGATTCCTTAGGGATCAAGAAGACCCGAACCTCTCCTTACCACCCACAAGGGGATGCTCAACCGGAGAGGTTCAACCGAACTCTGCTCAATATGTTGGGGACCTTGAATAGCGAGAAGAAACAGCATTGGAGCAAGCACATAGCGGCTATAGTACACGCTTACAATAGTACCACCAGTGATGCTACAGGCTACTCCCCCTACCATCTCATGTTCGGAAGAGAAGCAAGGTTACCTGTAGACCTGGCCTTTGGCACCTCCATAGACCATTCCTCAGCCACATCCCACAAGGGATATGTGGACAGACTCAGACACAGTTTGAAGTTGGCTTATGAACAGGCCCAAGCAGCTTCAGACCAAAAGGGGGGCCCGCAACAAGAGGAACTTCGACCTGAAGGTTCGGATCCAGGACCTGCAACCTGGAGACCGAGTTCTTCTACGAAACCTGGGAGTCCCTGGGAAGCACAAGCTTGCAGACAGATGGAGACCTGAACCCTATGTCATTTGTAAAAAGCTGCCAGGCCTACCTGTTTATAAGTTGAAGCCAGAAGGGAAGGTGGGCCCATTGAAGACCTGGCACCGAAATCACTTACTCCCACTTGCTGAGGCAGTTCAGATACCTCCTGCAAGGGATTCCCCAAGCCCAGACTCCATTCTGGATACCCCTAGGCCAAGTACTCGGTCTCAGTCTTCTCAAAATCAAGATGTAGAGACCTCTGAACAAAGTGAAGATGAGGGACAGGAACTTGGTTGGTTATGGCCTTCCCCAACTCCAGGAACTTCTGCTATAGATCTTCCCCCTACCAGAGACACTATAGACAGAGCACTGAATGCGGAAGCAACTGAGTTCATTCCATCCAGTCCTTTGTCAGATTACTGGGAAGATGCCTGTGACACATACTCAGAGGAGGACCAAAGAGACTCTATGTACCTCCTGGCTCCTGAACCAAGTGTTTCAGAATCAACAGAATTTCTCAAATCTCTTCCAGAAGGGGAGCCTACAGTGTCCCAGTCAAAAGTCCCAAGAGAGCAAAGAGCCAGAAGAGTTATAAGGCCTCCTAAGAAGCTGACTTACTCACAAATGGGGAAGAGTTCAGAAGAAACAGTGGTCACTGCAAGGAGGAGTACAGAGCATCCAGTTCCCTCCACTGTTCATTTGGTGGAGGGCAACCCCAACTCATCCTCTGGCACAGTTAGGCAGGCCACTCATGATAGTGTGACCTGTGGGCAAGGGAATTCAACCTCTCAGTTTTGGTGGGAGTTCCCTTTGCCGACATCATACACAGCATTGTCTAGATTTGTACGTAGTGCATGTTAAAAATTATCTTTGGGGACCAAAGAGTTCAAGTGGGGGGAGTGTGTAGCGGGGTCTCCTTTAAGACTTCCCAGGACTACATTTCCCAGAGTCCCGTTTGGCACCCAGAGTGCAATGTTGCCACCGCAGAGACTTGTGGGAGGGAGATAAAAGGAGGAGGCGTGAACAGCTCGGCCTCTTTTGGACACAGCACGGCTGCTGACTGGTCTTCCTGTGCGGATCTGCTGGAGTGCAGGGCCTGAAGCCTGGGGCCTTGCGCAACTTCCGAAGAGCCTTCCATCCCACTGCATATCCTGGGTGGCATCTGACTTAGTTTACTGCGGACATCAGTTGGATCGGGGACCCGAGGAAAAAATGAAGAAGTCTGGATAGCCGCACTCCAATCCAACGTGGCTTTTATTGGAAAAATAAAATAAAATAAAACAGGCACTACATGTCACAGCAACGGGGTAACAGGGACAGCTAACGCGTTTCACACTTAGGAGTGCTTACTCATAGCTAGTGTTCATAAAAAATACAATCCAACATATATAGATGCTAGTTCAAACATGTGATCAAAACGCAGGTGTTAATTAGCATGATTGGGGGCTGGAGAAGCACCGCAATCAAAGCCAATTGTGTTCTGCTGTGATCAAAATGAAATACCTTAACATAAATGTGTCATGTGTTTTAAAATAAATACATATATACATATATGATTAATTGTAAAAGTGTTGATCTTGTAGATAAACAATCCATAGTGGTAATATAAAATAAAATAAAATAAAAATAAAATAACACATGACAATAATGGTACAATACAATATTGAAAAAGACACCCATCCACTAGATTTAAAATGTGAGCACATATAGTGCAGGGAAAGTCAATAATAAAGTAAAAAATCTCAAAGTGGATAAATATTGCAATATGGCACAGGGATTGGACTCAAGTGCCAGGTCAGTAAAATCCTGTAACGCACATACATCTTCAAAACCAATGGGGGAAGATAATGACTCACCCACCTCCCGGCTGTCGGAAGAAATACGTCCATCTTCTAAAGGAAAGTCAAAATAATGTTTCTTGAGGGTTAAACTCCTAGAAAATGTGTTAATGTCCAATATGGTGCTAAAAAGATCGAAATGTCTGGTAGGACAGAAGTTCAGTCCTTTTGATAGGAGTTTAGTTTCCTCTTCTCTTAGGACTTTAGATGAAATATTCAAAACGTTGATTGTAGTTATTTCTTCGCCCGCAGTGAATAATGCATCTTTCTTGGAGTGCTGGTCCTCCCTCCCCTCCTGTTTTTTTGGTGTTGGTTCTTGTCTTTCCCTTTTTGTGTGGCTCTTGAGGGTTTCCAGGAGTGGATCTTCCAGTTGTTGGATTTGATCTCGGAAGTCCTCTTGTGGGTTCAGGTGAAGAATCTGAACCAGTGATGGCTAGAGTCTCATCAGCCAAATCATATTCTGGGTCAGACCAACTCACTCGTTTTCCTTGGTTTTTGCGGGATCTGTTTGTATGAAATGTTGATTTTTTCCAGGTGTAAACTTTGTTGTTTTCATAGTCCACTCTGTCTCTGGTCATCTTTCCTTTCTTATGTCACAAAGATTTAGGAATAGAGGATACTCGGATAAAATTATTAACAAAGCATTGTCATCAGTCAATACTATTCCTAGAAAATCTTTGTTACAAGACAATAGGACTAGACCTAACCATCACACAAGTGTTCCATTTAATAACATCCCAATTTTTTCTACTCCATTCAGCTCAGAATTCCATCAAATTAGACAAACTGTCACCAAATATCTACCCATTTTACTTAACGATCCCATATATCAAGAGATTCTAAACAAAGGTATTAAAACTGTTTCACGGAGAGCACCCACATTAGGGGGTTGTCTCTCGCCCAGTTTGTTTCAAAGTAAAAGTGCGGGTTCTAATTGGTTGCAATTCAGAGGCACTTTCAAATGTGGATGTAAGGGATGTAACTACTGTAAATACATTAAACTTGGTCAGACCATACACTTCCACACTAGGAACAAAGATTTTGAGATCCGGCAGTTAATTAACTGCAATACTAAATACATTGTATATGTCATTAATTGTGACGTATGTCATATACAATATGTGGGACGTACCATCCGTAGGCTTAGAGACAGACTCTATGACCACCTCCATGATATCGAGAAAAACCACAATACCAACGTAGCTAATCATTGGAACACAGTTCACCATAAAGATGTGTCTAGTCTTTCCATCCAGGGGGTTGAAAAGGTTAATACCCCTGTCAGAGGTGGAAATAGGTTTCGTATACTGTGCAAACGTGAGGTATTCCATATCTTTTCACTACATACCAGAATTCCTGCTGGACTTAATTTCGAATGGGATGTTTCTCATTATTATGACTAATACATCTTATTAACATATCCCAAACATTTTCCATCTGATGGTCTGGCCACCTGGCTTACACAGTATTTGTTTTGTTACGTCCAGGGTACCTTTTTGTTCTGGTTTTGTTTTGGTTTTGCTTCATTGGATTTTGCTCTGTTTAGTCTCCATACCCTTACGTCACCTTTGACCACTCCATGGGGTTAGTGTTCATATAGGGTGACGTTGGTGTAGTATATTGGTCCGGCTGCAGTCCTCTATATACGTATATAGTTGTATTCTTACTATATATACATATGCATGTTGTTCTACCATTTTGGTTGTTCTCTCTTCTCTCGCCCCTCCCCCCCTTTTCCTTTTTTGCCTCCGATGTTTTTTACAAGTTTTTTTACAAGCTTTCTACAAGTTTTTCATAAACAAAATATACATACATATATTTTTTTGACACCCAATTGGTGCATATTCACTAGCCAACGGCAATTGGGTGTTTTCCTCATGAGACTTCTGGGGGACCTACATGCATATCTATATTCATACTCTCAGTGCTTTTACATATAAGGTTCTGCTAATTACACATTTTTTTTCTCCGCTCCTCCTTACTTATTTTTTGTATTGTATACCTGTCCATATTTAATAGGAATACTAGAGCGGATATTCGTATGTGTAATAAAAAATAATTTTTGTTCATATACATCATTCCATCTATAAAACATTTAGTGCAGATTTTCAGTACTCTTGTTGAGAGGAGCTATACTTCTAGCCCTTGGGTGGGAGATATATTTTTCTACATAAGGGATAGATATATGCTCACCCAGCATCTTGATATAGATAAATGAATGACTGACACAAACATCTATCTACTTATTCACCTGCTAAGTATATTTACATTAATATCAACATTGTGTTGCTCCTCTTCCTTTTATCCTATTTATATATTTTCTTTCTTTTTCTTTTTTCTCCCATTTTTTTTTTTATGTTTTTTTTTTTTTTCAGTTTTGATCCTCAGGTGGACTGCTGCATGTGCGCATTATGTCGGGACATTTAGTGGTCATACCATGCATGATCTGTGCAGTCCTCTGACCGATCGTTTAGACATCTTTCACACATACACGGTACGATATGGACTGACAAATGCATGCGGTTTTTGACACTCATTACACCTGCCGATTCATTGATTTTGCTATAGCTATGTTGCCACGCCTGAGTCTCTCTAATTGGACTTTTTACTTAATTCATTCTATTTAGATCCTATTTATGTTTTAGTTGGATTTTGTAAAATTGGAAAAGGGTGTTTTCCAGTGTTGACTTTCAACAATGTTTCCTTCCAATATATACGATATCTTTGAGATTTTAGCCATTATATATGTGCATATCTGAGTATTGTTAATGATTTATTCTCACTTGCGACGTGGCTATGGTTCTTGTTTCTGCAAGAACTAATGAATTAAATACCAACTAGTGAAAAGTGATAAATAAAAATCGAAAATGATCACCACACACGGACATTTAAGATATATTATGAATAGAATAGATAAATTACACAAGAAAAAGGAAGGAAATATACTTATAAGATACATCTTATAAGATCTTTGCAGACGCTGTGTGCGGAGACACAGCAGGTGGAAGTCCCGGACTGGGATCGCGTCCGGAGTGGTGAGCGAGCACCTGCTCAATTCAATAGGCTGTACTGTGTTTAGGCCTATAGACTGCCTTGGCCCACCGATCATTTGTTTGCTGTTCCGCTGGAGACCGGTAGCAGGACAGCGTTAAAGGGTCTCCAGCATAGTGTTCCTTGTGATTACCTACTTTGTGGATTACAATATTGTTCCTGAACGTGCACCACCATTTCAAGTTTGCATGCGAAGTAATCCTAATTCAAAAGACTGAGTTTAATTCTGTGTCAGGCCTGACCAGGGAGGGGGTAGAATATTGTTTAGTGTGCCACAGGGCGCGTAGATAATAATAGCTGCGCGTGGTGGATTACCACGCTGTGCTATTACTGTACACTATATCTATTGCTGCAGGGCTCTGTAGGCAAGTTGTATGTTATGTTTTGACCTATGTCTTTTAGCCTAAAGTAAAGCCGTTACCTTACCACGTGCTATCACTGTGTTATTATTGCTCATAGTGCTTATATCTCAGAGAAGTTGGGGTGTGTGTATAATCAGGTATAGATTGTGATAGATAACATCCCTAGACTAACTGTGCCATAAGAGACCAGACAAGATTGCCGGGGGTTGGTGGAGCTGTACTCAGGGCCCAAAATCAAACCAGCGGCTCTCTTAACTGGGGGTAGCGCTACATATATATATATATATATATATATATATATATATACACACATACACACACACACACACACACACAACGACTGTGATGCATATATATACAAAATACACTGTGACTGCAGCTAACTGAATCAACTGCCTGCCTGTAATATATTAGCAACAGAACACAACAGGAACAGATCTAGCTAAACTGAATACAGTGTATATATATATATATATATATATATATATATATATATACATATACATATACACACATATATACACACACACATACATACATACATACATACATACATACATACATACAACGCCTGGGATGCATATATATACTAAATAAACTGACTGCAGCTACCTGAATTGCCTGCCCGCTCTATCTAACTGAAATTAAATGACACGCTTTCTCTCTATCTCTCTGTGAATGCTGCAACACACTACACAAGGCTGACGCGCAGCCAGCCTTATAAAGTGTGTGGGCGTGTACCTAGTCCCCCTGAGCCATGATTGGCCAGAGGCACCCTGCCTTTGGCCAATTATGGCTCTCTGTGCTGACAGCGCTGTGATTGGCCAAAGCATGCGAGTCATAGTGCATGCTTGGCCAATCAGCAGCCAGCAGTGCACTGCGATGACACAGTGAATTATGGGCCGTGTCGCGCCACTCGAATTTGGTGCGAACGGTCCATAATGTTCGAAATTCGAACGATCGAACAGCCGATGTTCGAGTCAAACTCATGTTCGACTCGAACTCGAAGCTCATCCCTAGCTGTGGGCTTGTCTTAAAGTATAGCTTTATGTTAGGGACAGGAGAGAGGTGAAAAGCAATATGGTCAGACCTCCAAAGACATGAAATTATTACCTGATCCAGCTTTCAGTTTGTGTATATTAGACTGCTTGACCTTCAGTTCAGATATCTGACTTGATTACAAAAGACATTACATGCAAAGCAAATTCTGTCATCTTAAAATTGATCTTCTCTCCAATAATAAGTGCTTAAGATACATACGCGCTGGGCTTATCTTGTTGCAGTCATTTCAAAAAGTGACAACTAAATTCTATGGAGAACACAATGTCAGAATGATAAAATACTGAAAATTCCTGCCTGACCTGTTTAATAAAAAGTTGGCAGCCATTCTCCGTGACAAAGTAAAAAAAATATATAGAATTTGGAATCCATGGAACCCTCATTATTTCTAAGGAGATAAAATGGCATTAAACCCAAAACCAAAAATGTAATATATTGCAGTTTACCAATTATTAGATGTGGTGGCTGCATCAGTTTTCTCTTCTCTAGTAAACACTTTACAGTCAGTTACAGCAAACACCTTCCAGTGTTAAGTGGTTTGTCTTATCCATGTAAACTGATACATTCTGCTGGAGACTTTGTGCTGTGAACAATAAAATACACTTGCTGGCTGGATTACCAGATGAAAATAAAAAAAAGAAAGTCTAAAATAATTTGACCATAACTTGTACTAAGACGATGCACAGTTTTGTTTTGCAATGTCTGTGATGGTCCGACTCCAACTCCCCCATCTGCTTCCCATCCTTCCCTACTTCCCCATGTCTTATAGTCCTTCTTTCTGTTCATCTTCCTCACTCTGCTCTCTTCTATTGCTCAAGTCTTTTCTTTTTCTGCAGTAAATATTCTGTTTGCCAGAGAAACAGAGACATGGGGTGGTCCCTTGATTTGGGATTCCTTCTACTGCGGCTCAGTGATTCTTTGCAGGTGCACCAAGTCATCTGTTGGTGGATCCCAAATATGGTTTGTTATGCAATGCATACCTATCATAAGTTCAAGGGCAAACATTTATAAACCTATTACAAGACAATTTTTTTGGTCCAGTGTAATGAGGCCCCAACTAGGAATGACGCTCTGCTGGACCTGGTAATCTCAAACCATGCAGAGCTTATTACCAATATTCATTTAAAAGAGCATCTGGGTAGCAGTGACCATAACATGATTTAATTTAATGTTAGCTGTAAGCAACAAACACATACAGGTAAGATAAATACACTTAACTTTAAGAGACCAAATTTTCCAAGGATGAGGGCTGCTCTCCAGGACTTAGACTGGGAGGCAATATAAAAAAGAAGGAACACTATCATTGTTTAAATGTTACAAAGAATATAACAGAATATTTAAAAAGGAAATAAAGGATGCAAAAATTAAAAACGAACAACAGATTGCAAAAGATAGTAGGACAAACCCCAAAATATTCTTCAAATATATTAATAGTAAAAAGGTCAGGTCTGAGCATGTAGGCCCTTTACAAAATAATCTAGAGTGGGTGACTGGGGACAAAGAGAAGGCTAATTTATTAAATACTTTCTTCAGCTCTGTGTATACAAAGGAGCACGGGGGAGCTCATAATAGGGATGGTATTGACACAACCCCAAATGATCCACAATGGCTCAAAAGGGATACGGTCCAGAAATATTCAGACAGAATAAAGGTGGATAAAGCACTTGGACCAGATGGCATCCACCCACGGATCCTAAAAGAATTGAGCTCTGTTATTTCAAGGCCATTGTTTCTAATTTTTAGGGACTCCTTAATAACTGGAATGGTACCACTAATTTGGCGCAGGGCCAATGTGGTGCCCATATTTAAAAGGGGAACAAAGTCTTTACCAAGTAACTATAGACCGGTTTGATAAACCTTTTATAGTTGGGAAGATACTGGAGAGTTTAATAAAAGACCACATAGACGAGTTCTTGTTGGAAAAAAATATTTTAAGCAACAGACAGCATGGATTCATGAAAGACAGAAGTTTTCAAACAAACCCGATTTCTTTTTATGAGGAGGTAAGTAAAACTTTGGACGGAGGGGTGGCTGTGGACGTGGTATACCTGGACTTTGCAAAAACGTTTGACACAGTTCCCCACACACGGCTCATGTGTAAGGCAAAGTCTACAGGCTTGGAAATATCAGTTTGTAAATGGATAGAAAACTGGCTAAAAGACAGAATTCAGAGAGTAGTGGTTAATGACTCTTACTCTGAATGGTCTAAGGTTCTCATTGGTGTACCCCAAGGTTCAGTGCTGGGACCTTTACTTTTTAATATCTTTATAAATGATATAGGGTCTGGGATTAAAAGTAACATTTCTGTCTTTGCAGATGACACCAAGCTATGCAGTGGAATAACGTCCTTACAGGATGTCGCCAATTTACAAGCCAACCTCAATGCACTGTTTAATTGGGCAACTAAGTGGCAAATGAGGTTTAATGTTTATAAATGTAAAGTTATGCACTTGGGGGCTAAGAATAGGCATGCATCATACATACTAGGGGGGGTACAACTGGGGGAATCAATGATTGAGAAGGATCTGGGGGGTTTGGTAGATCATAAGCTCAATAATAGCATGCAATGCCAAGCTGCGGTTTCCAAAGAGAGAGCAAAGTGTCAGGAACCATGAATCAGACTGAGACAGATGTACAGTTAAATCACACTTGTTTAATAATAAAAATAAAAAGGCAAACAGAGTAAGCGTAGAAAAACAAGCCAGGGTTCAGTAACCGGAGCGGTTAGTCAGCCAAGCCAATGTCCAAGAGCAAGGGATAAAGGTAGAGTCCAGCAAACAGGATCTGTAGCCAGAGGGAACATAATTAAACATGTCTTCAACTGGAATGCAGGAGAAAGTCTCTAGTGATAACACAGGCGAAGGCGAAGAGCAAGTGAACTGGAAGTCCTTAAGTAGGCAGCTGACGAGCGGATCATCAACAGGTGGATCACTGGAGAGATGGAAGCTGACAATTATCTGACAGTTGAGCTAGCAGCACAGAGAAGGAAGGGCTGAACGCAGCCTTGACAGTACCCCCTCCTCAATGACCCTCCCCCTCGGAGGACCACCGGGCTTGAGGGGAAAACGTCTATGGAAATCACGGAGGAGGACCGGGCATGTGCGTCCGAGGATGGGACCCAAGAGCGTTTCTCCAGACCGTACCCCCTCCAATGCACCAGGTACTGTATGCGCCCACGGAACCTACGGGAGTCAAAATTGGACTGTACTTCATACTCCTCATGGTTCTCAACCTGTATAGGGTGAGGACGTGGCACCGAGGTGGTAAAAAGGTTGCAGACCAAATGTTTCGATAAGGAGACATGAAACACATTAGTTATGCGCATACTAGAAGGAAGATCCAACGCGTAAGCCACTGTAGGACAGCAGAAAGTTTCTCTGGGTCCATCGAAAAACCAGCCATGGAAATGACACAACACAGGAATTTGACCTGTTCCTGATGGAATTCACACTTCTCCAGCTTACAATAGAGATTGTTCTCTCTTAGTTTTTGTAGCACTCGACAGACATCTGTGTGGTGGCTCTCAAGGGACTTGGAAAATATGAGGATATCATCGAGATAGACCACCACACATAATTGCAACAAATCTCGGAGGACATCGTTAATAAACTCCTGGAAAACTGCCGGAGCATTACAGAGGCCAAAAGGCATTACAAGATACTCATAATGACCTGTTCTGGTATTAAACACAGTTTTCCACTCGTCGCCCTGCTTAATCCTGACAAGATTGTATGCCCATCTCAAATCAAGCTTCGTGAAGACCGTTGCTCCCTTGAGGCGGTCAAATAACTCCGTAATCAATGGGATCGGATAGGCATTCTTAATGGTGAAACGATTGAGACCCCTATAATCGATACAAGGTCTCAGTTCACCACTCTTCTTCTTTACAAAAAAGAAACCAGCACCAGCAGGAGATGAGGATTTGCGGATGAAACCTCGAGAAAGTGCGTCTGCAACATACTCCTCCATTTATCCTCCAAGACCGACAAAGGGTAAACCCAGCCACGAGGGGGTTTGGCACCAGGTTGAAGGTCAATTGCGCAATCATACGACCGGTGGTGTGGAGGCAACGTACCGGCTTGACCCTTGTCAAAGACATCGCTAAAATCGCGATACTCCCCCGGCAGGGAGGAGAGTGAAGAGATGCACAGAGCCTTGGCTACCTCCTGGAAGCATCTCTCACTGCACTGTGGCGATCAGGACAGAACCTCAGCACGGAGCCAATCAAAATACGGGTTGTGCCTTTGTAACCAAGGATAACCAATAACCAGCGGAAACTTAGGTGAGGAAATAACTTGGAATTGGATTGTCTCATGGTGAAGAGCCCCTACGGCCATGGACAACGGAACCGTCTCATGAGTCACATGGGCAGGCTGTAGAGGTCTCCCGTCAAGAGCCTCAATGGCAAGTGGAGTGTCACACAGCTGCAGCGGAATTGAGTGCTTAGACACAAAGGCAGCATCAATGAACAGGCCTGTAGCCCCGGAGTCGATTAGAATCTGTATCTCGACGGACGACTCAGCCCACGACAGGGTAACCAAAACCAGGGGCTTATCCTTCTGGGCAACTGAAGACGAAACAACACCACCTAGGGTCTGTCCATGACAGGACCTCAAGGTTCGGGCGTTCCCAGGATGGATAGGACAAGACTTCAAAAAGTGACCGGCCTGGCCACAATAAAGGCACAATTTCTCCCTCCTCCTAAGGGCTCTCTCATCCGCAGAGAGACGCATGAAGCCCAAGTGCATGGGTTCATCTTCACAGACCGACACGGTACCAGGAGGCATGTGAGGTGAGGGAGGCAAGGGTGGGACTGCAAAGCTCGGAGACAAACGTACAGGAGGCTTCCGCAAGCGCTCCTTAAGAGAGAGTCTCTCTCTGAGTTTGGAGTCAATGAGGATGGCAAATGTGATCAACCTCTTGAGCTCGGTGGGTATATCTCGGGCTGCTATCTCATCTTTGATGTTATCCGAGAGACCATGAGAAAACGCAGCCATGAGGGCCTCATTGTTCGAAGCAACCTCTGCTGCCAGAGTACGGAATTCAATGGCGTAATCGGCAGCAGTTCTCGTACTCTGTTTGATGGACATGAGGCACTTGGCAGCAGAAGCGGAGCGTGCGGGAATGTCAAATACCCTTTTGAAGGAATTCTGGATAACTCAGGACCACGGGTTTTTGCGTCTCCCATAGAGGGTTTGCCCAGGCCAAGGCTCTCTCAGAAAGCAAAGATATCACAAAACCTACTTTGCTTCTGTCCGTGGGAAACGCCCGGGGCAGCATCTCAAAATATATCTCAACCTGGTTGAGAAAACCCCTGCATTGGACTGGATCGCCCCCAAATCGCTGGGGAAGCGTAGCGGAACCAGACATACCTCTTAAAGATTAAATACTCGAGGCGGGTGCCTGCACAGAGGCTGGAGCAGCGGCAGGGTCTGCCTGCCCAGGGACTACCGGAGCGGCCACAGTGGGAGACTCTAGATGAGCCGTGCGACTTAGGAGCTTCCTTATCGCTGTGGCAACCTGATCCATGCGGTGATCAAGGTCATCCAATCTGTAAAAAATATTATCCACAAGTGGATTGGCTGCACCTTCTGAAGTCATGGCCTTCGCCTACTGTCAGGAACCATGAATCAGACTGAAACAGAAGTACAGTTAAATCACACTTGTTTAATAATAAAAATAAAAAGGCAGAGTAAGCGTAGAAAAACAAGCCAGGGTTCAGTAACCGCAGCGCAGGGTAGTCAGCCAAGCCAATGTCCAAGAGCCAGGGATAAAGGTAGAGTCCAGCAAGCAGGATCTGTAGCCAGAGGGAACGTAGTTAAGCATGTCTTCAACTGGAATGCAGGAGAAAGTCTGTAGTGATGTTAACACAGGCGAAGGCAAAGAGCAAATTAACTGGAAGTCCTTAAGTAGGCAGCTGACGAGCGGATCCTCAACAGGTGAATCACTGGAGAGATGGAAGCTGGCAATTAGCTGACAGCTGAGCTGCACAGCGCAGGGAAGGAAGGGCTGAGCCCAGCCCTGACACATTGGTTCGGAGCATGCGTGTTTGTACTTTTGATTCTAGTCCGACGGAACACACGACTGGATAATCCGACGAAACACATTTGTTGTCGGACAATTTGAGAGCATGGCTATCCAACATTTGTTGTCGAAAATTCCGACAACAATTGTCCGATGGAGCATACAGACGGCTGGATTATGCATCAAAACCCTTCCATCACATAATTGTTGTCGGAATACCTGATCGTGTGTACGGGCCTTTACGATGGCTTCACACCTGTGTCGCTTTTTCATGTTTTTTTTAAAAAATTTCTTTAGGCAGATGTGCTGTCATGCGTTGAAATGTTCTTCCATTCCTATCAGCAGTAGAGGAAAAAAATTGATATGACCTATTTTTGGCCAAGGCAAGACGATGCAATGCATACATGTGAACTAGTATCATTAGAAACAATGGAAAATCACTGCACATATGTTACAGTGCATTAAAACACACAGGTATTAATGGGCCCTAAATAAACTGGGAAATATTTACTTAGGGACTCCTTGATAATGTCCTATTGGACTAAAAGCTTCGGGGAGCAGACATTAGTGCTGACGTCAGGTCACTGTCTGATCCCGGGTCGGCAGTGGCACCCATTGTGATATGTTTTTACGATTCATTTTCTTTTGACTTTTAACATACAAATCCAATAAATACTATACTATGCAGACTTCACCTGGCTCCCGGTGAGCTTTATTTACTACAGCTACATCTGGATGGTGCGAGTTGCTGAACAGCCTTCCCCACAACAGATGGCGGATCTACACTGAGTACATGTTTGCTGCTGTAACGGCAGCCAGCTTTTCCGGTGAGTGTCCATTTCACAGGGGTGCAGTGAATGATTCTGGAGCACTGTACTGGATCACCTCTTCCCTTTTCAAGTCACTCCAATTTTTTGTGCACATCTTTGCAATGAAAGCATTCCTAATTTACAGCATTTTTTCACACCTGCCTAAACGTTTTGCACAGTAGTGTATATATTTACCTACAGTGCCTTGAAAAAGTATTCATACCCCTTGAAATTTTCCACATTTTGTCATGTTTTTAATTGTGATTTTAAGTTATAGACCAACACAAAGTGGCCCAAAATTGTGAAGTGGAAGGAAAATGATAAATTATTTTCAATTTTTTTTACAAATAAATATGTGAAAAGTGCATTTGTATTCAGTCCCCTTTACTCTGATAACCCCAACTAAAATCTAGTGGAACCAATTGCCGTCAGAAGTCACCTAATTAATAAACAGAGTCCACCTGTGTGTAATTTAATCTCAGTATAAAATACAGCTGTTCTGTGAAGCCCTCTGAGGTTTTTTAGAGAACCTGAGTGAACAAACAGCATCATGAAGGCCAAGGAACACAGCAGACAAGTCAGGGATACAGTTGTGGAGAAGTTTACAGCAGGGTTAGGTTATAAAAAAACTATCCTGAGCTTTGAACATCTGACGGAGCACTGTTCAATCCATCATCCAAAAATGGAAAGAGTATGGCACAACTGCAAACTTACCAAGACATGGCCGCCCACCTATACTGACAGGTAGGTCAAGGAGAGCATTAATTAGAGAAGCACCCAAGGTGCCCATGGTAACTTTAGAGGAGCTGCAGAGATCGACAGCTCAGGTGGGAGAATCTGTCCACAGGACAACTATTAGTTGTGCACTCCACAAATCTGGCCTTTATGGAAGAGTTGCAAGAAAAAAAGCCATTGTTCAAAGAAAGCCATAAGAAGTCCCGTTTGCAGTTTGCGAGAAGCCAAATGGGGGACACAGCAAACATATAGAAGAAGGTGCTCTGGTCAGATGAGACCAAAATTTAACTTTTTGGCCTAACAGCAAAACGCTATATGTGGTGGAAAACTAACACTGCACATCACTCTGAACACACCATCCCCACCATAAAATGTGGTGGTGGCAGCATCATGTTGTGGGGATGCTTTCCTTCAGCAGGGACATAGAAACAGGTCAGAGTTGATGGGAAGATGGATGGAGCCAAATACAGGGCAATCTTAGAAGAAAACCTGTTACAGTCTGCAAAAGACTTGAGACTGTGGCGGAGGTTCACCTTCCAGCAGGACAACGACCCTAAACATACAGCCAGAGCTACAATGGAATGGTTTAGATCAGAGCATATTTATGTGTTAGAATGGCCCAGTCAAAGTCCAGACCTAAATCCAATTGAGAATCTGTGGCAAGACTTGGAAATTGCTTTTGACAGACGCTCTTCATCCAATCTGACAGAGCTTGAGCTATTTTGCAAAAAAGAATGGGTAAAAATGTCACTCTCTAGATGTGCAAAGCTAGTAGATATATACCCAAAAAGACTTGCAGCTGTAATTGCAGCAAAAGGTGGTTCTACAAAGTATTGACTCAGGGGGCTGAATACAAATGCACGCCATACTTTTCACATATTTATTTGTAAAAAAAAATGAAAACCATTTATCATTTTCCTTCCACTTCACAATTATGTGCCACTTTGTGTTGGTCTATCACATAAAATCCCAATAAAATACATTTACGTTTTTGGTTGTAACATTACAAAATTTCAAGGGGTATGAATACTTTTTCAAGGCACTGTATTTCAGGTAGCTCTGGCCCAGTCATTTGATCCAGCTACCCTGTGTCATCCAGGACTAAGGATGAGCCGAACACCCCCCAGTTCGGTTCGCACCAGAACATGCTAACAGGCAAAAAATTTATTCAAACACGCAAACACCGTTAAAGTCTATGAGACACGAACATGAAAAATCAAAAGTGCTAATTTTAAAGGCTAATATGCAAGTTATTGTCATAAAAAGTGTTTGGGGACCCGGGTCCTGCCCCAGGGGACATGTATCAATGCAAAAAAAAGTTTTAAAAACGGCTGTTTTTTCGGGCGCAGTGATTTTAATAATGCTTAAAGTGAAACAATAAAAGTGAAATATTCCTTTAAATTTCGTACCTGGGGTGTGTCTAAAGTATGCCTGTAAAGTCGTGCATTTCTAAAAGGAAAAAAAAAGTCGCGGCTATAATGAATTGTCGGCTCCCCGGCAATACAGATCAAAGTCATTGAAAAAAACGGCAGGGGTCCCCCCCACAGTCCATTACCAGGCCCTTTGGGTCTGGTATGAATATAAAGGGGAACCCCGAACCAAAAAAAAACGTGGGGGTCCCCCCAAATTCCATATCAGGCCCTTCAGGTTTGGTATGGATTTTAAGGGAAACCCCGCACCAAAAAAAATAAAATGGCATGGGGTCCCCCCAAAAATCTATACCAGACTCTTATCCGAGCACGCAACCTGGCAGGCTGCAGGAAAAGAGGGGGTACGAGAGAGCGCCCCCCTCCTGAACCGTACCAGGCCACATGCCCTCAACATGGGGAGGCTGTCACCATGTTGATGAGGACAAGGGCTTCATCCCCACAACCCTTGCCCGGTGGTTGTGGGGGTCTACGGGCGGGGGGGCTTATCGAAATCTGGAAGCCCCCTTTAACAAAGGGGAACTCCAGATCCCGGCCCCCCCATGTGAATTGGTAACGGGGTACATTGTACCCCTACCATTTCACAAAGAAAGTGTAAAAATTTGTCCTTTATTTAAAAATAAAATAAATAAATAAATAAATAAATTCCAGCGATGTAATCCCGTCGATGTCCAACGATGATCCATTCTCCAGCGACGCTGCAGTCTCCCCTCTCCAGCAGGAACAAAACCCCCATGATGCGTAAGAGGGGGCGGGGTCACCCGTCCTTATCATAGGAAACCTCCGGGGTTCCCTATGATAAGGACGGGTGACCCCGCCCCGTGACGTCACGGGGCTAGGTCACCTGTCCTTATCATAGGGAACCCGGGGGTTCCCTATGATAAGGATGGATGACCCATAGACTTTTAACGGTGTTCTCCCATAGACTTTTAACGGTGTTCCGCGGCTTTTCGAATTTGCCGCGAACACCCCAAATTGAACGAGCGAACAGCCAATGTTCGACTCAAACATAAAGCTCATCCCTATCCAGGACGGCTGCAGGAGAGAGGAGGTAGCACAAACAATGTATGGACCTCTGAAGCCTAAAGGTGATGTGACAGCTCCAAGCTTTATTAGCCTTTTTTTCCAGTGCTCTCTCCTCTTCCCAAAGCTGCCGCTGACTGACACAGGGAAGATCAAGTGACTGGACCAGAGCGGCCTGAAAACACATAAGTATACACATCTTTCCTAAACAGGTTAGTTAGCATTGGTGTTGGGGGGGGGGCAGTTATTGTTAAAAGAACAACAGCAAGTAATGCAAAGTTGCCTTTATAAACTGAACTATATATATATATATGCATTATACCTATCTATGCAGTAGGTGGCGCTGTTGTGTTATAGTTCTTATATTCTATGATATAAGAGGATGTTCTGTCTATGTTCACTGTGTACTTGTATGCTCCTTGTTCCTGTTCGTGTTTCTAATGCTGTATAAGACATGTATTGCTAACCCTCTATAAAAGTAAAGCCATTTGCTGTATCCAAGAAGCTTTCAGCGCATGATTTCAATACTCTGCACAATAGTTATTGGGCTTAGTTAGGTGTATAGCTGTAATTTCACTTTAACTGGGAATGGTTCTCCCCATCTATGGCACAGGTCAAAATTTGTAGGTTTCTCCTACAGTGCTTCTTAAAACATTTTTGGAGCGGATTTCTTCATCTGATGTGTGTAACAAAGGAAGAGCAGTTCTCTAAAGAAGCCATGCTCAGATTCTAAAATACAGGGGAGAAGGGCTCTCTGTAGCCCTTTACCTGCTCACTAAATCTCAGAGATGTCAACTTCTCCAGAGCAGAGACCCAAGCTGGCAGATCAAAGCTCCTGACTCACATATCTCCACAGCACCCCCAGACCTTTATTGTTTGAATTTCTAGACTTTCCCTTCACTTGTTATTCCCACTTGCAACCAGAGGCGTTGCTAGAGGGGTGCGGGGGGTGCGGTCCGCACCAGGGTGACACCCACCAGAGGGGTGACACCATCCCGAGGGCAGCGAAAGCCCTGGTTCCCTTTGACAGTTTTATTTTTAGCAGGAACACCTCTGACGCCACGGCCGCGGCGCGCTAGCCTGGTCTGTGTGTGTGTTTTTTTCCCCTCTTCCTCTCTCAACTGCGCTGCTCAGCCTGGCCCTGTCACTCTTCTCCCGTATGGGCGGCGCATTGCGATGGCAGAGCCGTGTGTCCTCTGCCGCCTGAGCTGGTGAGTTGTTGTGATAAGAGAGGGGGGGGGGTGCTGGCATGGTGTCCGCCGCCCAGTTACAGGGAGGGATATTTTATGTTTGTGTCTGGCGCCCTGTGCTCCTGTGATGACAGGGTGTTGGACACAGCTATAGTATATCATTTAGGTATTTAGGGGGGGGGGTGTGTTCTGCTATACAGTCCAAGTATAGTAGCTGGGCTGTCCTGAGTTGTCCACAGCCCAGTGACCCACACACCTAGGGCTGGTGCTTGACTATTTTGCGCCCTAGGCAAGACTAACACCCCCCAGCCCGGTTGTGTGTGGGGGGGGGAGACAGGTTGTCATTAGTCTTGCCTATGGCATGCACATGACTAAAACAGTATCAGAGAGCGGACTCACTGGGGCAGCAGCTACATCCAGAGACATGATGCCCGCCTCCTCCACTGTCCTCATGGCCGCCTTCTCCACCTCCCAGGCTGTCGTTGTGCCCGCCTCCCCAGCTGTCCTTGGGCCCGCCTCCCCAGCTGTCCTTGGGCCCGCCTCCCCAGCTGTCCTTGGGCCCGCCTCCCCAGCTGTCCTCGTGCCCGTTACCCCCGTGGTCCTCATGCCTGCCTCCTCCACCTGTCCTTATGCCCACCTCCCCAGCTGTCCTCGTACCCGCCTCCTCCACCTCCCTAGCTGTCCTCATGCCCACCTCCCCAGCTGTCCTCGTGCCGGCCTCCTCCACCTCCCCAGCTGTCCTTGTGCACGCCTCCCCAGCTGTCCTTGTGCCCACCTCCCCAGCTGTCCTTGTGCCTGCCTCCCAAGCTGTCCTCGTGCCCACCTCCCCAGCTTTCCTTGTGCCCGCTTCCTCCGTGGTCCTCATGCCTGCCTCCTCCACCTCCCCAGCTGTCCTCATGCCCACCTCCCCAGCTGTCCTTGTGCCCGCCTCCTCCACCTCCCAAGCTGACCTCATGCCCACCTCCCCAGCTGTCCTCGTGCCCGCCTCCTCCACCTCTCCAGCTGACCTCATGCCCACCTCCCCAGCTGTCCTCGTGCCGGCCTCCTCCACCTCCCCAGCTGACCTCATGCCCACCTCCCCAGCTGTCCTCGTGCCGGCCTCCTCCACCTCCCCAGCTGTCCTCATGCCCGCCTCCTCCACCTCCCCAGCTGTCCTCGTGCCCGCCTCCTCCACCTCCCCAGCTGTCCTCGTGCCCGCCTCCTCCATGGTCCTCATGCCCGCCTCCTCCACCTCCCCAGCTGTCCTCATGCCCGCCTCCTCCACCTCCCCAGCTGTCCTTGTGCCTGCCTCCTCTGCTATCGCCCTCCTCGCAGGCTGAGCTGCTTGCTGACCTCCTCTGCAGCAGCCGTGATGGATGTCCTTCACAGCTGCTGCTTTCTCTGGAGAGTTAGTCAGAGCCCCAGCCCTGTGTAGGGCCCCTTATGTTCCCCAGCCAGGCTAATGAGGAAGTCAGTGGCCATAGCTGTGCCCCCTAGGCAGCAGTGTGCCCTAGACAGCTGCCTAGCAGGAGCGCTGTCCCTGCCCACACCCACATCTTGCACCCATTAGATCCATCCAGCAGCATCTTGCCATCTTCCAAAATCCAAATCAAATCATCAATACCAATGATGCCAATGTCTGCTCTCCCCAGGGACATATCCGATCCAGAGATCACCATAACGGCATCACTATTGGGGGGGGGGGGGTGTGACACCATGTTTTACCGCACCAGGTGACACCAACCCTAGTGACGCCACTGCTTGCAACATCCTTATCTCTCCTGCCCTATTGTGTGCTATAGCCAGTGCCATCTTAAGAGCATTATAGGCCCCCGGGCAATACAGTGCACTGGGGCCCTGTCTACACAATCACGCACGAGAATAAAAATGCAATTTATCAATAAGGTACTTCATTGGTACTTCCAACAAAATCAGTGTTTAAAAATTAACACAACATTTGGACTATATAACACGAGCTTGAAAAGCAAGAAATTGAAAAACAAGAAATTACAGATTGAAATGGGACAGTACAAAAACACTAATTATTTATTAAATTTGTTACTTCTTTGTAGAGAATTCCTTTATAATTGGCTTGAAGTCAGTGGTTTTTAGAAAGTCATTTTCTATACCAGTGTTTCTCAACGCCAGTCCTCAAGGCGCCCCAACAGGTCATGTTTTCAGGATTTCCCTCCGATGAAACAGCTGTGGTAATTACTAAAGGCAGTGAAACTGATCAAATCACCTGTGCAAAATAATGGAGAGCCTGAAAACATGACCTGTTGGGGCGCCTTGAGGATTGGAGTTGGGAAACACTGTTCTATACACATGAGTGAAAGCCATTTCAAACGCTGCTGCCCCATTGTGCTGCAAAGCTATTTTTTTTTATCAGTTAGGCAGCACTGATGAACTGCACTGATTGGCACTGATGAGCTGGACTGATGGGCACTGATGAGCTGGATTGATAGGCAGCACTGATAGGTGGCACTGATGATCTGCACTGCTGGGCACTAATAGGAGGCACTGATGAGCTACACTGATAGGTGGCACTGATGAGCTGCACTAATGGGTACTGATGGGCTGCACTGATAGGTGGCACTGGCACTGATGAGCTGCACTGATAGGCAGCACTGATAGGCGGCACTGATGAGCTTCACTGCTGGGCACTGATAAGTGTCACTGATGAGCTGCAGTGATGGGCACTGACAGATGGCACTGATAGGTGGCACTGATGAGCTGCACTGACAGGCAGAATTCATGGGCACTGATAGGGAGCACTGGTACTGATATGTGGCACTGATAGGCAGCACTGATAGGTGGCACTGATGAGCTGCACTGCTGGGCACTGATAGGAGGCACTGATGAGCTGCACTGATAGGCAGCTTTCATGGGCACTGCTAAGGGGCACTGACACTGATGAACTGCACTGATAAGCAGCACTGATAGGTGACACTGATGAGCTGCAGTGATGGGCACTGACAGGCAGCACTGATGGGCAGCACTTATAGGTGGCACTGATGAGCTGCACTGCTGGGCACTGATAGGTGACAATGATAAGCTGCATTGCTGGGCACGGATAGGTGACACTGATAAGCTGCACTGCTGGGCACTGATAGGTGGCACTGGCACTTATAGGTGGCACTGACTGATGAGCTGCACTGATAGCCACCGCTCCCCCCACCCAAAGTTAACCCACTTCAGCCAGAAAACACTGCTGCCGAAATAGGAAAGCAACTTATCTACCTGACAGTGATTTCCCCAGCTCCCATGCAGAGCTTACTTGAGTTTTACAGCTTCCTTCTCCCCGCTCGCAGCAACGCCAGCACAGCACTTTCTCATTGAGCCTCCCGGACCGGCCTGTGAATGAAGTCACTGCCGTCACACTG
This sequence comes from Rana muscosa, assembly GCA_029206835.1. Lineage (NCBI taxonomy): Eukaryota > Metazoa > Chordata > Amphibia > Anura > Ranidae > Rana > Rana muscosa. The sequence continues at coordinate 125,277,816 of CM055128.1, forward strand.
GCCGGGACGTCAAGCTCCACCCTACCGTGTGTGTTGGAAGGACTCCAGGGGGAGGAGCGCACTCAGCCTCGGCGCACTGGTACCCGCGCCGCAAGAGGCTGTGATGGCTGCAATGCAACGCAATGAAAGTAATAGCGGTGAATCGGTGATTACGTGTAATGCAGAAGCCTGGACAATGTAGCAGCCGGTGGCCAGCGGTGATTGTATCTAGAGAGTAACTTACTGATTCGGCCCCTGGGCAAGTAGGGCCCCCGGGCAACTGCCCAGCGTGCCCATGTGAAAAGATGGCCCTAGCTATAGCCTTCTCAATAAACACACCACCCATTAGATTCTATGTGCTCTCTCTGTGCTCCTTGTTTGTCATATAACTAACTACATTGTTGGGCAGAGAAGATAATGGGGTTGATTTACTAAAACTTGAGAATGCAAAATCTGGTGCAGCGCTGCATGGTAGCCAATCAGCTTCTAACTTCACCTTGTTCAGTTAAGCTTTGACAATAAAACATGTAAGCTGATTGACTACCATGCACCGCTGCAGCAGCTTTTACACTCTCCAGCTTTAGTATATCAACCCCAATGTGTGTGGAGCAATGCATTATAAGCATGCAAAAAAATATTTTAAACTCACTAACCTCTGAATAAAATTGCTAATGCTTCATGGAACACTAAGCAATTGTTATATAACTATCCCTAGATATTGTAACTTGTCCCATGCCATCCTTCATATTGCCACCAATCTGATCTCTTAAAAAAAGCTCTAGCTTGTGCACACAAGTTTTGAAGTTGCTTAAAAGAGTCTGGAAATCAGTGTTTTAATTTTACTAATGGAGTCCCAAATTTTTTTTAAAGTAACTTAAGCAGACATCAAACACAAGCCTCTTTCTCCAGAAATTGCTTAAAAGCCTACTGGATTTGACTTGCTTCTGAGTCTGATTCCCTGCTGTTTCCAATGTCTCTCCTCCCAGCCCTCTTCTCCCTAGTTCAAATTACATATTGTCATGGGGAGGCCCTCTGCTGTCATTGTTATCTCTGTTCTGTGAAGCACACAATGCTGATCAGTGTACCAAAATGAACAGTAGTCTCCAAGAAGTGCCAATAATGAGTATATCACCAAGGAGTAGAATAAATGAGTATATCATAGTCTATTGTTGTAAAACTCCCAAGCATATGATACCATGTCACAATGTCAGAAAAAGTTTGCTTCTTGATTTTTTGCTGGTAAGGGAATGTGTATCAAATAATGAACTATATATAGATAGATGGGGGGCGTGTCCAAGATGGCGACGGGAGAGGACGCTCAGTAACAGAGCTCCTGGAGTCCGTCTATTGATCCTGCTAATTGCCGGTGCTGCGGCTGCTGCAGAGCGGAGAACTGACCTCAGTTACATAGCGGGGGCTCCGGGTCATGCCCAGTGGTAGAAACCGTCGCTCCAAGTCTGCTGTGGCGTCCGTGGATAGAGCCGTGACGAGGGGCCAGGCCGCCATTACAGGCCACATGGCGTCCCAGACGGATGCGGTGGAGTCTCCCCCCGCCACGGTGGCGGATCTCGCAGCTGCCATGCAGTCCATCGCTACAGGTCAGGCGGCTCTTATGGACAAGATAGACCACATTCAGACGAATGTGGACTTCATCCGCCGGGACCTGGACTCCTTCCGCGGCCGAGTGGCGGAGGTGGAGCAGCGGGTCTCGGTGACAGAGGACGCTGTCCGGGAGCACTCTGGGGACCTGCATACCCTGAAAGTTAAGGTGAGGGCCCTGGAGTCGCGTGCCGAGGACGCGGAGAACCGCAACAGACGCAATAACCTGCGGGTCATCGGCCTTCCGGAGGGAGCGGAAGGTAAAGATCCGACCACGTTTATTGAACACCTCCTTAAGGAACTGCTCCCCCAGGCCAAGTTCTCCCCCTTCTTCACTGTGGAGAGGGCCCATCGCATGCCGGCTACCCGTGGGCCTGCGGGCCCCCCCCCCCCGCACGTTCATTTTCAAACTGCTGCACTTTAAAGACCGGGACATGGTGCTGAGGGAGGCCAGGGCCCTGCAGGAGTTAAGGTTTGAGAACACTAGGCTAATGATTTTCCCTGACTACTCCGTGGAAACCCAACGGCAGCGTAAATCCTTCGATACGGTGCGCGCCAAACTGCGTGCAAAGGGCCTCAAATATAGCATGCTTTTCCCTGCTAGGCTACGGGTGGAAGATGGGGAGGCAGTTCGTTTCTTCACTTCTCCTGAGGAGGCCTCGTCCTGGATAGAGACGGTACGCAGACACTATATGACATCGTATCCCCTGCAGGGCGGGTAGTCTGTCCCTGGAAGGCCCCTGTTGTCTGAGGTTACTATGGGACTGCTTGTAAGGTCTGTTGCTATTGCCCTCCTTATAGTTAGTGTTTCAGCCCTGATAATATCTGGTGGGGAGCTTGTTGGCTGGTCCCTCTATACAATCCTTCCGTTGGAGCAGGGGCAGATGCCCGATGTTTGACTGCTACTGTTCCTGCCGTCAGAGTAACCAAGTTTGTACCCCCAGCCTCTGCTGGGAGATTGCACCGCTTCACTTATCCGGACTCCATGACCCGATCCATGTACTGTGTTCCAGAGGACGGGACTCCGGTGCCGTCTTGCACATCGTATCCCCACATGGGCATGTTGCCCTCATCTGGTTTGGGAAAAGGGCCCCCTCCGGTTGGGGTGGGGGGTGGCGGGGTGGGGGGGTGGGGTTGGGGGGGTTTGTTTTGGTTCATGTTTGGGGTTAGGTGGTTTTGTTTTACGTATGCATTCATGAGTCAGTATGCTTGTTGCTTCATATATTTCGTGCTTTGCTCAGGGATTCCTTTTTATGTACCTTGTGGGGGTGGTGGGGTGGGTGGCCAGCCCGCTGACTATGTGTTTTATCCTCCGGTAGATTGGCTGGTGGGCCCTTATGTCTGTCTGTAAAATCGTGTCCTGGAACACCCGGGGCCTGAACTCTAAGGTCAAAAGGTCACTGGTGTTCCAGTTTCTGCAGCGTCATTCACCCCACATATGTATTCTCCAAGAGACCCATCTGACCGGGGGAAAGCTCCTGAGTCTTAGAAGAACGTGGGTAGGTCACTCATATCATTCCACTTATTCTAATTATTCGAGAGGTGTTAGCATATTGATACGCAAATCTTTACCATTTCGCCTACTGGCGCTTGAGGTGGATTCTGGGGGGCGTTATGTGATTATTCATGCCAACATAATGAATGTGGAAGTTGTCATTGTGGGATTGTATGTGCCTCCCCCTGCCTCCATTTCCTTCCTCTATCAGGTGGTGTCCAAACTCCTGCAATATGCCACTGACAATATCCTGATGTTGGGGGACTTTAATATGGTCCCGGACCCCGGGATGGACAGGCTCTCCCAGACATCCAGCCCCGCTGCCGAGTTGAAGGCCTGGGCGGACGCATTTAATTTCACGGATGTTTGGAGATGGAGACATCCCCAGATGAGGGCTTTTACGTGTCACTCCGCTACATACAGAACGTTTTCTAGGATTGACCTGGTTTACTCTGGGGGTTCAATCCTGTCCAGGGTGAGAGATGTTACTATCCTCCCCAGGGGGATCTCGGATCATGCCCCGGTTTCCTTGCAACTAGAAATGTCCTATCCACCTTCAGAGGGCTTGTGGCGACTGTCCAGGTTCTGGCTGTCTGACTCGAGGGTGGAGATGCCGTGTAGAGCTGATAAGGTCTCCTTCTGGAACACGCGGGATAGATCTATCCCTGCTCCGGTTGTCTGGGATGCCTTCAAGGCTAGTATGAGGGGCAGCTTCCAGGAGCACATTGGGAGGGTCAGGAAGGGGGCACGTAGAGCATTTCAGGAGGCTGAGGAGAGAGCCGGAGCCCTGGAGGCTGTTTACATTCGGGAGCGTACCCCGCAGGTGTACTCCTCACTGCAGGAGGCCCTTTGGGATGTGTCTCTAACCAGGGTATCCACTACTAAAATCCACCTATTGCATCAGAGTCAGAGAATTTTCGAACAGGGGGAGAGGGGCGGCCGATTGCTAGCCTGGTTGTCAAGGGAGCACTCCTCCCCGGTGTCCATAGCCCGCATACGGTCCAGTGATGGGGAGGTCTTAACGGACCCTGCTCACATTAATACCCGGTTTGCCTCCTACTACCAGGAGCTCTATAGTACTAGGGCGCAGTATACTGAGAGGGAGCTGGGGGATTACTTAGACCAAGTAGACTTGCCCTGTCTTACAGACTCCGCTAGGGAACGGTTGGATAGTCCGTTGACACTTGAAGAAATTCAGTCCGCGGTCAAATCTTTGCAGAGCGGGAAAACGCCGGGCCCGGATGGGCTCCCGGCGGAATTCTATAAGCAGTACGCTGTAGACCTTCTACCCACTTACCGCGAAGTCCTTATGATGGCCTTAGACAGGGACGAATTGCCCTTGTCTATGTCTGAGGCGGTGGTGGTGATTCTCCCTAAGCCAGGCAGAGACCCTGAACTGTGTTCCTCTTATCGGCCAATATCTCTCCTGAATACGGACTTAAAAATACTCGCAAAAGTTCTAGCTGGCCGCCTGAATTTTGTGATAACGGCACTGATTCACCCCGACCAGTCTGGGTTTATGCCTGGCAGGGGAACCGATATAAACATCCGTAGACTGCTGACCCACATCGATAGGGCGGGGGGAGGCAGCCCGGGGGTGGTGGTGTCCCTCGACGCCGAGAAAGCCTTTGACTCGGTCGAGTGGGACTACCTCTGGGCTGTCCTCCGAAAGTTTGGGTTTGGGCCGGAATTTATCAGGTGGCTGCGTCTGATGTATGCCTCTCCTAGAGCCCGGGTACGTACTAATAACTCGCTCTCGCCGGCCTTTCCGCTGGGCAGGGGTACTCGGCAGGGGTGCCCCCTTTCCCCGGGTTTGTTCGCCTTGGTGGTGGAGCCTATGGCTTCACGGATTAGGGCGGAACCCACGGTCAGGGGAATCCAGGTGGGGGTGGTGGAGGAGAAAATATCCTTGTATGCAGACGACACTATCCTGTATTTGAGTGATGTCTCCTCCTCACTCCCAGCGGCCCTGCGGGTGATAGATGTGTTCGGGTCGTACTCTGGTGTCAAGATAAACTGGGACAAGTCCCTTATATACCCCTTGGACCAAAACGGGCCGAGACCGCCCATGTTGGGCCCGTTGGTGTGGGTGGATAGCTTTAAGTACTTGGGGATCCATATGGGTGGACCAGTAACTAAGTATATGGACCTTAACTTGACACCCCTGCTGGAGTCGTTTTCGAAACGCTGCTCGGATTGGAGGTCGCTCCCCCTGACTCCAGTGGGTAGGGTCAATTTGATAAAAATGATTTATCTCCCCAAATTCCTATATTTCTTCAGGAACTGCCCAATTTTGATTCCGGCGTCATTTTTAAAAAAACTGAGATCCATAGTCATCTCCTTTATTTGGCTGGGTGGGGTCCCCAGGCTGGCTGAGACCACGCTGCAGCTACCGTTAGGTCGGGGAGGTTTAGCCCTCCCTAACTTCCAACAATACTAATGGGCGGCTGTCCTGGTGACGGTCCGCTGGTGGTTCTCACAACCTGAGGATAACCCGGCTGTGACCCTGGAGGCAGCGCTTCTAGGGTCATATGCTGCGCTTAGCAACCTGGTGTTCCGTGGAATTAGGGCCCATCCGGATTTGACAACTCTGATGCGCACCACAGTGGTGGTATGGAATAGGGCTCGGGCTGTATATCGTTCCCCTGACACTTTCTCCCCTCACACACCTCTATGGGGCAATCCCAACTTGCCTCACCTGCGCAGTGTGCCTGACCCGCGGGTCTGGGCAGATAGGGGCGTAGTGGTACTGAAGCATTTAGTGTCAGGACGTAGGTTATACACATACCCAGAACTTAAGGCTGCACATAACCTCCCTAATTGGATGTTCTTTAGGTTTCTGCAGGTGAGACATGCCTTTCAGCATCAATTCCCCAATGGGGTCACCCTCGAGTCGGACCCGGTGGAACGTTTGCTGTCCTCTAGGGTCCTGGTGGGTCCACTATCCGCATTGTACTTCCGCCTTTCGGTCCCCTCCCCCGCTAAGTTAACTAAAACTTTTACTAAATGGAGGCAGGACATTCCGTCCCTTACGGAGGAGGCTTGGGAAGATTGCGTATCCACATATGTGTCCACCATGATCTCCGCTAGAGATCGCTTTATACAATTAAAAACCTTACACCGGGCGTACTATACTCCACGCAGGCTAGCTGTCATTTACCCAGGAAGGTCCCCTTCCTGCCCTAGGTGTGGGGATCAGGAGGCCTCCTTTCTGCACATGACATGGTCCTGCCCCTGTCTGCGGGGGTATTGGGCTCAGGTCTTGGAGGATATTAATCAGGCAGCGGGGACTTCGCTCCCCCTGGCTCCAGAAACTATGCTGCTGGGTGTGGTAACGGATCCCACGGTGAGAAAATATACTAAATTGTTTATAGCATACTCTACCTTCTATGCCCGTAGGGAAATTTTGCTGCGATGGAAGAATAGGCCACCGCCCACCGCCATTGCTTGGAGGAAAACCCTGAATGCTGTATTACCCTTGTACAAAATTACGTACATTAATAGAAACTGCCCAAACAAGTTTGACAAAATCTGGTCTTCCTGGATAGACTCCTGGGGATCTTTGCAGTCGGATGTGGCCCCGCCCATTCCGGACGAAGATCCTTAGTTTAGTCTCGCCCGGTGTTGGACGGACCACGACCTGGGAGAGTCCCCTGCACGTCCCTATTCCCTGTTTATTCCTTATGGTGATTTCCTGCTCCCTTATCCTTCTCTCCCCTTCTTCCTCCTCCCTTCCCCCCCTTCCCCCCCTACTACTTTCTCCTCTTCTTCCCCTCCCCCCCTATTCCTGTCTCTCCTTCCCCTCCCTTTCTTCTCCCCCCCCTCTTTCTGTCTCCCCCCCCCTCTTCCATTCTCTTCCCCTGTATTCCCCCCCTTCTCTTCCTTTCCCCCCCTCTTCCGTCTCTCTTCCCCCATACTCCCCCCTTCTCTTCCTTTCTCCCCCCCCTCCCTCCCCCTCCATATCTTCTCCCCCTTTTTTATATCCAAGACTCATGGGTCTGGGCGAGAGTACTCTCCTGGTTAGATCTGATACCTTGTACCCCTCTGGCTTGATATTTCACTATATAGGTTATGACTGCGAACGGATTATTATGCAGATGTATGTATGTAATGTACACTACTAATTTTTATACCTTTTTTGTTTATAACGCAATAAGTGTGAACTGACATGTACCTATTGAATTTGAATAAAGTTTACTTTGTTAAAAAAAAATATATAGATAGATATCTATATATATTAAAGTGCATAGTGCAACAAACCAATCATAAATCAAGTCCAAAAAAGACCACCAACGATTTAAAGGGGAAAAACCGTTAACGTGTTGTCTTGATGTAAATCCACACTTTATTCCCAGGGCGTAAATCAGTGCCTCCACCACCATGCACCACAATTAAAAAAGGTCTCTTACCAGACAATGTGGACCATTAAATTGTAAATGATCAGAAACGCTAAAATTCAAAGATTTCCTAATGGCCTCCAAGGGTACAAGCCCTGTCTCAGATTGAACCACCAGTGTTACCATCAAAGGCTCACGTGCGTGATGACATCACATCCTCTGACTAACTCATTTCCTGATGAAATGCATAGGGTGCGGCAACAAAATGACATTATTACGCACGCAAGCCGACCGGAGTTCGGCGTTGAGGATCAGCCTGCTATACTGGATCATGTGATTTTAGCAATGCGCTTTTTGTTTTTACAAGATGTAAGTGCATATTGGGATTTTTAATAAAGGCACAATTTTTTTCATACTTCACTATGCTCTGCACCTTTTTATATATTTGATGGTAACGCCGATGGTTCAATCTGTGATGGAACTTTTACCCTTGGAGACCATTTAAGAGTCCATTGAATATGAGTGCTTCTGACCATCTATAATTTAATAGTTCACATTGTTAGAAGAGACCTTTTGTAATTGTGGTGCGTGGTGGTGGAGGCACTGATTTACACCTTGAGAATAAAGTGTGGATTTACATTGAGTCAACACATGTACTGTTTTTCCCTTTAAATCATTAGCCTTAACTTGCTCAGTGTTTTGTTTTTTTGGACTTTATTTATGATTTGTTTGTTTCACTATGCACTTTCATATATACATGGTTCATAATTTGAGGCACTTTGCATTTTTTTTTATATGAATTATATTTTTATTATATGTGTGCCTTGATTGTTTTGACTTTATTCTTGTTCTCCTAATGAGTTCCTCTAGCACTCTAGGTGAATTTAGCACTACTTTGATGGGGTTCTTTTTAGTATTTTTACACATTTGGTATCACAAATTGCACAGTGGCAGCTTTATTCTTTTTCTGATTGAGCCTCTGAAGCAGCCGACTGGGTCCAGTGAAACCGGTCAGGCGTTCCAATTGACCACCTCTCACGTTGTGACCTCAACAAGCTATAACCTATGGACTCAAGGCATCGCAAACTCTGTGACAAATCCTGTGATGAAAAGGAACTTGCAGTATCCTAGGATCAGATAAATACTCAATGCACTTGACCTCACTGGGACAGTGATGCTTTTAGCATGTACATTGTGGGTAACAAAACTAGAGGGATCCCACAAGTCATGTATACAAATTGGCAGCATTGTGTTTTCCATATTCTTTGGATCAACTACACAGTGTGAGGGAGGGAATCTAGGTTACAGAGTGTCCTCTACAGCTGAACATATACACATGTCATTGACATTGTCCCTGTTCCTGGTACTCTAACCTCCTCTGGACCACTGTCATCATCATTTTCCAAACACTGAGTCAAATATTGCTGTTCCTCTGGGCTTTCACCCTTCTTTTTTTTTTAATGTAATCTTTATTTTAAAATATATTTTCAGAGAACAAACAAATAAACAGTGGACAGAACGTAAAAGCTTAAGATAACAATACAAAAAGAGCCTCCTTTCACCTGGTAAATTCAGTCAGCAAAAAAGTTAGTCAGGGATGCACACAGTTCGGTAACTGCATCTGGGGGAGTGATTGTCAACATATTACAACCATGATATGAATTCAGGCATGCATGGATCACCCCTATCGTCTCCTTTTGGTACACCACTGGCGAGGGTGCCATCCCTCATGCAGAGAGAAGGATCAGACTGGGTCCCCAGTTAACAGGCCCAAAAACACAGGAGCACCAAGGAACGTAAATTAAAATGATGAAAAAGACAAAAATAAAAAATAAAAGTGACAATAAAATAATAATAAATGAGAGACAAAAAGAAAAAGGGAGGTAACACCAGCCAGCATAATACACCAATTTGAGCTGCATTAGGTTTGTTGAAGCTCGTCCGTCTCTTTATTGTCAGACCTGCAGCCCCCCGTCGCCCCAACCCCATCACATGGGTGGAGCTGTAGCCGGCGAGGGACCCGGGGCACACAGCCCAGTTGGGCTTGCATAGTTTATCCAAGTAGCCCATGTGGAGTAGAACTTCTCATATCTATCTTTACACTGTGCCATCCACTCCTCAGCAGCCATAATATCATTAACTAAAACTATCCATTCCGTGCGGGAAGGGACCTGAGGTTTCTTCCAATAAATTGGTATCAACCGCCGAGCTGCGTTAAGCAGATGGGGCAGGATGGATTTGCGATATTGACTAAGAGGAATGGTGGGGAAGTGCAACAAAGATTCCAACTTCACCCTTCTTTTTGCCAACTTTGGATATGCATTTGAAACTTGGGATTTGATCCCTGTCTACTATGCATTCAGGATCCCTCACATCCAGTTCTCCTTGTGAGAGACCACGCCACTCTACTACAGTGCTATACACTGCACACGACCAATTATTTCTATTGAAGCTTTTGTGGAACTATAGGGCATTCATGCTATTTAGAGAACTCTATGGTCGGATTTTAAAAACGACAGAGGTGGTCATGTATTTTATTATTGTATATGTCTTGTGTATGTGTTTTTTTATGTAGCTTTTCTCAATTTCATTTTGATATAATAAATTAGCAATTTTTGATATAAAGAGTGAGCTGTATAGATTCATCAATACCTTTTTGGAGACGGTTGAGCTCTATCAGGTTTTTTATTTTGGAGTTATACAGCTTTATTCTTTGTATTTTCTCCAGTGCGGATTATTTATTTAATTTAAGGGAATGTGTACGATTTCTACGTTTTGAAAATTATGTTCCTCATGCTATGAAAAAAAATGCTGGATTCATATAATTGTGGTACATTACTGCATATGCATTAATGTGGGTTATGCTGCACAATAACATACTGTACGTTGCTGTAAGCCAACTCACCACAAAATACATTTTAGGGCACATGTATTGTTTTTTTCCAGCACACCACAATGATTGTTCACATCTGTAAGTTGTGCTGCACTAAAATAGAGGTTAGTTGTGGTGCATTGGCAATGAGCGTTGGGTTGACATTCAAAATTAACAGTACTACAATGTACCACACTGTGTTTTTGTGTTGCAGAAACACATGGTAAAACATGATGTAGTCTGTCTGGCCTTATAGTTGTAAAATTTCCAAAAATTCTATTTTTGAATATATCACCTGAGCTTATGGAAATTATTTGACAAGCTTTTATTAAAATCCTGATGTGTTTTAGTTTTTCTTCTTAATTAATTCAGATATACTGTATTAATTTAAGTCAGTGTCAGTTAAGCATAACACAAGCAGCATTTCATTACCATGTAGCTGCATAATTTTACAACTGAAATTTGTTTTCAGTTCAATTAAAAGTTATAATTATTGATCTGCTAAATTCACTGCATGTGCATTATATTACCATTCACCAATGTTACCAAAAAATATCAACAATAAAAGAACAATTAAATAGGATTTTGCATCCTTTTTTTTTTTTCAATGCTTCCATAAATACAGTTTCCCTGGCCACCAGGGATACAAATTGAACAGTCAATTTGCCATTAGTAAATAAGCATCATTATGTTCAATGAAAAAAAATATTTGGACTTCTGCAGTGAAGGCTTAAGCCTACCATACCCAAAAGATGAGGTACTGTATGTTCAGGAAAAAAGTCCAGCCAACAACTGGAGATAAAAAAAAACTTAACCCATGTCTCAAGGAAGGTGGGGGAGGGTTGGGGTTCATAAAAAGGATGTTAGACTTGATTTCAGCAGAAGAAAAATAATTAAACCTCCTAGGACACTAGCAAAATGCTGAGGCATGGTGGTTACAGGCGGGGTTATAAAGGGGCTGGCTTAAAGTGGACCTTTCCACCAGTGGCGGCTGGTGCTCAAATTTTTTGGGGGGGCGCAAACAAACTGAAAAAAAAAAAACATCAATTGCCGCCACTGTGCCCATTAAACGCAGCCACTGTGCCCAAACGCCACTAGTTTGTCCCCAAATGCAGCCAGTTTCCCCCCAAAATACAGCCAGTTTCCCCCCAAAATACAGCCAGTTTCTCCCCCATATGCAGCCAGTTTGTCACCCAATATACAGCCAGTTTGTCCCCCAATATACTGCCAGTTTGTCCCCAATAATACAGCCAGTTTTTCCCCAATAATACAGCCAGTTTTTCCCCCAAATGCAGCCAGTTTGTCCCCAATATACAGCCAGTTTGTCCCCATATACAGCCAGTTTGTCCCCAATATACAGCCAGTTTGTCCCCCAAATGCAGCCCGTTTGTCCCTCAATATACAGCCAGTTTGTCCCCCAATATACAGCCAGTTTGTCCCCATATACAGCCAGTTTGTCCCCATATACAGCCAGTTTGTCCCCAATATACAGCCAGTTTGTCCCCCAAATGCAGCCAGTTTGTCCCCCAAATGCAGCCAGTTTGTCCCCCAATATACAGCCAGTTGGTCCCCCAAATGCAGCCAGTTTGTCCCCCAAATGCAGCCAGTTTGTCCCCCAATATACAGCCAGTTTGTCCCCAATATACAGCCAGTTTGTCCCCCATAATACAGCCAGTTTGTGCCCCATAATACAGCCAGTTTGTCCCCCAAATGCAGCCAGTTTGTCCCCCAAATGCAGCCAGTTTGTCCCCCCCAGCCCTGCACTTACCTTCCTCGAGTCAGCGCCATCCTTCTTCCGTCCTCGATGTCTTCTCCCGCCCTCTATGTCGCTTCAGCCAATCAGGTTACCGGTAACCAGACCCAGTGAACCTGATTGGCCAGGGAACGCACCCCCGTGCGTCCTCTCATTAGGTATTTAGAAGCCGATTACAGCCCTCAGGCTGTAGTCGGGAAGCCTATCAGAGCCTGCTGGCTCTGATAGGCACTTCTAAAGACCAACCAGACGCTGTTATTCAGATGGCCGACGCTCAAGGGGCCGGCCATCTGAATAGTGGGCGGCAGCAATACATAGGTTCATGCAATGCATGAACCTATGTATTGTTGTGGTGAGTGACGGCCGGGCGCAGAAGCGAGCGGCAGCGGCGCTTCTGCGCCCACTATGGACGCGCCGCCATGTGTGAAAAAAAGACATAAAAAAACTAAATAAAAAAAAACTCTTAAAGGGCCCGTTTTTTTTGGTGACCACAGGAGGGGGGGGCGGCGCCCGGGCGCCCCCTATGGACGGGCCGCCACTGCTTTCCACCCTTTCACTGAAACTCACAGCAGTATACAGCTCTGCATGCTGATATAAAATAATCTTACTTTCATGAGTTAAAACCAATTATTCTTTTACATGCGATTACTGTTTTTCCACATCCTAGTTTCTTTAAAGCTAAGCTCACCTTTTAAAAAAAAAAAATTCCAGCTCCCCTATGTAACAATCTAGCATTAATATACTTACCGTATATACTCAAGTATAAGCCGACATGAATATAAGCCGAGGCACCTAATTTTACCACAAAAAAATGGGAAAACGTATTGACTCGAGTATAAGCCTAGGGTGTCCATCTGCATGCCTCACTGTGTCCATGTGCATGCCTCACTGTGCCCATGCCTCACTGTGCCCATGCCTCACTGTCACTGTGCCCATGCCTCACTGTGCCCATGCTTCACTGTGCCCAATCTCCTTACCTGATCTCCGGCGCTGTGTGACTAGTCTGACGTTTAACATGGGAGCCTATGGAAGGGGTGCCCGTCTTTGAAAAATCAGTGCTCCCCGGCCGTAGGTCCCCATGACAACAAAATTTGCACACTTGTAGATGAAGAGTGGGGCTACATGTGTGCCAAGGTTGGGATCAGGCTAACAAAGTTGAAGATGGACACAGACTCGAGTATAAGCCGAGGGGGGCATTTTCAGCACAAAAAAATGTGCTGAAAAACTCGGCTTATATTTGAGTATATACAGTATTTTGCAGAAATTAAAACGCTTTCTATTTATCCTACGCAGCCCTTACCCCAGTGTCCAGCTTGCTGTATAAAAAAAAAGTGTCTTCATTACTTCCTGGATGAACCTCCGTGAAAACTGTTAAGACACAGGAAGGAGTTCGCCAGTTGACCTCATTAATCACTTAAGCCCCAGGCCAATATGCAGCATAAAGACCAGGCCCCTTTTTGCGATTCGGCACTGCATCGCTTTAACTGACAATTGCGCGGTCGTGCGGCGTGGCTCCCAAACAAAATTGACATCTTTTTTTCCCACAAATAGAGCTTTCTTTTGGTGGTATTTGATCACCTCTGCGGTTTTTATTTTTTGTGCTATAAACAAAAATAGAGCGACAATTTTGAAAAAAATTCAATATTTTTTACTTTCTGCTATAATAAATATCCCCAAAAAATATAACATTTTTTTTCCTCAGTTTAGGCCGATACGTATTCTTCTACATATCTTCGGTAAAAAAAAAAATCGCAATCGACGTCTATTGATTGGTTTGCACAAAAGTTATAGCGTTTACAAAATAGGGGATAGTTTTATGGCATTTTTATAATTTTTTTTTTTTACTAGTAATGGCGGCGATAAGTGATTTTTTTCGAGACTGCGACATTATGGCGGACACATTGGACAATTTTGACACATTTTTGGGACCATATTTTTACAGCGATCAGTGCTATAAAATGCACTGGTTACTGTAAAAATTACACTGGCAGTGAAGGGGTTAACCACTAGGGGCGCTGAAGGGGTTAAGTGTGCCTAAGGGAGTGATTACTACTGTTAGGGGGCATGGCTACAAGTGACACGTCACCGATCTCCGCTCTGGTTACACAGAGCGGAGATCGGTGACAGTGTCAGTAGGCGAGCGGGGAGATGTTGTGTTTACACTAACATCTCCCCGCTCCATCCCTCCGTGAGATGATCGCGGGGATCCCCGCAGCGATCGAGTCCGCGGGACCCGTGGTCCGACTCACGGGGAAGGTAGCGGGGTCACGAGCGACCCCCACGTCGGGCAGTTAAAGGGGACGTACAGGTACGTTGATGTGCCTGTCCGTGCCATTCTGCCGACGTATATCTACTGGAGGCGGTCGTTAAGTGGTTAACACACACCCTGCATCTGCCCTCCTACTCCAGTAGATCACTCCCACCCACCTCTGCAGGTGCACATTTTTACAATGCAATCAGCAGTCCCTGTTCTCACTAAATACACAGGCATGTATTTTTTTTCTACCTTACTTTTATCTTGCATAGATCATTCATTTGACAGAGTGTGCAAGAGCAGGGTGAACAAATAACAAATGAATCAGAGCTGTAGTATTGAAAACGGGAGGAGTGTGTCCTGGGTTCTGTAAAACTCACCATACACTATGATTGTACAATCTCCTTCAGATCTACCATCAACTGTAGTGCAATGGCCTGTCAAATTGTATAGATGGTGTGTCCTCCTATTATATTGTTTTAATAAATCTGAAAGAAGATTGTACAACCAGATGGTATAGTGTATGGTCACCTTTATACCCCCTACAATTAACTAGTTGTGCTTTCATTGCCATTAATTGTTAATTGCACACCAAACACAGAAGCAAACACACATTTTTCCACGTGAAGAAAGAGCAACCAACACAGCAAAACGTACAGTAAAAAACATGCAGCCCGTAACACGCCAAAATGTCCAATGAGTTACTTTGCCACGTGTAGCGCAGTCCATTGAAAGCAATGGTGATGTCACTTTGACCTTACAGCTGCATCCTCGGAAGTTCATGTCACATGTTTCAGGAGGCAGACCCAGGGTTCTAGGTAGAGTTTAAGGAAGTAAAGGAAGATGGATACATCTACACTTAGTAAAAATGTCCACCATAAGAATATGGGAAGGAAAAAAAAATTAAGTAATAAAGAATGCACAGAATAAAATGCCTGCAATTATTTATTTATTTCAACCTATAAACTTCAGTGCACGTATGTCTAGTCCTTCTAAGTGTGTGTGTAAAATAATAAAGATTGGACTGCAGCCAACACTATATGCATTCCCACACATGCATCTGACTAAAAACTAGGGTTGCACCGATACCGATAGCCACAGGTATTTTTTACAGCAGGAATCACTCTGGTATTTAATCCAGTTTTTATTTTACTCTTCAGAAAATGCACATAGTACAGTAAAACAGAAAGTAGTCCACCAAACATGGCAGAACAATGACAGTCATAAGGTACAACAAGAGCAATAAAAAATGAAATGTGCATCCGGAACCGTATCATCTTGCACGTCTCTGAAACCATTAGAGATCCAATTACATGGAAAACAGTAGTGCAAAACAAGGCCCCTAGAACATTTAATTTGTGACCACATAGTACAAGTTCATAAGCGGAGGTCCGACCCATGCAGGCTTGAAGTGTTACTGAACCCACAACAGTAAAATCAGTCTATATATGCAGGAAAACATGCTGGTTATACTCACTGTGGAACCCAAGGGGTTACAGCGACTGGTGTCCACCTAGAAAGCTGAAAGGCACAGAGTAGCTAATCATTACTGAGCCAGAGCCAGAGAGGACAGATACGAAGCATAGTTTTGTGAACATTGAAAGTTGTGCCAATAATACCACATTTTACGGAATTGTTCCTCCTTAAAGGGGTTGTAAAGGTTTGTTTTTTATTTTCTAAATAGGTTCCTTTAAGCTAGTGCATTGTTGGTTCACTTACCTTTTCCTTTGATTTACCTTCTAAATGTTTTTTTTCTTTGTCTGAATTTCTCACTTCCTGTTTCTCCTCACTAAACTTCACACCATCATCCGAGTGGTGTGGAGTCAGCCAGAACAGTTTACTGAACAGCTTACTGAGGAGGAACAGGAAGTGAGAAATTCAGACAAAGAAAACAAATATTTAGAAGGGAAATCAAAGGAAAAGTTAAGTGAACCAACAATGCACTAGTTTAAAGGAACCTATTTAGAAAATAAAAAACGAACCTTTACAACCCCTTTAAGTTTCATAGCCGCTGTTGGACGTTCTATATCATTTATCTTGTTTATCACAGCTATCCATTGACCAACCGACGGGAGGTAAGTGTGTTTCCACTTTTGTGGGATGCAAACCTTGTCTGCATTAGGCAAGGGGATCAGGAGGGATCTTTTGTATCTATGTCTCGAGAGTGGGGTGATGTTTAGTAGGTACAGTGGGGCAAAAAAGTATTTAGTCAGCCACCAATTGTGCAAGTTCTCCCACTTAAAAAAATGAGAGAGGCCTGTAATTGTCATCATAGGTAAACCTCAACTATGAGAGACAAAATGTGGAAAGAAATCCAGACAGACAATCACATTGTCTGATTTGGAAAGAATTTATTTTGCAAATTATGGTGGAAAATAAGTATTTGGTCAATATCAAAAGTTCATCCTAATACTTTGTTATATATCCTTTGTTGGCAATGACAGAGGTCAAAACGTGTTCTGGAAGTCTTCACAAGGTTGTCACACACTGTTGCTGGTATGTTGGCCCATTCCTCCATGCAGATCTCTTCTAGAGCAGTGATGTTTTGGGGCTGTCGCTGGGCAACACGGACTTTCAACTCCTTTCAAAGGTTTTCTATGGGGTTGAGATCTGGAGACTGGCTAGGCCACTCCAGGACCTTGAAATGCTTCTTACGAAGCCACTCCTTCGTTGCCCGGGCGGTGTGTTTGGGATCATTGTCATGCTGAAAGACCCAGCCACGTTTCATCTTCATTGCCCTTGCGGATGGGAGGAGGTTTGTACTCAAAATCTCACGATACATGGCCCCATTCATTCTTTCATGTACATGGATCAGTCGTCCTGTTCCCTTTGCAGAGAAACAGCCTCAAAGCATGATGTTGCCACCCCCATGCTTCACAGTAGGTATGGTGTTCTTTGGTTGCAACTCAGCATTCTCTCTCCTCCAAACACAATGAGTTGTGTTTCTACCAAACAGTTCTACTTTGGTTTCATCTGACCATATGACATTCTCCCAATCCTCTTCTGGATCATCCAAATGCTCTCTAGCAAACCTCAGACGGGCCCGGACATGTACTGGCTTAAGCAGGGGGACACGTCTGGCACTGCAGGATCTGAGTCCCTGGCGGCGTAGTGTGTTACTGATGGTAGCCTTTGTTACGTTGGTCCCAGCTCTCTGCAGGTCATTCACTAGGTCCCCCCGTGTGGTTCTGGGATTTTTGCTCACCGTTCTTGTGATCATTTTGACCCCATGGGGTGAGATCTTGCGTGGAGCCCCAGATTGAGGGAGATTATCAGTGGTCTTGTATGTCTTCCATTTTTTAATTATTGCTCCCACAGTTGATATCTTCACACCAAGCTGCTTGCCTATTGCAGATTCAGTCTTCCCAGCCTGGTGCAGGTCTACAATTTTGTTTCTGGTGTCCTTCGACAGCTCTTTGGTCTTCACCATAGTGGAGTTTGGAGTGTGACTGTTTGAGGTTGTGGACAGGTGTCTTTTATACTGATAACAAGTTCAAACAGGTGCCATTAATACAGGTAATGAGTGGAGGACAGAGGAGCCTCTTAACCACTTGTCCCCCGCCCACTGTCAATAGACGGCGGGCGGAGGATACTCTCGTTCTGGGAGGACGTCATATGACGTCCTCCCTTTAAAACGAGCTAGGAGGCGCGCACGCCCGCCGCATTCACAAGGCCCCGGTGCGTGTGCCCGGCGGCCGCGATTGCCGCCGGGCACCCGCGATTGCCCGGGAAACGAGCAGGAAAGTGGATCTCTGTGTATAAACACAGAGATCCACGTCCTGTGAGGGAGAGGGGACCGATGGTGTGTCCCTTGTACATAGGGACAACCATCGGTCACCTCCCCCAGTCAGTCCCCTCCCCCCACAGTAAGAACACTTTGAGGGAACATATTTAACCCCTTCCCGCCCCCTAGTGGTTAACCCCTTCCCTGCCAATCACATTTATACAGTAATCAATGCATTTTTATAGCAGGGATCGCTGTATAAATGTGAATGGTCCCAAAAATGTGTCAAAAGTGTCCGATGTGTCCGCCGCAATATCGCAGTCACAATAAAAAAATCGCAGATCGCCGCCATTACTAATAAAAAAATAAATAAAAATGCTATAAATCTATCCCCGATTTTGTAGACGCTATAACTTTTGCCCAAACCAATCAATACGCGCTTATTGCGTTTTTTTGTTTTTTTTACCAAAAATATGTAGAAGAATACGTATCGGCCTAAACTGAGGAAAATGTTATTTAAAAAAAAAAAATGGGTATTTATTATAGCAAAAAGTAAAAAAATAGTGTTTTTTTTCCAAACTGGACGCTCTTCTTTTGTTTATAGCGCAAAAAATAAAAACCGCAGAGGTGATCAAATACCACCAAAAGAAAGCTCTATTTGTGGGAAAAAAAGGACGCAAATTTCGTTTGGGAGCCACGTCGCATGACCGCGCAATTGTCATTCAAAGTGTGACAGCGCTGAAAGCTGAAAAATGGCTTGGGCAGGAAGGGGGTTTTCGTGCACAGTAGAGAAGTGGTTAAAGAAGAAGATACAGGTCTGTGAGAGCCAGAAATCTTGCTTGTTTGTAGGTGACCAAATACTTATTTTCCACCATAATTTGCAAAAAAAAAAATCTTTCCAAATCAGACAATGTGATTGTCTGGATTTGTTTCCACATTTTGTCTCTCATAGTTGAGGTATACCTATGATGACAATTACAGGCCTCTCTCATCTTTTTAAGTGGGAGAACTTGCACAATTGGTGGCTGACTAAATACTTTTTTGCCCCACTGTACATCTCAGGGCACATCTCCAGAGTTAGATCAGTAAGCTTCTGATATCTTCCCAAATGGGTTGTAAGCAAGGGCACAACCAAAAGATATGTAGCAACATGCCAGGTTCTTAGTAACACCAACATAACAGAGATACAGTGGGATAGATCCTATGGAGAAGTACAGGGGTCCTATACCAGCGGAGCAACAGTTTATATCCTGACTACTGGTATCTGCTGGACAGGGAGAACCAATGAGCAAAGCAAAGGCCTGGTCTCTCTGCATGGGGGTCAAGGTTATGTCTAAATCCCGTTACCCTTTCTGAATGAAACAAATTCCTCAGGTGGTTTGTAAATCAAAACATAGGACGTCGAGAGCGTGTGACGCATAGGGGAAGTCAGTGAACATAGCTGTTTGAACTGAGAAATCTTACTGTGGTTCACTCTACTCAATCTGATGGTAGTTAGGAGATGGCATATTTGCAGGGCCCTCCACGAATCCAAAGGGGGGATATCATGGCCTGGATCTCTGAAATGAACCACCATCTGCCTCCCGTCAGAAAATGCTGAACTCTGAATTGGTTGGTTAAAAGAAAATCTTTGAATCTTGTATCTTCCAAGCCCGGGATAATTTCCTGAGCACCTATTCTACATCATCTGCAGGTGTCATCTTCTGCAGGTAATAGCTAGCACGCACCATTTTCTGTTCCACTGGCAAAGGACCTGTGGATCCCTTCTTTAACTCCACCAGGGCCTCCGCAAACTGGCAATTTGCCTCCTGCTGCGCTGCAGTGGATTCCTGCTAGGTCTTTGCAAAAAACTGACAGTTCGCCTCCTGCTGTTGGCGGTTGACTTCCTGCTGCTGGCAATTGGTTTCCTACTGGGTTGCAGTGGCCTGTAGCAGGGCTTTTAACACATCCTCCATCTTTCCACTTGTTCAGGAAGATGCCTGTCCAAATCCACCATATGCCAGGGGTTAGCTCAATAGGGATCACCTTCCCTGGTAAAAAAGGTAGACCAAACGGCAGGTTTTCTTAAAAATCTGATTTGTAGCCAGTTTTATTTTAAAAGGTTGCATGAAAATTAAAAAAACAAAACAGAAAATAAATCCTCGCCATCCAGGCACCAACTAAAAATTGCAGGTTCCTAACTCAGAGGTGAAGGGCTTCTCCCAGTCACCCACAAATCAAAGATAATGGAAAACTTTTTTCTCTTACAAAGCAAACTTCACATAAGCAGCTCTCTCAGGTTTTGGCATACTGAGTCCCAGACCAAGAGCAATCCTTTGCTCTAGTCCTGCTTAATTTATACCACCTGTTGGTGGACACAAGTGGACCGCAAAATCTGGTCTAGAACCAACCCTGCCAAGGTGGCTGGTAAAACCCAGACCGGATTCCACCTTAGTTTCTTGCAAATGAGGTGAAACATAACGTCCATCAATCACCTCGCCTTTTAATGTCACAGCATAGAATACTAATATGCCACCCTGTTTGTCGAAAGGGTTATTAAAGTGTGTATCCAAGCTGCCATCACCACAGAAGGAAAGGATTCTAATCCTAAAATGTATGGAGGTTCAGATATCTGCTTTGTATAGCCAAATCCCTAGGATACATAGAAAGACATCATTTTACCCTATGCAATAGGACTTTAAAGGCATAAGAATGTAAGCGATATTTTTCAAAGTTTAATTATTAGGCTCCATGTACACAGAAGCTCAAAAACGGTTGTTTTGAACGCCAGATTTCTGGCAGAAAAAGCTGCTTTAAAATATAGCTTTTATCAGCGTTTTTTACTAGGGTTTATTAGCGTTTTTCAGTGTTAGGTTTTTATTTTTTTTGTCAATAGATCAAAAAACGCAAAAAAACGCTGGGACCTGCGTTTGAACGTTTTTCAGCGTTTATTATCGTTTTGCATTTTTTCCCGCCGAAAAACGGCACTTTGAACGTGAATTTCTTGCGTTCAGAAAAAAGCCCATTAACTCCACTGCTCATTAACGCTAAAAAACGCTATGTGTACATGAACACATAGGCTAACATAGAGTGCAGTTAATGGGCTTTTTAAAAAAAAAAAAAAACGCCTATAAACTGCAGTTTATCAGCTTCAGTGTACATGGAGCCTTACAAATTGGTTTACAGAAAGTAGAAAAACAAATTATTATCAGAAATACAGTACATAGTAAAAAAAAAAAAAACTTCTCCGTCTATGGTTTCAGGATGCAGGTCTGAGTTTGATCGGCCATATAGGAATTAAAGGCCACATTTATATCACTAAACAGAGAACCATTTAACCTATTTCGGATTTTATATGCCCTAATTACTATATTTCGGATCAAGAGGCTATAGGGATCACAGTGCAGATCCATCCGGTGCCGTTTCGGCCTTCTGAGACCATCACCTGTCCTTTACATGTCAATATCCTGCCCGATACAGCTGATTATAGTGACACCAGATGGTCCCAGTGCATATTTGCCAGGACACCCCCCCCCCCCCCCAGTCTGCTTCCTGAGACCTTTTTCCATATCCCGACTATCATCCCTTGGGGTTATGATGTATGTCTACTGAAATGGCACCTGTTTGAACTTTCTATGCTTTTTCATTATGACCGCTGTTGAATTATGGGTTTGAGGACATTATCTTACCTACACTAACTGCAAAACTATCTTGGAAGGAGCCAAGTTACTCTGAAATGCATCGGATAAGTTTATGCAACTCTTTTTATAGATACTGGATAGCTGTTATATGTAAAAACAATGGTGTGGTAATATGTACCTCATTTTTTTTTTTTTACTATGTACTGTATTTC
The DNA here is from genome assembly GCA_029206835.1 of Rana muscosa. NCBI lineage: Eukaryota > Metazoa > Chordata > Amphibia > Anura > Ranidae > Rana > Rana muscosa. The sequence continues at coordinate 125,299,661 of CM055128.1, forward strand.
TGATAATTATTTGTTTTTCTACTTTTTGTAAACCAATTTGGAATAATTAAACTTTGAATTTTAATGTAAATATCACTTACTCTCGTATGCCTTTAAAGTCACTTTGCAGAGGGGGAAATTATGTCTTTCCAGGATTCTAATCCTACTCTCTTCAACCTAATCATCCATGAAATGGGTGAAGTTTACTAGTTACAGCTGCTCTCCCAAAAAGATTACCAACAAGGTCTGGGCTGCAATTAGGGTGACCACATTTCCAAACTGCCATTCAGGGACACCCCCCCCCCAAAATGATGATTTTTGACCCCCAAAAAAATGCAGATCTTTGGGGCAGGGGTGTATTATGAAATCAGCGGGCCCGTGTGCAGGAGAGGAGTGCGGAGTGCATGGTGGTGAGTAATATGTACAGGAGAGGAGTGCAGTGTATGGTGGTGGGTAGTATGTATATGAGAGGAGTGTGGAGTGTATGGCGGTGGGTAGTATGTATATGAGAGGAGTGCAGAGTGCATGGCGGGGGGTAGTTAGTGGAGAGAGGAGGAAGAGGAGTGAAATACCACCTCCTGATAGTCTGTCAGCCACTGCTATACCACCTTGGTGGTGGGGCACTCCGAAGGATGTAAGGGGGCACTCTGGAGGCACTAAGGGGGCACCCTGGAGGTTGTAAGGGGGGGATGTAAGGGGGCACTCTGGCGGTACTTAGTCAGAGCCCCCTTACATCTTCCGGGGTGCCCCCTTAGTGCCCCCTTACATTCTCCTCCAGAGTGCCCCCTTACATCCTCCTCCAGAGTGCCCCCTTACATCCTCCTCCAGAGTGTCCCCTTACATCCTCCTCCAGAGTGTCCCCTTACATCCTCCTCCAGAGTGTCCCCTTAGTACTACTGTACTAAAGGGCACTCTGGAAAAAGTAAAGGGGCACTTTGGAGAAAGTAAGGGGAGGTAAGGGAGCACTCTGGAGGAAATAAGGGAGCACTCTGGAGGAAGTAAAGGGAGGCAAGGGGGCACTCTGGAGAAAGTAAAGGGGCACTCTGGAGAAAGTAAAGGGGCACTCTGGAGAAAGTAAAGGGAAGTAAGGGAGCACTCTGGAGGAAGTAAAGGGAGGTAAGGGAGCACTCTGGAGGAAGTAAGGGGAGGTAAGGGAGCACTCTGGAGGAAGTAAGGGGAGGTAAGGGAGCACTCTGGAGGAAGTAAGGGGAGGCAAAGGAGCACTCTGGAGGAAGTAAGGGGAGGCAAGGGAGCATTTTGGAGGAAGTAAAGGGAGGTAAGGGAGCACTCTGGAGGAAGTAAAGGGAGGTAAGGGAGCACTCTGGAGGAAGTAAGGGGAGGTAAGGGAGCACTCTGGAGGAAGTAAGGGGAGGTAAGGGAGCACTCTGGAGGAAGTAAGGGGAGGTAAGGGAGCACTCTGGAGAAAGTAAATGGAGGTAAGTGGGCACTCTGGAGAAAGTAAAGGGGCACTCTGGAGGAAGGGGAGGTAAGGGAGCACTCTGGAGGAAGTAAGGGGAGGTATGGGAGCACTCTGGAGAAAGTAAAGGGAGGTAAGTGGGCACTCTGGAGAAAGTAAAGGGGCACTCTGGAGAAAGTAAGGGGAGGTAAGGGAGCACTCTGGAGTGTGACAGGAGGGGGTCATTGAAACATTGGGGGGAGACAGTGTGACAAGGGTGGGTCATAGAAACATTGGGGGGACAGTGTGACAAGGGGGGGTCATAGACACATTGGGGGGAGACAGTGTGACAAGGGTGGGTCATAGAAACATTGGGGGGACAGTGTGACAAGGGGGGGTCATAGACACATTGGGGGGAGACAGTGTGACAAGGGAGGGTCATAGAAACATTGGGGGAGACAGTGTGACAAGGGGGGTCATAGAAACATTGGGGGGAGACAGTGTGACAAGGGGGTCATAGAAACATTGGGGGGGAGACAGTGTGACAAGGGGGGTCATAGAAACATTGGGGGAAGACAGTGTGACAAGGGGGGTCATAGAAACATTGGGGGGAGACAGTGTGACAAGGGGGGGTCATAGACACATTGGGGGGAGACAGTGTGACAAGGGGGGGGTCATAGACACATTGGGGGGAGACAGTGTGGCAAGGGGGGTCATAGAAACATTGGGGGGAGACAGTGTGACAAGGGGGGTCATAGAAACATTGGGGGGAGACAGTGTGACAAGGGGGGTCATAGACACATTGGGGGGAGGGAAACAGTGTGACAAGAGGGGTCATAGAAACATTGGGGGGAGACAGTGTGACAAGGGGGGTCATAGAAACATTGGGGGGGAGACAGTGTGACAAGAGGGGTCATAGAAACATTGGGGGGAGACAGTGTGACAAGGGGGGTCATAGAAACATTGGGGGGAGACAGTGTGGCAAGGGGGGTCATAGAAACATTGAATGGAGACAGTGTGACAAGGGGGGTAATAGAAACATTGGGGGGGAGACAGTGTGACAAGGGGGGTCATAGAAACATTGGGGGAGACAGTGTGACAAGGGGGGGTCATAGACACATTGGGGGGGAGACAGTGTGACAGGTGGAGGACATGTGGAGTGGACACTATTCTCCCTCATGTGCAGGGCACTCTGTCTTATGCTGGCACCAGCCCTGACTGCCAATCATCTCACACAACACAGATCAGAGAATCCTCAGAACACCCCCGCCCCCCCCCCCTTCTCCTCCTCCCCCCCTTCTCCTCCTCAGGTCAGCGTTTCTCTTACTGTGGCTGGCCTCCTGCAGCATCTGTTCCTCCCGGTCGGCTGTGGATAAACGACATGCTGCTCAGGCAATCATGAAGCTCCCATCCCTGATCCAGCATTGATGTCCCTTCTGCAGTTATGCGCCAACACTATGCAGAGTGATGACAGTGACACACGTGCCGGCCCCTCTGAAGGGGGAGGGGGCGGGGCTGGAAGGAGCGGACAGCCAGACAGTCACTCAGACAGGCTTCAGCTGACCTCACTGGTTGCTAGATGCGGAGCGGCCCCTAGCCTAGCAACCAGACTGTGTCACCATGTGTGAGAGTGGGAGAGATGTGTTAAACTTTATAAGGTGGCGGCGGCGGACGGGCGGAGTTGGCGGAGCGGACTGGTGTGGTCTGGTCACTGTGTTTTTTTTTCATTCCGGGACTTCTGTATTGTCCCGGAATGAACTGCCCGGGACACGGGACAAAAATCTCCAATCAGGGACAGTCCCGGGCAATCCGGGACACGTGGGCACCCTAGCTGCAATCTGTAATGGAAGATAAGGGAAAAATAACAAGGAAAGAACTCCTTCAGTGTAAAACCTTTTATTTTGACACAATAAAAAGGATTGTTTAAGATGCACTCACATGGTTCCAGTGAAACAACATGTCTGTCACAGTGTGAGAGAGAGAGAGCCAGAGTGAACCCATCCATCCACCAAGCTGAATGACCTGAAGAAGGAGGCTACGCAGTATTCACAACATTTGGAGTACACAGACTTTCGTCTCCCCCTTGGCACATTGGTCACAGCCGCCATAGACTTCAGTGACTGAGTGTCTCTGTTCCAACTCCCGCAGCAGCCCTTGGTTCAGAGCCCCAAGCTGCAGGCAGAAGTACATTGTGGAGCAGCCATTCAGCTTGGTGGATGGATGGGATGACTCTGGCTTCTTCTACACTGACAAGCGTCTTGTTTCACTGGAACCATGTGAGTGCATCCTAAACAATCTTTTTTATTGTGTCAAAATAATAGGAGGTTTTTACATTAGGGGAGTTTTTTTCCCTTCTGTATCCAGGCTGCGACTAATTACCATCCAGAGAGCAAGGAAGTTTATTTTTAAGGTTCTCTGGCATACCTATCAGCCACTACATCTAAGGACTAATACATTTAAATATCCAAAATTGTTGTTCTGGGCTTCAGATATACTTGGTGAATTCTGATCATTCTTCATTATATTATTTCTATTTTCTCATTATGCACAAATTATCTTCTGAAGCAGTCATGATTGGATGACGAAACACATCAAGGGTGTGGCTGGATGACGTCATTTTGCTGACAGGAACCAGAAGTTGGCCATCTTGCATAGGTATCCAAAGCCTAGATTAAGGCTTACCTGTAGGTGCTTGAAATATCTCCTAAACCTACACGGTTTAGGAGATATTTACAATTGCTTCGGACGGCAATGTCTTCCGCGCATGCGCCGGTGTATTCGGCGCATGCGCACTCTATAAAGGGCACGATGTGCCGTTTCTAGATGGGGTCATGCCGTGACTCGCGGCTCCCACACACATGCGGCTCCGGCCAGTCACAGAGCCGGAGTTCGCGGCCCTGGAAGGAAGAGGGGTGAAGAATGGACGTCTCCAGCCAGCGAGGAAATCGGGGACATCACAGGCTTCGGTTTCAGGTAAGTGACACATAATGGGCTACTATGCGATGCATAGTAGCCCATTATGCTTTACCTTTGCAGGGAAACAAAGAGGAAGTAAAACCCATCAGGGTTTACTTCCTCTTTAAGGGAGAAATACTGGTTTAAAAAGGTAATCGGGTAATCGTTTCTACGTGCACTGGATGCAGTGCACTCATTTTGTGAGTAAGATTTTAACCCTTTGCTTTATTAAATTGATCTGGTAAGCTGATATATTGCAAAATTGGGTTCTTTTTGTTCCTTTAAACTACTTTTGGAGGAAAGGTGTTCATATGTGGAGAAAGAAACAGATGAAAGTTTGCATTGAGACAAGGTCCTTTTAACCACTTAAGCCCCGGACCATTTCGGGCCATTAGGACCAGGCCTGTTTTTGGGATTCGGCACTGCGCTGCTTTAACTGTAAATTGTGCGGACATGCAATGTTGTACCCAAATGAAATTTGCGTCCTTTTCTTCCCACAAATAGAGCTTTCTTTTAATGGTATTTGATTGCCTCTGCGATTTTTATTTTTTGCGATATAAACGGAAAAAGACCGAAAATTTTGAAAAAAAATGATATTTTCTACTTTTTGTTATAAGAAAAATCGAATAAACTCAATTTTAGTCAGACATTTAGGCCAAAATGTATTCAGCCACATGTCTTTAGTAAAAAAAATGTCAATAAACGTATATTTATTGGTTTGCGCAAAAGTTATAGCGTTTACAAACTAGGGTACATTTTCTGAAATTTACACAGCTTTAAATTTATGACTGCCTATCTCATTTCTTGAGGTGCTAAAATGGCAGGGCAGTACAAAACCCCCCCAAATGACCCCATTTTGGAAAGTAGACACCCCAAGGAAATTGCTGAGAGGCATGTTGAGCCCATTGAATATTTTTTTTTTTTGTCCCAAGTGATTGAATAATGACAAAAAAAAAAAAAAAAAAAAAAATTACAAAAAGTTGTCACTAAATGATATATTGCTCACACATGCCATGGTTATATGTGGAATTGCACCCCAAAATACATTTTGCTGCTTCTCCTGAGTACGGGGATACCACATGTGTGGGACTTTTTAGGAGCCTGGCCACGTACGGGACCCCGGAAACCAAGCACCGCCTTCAGGATTTCTAAGGGCGCAAATTTTTGATTTCATTCCTCACTACCTATCACAGTTTCGAAGGCCATAAAATGCCAAAATAGCACAAAACCCCCCCAAATGACCCCATTTTAGAAAGTAGACACCCCAAGGAAATTGCTGAGAGGCCTGTTGAGCCCGTTGAATATTTTTTTTTTTTGTCCCAAGTGATTGAATAATGACAAAAAATAAAAATAAAAAATAAATTACAAAAAGTTGTCACTAAATGATATATTGCTCACACATGCCATGGTTATATGTGGAATTGCACCCCAAAATACATTTTGCTGCTTCTCCTGAGTACAGGGATACCACATGTGTGGGACTTTTTAGGAGCCTAGCCGCGTACGGGACCCCGAAAACCAAGCACCGCCTTCAGGATTTCTAGGCACAAATTTTTGATTTCACTCCTCACTACCTATCACAGTTTCTAAGGCCATAAAATGCCAAAATAGCACAAAACCCCCCCAAATGACCCCATTTTGGAAAGTAGACACCCCAAGCTATTTGCTGAGGAGGCATGGTGAGTATTTTACAGCTCTCATTTGTTTTTGAAAATGAAGAAAGAAAATTTTTTTTTTTTTTTTTTTTTTTTTCAATTTTCAAAACTTTGTGACAAAAAGCGAGATCTGCAAAATACTCACAATACCTCTCAGCAAATAGCTTGGGGTGTCTACTTTCCAAAATGGGGTCATTTGGGGGGGTTTTGTGCCATCTGGGCATTCCATGGCCTCCGAAACTGTGATAGGCAGTGAGAAGTAAAATCAAAAATTTACACCCTTAGAAAGCCTGAAGGCGGTGCTTTGTTTTTGGGGTCCCGTACGCGGCTAGGCTCCCAAAAAGTCTCACACATGTGGTATCCCTGTACTCAGGAGAAGCAACAGAATTTATTTTGGGGTGTAATTCCACATATGCCCATGGCATGTTTGAGCAATATATCATTTAGTGACAACTTTGTGCAAAAAAAAAATAAAAAAAAAAAAATTGTCTTTTTTCCGCAACTTGTGTCAACATATAAAATATTCCATGGACTCGACATGCCTCTCAGTATATAGCTTGGGGTGTCTACTTTCCAAAATGGGGTCATTTGGGGGGGTTTTGAACTGTTCTGGCATTTTATACACAACATTAGGAAGCTTACATCCACTCTTCTAACCACTTGCAGACAAAGCCCTTTTTGACACTTTTTGTTTACATGAAAACATATTTTTTTTTTGCAAGAAAATTATGTTGAACCCCCAAACATTATATATATTTTTAAAGCAAAGGCCCTACAGATTAAAATGGTGGGTGTTGCATTTTTTTTTTCTACACAGTATTTGCGCAGCGATTTTTCAAACGCATTTTTTGGGGAAAAAATACACTTTTTTTAATTTTAATGCACTAAAACACACTATATTGCCCAAATGTTTGATGAAATAATAAAGATGATCTTAGGCCGAGTACATAGATACCAAACACGACATGCTTTAAAATTTCGCACAAACGCGCATTGGCGACAAACTACATACATTTTTAAAAGCCTTTAAAAGCCTTTACAGATTACCCCGTTAGATTTACAGAGGAGGTCTACTGCTAAAATGACTGCCCTCGATCTGACCTTCGCGGTGATACCTCACATGCATGGTGCAATTGCTGTTTACATATGACGCCAGACCGACGCTTGCGTTCGCCATTGGGCAAGAGCAGGGCAGGACAGGGGTGCTTTTTTTTTTTTTTTTTTTTTTTTTTATTATTAATTTTGCTTTTTTATTTTATTTTTAAATTGTTCCTTACATATATTTTTTTTTTTATAATTTTTATTGTTATCTCAGGGAATGTAAATATCCCCTATGATAGCAATAGGTAGTGACAGGTACTCTTTTTTTGAAAAAACTGGGGTCTTCTAGACCCTAGATCTTTCCTCTGCCCTCAAAGCATCTGACCACACCAAGATCGGTGTGATAAAATGCTTTCCCAATTTCCCAATGGCGCTTTTTATATCCGGGGGGGGACATTCCCTCCCACTGCTTGTAAAAGCAGTCCAGAGGCTAATTAGCCGCTGTGATTGCTTTTACATGAAAGCCGGCCGCTGGCTGAAAAGAATGATACCAAGATGATGCCTAAACCCGCAGGCATCAATCTGGTATAACCATTCAAAGTCCAGCAACATACCAGTACGTTGCTGGTCCTTGTTGGACATGTATTGTAATCTTTTTTTTTCATGCAGCCTGTTGGCTGAACGAAAAAAGAGATTGATTGGTGGGTATGCCCACCATTAGAATACCGCCCTTCATCCACCCACTTCTAATGATGGGCATACATGCACCATTTATATATGCCGAAGCATGGGGGCATCCTCCCGCAAAAAAGTTATGCCGCACACACATGGTCAAACGTTTCCACGGGCAAGCCTCCGTCGGAATTTCGACCGTATGTATGCGGCATTAGGAGCAAAATTGCTCCTCCGCCCTGCTGCCCCTGCTGCCCCCATGCTTCGGCATATATGCTTTTTTTTTTTTAACTGTGGTGGTGAAATCACCTCCTACAGCACTGGAGTCGCAGGGATCAGGCCTGTCTCTGCGAACGCTGCAGTTATGTGTGTTGTGTTTTGTAAGTGACAGTGATCGATCGATACTGCACTTGGGTGGCCTGGGCTGGACGGAGGGGCAAAACGCAGGTGCTAGCAGGTATCTGGGCTGATCCCGCTAACACTGCGTTTTTGGGAACCCTAAACCGCTGGTATAGATCTGATCAGATCAGATATTGATCTGTTCAGATACTATACCACTAAGGGGGGTGTATGCTTTACGCGTGGGTGTTAGCGTTACTGGCACTAACCTGACGCTGCCTGGGGTGTGACGCAGACCCTCTCTGACGCTAAAACCTAATTGATATCACCCACCGGGCGATCAGGGGGTTAAACCTTTATTGGGTTATATACGGCGGGTGCCCTGACACTATAAAAAGCAAACTAACTAACCAGCGTCACCCGTAACACTTATATGGTGATCACTGGTGAAAGGGTTAACTAGGGGCAATTAGGGGGTTAAAACCTTTATTAGATCATATTTGGGGGTACCTGACGCTATAAAAACCTGCGGCGAACCTAAAAAAAATGACTGGCTACCGATTGGCATCACCGACACGAAGACAGCGATCAGAAAAACGATCGCTTAGTGACAGTGGTGATAGGGGGTGAAAGGGTTACCTGGGGGGCGATCAAGGGGGTTAAACCTTTATTAGATAATATATTGGGGTACCCGACGCTATAAAAACCTGCGGCGAACCTAAAAAAAATTACTGGCTACCGATCGCCATCACTGATGCTAAGACAGCCATCAGAAAAATGATCGCATAGCGACAGCGGTGATAGGGGGTGAAAGGGTTACCTGGGGGGCGATCAAGGGGGTTTAACCTTTATTAGATAATATATTGGGGTACCTGACGCTATAAAAACCTGCGGCGAACCTAAAAAAAATTACTGGCTACCGATCGCCATCACTGATGCTAAGACAGCATCAGAAAAACGATCGATTAGCGACAGCGGTGATAGGGGGTGAAAGGGTTACCTGGGGGGCGATCAAGGGGGTTAAACCTTTATTAGATAATATATTGGGGTACCCGACGCTATAAAAACCTGCGGCGAACCTAAAAAAAATTACTGGCTACCGATCGCCATCACTGATGCTAAGACAGCCATCAGAAAAATGATCGCATAGCGACAGCGGTGATAGGGGGTGAAAGGGTTACCTGGGGGGCGATCAAGGGGGTTTAACCTTTATTAGATAATATATTGGGGTACCTGACGCTATAAAAACCTGCGGCGAACCTAAAAAAAATTACTGGCTACCGATCGCCATCACTGATGCTAAGACAGCATCAGAAAAACGATCGATTAGCGACAGCGGTGATAGGGGGTGAAAGGGTTACCTGGGGGGCGATCAAGGGGGTTGAACCTTTATTAGATAATATATTGGGGTACCCGACGCTATAAAAACCTGCGGCGAACCTAAAAAAAATTACTGGCTACCGATCGCCATCACTGATGCTAAGACAGCCATCAGAAAAATGATCGCATAGCGACAGCGGTGATAGGGGGTGAAAGGGTTATCTGGGGGGTGATCAGGGGGTTAAACCTTTATTAGGGGGGGTTAGGGGGCTACACTGGACCTAAAACTAAACTTTAGTGACACTTTCACAGTCACAAATGTCACTGATTGCAGTGATCACTAAATAAATGGTCACTGCAATCAGTGACACTGTGACTGGGGGCTGGGGGGTGATCTGGGGGGTGATCTGGGGGGGTCTGGGGGTCCTGGGGGGGGCGATTAGTGTTCCTATGTGTCCTGGTGTCAGTGTAGTGTTGTGCTCACTGACCTGATGTCTTCTCTTGTACGGCGCTCGGTATATGTGAGCGCCGCACAGGAGATGACATCACTTCCTCCTGCCTCCTCTGTCTGAAACAGACAGAGGAGGCATTTCCATTCGCCGGGAGCGATCGCGAGGGGGGGGCCGGAATCGAAAGGCCGCCCCCTCATCTGGGATCGCTCCCGGTGAAGTAACGACCGCTCACGGCACAGAAGGGGGGTCCGGATGGACCCCCCAACTGTACAAAGGCAGTCACGTAGATCTACGTGATTCTGCCTGTCCGTGCCATTCTGCCGACGTAAATCGGCGGTGGGCGGTCGTTAAGTGGTTAAAAGTGCAAGGCGCATATTGACCTAATTCTTAATAGGTCAAAATCTTAAGGTAAGCAGCCTGTTTGGAAGGTGGAAGAAGCACTCTGTGGTGGCGATTCATTTAGAACAGGGGTGTCAAAGTCAATTTCATCGTGGGCCGTTTTTTTCACTATATATTTTTGCACTATTATCATTTTCATATAATTGGATGTTACACTGCATTTTGGCCTTGGCACTTAATATTTTGGGCTAAACTATTTTTTTAGTCACACAGATTTATTATTCATGCATTTGAAAGTGATTTATAAGCTTTATGCCACGTACACACGATCAGATTTTCTGTCGGAAAAATCTTGGATGGTTTTTCCGATGGAATTCCGCTCAAGCTTGGCTTGCATACACACGGTCACACAAAAGTTCTCTGAACTTTCGACCGTCAAGAACGCGGTGACGTACAACACTACGACGAGTTTTATTCATTTTTATTGCATTTTTTGGTGTGGGAACACATGACAACAGCTGCAGCAATCATTTATAATATTTATTGAATTTTGTTCACAATTTGTGTGATAGCGCTGGATACTCAGGTATAGTAAGCACAATGTACATGCTCTGTGAACATTCCACAAGGAAAAATTATCTATTGCATTAGAACGGTTTGTTGAAAAGTAGTTTGAATTTTTTAACTCTAAAACAAATTTTCTGCAGTGAATTAGCTAGAACTGGGAAGTTTAACCTTCAAAGTAATTGGGGGTCCTTAAGAGCCCATTCACACAGGGGCGTCTTTCGATCCGACTCCAAATCGCCCCAGGTCGCCCCTAGTCGCCTCAGGTCGCGCTGGCTGAAGAAATTAATGTAAGTTAATGGAGCCGTCCTTATGCACACTACTGCAGTCGCTCCGACTTCAAAAAAGGTCCCTGTACTACTTCAATCCGACTCCTAGGCGACCTGTAACCATTCATTTCAATGGAAGTCGCCTCTCCCTGTCTTAATAGGAGCGACTCTCCAGGAAGATAACATACATTTCTCCTGCAAAACTCTCCCTCCCCCCCTCCCTCCCACAGAGCTGATTCTTGTTTGATTGGCCACTGGAATGTCTCTTGTCCTGCAGGCAACTTGGAGTTGCCTTGTAAATAGCTCCAGGTCGCGCTGTGATTCATACTCAGGTCGTGTCTGAGTTGCCTCATAAAATCGCGTTGGAAGTCGTGTTGCCCCTGTGTGAATGGGCTCTCAGTTGTCAGTTTACATTTATAAGGTGACTGGGGAATGATCTGATTAAATGAAGGACCCAATTGAGAAATTAAAGATATTCATTAACACAGGAAATCCTGGTCACCACATCACTATGGCAACTAAAAAATGCTGTCTGCTGACCTAGCCATTGAAATCTCTCTTTGCAGTTTCATTAAAGCGGAAAGTGGAACTTCCACTCATTTGTCTACTCCCCCCTCTGGTGCCAAATTTGGCACCTTTCGGGGGGTGCGGATACCTATCTTTGACAGGTATCCTGTCCCCACATTTGGGAGTCCGGGCCGTTGCGCATTATGTCACAGCTCGGCTCCCTCCACCTTTATCTGCCGCCAGGCCAGTAGGAGAGCGCAGCGGTGCCTCGTGCATGCATGCACAGTAGGGACCCGGCGTGCATGCACAGTAGGGACCCCATAGCTGGATCGAATTTCAGCTGGTCCCTGCCAGACAAAACTCGACCCATCGATTGTCAGGTCACCTGAGGCCAGATGACAGATGCACACCGTTGGGGTCAGGAGTGCACCACAAGGTAGTGAACCCTATAGCTGACTGCTGCGGATGGAACACTGGGTGGTTAAGGGAGGCAGGTCTACTGGAGCACAAACAGGGATCCCACAGGGAGCTAGAGCACAAGATTCCCCAGGGCGCGGAGTCTAAGATCCAGCAGGTGTTCACCAGAGCCTCTAGTGGTGAGGATGGACTGAGCTGCAACTGGATCCAGGTCGTGGCCCCCAGAGTCCCCTAGCTCACGCTCCGTAGGGTATTGAGGATAGAGGGGAAGCAGCAGCTCAGGATACAAGAGATAGTGAGGGGATAAGCCAAGGTCAGGGCAACAAGCAGACAAGGATAAACAAAGGACACACCAAAGGTCAGGGTCACAAGCAGACAGGGATAGTCGAGAACAAGCCAAGATCGGTAACACAGAGACAGATGTAGCACAAGGCAAGCAGGAACCCAAACACACAATGCTTAACAAACAACGTTGATCAGCAAGGCAGACTTGCAGTGCACAGGTTAATATAGAGTTCTCTGATAGGGCCTGAGGTGGAGCCATGCTTGGAGGAGAGATTATTAAAGCAGCCATGTGAGAGTGTCTGGGCTCTAAGGTGAACACATGGAGAGGAAGGTAAGCTGACAGACAAATATTACTGCATATCTAATTATTAATCCATACATTTTTAACTAGTTAGGTATCCCTAAATGCTATCAATAGTCCATTCTTCTTCCTGTATGTGCAGGCTGTAAAAATTAAAGGCAACTTCAGATGTATATGCATAGCTATTTCTCGATGCTTAACCACTTAACGACCGCCCACTGTATATATACGTCGGCAAAATGGCACGTACAGGCACAATCACGTACCTGTACGTGACTGCCTTCGTATGGGTGGGGGACCCCCCTCCAGTACAGTGAGCAGTCAGTATCGCTCCAGGAGCGATCCGTGATGAGGGGGCGGCCATTGGTTTCTGGCCACCCTCTCGCGATTGCTCCCGGCGAATGGGATGCTTCCTCTGCCTGTGTAATGTAAACACAGGCAGAGGAAGTGATGTCATCTCTCCCTGCGGCGCTCACACATACCGGAGCGCCGTGGAGAGAAGATGTCAGGTTAGTGCACAAACACTACACTGACACCAGCACAAATAGGAACATGATCGCCCCCCCCCAGTCACCCCCAGATCACCCCCCAGTCACAGTGTCACTGATTGCAGTGATCATTTATTTACTGATCACTGCAAACAGTGACATTTGTGACTGTAAAAGTGTCAGGGCAGTTAGTGTAGGTCCCTTTAGGTCCAGAGTAGCCCCCTAACCCCCCCAATAAAAGGTTTAACCCCTTGATCGCCCCCAGGTAACCCTTTCACCCCCTAGCACCACTGTCGTTTTTCTGATCGCTGTATTAGCGTCGGTGATGCCGCTAGGTAGTCAGTTATTTTTTAGGTTCGCCGCCAAGTTTGTATAGCGTCGGGTACCCCCATATATTACCTAATAAAGGTTTAACCCCTTGATCGCCCCCCAGGTAACCCTTTCACCCCCTTTTGCCAGTGTCACTAAGCGATCGTTTTTCTGATCGCTGTATTATGTATGCTGGTGCCGCTAGGTAGTCTGTTATTTTTTTTAGGTTCGCCGCCAGGTTTTTATAGCGTCAGGTACCCCCATATATGAATAAAGGTTTTAACCCCCTGATTGCCCCTAGAGTTAACTCTTTCACCAGTGATCACTGTATAAGTGTCACTGGTGACACTGGTTAGCCAGTTAGTTATTTCGTTATTTAGGTTCCCCGTCAGGTTTTTATATAGCGTCAGGTACCCCCATATATTACCTAATAAAGGTTTTAACCCCCTGATTGCCCCTAGTTAACCCTTTCACCAGTGATCACCGTATAAGTGTTACGGGTGACGCTGGTTAGTTAGTTTGCTTTTTATAGTGTCAGGGCACCCGCCGTATATAACCCAATAAAGGTTTAACCCCCCGATCGCCCGGCGGGTGATATCAATTAGGTTTTAGCGTCAGAGAGGGTCTGCGTCACACCCCAGGCTGCGTCAGATTAGTGCCAGTAGCGCTAACACCCACGCGTGAAGCATACACCTCCCTTAGTTGTATAGTATCTGAACAGATCAATATCTGATCTGATCAGATCTATACTAGCGTCCCCAGCAGTTTAGGGTTCCCAAAAACGCAGTGTTAGCGGGATCAGCCCAGATACCTGCTAGCACCTGCGTTTTGCCCCTCCGTCCAGCCCAGGCCATCCAAGTGCAGTATCGATCGATCCCTGTCACTTACAAAACACAACACACATAACTGCAGCGTTCGCAGAGACAGGCATGATCCCTGCGACTCCAGTGCTGTAGGAGGTGATTTCACCACCACAGTTAAAAAAAAGAGCATATAATATGCCGAAGCATGGGGGCAGCAGGGGCGGAGGAGCGATTTTGCTCCTAATGCCTCATACATATGGTCGAAATTCCGACCGTGTGTACACGGCATAACTTTTGCGGGAGGATGCCCCCATGCTTCGGCATATATAAATGGTGCATGTATGCCCATCATTAGAAGTGGGTGAATGAATAGAAAACTGGCTAAAAGACAGAATTCAGAGAGTAGTGGTTAATGATTCTTACTCTGAATGGTCTAAGGTTATCAGTGGTGTACCCAAAGGTTCAGTAATGGGACCCTTACTTTTTAATATCTTTATAAATGATATTGGGTCTGAGATCAAAAGTAACATTTCTGTCTTTGCAGATGACACCAAGCTATGCAGTGGAATAACGTCCTTACAAGATGTCTCCAAATTACAAGCCGACCTCGATGCTCTGTCTAATTGGGCGACTATGTGGCAGATGAGGTTTAATGTTGATAAATGTAAAGTTATGCACTTGGGGGCTAAGAATATGAATGCATCATACATACTAGATGGAAAAAAACTGGGGGGATCCGTAGTGGAGAAGGATCTGGGGGTTTTGGTAGATCATAAGCTCAATAATGGCATGCAATGCCAATCTGTGGTTTCCAAAGCGAGCAAAGTCCTTTCATGTATTAAGAGAGGCATGGACTCCAGAGAGAGAGACATCATACTGCCCCTGTACAAATCATTAGTAAGACCTCATCTGGAATATGCAGTTCAGTTTTGGGCACCAGTTCTCAAAAAGCATATCGGGGAACTGGAGAAAGTGCAGAGAAGGGCAACCAAACTGATAAGAGGCATGGAGGAGCTCAGCTATGAAGAAAGATTAGAGGAACTGAATTTATTCACTCTTGAGAAGAGGAGAATAAGGGGCGATATGATTAACATGTACAAATATATAAGGGGTCCATATAGTGAACTTGGTGATGAGTTATTCACTTTACGGTCAACACAGAGAACAAGGGGGCACTCTTTACGTCTAGAAGAAAAAAGATTTAATCTCCAAATATGGAAAGGTTTCTTTACAGTAAGAGCTGTGAAAATGTGGAACAGACTCCCTGCAGAGGTGGTTCTGGCCAGCTCAGTAGATTCCTTTAAGAAAGGCCTTGATATTTTCCTAAATGTACATAATATAACTGAGTACTAACAGTTATAGGTAAAGTTGATCCAGGGTAAATCCGATTGCCTCTCGGGGGATCAGGAAGGAATTTTTTCCCCTGCTGTAGCAAATTGGATCATGCTCTGCTGTTTTTTTTTGCCTTCCTCTGGATCAACTGTTGGTATAGAATTGGGTATATGGGATTGTACGATATTTTTTATTTTATTTTATTTATTTTTTATGGTTGAACTGGATGGACTTTGTCTTTTTTCAACCTGACTAACTATGTAACTATGTAACTATGAAGGGAGGTATTCTGATGAGAGAAAAAAGAGACAGATTTTGCCCCCCCACAGATAGACGCAGCCTTTGACCCCCACAAATAGACGCAGCCTCTGCCCCCCACAGATAGACGCAGCCTCTGCCCCCCACAGATAGACGCAGCCTCTGCCCCCCGACAGCAAAAGAGCCTCAGGCTGCAGTGCCCAGCAAACAGACTGCTACCCCCTTCCGGCTCAGGGAAGACAAGATATGGGCACATATAAAAACTACTGACTCTGACAGCACTTCAGCAGTGCAACACAGATGACCTCCATTAAAGTGACAGTCTCCATGCAGGCCTGGTCCCCAGCAGCACACAATAAATCTGAATTTGACTTGCAGCAGGCAGCACAGATGATAAATAGCTCATCTCCTACAGTGACAGTCTCTCTCCACCTGAGCCCAGGGCTTGCTGTGTCTCCACCTGAGAGCTTTGAGTCTGCAGGCTTGCCTTGCTTGTGTGCCTGGTCTGTTCATTGCCGTGGATGGTCCGACTCCATCCCGCTTCTGCAGACAGCATAATAGTCTGCCCTCCACTTACTGTCTCCACCATGAAGTCCCCTCCGCTCTACTCACTTGGCTGATGGTGCAGGTAAGGGCACAGTGCTGTGGTGGTGAGAATCCCTGACTCCTCACAGGCTCCATCAGCCATAATGTGGCGGGTTGGGTTTCGTTCTCCTGCCCACAGCCCGCAACACCGATATACTGCTGAGACGCGCCGCCGTCCATTCAAAAATGGCGCCAGACGGCGACATTACATTATTGCGCATGTGCCGCCCAGCCGAGCTTGTACGATCTTTCCCGAGTCCTGCAGGCTTCGGAACGGTGCATGCGCAGTTGCATGGCCGGCCCGCAGACATCTTTCTTACTGGCACCGGCTGCCCATAACGGACATTCACGGACACCCCGAAAATGGGGTGAAATCAACGTACTGTCCGTAAATTAACGGACGGTTGGCAACACTGATTACGAGATCCTAAAGAAATTGCAAATGCAGCTTGGTTCTACATAGCTGAGTTAGGTAAGGAGTAGGGATGAGCTTCGTGTTCGAGTCGAACATACGTTCGACTCGAACATCGGCTGTTCGATCGTTCGACGAAGATCGAACGATTTGGGCCGTTCGCGCCAAATTCGAGTGACGCGAACGGCCCACAATGCACTACGCCATCGCAGTGTCATCCAGGCGCTGTGATTGGCCAAGCATGCACTGTGACCCCGCATGCTTGGCCAATCACAGCGCCGGCAGCGAGGAGAGCAATGATTGGCCACAGGCAGGATGCCTGTGGCCAATTATTGCTGAGGGTGTTTAGTACACGCCCCACACTATAAAAGGCCGCCAGCACGGCGGCCTAGTGTAGTGTGTTCCGGAGCAGGGATAGAGCAGCATAGGCAGGGACAGTGACTGTTATTTCTTTCTTGCTTAACCTGGATTCCTTTAGTTTAGGGAAAGAGAAGGATAGGTAGGGAGAGTGTCAGTGTGTTTTGTGCTTGTGCTATAGTGTGCTTAAAAAAAACATTTATTCTAGGGACAGAAAACTGTAGGTAGGGACAGTGTCAGTTTCTTTCACTCTGCAAGTCCTTGTTTCCAGGGACCTGGAAGGACAGTGAGTGAATTGTCCTTGTGCTATATTGTGCTTAAAAAAACATTTATTCTAGGGACAGAAAACTGTAGGTAGGGAGAGTGTCAGTTTCTTTCACTCTGCAAGTCCTTGTTTCCAGGGACCTGTAAGGACAGTGAGTGAATTGTCCTTGTGCTATATTGTGATTAAAAAAAACATTTTTTCTAGGGACAGAAAACTGTAGGTAGGGAGAGTGTTTTTTTTCTTTCACTCTGCAAGTCCTTGTTTCCAGGGACCTGGAAGGACAGTGAGTGAATTGTCCTTGTGCTATATTGTGCTTAAAAAAAAACATTTTTTCTAGGGACAGAAAACTGTAGGTAGGGAGAGTGTTTATTTTCTTTCACTCTGCAAGTCCTTGTTTCCAGGGACCTCTAAGGACAGTGAGTGAATTGTCCTTGTGCTATATTGTGCTTAAAAAAAACATTTATTCTAGGGACAGAAAACTGTAGGTAGGGAGAGTGTCAGTTTATTTCACTCTGCAAGTCCTTGTTTCCAGGGACCTGGAAGGACAGTGAGTGAATTGTCCTTGTGCTATATTGTGATTAAAAAAAACATTTTTTCTAGGGACAGAAAACTGTAGGTAGGGAGAGTGTTTTTTTTCTTTCACTCTGCAAGTCCTTGTTTCCAGGGACCTGTAAGGACAGTGAGTGAATTGTCCTTGTGCTATATTGTGCTTAAAAAAAACATTTATTCTAGGGACAGAAAACTGTAGGTAGGGAGAGTGTCAGTTTATTTCACTCTGCAAGTCCTTGTTTCCAGGGACCTGGAAGGACAGTGAGTGAATTGTCCTTGTGCTATATTGTGATTAAAAAAAACATTTTTTCTAGGGACAGAAAACTGTAGGTAGGGAGAGTGTTTTTTTTCTTTCACTCTGCAAGTCCTTGTTTCCAGGGACCTGGAAGGACAGTGAGTGAATTGTCCTTGTGCTATATTGTGCTTAAAAAAAACATTTATTCTAGGGACAGAAAACTGTAGGTAGGGAGAGTGTCAGTTTATTTCACTCTGCAAGTCCTTGTTTCCAGGGACCTGTAAGGACAGTGAGTGAATTGTCCTTGTGCTATATTGTGATTAAAAAAAACATTTTTTCTAGGGACAGAAAACTGTAGGTAGGGAGAGTGTCAGTTTATTTCACTCTGCAAGTCCTTGTTTCCAGGGACCTGTAAGGACAGTGAGTGAATTGTCCTTGTGCTATATTGTGCTTAAAAAAAACATTTATTCTAGGGACAGAAAACTGTAGGTAGGGAGAGTGTCAGTTTATTTCACTCTGCAAGTCCTTGTTTCCAGGGACCTGTAAGGACAGTGAGTGAATTGTCCTTGTGCTATATTGTGATTAAAAAAAACATTTTTTCTAGGGACAGAAAACTGTAGGTAGGGAGAGTGTTTTTTTTCTTTCACTCTGCAAGTCCTTGTTTCCAGGGACCTGTAAGGACAGTGAGTGAATTGTCCTTGTGCTATATTGTGATTAAAAAAAACATTTTTTCTAGGGACAGAAAACTGTAGGTAGGGAGAGTGTTTTTTTTCTTTCACTCTGCAAGTCCTTGTTTCCAGGGACCTGTAAGGACAGTGAGTGAATTGTCCTTGTGCTATAGTGTGCTTAAAAAAAACATTTATTCTAGGGACAGAAAACTGTAGGTAGGGACAGTGTCAGTTTCTTTCACTCTGCAAGTCCTTGTTTCCAGGGACCTGGAAGGACAGTGAGTGAATTGTCCTTGTGCTATATTGTGATTAAAAAAAACATTTTTTCTAGGGACAGAAAACTGTAGGTAGGGAGAGTGTTTTTTTTCTTTCACTCTGCAAGTCCTTGTTTCCAGGGACCTGTAAGGACAGTGAGTGAATTGTCCTTGTGCTATATTGTGATTAAAAAAAACATTTTTTCTAGGGACAGAAAACTGTAGGTAGGGAGAGTGTTTTTTTTCTTTCACTCTGCAAGTCCTTGTTTCCAGGGACCTGTAAGGACAGTGAGTGAATTGTCCTTGTGCTATATTGTGCTTAAAAAAAACATTTATTCTAGGGACAGAAAACTGTAGGTAGGGAGAGTGTCAGTTTATTTCACTCTGCAAGTCCTTGTTTCCAGGGACCTGTAAGGACAGTGAGTGAATTGTCCTTGTGCTATATTGTGATTAAAAAAAACATTTTTTCTAGGGACAGAAAACTGTAGGTAGGGAGAGTGTTTTTTTTCTTTCACTCTGCAAGTCCTTGTTTCCAGGGACCTGGAAGGACAGTGAGTGAATTGTCCTTGTGCTATATTGTGCTTAAAAAAAACATTTATTCTAGGGACAGAAAACTGTAGGTAGGGAGAGTGTCAGTTTATTTCACTCTGCAAGTCCTTGTTTCCAGGGACCTGTAAGGACAGTGAGTGAATTGTCCTTGTGCTATATTGTGATTAAAAAAAACATTTTTTCTAGGGACAGAAAACTGTAGGTAGGGAGAGTGTCAGTTTATTTCACTCTGCAAGTCCTTGTTTCCAGGGACCTGTAAGGACAGTGAGTGAATTGTCCTTGTGCTATATTGTGATTAAAAAAAACATTTATTCTAGGGACAGAAAACTGTAGGTAGGGAGAGTGTCAGTTTATTTCACTCTGCAAGTCCTTGTTTCCAGGGACCTGTAAGGACAGTGAGTGAATTGTCCTTGTGCTATATTGTGATTAAAAAAAACATTTTTTCTAGGGACAGAAAACTGTAGGTAGGGAGAGTGTTTTTTTTCTTTCACTCTGCAAGTCCTTGTTTCCAGGGACCTGTAAGGACAGTGAGTGAATTGTCCTTGTGCTATATTGTGCTTAAAAAAAAACATTTTTTCTAGGGACAGAAAACTGTAGGTAGGGAGAGTGTTTATTTTCTTTCACTCTGCAAGTCCTTGTTTCCAGGGACCTCTAAGGACAGTGAGTGAATTGTCCTTGTGCTATATTGTGCTTAAAAAAAACATTTATTCTAGGGACAGAAAACTGTAGGTAGGGAGAGTGTCAGTTTATTTCACTCTGCAAGTCCTTGTTTCCAGGGACCTGGAAGGACAGTGAGTGAATTGTCCTTGTGCTATATTGTGATTAAAAAAAACATTTTTTCTAGGGACAGAAAACTGTAGGTAGGGAGAGTGTTTTTTTTCTTTCACTCTGCAAGTCCTTGTTTCCAGGGACCTGTAAGGACAGTGAGTGAATTTTCCTTGTGCTATATTGTGCTTAAAAAAAACATTTATTCTAGGGACAGAAAACTGTAGGTAGGGAGAGTGTCAGTTTATTTCACTCTGCAAGTCCTTGTTTCCAGGGACCTGGAAGGACAGTGAGTGAATTGTCCTTGTGCTATATTGTGATTAAAAAAAACATTTTTTCTAGGGACAGAAAACTGTAGGTAGGGAGAGTGTTTTTTTTCTTTCACTCTGCAAGTCCTTGTTTCCAGGGACCTGTAAGGACAGTGAGTGAATTGTCCTTGTGCTATAGTGTGCTTAAAAAAAACATTTATTCTAGGGACAGAAAACTGTAGGTAGGGACAGTGTCAGTTTCTTTCACTCTGCAAGTCCTTGTTTCCAGGGACCTGGAAGGACAGTGAGTGAATTGTCCTTGTGCTATATTGTGATTAAAAAAAACATTTTTTCTAGGGACAGAAAACTGTAGGTAGGGAGAGTGTTTTTTTTCTTTCACTCTGCAAGTCCTTGTTTCCAGGGACCTGTAAGGACAGTGAGTGAATTGTCCTTGTGCTATATTGTGATTAAAAAAAACATTTTTTCTAGGGACAGAAAACTGTAGGTAGGGAGAGTGTTTTTTTTCTTTCACTCTGCAAGTCCTTGTTTCCAGGGACCTGTAAGGACAGTGAGTGGATTGTCCTTGTGCTATATTGTGCTTAAAAAAAACATTTATTCTAGGGACAGAAAACTGTAGGTAGGGAGAGTGTCAGTTTATTTCACTCTGCAAGTCCTTGTTTCCAGGGACCTGTAAGGACAGTGAGTGAATTGTCCTTGTGCTATATTGTGATTAAAAAAAACATTTTTTCTAGGGACAGAAAACTGTAGGTAGGGAGAGTGTTTTTTTTCTTTCACTCTGCAAGTCCTTGTTTCCAGGGACCTGGAAGGACAGTGAGTGAATTGTCCTTGTGCTATATTGTGCTTAAAAAAAACATTTATTCTAGGGACAGAAAACTGTAGGTAGGGAGAGTGTCAGTTTATTTCACTCTGCAAGTCCTTGTTTCCAGGGACCTGTAAGGACAGTGAGTGAATTGTCCTTGTGCTATATTGTGATTAAAAAAAACATTTTTTCTAGGGACAGAAAACTGTAGGTAGGGAGAGTGTCAGTTTATTTCACTCTGCAAGTCCTTGTTTCCAGGGACCTGTAAGGACAGTGAGTGAATTGTCCTTGTGCTATATTGTGATTAAAAAAAACATTTATTCTAGGGACAGAAAACTGTAGGTAGGGAGAGTGTCAGTTTATTTCACTCTGCAAGTCCTTGTTTCCAGGGACCTGTAAGGACAGTGAGTGAATTGTCCTTGTGCTATATTGTGATTAAAAAAAACATTTTTTCTAGGGACAGAAAACTGTAGGTAGGGAGAGTGTTTTTTTTCTTTCACTCTGCAAGTCCTTGTTTCCAGGGACCTGTAAGGACAGTGAGTGAATTGTCCTTGTGCTATATTGTGCTTAAAAAAAATATTTTTTCTAGGGACAGAAAACTGTAGGTAGGGAGAGTGTCAGTTTCTTTCACTGTGAAAGTCCTTGTTTCAAGGGACAGAGAAGGACACCTGAAGGTAGCCCTTATTGCTTTTTTCCCATCTCCCTGCAGGCCATCTATTAGAATGTCTGGAAGGCAAACAAGGAGAGGCAGACAGTCAGGAGGCAATAAAAGAGGGCAAGCAGGCTCTGTGTCTGGGGGCAACAGTGCTGGTCGTGGACGCGGTGCATTGTCATCAGCACATGGCCATGGGACACGCTTGTCCTTCTTTTCGGCAGCTGGACATGTTGAGCCACATCATGCCGAAGACTTGGTAGAGTGGATGACCAAGCCCTCCTCCTCCTCCTCATCCTCTCTCACCCAGGCTCAGGGTACTGGAAAAGCAGCTGCCAAAGCGTCATCTTCCCTGGTATCAATGTCAGACAAATCATCAGTCACTCCTTCCCTAGACCCACCATGTCCTCCTCCTGAGGAGTCCCCCGAACTGTTTCAGCACAGTGTTGGGTACATGCTCCAGGAGGATGCCCAGCGTTTCGAAGGGTCTGATGATGAAACCCAGCTAGAGGAAGGCAGTAGCGTGAGAGCAGACAGAGGGGATGCTCAAGAAGGACACCAATCTGGCAGTCATGTTCCAGCAGCTGCAGCATACTGCCAGATTGGCTCCAGTGATGAGGAGGGAGGGGATGATGAGGTCACTGACTCCACGTGGGTGCCTAATAGGAGAGAGGAGGAGGAGGAGGATGAGGAGGAGGCACATCTCCAACGAGGCAGGATGCCCTTTGGTGGCCAGCGTAAGGGCAGTACACCGACGGAATCACACCGCAGAGCTCCGCCTGTGCAGGGCGCTGCCTCTGCCCGTCATTCAAAAAGTTCTTTGGTGTGGGCCTTTTTTGAGGCTAGTGCATCAGATCGCACAGCTGCTGTTTGCAACATATGTCTCAAGCGTATATCGCGTGGCCAAAACATCAGCCGCTTGGGTACCACATGCCTGACCAGACATATGTTGACCTGCCATGCAGCTCGTTGGCAAGCCTACCTCAAAGACCCTCACCAAAGAACAAAGCGGACCTCTCCTTGCACCGCATCAGCTGGGATCTCCAACCCCACTATAACTTCAGTCCTCTCTGAAACATGCACTGAGAGGAATGAAGGTGTAGAATTAGGTGTGTCACAGCCAAGTACTTGCGGCCACTCTGCTAGCAGTACACCGACGTCCGATTCTAGCAGGCAAATTTCCCTGCCCCAGCTGCTGGACCGTCGAAAGAAGTTCACTCCCAGCCATCCACATGCCCAGCGGTTGAATGCTAGCTTGGCTAAATTGCTAGCGCTTCAACTGCTGCCTTTTCAGTTGGTAGACTCGGCCCCCTTCCGTGAGTTTGTGCAATGTGCGGTTCCTCAGTGGCAGGTTCCCAAACGCCACTTTTTCTCACGGAAGGCTATTCCGGCTCTCTACCGGCATGTGGAAGGCAATGTCTTGGCCTCGCTGGACAGGGCGGTCAGCGGTAAGGTGCATATTACCGCTGACTCATGGTCCAGCAGGCATGGACAGGGACGTTACCTTTCTTTCACGGCCCATTGGGTCACTCTTTTGGCAGCTGGGAAGGATTCAGGACAAGGTGCAGTAGTGTTGGAGGTTGTCCCACCGCCACGCCTCCAAAATGCTACTACTGGTTGTGACACACCTCTCTCCTCCACCCCCTCCTCTTCTTCTTCCTCCATGGCCTCTTCCTGTGGTTTGTCCTATGAACCAGCGGTGCTCCGTAGCCGTTCACGGGGCTACGCAAGTACGCAGGCAAAAAGATGCCATGCCGTGCTTGCGCTGGTGTGTTTGGGGGACAGAAGCCACACTGGGGCAGAGGTCCTGTCTGCTCTGCAGGGCCAGGCCGAGAGGTGGTTGACGCCACGCCAGCTTAAGCCAGGAATGGTGGTTTGCGACAATGGCACCAACCTCCTCTCCGCCCTCCGACAGGGACAACTGACCCATGTGCCCTGTGTGGCTCACGTCCTTAACCTGGTGGTGCAGCGCTTCTTGGGCAGGTACCCGGGCTTACAGGATGTCCTGAGGCAGGCCAGGAAAGTCTGTGTGCATTTCCGCAGATCTTATAATGCCAGTGCTCGCCTGGCTGAGCTGCAAAAGGAGTTGAACCTGCCCAAGAACCGCCTTATATGTGACATGCCCACCAGGTGGAACTCAACGTTGGCCATGCTGCAGCGGCTGCACACGCAGCAGAGGGCCATCAATGAGTACCTGTGCGACTACGGCACCAGGACAGGGTCAGGGGAGCTTGGTTTTTTTTCTCCACGCCAGTGGGGCATGATCAGGGATGCATGCACTGTCCTGGCACCATTTGAGGAGGCCACGAGGATGGTGAGCAGTGACAGTGCATGCATCAGTGACACTGTACCTCTTGTCCACCTGTTGGAGCACACGCTGCGTGGAATAATGGACAGGGCACTTGAGGCAGAACAGAGGCAGGAAGAGGAGGACTTCCTTGCCTCTCAAGGCCCCCTTTACCCAGACAGTGTTCCTTCTGTCCCACCCATCGCACAGGAAGAGGAGGAGGAGGAGGAGGAGGAGGAGGAGGATTGTGTCAGCATGGAGGTGGAGGCTGGCACTCAGCATCATCAGCAGCAGTCTTTTAGGGATGATTTACAGTCCCAAGAAACCAGTGGACTTGTACGTGGCTGGGAGGAGGTGGCTGCGGATCATGTCGTCCTTAGTGACCCAGAGGACTCCGGAGCGAATGCCTCAGCAAACCTACGCTGCATGGCCCCCCTGATCCTGCAAAGTCTGCGGAAGGATCCTCGTATTCTTCGGATCAAGGAGAGGGACCATTACTGGCTGGCCACTCTCCTTGATCCACGGTACAAGGGTAAGGTTGCGGACCTTATGTTACCGTCGCAGAGGGAGCAGAGGATGAGACAACTCCGGGAGGCCTTGCAGAAAGGTCTGTGCAACGCGTTCCCAGAGACTGGGAGGTTGCAAACTCCTGGTCCTGGACAACGAGTTGCTGAGGCTTCGGCCAGTCAAAGAAGGAGCGGTGGGGAAGGTGGCCGTCTGACCGATGCGTTCAGACAATTCTTTAGTCCGCAGCCCCAAAGTATGATCGGTTCCAGCAACCATCGCCAGCGTCTGATAAACATGGTGCAGGAATATCTAGGGGCAAGGTCAGACTTGGACACCTTCCCCACCGAAAATCCTCTGGCTTACTGGGTCTTGAGGATGGATCACTGGCCAGAGCTTGCACAGTATGCAATTGAGCTACTGGCCTGTCCTGCATCCAGCGTTCTTTCGGAACGCACATTCAGTGCTGCTGGAGGATTTGTCACGGATCACAGGGTGCGCCTGTCCACCGACTCGGTTGATCGACTGACTTTCATCAAGATGAACCAGTCTTGGATCACCACCAGCTACCACACACCTGATGCTGATATAACAGACTAATTGATTTTAACATGTCACATCCCTTCAAGACTGATGCTGATGCTGAGTGCCTGTGCTGTTATGTTGACTGGCTATCCTCCTCCTCCGAGTCCTCAATGATACGATTGATGATGATAGCTTGTAAGATCATTTTTGTTTATGGGTGCCGCCACCAGTGCCTAACGCCCAATTTTTCAGCCCCTGTTTAACAGGGGCGTGTAATTACAATTTTTGAAGCAATACTTTGCAACAGGGCTCATTGCTGTGCTCCAAGTACAGTATCTGTGAGGAGTTGCAGTGTTGTGCCACCAGTGCCTAAGGCCCAATTTTTCAGCCCCTGTTTAACAGGGGCGTGTCATTACAATTTTTGAAGCAATACTTTGCAACAGGGCTCATTGCTGTGCTCCAAGTACAGTATCTGTGAGGAGTTGCAGTGTTGTGCCGCCAGTGCCTAAGGCCCAATTTTTCAGCCCCTGTTTAACAGAGGCGTGTCATTACAATTTTTGAAGCAATACTTTGCAACAGGGCTCATTGCTGTGCTCCAAGTACAGTATCTGTGAGGGGTTGCAGTGTTGTGCCACCAGTGCCTAAGGCCCAATTTTTCAGCCCCTGTTCAACAGGGGCATGTAATTACAATTCTTGATCTAATAATTCACAGCAGGGCCCATTGCTGCACCCACCAAGAGTAACTGTCAGGGCTTACAGTGTTGTGGCACCAGCACCACCATCAAAGGCCCAATTTTTACTACCACTGTTCAACAATTATATGTAATTAAAATTCCTGATATAATAGTTGACAGCAGGGCGTTCCAGCACCAACCAAGAGTAACTGTGAGTGCTTACAGTGTTGTGCCAACACCAACAACTAAGGGGCCTATTTCTGCAGAGTATATACGGCAGGTCCCTACTTTCAAACATCCAACTTACAAACGACTCCTACTTGCAAACGCAAGAAGACAACAGGAAGTGAGAGGAAATCTACCACTAGGAAGGAAAATTCTCTCCTGTAAGAATAAATATGGGAGAAAGGTGTCTCCTCTGTACTGATGCTTTATCAGCAATCCTTGTTTCAAGAAAAACACCACATTTCAAAAACAGTTGTCATTGGGACGGAAAGTGAGGTGAAATGTTCTGAACAGGGGCACAGACAGCAAAACAAATGTTACAGGGGTGATAACCCTTACCTATGTTTTCCAAAAAGTTTAAAAATAGATTTTTGGTCTGGAGCTACACTTCAACAATGTACCTGTTCAAAATTACAAACAGATTCTACATAAGAACAAACCTACAGTCCCTGTCTTGTATGCACCGCCTGTATAGGGCTGTTCAGAGTATATAGGGCCTTTTTTATTTTATGTGCGGGGTTCCCCTTAATATCCATACAAGACCCAAAGGGGCTGGTAATGGGCTGGGGTAGGGGGGGTCATGGGGTAGCTATGCCATTTTTCTTAAAGAATTTCATCCATATTACCGGGACCAGACATTACATTAAAGCCGCAAGCAGTTTTAAATGGCTTTTTTTTCCTTTAGAAGTGTCATTTTGTGCAGGGACAGTTCTAAACACGGGAAACACGTGGCACTTCACAGGCATACTTTAGACACCCCCCAGGTACGATATTTAAAGAAATATTTGACTTTTTTTTTTTCACTTTATGCATCATTAAAATGACTGCTCCCGAAAAACGACCGTTTTTAAAACTTCTTTTTGCATTGATACATGTCCCCTGGTGCAGAACCCGGGTTCCCAAACCCTTTTTAAGACAATAACATGCATAATAGTTGTTATAATTAGCACTTTAGAATTCGAACGTTCGCATCCATTGTATTTAATAGGGTTCTAATGTTCGTTCGAACTTTCGGTCCGTTCGCGGGTTCTGGTGCGAACCGAACCCGGGGGTGTTCGGCTCATCACTAGTAAGGAGTTATTTCTGCTTGAGTGATTAACTCTGGAACACAGCAGAATTTACGAATAAGGATATAGTTTAGAGTGACCTTAGGCTTCATGTACACGGGACATTTTTACAACCTCTCCTGAACGATTTAACATGACGTATAGTAACCCACGTTTGAAACATCCGTTTTGCTGCATATACATGCCGTGTTTACCGGCGTTTTGCCGCGTTTCCTGCATTTGCATTTAGAAGCGGTTAAAAAAATAAAAAATAAAAAACTTTTGTTTTTTTAAATAGCCAAAAATGAAAAACGCTTGTAAACGAAAACGCAGCTATATGCGAGTTACCGCGTTTAGCCACATTTAGAAGCGTTTGGTGCTTGAAATGCCTCTAAACTCAGCTTTTGAACCCATTCTTTTTGTGTTCCAAAAAAAGCCTCTAAACTCAACTGCCTAGAAATGACTGTAAACGACCCTGTGTACATGTACTGATAAGATAACATAGATGAGAGTTCAAGAGCAGTTGAAAAAAATGCCCAAGGGCTCCTAAACATCCGTTTACCAGCAGCAGTGTACATGAGGTCGAAATGTAGACTTTTTGAAAGGTTATATCGCTTCTCTTTTTTGATTTAAATTCCAACAATTCACATATCTCCATTATAGCTCGTTTGCATCAAGTTCAGTTGATAAAATATTACTTTGCAAGTCCTGTTTTCTTTCCATATTGAATTATTGTGCATTGTAAATAAAAGTCCAGTTGTTCATGTGTTTAAATCACCTTTAGGTTCCAGTGTACTATTTTCTCCAATACTTGAGTCCAATTCAGGCCCAAAATCTGTAGGCCTACCAACCACCACAGATGTTTCGGTTTTCATCCAGATTGATTCTTATATACAAAGAACACATCTGGTATTAAGTGTCCGACTTTTCTAGTTTGCCAGTAGTGTGGCAAGCACCAAATACATTTTAGACAGCAATTTTTGCAGCCAGTGGCGATATGGGCTGGTACTATCTTAACATCCAAGGTAATACTAGGAGCTATGTTTTGGCCCTAGGATATATATATATATATATATATATACACACAGTCATGGCCAAAATTGTTGGCACCCCAGAAATTCAAATATTTCTCACAGAAAAGTATTGCAGTAACACATGTTTTGCTATACACATGTTTATTCCCTTTGTGTGTATTGGAACAAAACAATAAAAGGGAGGAAAAAAAGCAAATTGGACATAATGTCACACAAAACTCCAAAAACGGGCTGGTCAAAATTCTTGGCACCCTTAACTTATTATTTGGTTGCACACCCTTTGGAAAAAATAACTGAAATCAGTCGCTTCCTATAACCATCAATAAGCTTCTTACACCTCTCACCCGGAATTTTGGACCAGTCTTCCTTTGCAAACTGCTCCAGGTCTCTCTTATTGGGAGGGCGCCTTTTCCCAACAGCATTTTTAAGATCTCTCCACAGGTGTTCAATGGGATTTAGATCTGGACTCATTGCTGGCCACTTTAGAACTCTCCAGCGCTTTGTTGCCATCCATTTCTGGGTGCTTTTTGACGCATGTTTGGGGTCATTGTCCTGCTGGAAGACCCAAGATCTCGGACGTAAACCCAGCTTTCTGACACTGGGCTCTACAGTGTGACCCAAAATCCTTTGGTAATCTTCAGATTTCATGATGCCTTGCACACATTCAAGGCACCCAGTGCCAGAGGCAGCAAAACAACCCCAAAACATCATGGGACTGTAGGCCACATACATTAACCTTACTTACTCCAGGTACATCTAACATAAATAAATACCCAACAAGTTTGGCATTTAATGGCCGCGGCACTTTTATTGGTTTAAATGTGAAAATAAATTAACCATAAATCTTTTATTATTAATATTATTAACCATCAAACAGCATAACTTGAATGAAAAAACAGTTTTGTATAACTGCTTAGTTCTTAGAACTCAAGCAGCATTACCATATTATAACATCAAAAATCAAATGTCCCCCCTAGACATCCAGGGTGACCCAACCACATAATAGTGCACGCGACTGGGGAGGGAGTTCTTCCAAGGTGCTCCAGCAGGAAAAGGGGTTATCCCAGCTCAGCTGACTCCTTTTAAAGGCTTCCCAGCTTCCAGCAGCTTGCGCTGTATCCCATTGGTTGGCTGCTGAAAGTGGATTTTAAAGTGGCAGTACATTTAAATTACCTAAGCCTATCTAACAACTGTATACTCCTAATTAACCCTATCTACCCTTTTCACCTGTAGTGGCCACAATCCCAAGCAAGTGGGCTCATACTGTGCCCCCTTTTTCATGGGACTGTAGGCCACATACATTAACCTTACTTACTCCAGGTACATCTAACATAAATAAATACCCAACAAGTTTGGCATTTAATGGCCGCGGCACTTTTATTGGTTTAAATGTGAAAATAAATTAACCATAAATCTCTTTTATTATTAATATTATTAACCATCAAACAGCATAACTTGAATGAAAAAACAGTTTTGTATAACTGCTTAGTTCTCAGAACTCAAGCAGCATTACCATATTATAAATCAAAAATCAAATGCCCCACAAGTCGGGCCTGAGCATCATGCCCGGCCCTACCCCAAAACCGCGGCCTGTTCAACCCCATACTGTAAACCCAGGTTAAAATAATCAAGCCCTACATCAGATAGGTGGACTCCATCCTGCTTGTACAACCCTTGGAAACCACCCTCCAGGTCTAAAAGTCAGTACGACAGCCCGCCCAGGGTAGGCATGAACTTTTACATCGCCCCATTAATGCGCTTCCTCATCTTTTCCATCACTTTCCTCTGACAAGAGGAAAGCCATGAAAGGCGAGGAATAAGTTCGGAGAACACTATGAACGTACCTGGAGAAGAAAGAGTAAAACATTCCAGATCCCTCCTAATCATGACAAGCAAATTCAATGTACGGACATTGCCCAAATCATTCCCACCAACATGCAATAATAAAATATCCAGCCTGGGCCAACCTTGACCTAATCTGCATAAATGAAAATATAGTTGATGCCATTGCAGGCCTTTCGCTCCCTTCCAGAATACCTGAAAGGATCACGGATGTAGAGACAAGATCGTAGAATAGCAACGGAGAGCCGCTTTTTTGTGTGCCAAATAAATAAGAGTGTCCCAGAATCCATATTGTGCGAGGCAAACCTGGAAAATGTAAACAAACATGTTAGGCCTTACATACAATTTAAAGCATTTGGATTTCCACCTTCCCATTCCCTTAATAGCCGACTCACCCACACCCATACGGGCCGCCTCTGATGCTGCTCCCATTCTAAATGAATGGGATGAAAATTTTAATTTGTGCAAACCCAAGCTTCGAAGGCACTTATGCAGAACAAAATCAAACTGATATTTAGTTAGAGGGAACCCATTCTGGCGAACCAAAAATGTACCCTCCCCAGAGGGCCTAGCCCGTAAGAATTGCTTAACGGCTTCCACCGGACATACTATCTTATTATCTTGAGCTCTTAACGTAATCCCAACCCCTTGCCCTAAAACATACTTCTTAGAGCGCCTGATCCAGATGTGCACTCCCGAATGGTCTACCGACACATGTTCCAAACACACACCAGAACCACTTAATTTAGACTGGGGAAGCATCTCAGATATGCACAATGCCCCATGAAAAGCTAGAATAAACGCAGTTTTAAACAACAAGGCTTCAAATTCCGTGCATACAGCCGACATGACTTCACAAAGCCTACCAAGAGTTCCAATTAAATCGGCCTTCTATTGTCTGACACAAAATTTACCCTCCTGTACCCTTTCAGAGCCTGCTTAACTGAAAAATAGGACATGCAGGAGGGATTCCCCTTTAAACAGCAGAAGAACGAAACCCCAGCCAGCATTTTCGTTATATATATGACTGTAGGAAAACCGCTGCTGCATCACAGATGCCACAAACGCTAAGACCAATCCCTCCGATGGCCGACAATCCCCAACTCCATGGGCTTCAGAGAAAGACAACCAACTCCTTCAGGAATCCAAGTAGCACCTCCATGTCTTGGGAGAGACCGAACCCTGAATAGCTCTTGACACTGCCTCCAGATCACGTCCCACAGAAATTCCTGACACAGAATACCCTCTGCATCCGCTTCTGGAAGCCGCTGGCGAAAACGGTCCACCTGAAACCGGGATAAGGCATTGACAATATTATTCTGAACTCCCGGAGTGTATTTGGCTTTGATCCATACATTAAA
Organism: Rana muscosa; assembly: GCA_029206835.1. Taxonomy (NCBI): domain Eukaryota; kingdom Metazoa; phylum Chordata; class Amphibia; order Anura; family Ranidae; genus Rana; species Rana muscosa. Next base: position 125,331,199 of record CM055128.1, read on the forward strand.
TTTCAAATAAAGGAAAACAATCTGCCTGAGAACCTTGAACACCAGCAGAGATTTGGACGAGAGACAATTGATTGGGAAGAGGACGCCTTTGTTGTCCGTCTCCACCAAGATCCTTCTGTATGCAAAATCAGTTCTAATCGCCACCAGAATAGGGAACAGTTCCAATAAAACAATGTTCTTCATGACCTCCCGTACCACCCACGACTCCGGCCACGCTGCACAGCACCAGTGCATTCCCCAAATTGCAGCAAAACCTTTAGACCCAGCAGCATCCGTGAATAGCCTGAAATCTGGGGCAAAGACAAAATCCCTCTGAAAAAAGGACTGAGCATTATAAATGTCAAGGAACCTGGCCCAAACTAACAAATCCGCCTTAAGCAAACTTGTCAACCGTATGTGTGGGAAAGGCGACTTTAAACCAGATATCGCCAGGTAAAGCCTCTGCGAAAAAACGCGACCTACTGGCATGATCCTGCAGGCAAACGTCAAAACTCCCAAAAGTGATTGCACGTCCTTCAAAAGCACTTTCTTTTGCAATAGAAACAAACCAAGCAAGGACTTCAACTTCACCAATTTCGCCTCAGGCAAATGGAATTCCATCTTACATGTATCAATGTGTATGCCCAGAAATTCCAAAGATGTGCTGGGCAAACACGTCTTCTCTGCCAAAGGAACGCCAAACTGTTGTGCAATGGTCCTAAATGCCAAAAGCAAATCATTACAAGAAAAACTCTGGAGGGCCTATATAAAAAAAAAAAAAAAAATCGTCCAGGTAGTGGACTACGCTATCACAACCTGACTTAGAACACGCCACCTAATGGAGAAAGGACGAAAACGCTTCTAAATAGGAACACGAAACGGAACACCCCATAGGGAGATATTTGTCAAAGAAATGCGCTGCATCTAAATAAAACCCTAAAGTATTAAACGCCTCAGACGATATGGGCAAAAACCTAAATGCCAATTTGATATCGGCCTTCGGCAGCAAAGCGCCAGGCCCAAACTTACGAATTATACCTATCCCTTCCTTGAACCTCGCATACGACACTGAACACAGCGCCTCGTCAATCTCATCATTAAGCGATTCCCCTTTTTGAGAATGACATATGATGAATTATGCGATAAGCATTTTGATCCTTTTTTTTGGGGGACCACCCCCAGAGGTGATATTCGGAAGTTAACGGAGGGCGCTCAAAAAGACCGGCAATGCGTCCTTCAGCAATTTCCTTGAAAATATTTTCCCTAACTATCTGTGGAAATTGCTCAACTGATTTTAAGTTACCCACCATCATACATTCTTTTCCCTGAGAAGGAAGGAAGGAAGGAAGGAAGGAAGGAAGGAAGGAAGGAAGAGGAAAGCCGCATGAAACCCCCTTAATGAGAAATGGCGCCATCCCCCGGTCTGGATACCTGTCCAGCCATGGACGCATGTTTTCCAGCCTCACAGGCGTGCAGGCTTTTTTGAAAAAAAAAAAAAAATCTTTTTTGGGATTGACTGTTCCCAGCACTCACATTTTTCTTCAAACACTGAGCCACAGGGTGTGTACCTGTGCAGTATGCACATTCGTGCCTGTACTTACAGGCCGCACCCCAAAATTGAACCACTCCTGTCCATATCCTTACTTACACTGACAGGCTTAAAGGGGTTGTAAAGGTTTGTTTTATTTATTTTCTAAATAGGTTCCTTTAAGCTAGTGCATTGTTGGTTCACTTACCTTTTCCTTTGATTTCCCTTCTAAATGTTTTTTTTCTTTGTCTGAATTTCTCACTTCCTGTTTCTCCTCACTAAACTTCACACCATCATCCGAGTGGTGTGGAGTCAGCCAGAACAGCTTACTGAGGAGGAACAGGAAGTGAGAAATTCAGACAAAGAAAACAAAGAAAAACAAATATTTAGAAGGTAAATCAAAGGAAAAGGTAAGTGAACCAACAATGCACTAGCTTAAAAGGAACCTATTTAGAAAATAAAAAACAAATCTTTACAACCCCTTTAAGGCTCCATGTACACAGAAGCTCAAAAACGGTTGTTTTTAAAGCAGCAGAAAAAGCTAGCTTTTATCAGCGTTTTTTTACTAGCTTTTATTAGCGTTTTTCAGTGTAGCTTTTTTTAGCTTTTAAAAAAAAAAAAAAATTTTTTCAATGGACCAAAAAACGCTAAAAAACGCTCGCGTTTATGAGCGTTTTGCGTTTTTTTCTGCCGAAAAACGGCACTTTGAACGCAAATTTCTTGCGTTCAGAAAAAAGCCCATTAACTCCACTGCTCATTAAAGCTAAAAAACGCTATGTGTACATGAACACATAGGCTAACATAGAGTGCAGTTAATGGGCTTTTTTTAAAAAAAAAACGCCAAAACGCCAATAAACTGAAGTTTATCAGCTTCTGTGTACATGGAGCCTAAATGATAACCTAAGGGGTACAATTCACAGGACACACCATCTTTAATGCACAAATTTAGCAACCCTAGTCCTAGCAAACACCACAGCACTGATAGGTTCCAGGACTGATAAAGTTCCACTATTACCAATAGGGCTAAATTGTGCTGAGAGAATGAGATAAAAGGGGTGAAGCCCTGATAAATAGCAGGGACTGAACAAGACGCATGAGCTAAAGGAACAGAGTGGACAGTTTAAACAGGGTACAGGATACATTTATATACTAAAGAGCCACTTAATTATACAAGGCATTAAATGTGCAAACTCACAAGCTGCTGGATGCTGCCCCGCCTCCTGCTGAGATTTTTTCCATACAGCAGCATACTTGGTTCAGGGACCTGTGGGGTATGCACAGCCAAGGACATGACATGCTGGGCATCTCCATACCTTAATGAGTGACAGCAGGAGGTAAAGGGCTGAGCATAGCAGCAGATACAGATAGCTGAGGAGATTGACAAGAAACAGCAAGAACCAAAGGGGATAGCGTTCTTACTAAAGAGGAGAGAGGATCCACTAGCACATTCAAAGTATGTATCTGAGCACACTCAACCCCTGCTGGAGTTTGAGCAGCTTCTTGCTGAATTGCTTCTCCCAGCAGTAGACCTGAAGCTGGCACCTGTCTGCGAGGCAGTGCCTGTGTCTCTTCCATGAAACTGCAGCTGTCCTGAACTTGTCTATCTTGTTCCTGTCTTCTGGCTGCCTGAGGGGAGACCGGGAGCCCCCACTCGCCGTGGGCTGGTAAGCCAGCCATGCTCCTCCTGCCTCCTCTTCTCTCCGGCGACCTAGAACAGGTCCTCTTCTTTTTGGAGGAGCGGCGCTCAACGACAGTTCTGCCCATGTTATCTTCAGCGGCTTCCTCTCGCTGCCTCTGCTCTGCCTCCTGCACCACCTCAGCTGCTGCGCTCTGTTCAGGAGGCTGGCTCCTCCGAGTCCTCACATGCTGCAAACGTACCTCTGCCACTCTCTCACTGCTGCCTGTCTGCTCTCTCTGAGTCCCGGCCACACTGCCTTCAGCTTCCCTTTCCTGCTGACCTTCATTCACATTTACACCCAGTGACAGGCAGCGCCGCAGCCATTCTAGACCAGCTTTCTCAAGAAGTTGCTTAACCACTTAAGCCCCGGACCATTTGGTAGCTAAAGGACCAAAGGTGATTTCAGAATTTTGCACTGCGCTGCTTTAACTGTAAATTGTGCGGACATGCAATGTTGTACCGAAACGAAATTTGCGTCCTTTTCTTCCCACAAATAGAGCTTTCTTTTAATGGTATTTGATTGCCTCTGCGATTTTTATTTTTTGCGATATAAAGGGAAAAAGACCGAAAATTTGGAAAAAAAATGATATTTTCTACTTTTTGTTCTAAGAAAAATCGAATAAACTCAATTTTAGTCATACATTTAGGCCAAAATGTATTCAGCCACATGTCTTTAGTAAAAAAAATGTCAATAAGCGTATATTTATTGGTTTGCGCAAAAGTTATAGCGTCTACAAACTAGGGTACATTTTCTGGAATTTACACAGCTTTAAATTTATGACTGCCTATCTCATTTCTTGAGGTGCTAAAATGGCAGGGCAGTACAAAACCCCCCCCCCCCAAATGACCCCATTTTGGAAAGTAGACACCCCAAGGAAATTGCTGAGAGGCATGTTGAGCCCATTGAATTTTTTTTTTTGTCCCAAGTGATTGAATAATGACAAAAAAAATAAAAAAAAATTACAAAAAGTTGTCACTAAATGATATATTGCTCACACATGCCATGGTTATATGTGGAATTGCACCCCAAAATACATTTTGCTGCTTCTCCTGAGTATGGGGATACCACATGTGTGGGACTTTTTGGGAGCCTAGCCACGTACGGGACCCCGGAAACCAAGCACTCCCTTTAGGATTTCTAAGGGCGCAAATTTTTGATTTCACTCCTCACTACCTATCACAGTTTTGAAGGCCATAAAATGCCAAAATAGCACAAAACCCCCCCAAATGACCCCATTTTGGAAAGTAGACACCCCAAGCTGTTTGCTGAGAGGCATGGTGAGTATTTTACAGCTCTCATTTGTTTTTGAAAATGAAGAAAGAATTGTTTTTATTTTTTTTTCAATTTTCAAAACTTTGTGACAAAAAGCGAGATCTGCAAAATACTCACAATACCTCTCAACAAATAGCTTGGGGTGTCTACTTTCCAAAATGGGGTCATTTGGGGGGGTTTTGTGCCATCTGGGCATTCCATGGCCTCCGAAACTGTGATAGGCAGTGAGAAGTGAAATCAAAAATTTACACCCTTAGAAAGCCTGAAGGCGGTGATTGGTTTTTGGGGTCCCGTACGCGGCTAGGCTCCCAAAAAGTCTCACACATGTGGTATCCCCATACTCAGGAGAAGCAACAGAATGTATTTTGGGGTGTAATTCCACATATGCCCATGGCATGTTTGAGCAATATATCATTTAGTGACAACTTTGTGCAAAAAATAAATAAAAAAAATTATTTTTTATTTTTTCCGCAACTTGTGTCAACATATAAAATATTCCATGGACTCGACATGCCTCTCAGTCTATAGCTTGGGGTGTCTACTTTCCAAAATGGGGTCATTTGGGGGGGTTTTGAACTGTTCTGGCATTTTATACACAACATTAGGAAGCTTACATCCACTCTTCTAACCACTTGAAGACAAAGCCCTTTTTGACACTTTTTGTTTACATGAAAACATATTTTTTTTGCAAGAAAATTATGTTGAACCCCCAAACATTATATATATTTTTAAAGCAAAGGCCCTACAGAATAAAATGGTGGGTGTTGCATTTTTTTTTCTACACAGTATTTGCGCAGCGATTTTTCAAACGCATTTTTTGGGGAAAAAATACACTTTTTTTAATTTTAATGCACTAAAACACACTATATTGCCCAAATGTTTGATGAAATAAAAAAGATGATCTTAGGCCGAGTACATAGATACCAAACACGACATGCTTTAAAATTTCGCACAAACGCGCATTGGCGACAAACTACATACATTTTTAAAAGCCTTTAAAAGCCTTTACAGGTTACCCCGTTAGATTTACAAAGGAGGTCTACTGCTAAAATTACTGCCCTCGATCTGACCTTTGCGGTGATACCTCACATGCATGGTGTAATTGCTGTTTACATATGACGCCAGACCGACGCTTGCGTTCGCCATTGGGCAAGAGCAGGGCAGGACAGGGGTGCTTTTTTTTTTTTATTATTAATTTTGCTTTTTTATTTTATTTTTAAATTGTTCCTTCCATATTTTATTTTTTTTTATCATTTTTATTGTTATCTCAGGGAATGTAAATATCCCCTATGATAGCAATAGGTAGTGACAGGTACTCTTTTTTTGAAAAAACTGGGGTCTAGACCCTAGATCTTTCCTCTGCCCTCAAAGCATCTGACCACACCAAGATCGGTGTGATAAAATGCTTTTCCAATTTCCCAATGGCGCTTTTTATATCCGGGGGGGGGGACATTCCCTCCCACTGCTTGTAAAAGCAGTCCAGAGGCTAATTAGCCGCTAGGATTGCTTTTACATGAAAGTCGGCCGCTGGCTGAAAAGAATGATACCAAGATGATACCTAAACCCGCAGGCATCAATCTGGTATAACCATTCAAAGTCCAGCAACATACCAGTACGTTGCTGGTCCTTGTTGAACATGTATTGTAATCTTTTTTTTTCATGCAGCCAGTTGGCTGAACGAAAAAAGAGATTGATCGGGTGGGTATGCCCACCATTAGAATACCGCCCTTCATCCACCCACTTCTAATGATGGGCATACATGCACCATTTATATATGCCGAAGCATGGGGGCATCCTCCCGCAAAAAAGTTATGCCGCACACACATGGTCGGACTTTTCCACGGGCAAGCCTCCGTCGGAATTTCGACCGTATGTACGCGGCATTAGGAGCAAAATCGCTCCTCCGCCCCTGCTGCCCCAATGCTTCGGCATATTTGCTTTTTTTTTTTAACTGTGGTGGTGAAATCACCTCCTACAGCACTGGAGTCGCAGGGATCAGGCCTGTCTCTGCGAACGCTGCAGTTATGTGTGTTGTGTTTTGCAAGTGACAGTGATCGATCGATACTGCACTTGGGTGGCCTGGGCTGGACGGAGGGGCAAAACGCAGGTGCTAGCAGGTATCTGGGCTGATCCCGCTAACACTGCGTTTTTGGGAACCCTAAACTGCTGGGGACGCTAGTATAGATCTGATCAGATCAGATATTGATCTGTTCAGATACTATACCACTAAGGAGGGTGTATGCTTCACGCGTGGGTGTTAGCGTTACTGGCACTAACCTGACCCTGCCTGGGGTGTGACGCAGATCCTCTCTGACGCTAAAACCTAATTGATATCACCCGCCGGGCGATCAGGGGGGTTAAACCTTTATTGGGTTATATACGGCGGGTGCCCTGACACTATAAAAAGCAAACTAACTAACCAGCGTCACCCGTAACACTTATATGATGATCACTGGTGAAAGGGTTAACTAGGGGCAATTAGGGGGTTAAAACCTTTATTAGATAATATATGGGGGTACCTGACGCTATAAAAACCTGCGGCGAACCTAAAAAAAATTACTTGCTACCGATCTGCATCACCAACGCTAAGACAGCGATCAGAAAAATGATCGCTTAGCGACAGTGGTGATAGGGGGTGAAAGGGTTACCTGGGGGGCGATCAAGGGGGTTAAACCTTTATTAGATAATATATGGGGGTACCTGACGCTATAAAAACCTGCGGCGAACCTAAAAAAAAAAATACTGGCTACCGATCTGCATCACCGACGCTAAGACAGCGATCAGAAAAATGATCGCTTAGCGACAGTGGTGATAGGAGGTGAAAGGGTTACCTGGGGGGCGATCAAGAAGGTTAAACCTTTATTAGATCATTTATGGGGGTACCTGACGCTATAAAAACCTGCGGCGAACCTAAAAAAAATTACTGGCTACCGATCTGCATCACCGACGCTAAGACAGCGATCAGAAAAATGATCGCTTAGCGACGGCGGTGCTAGGGGGTGAAAGGGTTATCTGGGGGTGATCAAGGGGTTAAACCTTTATTAGGGGGGTTAGGGGGCTACACTGGACCTAAAACTAAACTGTAGTGACACTTTTACAGTCACAAATGTCACTGATTGCAGTGATCAGTAAATAAATGGTCACTGCAATCAGTGACACTGTGACTGGGGGCTGGGGGGTGATCTGGGGGGGCCATTTATGTGCCTATGTGTGCTGGTGTTAGTGTAGTGTTTGTGCACTAACCTTGATGTCTTCTCTTGCACGGCGCTCGGTATATGTGAGCGCCGCACAAGAGATGACATCACTTCCTCCTGCTTCCTCTGCCTGTGTTTACATTACACAGGCAGAGGGGGCATTCTCATTCGCCGGGAGCGATCGCGGGGGGGTGGCCGGAATCGAACGGCCGCCCCCCCATCTCGAAACGCTCCCAGACTAATTCCGACCGCTCACTGTACAGAAGGGGGGTCCGATTGGACCTCCCAACTGTAAAAAGGCAATCACGTACACTCTACGTGATTGTGCCTGTCGGTGCCATTGTGCCGACGTATATATACAGTGAGCGGTCGTTAAGTGGTTAAATAAAGATTCCATACCTGCAGCATGATATACAGGGAGGGGAGGAGTTCTTCCAAGGTGCTCCAGCAGGAAAAGGGGTTATCCCAGCTCAGCTGACTCCTTTTAAAGGCTTCCCAGCTTCCAGCAGCTTGCGCTGTATCCCATTGGTTGGCTGCTGAAACTGGATTTTAAAGTGGCAGTACACTTAAATTACCTAAGCCTATCTAACGACTGTATACTCCTAATTAACCCTATCTACCCTTTTCACCTGTAGTGGCCACAATCCCAAGCAAGTGGGCTCATACTGTGCCCCCTTTTTCATTGAACCTCCACCATATTTCACTGAAGGTACAGTGTTCTTTTCTTTGTAGGCTCATTCCGTTTTCGGTAAACAGTAGAATGATGTGCTTTACCAAAAAGCTCTATCTTGGTCTCATCTGTCCACAAGACGTTTTCCCAGAAGGATTTTGGCTTACTCAAGTACATTTTGGCAAACTGTAGTCTTGCTTTTTTATGTCTCTGTGTCAGCAGTGGGGTCCTCCTGGGTCTCCTGCCATAGCGTTTCATTCCATTTAAATGTCGACGGATAGTTCGTGCTGACACTGATGCTCCCTGAGCCTGCAGGACAGCTTAAATTTCTTTGGAACTTGTTTGGGGCTGCTTAGCCACCATCCGGACTATACTGCGATGCAACCTTTCATCAATTTTTCTCTTCCGTCCACGCCCAGAGAGATTAGCTACATTGCCATGGGTTGCAAACTTCTTGATAATGTTGCGCACTGTAGACAAAGGCAAATCTAGATCTCTGGAGATGGACTTGTAACCTTGAGATTGTTGATTGATTTTTCCACAATTTTGGTTCTCAAGTCCTCAGACAGTTCTCTTCTCCTCTCTCTTGTCCATGGCACACACAGACACACAATGCAAAGAATAATGCCCCATACACACGATCCGAATATCGTACGACTTTTTTTCGCTTAATAGACGCAAGAAAAATGAAATAGGTTATTAAAGTCACGAAAATTCTCGTACGACAGAAAAAAAAAAATCGGAAGTGATGTCATGTGTTGTAATGTATTTGTATTGTATTTTCGGACGACAACTGTACTGACTAAACGAAAATCATACGATCTGGTATCGTACGAGGAAAATTTTCGTGCTTGTCCGATAAAATAATATCGGATGAACTGTCATGATCGGCTCTCGAAGCGCTGTACTAACGATCCGATTATCGTATGATTCTTCCTCGGACGACATTTTTTGTACGATATTCGCATCGTGTGTACGGAACTTAAGTGAACTCCTCTCCTTTTTATCTGCTTTCAGGTGTGATTTTTATATTGCCCACACCTGTTACTTGCCCCAGGTGAGTTTAAGGCTCCATGTACACAGAAGCTCAAAAACGATCGTTTTTAAAGCAGCAGAAAAAGCTAGCTTTTATCAGCGTTTTTTTAATAGCTTTTATTAGCGTTTTTCAGTGTAGGGTTTTTATGTTTTTTTTTTTTTTTTTATAAAAAATATATTTTTTTTTCAATGGACCAAAAAAAAACGCAAAAAAGCGCTTGCGGCCAGCGTTTGAGCGTTTTTTTCTGCCGAAAAACTGCACTTTGAACGCCAATTTCTTGCGTTCAGAAAAAAGCCCATTAACTCCACTGCTCATTAAAGCTAAAAAACATTATGTGTACATGAACACATAGGCTAACATAGAGTGTAGTTAATGGGCTTTTTAAAAAAAACGCCAAAACGCCAATAAACTGCAGTTCATCAGCTTCTGTGTACATGGAGCCTAAAGGAGCATCACATGCTTGAAACAATCTTATTTATCCACAATTTTGAAAGGGTGCCAAGAATTCTGACCAGCCCATTTTTGGAGTTTTGTGTGACATCATGTCAAATTTGCTTTTTTTCCTCCCTTTTTTTGTTTTGTTCCAATACACACAAAGGGAATAAACATGTGTATAGCAAAACATGTGTTACTGCAATACTTTTCTGTGAGAAATACTTGATTTTCTGGAAAAATTTCTGGGGTGCCAACAATTTTGACCATGACTGTGTGTGTGTGTGTGTGTGTGTATATATATATATATATATATATATATATACATACACACACACACACACACATACATACATATATATATATATATATATATATATATATATATACATATATACACACACATATATATACATACATACATACATACATACATACACACACACACACACTGTATCTCAGAAGTAAATATTTTATTATATCTTTTCATGTGACAACACTGAAGAAATTACATTTTGCTACAATGTAGTGAGTGTACAGCTTGTACAATAGTGTAAATTTGGTGTCCCCTCAAAATAACTCAACGCACAGCCATTAATGTCTAAACCGCTGGCAACAATAGTGAGTACACCCCTAAGTGAAAATGTCCAAATTGGGACCAAAGTGTCAATATTTTGTGTGGCCACCATTATTTTCCCCACTGCCTTAACCCTCTTGGGCATGAAGTTCACCAGAGCTTCACAGGTTGCCAATTGAGTCCTCTTCCACTCCTTCATGACGACATCACAGAGCTGGTGGACCTTGCGCTCCTCCACCTTTTGTTTGAGGAAACCCCACAGATGCTCAATAGATTTGATCTCTGGAGACATGCTTGGCCAGTCCATCACCTTTACCCTCAGCTTCTTTAGCAAGGCAGTGGTCGTCTTGGAGGTGTGTTTGGGGTCATGAATTATGTTGAAATACTGACCTGCGGCCCAGTCGCTGAAGGGAGGGGATCATGCTCTGCTTCAGTATTTCACAGTACATGTTGGCATTCATGGTTCCCTCAATGAACTGTAGCTTCCCAGTGCCGGCAGCACTCATGCAGCCCCAGACCATGACACTGCCACCACAATGCTTGACTGTAAGCAGTGATCAGTATGAGAGAGTGAGAGCGATAACACCAAATTTAACACACTGCTCCCCATTTACACCTGAGACCTTGTAACACTACCGGGTCACATGAAACTGGGGAGGGAAAATTACAAATTGCGCCCAATTTGGACATTTTCCCTTTTGGGTGTACTCACTTTTGTTGCCAGCAGTTTAGACATTAATGGCCGTGTGTTGAGTTACTTTGAGGGCACAGCAAATTTACACCGTTATACAAGCTGTACACTCACTACTTTACAATGTACCAATGTTTACATGTATACAGGTAATGAGTGGAGGACAGAGGAGCCTCTTAAAGAAGAAGATACAGGTCTGTGAGATCCAGAAATCTTGCTTGTTTGTAGGTGACCAAATACTTATTTTCCACCATAATTTGCAAATAAATTCTAAGTATTTGGTCACCTACAAACAAGCAAGATTTCTGGATATCACAGACCTGTAACTTCTTCTTTAAGAGGCTCCTCTGTCCTCCACTCATTACCTGTATTAATGGCACCTGTTTGAACTTGTTATCAGTATAAAAGACACCTGTCCACAACCTCAAACAGTCACACTCCAAACTCCACTATGGTGAAGACCAAAGAGTTGTCGAAGGACACCAGAAACAAAATTGTAGACCTGCACCAGGCTGGGAAGACTGAATCTGCAATAGGCAAGCAGCTTGGTGTGAAGAAATCAACTGTAGGAGCAATAATTCGAAAATGGAAGACATACAAGACCACTGATAATCTCCCTCGATCTGGGGCTCCACGCAAGATCTCAAAATGATCACAAGAACGGTGAGCAAAAATCCCAGAACCACACGGGGTGACCTAGTGAATGACCTGCAGAGAGCTGGGACCAACCTAACAAAGGCTACCATCAGTAACACACTACGTCGCCAGGGACACAGATCCTGCAGTGCCAGACATGTCCCCCTGCTTAAGCCAGTACATGTCCGGGCCCGTCTGAGGTTTGCTAGAGAGCATTTGGATGATCCAGAAGAGGATTGGGAGAATGTCATATGGTCAGATGAAACCAAAGTAGAACTGTTTGGTAGAAACACGACTCGTCGTGTTTGGAGGAGAGAGAATGCTGAGTTGCAACCAAAGAACACCATACCTATTGTGAAGCATGGGGGTGGCAACATCATGCTTTGGGGCTGTTTCTCTGCAAAGGGAACAGGACGACTGATCCATGTACATGAAAGAATGAATGGGGCCATGTATCGTGAGATTTTGAGTGCAAACCTCCTCCCATCAGCAAGGGCATTGAAGGTGAAATGTGGCTGGGTCTTTCAGCATGACAATGATCCCAAACACACTACCCGGGCAATGAAGGAGTGGCTTCGTAAGAAGCATTTCAAGGTCCTGGAGTGGCCTAGCCAGTCTCCAGATCTCAACCCCATAGAAAACCTTTGGAGAGAGTTGAAAGTCCGTGTTGCTCAGCTACAGCCCTAAAAAAAACATCACTGCTCTAGAGGAGATCTGCATGGAGGAATGGGCCAACATACCAGCAACAGTGTGTGACAACCTTATGAAGACTTACAGAAAACGTTTGACCCCTGTCATTGCCAACAAAAGGATATATAACAAAGTATTGAGATGAACTTTTGATATTGACCAAATACTTATTTTCCACCATAATTTGCAAATAAATTCTTTCTAAATCAGACAATGTGATTGTCTGGATTTGTTTCCACATTTTTGTCTCTTAAAGTTGAGGTATACCTATGATGACAATTACAGGCCTCTCTCATCTTTTTAAGTGGGAGAACTTGCACAATTGGTGGCTAACTAAATACTTTTTTGCCCCACTGTGTGTGTATATATATATATATATATATATATATTGTGAGGGGGTTAGCTCGGCAGCGGGTGTGTGTGACCCCCGGGATGGGCTCCCCACACAAAACAGGCCCAGCAAACGGAGGTTGTGGTTTTCAAAATCAAAAAGGTGCGGTTTATTTTCTATTTACAGTGACAAAACACAGCAAAGCAAAAGAAACATAAACAAAATAAATCCTGGTCAAGTTGACCTCTGACTAAACATACAGGTTTCCTAACTAACAACTGGGATCAGCCTAGTGCTGTCCTAGTCCCTAAGTCCCTGGTTTTAAATGTCCAAGCAAATAGCCACACAGGCTTTGTCTCACCGCACAGGGGTTCACTCTCCCTAGACAGTCCACACAGGTCTGGTTCCAGGCATGAGCTAACATCTAATGAAGCTGGGAGTTCTTATAGAGGCCTAAATGAGCTGACAAGCTTCAGCTGGTCTCATCAACTCCCTGTCTGCACGACGCCCAGCACTCTCCCTAGAGGTATGAGTCATCCATGAGCCCCCTAGCCTCAGCTGGGCTTATACAACTCTCCACCTAGTTGTATAAGTCGGCGTAAAGCCTGAATCTGGGCGAAATATATCTACCCCCCTGGATGCAACCAGGTGACTTTACCTTCCTGCTGTCACATACCCCCCCCCCTCTTGTTTTAACCTCGGGGTTGGAACACCAGCAATCAGGCATTCATGTACTCGAGACAAAGCATCCACATTCCCCATTTGAACGCCAGGGCGATGCTTTACTGTGAAGTTGAATTCCTGGAGGGCCAGGAACCACCTATTCACTCTTCTATTTGTTTCCTTGTTTTGAGCCATCCACTTTAACGGAGCGTGATCCGTAACCATGTCAAAGTGCCTACCTAGCAGGTAGTACCGAAGGGAATCTAGAGCCCATTTCACCGCTAAACACTCCTTTTCAACGGTGGCGTAATTTACCTCATGGGACTTCAACTTCCTGCTGAGGTAAATGACTGGGTGCTCTTCCCCGTTCCAGACCTGGGACAATACTGCTCCTAACCCCACATCTGACGCATCACTTTGTACGACAAAGTCTTTAGAGAAGTCGGGTGAGTACAACACTGGCTGGCTACATAAGGCTTGTTTCAAGAATTGGAATGCTGCCTCAGCCTCGGGGGTCCATTTAATCATGACCGACCCTTTCCCCTTCGTCAGGTTGGTTAGGGGCACAGCCTTAGAAGCAAAGTGGGGAATGAATCGCCGATAATACCCAGCGATTCCCAGAAAGGCTCGTACCTGCTTCTTGCTGTTGGGACGTGGCCAACTCTGGATGGCCTCGACTTTGTTGAGTTGGGGTTTTATTACTCCCCTCCCAATGGTGTACCCAAGATATTTGGCCTCCTCCTGCCCAATGGTACACTTCTTGGGGTTAGCCGTAAACCCCGCTTCCCGAACAGAGTCCAGGACTGCTTGCACTTTTGGCAGATGTGAGGCCCAATCTGTGCTATGGACAATTACGTCATCCAGGTAAGCCGCAGCATACTTCCGATGGGGCCTCAGCATCTGGTCCATTTTCCGCTGGAATGTGGCCGGCGCATTCTGTAACCCGAACGGCATTCTTTTATATTGGAACGCCCCGTCTGGGGTTACAAATGCGGTTTTCTCTTTGGCCGACTTGGCCAGGGGGATTTGCCAATACCCTTTTGTGAGGTCAAGAGTCGTCATGTATCGGGCTGTTCCCAGCCGGTCGATCAACTCATCTATACGTGGCATGGGGTAGGTGTCAAATTTTGTAACTTTGTTCAACTGACGAAAATCGTTACAAAATCGCCAGCTCCCATCCGGTTTAGGCACCAACACGATGGGACTAGACCAATCACTTTGGGACTCCTCTATCACCCCTAAGTTCAGCATTTTCTGTACTTCCTCCCGTATTGCCTCCCGTCGGGCCTCTGGGATCCGATAGGGTTTTAACTTCACCCTTTCACCGGGCGGGGTAATGATGTCATGCTCTACCCCAGATGTTTGTCCCGGCAGCTCAGAGAATACCTCCTTGTTGCGAAGCACAAACTCCTTAACCTCCTGTTGTTGGGGTTGTGACAAGGTGGCTGCTATTCCAACCTCAGGAATCACGCAACCAGTTTGAGCTGGTGACCAAGTGTCTGCGACTAGGGACTCTCTATCCCTCCAGGCTTTCAACAGATTAACGTGATAGATCTGTTCGGGCTTTCGCCTTCCTGGTTGTCTGACCTTGTAATTCACTTCGCTCACTTTTTCCATTATCTCGTAGGGGCCTTGCCATTTGGCAAGGAATTTACTTTCAACCGTAGGGACAAGTACCAGTATCCTATCCCCCGGGGAAAAGGTACGGGTCTTGGCTCCACGGTTGTACACTCTCTGCTGTGCTAACTGCGCTTGGGCCAAATGTTCCTTCACGATGGGCATTACCTGTGCAATTCGGTCTTGCATCAGGGCGACATGCTCAATCACACTCCTGTGGGGAGAACTCTCACTTTCCCAAGTTTCCTTGGCAATATCCAACAGCCCTCTTGGGTGTCTCCCATACAGTAACTCAAAGGGGGAGAATCCCGTAGAGGATTGGGGCACCTCCCTAATAGCAAACATCAGATAAGGAAGTAGACAGTCCCAATCCTTTCCATCTCTATCCACCACTTTCTTCAACATTTGTTTTAGGGTTTTGTTGAATCTTTCAACCAGCCCATCGGTTTGGGGGTGATACACAGATGTACGTAATTGCGTCACTTTGAATAATTTACACAGCTCCTTCATAACCCGGGACATAAAGGGTGTACCTTGGTCCGTAAGCAGTTCTTTACAAATACCCACCCGGCTAAACACAAGAGATAGCTCTTTGGCTATGGTTTTGGCCGAGGTATTTCGGAGAGGGATCGCTTCTGGATAACGGGTGGCATAGTCCATTATAACTAATATGTACTGGTGCCCCCTAGCGGACTTGATTATAGGACCTACCAAATCCATGGCGATCCTCTCAAACGGGACCTCAATGATGGGTAGAGGGACCAGCGGGCTACGGAAATGTGGCATCGGGGCCGACCTCTGACACACAGGGCAGGAGGAACAATAATTTTCTACGTCCTTCATCACCCCCGGCCAATAGAATCTCTGTAATACCCTCTCTCGGGTTTTCTCTGTCCCCAGATGACCTCCAAGAATGTGCCCATGGGCCAACTCCAACACCAACTTCCTGTAAGGTTTGGGCACCACAAGCTGCTCAACGGTTTCTTCTGCCCTTTTTGCCACCCGATACAGTAGGTCCTTCTCTACGCTGAAGTATGGGTAAGTGCAGGTATTATCTGGGTTCACTAACTCGCCATCTATTTTCACTACGTTTTCCCGTGCCTTTATTAGGGCGGGGTCTTTCAACTGTTCTGTGGCAAAGTTTTCCCTGTGAACCTCAAGATCAGAAAACTCCACAGACGGTAGGTTTTCGTCTGAGGAGGTGGGCTCCTCTCCAGTTTCTTGAGTCTCCCCTGCCAATACTGATAAGGGAAATTCCGGAGAGTCCTCACCACTCTCAGGGGAGTTCTGGCTATCACATTCCTGGTACATAGGGGCACCAGTGAGGGGCTCAGGATCATCCCACAGTTCCCAGAACTTCGGAAAATCCCTTCCCACAATGGCGTCATGCGGTAACTGAGATACTAAGCCCACTGGATGAGAGAGGGTACCTTTGGGGGTCTCGAAACACACTGTAGTCACTGGATACTCTCGGGTGTCCCCATGCACACAAATAACAGCTACCTTGCTATTCCCAGAGACCTCTGTTTTAACTAACTCAGCCTTTATCAGGGTCACAAGGCTACCTGAATCCAGCAATACCACAACATTTCTACCATTAACACACATTTTGCATAAATGTTTCTCAGTTCCTCGAATGGCAGTGCATGCGACTGTCGCACACAGCGACTGACGTCTGCCCGTCAGAAAGTCACACTGCATGGGTTCCTCCACAACCGGGCAATTGGCTGCAATATGTCCCGCTTGCCGGCAGCGGTAGCAAACGATCCTTCTTGCCGCCTCTTGAGCCGCTGATTTCCCAGGCTGTTCTCGCCAAACTTGGGGTAGAGCTCCCACCCTCTCACTCTCTCCACCCTCACCCCTTGGAATCCTCTTATCCGCCCCTGGGGATGGTCTGGTCTTAGGGTGGAAAGTCCGAGTGTCTCTGGAAGAGGCCGTCAGGTTCTCTGTAGCCAAGTATTTCTCCACACGATCCACAAGTCCATCGGCCGTCTCTGGGTCTCCATGGCTTACCCACTTTTGGATGGCAGTAGGAAGAGCTCTCAAAAACCGATCCATTACAACACGTTCCACAATCTTTGGTGCGGACAAAGTCTCTGGCTGTAGCCACTTTCTGCTCAGGTGAATGAGATCATACATTTGAGACCTGGGGGGTTTTCCAAGCTGGAAAGTCCAGTTATGCACACGCTGAGCCCGGACAGCCTGGGTGACACCCAGCCTTGCCAATATTTCAGCTTTTAGCATCACATAGTCTTTTGCTTGGTTAGGCTCTAGGTCATAGTAAGCTTTCTGCGATTCACCAGTTAACAGAGGAGCCACCAGTCCAGCCCACTGCTCCTCAGGCCACTTTTCTCTTTCAGCGGTCCTTTCAAATGTGGTCAAAAATACCTCTGGATCATCCTCTCCAGTCATTTTTGTCAATAAACGACTCACCCCAAAGGACGCGGTATTAGTGGGACGGCTTTCCTCACTGGTCTGCGGACGTTGCTGCATTACTGCTTCCATCTGTTGTTGTAGTCTCTGCTCTTGCTTCTGCAACAGGTCTATGAAGCGGGCCTCAGATTGCTGCTGGGCTCGTTGCTGAGCCTCCAGACTCTGTTGCAAAGTTGCGTTTGTCTGCTGCTGGGCTGCAAGGCTCTGTTGATGAGCTTGCTGCTGGGCTGCGAAGTTCTGTTGTTGAGCTGCAAGGCTCTGTTGATGAGCTGCAAGGCTCTTTTGCAAACCTGCATTTGTCTGCTGTTGATTGGCATTTGCTAGAGCCAGCTGCTTCAGTATCTCCTCCATGCTGGCTTAAAAAAAAACTGCCACTGGTTCTCCACCAACTGTGAGGGGGTTAGCTCGGCAGCGGGTGTGTGTGACCCCCGGGATGGGCTCCCCACACAAAACAGGCCCAGCAAACGGAGGTTGTGGTTTTCAAAATCAAAAAGGTGCGGTTTATTTTCTATTTACAGTGACAAAACACAGCAAAGCAAAAGAAACATAAACAAAATAAATCCTGGTCAAGTTGACCTCTGACTAAACATACAGGTTTCCTAACTAACAACTGGGATCAGCCTAGTGCTGTCCTAGTCCCTAAGTCCCTGGTTTTAAATGTCCAAGCAAATAGCCACACAGGCTTTGTCTCACCGCACAGGGGTTCACTCTCCCTAGACAGTCCACACAGGTCTGGTTCCAGGCATGAGCTAACATCTAATGAAGCTGGGAGTTCTTATAGAGGCCTAAATGAGCTGACAAGCTTCAGCTGGTCTCATCAACTCCCTGTCTGCACGACGCCCAGCACTCTCCCTAGAGGTATGAGTCATCCATGAGCCCACTAGCCTCAGCTGGGCTTATACAACTCTCCACCTAGTTGTATAAGTCGGCGTAAAGCCTGAATCTGGGCGAAATATATCTACCCCCCTGGATGCAACCAGGTGACTTTACCTTCCTGCTGTCACAATATATATATATATATATATATACACACACACACACACGTTCATCTACCTAACGTACACCATATCACCATATAATTCTTTGAATACTTTAGTGTTATGGGTTATATAGAGTGTTACAGAACAATTTGGGGGACTGTATCCCCAAGAAAAATGGGTATAGATGTGACCCCAAACGGTGTGTATATATCAAAAAACCTTTATTGGACTTAACAAAATCAATATATTGTATCAAAAATGTAAAAATCACCTCCACCCTTCACTAAAAACAACAACATTAAGAGCCGGTTCACACAGGGGCAACACGACATTGAGCGCGACTTTGCGAGGCAACTTGGACACGACTTGAGCGTGAACCATAGCGCGACTTGGAGCGAATTGAAGTCGTCTCAAGGACAGGCTTCTTTGCCAGTACCTGCCCACGAGAATGTGTTTCCAGCGCGATCCCATTGCGCTGGTTCTCGGCGACAGGGTACTGTACACCTTGCGCTCGCTGTCCCCTGTGTTTGGTATGAATCATGAGGGGGAACTCCACGCCAAATTTTAAATAAAAAAACGGCATGGGTTCCCCTCCAAGAGCATACCAGGCCCTTAGGTCTGGTATGGATTTCAAGGGGAACCCCTACGTCGATAAAAAGGTGTGGGTGTCCCCCCAAAATCCATACCAGACCCTTATCCAAGCAGGCAGCCCGGCCGGTCAGGAAGGGGGGAGGGGACGAACGAGTGCCCCCCCTCCTGAACTGTACCAGGCCGCATGCTCTCAACATGGGGGGTGGGTGTTTTGGTGAAGGGGGGCGCCCTGCGGCCCCCCCACCCCACAGCACCTTGTCCCCATGTTAATGAGGACAAGGGCCTCTTCCCGACAACCCTGGCTGTTGGTTGTCGGGGGGCTTATCGGAATCTGCGAGCCCCTTTTAATAAGGGGGCCCCCAGATCCCGGCCCCCCACCCAATGTGAAAGAGTATGGGGTACATCGTACCCCTACCCATTCACCTGGGGGAAAAGTGTCCATAAAAAAAACACACTAGACAGCTTTTTAAAGTAATTTATTAGGCAGCTCCGGGGGTCTCTCCGGCCTCTTCTTCCGCTCTCCGGTGCTTTCTGCCTTCTGCCGGGCTCCTCTGCTATCTTCTGTCAGCTCTTTTGCTAGCCGTGGCCCGGTCTTTATCGTCGTCTTCTTCCCTCTTCTATCCTCCCAATGTTGACTCAACGCTCTCTGCCGCTATAATGTCGTGTGCGCGGAGCGCAACGACTTATATTAGGCATGGGGCGTGGTCACTGGGTGATGTCACCATGTGACCCCGCCCCTTATGTCGTCACCACCCGGAGCATGATGGGACTGTGACGTCATAAGAGGCGGGGTCACCCGGTGACCACGCCCCATGCATATATAAGTCGTTGCGCTCCTCGCACACGGCATTATAACGGCAGAGAGCGTCGAGTCAACATCGAGAGAAGAGGGAAGAAGACGTTGATGAAGACCGGGCCGCCGCTAGCAAAAGAGCTGGCAGAAGATAGCGGAGCGCGGGAGAAGAGGCCGGAGAGAGCAGAGAAGTCGGAAGAAGATCCCCGAAGTCGGAAGAAGACCCCCGGAGCTGCCTAATAAATGACTTTAAAAAGCTGTCTAGTTTTTTTTTTCTTATGGGCACTTTTCCCCCAGGTGAATGGGTAGGGGTACGATGTACCCCATACTCTTTCACATTGGGTGGGGGGCCGGGATCTGGGGGCCCCCTTATTAAAAGGGGCTCGCAGATTCCGATAAGCCCTCCGCCTGCAGACCCCGACAACCAATGGCCAGGGTTGTCGGGAAGAGGCCCTTGTCCTCATCAACATTGGGACAAGGTGTTTTGGGGTGGGGGGGCCGCAGGCGGCCCCCTGCCCCAAAGCACCCACCCCCCATGTTGAGGGCATGCGGCCTGGTGCGGTTGAGGAGGGGGGCGCTCGCTCATCCCCACCCCCCTTCCTGACCGGCCCCGCTGCGTGCTCGGATAAGGGTCTGGTATGGATTTTGGGGGGACCCCCACATAGTTTTTTAGGCGTAGGGGGTTCCCCTTGAAATCCATACCATACCTAAGGGCCTGGTATGCTCTTGGAGGGGAACCCATGCCGGTTTTTTATTTAAAATTTGGCGTGGAGTTCCCCCTCATGATTCATACCAAATACCAGCTCTGTGGGAGGGAGGGGTTTGCCTTAGAGCCGGTTCACACAGGGGCGACTTCCTGTAAAGTTGCCTCACTATGAACAGGGATCCGACTTGGAGGCGACTTCCATTGAAATCAATGGGTACAAGTTGCCTAGAAGTCGGATTAAAGTAGTACAGGAACCTTTTCTGAAGTCAGAGCGACTTCAGTAGTGTACATTAAGACGGCTCTATTCACTTACATTGCTTTTCTCAACAGCGCGACTTGGGGACTTCAAGTCGAATCCCAGGTCGCCCCTATATGAACCAGCTCTAAAGAAGCCTGATAGATTGTGAAGCAGGAAAAACGCCACGGGGCCCTGAGGTCCCTCCAAAACCCACAGAGTTGCAGAGCTAGTGCCTTAACAGGCTACAGTAAATGGCATGCGTTTGCGTATTCGCCAACTTGGGCCGAAATAAAAGTGTAGTGTCTGCTACAAATGCATGAAGGTAAAAAGCCTTCTGTGTGCTGCTCCCCCCACAGCACCTGCTATACTCATCTGAGCTCCCTTTTGATCCAGCGATGTGCTTGGGAGCCTCGGCTGTCCCAGGTCTTTCTCTCTCCTCATTGTTTGAGACACAGCAGTGAGAGCCATTGGCTCCCACTGCTGTCAATCACAGCTAGTGAGCCAATAAGGAGAGAGCAGGGGTGGGGCTGAGCCACGGCTCTATGTGTCTTATAGGGAGCGAGCATGCACCAGTGCCCCCATAACTAGCCTATGCCAGAAGCCCAGGTGGGGGACCTGAGAAGGAAAGGATTGAGGCTGCTCTGTGAAAAACCATTGCAAGCAATGTCCCTTTTACATGTGTGCAACTTGTCCTGCGACTTGGAACTGCAAAGTCGCATTACAAGTCCTACCCCATGATTTCCAATGAGTACCATTCATATCTGTGCGACTTCAAAGTAGTGCCTGTACTACTTTGGTCCGACTTTGATGCGAGTTGAGGTTCATAGACCTAAAGTTTACACATGCATTCCCTGAAATCGCTGCAAAATCACGGCGAAGTCGCGGTAGTGTGAAAGGGGCCTTAGTATGACATGTTTGTTATTTAAAAAAACTAACAAAAAAACAACAAACCTTTAGGCCTCATGCCCACGGACGTTTTTACAGCCGCGTTTTTGAGTGTTTTTTACAGCTTAAAAACGCCTGTCCATGTTAGTCTATAGCTTCATGCCCACCTAGACGTTTTTGAGCTGCAAACAGCATAGACGTTTTTAAGCTGTAACAAAAAACCCAGGACCAGTGCGTTCCTCAGCGTCGGAGTTAGGCAGAAAAAAACGCGAGTGTCAAAAAACGCTCAAAAACGCGCACTAACGCGCAAAAACGCGCACTAACGCGCGGTCGCGTTTTTAGCTCCGAGGTTTTTTTTTTTTTGTTTGTTTTTTTTAAATATTTACAATAACATGGACAGGCGTTTTTAACCACTTAAGCCCCGGACCATTTGGTAGCTAAAGGACCAGAGGTGAATTTAGAATTTTGCACTGCGCTGCTTTAACTGTAAATTGTGCGGACATGCAATGTTGTACCCAAACGAAATTTGCGTCCTTTTCTTCCCACAAATAGAGCTTTCTTTTAATGGTATTTGATTGCCTCTGCGATTTTTATTTTTTGCGATATAAACGGAAAAAGACCGAAAATTTTGAAAAAAAAATGATATTTTCTACTTTTTGTTATAAGAAAAATCGAATAAACTCAATTGTAGTCATACATTTAGGCCAAAATGTATTCAGCCACATGTTTTTAGTAAAAAAAATGTCAATAAGCGTATATTTATTGGTTTGCGCAAAAGTTATAGAGTTTACAAACTAGGGTACATTTTCTGAAATTTACACAGCTTTAAATTTATGACTGCCTATCTCATTTCTTGAGTTGCTAAAATGACAGGGCAGTACAAAACCCCCCCAAATGACCCCATTTTGGAAAGTAGACACCCCAAGGAAATTGCTGAGAGGCATGTTGAGCCCATTGAATTTTTTTTTTTTTGTCCCAAGTGATTGAATAATGACTAAAAAAAAAATAAAAAATTACAAAAAGTTGTCACTAAATGATATATTGCTCACACATGCCATGGTTATATGTGGAATTTCACCCCAAAATACATTTTGCTGCTTCTCCTGAGTACGGGGATACCACATGTGTGTGACTTTTTGGGAGCCTAGCCGCGTACGGGACCCCGGAAACCAAGCACCGCCTTCAGGATTTCTAAGGGCGCAAATTTTTGATTTCACTCCTCAGTACCTATCACAGTTTCGAAGGCCATAAAATGCCAAAATCGCACAAAACCCCCCCAAATTACCTCATTTTAGAAAGTAGACACCCCAAGGAAATTGCTGAGAGGCCTGTTGAGCCCATTGAATATATTTTTTTTGTCCCAAGTGATTGAATAATGACAAAAAAAAATAAAAATTACAAAAAGTTGTCACTAAATGATATATTGCTCACACATGCCATGGTTATATGTGGAATTACACCCCAAAATAAATTTTTCTGCTTCTCCTGAGTACGGGGATACCACATGTGTGGGACTTTTTAGGAGCCTAGCCGCGTACGGGACCCCGAAAACCAAGCACCGCCTTCAGGATTTCTAGGCACAAAATTTTTGATTTCACTCCTCACTACCTATCACAGTTTCGAAGGCCATAAAATGCCAAAATCGCACAAAACCCCCCCAAATGACCCCATTTTGGAAAATAGACACCCCAAGCTATTTGCTGAGAGGAATGGCGAGTATTTTACAGCTCTCATTTGTTTTTGAAAATGAAGAAAGAAAATATATATATATATATATTTTTTTTTTTTTTTCAATTTTCAAAACTTTGTGACAAAAAGCGAGATCTGCAAAATACTCACAATACCTCTCAGCAAATAGCTTGGGGTGTCTACTTTCCAAAATGGGGTCATTTGGGGGGGTTTTGTGCTATCTGGGAATTCCATGGCCTCCGAAACTGTGATAGGCAGTGAGAAGTGAAATCAAAAATTTACACCCTTAGAAAGCCTGAAGGCGGTGCTTGGTTTTTGGGGTCCCGTACGTGGCTAGGCTCCCAAAAAGTCTCACACATGTGGTATCCCCGTACTCAGGAGAAGCAACAGAATGTATTTTGGGGTGTAATTCCACATATGCCCATGGCATGTTTGAGCAATATATCATTTAGTGACAACTTTGTGCAAAAAAAAATAAAAAATTGTCGTTTTTCCGCAACTTGTGTCAACATATAAAATATTCCATGGACTCGACATGCCTCTCAGTATATAGCTTGGGGTGTCTACTTTCCAAAATGGGGTCATTTGGGGGGGTTTTGAACTGTTCTGGCATTTTATACACAACATTAGGAAGCTTACATCCACTCTTCTAACCACTTGAAGACAAAGCCCTTTTTGACACTTTTTGTTTACATGAAAACATTTTTTTTTTTTTGCAAGAAAATTATGTTGAACCCCCAAACATGATATATATTTTTAAAGCAAAGGCCCTACAGATTAAAATGGTGGGTGTTGCATTTTTTTTTCTACACAGTATTTGCGCAGCGATTTTTCAAACGCATTTTTTGGGTTAAAAAATACACTTTTTTTTATTTTAATGCACTAAAACACACTATATTGCCCAAATGTTTGATGAAATAAAAAAGATGATCTTAGGCCGAGTACATAGATACCAAACACGACATGCTTTAAAATTTCGCACAAACGCGCATTGGCGACAAACTACATACATTTTTAAAAGCCTTTAAAAGCCTTTACAGGTTACCCCAGTAGATTTACAGAGGAGGTCTACTGCTAAAATGATTGCCCTCGATCTGACCTTCGCGGTGATACCTCACATGCATGGTGCAATTGCTGTTTACATATGACGCCAGACCGACGCTTGCGTTCGCCATTGGGCAAGAGCAGGGCAGGACAGGGGTGCTTTTTTTTTTTCTTTTTTTTTATTATTAATTTTGCTTTTTTATTTTATTTTTAAATTGTTCCTTCCAAGTATTTTTTTTTTTTATCATTTTTATTGTTATCTCAGGGAATGTAAATATCCCCTATGATAGCAATAGGTAGTGACAGGTACTTTTTTTTGAAAAAACTGGGGTCTTCTAGACCCTAGATTTTTCCTCTGCCCTCAAAGCATCTGACCACACCAAGATCGGTGTGATAAAATGCTTTCCCAATTTCCCAATGGCGCTTTTTATATCCGGGGGGGGGGGCATTCCCTCCCACTGCTTGTAAAAGCAGTCCAGAGGCTAATTAGCCGCTAGGATTGCTTTTACATGAAAGCCGGCCGCAGGCTGAAAAGAATGATACCAAGATGATACCTAAACCCGCAGGCATCATTCTGGTATAAACATTCAAAGTCCAGCAACATACCAGTACGTTGCTGGTCCTTGTTGGACATGTATTGTAATCTTTTTTTTTCATGCAGCCAGTTGGCTGAACGAAAAAAGAGATTGATCGGTGGGTATGCCCACCATTAGAATACCGCCCTTCATCCACCCACTTCCAATGATGGGCATACACGCACCATTTATATATGCCGAAGCATGGGGGCATCCTCCCGCAAAAAAGTTATGCCGCACACACATGGTCGGACTTTTCCACGGGCAAGCCTCCGTCGGAATTTCGACCGTATGTACGCGGCATTAGGAGCAAAATCGCTCCTCCGCCCCTGCTGCCCCAATGCTTCGGCATATTTGCTTTTTTTTTTTAACTGTGGTGGTGAAATCACCTCCTACAGCACTGGAGTCGCAGGGATCAGGCCTGTCTCTGCGAACGCTGCAGTTATGTGTGTTTTTGTTTTGTAAGTGACAGTGATCGATCGATACTGCACTTGGGTGGCCTGGGCTGGACGGAGGGGCAAAACGCAGGTGCTAGCAGGTATCTGGGCTGATCCCGCTAACATTGCGTTTTTGGGAACCCTAAACTGCTGGGGACGCTAGTATAGATCTGATCAGATCAGATATTGATCTGTTCAGATACTA
Source organism: Rana muscosa (assembly GCA_029206835.1). Lineage (NCBI taxonomy): Eukaryota > Metazoa > Chordata > Amphibia > Anura > Ranidae > Rana > Rana muscosa. The sequence continues at coordinate 125,356,770 of CM055128.1, forward strand.
TACCACTAAGGAGGGTGTATGCTTCACGCGTGGGTGTTAGCGTTACTGGCACTAACCTGACGCTGCCTGGGGTGTGACTCAGACCCTCTCTGACGCTAAAACCTAATTGATATCACCTGCCGGGCGATCAGGGGGTTAAACCTTTATTGGGTTATATACACGGCGGGTGCCCTGACACTATAAAAAGCAAACTAACTAACCAGCGTCACCCGTAACACTTATATGGTGATCACTGGTGAAAGGGTTAACTAGGGGCAATCAGGGGGTTAAAACCTTTATTAGATAATATATTGGGGTACCTGACGCTATAAAAACCTGCGGCGAACCTAAAAAAAATTACCGGCTACCGATCTGCATCACAGACACTAAGAAAGCGTTTAGAAAAACGATCGCTTAGTGACAGTGGTGATAGGGGGTGAAAGGGTTACCTGGGGGGCGATCAAGGGGGTTAAACCTTTATTAGATAATATATTGGGGTACCTGACGCTATAAAAACATGCGGCGAACCTAAAAAAAATTACTGGCTGCCGATCGGCATCACTGACGCTAAGACAGCGATCAGAAAAATGATCGCTTAGCGACAGTGGTGATAGGCGGTGAAAGGGTTATCTGGGGGGTGATCAAGGGGTTAAACCTTTATTAGGGGGGGTTAGGGGGCTACACTGGACCTAAGACTAAACTTTGGTGACACTTTTACAGTCACAAATGTCACTGATTGCAGTGATCACTAAATAAATGGTCACTGCAATCAGTGACACTATGACTGGGGGCTGGGGGGGTGATCTGGGGTGTCTGGGGGGGCCTGGGGGGGCGATTTATGTCCCTATGTGTCCTGGTGTCAGTGTAGTGTTGTGTGCACTGACCTGATGTCTTCTCTTGTACGGCGCTCGGTATATGTGAGCGCCGCACCAGAGATGACATCACTTCCTCCTGCTCCCTCTGTCTGACACAGACAGAGGGGGCATTTTCATTCGCCGGGAGCGATCGCGAGGGGGTGGCCAGAAACGAATGGCTGCCCCCTCATCCCGGAACGCTCCCGGACACTTAGCCACCGCTCACTGTATAGGAGGGGGGTCCGATTGGACCCCCCAACTATACAAAGGCAATCACGTATGCTCTACGTGATTGTGCCTGTCGGTGCCATTCTGCCGACGTATATATACAGTGAGCGGTCGTTAAGTGGTTAAGCTGTAAAAAACGCATCTGTAAAAACGTCAGTGGGCATGAGGCCTTAATATCGTTTTAAAGTAGCAGCCAAATTGCGTACAAGTTGCACTACATAGTCACGCTAAAAGTCAGATCAAATAATGATATCATGGTTTTTCATTCATTAAAATATTGCTCACTTCTGACAGGTGTTAATCATGAAGTTTGTTCAGCAGACTATGGAAAAATCTGAAGTGGAAGTAAAATAATGTTTCATGAGAAATAAAGATTCTTAACAAGTTACTATGTAATGCGAAATAATGAACTTTACGTTTTGATGAGAAAATTATTTTGAAATAAAAGAACATAAAAATAGCACATACAGTTTATTCAATGTACCCCATATACCTAATTTCTGATAATCTAGAATCCACTAGTATTGCTTATGCTTACTGTATATACTGTTTCCATGATGCTCGTGTCACAAGACTTTAACCACTTGCTGACGTATACAGGAGATATACGGTGGCAAGGTGGCTCTCCTGCGCAGGATCACGTACCTTGTATGTGATCCTACTTCCAGGTTTAGGGCGCCGGCGGCCCGCTCCCCCTGTGATTATACACAGCAGGAGCTGACTGGCAGGTACAGCGGACTCGATGTCCGCCGGCAACCGCCGATGTTTCAGTACACTGACAGAATGGTGGCCTGCCTATGTAAACAAGGCAGATCGCCATTCTGGCACTACAGAAGACATGAATATTGTGTCTTTGCTAAGCGAAGGCAATGATCCATGCATTCTCCTCGTACAAGTGACAGTGGGGTCGATTTACTAAAGGAAAATCCACTTTGCACTTGAAAGTGCACATTGAAGTGCAGTCGCTGTAGATCGCTGTAAATCTGAGGGGAAGCTCTGAAATTAGGGGAAGCTCTGCTGATTTTATCATCCAATCATGTGCAAGCTAAAATGCTGTTTTTTATTTTCCTTGCATGTCCCCCTCAGATCTACAGCATCTGCACTTCCATGTGCACTTTCAGTGCACTTTCAAGTGCAAAGTGGATTTTCCTTTAGTAAATCAACCCCAGTGCATATTTTTAGCACTGATCACTGTATTAGTGTCAAAAGTGTCAGTTAAAGTCCCGACTGTCCCATGCAATATCACAACCCCGCTATAAGTCGCTTATCGTCGCCATTACTAGTTAAAAAAAAATTATAAAAGAAAAAAAAAACGCTATACCTTTTACGCAAACCAATAAATATACGCTTATTGGGATTTTTTTTACCAAAAATATGTAGCAGAATACATATTGGCCTGAAGTGATTAAAAAATTAGATTTTTAAAAAAAAAAAATATTGAATATGTTTTATAGCCGAAAGTAAAAAATATTGAGTTTTTTTTTCAAAATTACCAGCCTATTTTTGCTTATAGCGCAAAAAATAAAAACCGCAGAGGTGATCAAATACCACCAAAAGAACGCTCTATTTGTGGGAAAAAAGGACATTCATTTTGTTTGGGTGGACCAGATCAACAATATCACACCATTGCTACCTTCTAGATGAGCTTGTTTTTAACTACGCAAATGTGGGTTTTCCCTGTTTACTTTTTTATAAACTCCCAACGGTATTACACTATGCGATATCTCTCTCTACGATTTTAGTCCCGATGGCAGTCCCGATTTCGGCCGCGATTTCAAAGACATCTGAAACAGATGTCAATGTAAATCGCGGCTGAAATCGCAAAAAGTAGTACAAAAACGACTTTTTGTAATCGGTGCAGCGCCGCAGATGCGGCGTCGCTCCGATTAGGTTGGTGCCATTGGCCACAATTTGCGGCAAATTTCGCCGATTTGACATGTCAAATCGCATGTCAAATCGCACCAGTGTGAACCAGGGCTTACGGTTACATCACATGAATATGTGGATTTCGTTGCTTCTCTGAACCTCATTACATACCTATCGAGACCCTGCTGATGACCCGACCCCTTGAAACTGGGACACCGTTCAGAACCAGTGACCAGCTGTACCCCCTTTGGTTAATATTACCAACAAGCCTATATGACTTAAGAGGTATATGCCCCTTTAAGTCAGATATCTCCGGTAAGCCTCTGTCCAGTTGGTGGTGGTTCTATCAATTCCTTGGTGTTTTCACCTATGAAATCTTTCATTTGATTTCGGGATCTTCCAGTCACATCTGATATATTTATCCACACGATTTTGGGACTTTCCAGTCACATATAATACAATTATCCACATGATTTCGTGACTCTCTAGTCACATACGATACATGTTGTGATTTGTAGCTGTTTTTGTGTTTAGCTTATTGTTAACAGTATTATAGTGTTTACCAGCACATATTTATTTTGAGCACTTTGCACTTTATATTTTTTTAGTGTGTGAATTCATTTACATACTTTTATATATTTATTAGCGCCACATCTTTTCCTTTCTTTCCACACATTTTGTTTAGGTACAGCGTTGCGTGACTACGCAATTCTCAGTTGAAGTAGCGCAGTGCCATATCACAAAAAATGGCCTGGTCATGAAGGGGTTAAACCTTCCATAGCTGAAGTGGTTAATATAGACCTGTCACAAGGCTGAGCAAATCAAAGCTGTATACATAAAGAAACTGGGGACACAGTAAGTATCCTCTCCTTCCCAACTCCTCCAACTCCAAGCTTTGCCAAGCTGAAATGTCAGAGAATGAAGAAAACAAAGTTCACAAAGATGATATATCCAAACCCTGCTGCCGCTAGGGGAATTGGTTCTGTAACCAGGCTCTTCTTCCTTCTATGACTCAGCAGCTGCCTAGCTTTCAATAAGTGACACGTGCACACAGATGGAGACCATGAGCAGAGATTAGAACAGCAAAATTTTATTGAATAATTCACATAACATAACAATCAAAATTGCCTTGACGCGTTTCGCGATATGGCGCTTAGTAATAAGACATATACAGAGAAATCAAGGATGCACAAATTCAAAATGAACGGCAGATTGCAAAAGATAGTAGGACAAACCCCCAAAAATTCTTCAAATATATTAATAGTAAAAAGGTCAGGTCTGAGCATGTAGGCCCTTTACAAAATAATCTAGAGTAGGTGACTGGGGACAAAGAGAAGGCAAATTTATTAAATACTTTCTTTAGTTCTGTGTATACAAATGAGCATGGGGGAGATCATGTCCAAAATAGGGATGGTATTGACACAGCCCCAAATGATCCACAATGGCTCAAAGGTGATATGGTTCAGAAATATTCAGACAGAATAAAAGGTGGATAAAGCACCTGGACCAGATGGCATCCACCCACGGATCCTAAAAGAATTGAGCTCTGTCATTTCAGGGCCATTGTTTCTCATTTTTTGGGACTCGTTAATGATTGGAATGGTACCACTGGAATGCCGTAGGGCCAATGTGGTGCCCATATTTAAAAAGGGATCAAAGTCTTTACCAAGTAACTATAGACCTGTTAGTTTAACTTCTATAGTTGGGAAGATACTGGAGAGATTAATAAAAGACCACATAGATGAGTTCTTGCTGGAAAAAATATTTTAAGCAACAGACAGCATGGATTCATGAAAGACAGAAGTTGTCAGACAAACCTGATTTCTTTTTATGAGGAGGTAAGTAAAACCTTGGACAGAGGGGTGGTTGTGGACGTGGTATACTTGGATTTTGCAAAAGCGTTCCCCACACTCGACTAATGTGTAAGGTAAAGTTTACAAGCTTGGAAGGATCAATTTGTAAATGGATAGAAAACTGGCTAAAAAAACTAATTCAGAGAGTAGTGGTTAATTATTCTTACTCTGAATGGTCTAAGGTTATCAGTGGTGTTCCAAGGTTCAGTATTGGGACCCCTATGTTTTAATATATCTTTATAAATTATATAGGGTCTCATTTCTGTCTTTGCAGACGACACCAAGCTATGCAGTGGAATAACATCCTTACAGGATGTCTCCAAATTATAAAATGATCTCAATGCGCTGTCTAATTGGGCAACTAAAGCAGGCCATACACAGTCGAATTTCGAACAAATTTTCTTTTCAAAATCTGAATTATTTTTTTTTGTGATCCGATGATGCCACCATTGATTTTCGAAATTCGGCCAACCAAACCTTCATGTTGTCGGCAATATTCTTTTCTCTCCGGGAATATTCTTTTCTCTCCGGGAATATTATTTTCTTGCACATGCGCATTTATTTTTTCTATTACGATTCTCCCATCATTGATCAGAAAATCGTTTGTTTTTAAAAAAAATTCCAACATGTCGGATTCCTCAAATTTGATTGCTGCACGAAAATCGGCTGTTGCTGCAGCCCACTAATGGTGCGAAATTCATAAGAAAATTCTTTGATACGATTTTCAAAAGAAAATTCTTTCGAAATTCGAACCGTGTATGGCGCCTTTAGTGGCAAATTAGGTTTATTGTTAATAAATGTAAAGTTATGCACTTGAGGGCTAAGAATATGCATGCATCATACATACTAGGGGGAGTACAACTGGGGGAATCCATAGTGGAATAGGATCTGGGAGCTCAATGATAGCATGCAATGCCAAGCTGTGGTTTCCAGAGCGAGCAAAGTCCTTTCTTGTATTAAGAAACTGCGAGATATCATTTTGCCCCTGTACAAATCATAAGTAATGCCCCGTACACACGACCGGTTTTCCTGTTGGAAAAAGTCTGATGAGAGCTTTTGGTCGGGAATCCCGACCGTGTGTATGCTCCATCAGACTTTTTCCAACAGAAAAACTGCTGGAAAAAGATAGAGAGGAGGTTGTCTTTTTTCCCCGTCAGGAAAAAAACTGTTCGGACAAAACTGTGTGTACAAATCCCGACGTGCTAAACTCCGACGCATGCTCGGAAACAAATCGATGCATGCTCGGAAGCATAGAACTTAATTTTGTCGGCTCATTGTAGTCTTTTACGTCACCGCGTTCTTGCAAAAGTTCACTGGACTTTTGTGTGACCGTGTGTAATATGTATGCAAGGCAGGCTTGAGAGGAATTCCGTCGGATAAACCTTCCAACTTTTTTCCGACGGGAAAACCGGTCGTGTGTACGGGGCATAAGACCTTATCTGGAATGTACAGTTCAGTTTTGGGCACCAGTTCTCAAAAAGGATATCAGGGAACTGGAGAAAGTGCAGAGAAGGGCTGTGAAGAGCTGTGAAAATGTGGAATAGACTCCCTCCAGGGGTGGTTCTGGCCAGCTCAATAGATAGCTTTAAGAAAGGCCTGGATTATTTCCTAAATGTACATAATATAACTGGGTACTGACATTTATAGGTAAAGTTGATCCAGGGAAAATCTGATTGCTTCTCAGGGGATCAGGAAGGAATTTTTTTCCCTGCGGTAGCAAACTGGAGCATGCTTTGCTGGTTTTTGCTTGCCTTCCTCTGGATCAACTGTGGGTGAAGGATTGTGTATATGGGATTGTATTTTTTTTTGGCTGAACTAGATGTACTTGTGTCTTTTTTCAACCTGACTATGTAACTCACCACCCTGAAAACTTTTGAAATAAACCTTCCATTTCTTTCCTCATCCTTGTGTAACATACTGTACATTGTTAGTGCCAGCGTGCTGAATGAAAAAAAAAAAAAAAAAAAAAGATTCTTCCATCCACACAAATGATGTAGATGGAAGAATTCCCTCCCCCACGCCAGCACCCACTGCAGTCAGAATGCACTTATCAACAGCTGCAGTTGATTGGCTGTAGCTGCTGATTAAGGAAACTTTTCTAACATGCATGGCCTGATCTAGGGGCATGCTGGGGTGGGCTACTCCCAGATTTTTGTTGTATCCCAATCCCCGAAGCCAACCGACCCCCTCCACCACAAACGCTCTGCATACAGCTACACTTTTCATCTCCTTGCAGCTGCTAAATATACTAGTAAATGTACTACCTGTCTACATTAATGGTCGGATCAGCAGAGTGCCCAGTGGGGTGGGGGAGGCTGTCTGTACCACTCTTCTGTGCAATTAGCTTAAATTGTCCCTCTGTATTTTAAATATCTCCCGAGGCAGCCTGAGTTGGTGGGTGGAGCTGGGGGGTGTGGCTGCCTCCTCTACTCCTCCAACAGATTCTTTCACTCTGGCTGATTCCGAAGTTAAAGGAGAAGTATAGCCAATGCTCATTTGGCTGTACTTCTCCTATGGATCACAGGAGTGCAATTTGTTTTGCGCTCCTGTGACCCATTTTCAGCAGAGGGCGGGCTGAGGTCCACTCTCTGCTGACGTCGCAGAAGTCGGTCCAAGCAGCGCATCATCGCGACAATGGAGTCTGGATCCACCAGGTGCCTGGACCAACACCCAGCTCAGCCTCTCAGCGAACCCCTGAGAGACTGAGCCGGCCTCCCCCGGCCCCCTCCACAGCCCAGAGCTCCAATGAGCGAGGAGGGGGCAGAGCACTGTGACTGGCAGTCAGCAGCTCTCTGCTTGGGGAGCTGTCAGAACAGAGTGATCGGCGATGTTCGATCGCTCAGTTCAGAGGCGCCGGGGAACAGATGCAGCATCGGAACCATGCTGCAACCACCTAGGTAAGTATTAATCTAAAAAAAAGCAAAAACTCATACTTCTCTTTTAAAGAAGGGGAAAGGGGAGGAGTGGGCACAGCAGCTGGGGGAGTCTTCATCTGCAGCCATGGGGTAAGTGACTGAGGACACTGTCACTATCACACTGTAACTGTCAGTCCTAACGTGCCACTATACTAACCTAACCTGACACTATACTACCCTAACCTGCATCTATACCACCCTAATCTGGCACTATGTTTCTGTAATTTGACACTTTACTGGCCTAGTCTGACACTATACCGTCCTAATCTGCTACTTTGCTGCCTTTGGCTGGCCATACATACATATACAATTTTCTTGTACAAATTTCCTATAGATTTACCAAAACAATATGCAGGCGGTCTCCGGGTTACAAACAAGAAAGGGACTGTAGGTTTGTTCTTAAGTTGAATCTGTTTGTAATTTGGAACAGGTCAATTTTTTAAGTGTAGCTCCCGCCAAAAAAACAATTTTTAAGCTTTTTGGATAGCATAGGGAAGGGTTATCACCCCTGTAACATTTGTTTTGCTGTCTGTGCCCCTGTTCAGAAGATTTCACCTCACTTTCTGTCCCAATGACAATTGGTTTTCGACAATTTTGGGTGGTTGTGAAAACAAGGATTGGTGATAAAGCATCAGTGGAGGTACCTTTTTCCCATAATAACTCTTACAGGAGAGAATTTCCCTTCCTAGGGGTAGATTTCCTCTGGCATCCTGTTGTCTCCCTCCTTTTGTAAGTAGGAGTCGTTTGTAAGTTAGATGTTTGTAACTAGGGGGACCGCCTGTAATAGGAGATCGAACCTAAACACTTTCAATTTGTGTTCAATCAGGCAGGCTCTTGCACTACATAGTTGAAGGTAAATCTAAAGAAAATTGAATAAGAAAATTGTATAATGTATGGCCAGCTTTAGTCTAACACTATACTGATCTCAGCTATGCTTTGTATTGGAGGGAGGAGAGCTGCTGCCTGTGCCCAGCATGTGTACAGTGCAGGGATGGGGGAAGGAGCTCTGCTGAGTGTCCTTTTAGCAGTGACACCTGTCTTTTGCCCTTCCAAAAGTGACCTCTGTCCTGCCAGCAGTGACTCCTGTCCTCTGCCCTGCTAACACCTGTACACTGCCCTACAAACTAAAGGCCTCTGCGCACTGCCCTACAAACTAAAGGCCTCTGCGCACTGCCCTACAAACTAAAGGCCTCTGTGCACTGCCCTACAAACTGTTGACCCTAACCTTTGCCTTTCTGACCCCCTGTACACTGTTCTACTGACCTCCAATCCTCTGCCCCCTGACATTTTTTACTGCACCCCCACATTAAACAGGCTTGATCCATCCCTGCTAACATGTCCCTTCAACAGACGTCCATCAAACATTCATCTTTCGTCAAACGGGGACTGTCACTCAATGATCAAAATTCAGCATATCCTTGCTGAACCGGACGAATGTCAATCAGTGGGTGGCCATCTTAGAATCAGAATGGGGAGGGCTAAATAGCCTCTTTTTTTTTTAATATAAAGGACACAAGAGAGCTCATAATTTCTGGCAAGATCAACAGAGCTGATTATGCAGTTAATATGGAGTTAAACAGGAACAGAATTTATTTATTCAGTTTTAACTTTCAAGATTACTTCATCTGACAACAATGGTCACTCCTTTGATCTGCTATGAATGAGCCAGAGCATTTAGAATGTAGCAAAATAACAAGGGCTCATATTGACAGGCCTTGTTTTTCTGCATTTGAGGTGCATTTGGAAGGCATTTTAAATGCAAGTCAGCAAAATCCCATTGTCTGCAATTAGTACACATGGCAGTTTCAAGGCAGCATTTGACCTGCTTTGCATTGTACTTGGTGTCTTTGGATGCAGCATGTTAACGTGGTTCTAAAACTACAGTATGAGGTTACACTCTCTGCATTAAAGGCATTGTAAAGTCTCAAAGTTTTTCACCTTAACAACTTCAGCCCCAGAAGGATTTGCCCCCTTAATGACCAGCCCATTTTTTGCGATACGGCACTACATAATTTTAACTGACAATTGCGCGGTAGTGCGACACTGTACACAAACAAAATTGACGTCCTTTTTCCCCCCACAAATAGAGATTTTTGTTGGTGGTATTTGATCACCTCTGCGGTTTTTATTTTTTGCGCTATAAAAAAAACAGTGACAATTTTGAAAAAAATATATATATATATTTTTACTATAATAAATATCCCCAAAAATATATATAAAAAAACCACACATTTATTCAAATACAGTTTAGGCCGATATATATTCTTATATATATGTAGCGGGGGTCCTAAATTTAGGGGTAGTGTTTGAGTGGTACTTATGCTCAAACACCTTAATTGTTAGGACTTATCCACCATTTTTTGTCCGCAGGTGGAGAATCAGTGTACAGTTCCCTGTGGCCTACGGGTGGTGCTGCCATGGTGGTTAGCCTGCTGTGTATGCCGGGAGAGGATATAAAAGGGGCAGACGCTGCCTGTCGTGGGTTCGTTTTCCACCCCAGGATTGGGGTTCCAGTTCGCTTCCCGGGGGTCCTACTCCCGGGGAAGGGGTGGGCGCTCTTTGTCCGCCCTGGGCACCTTTAGCCCAGGGGTGGTGGTCGGTGAATCAGTCCCAGGCACCTTTAGCCCTGGGGCTGCAACAGGAAAGCTTTTGGGCCCAGCGCCTTTGGCTGGGGCCTACCAAGGATCGAGGAATCTCAGGGTGCGGCCTTGCGAGGGGACACGCATCTTAGACGAAGAGGCCGGGGAAAGACCGTTCCGAGGGACTGGTGAGAAGTCACGGTGAAGGAAGGGGCCCGGTAACTCTCTGGAGGAACAAAAACAAAAACCGCTCAGGTGTAGATGTCCTCTAGGTGGTTGTCTCCTCCCAACAGCCAAGGGTGCAGGCAATGCAATTTCAGGCAAAACAAAAGATCGAGTCTTCTGGACAGCAGCACTCCAATAAAAAGCCTTTATTATGTAAAATCTTCAAAAATCCAAATACAGCACAGCAAGTCACAAAATTCTGGTTAGAGCTGACTAGTTTCACACTTTCTTAGTGTTTAATCATAACTCTCTGGAGGGATGTCTTCTCCTTAACACCAGGTCTGTGGCAGAGACCAAGTTCACCAGGTCTGTGGCAGAGACCAAGTTCACCAGGTCTGTGGCAGAGACCAAGTTCACCAGGTCTGTGGCAGAGACCAAGTTCACCAGGTCTGTGGCAGAGACCAAGTTCACCAGGTCTGTGGCAGAGACCAAGTTCACCAGGTCTGTGGCAGAGACCAAGTTCATCAGTTTGTGCAGAGACTGTATATCTAGTTAGAGTGCCATTCTGGCTGCTAGTCCCCTCTCAAGAGAGACTATCTAAATGGGCTAAGTCTGCTTGAGAAGCCGAGCAGTGAAGTGTATTTTGTTTGTGACTGGACCTCTTCCCCACACCTTGTGCTGTCCTGTTCTCCCTCCAACATTTCTGTCTAGAGACTGTGCTTTAAGAGAAATAAACTCTATGTTGGAGTTACAGCTGGTGTGGACCTTGGAGTTATTGGGGGAAATAGAGACTTGTCTTTATTGAGCATAGAGATGGGAACCATTCTCTGGAGAACCTCGCTGCGGAGACCTGTTTCATAACACCGCTCAACCTCTTCACACAGGAGGGTACGGGCACGTGGCGTGGTGTGCCCTCTCTTCCTGCGAGGAGCCAAAGGCAGGGTAAAGGGGGTGAGTGCGCTACACTTAAAATCGCAATAGGCGATTGGTTTGCGCAAAAGTTTATCGCGTCTACAAACAATGGGATAGATTTAGAGACTTTTATAATTTTTTTGTATTCACTGCTAATGGTGGCGATCTGCAGTTTTTAGCAGGACTGCGACATTGCGGCGCACAAATCTGACCCCAAATTACACATTTTGAGGACCAGTAACATTATTTCATTGATCAGTGCTATAAAAATGCACTGATCAATGTAAAAATGACACTGGCAGGGAAGGGGTTAACACTAGGGGGGCGATCAAGGGGTTAAGTGTGTTCCCTAATTGTGTTCTAACTGTAGGGGGGGTGGACTGCCAGGGGACATGACAGAGATCACTGTTCCCGATGACTGGAAACAGTAGATCTCTGTCATGTACCCTGTCAGAACGGGGATCCGCTTGTTTACATCCCCAAAGGGGGAGAAAGGTGGGACTTTAAATGAATCATGCAGCCAAGGAGAGAGCACGTCAGACCACGTCTCTCCTTGGCTGCATGATTCATTTAAAGTCCCACCTTCTTCCCCCCTTTTTTTCAATTTAACAGGGATGGAGGCTATTGTCCATATTTGTTCAAAGCCTCATTTAAAGTCCCATTTAGCTTAGCTTAGGTTTTTAGCATTTATTAAAGTGGATGTAAATCCGATTAATGAAATTTGAGCTGGGCACATATATATGCAGTGCTTTGTTATCTCTCTCCAATGCACTGTGTCCCGTAGCTGTCTCTTGCTCCGTAGCTCTGTTATCAGCCTGATAACTTCTCACATGTTCTCCGAGACAGGAACCTGAAGTGTGTGTCGGGGGAGGTTGCTATAAATAGATTACAATACAAATGACGGCGCAAGAAAAAGAAACAAAAACCTAACTGGTGAATAGGATAAAAATCAATGAAATAAAATCTCTATATTAGGAAGTCCATATGATGAGAATACTAAAATTCAAGTCCTTTAGAACATATGCACTGTTGGCAGCAATTGTAGAGCGAAGAGGACTCTGTATACAGTAGAGAAAAGAAAAAAATGCGCCTACTAAGTGCAGTATGTTAGTAATTTATTATTAAAAAAGTTAAAATAACAGCCAAATGGCTACTCACAAGATAGAAGTGGAGTACAGGCATAGATGTGTTCCTCTCTGTGAATTGTCTGCGGGGGGCATGAGTCAGTCCGTGCATCTGTGATCTCCCAGTTGTGGAGTGCTGCCAAGGTGTAGAAGTGCACTGTGTTAATGCTGCAGCAATGGGGAGGTTGCTGTGAAGCGATGGATGTAAGGCACTGTCGCTCTGTGACAGTGTGAACGTACAGTTCCCCGCAGTGTGCGGCGTGCGGTTCACGCTGGAGGGCAGTCAGCTTCGACGACCGGACGTGACGTCAATGGCAGGCGATGGATGATGACGCGTTTCAATGCTTCCGCATTTTCCTCGGATCTGGTTGGCGATGGAGACTATCAGTCTTATATGCGTTCCAACAAGCGGAACCATCGGCATAATCTCATATGACACTTAGCTTGATACTACCAACATACGGAAGTGAGGCATATTGAACCAGAGGGGATTAATACACTGGCCTAACTATACTTACATATAACAAAGCAATTATACATAAAAATACATAAAAATATGCAGTTAATTAAACATTCTGGAAGACTTGCCCTATAATGGATATATATGTAGCAAAGAAATTTATATATTGATATGGGGAATCATATATAATCATATGTTAGCATGTATTTACATGAGAAATGCGTGCCCTATAATGGATATATATGTGGCAAAAAAATTTATATATGATATGGAAAATCATATATAATCACCTGTGTTGACATGAGAGATGCATAAGAGATGCATAAGAAAACGTATGAATAATGCATAAAGGATAGACAAAAAAAAAAAAAAAAATACCATAAAAGGTGTAGGGAAATGCACAAAAAATACAATAATGCCCAGGAACTACAAAAGTACCTGGTAACATATATCTGTCCAATGATAGAATATCGAAATATTATTGAGGAAGTACCATGTATAGTATTGAAAAATCTTTATGTATATAAAAAATAGTAATAGTAATAAAATATATTATATATATAATGAAAACCCAAAAGTAATTTTAGAGAGATATTGTTGAATACTAGCAATCTCGGTAAATATAGGGTATCTAGTTATGATAATGGGGACAACATGCGTGCATATGCGTATATATACACACACAACCGCACATGCATGCATCCAATCCATTATATGTGGATATTATATTCAAACCAGAAAATACCATCAGAAAAGGAATATGGAGTAACTGAAATATATATGAGAATATAATCAAACAGGGTGGGGTAAGGGTCCCTTTTTTTTTCTATATATATTATAGTCAGAGGAAAAAGGACTGGGGAGAAGTAGTATTTGTAGACAAATACGCACATATAAATCATATATGCACGTGTGTACATGAGTCTACCGTTATCACATGACCGTATTCACCTCAATCTCCTCGTTGAGTCCAAAGGGTGTAAGAGTATTTAGGATATAAATCCAGTATGTTTCCTGTTTACACAGACGTTGGAATCTCTCTGCTGATGTATATTTATCGGGTATGGATTCCAAGATCCATACTCGAAGTGCAGAGGTGTCCTTGGGATGGTGGATATTAAAGTGTCTGGAAATGCTATATTGTGGGCTGCCATCTTGAACTGCTCGGCGGTGTTCGCCAAATCTAGCTCGCAATGTGCGTATGGTCCTTCCCACATACAATAGACCACATGGGCAGGTTATACAATAAATGACGAACATAGTAGAACAATTGTAGAAAGAGGTGAGGGTATACAGTTTACTGTTGGCAGAATAGTTTTTTTGACCATGAGCAACATGGGAACAGGTGAGACATAAGGCCTTATTGCATCTATACATACCTACTAAAGGTATTAGTGTTAGCTGTCTAGATGTAGTAGCTTTGGCATTAGTTTTCATTTTACTAGGTGCAATTTTGCCTTTTATGTTCGGAGCCTTGCGATATGCGAATTTAGGGTAAGGAGAGAGTGATTTTGCCAAATGTGGGTCTTGCTGTAAAATAGACCAATGTTTATGGAAAATATTTTCCATTTTCTTATGGCTATGGTGATATTGTGTAATGAACCTCATCACTGGCGTAGAAGCCTGCTTGGATTTGTGTGCCATACTGTCTGTGCAATATAAGGAGCAAGCATTGTCTACAAGATGTGGTGGGTAACCTTTGTCTGTAAACTTTGTTTTGAGAGGTATACTCTGTGTTACATAGTCATCCAATCTGGTACAATTTCGTCTAAGACGATGAATTAAACTATTAACAGGCAACCTCTGCATGTGTGGGGAGGGTGTGTGTCCCTTTCCTACAATCAGCTGTCTCACAGTGTCTAGCAATAATCCACTCCTACAGGGGAATGAGGAAGTGAAAAATCTAACAGGAAGTGCACTTTCTAAACAGTATATAAAGGTGGGATATACATGAAAAAACTTATGTAGGGAGATTTGTTTTATCTCTTTGTATTCACTTCACTCCCAAACTGCCTCCCAAACTGCACGGATTCTGCGGGACTTACCCGCACTGCCACTTACTTCCCGCATTCCCGCGATCGAGCGCATATTCCCACACAGGAAGAGAGGAAGAGGAGGCAGCCTGACAGGACGGGTGAAGAAGGAGGTAGGAAGATTTTACTCCATCCCCCTGTTATAACTGCACTGTTGGTGGGTGATCAGCGGTAGACCGCGACCCCCCCCTGCATATCCTCACGAATGCACCGGTTCAAACACCCCCCTCCCACTGCTGTCAATAAAGTCCAGTGACACGGGAGTGGGGGGCAGGGCCTGCTGTTTGTGTCAATGGACACAGTAGCAGGATTAGGGAGCGCACCCGCACAGGTGCCCCCAGGGAAAGCGGCTTTCCCTGGTGGCACCCGATTAAAAGGAGGGGCCAGGAGCACCAGCGGGGCACCCCAAAAGAGGAGGATTGGGGCCGCTCTGTGCAAAACCCTTGCACAGAGCAGGTAAGTATAACATGTTTGTTATTTTTATTTAAAAAAATCTGAACCTTTACCACCCCTTCAAGGTAAAAAAAACCTTCCATAATTGGCTCCCCACAGCTACATGTTAAATACTCACCTGAGTCCTCTTTTGATCCATCGCTGTGTCTGTCTGCAGCAGTGCTACTCTCTCTTCCTCTTTACACAGGAAACAAAGGCAGCAGCAGTCAATAAAAACCTGTGAGGAGGGAGTAGGGGGTAGGATGAATGAGACGGGCTTTGTTTGTTTGTGGATGCACACAGCCCAGCTTGGAAGTGGCTTGCTATGAGGGCACTCAGGGAAGAGGAGGAGGAGACAGAGCTGGCCAAGGGCCCCACAAGAGGAGGATCAGGGCTGCTCTGTACAATACCATTGCACAGAGCAGGTAGGTATAACTTGTTTATTATTTTAATGTAGCGGGGTCCTCAAATTGATGGGATACACCTGGGCAATAGTGTAACCCAGGTGTATAATTGTGTTAGGATTTAGACCCCTTTCTGTTTCGTGGAGGATTGGAGGATGTAATATTCTCCTTTGCCTGTGGGTGGCGAGGTACCCACGGGCTTCAGGTAGAATCATCCCCTGCAGTGCTCCCTGTTTGGTCTCTTCCCGGAGATGGTGTGGCTGGGGCGGGGAACCCGCCGGACCGTTGAAGGGAGGAGATAAAAGGGGGAGACGCCCTTGCCACGAGGTCTTGCGGAGAAGGAGGTCCTCGGAGGAGGAGGGCTGCGGCCCGCACCCAGGCACCTTAGGCCTGGGTGCATAGAGATCCAGGAGTCTGGTCCAGGTGCCCATGGCCTGGTCCGGAGTCACGTTGGCGTCCATCCCAGGCACCTTTAGCCTGGGGTGAGGTACTATCGAGGAGGCCTGGGGCCCAGTACCTTCGACTGGGTCCCGCTAGGGTGGACTGTCCGAGGGTCCCTGAGCGGAGGGACTCGAACCTGAGGTGAGGAGACCGGGGAGGTTACCCACTGAAGACCCGGAGCAGCACCAACCCGGTGACGGTGGGCCCCTGGGAACTCTCTTGGGAGGGCACATCCTCCCTGATAGGGGCCACAGCGTATCGAAGAGGGTTCCATTGTTGTACGTAGGGGTTGCTGGAAGAGACCCCATCTTTAGAATTGAGTCTTAGGAAGTGCCTTGATCTGCTCGTCCCACCGTTGAAAAGGTTATAGGTCCTAACCTGTACTGCAAGAGAACTGTTATTGTGCTTTGCTATCAGAGTGCCAAATAAACAAGTGTTGGACCTTTCTCCGGTGTGTGAACTCCAGTTACTGGAACCAAAGGGGAGGCGGGTGAGCTTGTGGTTACAGACTCGGTGCATCCGCGGAACACATTGGCCCGAGGAAACATCAGGAAATGGCCTTCACCTCCCTAATGAAATGGGGAGGACATGGGCCGTGGCGCATCTCACTCTCACAACTCAGGAACCCCTAGACAGGAGTTGGTGTGTGACAGAGGAAGAAGTTGGAGAGAGGGTGAGGCCGCTACACGTGGGGGCTCGTGAGTCCGGGATACAGTGTGTTCTAAAGATGGACTTGAAAATGTCTACATTTGAACTTTGCTGCCCAGAGGAGTTCCGAGCAGATCGGCCATATTACTGGCCAAAGTGCGTCCCTGCTCGGAGTTGTGGAAATGACCCTAACACGGGAAAGGCCCATGCGGAGGAGCGGAAAAAGGGAGAGGTCCAGCTGTGTGACGTACTGCACGTGGGGACTGTTAACGCACTGCGCCACGAGGCACCCCATGGCGACATCGTTCGTGGGCGGAGTCAAGAGGAAGCCCGCGAAAATGTACAGCTCATGGGAGGAGTCTGGCCAAGTGTGGGGATACACGTGGAGACTCCGGCGCGGGGTCAGTGCATGATGGAGCAGCAGACAGTCGGGATGACCTCAAGTGCCCCGTGGATTATGGTTCCTCACCCCACGAGAATGACTTCCTTTGCTGCCTCCATCACGGACACGGGGATAAGACTTAGGCCCCGAGGGCGGTTGGCTCTGTACACCTGCAGAGACACGGAGGCCCTCGGTGTGATCTGTCCCGGCTGCTCGGGACTGGTGGTCACCCTGAAGCCATTCGGGCGATGTGAGGAGTGCAGAGAATTCCTTTTTGAGGTCGAGTCGTCTACAGCAAGGCCCCGGGCCCTTCGCCTCAATCACCTCACGGGTACTGCTACTCCGGAAGGGGAGATCAAGGCCTTTGTCGAGTTTCCTGTGCGCGCTGACCAGGGCGATGGACTGCCCAACAGAGAAAAATCCGAGGATGCTGCTTCGGTCGCCACAAGTTCCCTGCTTCCACCACCGAAGAGGAAAGTTGGCCTAGTACAGGCATCCTATGGACGTGGTCGAGCTTCACCCCGCTGCTTGCCTGGCCTGGATGGCGCCGGTCGAGATGGAAGTCCCGGACATCCCAGTCCTCTACAAGGGTCAGGTGAGCCAGGGGCTGGGACTGTGGTGGTGGTTGGAGGTGTCGGGGGCCCATTGGAGGTGGAACCCCCCAGGGAAGATGATTCTGTGTCCACCGGTAGATATCTGCCTGCGGAGATGTATGACACCTCCGACCTAGAGTCGCTGTCTGACTGCGGAGACGATGGCGAGATAGACGAACTGTTCAGCCGCAAGGGCTGGGATAGAGTGCCACTTCTTGCTTCCCGTGCGGTACGGGACTCGCCTATGTACACAGGAGATAGCACGCCTCGGGTGGAAGACCCGCAGCTTACGAGGGAACCTACCCCTCCACCTGTGTCCTCATCTACTGTCACCCCACCTACTTTGGTTGTGGGGATACCCCGCGCTTCTCTGAGAGCGCCGAAAGTCAATTCCAGAGAGCTGGTAAAGGCACCGCGGCATCCGGAAGCTATCGTGCTGCCTGGAACCGGAGAGAAAGCCACTATGCCACCTTTGGCCCGCTTGCAGAGACTGTTTTGCCACAAAATAGCTCGGGAATATGGGTGGGAGTACCCGTATCTGCCCCGGGACCTGCTATATGAGGTAGAAGTCTGGAGAGCAAGATGGTATGACGAGTTTGTGTGGGACAAGTTGAAGGTGCCCCATGCTCGCAGGTATCTGGAATGTGTGCCGTCAGTGTCCAAGAGGTTTGAGGACTGCAAAGCTGAATGGAAATTGGGGCGCCATATCCATGCTGACAAGATAGTCATTTGCAGAAGAGATGGAGAAGATGTCGAGTATTCGATAGAGGCATTTGACAAACACCTGAAACCCCTGTACCTGCCGGATCCAAAGTTTTACTTGTAGGAGAAAAGAACTCCTGTTGTTTCCTTTGTGTATTTGAACTCTCTGGAGAAGTTATCCCCAGACACCAAGGACTGTGCCCTGTTTTTGTTTTTATTTGGGTTTTTTCTTTTCTCGTTGAAGACTTGGGGACTGTTGTGTTTTTGTGTTTCCCCTTTTCTTCATGTGCCAAAGGCAAGGACATTTGGGAAATAGTGTCAGAGTAGAAAAAAAAAACTGGAAGAACGAAGATTCGTTGAGTGTCGTGACTGCAGTGTTGTCACCAGGTGGCAGTGTTGCGCAACAAATGTTTGAAGATGTTTCACACACACATCACTTTGCTTATTGGAGTGAGTGGGTCTCTCGGCTGACGGGCCCACTCATCCCAAATGACACGAAATTATGTTAGGATGTTTTTTTTTTTCTTTCCCCTGCAGGAGAGTCGTCAATCAAGATTATTGAAAGTGGGTGGCTCTTAGACAGTGTGGGAGAGGGGTTGTGACCATGCAAATGTGTAAAGTGTTTTATGACATAAGTTGTTTTATATGTTCCCCATTCCCTGAGTAGGTCTTGGCACTTGGGAAAAATTTAGAGGAATTGCTTCAGGGGTTTCACTCCATGCCACCACTTTATGGGAGGCATGGGTGTGCACCTGACGCTGGGGACCAGCGTCAAATTACAGGGGGGAGTGTGTAGCGGGGTCCTCAAATTGATGGGATACACCTGGGCAATAGTGTAACCCAGGTGTATAATTGTGTTAGGATTTAGACCCCTTTCTGTTTCGTGGAGGATTGGAGGATGTAATATTCTCCTTTGCCTGTGGGTGGCGAGGTACCCACGGGCTTCAGGTAGAATCATCCCCTGCAGTGCTCCCTGTTTGGTCTCTTCCCGGAGATGGTGTGGCTGGGGCGGGGAACCCGCCGGACCGTTGAAGGGAGGAGATAAAAGGGGGAGACGCCCTTGCCACGAGGTCTTGCGGAGAAGGAGGTCCTCGGAGGAGGAGGGCTGCGGCCCGCACCCAGGCACCTTAGGCCTGGGTGCATGGAGATCCAGGAGTCTGGTCCAGGTGCCCATGGCCTGGTCCGGAGTCACGTTGGCGTCCATCCCAGGCACCTTTAGCCTGGGGTGAGGTACTATCGAGGAGGCCTGGGGCCCAGTACCTTCGACTGGGTCCCGCTAGGGTGGACTGTCCGAGGGTCCCTGAGCGGAGGGACTCGAACCTGAGGTGAGGAGACCGGGGAGGTTACCCACTGAAGACCCGGAGCAGCACCAACCCGGTGACGGTGGGCCCCTGGGAACTCTCTTGGGAGGGCACATCCTCCCTGATAGGGGCCACAGCGTATCGAAGAGGGTTCCATTGTTGTACGTAGGGGTTGCTGGAAGAGACCCCATCTTTAGAATTGAGTCTTAGGAAGTGCCTTGATCTGCTCGTCCCACCGTTGAAAAGGTTATAGGTCCTAACCTGTACTGCAAGAGAACTGTTATTGTGCTTTGCTATCAGAGTGCCAAATAAACAAGTGTTGGACCTTTCTCCGGTGTGTGAACTCCAGTTACTGGAACCAAAGGGGAGGCGGGTGAGCTTGTGGTTACAGACTCGGTGCATCCGCGGAACACATTGGCCCGAGGAAACATCAGGAAATGGCCTTCACCTCCCTAATGAAATGGGGAGGACATGGGCCGTGGCGCATCTCACTCTCACAACTCAGGAACCCCTAGACAGGAGTTGGTGTGTGACAGAGGAAGAAGTTGGAGAGAGGGTGAGGCCGCTACATTAAGAAAAAAATAATTATATCTTTACAACATGTTTTAACTACAGGCAAAGTTGGTCTAATGCAGCCTTCTCGTGCCAAATGCTGCATATTCTATTTGAATGTAGTTTCATGCATTTGAATAGAAGAACCCAATGTTTAACTAGAACGCCCATCAATATGAACTCTGGTCTTCTTGAAACTGCAGATGCTGTTTTGCTAGAATCAATTTACATTGAAGCAACATGATCTGCTTCTTTGATAATAAACAAATGGACAGCCAGCATTTTATGGGTAAATGTGGTCATGGAGCTATGAGGGAGGAGGGTGGGCAGAGTATACCAGACATATCCAAAGTATTTGGCTGAAGCTTTTTTAGGCACGCATGGCATTGGCATGACAAAAGTCCAAGACTGCTACACTGCTGTGTTACAGGCCAACCTTCCTTTTTTTTTATTTATTTATTCATACTTTTAATATTGCAACTGTATCTGAACTGTGACATGAACTGTTCTATTGAAGCTGGGTGGCTGTGTTCTGCAGGCTTGAAGCTTTCATTTTTGTCAATAGAACCTTCAGCCGCATGTGATAAATATGTCAGAACTAACAGGATCAGGAACCTTATCTGATTGGTTCCTGATCATCATTGAGGTGTGAGTAGAAATAAGAGCCAGTAGCTGTGTCAAATGTTAAGTGCTGGCTCTCATAGGGGAGAATAACATGTCCTCGCCACTGAATTAGCATGTCTGGAGAGGAAGAGTTGTGACCATATGACCGCTACTGTCCTGTTAGCTTCTGATCCAATGCTGTGCCATGGGCAGAGAAAAAAAGGCGCAAAATGATTATAGTTGTGATGTGTACACCTGTAATGACTCAAAATCCTAGAATTCCATGCACCCTCCTAGAACCAGGAACATGAACAAGTAAACCAGAAGGCCTTCACTGTGCATCCAGTCATTGCTGCTAGAAATGCCCATTATTAACCACTTCCCATCCGCGCTATAGCCGAATGACGGCTACAGCGCAGACCTGAATTGCCGGGAGGCCGTCAAAAGACGCCCTCCTGTGCTCGAGTGGCCTGCGCGCCCCCTGCAGGGCACACGTGGCTCGCTCTGTGATCAGCGAGTCTATAGCCTCGTACACACGAACGAGTTTCTCGGCAAGAAACGACAAGAAAACTGCCGAGATAGCTTTCTTGCCGAGAAATTTGTTCGTGTGTATGGTTTCTCGTCAAGAAAACCGACAAGAATCTCGACGAGAAATATAGAGAACCTGATCTCTATTTTCTCGTCGAGATTCTCGTCAGCATGTTTCTCCACGAGAAAATTGTGTGTGTGTGTACACTTACCTGTCCGCCGGGAAGCCCGCGCATGCTCGAAATGACTTTGACGCATGCGCGGTAGCTTCCTAGGCATAGATAGGGTGTAGCAAGATGGCGGCGACGGCATCGAATGTGACGAGCGCACGCTCGTCGTAGTCGATGACATCACCGCGTTCGCTCCATTCAAAGAACCGCGGGTTCTTTGAAAGGGGCGTCTGTACACTCAGCCGGGACAAGTTTCTTGTCCAAGAATCTCGTCAAGAAAAACGACGTGTTTTTTCTTGACGAGATTTTTGGCCGTGTGTACGAGGCTTATGAGACTCGCTGGATCAGAGATCAGCGTAAGGGGTCGATCCCGAACCCTTACCACATGATCAGCTGTCAGCCAATGGCAGACCGTCGTTCTGTCTCAAACAAAGAGAGAGATCTGTGATTCCTCCTAGTAATCAGGAACACAGATTTCTCTCTTTACCCAGTGTCAGCATCCCCCACACAGTTAAGCCCCATACACACGGTCAGACTTTTTGACAAACTTCAAAATGAGCATTTTTTTTAAAAAAAATTCGACCGTGTGTACGCTCCACCGGACAAACTTTTTCGGTTTTCATCGGACAAAAGTTCGCTCTGCAAACAGACAAACTTTTCGGCAAAGACAGTCCTACGGTGCAAACAGTCCTGCCGTGTGTACAGAAATCCATCGGACTTTAGTCCGAAGTACAAATACGCATGCTCAGAACCAATGTTAAAATCAACCAACAATAGCAGAAGTTGACCAAAGGGTGGCGGTAAAGAGCAGAAATGAGCAGAAAAACCACGGGATTTTGTGAAAGTTTGCTGAAAAAGTCCTGTCGTGTGTATGCATACCAAGTTCACGGCCAATGCCCTTCGGACAAAAATCCATGGAAAAGTTTGTTTGAAGTCCGATTGTGTGTATGAGGCTTTAGTAAACACACCCAGGGAACACATTTAACCCTTTGATTGCCACTGGTGTTTACCCCTTCCCTTCCAGTGTCATTTATATTGTGTGAGTGCATTTAATGTCACTTAATGTTCAATTTGTCCGCCGCAATGTCGCAGTCCTGCTAAAAATCACTGATCGCCGCCATTACTAAAAAAAGTCCCTAACTATTCCATAGTTTGTAGACGTCATAACTTTTGCGCAAACTAATCAATATACGCTAATTGCATTTTTTTTTTTACCAAAAACATGTAGCAGAATACATATTGGCCAAAACTGATGAAGAAATTCGATTTTTTTATATATTTTTATTGGAGATGTTTTAAAGCAAAAAGTAAAAAATATTGTTTTTCTTCAAAATTGACACTCTTTTTTTGTTTATAGTGCAGAGGCGATCAAATACCACCGAAAGAAAGCTCTATTAGTGGTGAAAAAAAGGACATAAATTTTGTTTGGGTACAGCGTCGCAAGACCACGCAATTGTCAGTTAAAGTAACGCAGTGCTGTATCGCAAAAAATAGCCTGGTCATTAAGGGGGTAAATCCTTCCGGGGCTGAAGTGGTTAAGGTAAGTTTTTGGTTTCTTGGAAGTACTGTATATCTTTCTGTACAACATTCATTTCTTTAATCAACCTTATTATTTACATTTTCATCTTCAATAAGCAGCAAAAGAAACCCAATTGCTCTGTCCATTAGCCTCCATTCACATCGCTGCGACTTGCCATGCAATTTGACAGTTCCAAATTGCATGACAAATTACACCCTATTTGAGCCCATGAAACCGGTCAAATCGGTGCGACTCCGACTTGTACAGACTTGAAAAAGGTTCCTGCGCTATTTTTGCCATTTCATGTGCGACTTGCGTTGACATCTGTGCATGAAATCGCACAGATGTCGGCAAGCCACAGATGAAATCGCAATGTCCTTTGAAATTGCGCTGAAGTAGCATGATTCCAAAGCCGCATTCAGAATAAATGGGCTTTAGGGCTTCACACCTGCTAAGCTGGACAGCATTGCCCAATGTGATCCCAACGCAAAAAACAAGGATATTTTCCTTTTGTGCTGTGGCTACAGTGCACACATTATTAAGTGCATGTGCTTAATTACTTAATCCATGGGTGGGCAACCCCTAATTCAGAAACTAATCAGTTAAATCCAGAACCAGCAGGCATTTTAAAGTGAATGCAAATGCCCATTTTACTTACCGGTAGCCACAGTCACGTGATAATCCTTCTCTAATTCTCTGTTTACTTCCTGGGGTCCTTCTTTGGGTGTCCACATCACTGCCTGCATGTCACTTGCAGCAGCCAGGTCCTCTCTCATAGACTCCAGAGGCAGGAGAATCACAGGCAGTGAGCAGACCAGTGCCCAGGAAGAGAACATACAGGGAAGATTGCCTGGTCCCCAGGGCAGGATATTAGCTTTGCTCATAGAAGAAGCTGTGACTTACACTGACCAGAACTGGCCATATATTAATCACTTTTTTTTTGTTCAACTAGAGCTGATGGGGGAATCACTCCCACTGTGCTATTGTATTCTGCTGACAGGGAGACTTCCCCACCGTCAGAATATAATGATCAGTGAACCCAACAGGCTGGTTGTTCAGAGCTCAATCGGTAGATCTACTTGTGTACAACTAGACTGCCCAGTGGCGGCTGGTGCTCAAAATTTGGGGGGGGGGGGGGCAAACAAACTGAAAAATACTGAAAACAAACCCATCAATTGCAGCCTCACTGTGCCCATCATATGCAGCCACTGTGCCCCATATAATGCATCAAATGCAGTCACTTTGCCCATCATATGCAGCCACTGTGCTCATAAAATGCAGCCACTGTGCCCATAAAATGCAGCCACTGTGACCCATAAAATGCAGCCACTGTGACCCATAAAATGCAGCCACTGTGACCCATAAAATGCAGCCACTGTGACCCATAAAATGCAGCCACTGTGACCCATAAAATGCAGCCACTGTGACCCATCATATGCAGCCTTTCTGCCCATAATATGCAGCCTCTGTGCCCATCATATGCAGCCATTGTGACCAACCCCCCCCCCCTGTTCGCTCGCCGTCTGACCGGCACTTACTCCATCCTGGTGGCGGGTCAGGCAGCGCATGACAGCGGCGAGCTATGGGACATACAGTGGGTCAGGCGACGTCTCCTGCATCCTTCATGGTTCCCATGCATCTCTTCTTCCGTTCTGCTAGGCGTCCAATAGGGATGCCTGTGCCTTAAGCCAGTCAGGTGACGGGTATTAGACCCGCGCTTCCTGATTGGCAGAGAGGCGGTTCAGTGTTAGAAAAGCAAATATTCATTTGCTTTTCTAACACACTTGGGTGGGCTCCGAGCGCAATGCTCTGCGCTGCGAGTCCACCTTTTTTTGAAGCCTATGGCTCGAATTAGGTGCTTCAAAAAAAACACACCCACCGCTAGAATTTAGGTGCCCGGCATCCAAAAAGAGGTTGGATGCCTGAATAGGGGGTGGCTACAGCGGCCATGGATAGATTCCTGCTATGCAGGAATCTATCAATTTTACATATAGGGGGGGTGGTGTTACAGAGGGGGCGGCGCCCGTGCACCCTTAATGCATGCACCACCACTGATCCTGCCTATACATGGATCGAAATTCGACCAGTCCCTGCTGAGCCAGAAAAATTTCAATCCATGTATGGCCATCCCTACACTGCAGGAATAATTAGGAAGAGGTGGCACAAATCAAGTCTGAGGAGTAAGGTGATTGATGCGCAATGCACTATTTCATCTGTGACTGGAGTTGGGCTGTCAAAATAAAAGTCCTTATCTCAAAATACCTGCTAAAACCTTTGAAGCCAAAAACCCTCTCCCTTGTGCTCCATTTGAAAATTTCACTAGATTCTTGAATTTCCTGATGAAATACAATTTTTCTGTGCAGTAAGCCTGGGTTCACACTTGTGCGATGCGGGAACCAGCGCGATTACAGTGCCGGTTCTCGCATCGCTTCTCTTCCGCACGCAGTTCACACTGCCCTCTGCGAACCGCTGCGGGTGTCAATACAATGTTAATGACACCCCCAGATCGGTTCACAGATCGCAGTGCGAACTGTGGATTCGGACAGGAATCAGATCGCATGGGTGTGAACACGCTAAAAAAAAAGTCCCTGCACCTTTTTTGTGTAGCGGCCTCACCCTCTCTCCAACTTCTTCTTCTGTCACACACCAACTCTTGTCTAGGGGTTCCTGAGTTGTGAGAGTGAGATGCGCCACGGCCCATGTCCTCCCCATTTCATTAGGGAGGTGAAGGCCATTTCCTGATGTTTCCTCGGGCCAATGTGTTCCGCGGATGCACCGAGTCTGTAACCACAAGCTCACCCGCCTCCCCTTTGGTTCCAGTAACTGGAGTTCACACACCGGAGAAAGGTCCAACACTTGTTTATTTGGCACTCTGATAGCAAAGCACAATAACAGTTCTCTTGCAGTACAGGTTAGGACCTATAACCTTTTCAACGGTGGGACGAGCAGATCAAGGCACTTCCTAAGACTCAATTCTAAAGATGGGGTCTCTTCCTGCAACCCCTACGTACAACAATGGAACCCTCTTCGATACGCTGTGGCCCCTATCAGGGAGGATGTGCCCTCCCAAGAGAGTTCCCAGGGGCCCACCGTCACCGGGTTGGTGCTGCTCCGGGTCTTCAGTGGGTAACCTCCCCGGTCTCCTCACCTCAGGTTCGAGTCCCTCCGCTCAGGGACCCTCGGACAGTCCACCCTAGCGGGACCCAGTCGAAGGTACTGGGCCCCAGGCCTCCTCGATAGTACCTCACCCCAGGCTAAAGGTGCCTGGGATGGACGCCAACGTGACTCCGGACCAGGCCATGGGCACCTGGACCAGACTCCTGGATCTCCATGCACCCAGGCCTAAGGTGCCTGGGTGCGGGCCGCAGCCCTCCTCCTCCGAGGACCTCCTTCTCCCAAGACCTCGTGGCAAGGGCGTCTCCCCCTTTTATCTCCTCCCTTCAACGGTCCGGCGGGTTCCCCGCCCCAGCCACACCATCTCCGGGAAGAGACCAAACAGGGAGCACTGCAGGGGATGATTCTACCTGAAGCCCGTGGGTACCTCGCCACCCACAGGCAAAGGAGAATATTACATCCTCCAATCCTCCACGAAACAGAAAGGGGTCTAAATCCTAACACAATTATACACCTGGGTTACACTATTGCCCAGGTGTATCCCATCAATTTGAGGACCCCGCTACACACTCCCCCCTGTAATTTGACGCTGGTCCCCAGCGTCAGGTGCACACCCATGCCTCCCATAAAGTGGTGGCATGGAGTGAAACCCCTGAAGCAATTCCTCTAAATTTTTCCCAAGTGCCAAGACCTACTCAGGGAATGGGGAACATATAAAACAACTTATGTCATAAAACACTTTACACATTTGCATGGTCACAACCCCTCTCCCACACTGTCTAAGAGCCACCCACTTTCAATAATCTTGATTGACGACTCTCCTGCAGGGGAAAGAAAAAAAAACATCCTAACATAATTTCGTGTCATTTGGGATGAGTGGGCCCGTCAGCCGAGAGACCCACTCACTCCAATAAGCAAAGTGATGTGTGTGTGAAACATCTTCAAACATTTGTTGCGCAACACTGCCACCTGGTGACAACACTGCGGTCACGACACTCAACGAATCTTCGTTCTTCCAGTTTTTTTTCTACTCTGACACTATTTCCCAAATGTCCTTGCCTTTGGCACATGAAGAAAAGGGGAAACACAAAAACACAACAGTCCCCAAGTCTTCAACGAGAAAAGAAAAAACCCAAATAAAAACAAAAACAGGGCACAGTCCTTGGTGTCTGGGGATAACTTCTCCAGAGAGTTCAAATACACAAAGGAAACAACAGGAGTTCTTTTCTCCTACAAGTAAAACTTTGGATCCGGCAGGTACAGGGGTTTCAGGTGTTTGTCAAATGCCTCTATCGAATACTCGACATCTTCTCCATCTCTTCTGCAAATGACTATCTTGTCAGCATGGATATGGCGCCCCAATTTCCATTCAGCTTTGCAGTCCTCAAACCTCTTGGACACTGACGGCACACATTCCAGATACCTGCGAGCATGAGGCACCTTCAACTTGTCCCACACAAACTCGTCATACCATCTTGCTCTCCAGACTTCTACCTCATATAGCAGGTCCCGGGGCAGATACGGGTACTCCCACCCATATTCCCGAGCTATTTTGTGGCAAAACAGTCTCTGCAAGCGGGCCAAAGGTGGCATAGTGGCTTTCTCTCCGGTTCCAGGCAGCACGATAGCTTCCGGATGCCGCGGTGCCTTTACCAGCTCTCTGGAATTGACTTTCGGCGCTCTCAGAGAAGCGCGGGGTATCCCCACAACCAAAGTAGGTGGGGTGACAGTAGATGAGGACACAGGTGGAGGGGTAGGTTCCCTCGTAAGCTGCGGGTCTTCCACCCGAGGCGTGCTATCTCCTGTGTACATAGGCGAGTCCCGTACCGCACGGGAAGCAAGAAGTGGCACTCTATCCCAGCCCTTGCGGCTGAACAGTTCGTCTATCTCGCCATCGTCTCCGCAGTCAGACAGCGACTCTAGGTCGGAGGTGTCATACATCTCCGCAGGCAGATATCTACCGGTGGACACAGAATCATCTTCCCTGGGGGGTTCCACCTCCAATGGGCCCCCCGACACCTCCAACCACCACCACAGTCCCAGCCCCTGGCTCACCTGACCCTTGTAGAGGACTGGGATGTCCGGGACTTCCATCTCGACCGGCGCCATCCAGGCCAGGCAAGCAGCGGGGTGAAGCTCGACCACGTCCATAGGATGCCTGTACTAGGCCAACTTTCCTCTTCGGTGGTGGAAGCAGGGAACTTGTGGCGACCGAAGCAGCATCCTCGGATTTTTCTCTGTTGGGCAGTCCATCGCCCTGGTCAGCGCGCACAGGAAACTCGACAAAGGCCTTGATCTCCCCTTCCGGAGTAGCAGTACCCGTGAGGTGATTGAGGCGAAGGGCCCGGGGCCTTGCTGTAGACGACTCGACCTCAAAAAGGAATTCTCT
This sequence comes from Rana muscosa, assembly GCA_029206835.1. Classification (NCBI taxonomy): domain Eukaryota; kingdom Metazoa; phylum Chordata; class Amphibia; order Anura; family Ranidae; genus Rana; species Rana muscosa. The sequence goes on from CM055128.1 coordinate 125,385,516, forward strand.
GCACTCCTCACATCGCCCGAATGGCTTCAGGGTGACCACCAGTCCCGAGCAGCCGGGACAGATCACACCGAGGGCCTCCGTGTCTCTGCAGGTGTACAGAGCCAACCGCCCTCGGGGCCTAAGTCTTATCCCCGTGTCCGTGATGGAGGCAGCAAAGGAAGTCATTCTCGTGGGGTGAGGAACCATAATCCACGGGGCACTTGAGGTCATCCCGACTGTCTGCTGCTCCATCATGCACTGACCCCGCGCCGGAGTCTCCACGTGTATCCCCACACTTGGCCAGACTCCTCCCATGAGCTGTACATTTTCGCGGGCTTCCTCTTGACTCCGCCCATGAACGATGTCGCCATGGGGTGCCTCGTGGCGCAGTGCGTTAACAGTCCCCACGTGCAGTACGTCACACGGCTGGACCTCTCCCTTTTTCCGCTCCTCCGCATGGGCCTTTCCCGTGTTAGGGTCATTTCCACAACTCCGAGCAGGGACGCACTTTGGCCAGTAATATGGCCGATCTGCTCGGAACTCCTCTGGGCAGCAAAGTTCAAATGTAGACATTCTCAAGTCCATCTTTAGAACACACTGTATCCCGGACGAGCCCCCACGTGTAGCGGCCTCACCCTCTCTCCAACTTCTTCTTCTGTCACACACCAACTCTTGTCTAGGGGTTCCTGAGTTGTGAGAGTGAGATGCGCCACGGCCCATGTCCTCCCCATTTCATTAGGGAGGTGAAGGCCATTTCCTGATGTTTCCTCGGGCCAATGTGTTCCGCGGATGCACCGAGTCTGTAACCACAAGCTCACCCGCCTCCCCTTTGGTTCCAGTAACTGGAGTTCACACACCGGAGAAAGGTCCAACACTTGTTTATTTGGCACTCTGATAGCAAAGCACAATAACAGTTCTCTTGCAGTACAGGTTAGGACCTATAACCTTTTCAACGGTGGGACGAGCAGATCAAGGCACTTCCTAAGACTCAATTCTAAAGATGGGGTCTCTTCCTGCAACCCCTACGTACAACAATGGAACCCTCTTCGATACGCTGTGGCCCCTATCAGGGAGGATGTGCCCTCCCAAGAGAGTTCCCAGGGGCCCACCGTCACCGGGTTGGTGCTGCTCCGGGTCTTCAGTGGGTAACCTCCCCGGTCTCCTCACCTCAGGTTCGAGTCCCTCCGCTCAGGGACCCTCGGACAGTCCACCCTAGCGGGACCCAGTCGAAGGTACTGGGCCCCAGGCCTCCTCGATAGTACCTCACCCCAGGCTAAAGGTGCCTGGGATGGACGCCAACGTGACTCCGGACCAGGCCATGGGCACCTGGACCAGACTCCTGGATCTCCATGCACCCAGGCCTAAGGTGCCTGGGTGCGGGCCGCAGCCCTCCTCCTCCGAGGACCTCCTTCTCCCAAGACCTCGTGGCAAGGGCGTCTCCCCCTTTTATCTCCTCCCTTCAACGGTCCGGCGGGTTCCCCGCCCCAGCCACACCATCTCCGGGAAGAGACCAAACAGGGAGCACTGCAGGGGATGATTCTACCTGAAGCCCGTGGGTACCTCGCCACCCACAGGCAAAGGAGAATATTACATCCTCCAATCCTCCACGAAACAGAAAGGGGTCTAAATCCTAACACAATTATACACCTGGGTTACACTATTGCCCAGGTGTATCCCATCAATTTGAGGACCCCGCTACATTTGTACAAATCCAATGCGAATTCAGCCATACAACTGTATGATCAGCACAGCAATGCGGGTGCGAATCACATGCGATGTCTGTGTTTGCATATGTGTGAACCCAGGCTGAAAGTGCTCTTACTGGCCACTCTAATTGGACTGGGGAAAGTCAACTGGTAGGGCTTAGTCCTTAGCTCAGCAAAATCAGGACCAAGCAAGAAGAATGTGAAACTAGTTTCAAGGAAGTGCCTATAGGAGGGATTTATAGATAACAAAGTTAAAGGCTAAGTTTACCTTTGGAACATGTTCCATCCGTTGATCTGCTGATTGCGGGTGCAATGCTTTGCAGACTCCTTAGAGGAAAAAAATAATAATTTCACTTTTTTCTACCTGCAAATAATATGTCAATTTTTTTTTTCAAAATGTGAACTTATGCTTTAAAGCTAAACTCTGGAAAAAAAAATGTGACTCTTGCGTGTGGTCTTCAGCAGTCAGTAGTGAGAGCATCAATTTGAAAAGGAACCTTTAAGAACAGTAATCTTTTAATCTTTAGCAGTTTCATGCAACATGTCCCCAGTATCTGACTGTCTCCTACAGCATGTCCTCAGTTTTCAACCACTTATGAAGAACAGCCACTGTGCCCATCATAAGCAGCCACTGTGCCCATCATACGCAGCCACTGTGCCCATCATACGCAGCCACTGTGCCCATCAAATGCAGCTATTTTTTCTATTAAAGCGGAGCTCCGCCGGAAAAAAAAATATTAAAAGCCAGCAGCTACAGCTACAGCAGCTGCTGGCTTTTAAGATTTGGACACTTACCTGTCCTGGAGTCCAGCGAGGTCCGCAGAAGAGGACGAGCGATCGCTCGTCACTCTGCTGCCCACTCCGCCATCCTCGCTGAGGGAACCAGGAAGTGAAGCCTTGCGGCTTCATGCCCGGTTCCCTACGGCGCATGCGCGAGTCGCGTTGCGCCGTTCTGATTCGTCCTCCTGTGTTCTGGGAGCCGAGTGTCTCCCAGAACGCTACGGGAAGTGACGTGTCTCCCGCAGATTTCCCGGAGAGAGGACTCCCGGATGTGGGTGAAAATACCTGTCTTAGACAGGTATCTTCACCCCCCTCCCCCCTGAAAGGTGTCAATTGTGACACCTGTGGGGGGGAGGGTTCTGATTAGCAGAAGTTAAAATTTAGGGTGGAGCTCCACTTTAAGGCTTCTTTCAGACTTGTAGCACTGCTTACCGTCCTCTGAAAAGATATCTGCAATGGATTGCTTTTCAGAGGGCGTCATAGCAAAGGCTGAGAGATGTTCAGGAGGCGCTATTGCTGCCTCCTGAACCCTTGTTTTTTTTTTAATTGCCAACCAGCTATTTTAATTTGTGGGATCACACTGCAACTACAAGCCCAGTGATTGGCTTGCGTTTGCAGTGCGGCTAGGGTTGCCACCTGTCCGGGATTCACCCGGACAGTCCGGGTTTTGAACCCTAAATGCAGCCTTTTTTTAACTCAATGAGCAAGTTTGACAGTGCCTTCTGTCAAACTCAGCGCTCCATTTTAAAAATGCAGTGTCCTGCGAAGCAAAGCATTGTGGCCGCGGCATCTGTACAGCCTTGTCCGGCTGTACTGTTACAATTCGGGTGGGTAGTAGGAAGCAGTAGGACCTTGACCTCCACAGCCTGTTTTTACCGCTGCCTGTCTAAAAGAACCCCTCGTTGTCAGTCTATGATCATCTTCTGTTGCATTACATATGATAAATAATATATGCTGCCCTGAGTTATCAGGGGCCACCTTAAAGTGGAAGTAAACCCTCCTATCATTTTCAGCCAAGGAAGCTGCCATCTTGGCCTCTGTTTAATATTCAACTGCCATGATGCTGCACATGTGATCAGTTATGAACCAGCCATTGGATGGTGTGACAGTTTGGTTGAGAGCACAACCAATGTGACAGTTAGCATTTTCGGCATGCCGGGAATGTAACTGTTTTTTTGAAACTATTAAATCGTTGGGTTTACTTCCGCTTTAAGGCTTCCCATATCTTCTAAGTTGACAACCACTACTCTAGACAATTTTTCTAGCTGTTTTTTCAGCCCAGACTCGTCCCTTATGTAGCGGCCTCACCCTCTCTCTCTTCTTTAGCGGTTACTTTGGCTTCGGTCTAGGGGTACCTTGAAGGGGAGAGTGAGGTGCGCCACGGCCCATGTCCTCTAGATTGCAGCATGTAGAGGTGAAGGCCAGCATAAAATTACGTTCGGGCTGTGTATACGTTCAGAGCCAAGTCTGTTCTGCTGATAACCCCCCTTTGCTCCCAGTAATTGGAGTACCACACACTGAAAAAGGTCCAACACGTATTTATTCCATAACGACAAACAAATAGTCCTTTGCGAGCAGACAGTTTGAGACCCATAGAACAGTTCAGTATTGGTGGGGGGAGTAGGTCAAGGCACAATCCTCAAAGAAACTAAACCTTTGAGGTTTCACCAACGGTTGCTAAGCACAGAGGCTGTTAAATGGACTTTCTAGTTGCAGAGTCTTTTCCAGCGACTCTAGTGAACAGGAACTGGAGTTACCTTCGCTACGTTGCAGCCCCTGTCAGGGGGAAGACATCCCTCCAAGGGAGTTACCAGAGGCCCCTCCGTCACCGGATTAATGCTGTACCAGGCTATTCGGAAGGGTTACACTCCCCGGCCTCCTCGCCTCAGATACGGGTCCCAACACCTTAGGGCCCCTCGGACTCCTCCACCCTCGCGGAACCCAGTCGAAGTCCTGGGCTCCAGACCTTGGCCGTAGTACCTCACCCCAGGCTTAAGGTGCCTGGGATGGACTCCATCCCTCACTCCGGCCAGGTCAAGGGCACCTGGGCCCGGAACTCCGGAACGCCAGCACCCAGGCCGAAGGTGCCTGGGTGCGGCCGCGTCCTCCAACTCTCAACCCCAAGGTCAGGGCGTCCGCTCCTTTTATCTCCTCTCCCTTTGCGTCACAGCGGATTCCCCGCCTCGCTGTACTGGCGCCAGGAAAGAACAAAAAAGGAACAGTCTTGCGGTGCAGGTTCAACTCCGACCCAGAGCGACAACGCCACTTGCAGGCCACAGGGAACATTGCACCACCAGAGTCCTCCAAGAACCACAAAAGGGATTCTCAGATTCCCTAACAATTAGTACATCTGGGTTAAATAACCCAGATGCTCCCCCCCAAATTTAAACACCCGCTACACTAATATAAAACAAAGTCGCAACTATAATGCCGCGTACACACGGCCGTTTTTCTCGTCGAAAAAAAATACATTTTTCCCATTCGACGAGAAAAACGATCGTTTGTGGGCTGTCGTTTTTTTCGACGAGAAAAACGGCATTAAAAACGATGAGAAAAATTAGAACATGTTCTAATTTTTCTCGTCGTTTTTTTCGACATGTTTTCCGCGGCAGTGTTTCCCATAGGGAAACACTGCCGCGGAGCCCACAGACGGTCGTTTTTCTCGTCAAGAGAAAAAAATGACGTGAAAAACGACCGTGTGTGGGGAACAAGCTGTTCCCCCGTTTTAAATGACATTATTCACGGCGGTTTTTTAACCGCCGTGAATAATGATCGTGTGTACGCGGCATAACAAATGTAAGACTTCTATAATATTTATGGAGTGTATTATTATTATTACATTTATTATTTTTGCATGCAATTTTTGGTTTGCAATATTTTTGAGTAACACCAGCAGCCTAAATATTACACTTGTCTGTATGTCATAATACAAACAATCAGAATTTCACAGTTTTTTCTTCAGATATCACATCTTGCCAATCACCAAAGAATAAACGTATTTTGGATATCCTGTATAAAGAAAGTCTGAATATGTCCGCAAATGTCACTGCTATGTATAGCAACCTTCTCTTTTTCTACCGCTCAATAATAAGAAAAATCCCAGCTAGGCTTTTGCTGTTTTCTAAAGGCCACAGATGCTTTAGGTTCAGACACATCTATATGTGAGGCCCTTCTTGATCCTATGTAAACTTACAGAATGAATCACTCAAACTTACCAGCATCAAAGATTAGGTCCCCATGATGCTTTGCATAGGAAGTACATCTAAAACGAATATGAATGTAATTTTTAAAAAAAATACTCGGTCTATGTTAATATGTTTCCTTTCAAAAACAAAAATGGTTACACATAAATAATGAATACAGGCATTAGTCTTAGGAGCTCGCAGTCTATTTCAAGGTGACTCTCCGATATGGGTCATGAAGCTGACTAAATCAGACACAATGAAGTTGATTCCTGGGGGGGGGGGGGGGGGGGGGGTTTATCGGCTCTGCAAGAAAATCTCTGGCAATCTTAATACCCTTTGTACACACCTCCAAAGCTTCTTTGTTTTTATCACTGAATATTCAAAAACCTTAAAACGGGTTAAAAATGCAGCTGATTTGCTCCATATCAACAGTGAAAGATACCATTATTCACTTAATCTAAGCACACATTCGAAAAAAACACATTAACATTGCAGGTGATTTCATCATGCAGTGATCAAGGAAGAACGTCAGTGCAGTGAATTTGTTTCAATGAGGAGCATATAACAATAGTCATTTGAAGCATTTACAAAGCATATATAGAAGACACACTGCTGGGCGGTAGTCAATGACCACCGTTTATTATGCTACCCTTCGGAGTCCTAATGGCTTGGGTTAATTAGGCATATTGGCATAACAATAGCATACACACACTCTGGCCACAAGCTTGCAGGCATATCTCTATAGCTTGCATTTACAATGTTGGCTGCATACGGTTTCTGGGGCAGAGAGCTTTCAAGTCCCAAGAGCCTTGAAAACCTTTCTTGTTCCTTATTCTGACAGCTGCTTTTCTATTCTTGCCTCGGCTATGGTCGCCTTTGTAAATGGAAACACATCTTAACAGCAAACCAATACTACCTTCCCCATATTATTTTGCTGAAAAGCATCCCCCTTAGGGTTGCCACCTCATCCCTTTAAACCCAAACACATATGAATTACACAGGTTCTTCTGTGTCTGATTAAGGTGATAATTAAACTCACTTGCTGTCTCATCGGCATTGAATTAGCCTCAGAACCTGTGTAATTCATGTGTGTTCGGGTTTAAAGGGATGAGGTGGCAACTCTAATCCCCCTTTCCTGCAAGCATCTCAGCATCCCCATCTTCTGCAAATCTGAGCAGAGGTGAGCATCTGCAACATCATCAGCTACCTCTTCCACTGCCAGCCCAGCACCCATCTGCTTAACACACAAGTAAAGAAATACCTGCTACTTAAGAATGGATGCACAATAATTTTTTTGGGGTGGGGGAGACATGCCTTGAGAAGGTGTGTTGCCCATGTTGCTTCCTTCCTTCCTTTCAAGCTTCCTCTTAGCGAGTCGATCAGGCCCTGGCGAGCATTGAGGTGGGAGGTGTGTGAATGTGAGAGAGGGAGAAGGAGATGGAGAGAGGGTGTGCAAGTGTGTGATGATGTGCAGGGGAACAAAACAGGAAGAGCTCAGTCTCTCATGATACATTAATGGGCAGTGATCATTCTCCCTGTTCTCTTTCTCTTAAAGGATCCCACATTCGTCAACAGGATAGGTGTCTGGGATTATGCTGGTGGAAATATTATGCTAATCGGTGTTCTGGATATAGTGGTAGAAGGGGAGGGCAACAAAAAAAAACGCAGAGAAATTAAAATTGGCACTTGTGGACATAATTTAAACCCATCAGTTCATTGGGATTCCCTATAGAAACCTCCTACCACCTCCTCCCACCTTCATACAATAATAAACGCAAACTGGAAGTGAATATCTGTAAATGAACATCTATTGAGTTTTGTTGTAAGAAATCCATATGTGGAATTTGCAGGCTTTTAACACCTCGGATCAGATGGCTGTGAGCCTTGGAAGCTGACCCTTTGTTCCTGGTCAACAGAAAAAAACGAAATCTGATGGGTATGATGTCTGTGTTGTCAAAGCAACATTGAAGGAGCACACAAAAAAGGAGTTAGATGGTAAAACATGATTTCCAGACAGCAACCATGTACTGATGTGGAAAATAAAGAGTTATGGTGCAGAGCCTATTATCTCTGCTTTGATTGTATATACAGTACATACCCTTTCTTTGTCTACATCTTCCCTGATGTTTACTATTACTAGCCGTTTACATATTATTAAAAACACTTCTATGTCAGTGGCATTGCTAGGCGGGTGCGGACCGCACCTGGGTGACACCCGCCAGAGGGTTGACACCCATGAAGCCTCGTACACACGACCGAGTTTCTCGGCAAAAACCAGCAAGAAACTTGCTGACAGAGCTTTCTTGCCGAGTAAATCGGTCGTGTGTACGCGGCTATCAGGTTTCTCGTCAAGAAAACCGACAAGAATCTCAACGAGAAAAATAGAGAACCTGCTTACCTTAACACTTACCTTTCGCCGTGGAAACCCGCGCATGCTCAAAATGACTTTGACGCATCCGCGGTAGCTTCCTAGGCATAGGTAGGGTGTAGCAAGATGGCGGCGACGGCATCGAATGTGACGAGCGCACGCTCGTCGTAGTCGATGACGTCACCGCGTTCACTCCATTCAAAGAACCGCGGGTTCTTTGAATGGATCGTGTGTACACTCGGCCGGGACAAGTTTCTTGTCCAAGAATCTCGTCAAGAAAAACAACAAGTTTTTTCCTGATGAGATTCTCGGCCGTGTGTACGAGGCCTGAGTAGCGGCACCACTAACACCGCCCGCTGACCTGTGCCTTGCGCCGTGGCTGTGTCCCTCAGCGGAGTGGAACTAAGCCGCCTCCCCCTCCTCTCTGTTTACATCCACAGAGGAGGAGGAGCCCGCGCTCGAGGAACACACACCGCTGTGTATCTGCTGTTCGGAGGTCTGTAAGGGGGCCGTCTATACTGATGGGGGGAGGGGGTGTCTGTACTGCTGGGGGGTCTGTACTGCTAGGGGGTGTCTGTACTTCTGCACTGGGGATGTCTGCACTGTATCTGTACTGCTGGGGGGTCTGCACTGGGGGGGTGTCTCCACTGCTGGGCGGGTGTCTGCATGAGGGGGTGTCTGTACTGAGGGGTGTCTGTACTGCTGGGGGGTCTGCACTGAGGAGAGGGGTCTGTAACTGAGGGGGGTCTGTACTGCTGGAGGGGTCTGCACTGGGGGGTCTGAACTGAGGAGGGGTGTCTGTACTGCTGGGGGGGTCTGCACTGAGATGGGGTGTGTGACTGTACTGATGGGGGGGTCTGCACTGAGGGGGAGGTTTATACTGAGGGAGAGTCTGTACTTAGTGGGGGGGGTCTGTACTGCGGGAGGGTGGACTGTTGTTAATGGAGGGGGTCTGTACTGAGGAAGGACCATAGTTGGTGGGGGTGACACCATTTTTTTTCGCACCGGGTGACACCAACCCTAGTGACGCTACTGATGTCTATAAAGAGCAAGGTTAGTTCAGTATAAAACCCCTAAAGGTTTTTTTAATATAATTGCTTTAATTGATATGAAATTATATGTTCAGACTTTATTGTGCCAAATATAGCCACCCTCTCGTCAGAGGTTTCTAGTAAATTTAGCTCTCCTGGGTAGTAGTTTTGCCCCGGCCAATATGTAATTTGCTTCACTTGGTTTCTCCCCTAGGTACAGGATTGCTGCTGTTCCCTACTGCTGCCACTGGGTGTCACTGGCACACGGGGCAATAGTTATAGGGGCCGTGACAATCTTGGGCTATTGATTCGGGACATCAGGTATTAAACCACTTAAAGTGATTGTAAAAAATCACCTTGTAAAACATCTCATTCAGTTTAAAATAGAAATGTAAGGCAAAACATTTTTGTATCGTATAAAAAATACATTATCCATACCTTTTTTTTCACTTTTTATAAGTGATCACATATTCTCTGTTCTCAGCTGCATAAGAGCTGGGGGAGGAGAAGCAGCAGCACACTGAGCTTTCCAGTAAATGGCTGTGCAGCGGGGGCGTGTCATGACAAATATGATCATTGCAGGAGAGCAGGCTGGGTTCCCAGCATAGATAGAGAACTAAGATATGTGGTACAGCGCTCCCCACTAGGGATGAGCTTCGAGTTCGAGTCGAACACGCGTTCGACTCGAACATCGGCTGTTCGATCGTTCGCGGATCGAACGTTATGGGCCGTTCGCGCCAAATTCGAGTGACGCGAACGGCCCACAATACACTGCGCCATCGCAGTGCAATCCCGGCGCTGTGATTGGCCAAGCATGCACTGTGACCCCGCATGCTTGGCCAATCACAGCGCCGGCAGCGAGGAGAGGCATAATTGGCCACAGGGAGGATGCCTGTGGCCAATCATAGCTCAGGGGGGTTTAGTACACGCTCCACACTATAAAAGGCCGCCAGCGCGGCAGCCTTGTGCAGTGTGTTCCGGCGTGCAGGGAAAGAGCTACATAGGCAGGGACAGTGTGTTCTACGTTGTGTTCTTTTCTCAGGTATCTGCAGGAGTTGCTGTTCATTGCTGTTCTCTAAACTAGATAGGCAGGCAGGGACAGTGTGTTCTTTTCTCAGGCATCTGCAGGAGTTGCTGTTCATTGCTGTTCTCTAAGCTAGATAGGCAGGCAGGGACAGTGTGTTCTTTTCTCAGGCATCTGCAGCAGTTAGTGGGTGTTGTGTGCCCCAGCTAGGGATGAGCCGAACACCCCCCGGGTTCGGTTTGCACCAGAACCCGCGAACGGACCGAAAGTTCGCACGAACGTTAGAACCCTATTAAATACAATGGATGCGAACGTTCAAAATCTAAAGTGCTAATTATAACGACTAATATGCATGTTATTGTCCTAAAAAGGGTTTTGGGACCCGGGTGCTGCACCAGGGGACATGTATCAATGCAAAAAGAAGTTTTAAAAACGGCCGTTTTTCAGGAGCAGTCATTTTAATGATGCATAAAGTGAAAAAAAAAAAGGAGTCAAATATTCATTTAAATATCGTACCTGGGGGGTGTCTAAAGTATGCCTGTGAAGTGGCACATGTTTCCCGTGTTTAGAACTGTCCCTGCACAAAATGACATTTCTAAAGGAAAAAAAAGCCATTTAAAACTGCTTGCGACTTTAATGTAATGTCTGGTCCCGGTAATATGGATGAAAATCTTTGAGAAAATGGCATAGCTACCCCATCACCCCCCCCCCCCCCCCTCCTACCCCAGCCCATTACCAGCCCCTTTGGGTCTTGTATGGATATTAAGGGGAACCCCGCACACAAAATAAAAAAGGCCCTATATACTCTGAACAGTCGTATACAGGCGGTGCATACAAGACAGGGACTGTAGGTTTGTTCTTATGTAGAATCTGTTTATAATTTTAAACAGGTACATTGTTTAAGTGTAGCTCCAGCCAAAAAATCTATTTTTAAGCTTTTTGGAAAACATAGGGAAGGGTTATCACCCCTGTAACATTTGTTTTGCTGTCTGTGCCCCTGTTCAGAACATTTCACCTCACTTTCCGTCCCAATGACAAATGTTTTTGAAAAGTGGGGTTTTTATTGAAACAAGGATTGGTGATAAAGCATCAGTAGAGAGGAGACACCTTTTTCCCATATTCCTTCCTAGGGGTAGATTTCCTCTCACTTCCGGTTGTCTCCTTTCGTTTGCAAGTAGGAGTCGTTTGTAAGTTGGATGTTTGAAAGTAGGGGCCTTCTGTATATACTCTGCTGAAAATTGCCCCTTACATGTTGGTGTTGCCACAACACTGTAAGCCCTCACAGTTACTCTTGGTGGGCACATGAATGGGCCCTGCTGTGAATTATTAGATCAAGAATTGTAATTGCATGCCCCTGTTGAACAGGGGCTGAAAAATTGGGCCTTTGGTGGTGGTGGTGTTGACACAACACTGTAAGGCCTCACAGTTACTCTTGGTGGGCGCAGGAATGGGCCCTGCTGTGAATTATTAGATCAAGAATTGTAATTGCATGCCCCTGTTAAACAGGGGCAGAAAAATTGGACCTTAGGCACTGGTGCCACAACACTGCAACCCCTCACAGATACTGTACTTGGAGCACAGCAATGAGCCCTGTTGCAAAGTATTGCATCAAAAATTGTAATTACACGCCCCTGTTAAACAGGGGCTGAAAAATTGGGCCTTAGGCACTGGTGCTGGTGCCACGATACTGCAACCTCTCCCAGATACTCTAGTTGGAGTGCAGGAATGAGCCCTGCTGCAAAGCATTGCATAAAAAATTGTAATTACATGCCCCTGTTAAACAGGGGCTGAAAAACTGGGCCTTAGCCACTGGTGGCGGCACCCAGAAACAAAAATGACAGTCACTCAGCATCAGCATCAGTCTTGAAGGGATGTGACATTTGAAAATAAATTAGTCTGTTATATCAGCTTCAGGTGTTTGGTAGCTGGTGGTGATCCAAGACTGGTTCATCTTTATGAAGGTCAGTCGATCAACCGAGTCGGTGGACAGGCGCACCCTGTGATCCGTGACAAATCCTCCAGCAGCACTGAATGTGCGTTCTGAAAGAACGCTGGATGCAGGACAGGCCAGTAGCTCAATTGCATACTGTGCAAGCTCTGGCCAGTGATCCATCCTCAAGACCCAGTAAGCCAGAGGATTTTCGGTGGGGAAGGTGTCCAAGTCTGACCTTGCCCCTAGGTATTCCTGCACCATGTATATCAGACGCTGGCGATGGTTGCTGGAACCGATCATACCTTGGGGCTGCGGACTAAAGAATTGTCTGAACGCATCGGTCAGACAGCCACCTTCCCCACCGCTCCTTCTTTGACTGACCGAAGCCTCAGCAACTCGTTGTCCAGGACCAGGAGTTTGTAACCTCCCAGTCTCTGGGAATGCGTTGCACAGACCTTTCTGCAAGGCCTCCCGGAGTTGTCTCATCCTCTACTCCCTCTGCGACGGTAAGAAAAGGTCCGCAACCTTACCCTTGTACCGTGGATCAAGGAGAGTGGCCAGCCAGTAATGGTCCCTCTCCTTGATCCGAAGAATACGAGGATCCTTCCGCAGACTTTGCAGGATCAGGGTGGCCATGCAGCGTAGGTTAGCTGAGGCATTCGGTCCAGAATCCTCTGGGTCACTAAGGACGACATGATCCGCAGCCACCTCCTCCCAGCCACGTACAAGTCCACGGGTTTCTTGGGACTGTAAATCATCCCTAAAAGACTGCTGCTGATGATGCTGAGTGCCAGGCTCCACCTCCATGCTGACACAATCCTCCTCCTCCTCCTCTTCCTCCTCTTCCTGTGCGAGGGGTGGGACAGAAGGAACACTGTCTGGGTAAAGGGGGCCTTGAGAGGCAAGGAAGTCCTCCTCTTCCTGCCTCTGTTCTGCCTCAAGTGCCCTGTCCATTATTCCATGCAGCGCATGTTCCAACAGGTGGACAAGAGGTACAGTGTCACTGATGCATGCACTGTCACTGCTCACCATCCTCGTGGCCTCCTCAAATGGTGCCAGGACAGTGCATGCATCCCTGATCATGCCCCACTGGCGTGGTGAAAAAAACCCAAGCTCCCCTGACCCTGTCCTGGTGCCGTAGTCGCACAGGTACTCATTGATGACCCTCTGCTGCATGTGCAGCCGCTGCAGCATGGCCAACGTTGAGTTCCACCTGGTGGGCATGTCACATATAAGGCGGTTCTTGGGCAGGTTCAACTCCTTTTGCAGCTCAGCCAGGCGAGCACTGGCATTATAAGATCTGCGGAAATGCACACAGACTTTCCTGGCCTGCCTCAGGACATCCTGTAAGCCCGGGTACCTGCCCAAGAACCGCTGCACCACCAGGTTAAGGACGTGAGCCACACAGGGCACATGGGTCAGTTGTCCCTGTCGGAGGGCGGAGCGGAGGTTGGTGCCATTGTCGCAAACCACCATTCCTGGCTTAAGCTGGCGTGGCATCAACCACCTCTCGGCCTGCCCCTGCAGAGCTGACAGAACCTCTGCCCCAGTGTGGCTCCTGTCCCCCAAACACACCAGCGCAAGCACGGCATGGCATCTTTTTGCCTGCGTACTTGCGTAGCCCCTTGAACGCCTACGGAGCACCGCTGGTTCCGAGGACAAAGCACAGGTAGAGGTCATGGAGGAAGATGAAGAGGAGGGGGTGGAGGAGAGAGGTGTGTCACAACCAGTAGTAGCATTTTGGAGGCGTGGCGGCGGAACAACCTCCAACACTACTGCACCTTGTCCTGCATCCTTCCCAGCTGCCAAAAGAGTGACCCAATGGGCCGTGAAAGAAAGGTAACGTCTCTGTCCATGCCTGCTGGACCATGAGTCAGCGGTAATATGCACCTTACCGCTGACCGCCCTGTCCAGCAAGGCCAAGACATTGCCTTCCACATGCCGGTAGAGAGCCGGAATCGCCTTCCGTGAGAAAAAGTGGCGTTTGGGAACCTGCCACTGAGGAACCGCACATTGCACAAACTCACGGAAGGGGGCCGAGTCTACCAACTGAAAAGGCAGCAGTTGAAGCGCTAGCAATTTAGCCAAGCTAGCATTCAACCGCTGGGCATGTGGATGGCTGGGAGTGAACTTCTTTCAATGGTCCAGCAGCTGGGGCAGGGAAATTTGCCTGCTAGAATCGGACGTGGGTGTACTGCTAGCAGAGTGCCCGCAAGTACTTGGCTGTGACACACCTAATTCTACACCTTCATTCCTCTCAGTGCAGGTTTCAGAGAGGACTGAAGGTATAGTGGGGTTGGTGATCCCAGCTGATGCGGTGCAAGGAGAGGTCCGCTTTGTTCTTTGGTGTGGGTCTTTGAGGTAGGCTTGCCAACGAGCTGCATGGCAGGTCAACATATGTCTGGTCAAGCATGTGGTGCCCAAGCGGCTGATGTTTTGGCCACACAATATACGCTTGAGACATATGTTGCAAACAGCAGCTGTGCGATCTGATGCACTCGACTCAAAAAAGACCCACACCAAAGAACTTTTTGAATAACGGGCAGAGGCAGCGCCCTGCACAGACGGAGCTCTGCGGTGTGATTCAGTCGGTGTGCTGCCCTTACGCTGGCCCCCCGAGGGAATCCTGCCTCATTGGAGATGTGCCTCCTCCTCATCCTCCTCCTCCTCCTCTCTCCTATTAGGCACCCACGTGGAGTCAGTGACCTCATCATCCCCTCCCTCCTCATCACTGGAGCCAATCTGGCAGTATGCTGCAGCTGCTGGAACATGACTGCCAGATTGGTGTCCTTTTGGAGCATCCCCTCTCTCTGCTCTCACGCTACTGCCTTCCTCTAGCTGGGTATCATCATCAGACCCTTCGAAACGCTGGGCATCCTCCTGGAGCATGTACCCAACACTGTGCTCAAACAGTTCGGGGGACTCCTCAGGAGGACATGGTGGGTCTAGGGAAGGAGTGACAGATGATGACATTGATACCAGGGAAGAGGACGCTTTGGCAGCTGCTTTGCCAGTACCCAGAGCCTGGGTGAGAGAGGATGAGGAGGATAAGGAGGGCTTTGTCATCCACTATACCAAGTCTTCGGCATGATGCGGCTTAACACGTCCAGCTGCCGAAAATAAGGACAAGCGTGTCCCATGGCCACGTGCTGATGACGATGCACCGCATCCACGACCAGCACTGTTGTCTCTAGACACAGAGCCTGCTTGCCCTCTTTTATTGGCTCCTGACTGTCTGCCTCTCCTTGTTTGCCTTCCAGACATTCTAATGGCCTGCAGGGAGATAGGAAAACGAGCAATAAGGGGTAGCTTCAGGTGTATATTTTGCAGGAAGCACACTACGCCCGCTGTAAGTGCTGCAGATGACTGCCTGTGTAACACAAAAGAAAAAAAGCTTCAGCAATAAGGGCTAGCTTCAGGTGTATAATGTGCAGGAGGCACACTCCGCCCACTGTAAGTGCTGCAAATGCCTGTTAGTGTAACACACCAGGAAAACACAGCAATACGGGCTAGCTTCAGGTGTATATTTAGCAGGAAGCACACTCCGCCCGCTGTAAGTGCTGCAAATGCCTGTTAGTGTAACACACCAGGAAAACACAGCAATACGGGCTAGCTTCAGGTGTATAATGTGCAGGAGGCACACTCCGCCCGCTGTAAGTGCTGCAAATGCCTGTTAGTGTAACACACCAGGAAAACACAGCAATACGGGCTAGCTTCAGGTGTATACTGTGCAGGAGGCTTAGCAACAATGACACTGACACTGTCCCCTGCCTATCCTTCTCTCTCTCTGCACACAAGGTTTATCAAAGAATATGACACTGACACTCTCCCTGCCTATCCTTCTCTCTCCCTGCACACAAGGTTTAGCAAAGAATATGACACTGACACTCTCCCTGCCTATCCTTCTCTCTCCCTGCACACAAGGTTTAGCAAAGAATATGACACTGACACTGTCCCCTGCCTATCCTTCTCTCTCCCTGCACACAAGGTTTAGCAAAGAATATGACACCGACACTCTCCCTGCCTATCCTTCTCTCTCCCTACACACAAGAATAGCACAAAGAATAGCACAATGACACTGTCCCTGCCTATCCTTCTCTTTCCCTGCGCCGGAACACACTACACAAGGCCACCGCGCTGGCTGCCTTTTATAGTGTGGGGCGTGTGCTAAACCCCCTGAGCTATAATTGGCCACAGGCAACCTGCCTGTGGCCAATTATGGCTCTCCCAGCTGCCGGCGCTGTGATTGGCCAAGCATGAGGGGTCACAGTGCATGCTTGGCCAATCACAGCGCGGGATTGCACAGCGATGGCGCAGTGTATTGTGGGCCATTCGCGTTACCCGAATTTGGCGCGAACGGTCCAAATAGTTCTATCTTCGTCGAAAGATCGAACAGCCGATGTTCGAGTCGAACGTATGTTCGACTCGAACACCGAGCTCATCCCTAGCCCCAGCACAGTATACACCTGTATATACCCGTCATTGCTGTTCTCTAAGCTAGATAGGCAGGCAGGGACAGTGTGTTCTTTTCTCAGTCATCTGCAGGAGTTGCTGTTCATTGCTGTTCTCTAAGCTAGATAGGCAGGCAGGGACAGTGTGTTCTTTTCTCAGGCATCTGCAGGAGTTGCTGTTCATTGCTGTTCTCTAAGCTAGATAGGCAGGCAGGGACAGTGTGTTTTTTTCTCAGGCATCTGCAGCAGTTAGTGGGTGTTGTGTGCCCCAACACAGTATACACCTGTATATACCCATCATTGCTGTTCTCTAAACTAGATAGGCAGGCAGGGACAGTGTGTTCTTTTCTCAGGCATCTGCAGGAGTTGCTGTTCATTGCTGTTCTCTAAGCTAGATAGGCAGGCAGGGACAGTGTGTTCTTTTCTCAGGCATCTGCAGCAGTTAGTGGGTGTTGTGTGCCCCAGCACAGTATACACCTGTATATACCCGTCATTGCGGTTCTCTAAGCTAGATAGGCAGGCAGGGACAGTGTGTTCTTTTCTCAGGCATCTGCAGGAGTTGCTGTTCATTGCTGTTCTCTAAGCTAGATAGGCAGCCAGGGACAGTGTGTTCTTTTCTCAGGCATCTGCAGGAGTTGCTGTTCATTGCTGTTCTCTAAGCTAGATAGGCAGGCAGGGACAGTGTGTTCTTTTCTCAGGCATCTGCAGGAGTTGCTGTTCATTGCTGTTCTCTAAGCTAGATAGGCAGGCAGGGACAGTGTGTTCTTTTCTCAGGCATCTGCAGCAGTTAGTGGGTGTTGTGTGCCCCAGCACAGTATACACCTGTATATACCCGTCATTGCTGTTCTCTAAGCTAGATAGGCAGGCAGGGACAGTGTGTTCTTTTCTCAGGCATCTGCTGGAGTTAGTGGGTGTTGTGTGCCCTAGTACAGTATACACCTGTATATACCCGTCATTGCTGTTCTCTAATAAAGGCATCTGCTGGAGTTAGTGGGTGTTGTGTGCCCTAGTACAGTATACACCTGTATATACCCGTCATTGCTGTTCTCTAATCAAGGCATCTGCTGGAGTTAGTGGGTGTTGTGTGCCCTAGTACAGTATACACCTGTATATACCTGTCATTGCTGTTCTGCACATCATATACCAGGCTGTATATTATAAACAGGGCTCTGCACATAATATACCAAGCTGCACATTATACACAGGGTTCTGCACATCCTATACCAGGCTGCACATTATACACAGGGCTCTGCACATCATATACCAGGCTGCACATTATACACAGGGCTCTGCACATCATATACCAGGCTGCACATTATACACAGGGCTCTGCACATCATATACCAGGCTGCAGATTATACACCGGGCTCTGCACATCATATACCAGGCTGCAGATTATACACTGGGCTCTGCACATCATATACCAGGCTGCAGATTATACACCGGGCTCTGCACATCATATACCAGGCTGCACATTATACACAGGGCTCTGCACATCATATACCAGGCTGCACATTATACACAGGGCTCTGCACATCATATACCAGGCTGCACATTATACACCGGGCTCTGCACATCATATACCAGGCTGCACATTATACACAGGGCTCTGCACATCATATACCAGGCTGCACATTATACACAGGGCTCTGCACATCATATACCAGGCTGCACATTATACACAGGGCTCTGCACATCATATACAAGGCTGCACATTATACACAGGGTTCTGCACATCATTTACCAGGCTGTACATTATACACAGGGCTCTACACATCATATACCAGGCTGTACATTATACACGGGGCCCTGCACATCATCTACCAGGCTGCACAATATACACAGGGCTCTGCACATCATATACCAGGCTTCACATTATACACAGGGCTCTGCACATCATATACCAGGCTGTACATTATACACCGGGCTCTGCACATCATATACCAGGCTGCACATTATACACAGGGCTCTGCACATCATTAAGGATGAGTTCTGGCGCGTTCGCATACTCCACGTGCAGAGCCCGCCAGGAAGTCGGCACGGCGCTGCGCTAATCACAGGCAGGGAGACATTTCCCGATCTCTGCAGCCGAGCATCAGGACAATGTCTCCCTGCCTGTGATGAGCGCAGCGCAGTGCCGTGCTGACTTCCTGGCGGGCTCTGCACGTGGAGTATGCAAACACGCCAGAGTTCATCCCTACACATCATATACCAGGCTGCACATTATACACAGGGCTCTGCGCATCATATACCAGGCTGCACATTATATACCGACGAAGCTTCAATTTGTTTTAAAACCCATACGATATCTGGAGATCACAGACTAGGAAATGGTTTAAACTTGCATTTTAAGTTCTGACTTTATTAGCCCATTGCATAGCCTCTCTACAACATTAAACGTTAGACAACAGGGGTTGCATTTAAAAGGTCATTTCGCTTTTGATAAGAAAAAAATGTAAGTACTACACTACATTTTGTATTTTTACAATTACCTATGTAGTTTCATCTGCTGCCCGCTATGACTCATAAAACTGGCAAATGTTTAAACATGGTGTACATGTAGGGTGGTGTTTTGTACACGGTCAATGTACAGAACACCAACTGTGTTATGTAAGTTTCAATACAAGCAATAACAAGTAGGGATCTGCAATGACATTTGCCAACTTACAACCTGGAAATATGCTTTGTTTTAGGTCCAAATGCAGGCAAAAACTCGGGCCCGATTCATCCCTGAAATGGAGAATAGGGATTAGCTCGGTGTTCGAGTCGAACATAGGTTCGACTCGAACATCGGCTGTTCGCGCGTTCGGCGAACAACGAACGATTTGGGCCGTTCGCGCCAAATTCGAGTGACGCGAACAGCCCACAATACACTGCGCCATCGCAGTGTAATCCCGGCGCTGTGATTGGCCAAGCATGCACTGTGACCCTGCATGCTTGGCCAATCACAGCGCCGGCAGCGAGGAGAGCAATGATTGGCCACAGGCAGGATGCCTGTGGCCAATTATAGCTGAGGGGGTTTAGTACACGCCCCACACTATAAAAGGCCGCCAGCGCGGCGGCCTCGTGTAGTGTGTTCCGGAGCAGGGAAAGTGAAGGATAGGCAGGGACAGTGTCAAATCTATTCTTTGCTAAACCTTGTGTGTAGGGACAGAGAAGGATAGGCAGGGAGAGTGTCAGTGTCATATTCTTTGCTAAACCTTGTGTGTAGGGAGAGAGAAGGATAGGCAGGGAGAGTGTCAGTGTCATATACTTTGATAAACCTTGTGTGCAGGGAGAGAGAAGGATAGGCAGGGGACAGTGTCAGTGTCATATTCTTTGCTAAACCTTGTGTGCAGGGAGAGAGAAGGATAGGCAGTGAGAGTGTCAGTGTCATATACTTTGATAAACCTTGTGTGCAGGGAGAGAGAAGGATAGGCAGGGGACAGTGTCAGTGTCATTGTTGCTAAGCCTCCTGCACATTATACACCTGAAGTTAGCCCGTATTGCTGCTTTTTCCTGTTGTGTTACACCAACAGGATTTTGCGGCACTTACAGCGGGCGGAGTGTGCCTCCTGATCATATTACACCTGAACTTAGCCTGTATTGCTGCTTTTTCCTGGTGTGTTACACCAACAGGCATTTTGCAGCACCTACAGCAGGCGTAGTGTGATTCCTGCAAAATATACTCCTGAAGCTAGGCCTTATTGCTGGTTTTCCCATTTCCCTGCAGGCCATTAGAATGTCTGGAAGGCAAACAAGGAGAGGCAGACAGTCAGGAGCCAATAAAAGAGGGCAAGCAGGCTCTGTGTCTAGAGACAACAGTGCTGGTCGTGGACGCGGTGCATCGCCATCAGCACGTGGCCATGGGACACGCTTGTCCTTCTTTTCGGCAGCTGGACGTGTTGAGCCGCATCATGCCGAAGACTTGGTAGAGTGGATGACCAAGCCCTCCTCATCCTCCTCATCCTCTCTCACCCAGGCTCAGGGTACTGGCAAAGCAGCTGCCAAAGCGTCCTCTTCCCTGGTATCAATGTCATCATCAGTCACTCCTTCCCTAGACCAACCATGTCCTCCTGAGGAGTCCCCCGAACTGTTTGAGCACAGTGTTGGGTACATGCTCCAGGAGGATGCCCAGCGTTTCGAAGGGTCTGATGATGATACCCAGCTAGAGGAAGGCAGTAGCGTGAGAGCAGTGAGAGGGGATGCTCAAGAAGGACACCAATCTGGCAGTCATGTTCCAGCAGCTGCAGCATACTGCCAGATTGGCTCCAGTGATGAGGAGGGAGGGGATGATGAGGTCACTGACTCCACATGGGTGCCTAATAGGAGAGAGGAGGAGGAGGAGGAGAAGGATGAGGAGGAGGCACATCTCCAACGAGGCAGGATGCCCTCGGGGGGCCAGCGTAAGGGCAGCACACCGACGGAATCACACCGCAGAGCTCCGCCTGTGCAGGGCGCTGCCTCTGCCCGTTATTCAAAAAGTTCTTTGGTGTGGGCCTTTTTTGAGTCGAGTGCATCAGATCGCACAGCTGCTGTTTGCAACATATGTCTCAAGCGTATATCGCGTGGCCAAAACATCACCCGCTTGGGCACCACATGCTTGACCAGACATATGTTGACCTGCCATGCAGCTCGTTGGCAAGCCTACCTTAAAGACCCACACCAAAGAACAAAGCGGACCTCTTCTTGCACCGCATCAGCTGGGATCTCCAACCCCACTATACCTTCAGTCCTCTCTGAAACCTGCTCTGAGAGGAATGAAGGTGCCTGCCTATCTATCTTAGAGAACAGCAATGACGGGTATATACAGCTGTATACTGTGCTGGGGCTAGGGATGAGCTTGGTGTTCGAGTCGAACATATGTTCGACTCGAACATCGGCTGTTCGATCTTTCGACGAAGATCGAACTATTTGGACCGTTCGTGCCAAATTCGGGTGACGCGAACGGCCCACAATACACTGCGCCATCGCTGTGCAATCCCGGCGCTGTGATTGGCCAAGCATGCACTGTGACCCCGCATGCTTGGCCAATCACAGCGCCGGCAGCTGGGAGAGCCATAATTGGCCACAGGCAGGTTGCCTGTGGCCAATTATAGCTCAGGGGGTTTAGCACACGCCCCACACTATAAAAGGCAGCCAGCGCGGTGGCCTTGTGTAGTGTGTTCCGGCGCAGGGAAAGAGAAGGATAGGCAGGGACAGTGTCATTGTGCTATTCTTTGTGCTATTCTTGTGTGTAGGGAGAGAGAAGGATAGGCAGGGAGAGTGTCGGTGTCATATTCTTTGCTAAACCTTGTGTGCAGGGAGAGAGAAGGATAGGCAGGGGACAGTGTCAGTGTCATATTCTTTGCTAAACCTTGTGTGCAGGGAGAGAGAAGGATAGGCAGGGAGAGTGTCAGTGTCATATTCTTTGCTAAACCTTGTGTGCAGGGAGAGAGAAGGATAGGCAGGGAGAGTGTCAGTGTCATATTCTTTGATAAACCTTGTGTGCAGAGAGAGAGAAGGATAGGCAGGGGACAGTGTCAGTGTCATTGTTGCTAAGCCTCCTGCACAGTATACACCTGAAGCTAGCCCGTATTGCTGTGTTTTCCTGGTGTGTTACACTAACAGGCATTTGCAGCACTTACAGCGGGCGGAGTGTGCCTCCTGCACATTATACACCTGAAGCTAGCCCGTATTGCTGTGTTTTCCTGGTGTGTTACACTAACAGGCATTTGCAGCACTTACAGCGGGCGGAGTGTGCTTCCTGCTAAATATACACCTGAAGCTAGCCTGTATTGCTGTGTTTTCCTGGTGTGTTACACTAACAGGCATTTGCAGCACTTACAGTGGGCGGAGTGTGCCTCCTGCACATTATACACCTGAAGCTAGCCCTTATTTCTGGAGCTTTTTTTCTTTTGTGTTACACAGGCAGTCATATGCAGCACTTACAGCGGGTGTAGTGTGCTTCCTGCAAAATATACACCTGAAGCTACCCCTTATTGCTCGTTTTCCTATCTCCCTGCAGGCCATTAGAATGTCTGGAAGGCAAACAAGGAGAGGCAGACAGTCAGGAGCCAATAAAAGAGGGCAAGCAGGCTCTGTGTCTAGAGACAACAGTGCTGGTCGTGGATGCGGTGCATCGTCATCAGCACGTGGCCATGGGACACGCTTGTCCTTATTTTCGGCAGCTGGACGTGTTAAGCCGCATCATGCCGAAGACTTGGTATAGTGGATGACAAAGCCCTCCTTATCCTCCTCATCCTCTCTCACCCAGGCTCTGGGTACTGGCAAAGCAGCTGCCAAAGCGTCCTCTTCCCTGGTATCAATGTCATCATCTGTCACTCCTTCCCTAGACCCACCATGTCCTCCTGAGGAGTCCCCCGAACTGTTTGAGCACAGTGTTGGGTACATGCTCCAGAAGGATGCCCAGCGTTTCGAAGGGTCTGATGATGATACCCAGCTAGAGGAAGGCAGTAGCGTGAGAGCAGAGAGAGGGGATGCTCCAAAAGGACACCAATCTGGCAGTCATGTTCCAGCAGCTGCAGCATACTGCCAGATTGGCTCCAGTGATGAGGAGGGAGGGGATGATGAGGTCACTGACTCCACGTGGGTGCCTAATAGGAGAGAGGAGGAGGAGGAGGATGAGGAGGAGGCACATCTCCAACGAGGCAGGATTCCCTCGGGGGGCCAGCGTAATGGCAGCACACCGACTGAATCACACCGCAGAGCTCCGCCTGTGCAGGGCGCTGCCTCTGCCTGTTATTCAAAAAGTTCTTTGGTGTGGGTCTTTTTTGAGTCGAGTGCATCAGATCGCACAGCTGCTGTTTGCAACATATGTCTCAAGCGTATATCGTGTGGCCAAAACATCAGCCGCTTGGGCACCACATGCTTGACCAGACATATGTTGACCTGCCATGCAGCTCGTTGGCAAGCCTACCTTAAAGACCCACACCAAAGAACAAAGCGGACCTCTCCTTGCACCGCATCAGCTGGGATCTCCAACCCCACTATACCTTCAGTCCTCTCTGAAACCTGCACTGAGAGGAATGAAGGTGTAGAATTAGGTGTGTCACAGCCAAGTACTTGCGGGCACTCTGCTAGCAGTACACCGACGTCCGATTCTAGCAGGCAAATTTCCCTGCCCCAGCTGCTGGACCGTTGAAAGAAGTTCACTCCCAGCCATCCACATGCCCAGCGGTTGAATGCTAGCTTGGCTAAATTGCTAGCGCTTCAACTGCTGCCTTTTCAGTTGGTAGACTCGGCCCCCTTCCGTGAGTTTGTGCAATGTGCGGTTCCTCAGTGGCAGGTTCCCAAACGCCACTTTTTCTCACGGAAGGCAAATCCGGCTCTCTACCGGCATGTGGAAGGCAATGTCTTGGCCTCGCTGGACAGGGCAGTCAGCAGTAAGGTGCATATTACCGCTGACTCATGGTCCAGCAGGCATGGACAGGGACGTTACCTTTCTTTCACGGCCCATTGGGTCACTCTTTTGGCAGCTGGGAAGGATGCAGGACAAGGTGCAGTAGTGTTGGAGGTTGTTCCACCACCACGCCTCCAAAATGCTACTACTGGTTGTGACACACCTCTGTCCTCCACCCCCTCCTCTTCTTCTTCCTCCATGGCCACTTCCTGTGCTTTGTCCTCGGAACCAGCGGTGCTCCTTAGGCGTTCAAGGGGCTACGCAAGTACGCAGGCAAAAAGATGCCATGCCGTGCTTGCGCTGGTGTGTTTGGGGGACAGGAGCCACACTGGGGCAGAGGTTCTGTCTGCTCTGCAGGGGCAGGCCGAGAGGTGGTTGACGCCACGCCAGCTTAAGCCTGGAATGGTAGTTTGCGACAATGGCACCAACCTCCTCTCCGCTCTCCGACAGGGACAACTGACCCATGTGCCCTGTGTGGCTCACGTCCTTAACCTTTTGGTGCAGCGGTTCTTGGGCAGGTACCCGGGCTTACAGGATGTCCTGAGGCAGGCCAGGAAAGTCTGTGTGCATTTCCGCAGATCTTATAATGCCAGTGCTCGCCTGGCTGAGTTGAACCTGCCCAAGAACCGCCTTATATGTGACATGCCCACCAGGTGGAACTCAACGTTGGCCATGCTGCAGCGGCTGCACACGCAGCAGAGCGCCATCAATGAGTACCTGTGTGACTACGGCACCAGGACAGGGTCAGGGGAGCTCGGGTTTTTTTCACCATGCCAGTGGGGCATGATCAGGGATGCATGCACTGTCCTGGCACCATTTGAGGAGGCCACGAGGATGGTGAGCAGTGACAGTGCATGCATCAGTGACACTGTACCTCTTGTCCACCTGTTGGAACATACGCTGCGTGGAATAATGGACAGGGCACTTGAGGCAGAACAGAGGCAGGAAGAGGAGGACTTCCTTGCCTCTCAAGGCCCCCTTTACCCAGACAGTGTTCCTTCTGTCCCACCTATCGCACAGGAAGAAGAGGGAGGAGGAGGAGGATTGTGTCAGCATGGAGGTGGAGCCTGGCACTCAGCATCATCAGCAGCAGTCTTTTAGGAATGATTTACAGTCCCAAGAAACCAGTGGACTTGTACGTGGCTGGGAGGAGGTGGCTGCGGATCATGTCGTCCTTAGTGACCCAGAGGACTCCGGACCGAATGCCTTATCTAACCTACGCTGCATGGCCTCCCTGATCCTGAAAAGTCTGCGGAAGGATCCTCGTATTCTTCGGATCAAGGAGAGGGACCATTACTGGCTGGCCACTCTCCTTGATCCACAGTACAAGGGTAAGGTTGCGGACCTTATCTTACCGTCGCAGAGGGAGCAGAGGATGAGACAACTCCGGGAGGCCTTGCAGAAAGGTCTGTGCAACGCGTTCCCAGAGACTGGGAGGTTACAAACTCCTGGTCCTGGACAACGAGTTGCTGAGGCTTCGGTCAGTCAAAGAAGGAGCGGTGGGGAAGGTGGCCGTCTGACCGATGCGTTCAGACAATTCTTTAGTCCGCAGCCCCAAGGTATGATCGGTTCCAGCAACCATCGCCAGCGTCTGATATACATGGTGCAGGAATACCTAGGGGCAAGGTCAGACTTGGACACCTTCCCCACCGAAAATCCTCTGGCTTACTGGGTCTTGAGGATGGATCACTGGCCAGAGCTTGCACAGTATGCAATTGAGCTACTGGCCTGTCCTGCATCCAGCGTTCTTTCAGAACGCACATTCAGTGCTGCTGGAGGATTTGTCACGGATCACAGGGTGCGCCTGTCCACCGACTCTGTTGATCGACTGACCTTCATAAAGATGAACCAGTCTTGGATCACCACCAGCTACCAAACACCTTAAGCTGATATAACAGACTAATTTATTTTTAAATGTCACATCCCTTCAAGACTGATGATGCTGAGAGACTGTCCTGTTATGTTGACTGACTATCCTCCTCCTCCTCAATGATCCGATTGATGATGATAGCTTGGAAGAACATTTTTGTTTCTGGGTGCCGCCACCAGTGGCTAAGGCGCAATTTTTCAGCCCCTGTTTAACAGGGGCGTGTTATTACAATTTTTTATGCAATGCTTTGCAGCAGGGCTCATTCCTGCACTCCAACTAGAGTATCTGGGAGAGGTTGCAGTGTCGTGGCACCAGCACCAGTGGCTAAGGCCCAATTTTTCAGCCCCTGTTTAACAGGGGCGTGTAATTACAATTTTTGATGCAATACTTTGCAACAGGGCTCATTGCTGTGCTCCAAGTACAGTATCTGTGAGGGGTTGCAGTGTTGTGGCACCAGTGCCTAAGGCCCAATTTTTCTGCCCCTGTTTAACACAGGCATGTAATTACAATTCTTGATCTAATAATTCACAGCAGGGCCCATTCCTGCGCCCACCAAGACTAACTGTGAGGCCTTACAGTGTTGTGTCAACACCACCACCACCAAAGGCCCAATTTTTCAGCCCCTGTTCAACAGGGGCATGCAATTACAATTCTTGATCTAATAATTCACAGTGTTGAGGGCTCACAGTGTTGTGGCAACACCAACATGTAAGGGGCAAATTTCAGCTGAGTATATACGGCAGGCCCCTACTTTCAAACATCCAACTTACAAACGACTCCTCCTTGCAAACGGAAGGATACAACAGGAAGTGAGAGGAAATCTACCCCTAGGAAGGGAAATTCTCTCCTGTAAGAGTTAATATGGGAAAAAAAAGTGTCTCCTCTCCACTGATGCTTTATCACCAATTCTTGTTTCAATAAAAAAAACCAAATTTTCAAAACACATTTGTCATTAGGACGGAAAGTGAGGTGAACTGTTCTGAACAGGTGCACACTGCACAGACAGCAAAACAAATGTTTCAGGGGTGATAACCCTTCCCTATGTTTTCCAAAAAGCTTAAAAATAGATTTTTTGGCTGGAGCTACACTTAAACAATTGTGAGGGGGTTAGCTCGGCAGCGGGTGTGTGTGACCCCCGGGATGGGCTCCCCACCCAAAACAGGCCCAGCAAACGGAGGTTGTGGTTTTCAAAATCAAAAAGGTGCGGTTTATTTTCTATTTACAGTGACAAAACACAGCAAAGCAAAAGAAACATAACCAAAATAAATCCTGGTCAAGTTGACCTCTGACTAAACATACAGGTTTCCTAACTAACAACTGGGATCAGCCTAGTGCTGTCCTAGTCCCTAAGTCCCTGGTTTTAAATGTCCAAGCAAATAGCCACACAGGCTTTTTCTCACCGCACAGGGGTTCACTCTCCCTAGACAGTCCACACAGGTCTGGTTCCAGGCATGAGCTAACACCTAATGAATCTGGGAGTTTTTATAGAGGCCTTAAACGAACTGACAGGCTTCAGCTGGTCTCATCAACTCCCTGTCTGCACGACGCCCAGCCCTCTCCCTAGAGGTATGAGTCATCAATGAGCCCACTAGTCTCAGCTGGGCTTCATTAACTCTCTACCTAGTTGTATAAGTCGGCGTAAAGCCTGAATCTGGGCGAAATATATCTACCCCCCTGGATGCAACCAGGTGACTTTACCTTCCTGCTGTCACATACCCCCCCCTCTTGTTTTAACCTCGGGGTTGGAACACCAGCAATCAGGCATTCATGTACTCGAGACAAAGCATCCACATTCCCCATTTGAACGCCAGGGCGATGCTTTACTGTGAAGTTGAATTCCTGTAGGGCCAGGAACCACCTATTCACTCTTCTATTTGTCTCCTTGTTTTGAGCCATCCACTTTAACGGAGCGTGATCCGTAACCATGTCAAAGTGCCTACCTAGCAGATAGTACCGAAGGGAATCTAGAGCCCACTTCACCGCTAAACACTCCTTTTCAACGGTGGCGTAATTTACCTCATGGGACTTCAACTTCCTGCTGAGGTAAATGACTGGGTGCTCTTCCCCGTTCCAGACCTGGGACAATACTGCTCCTAACCCCACATCTGACGCATCACTTTGTACGACAAAGTCTTTAGAGAAGTCGGGTGAGTACAACACTGGCTGGCTACATAAGGCTTGTTTCAAGAATTGGAATGCTGCCTCAGCCTCGGGGGTCCATTTAATCATGACCGACCCTTTCCCCTTCGTCAGGTTGGTTAGGGGCACAGCCTTAGAAGCAAAGTGGGGAATGAATCGCCGATAATACCCAGCGATTCCCAGAAAGGCTCATACCTGCTTCTTGCTGTTGGGACGTGGCCAACTCTGGATGGCCTCGACTTTGTTGAGTTGGGGTTTTATTACTCCCCTCCCAATGGTGTACCCAAGATATTTGGCCTCCTCCTGCCCAATGGTACACTTCTTGGGGTTAGCCGTAAACCCCGCTTACCGAACAGAGTCCAGGACTGCTTGCACTTTTGGCAGATGTGAGGCCCAATCTGTGCTATGGACAATTACGTCATCCAGGTAAGCCGCAGCATACTTCCGATGGGGCCTCAGCATCTGGTCCATTTTCCGCTGGAATGTGGCCGGCGCATTCTGTAACCCGAACGGCATTCTGTTATATTGGAACGCCCCGTCTGGGGTTACAAATGCGGTTTTCTCTTTGGCCGACTTGGCCAGGGGGATTTGCCAATACCCTTTTGTGAGGTCAAGAGTCGTCATGTATCGGGCTGTTCCCAGCCGGTCGATCAACTCATCTATACGTGGCATGGGGTAGGTGTCAAATTTTGTAACTTTGTTCAACTGACGAAAATCGTTACAAAATCGCCAGCTCCCATCCGGTTTAGGCACCAACACGATGGGACTAGACCAATCACTTTGGGACTCCTCTATCACCCCTAAGTTCAGCATTTTCTGTACTTCCTCCCGTATTGCCTCCCGTCGAGCCTCTGGGATCCGATAGGGTTTTAACTTCACCCTTTCACCGGGCGGGGTAATGATGTCATGCTCTACCCCAGATGTTTGTCCCGGCAGCTCAGAGAATACCTCCTTGTTGCGAAGCACAAACTCCTTAACCTCCTGTTGTTGGGGTTGTGACAAGGTGGCTGCTATTCCAACCTCAGGAATCATGCAACCAGTTTGAGCTGGTGACCAAGTGTCTGCGACTAGGGACTCTCTATCCCTCCAGGCTTTCAACAGATTAACGTGATAGATCTGTTCGGGCTTTCGCCTTCCTGGTTGTCTGACCTTGTAATTCACTTCGCTCACTTTTTCCATTATCTCGTAGGGGCCTTGCCATTTGGCAAGGAATTTACTTTCAACCGTAGGGACAAGTACCAATATCCTATCCCCCGGGGAAAAGGTACGGGTCTTGGCTCCACGGTTGTACACTCTCTGCTGTGCCAACTGCGCTTGGGCCAAATGTTCCTTCACGATGGGCATTACCTGTGCAATTCGATCTTGCATCAGGGCGACATGCTCAATCACACTCCTGTGGGGAGAACTCTCACTTTCCCAAGTTTCCTTGGCAATATCCAACAGCCCTCTTGGGTGTCTCCCATACAGTAACTCAAAGGGGGAGAATCCCGTAGAGGATTGGGGCACCTCCCTAATAGCAAACATCAAATAAGGAAGTAAACAGTCCCAATCCTTTCCATCTCTATCCACCACTTTCTTCAACATTTGTTTTAGGGTTTTGTTGAATCTTTCAACCAGCCCATCGGTTTGGGGGTGATACACAGACGTACGCAATTGCGTCACTTTGAACAATTTACACAGCTCTTTCATAACCCGGGACATAAAGGGTGTACCTTGGTCCGTAAGCAGTTCTTTACAAATACCCACCCGGCTAAAAACAAGAGATAGCTCTTTGGCTATGGTTTTGGCCGAGGTATTTCGGAGAGGGATCGCTTCTGGATAACGGGTGGCATAGTCCATTATAACTAATATGTACTGGTGCCCCCTAGCGGACTTGATTATAGGACCTACCAAATCCATGGCGATCCTCTCAAACGGGACCTCAATGATGGGTAGAGGGACCAGCGGGCTACGGAAATGTGGCATCGGGGCCAACCTCTGACACACAGGGCAGGAGGAACAATAATTTTCTACGTCCTTCATCACCCCCGGCCAATAGAATCTCTGTAATACCCTCTCTCGGGTTTTCTCTGTCCCCAGATGACCTCCAAGAATGTGCCCATGGGCCAACTCCAACACCAACTTCCTGTAAGGTTTGGGCACCACAAGCTGCTCAACAGTTTCTTCTGCCCTTTTTGCCACCCGATACAGTAGGTCCTTCTCTACGCTGAAGTATGGGTAAGTGCAGGTATTATCTGGGTTCACTAACTCGCCATCTATTTTCACTACGTTTTCCCGTGCCTTTATTAGGGCGGGGTCTTTCAACTGTTCTGTGGCAAAGTTTTCCCTGTGAACCTCAAGATCAGAAAACTCCACAGACGGTAGGTTTTCGTCTGAGGAGGTGGGCTCCTCTCCAGTTTCTTGAGTCTCCCCTGCCAATACTGATAAGGGAAATTCCGGAGAGTCCTCACCACTCTCAGGGGAGTTCTGGCTATCACATTCCTGGTACATAGGGGCACCAGTGAGGGGCTCAGGATCATCCCACAGTTCCCAGAACTTCGGAAAATCCCTTCCCACAATGGCGTCATATGGTAACTGAGATACTAAGCCCACTGGATGAGAGAGGGTACCTTTGGGGGTCTCGAAACACACTGTAGTCACTGGATACTCTCGGGTGTCCCCATGCACACAAATAACAGCTACCTTGCTATTCCCAGAGACCTCTGTTTTAACTAACTCAGCCTTTATCAGGGTCACAAGGCTACCTGAATCCAGCAATACCACAACATTTCTACCATTAACACACATTTTGCATAAATGTTTCTCAGTTCCTCGAATGGCAGTGCATGCGACTGTCGCACACAGCGACTGACGTCTGCCCGTCAGAAAGTCACACTGCATGGGTTCCTCCACAACCGGGCAATTGGCTGCAATATGTCCCGCTTGCCGGCAGCGGTAGCAAACGATCCTTCTTGCCGCCTCTTGAGCCGCTGATTTCCCAGGCTGTTCTCGCCAAACTTGGGGTAGAGCTCCCACCCTCTCACTCTCTCCACCCTCACCCCTTGGAATCCTCTTATCCGCCCCTGGGGATGGTCTGGTCTTAGGGTGGAAAGTCCGAGTGTCTCTGGAAGAGGCCGTCAGGTTCTCTGTAGCCAAGTATTTCTCCACACGATCCACAAGACCATCGGCCGTCTCTGGGTCTCCATGGCTTACCCACTTTTGGATGGCAGTAGGAAGAGCTCTCAAAAACCGATCCATTACAACACGTTCCACAATCTTTGGTGCGGACAAAGTCTCTGGCTGTAGCCACTTTCTGCTCAGGTGAATGAGATCATACATTTGAGACCTGGGGGGTTTTCCAAGCTGGAAAGTCCAGTTATGCACACGCTGAGCCCGGACAGCCTGGGTGACACCCAGCCTTGCCAATATTTCAGCTTTTAGCATCACATAGTCTTTTGCTTGGTTAGGCTCTAGGTCATAGTAAGCTTTCTGCGATTCACCAGTTAACAGAGGAGCCACCAGTCCAGCCCACTGCTCCTCAGGCCACCTTTCTCTTTCAGCGGTCCTTTCAAATGTGGTCAAAAATACCTCTGGATCATCCTCTCCAGTCATTTTTGTCAATAAACGACTCACCCCAAAGGACGCGGTATTAGTGGGACGGCTTTCCTCACTGGTCTGCGGACGTTGCTGCATTACTGCTTCCATCTGTTGTTGTAGTCTCTGCTCTTGCTTCTGCAACAGGTCTATGAAGCGGGCCTCCGATTGCTGCTGGGCTCGTTGCTGAGCCTCCAGACTCTGTTGCAAAGTTGCGTTTGTCTGCTGCTGGGCTGCAAGGCTCCTTTGCAAACCTGCATTTGTCTGCTGTTGATTGGCATTTGCTAGAGCCAGCTGTTTCAGTATCTCCTCCATGCTGGCTTAAAAAAAAAACTGCCCGCATTCTCCACCAACTGTGAGGGGGTTAGCTCGGCAGCGGGTGTGTGTGACCCCCGGGATGGGCTCCCCACCCAAAACAGGCCCAGCAAACGGAGGTTGTGGTTTTCAAAATCAAAAAGGTGCGGTTTATTTTCTATTTACAGTGACAAAACACAGCAAAGCAAAAGAAACATAACCAAAATAAATCCTGGTCAAGTTGACCTCTGACTAAACATACAGGTTTCCTAACTAACAACTGGGATCAGCCTAGTGCTGTCCTAGTCCCTAAGTCCCTGTTTTTAAATGTCCAAGCAAATAGCCACACAGGCTTTTTCTCACCGCACAGGGGTTCACTCTCCCTAGACAGTCCACACAGGTCTGGTTCCAGGCATGAGCTAACACCTAATGAATCTGGGAGTTTTTATAGAGGCCTTAAACGAACTGACAGGCTTCAGCTGGTCTCATCAACTCCCTGTCTGCACGACGCCCAGCCCTCTCCCTAGAGGTATGAGTCATCAATGAGCCCACTAGTCTCAGCTGGGCTTCATTAACTCTCTACCTAGTTGTATAAGTCGGCGTAAAGCCTGAATCTGGGCGAAATATATCTACCCCCCTGGATGCAACCAGGTGACTTTACCTTCCTGCTGTCACACAATGTACCTGTTCAAAATTACAAACAGATTCTACATAAGGAAAAAATATTGGGTATTTGCAGCGCTTGCAGAAAGGTATGTGAGCAAAGGAAATGTGTCACAAATGCTTATAGCACAAACATCTATAAGTGAATGGCTTATATGACATATCATCAATTATGGTATAAAACAATAGTGAACAAACTTAAAGTTCATTAAATAGCAATTATATCACTCCTGGAGAACTGAGTGTTTCCACACCAGAAATCAGTTGTTGGTTCCTAGATGAAAAATCCCTTCTAATGGCCCCGCTCATCAGATAGGGAAATAATAAGAGATCTCACCAACTAAAGTCCAGGCAGACTTCATCTCATGTAGATAGGCTCCATAGTACCAGCAGCAAAGGCATTTAAGTGACCAACTAAAGTCCAGGCAGACTTCATCTCATGTAGATAGGCTCC
Source organism: Rana muscosa (assembly GCA_029206835.1). Classification (NCBI taxonomy): domain Eukaryota; kingdom Metazoa; phylum Chordata; class Amphibia; order Anura; family Ranidae; genus Rana; species Rana muscosa. Next base: position 125,418,347 of record CM055128.1, read on the forward strand.
ATAGTACCAACAGTAAAGGCATTTAAGTGACCATATGGAAAGAAAGGGAAAAATTCATGTGAAATACCGCTAATAAACAAACAGCATGGCGCTGCTCACAAAGAGACTCACAGAACTGCAGTGATAAACGAGCGTCAGTGTTGTTTCCCGGGTACACAGCGTGCGTTCCACCGAAACCGGAAGTAGCGTCACTGGTTCTAAATTGGCCGGAAATTACGTCAACGCGTTTCGCCCCTCCTCCAGGGTATCATCAAGGACATCACTTCCGGCCAAGAAAGTGAAAATTTATATATGCGCCGAGGTCTCCGCCTCTTAACAGACGAACCAATTGTAATAACAACAGAACCTCTAGGCGTAAAAAAACGCCCACTTCCTGATCACATCATTGCCCATCACTTGTCAAGAAAGACAACTTTAAATAACAAAACATTGACAATGATAGCAATAGAAACGATCCGATAGACAGTCATTTAAACAATAAAATACACTTATTACATTATAAAAATCAATATAAAAATTATAAAAGTTATGCAATTAAATGGGGACTGATTATAAACAAAGTTAATTATAGTATATAATAAACTAGTAGATATTTTGTTGGTGGACATACACATGAAAATGAATATAAAAATTCTACATAAGAACAAACCTACAACCCCTGTCTTGTATGCACCACCTGTATACGGCTGTTCAGAGTATATAGGGCCTTTTTTATTTTGTGTGCGGGGTTCCCCTTAATATCCATACAAGACCCAAAGGGGCTGGTAATGGGCTGGGGTAGGGGGGGGGGCTGTGATGGGGTAGCTATGCCATTTTTCTTAAAGATTTTCATCCATATTACCGGGACCAGACATTACATTAAAGCCGCAAGCAGTTTTAAATGGCTTTTTTTCCTTTAGAAATGTAATTTTGTGCAGGGACAGTTCTAAACACGGGAAACACGTGGCACTTCACAGGCATACTTTAGACACCCCCCAGGTACGATATTTAAAGGAATATTTGACTTTTTTTTTTTCACTTTATGCATCATTAAAATGACTGCTCCCGAAAAACGGCCGTTTTTAAAACTTTTTGGGGGATTGATACATGTCCCCTGGTGCAGAACCCGGGTTCCCAAACCCTTTTTAGGACAATAACATGCATATTAGTCGTTATAAATAGCACTTTAGATTTCGAACGTTCGCATCCATTGTATTTAATAGGGTTCTAAAGTTCGTGCAAACTTTCGGTCCGTTCGCGGGTTCTGGTGCGAACCGAACCCGGGGGTGTTCGGCTCATCACTAATGGAGAACAGGGACGCACCGGACCCCTGCTGAGAGCCTCTCTGCACAAGTGGGAATCTAGCCTGAACGGTGACTTAAACTTACTCTGAAGCATGAATCGGACTGATGGTATATCAAGCACAGAGACTTGTGATGATCGCTTAGGAATATGGATGGCTACATGAGATTACAAAGGGGTACGATTAAAGCTTAAAAAATACTGGCATTTTACATTTTCTTTCTCAGCCTGTAAAAGCACCTGTATGTTAGCTTAAGTGTCCATGTGCACACAGGCGTTTACAGACATATTAGAAGCAGAGCAATTACAGTCTGAAAAAAAAAACCCATGGAAAGCACGTTTAGGAGAGGAGGTGAAGCGCAGAAAAAAGCTAAAACACACTGAAACGCTAGACGCATTTAGGCGCATTTGAAAGGTAATGCATTTAAATGGCCAGAACAAATAAATATTTTGGCCAATAGGATACATTTACGATAAAACGCATGACGCGCCTGCAGTGGGCTTTTCTCCTGCCAGGAGTTCTGATGTTTAGAGGAGCAAAGCAAACACCCTGTGTACATGAGGTCTATTGGGTAGATTATGACATTTTATGGACATCAGGCCTCGTACACACGGCCGAGATTCTCGTTGAGAAAAACATGTCGTTTTTTTCGACGAGATTCTTGGACAAGAAACTTGTCCCGGCCGAGTGTACACACGCTCGTTTCAAAGAACCCGCGGTTCTTTGAAAGGAGTGTACGCGGTGACGTCATCGACTACGTCGAGCATGCGCTCGTCACATTCGATGCCGTCGCCGCCATCTTGGTACACCCTACGTATGCCTAGGAAGCTACCGCGCATGCGTCAAATTCATTTCGAACATGCGCGGGCTTCCGGGCGGACAGGTAAGTGTACACACACTCACTTTTCTCGTCGAGAAACACGCCGAGGAGAATCTCGACGAGAAAATAGAGAGCAGGTTCTCTATTTTCTCGTCGAGGTTTCTTGTCGGTTTTCTCAACGAGAAACACGCTAGCAGCGTACACACGACCGATTTACTCGGCAAGACCTCTCTGCCAGCAAGTTTCTTGCTGGTTCTTGCCGAGAAAATCGGTCGTGTGTACGAGGCCTCAGACTATTATTAAAGAAGTAGGGAATCTGTGCTCAGGAAAACACCAGACAGAGGTTGCAGCCCCACTAAAAACTCCCTAGGGAGAATAGGATATAATATAAAAGAATGGGGTGTTGGCGCTACCTCCCACTATAGAGACCCACCGGGTCTAAGTGATCTCAAGTACATGTATAAGGACAGGCTGTACTGAGTTCCTGGGTCTGTACACCTACGGTGCCCATTATGAGGGGTTCCCACCATCCCTGTACTGAGTTCCTGGGTCTGTACACCTACTTTGCCCATTATGCGGGGTTCCCACAATCCCTGTGCAGAGTTTCTGGGTCTGTACACCTGAGGTGCCCATTATGAGGAGTTCCCACCATCCCTGTACTGAGTTCCCAGGTCTGTACACCCGCTGTGCCCATTATGAGGGTTCCTCCCACCATCCCTGTACTGAGTTTCCGGGTCTGTACACCCGCTGTGCCTATTATGAGGGGTTCCCACCATCCCTGTACTGAGTTCCTGGGTCTGTACACCTACTTTGCCCATTATGCGGGGTTCCCACAATCCCTGTGCAGAGTTTCTGGGTCTGTACACCTGAGGTGCCCATTATGAGGAGTTCCCACCATCCCTGTACTGAGTTCCCAGGTCTGTACACCCGCTGTGCCCATTATGAGGGTTCCTCCCACCATCCCTGTACTGAGTTTCCGGGTCTGTACAACCGCTGTGCCTATTATGAGGGGTTCCCACCATCCCTGTACTGAGTTCCTGGGTCTGTACACCTGCTGTGCCCATTATGAGGGTTCCCACCATCCCTGTACTGAGTTCCTGGGTCTGTACACCTACTGTGCCCATTATGAGGGGTTCCCACCATCCCTGTAACGAGTTGCTGGGTCTGTACACCTGCAGTGCCCATTATGAGGGTTCCCACCATCCCTGTGCTGAGTTCCCTGGTCTGTACACCTGCTGTGCCCATTATGAGGGTTCCCACCATCCCTGTGCTGAGTTCCCGGGTCTGTATACCTGCTGTGTAGTGATGAGCCGAACACCCCCGGGTTCGGTTCGCACCAGAACCCGCGAACGGACCGAAAGTTCGCACGAACATTAGAACCCTATTAAATACAATGGATGCGAACGTTCGGATTCTAAAGTGCTAATTATAACGACTATTATCCATGTTATTGTCCGAAACAGAGTTTGGGAACCCGGCTTCTGCACCAGGGGACATGTATCAATGCAAAAAGAAGTTTTAAAAACGGACGTTTTCCGGGAGCAGTCATTTTAATGATGCATAAAGTGAAAAAAAAAAAGTCAAATATTCCTTTAAATATTGTACCTGGGGGGTGTCTAAAGTATGCCTGTGAAGTGCCACGTGTTTCCCGTGTTTAGAACTGTCCCTGCACAAAATAACATTTCTAAAAGGGAAAAAAGTCATTTAAAACTGCTTGCGGCTTTAATGCAATGTCTGGTCCCGGTAATATGGATGAAAATCTTTAGGAAAAATGGCATAGCTACCCCATCAACCCCCCCCCCCCCTACCCCAGCCCATTACCAGCCCCTTTGGGTCTTGTATGGATATTAAGGGGAACCCCGCACACAAAATAAAAAAGGACCTATATACTCTGAACAGCCGTATACAGGCGGTGCATACAAGACAGGGACTGTAGGTTTGTTCTTATGTAGAATCTGTTTATAATTTTGAACAGCTGCATTGTTTAAGTGGAGCTCCATGGCAAATTGCTTTTTTTTAGCTTTTTGTAAAACATAGGGAACGGTTATCACCCCTGTCACATTTTTTTTGCTGTCTGTGCCCCTGTTCAGAACATTTCACCTCACTTTGCGTCCCAATGACAACTGTTTTTGAAATGTGGTGTTTTTATTGAAACAAGGATTGGTGATAAAGCATCAGTAGAGAGGAGACACCTTTCTCCCATATTAATTCTTACAGGAGAGAATTTTCATCCAAGGGGTAGATTTCCTCTCACTTCCTGTTGTCTTCTTCCGTTTGCAAGTAGTAGTAGTTTGTAAGTTGGATGTTTGAAAGTAGGGACCTTCCGTATATACTCTGCAGAAATTGGCCCCTTAGGTGTTGGTTTGGCACAACACTGAAAGCACTCAGTTATTCTTGGTGGGTGCTGGAACGCCCTGCTGTCAAGTATAATATCAGGAATTGTAATAACATATAATTGTTGATCAGTGGTAGTAAAAATTGGGCCTTTGATGGTGGTGCTGGTGCCACAACACTGTAAGGCCTGACAGTTACTCTTGGTGGGCGCAGCAATGGTCCCTGCTGTGAATTATTAGATCAATAATTATAATTGCATGCCCCTGTTGAACAGGGGCTGAAAAATTGGGCCTTTGGTGGTGGTGGTGGTGGTGATGGTGGTGCTGGTGCCACAACACTGTAAGGCCTGACAGTTACTCTTGGTGGGCGCAGCAATGGGCCCTGCTGTGAATTATTAGATCAATAATTATAATTGCATGCCCCTGTTGAACAGGGGCTGAAAAATTGGGCCTTTGGTGGTGGTGGTGGTGGTGATGGTGGTGCTGGTGCCACAACACTGTAAGGCCTGACAGTTACTCTTGGTGGGCGCAGCAATGGGCCCTGCTGTGAATTATTGGATCAATAATTATAATTGCATGCCCCTGTTGAACAGGGGCTGAAAAATTGGGCCTTAGGCACTGGTGGCACAACACTGCAACCCCTCACAGATACTGTACTTGGAGCACAGCAATGAGGCCTGTTGCAAAGTATTGCATCAAAAATTTTAATTACACGCCCCTGTTAAACAGGGGCTGAAAAATTGGGCCTTAGCCACTGGTGGCGTCACCCATAAACCAAAATGATCTTCCAAGCTATCATCGTTAATCGTATCATTGAGGAGGAGGAGGAGGATAGCCAGTCAACATAACAGCACAGGCACTCAGCATCAGCATCAGTCTTGAAGGGATGTGACATTTTAAAATCAATTAGTCTGTTATATCAGCATCTGGTGTGTGGTAGCTGGTGGTGATCCAAGACTGGTTCATCTTGATGAAAGTCAGTCGATCAACCGAGTCGGTGGACAGGCGCACCCTGTGATCCGTGACAAATCCTCCAGCAGCACTGAATGTGCGTTCTGAAAGAACGCTGGATGCAGGACAGGCCAGTAGCTCAATTGCATACTGTGCAAGCTCTGGCCAGTGATCCATCCTCAAGACCCAGTAAGCCAGAGGATTTTCGGTGGGGAAGGTGTCCAAGTCTGACCTTGCCCCTAGGTATTCCTGGACCATGTATATCAGACGCTGGCGATGGTTGCTGGAACCGATCATACTTTGGGGCTGCGGACTAAAGAATTGTCTGAACGCATCGGTCAAACGGCCACCTTCCCCACCGCTCCTTCTTTGACTGCCCGAAGCCTCAGCAACACGTTGTCCAGGACCAGGAGTTTGTAACCTCCCAGTCTCTGGGAACGCGTTGCACAGACCTTTCTGCAAGGCCTCCCGGAGTTGTCTCATCCTCTGCTCCCTCTGCGATGGTACGATAAGGTCCGCAACCTTACCCTTGTACCGTGGATCAAGGAGAGTGGCCAGCCAGTAATGGTCCCTCTCCTTGGTCCAAAGAATACGAGGATCCTTCCGCAGACTTTGCAGGATCAGGGAGGCCATGCAGCGTAGGTTAGCTGAGGCATTCAGTCCGGAGTCCTCTGGGTCACTAAGGACGACATGATCCGCAGCCACCTCCTCCCAGCCACGTACAAGTCCACTGGTTTCTTGGGACTGTAAATCATCCCTAAAAGACTGCTGCTGATGATGCTGAGTGCCAGCCTCCACCTCCATGCTGACACAATCCTCCTCCTCCTCCTCCTCCTCCTCTTCCTGTGCGATGGGTGGGACAGAAGGAACACTGTCTGGGTAAAGGGGGCCTTGAGAGGCAAGGAAGTCCTCCTCTTCCTGCCTCTGTTCTGCCTCAAGTGCCCTGTCCATTATTCCACGCAGCGTGTGCTCCAACAGTTGGACAAGAGGTACAGTGTCACTGATGCATGCACTGTCACTGCTCACCATCCTCGTGGCCTCCTCAAATGGTGCCAGGACAGTGCATGCATCCCTTATCATGCCCCACTGGCGTGGTGAAAAAAACCCGAGCTCCCCTGACCCTGTCCTGGTGCCGTAGTCGCACAGGTACTCATTGATGGCCCTCTGCTGCGTGTGCAGCCGCTGCAGCATGGCCAACGTTGAGTTCCACCTGGTGGGCATGTCACATATAAGGCGGTTCTTGGGCAGGTTCAACTCCTTTTGAAGCTCAGCCAGGCGAGCACTGGCATTATAAGATTTGCGGAAATGCACAGACTTTCCTGGCCTGCCTCAGGACATCCTGTAAGCCCGGGTACCTACCCAAGAACCGCTGCACCACCAGGTTAAGGACGTGAGCCATACAGGGCATATGGGTCAGTTGTCCCTGTCGGAGGGCGGAGAGGAGGTTGGTGCCATTGTCGCAAACCACCATTCCTGGCTTAAGCTGGCATGGCGTCAACCACCTCTCGGCCTGCCCCTGCAGAGCAGACAGGACCTCTGCCCCAGTGTGGCTCCTGTCCCCCAAACACACCAGCGCAAGCACGGCATGGCATCTTTTTGCCTGCGTACTTGCGTAGCCCCTTGAACGCCTACGGAGCACCGCTGGTTCCGAGGACAAACCACAGGAAGAGGCCATGGAGGAAGAAGAAGAGGAGGGGGTGGAGGAGAGAGGTGTGTCACAACCAGTAGTAGCATTTTGGAGGCGTGGCGGTGGAACAACCTCCAACACTACTGCACCTTGTCCTGCATCCTTCCCAGCTGCCAAAAGAGTGACCCAATGGGCCGTGAAAGAAAGGTAACGTCCCTGTCCATGCCTGCTGGACCATGAGTCAGCGGTAATATGCACCTTACCGCTGACCGCCCTGTCCAGCGAGGCCAAGACATTGCCTTCCACATGCCTGTAGAGAGCCGGAATAGCCTTCCGTGCGAAAAAGTGTCGTTTGGGAACCTGCCACTGAGGAACCGCACATTGCACAAACTCACGGAAGGGGGCCGAGTCTACCAACTGAAAAGGCAGCAGTTGAAGCGCTAGCAATTTAGCCAAGCTAGCATTCAACTGCTGGGCATGTGGATGGCTGGGAGTGAACTTCTTTCGACGGTCCAGCAGCTGGGGCAGGGAAATTTGCCTGCTAGAATCGGACGTTGGTGTACTGCTAGCAGAGTGCCCGCAAGTACTTGCCTGTGACACACCTAATTCTACACCTTCATTCCTCTCAGAGCAGGTTTCAGAGAGGAGTGAAGGTATAGTGGGGTTGGAGATCCCAGCTGATGCGGTGCAAGAAGAGGTCAGCTTTGTTCTTTGGTGTGGGTCTTTAAGGTAGGCTTGCCAACGAGCTGCATGGCAGGTCAACATATGTCTGATCAAGCATGTGGTGCCCAAGCGGCTGATGTTTTGGCCACGCGATATACGCTTGAGACATATGTTGCAAACAGCAGCAGTGCGATCTGATGCACTCGCCTCAAAAAAGGCCCACACCAAAGAACTTTTTGAATGACGGGCAGAGGCAGTGCCCTGCACAGGCGGAGCTCTGCGGTGTGATTCCGTCGGTGTGCTGCCCATACGCTGGCCACTCAAGGGCATCCTGCCTCGTTGGAGATGTGCCTCCTCCTCATCCTCCTCCTCTCTCCTATTAGGCACCCACGTGGAGTCAGTGACCTCATCATCCCCTCCCTCCTCATCACTGGAGCCAATCTGGCAGTATGCTGCAGCTGCTGGAACATGACTGCCAGATTGGTGTCCTTTTGGAGCATCCCCTCTCTCTGCTCTCACGCTACTGCCTTCCTCTAGCTGGGTATCATCATCAGACCCTTCGAAACGCTGGGCATCCTTCTGGAGCATGTACCCAACACTGTGCTCAAACAGTTCGGGGGACTCCTCAGGAGGAGGGCATGGTGGGTCTAGGGAAGGATTGACTAATGAAGATAATGATACCAGAGAAGAGGACGCTTTGGCAGCTGCTTTGCCACTACCCTGAGCCTGGGTGAGAGAGGATGAGGAGGATGAGGTGGGCTTGGTCATCCACTCTACCAAGTCTTCGGCATGATGTGGCTCAACATGTCCAGCTGCCGAAAACAAGGACAAGCGTGTCCCATGGCCATGTGCTGATGACAATGCACCGCGTACACGACCAGCACTGTTGCCCCCAGACACAGAGCCTGCTTGCCCTCTTTTTTTGCCTCCTGACTGTCTGCCTCTCCTTGGTTGCCTTCCAGACATTTTAATGGATGGCCTGCAGGGAGATGGGAAAAACAGCAATAAGGGCTACCTTCAGGTGTATATTGTGCAGGAGGCTTAGCAACAATGACACTGACACTGTCCCCTGCCTATCCTTCTCTGTCCCTAAACACAAGGATTGAAAATATGGTTCAGCAAAAAAGTTTTAGAACAGAATAGCACACTGACACTTTCCCTCACTGTCCTACTCTGTCCCTCCCTACAAACAAGATTTAGCACAGAATAGCACACTGATAATTTCTACGAGTGTCCTTCTCTGTCCCTCAACTCAAGGATTGAAAATATGGAACAGCAAAATTGGTTTAGAACAGAATAGCACACTGTCAGTTTCACTCACTGTACCTCTCTGTCCCTCAACTCAAGGATTGAAAATATGGAACAGCAAAATTGGTTTAGAACAGAATAGCACACTGTCAGTTTCACTCACTGTACCTCTCTGTCCCTCAACTCAAGGATTGAAAATATGGAACAGCAAAATAGTTTTAGAACAGAATAGCACACTGACACTTTCCCTCACTGTACCTCTCTGTCCCTAAACTCAAGGATTGAAAATATGGTTCAGCAAAATAGTTTTAGAACAGAATAGCACACTGACACTTTCCCTCACTGTACCTCTCTGTCCCTACAAACAAGGATTAGCACAGAATAGCACACTGTCACTGACACTCTCCCTACCTATCCTAATTTGTCCCTAAACACAAGGAATCCTGGAATAGTAAAGGAAAAATAATGACACTGTCCCTGCCTATGCTTCTCTTTCCCTGCTCCGGAACACACTACACAAGGCCGCCGCGCTGGCGGCCTTTTATAGTGTGGGGCGTGTACTAAACCCCATCAGCAATAATTGGCCACAGGCATCCTGCCTGTGGCCAATCATTGCTCTCCTCGCTGCCGGCGCTGTGATTGGCCAAGCATGCGGGGTCACAGTGCATGCTTGGCCAATCACAGCGCCTGGATGACACTGCGATGGCGTAACGCATTGTGGGCCGTTCGCGTCACTCGAATTTGGCGCGAACGGCCCAAATCGTTCGATCTTCGTCGAACGATCGAACAGCCGATGTTCGAGTCGAACGTATGTTCGACTCGAACACGAAGCTCATCCCTACTGCTGTGCTCTTTATGAGGGTTCCCACCATCCCTGTGCTGAGTTCCCGGGTCTGTACACCTGCTGTGCCCTTTATGAGGGTTCCCACCATCCCTGTGCGGAGTTCCCGGGTCTTATACCTGCTGTGCCCATTATGAGGATTCCCACCATCCCTGTGCTGAGTTCCTGGGTCTGTACACCTACTGTGCCCATTGTGAGGGTTCCCACCATCCCTGTGCTGAGTTCCTGGGTCTGTACACCTGCTGTGCCCATTATGAGGGTTCCCACCATCCCTGTGCTGAGTTCCTGGGTCTGTACACCTGCTGTGCCCATTATGAGGGTTCCCACCATCCTTGTGCTGAGTTCCTGGGTCTGTACACCTGCTGTGCCCATTATGAGGGTTCCCACCATCCCTGTGCTGAGTTCCTGGGTCTGTACAACTGCTGTGCCCATTATGAGGGTTCCCACCATCCCTGTGCTGAGTTCCTGGGTCTGTACAACTGCTGTGCCCATTATGAGGGTTCCCACCATCCCTGTGCTGAGTTCCTGGGTCTGTACACCTGCTGTGCCCATTATGAGGGGTTCCCATCATCCCTGTGCTGAGTTCCTGGGTCTGTACACCTGCTGTGCCCATTATGAGGGGTTCCCATCATCCCTGTGCTGAGTTCCCGGGTCTGTACACCTACTGTGCCCATTATGACGGTTCCCACCATCCCTGTACTGAGTTCCAGGGTCTGTACACCTACTGTGCCCATTATGAGGGTTCCCACCATCCCTGTAATGAGTTCCTGGGTCTGTACACCTTCTGTGCCCATTATGAGGGTTCCCACCATCCCTGTGCTGAGTTCCCGGGTCTGTACACCTGCTGTGCCCATTATGAGGGTTCCCACCATCCCTGTGCTGAGTTCCCGGGTCTGTACACCTGCTGTGCCCATTATGAGGGTTCCCACCATCCCTGTGCTGAGTTCCCCGGTCTGTACACCTGCTGTGCCCATTTTGAGGGTTCCCACCATCCCTGTGCTGAGTTCCCGGGTCTGTACACCTGCTGTGCCCATTATGAGGGTTCCCACCATCCCTGTGCTGAGTTCCTGGGTCTGCCCCATTATGAGGGTTCCCACCATCCCTGTGCTGAGTTCCTGGGTCTGTACACCTGCTGTGCCCATTATGAGGGTTCCCACCATCCCTGTGCTGAGTTCCCGGGTCTGTACACCTGCTGTGCCCATTTTGAGGGTTCCCACCATCCCTGTGCTGAGTTCCCGGGTCTGTACAGCTGCTGTGCCCATTATGAGGGTTCCCACCATCCCTGTGCTAAGTTCCTGGGTCTGCCCCATTATGAGGGTTCCCACCATCCCTGTGCTGAGTTCCTGGGTCTGTACACCTACTGTGCCCATTATGAGGGTTCCCACCATCCCTGTGCTGAGTTCCCGGGTCTGTACACCTGCTGTGCCCATTATGAGGGGTTCCCATCATCCCTGTGCTGAGTTCCTGGGTCTGTACACCTACTGTGCCCCCCCCCCATCTCAATCGCGGCGGCTGATCTAATTTGCATAACAATGCCCGCGCGATTTACATGTGAATAATGTTAATTTAAGAACAATGCCTTTTGTTTCTCTATAGCACATGAACAGGAAGTGTTGAAAATGGAAGGTGTACTGACTTGCATTACATGGGGAGAGGTGAAGTAAAGTTGGAGATTAAAATGCTGCTTTATAGTCTCACAGGAGTCAGGACACAGTGATAATAGCCCCTTCTGCCCCCCCTCCCCCCTACTGTCCTGGCATGTAGAAATGTACCTGAAGATTTCTGTGTGATCCCTCACAGTCTGTGTCACAGGGATGAACTGAGCTGCCTCAGCTCCAGTGTCTGCCCTGACCAGTTCTCTTCTGCTTGTGATTTCCCCCTCACTTACTGAAGGAGACAGGCAGCCTGTGAGCCAATGACGCTGCAGGTCTGATTAAAGCCCCACCCTATGGACCCAATCAATTACAAGATCTGGAAACCGAATGCTAGAGCCTAGAGTTGGAGTTTTCGTGGCTACAGCAATTGCGCCCCAAACACACTCTAAACTACGCCAATAGAGCTTCTTAGCCCCAATCATGTGTTTACACACGGGTCATGCCTCCAATAGCACCCCATGTCTGGCGTCCTTAACACACCACTTAAAGGGACACTTTAAAAAAAAAACTTTTTTTTTCTTTTAATAAGTAGCTTTGGGGGGGGGGGGGGGGGCGCCCCTGCACCCCCTATTGACGGGGCCGCCACTGCCGTCATTGCTGTTCTCTAATAAAGGCATCTGCTGGAGTTAGTGGGTGTTGTGTGCCCTAGTACAGTATACACCTGTATATACCCGTCATTGCTGTTCTCTAATAAAGGCATCTGCTGGAGTTAATGGGTGTTGTGTGCCTCCATCACAATATACACTACCCAATTGCTGGTTTTCCCATCTCCCTGCAGGCCATTACTATGTCTGGAAGGCCAACAAGGAGAGGCAGACAGTCACGAGCCAATAAAAGAGGGCAAGCAGGCTCTGTGTCTAGAGACAACAGTGCTGGTCGTGGACGCAGTGCATCATCATCAGCACGTGGCCATGGGACACGCTTGTCCTTATTTTCGGCAGCTGGACGTGTTGAGCCACATCATGCCGAAGACTTTGTAGAGTGGATGACCAAGCCCTCCTCATCCTCTCTCACCCAGGCTCAGGGTACTGGCAAAGCAGCTGCCAAAGCGTCCTCTTCCCTCGTATTAATGTCATCATCAGTCACTCCTTCCCTAGATCCACCGTGTCCTCCTGAGGAGTCCCCCGAACTGTTTGAGCACAGTGTTGGGTACATGCTCCAGGAGGATGCCCAGCATTTCGAAGGGTCTGAAGATGATACCCAGCTAGAGGAAGGCAGTAGTGTGAGAGCAGAGAGAGGGGATGCTCAAGAAGGACCGCAATCTGGCAGTCATGTTCCAGCAGCTGCAGCATACTGCCAGATTGGCTCCAGTGATGAGGAGGGAGGGGATGATGAGGCCACTGACTCCACGTGGGTGCCTGATAGGAGAGAGGAGGAGGATGAGGAGGAGGCACATCTCCAAGGAGGCAGGATGCCCTCCGGGGGCCAGCGTAAGGACAGCACACCGACTGAATCACACCGCAGAGCTCCGCCTGTTCAGGGCGCTGCCTCTGCCCGTTATTCCAAAAGTTCTTTGGTGTGGGCCTTTTTTGAGTCGAGTGCATCAGATCGCACCACTGCTGTTTGCAACATATGTCTCAAGCGTATCTCGCGTGGCCAAAACATCAGCCGCTTGGGCACCACATGCTTGACCATATGATGACCTGCCATGCAGCTCGTTGGCAAGCGTACCTTAAAGACCCACACCAAAGAACAAAGCGGACCTCTCCAACCCCACTGTACCTTCAGTCCTCTCTGAAACCTGCACTGAGAGGAATGAAGGTGTAGAATTAGGTGTGTCACAGCCAAGTACTTGCGGGCACTCTGCTAGCAGTACACCGACGTCCGATTATAGCAGGCAAATTTCCCTGATCCAGCTGCTGGACCGTCAAAAGAAGTTCACTCCCAGCCATCCACATGCCCAGCGGTTGAATGCTAGCTTGGCTAAATTGCTAGCACTTCAACTGCTGCCTTTTCAGTTGGTAGACTCGGCCCCCTTCCGTGAGTTTGTGCAATGTGCGGTTCCTCAGTGGCAGGTTCCCAAACGCCACTTTTTCTCACGGAAGGCGATTCCGGCTCTCTACCGGCACGTGGAAGGCAATGCCCATGCCTCGCTGGACAGGGCGGTCACCTTTCTTTCACGGCCCATTGGGTCACTCTTTTGGCAGCTGGGAATGATGCAGGACAAGGTGCAGTAGTGTTGGAGGTTGTTCCGCCGCCACGCCTCCAAAATTCTACTACTGGTTGTGACACACCTCTCTCCTCCACCCCATCCTCTTCTTCTTCCTCCATGGCCTCTTCCTGTGCTTTGTCCTCGGAACCAGCGGTGCTCCGTAGGCGTTCAAGGGGCTACGCAAGTACGCAGGCAAAAAGATGCCATGCTGTGCTTGCGCTGGTGTGTTTGGGGGACAGGAGCCACACTGGGGCAGAGGTTCTGTCAGCTCTGCAGGGGCAGGCTGAGAGGTTGGTGACGCCAAGCCAGCTTAAGCCAGGAATGGTGGTTTGCGACAATGGCACCAACCTCCTCTCCGCCCTCCGACAGGGACAACTGACCCATGTGCCCTGTGTGGCTCACGTCCTCAACCTGGTGGTGCAGCGGTTCTTGGGCAGGTACCCGGGCTTACAGGATGTCCTGAAGCAGGCCAGGAAAGTCTGTGTGCATTTCCGCAGATCATATAATGCTAGTGCTCGGCTGGCTGAGCTGCAAAAGGAGTTGAACCTGCCCAAGAACCGCCTTATATGTGACATGCCCACCAGGTGGAACTCAACGTTGGCCATGCTGCAGCGGCTGCACACGCAGCAGAGGGCCATCAATGAGTACCTGTGCGACTACGGCACCAGGACAGGGTCAGGGGAGCTCAGGTTTTTTTCACCACGCCAGTGGGGCATGATCAGGGATGCATGCACTGTCCTGGCACCATTTGAGGAGGCCACGAGGATGGTGAGCAGTGACAGTTCATGCATCAGTGACACTGTACCTCTTGTCCACCTGTTGGAGCATACGCTGCGTGGAATAATGGACAAGGCACTTGAGGCAGAACAGAGGCAGGAAGAGGAGGACTTCCTTACCTCTCAAGGCCCCCTTTACCCAGACAGTGTTCCTTCAGTCCCACCCATCGCACAGGAAGAGGACGAGGAGGAGGAGGAGGAGGATTATGTCAGCATGGAGGTGGAGCCTGGCACTCAGCATCAACAGCAGCAGTCTTTTAGGGATGATTTACAGTCCCAAGAAACCTGTGGACTTGTACGTGGCTGGGAGTAGGTGGCTGCGGATCATGTCGTCCTTAGTGACCCAGAGGACTCCAAACCGAATGCCTCAGCTAACCTACGCTGCATGGCCTCCCTGATCATGCAAAGTCTGCGGAAGGATCCTCGTATTCTTCGGATCAAGGAGAGGGACCATTACTGGCTGGCCACTCTCCTTGATCCACGGTACAAGGGTAAGGTTGCGGAGCTTATCTTACCGTCGCAGAGGGAGCAGAGGATGAGACATCTCCGGGAGGCCTTGCAAAAAGGTCTGTGCAACGCATTCCCAGAGACTGGGAGGTTACAAACTCCTGGTCCTGGACAACGAGTTGCTGAGGCTTCGGTCAGTCAAAGAAAGAGCGGTGGGGAAGGTGGCCGTCTGACCGATGCGTTCAGACAATTTTTTAGTCCGCAGCCCCAAGGTATGATCGGTTCCAGCAACCATCGCCAGCGTCTGATATACATGGTGCAGGAATACCTAGGGGCAAGGTCAGACTTGGACACCTTTCCCACCGAAAATCCTCTGGCTTACTGGGTCTTGAGGATGGATCACTGGCCAGAGCTTGCACAGTATGCAATTGAGCTACTGGCCTGTCCTGCATCCAGCGTTCTTTCGGAACGCACTTTCAGTGCTGCTGGAGGCTTTGTCATGGATCACAGGGTGTGCCTGTCCACCGACTTGGTTGATAGACTGACCTTCATAAAGATTTTCTCTCTATTCCTACTGATTCCCCACCCCACCCCCATTACTATCTTCACAATACTCTTCAATAACTCTACTACTTATTACTGATCTCCCCCCCCCCTGACGTACTCAGGCTACCCCAACCTACAGCATCGACCGCCGCCACTACGCGATCTCCCCAGACCCACACACACGGCCAAGCATAACGGACGTGTGCGATAGGCCCCCCCAGCCTCACCACTTCGCAGAGCAATCCGCACACATGGTCCAGGGAAGCGGACGTGTGTGACAGGAACCCTGACCTCATCGCTTCACAGAGCAATCCACACATACGGTCAAGCGTAACGGACGTGTGTGGCAGGAACTCTGGCCATACAGGAACCCCCTTGGACTCTGGCGTTTCGCTCCTCCAGCAAACGTTAACCTGACGACCTGCGGCTTCCCCGGGACCCCACTCTCCCCCACTCTCCCTAAGCTCAGATCCCCCAGCTCACCATCGCTTCAACCGCAGCCGCCGACTGCCACCTGCCGCCATCCGGGTGCCCGTTTCTAGACTGTTAGAACTGCAGGACAGACCGCGGCTGTGGCCTAGCTCCGGCCATCACTCTACACCCTCCCCAAGCCTCTCTCCAGCGGGCCCGCGTGTGCCGTCCGGGTAAGTACATCGGGGCACCACCAACTAGTAGCAAGTTGATCCAGGGTTTACCCGATCGCCCCTCGGGGGGTCAGGAAGGAATTTTTCCCCTGCTGTAGCAATTGGCCAGACTCGGCTGGTGGTTTTTGCCTTCCTCTGGACCAACGGGGGGGGGGCGGTTTAGGTCATTAGGCCCTATTCATCATTCCCATCACCTTTTCCTCCCATCATGTGCATCTTTAAATACTCAGCGGACACCCCCCACAGGCTAAGGAATACCGCCCCAACACTTCCAACCTCCACCCAAAAAATACTACAAAAAGAACAACTGCTTAGGATCAATCGACAATCGACTATCAAAACCACAAAGACACCACTTCATCTACAAGATTTATCATGCGCCTTGATTAACACCAGATCGGCAGTCAAGCACAGACAGGAAATTCACGATTTCATTACGCAAAACGACATAGATTGCCTCTTTATCACGGAAAGCTGGCTAACACCGGATTGTAACACCGTCCTAACGGAACTAGTACCTGGGAACTACCGCATCCTAAATGAGCACAGAATAGGACAAAGAGGAGGAGGCCTAGCAGTTATCTTCAAATCGCACCTCTCTCTGACCAAACCAACCCTACAGAACTCATTGCCATTCATGGAAACACTCACCCTGCAACTCCAAACAACACCCCAGGACACCATTCACATACTGCTATGCTACAGACCACCAGGACCAAAGACAAATCTCCTCACACCCTTCGCCGAATTCTTCTCGACATACATTTTAAAAACCAAAACGTTTTTACTACTCGGGGACTTTAACCTCTGGGCTAACGCCACTCAGGACCCCATCGCCACCGCCTGTATCAACCAATTGGAAGAACTAGGTTTGCAGCAACTGATAAATGCACCCACGCATGGATCGGGTCACATTCTTGACGTCATCTTCAAACAAAATATGGACATCAACATACTGGACAACATGCCGTTACCATGGACGGACCACCACGCTATCAAATTCAAATTTACCACCAGCACCATCTCCCAAAAACCGGAAGACTCAACAAAAACATACTGGACAAGATCTCAGAAGAAACTACACTCGAAACTTTTCAAAACCACTCTATCAAAAAAAATAGGAACGCTAAAGCATAACCACTCAACGGAACAAACACTCAACTCCTTAAACAAAATATTACTACAAACAGCGGACACAGTCGCTCCGAGACGCAGAGCACACATCCGTAAAAACAACTCGGGCTGGTTTAGTGACACTCTTACTCTACTGAAGCAAGAACGCAGAAGAGCTGAAGGAGCCTGGAGAGGAAACCCAACGGAGGAAAACCACACAAACTACAAAGCACTCACTAAGAAATATCACAAAGCAATTTTTAAAGCAAAAAAGGAACATTTCTCAAACACCATAAAAAAAGCCCTAAACCGGCCTCGTGAACTCTTCAAACTGGTCACTCGGACCATGAACCCTACCTGTCTAGAGCCTCCAGCAAACGAAACCCAAGAGTTCTGTAATGAGCTATCGGATTTTTTTATCGACAAAATCGAAAACATTCGGGAAATAATTCAACAGAAAAAAACAACCAACTTCACACAGCCAAAGCAAACAGAGGAAATCAATACGAACATTATACAACTAGCAAAATTTTCGCTGGTCCCGATCACCATTGACACCACCAAAAACATCATCAGAAGCCTCAGAGACACTACATCTTCAAATGACATAATTCCCACAAAACTCCTGAAAGAATGTACCGACATCCTACCATTACACACATCGTAAATCTATCATTCAAAGAAGGTATTTTTCCGAACTCCCTCAAGCAAGGTATAATCAAACCCCTCCTAAAGAAACCCAATGTTGACCCCAAGGACCCAAATTACCGCAGACCGGTAACAAGCCTCAACACCATTTCCAAGATCATAGAGAAAGCAGTAGTACAACAGCTACAAGGCCATTTGGACACTTACAAACTCTTGGATCCACTACAATCAGGCTTCCGCCCAGGCCATGGCACAGAAACAGCACTTCTCAAAATATGGGATGACGTCCTCGAAGCCGCAGATGACGGAGAATCATGTCTCCTGGTGCTGCTGGACCTCAGTGCAGCGTTCGACACAGTAGACCACAAAACTCTACTCATTCGTCTTAAAGAAGTAGCAGGAGTCGCAGACCCTGACCTTCCTTGGTTCGCTTCCTTTCTTGAGAATCGTTCTCAGACAGTGAAATTAGGAGCCTTCACCTCTGAAACTCGCGCAATTTCTTGCGGAGTCCCTCAAGGATCACCACCGTCACCCCTGCTCTTTAACATCTACCTCCGCCCACTCCTAAAAATCATTAGCAAACAGGACTTGTGCTACCACTCATATGCTGACGACACCCAACTCTACTTTCGTATCACTGGAAAAAAAGACCAATTTCACGGATTGGAAAAGTGCCTCACATTGATCGATGATTGGATGACTGAGAGTTCACTTAAACTCAACGGATCCAAAACAGAACTGCTTCTCCTCCACGCTAACTGAAAGACAAAAACTAAAACCTCTTGGATACCACCCACCATTCTCGGACAGACCATCACCCCGAGCACCAAATTCAAAAGTCTTGGAGTCATCTTTGACTCAGAGATGTCGATGGACGCTCAAATAGGATCAGTAATCAGCGGATCTCATCATCTCCTCCGCCTGCTGCGTAGACTCATTCCCTTCATCCCAGAAGAGGACACAGCAGTAGTAGTTGGATCAATTATCAACTCCCGACTCGACTACGCAAACTCCCTCTACCTCGGACTACCCAAATACCAGATGTCACGCCTACAAGTCGTCCAGAACACGGCAGGCAGACTGATAACAGGAAAAAAAACCTGGGAATCCATCACCCCTGCACTGAGGACCCTTCATTGGTTAACCGTAAAGGATCGGGTCACATTCAAGACCCTCTGTCTCACCCACAAGTGCACACAAGGAATCGCTCCGCAATATTTATGCGAGAAGATAAAGCATTACACCCCCAAACGCAGTCTCCGATCAACAAACCAAAATATTCTTCACATCCCCAAATTTCGCTACAAATCAAAGAGAGAACGAAGATTTGCAGTCCAAGGACCACGGCTATGGAACGCGCTACCCACGGATATCCGTATGGAAGAAAACCATCGGGCCTTTAGGAAAAAACTTAAGACCCACCTCTTCTGATGGATCATGAAGCTACTGGATGCAAAGCGCCTTGAGGCGATTTAGTTCGCATTTGTTAGCACTATACAAGTTTTTCACTCACTCACTCACTCAGTCTTGGATCACCACCAGCTATCAAACACCTGAAGCTGATATAACAGAATAATTTATTTTCAAATGTCACATCCCTTCAAGACTGCCTATGCTGATGCTGAGTGACTGTCCTGTTATGTTGACTGACTATCCTCCTCCTCAATGATCCGATTCATGGTGACAGCTTGGAAGAACATTTTTGTTTCTGGGTGCCGCCACCAGTGGCTAAGGCCCAATTTTTCAGCCCCTGTTTAACAGGGGCATGTAATTACAATTTTTTATGCAATGCTTTGCAGCAGGGCTCATTCCTGCACTCCAACTAGAGTATCTGGGAGAGGTTGCAGTGTCGTGGCACCAGCACCAGTGCCTAAGGCCCAATTTTCAGCCCCTGTTTAACAAGGGTGTGTAATTACAATTTTTGATGCAATACTTTGCAACAGGGCTCATTGCTGTGCTCCAAGTACAGTATCTGTGAGGGGTTGCAGTGTTGTGGCACCAGTGCCTAAGGCCCAATTTTTCTGCCCCTGTTCAACAGGGGCATGTAATAACAATTCTTGATCTAATAATTCACAGCAGGGCCCATTCCTGCGCCCACCAAGAGTAATTGTGAGGGCTTACAGTGTTGTGGCAACACCACCACCACCACCAAAGGCCCAATTTTCTGCCCCTCTTCAACAGGGGCATGCAATTACAATTCTTGATCTAATAATTTACAGTAGGGCCCATTCATGCGCCCACCAAGAGTAACTGTGAGGGCTGACAGTGTACATTATTGTTGTTTACCTTTCACAGTGTTCACAGCCTAGAAGGAGCTGAGACGTTGACAAACCTACTCTCCTCCCTCTATGTTAAGGTTATATAGATTACAATTTTTTATATACATATGCTGCGTAAACACGATCGGAAATTCCAACAAGAAAACCAGGGAATTTTTCTGACGGAATGTTGGCTCAAACTTGTGTTGCGTACACACGGTCACACAAATCTTGTCGGAAATTCCGACCGTCAAGAATGCGGTGACGTACAACACGTACGACGAGCCGAGATCAATGAAGTTCAATAGGCAGTTCTGCTCTTCTGCTTGATTCTGAGCATGGGGAATGGGGAATGGGGAGCAAGATCATGTCCGCAGATGGTCCTAATTACCAATTAGCTAATTGGACTCTTTTCACCACTCCTTTTCAGTCACATGGTCAACATAGATTTGTATTTATTTGAAATGTATTTTTATGTTAGTCAGCTATGATTAAACACTAAGTGTAGTGTGAAACGCGTCAGGTGTTAAGTTTGCTGTGGCTTGTGGTGATTTTCCTGTTTTTACAAATAAAAGCAACGATTTTTTGGAGTGTGGCTGTCCAGAAAACATTTCTTCTTGATTCTGAGCATGCATGTTTTTTTGCGCGTCGGAATTGCACACAGACGAGCGGATTTTGAACTTTTTCCGTCGGAAAAATAGAGAACCTGCTCTCAGTCTTTTGTTGGCAGCAATTCCGACAGCAAAAGTCCCATAGAGTACATACACGGTTGGAATTTCTGACCAAAAGCTCACATCGGACTTATGTGCGGTAAAACATGGTGTCACCCCCTGCCAAGTAAAGTCCCCCCTCAGTACAGATCCCCCTTCATTAAGTATAGACTCCCCTCCCTCAGTACAGACCCCCCACTAAGTACAGACCCCCTCCCTCAGTATAGATCCCCCTCCCTCAGTACAGACCCCCTCCCTCAGTATAGATCCCCTTCCAATAAGTACAGACCCCCCACTATGTACAGACCCCCCACTAAGTACAGACCCCCCTCCCTCAGTATAGATCCCCCTCCCTCAGTACAGACTCCCCCAATATGTATAGACCCCCCCAATAAGTACAGACCCCCCTCAGTACAGACCCCCTCCCTCATTATAGATCTCCCTCAATCAGTACAGACTCCCCCAATATGTATAGACCCCTCAGTACAGATCCTTGCTAAGTACAGACCCCCCTCACTCTAAGTATAGAGTCCCGCCCCTTTGCGTCACCCCCCGTTGTGTTCTGGGAAACACACGGCTCCCATAACTCAGCGGGGACCAGTGAGGACGGCGCAGCATGACTCACGCATGCGCAGTAGAGAACCGGGCAGTGAAGCCGCAGCGCTTCACTTCCCGACTCCCTCACCGAGGATGGCGGCGGGGAAAGCCGAGAGCTGAGCGGTAGCTCGGCCTCGGCTGCCGACGTCGCAGGCGACCTGGTAAGGTAAGTGTCCATTTTTTTAAAGTCAGCAGCTGCAGTATTTGTAGCTTCTGGCTTTTTTAAAAAAAAATAAAATTCCAGTGAACCTCCGCTTTGAGTTCAAAAAGGCCCAATCAACCTAAATTAAAAACCAAGAAACCCCAAAAGAAATGGAAACCCCAAAATAATGAAAAAATAAAAGCCAATAAAACCCTTCTGCAAAAAAAGTTAGCTATGGATGGGAAAGCAGCTAGAAGTGACTCAAACCTCAAATCCCAAAATACAATTGAACCGCAAAATATTGTTAAATACAAAAAAGCACCCAATGTGTAGCTCTCAACTGGCGCTGATTTTGAGGGACTGTCCCTGATTTGGAACAAAGTCCCTCTTTCCTCCTCATTTGTCCCTCATTTTGGTCTGATCTATATAGTTGTATATAAAATGCACAAACTGCAGTGTCTATCCTCATGACACATCTCAGGAAGCACCTCCATGGTTAACAGAGGACAGAATTAAAATTAGACTTGGGAAACGTAATATTCATTAATCACCGGGACCAGATGGCTTCCACCCGAGGGTTAGAGAACTCAAGTAATTGCCACACCATTGTTCCTAATTTTTACTGACAGTCTACTGACTGGAATGGTACCAGCTGAGAAAAGCCAATGTAGCACCAATATATAAAAAGGGCCCAAAATACATCCCTGGGAATTACGGACCAGTTAGCCTAACATCAATAGTATGTAAGCTCTTGGAGGGGATGATAAGGTACTATACACAAGATTTTAGTAATGAGAACGGTATCACTAGCAGTAATCAGCATGGATTCATGAAGAATCGAATTTGCCAAACCAATCTATTAACCTTCTATGAGGAGGTGAGTTTACATGTAGATAAAGGAAGGCCTGTAGATGTGTTGTATCTGGATTTTGCAAAAGCATTTGACACAGTTCCCCATAAATGTTTACTGTACAAAATAAGGTCTGTTTGCATGGACCATACATGGATTGAAAACTGGCTACAAGGGCGAGTTTAGAGGGTGGTAATAAATAGGGAGTACTCTGAATGGTCAAGGGTGGGTAGTGGGGTCCCCCAGGGTTCTGTGTTGGGACCAATCCTGTTTAATCCTGTGGAGGATGGGGTAAGCAGTGCAATCTCTGTATTTGTGGATGATACTAAGCTAAGCAGGGCAATAACTTCTCTGCAGGATGTGGAAACCTTGCAAAAAGATCTGAACAAATTAATGGGGTGGGCAACTACATGGCAAATGAGGTTCAATGTAGAAAAATGAAAAATAATGCATTTGGATGGCAAAAGTACGAATGCAATTTATACACTCGGGGAGAACCTCTGGGGGAATCTAGGATGGAAAATAACTTGGGGGTCCTAGTAGATGATAGTCTCAGCAATGGCATGCAATGCCAAGCTGCTGCTAACAAAGCAAACAGAATATTGGCATGCATTAAAAAGGGGATTAACTCCAGAAATAAAACGAGAATTCTTCCGCTCTACAAGACTCTGGTCCGACCGCAGCTAGAGTATGTTGTCCAGTTCTGGGCACCAGTTCTCAGAAAGGATTTACTGGAAATGGAGAGAGTACAAAGAAGGGCAACAAAGCTAATAAAGGGTCTGGAGGTTATTAGGAAAGGTTGCGAGCACTGAACTTATTCTCTCTGGAGAAGAGACGCTTGAGAGGGGATATCATTTCAATTTACAAATACCGTACCGGTGACCCCACAATAGGGATAAAACTTTTTTGCGGAAGGGAGTTTAACAAGACACGCGGCCACTCATTAAAATTAGAA
The DNA here is from genome assembly GCA_029206835.1 of Rana muscosa. Taxonomy (NCBI): domain Eukaryota; kingdom Metazoa; phylum Chordata; class Amphibia; order Anura; family Ranidae; genus Rana; species Rana muscosa. The sequence goes on from CM055128.1 coordinate 125,441,605, forward strand.
GAAAAGGGGTTTAACCTTAAGCTACATAGAGGGTTCTTTACTGTAATGCCGCGTACACACGGTCTGAATTTCCGACAACAAATGTTCGATGTGAGCTTGTTGTCGGAAAATCCGACTGTGTGTAGGCTCCATCAGACATTTGCTGTCGGAATTTCCGACAGCAAAAATTTGAGAGCTGGTTCTCAAATTTTCCGACAACAAATTTCAGAGCGTGTGTACAAAATTCTGACATACAAAACTCCACGCATGCTCGGAATCAAGAAGAAGAGCCGCACTGGCTATTGAACTTCATTTTTCTCGGCTCGTCGTATGTGTTGTATGTCACCGTATTTTTGACGTTCGGAATTTCCGACAACATTTGTGTGACCGTGTGTATGCACGACAAGTTTGAGCCAACATCCGTCGGAAAAAATCCACGGTTTTGTTGTCGGAATGTCCGATCGCATTGCTGGTTTCAATAAACTATTACATAAGCACCTGAATGACCACAACATACAGGGATATACAAGGTAATACTGACATATAATCACACACATAGGTTGGACTTGATGGACTTGTGTCTTTTTTCAACCTCACCTACTATGTAACTATGTAACTATGTTCTTAGCTTTTTCTAAAGCTTTGTGGGGTTGATTTACTAAAACTGGAGAGTGCAAAATCTGTTGCAGCTCTGCATAGAAAGCAATCATAAGCCTAGTGCACACTGCCGAGAATCTCGTCGCAAAAAAAACGTTGTTTTTCTCGACGGGTTTCTTGTCAAGCTTTCCTTGCATACACACTGTCAATCCAAAATCTTGTCGTTGTAAAGTGCGGTCACGTACAACACGTATGACGGCAGTATAAAGGGGAAGTTCTATTCCAATGGCGCCACCCCTTGGGCTGCTTTTGCTGATCTCGTGTTACCGCGTGTTAGTAAAAGTTTGGGGAGAGACGATTCGCGATATTCAGTCTTCGTGCTTTCAGTTCGTTACAGCGTGACGAATGGGCTATCTCCATTACGAACGCTAGTTTTACAAGAAGGTGCGCTCCCGTCTCATACTTGATTCTGACCATGCGCGGTTTTTGAAGACTCAGAAAAGCATACACATGAACGGTTTTCTCGTCCAAATACAGTCTGACGAGAATCACGACGAGAAAAATGAGACTACCGATGAGAAAAAAGAAAGCAGGTCTTCTTTTTTTCTCGTCGAGATTCTGGGCAGTTTTCTTGACGAGAAACCTAAAAGCCTCGTACACACGCACGGTTTTCTCGGCAAGAAAGCTCTCCCAACAGTTTTCTTGACGTTTCTTGCAGAGAAAAACGATCGTGTGTACGAGGCTTAAAGGGGTTGTAAAGGAAAAAGTTTTTTCACCTTAATGCATCCTATGCATTAAGGTGAAAAAACATCCGACAATACCGCCGCTCCCAGCCCCCCGTTTTACTTACCTGACCCCTCGAAAGTCCCGCGCTCGCCCCCGACATCCTCTTCGCCGCTCAGCCTGGCCGTTGATTGGTTACAGTGGATGGATTGAAAGCAGCGCAGCCATTGGCTCGCGCTGCTGTCAATCACATCCAATGACGCGGGGCGCCGCGGGGCGGGGCTGAGTGATACAGTGAGCGGCAATAGCCGCTGGCTGTATCACAGGAGCGCGCCCGCAATCACTCACCACCATGCGAGAGAGCTCGCATATAGGTGGTGAGTGATTGTGGGGAGGAGTCGAGACAGCCGCAGAGGGACCCCAGAAGACCAGGTTCGGGGCCACTCTGTATAAAACGAGCTGCACAGCGGAGGTAAGTATAACATGTTTGTTATTTAAAAGAAAAAAAAAATTCTTTAGTGATCCTTTAAGTGTTTTTTATTTTTTCCCATTTGTCACAAAACAGAAAGGAAGAGGAAGAGGAAATCCTTCCAAAGTGAGGGAATCCCTGGTTATCACCGGAATTAGTGCCCCCTTTCCCTTTAATTCCTGTTTTGGTGTTTTGGTGATAGCCCAAAATTTGAGATTTGAGATTGGGTGAATCTTCTAAGGGGGTATAGAAAACAATAAATACCTATTAGTGTTCTAATCCCTCTTCACTCCAACCCAAAAGATGTTGCTTTTATGTATACTTTAACCTCTTCCTGACAAGCCTATTGTAAAATGACGGCCAGGTGGGAGCACTGTTGTTCTGAGAGGACGTCACATACTGTAACTTCTTCCCAGGATCATGCCCCACGGGCCACACTCTGGCGCGATCTGTCACCCGCCATTTCCACCGAACATGGCCGATGACAGATCACTGTACTGGCCCACTGCCGGTACCATGTGATCGCTGTGGCCAATCACAGCAGATCACATGACAATTGTACACAATCAAAGGCTTTGTTACATGCCTTACATTGTGCACTATTGTGATGAGCTTTGTGATTGGTCACAGTTATCACATGGTACAGACAGGGTCAATCACAGCCCATCTATACCATGTGATTAGCTGTGGCCAACAGCTAATCACAATAGCAAACACCGAATGAGTCGTTTTTCATTCAGAAAAAAATGGTTGCTTATAACTGTAAAAGTTATAAGCAATCATAGTGTGTAAAAATCAAAATCAAAAATAACTTCCCCAGAGTAGTAGCACTGTATTGCTTTTGGTTACTGTATGTAAAAACAAAATTGTAAAAAATAAATAAAAAATTATTTATTTTTTGTACATACTGTCACCAGTCAGTGTCCCTGATCACCGCCACACCAGCTATTTGATGACACTGTACTGCACTGGTGACAGTATGTAAAAATATATATATATATATTTTGAATAAATAAATCATTTTTTTTTTTTCCAAAGAATTGTGACCAAAAATATTACAGATTAAAAAAACTCACCATGCCTCTTACAAAATACATTGGACTGTCTACTTATTAAAAAGGGGTCATTTGTGGTATATTTTTACTGCCATTTTAGAACCTCAAGAAATGAGATAGGCCATCAGTACATCAGGATTGATATATTTTCAGCTATACAGTATATACCATAGTTTGTTTACTCTATAACTTTCCTACAGACTATAATAATATACACTGATTTGGGTTATCTTCACCAAGAAAAGTAGCAGTATACATTTTTGCCTAAATCTTTGAAAGATTATTTATTTGCAAAATTTTATAACAGGAACAAAGAAAACTCTTTTCTTTCATTTATTTAGCAAAACGTTTTTTAAAAACAGCGGTGATTAATTACAACCAAAAGAAAGCTCTATTTTTGTGCAAAAAAGAAAGATAAAAAATGAATATGGGTACATTGTCATTCAAATTGTCATTCAGCTGAAAGCTGAAAATTGGCCTTAAAAGAGTAATTTTTTTTTTTTAGATTCATACTAACCTAGGTGTGCAGCATCGGTCTGATGCTGCATCTGTCACCCGGTGCCTCTGCACTGAGAACCGATCGATCGAACACCGCCAATCGCTTGGTATTCAGAGCTCTGTGAGCAGAGATTTGCAGACTGTCAGTCACAGGTCTCTGCTCTGCCCCCTCCTCGCTCACTGGAGCACTGGGCTGTGGAGGGAGCAGAGCGGGCCGTCTCCGGCTCTCAGCGGCTCGCTGAGAGGCTGAGTCAGGTGTCAGTCCAGGCCCCTGGCAGATCCAGACTTTATTGTTGCGACTACACTGATTCCAGTGACGTCAGCAGAGAGCAGACTTCAGCCTGCTCTCTGCTGAAAATGGGTCACAAGAGTGCAGTTCGTTCTGCACTCCTGTGATCCATAGGAGAAGTACAGCCAAACAAGCTTTGGCAGGACTTCTCCTTTAAGCAGTTAAGCACCATTACTTCTGTTGAGAACAAGATACACAAAATATTAAGTCAAACTGAAATGTGATAACAGCAAAAGAGGAAACCCCCTGGATTTAGGTTGTATTTAAGTAACAGAACAGAACATTTTACATAATAACATCAAGAGATACAATTTACAACAGGGCAATAACATTAATGGTAAATAAACAGTAGAAAGAATTTTCCTCGTCAGTGCAACAGTTTGCACCATAATGTGCATTTAATTGTCATTCACAAATTACTCACCAGGTAAAGAGGACAGCAGATCAGGGCAGGGGATCATCCACGTTTCAAAATTCTTTAAAACATCCCAAAATGTAAAACTATTGGAGACAGAAAAATAAGCAACATTTGCCAGGCAAAAGGCACAAGTGTAATTCTAGAAGAGAGGTGGAGGGGGGTGGCAACAGTTAGGAACACAGCACACATATCACATAACCGACTTGGAATAACATATGCTGCATTCAAATGCAGATACAAGCAATTGTTTGATTCTAGAGTTGGGTAGAATAACATAGACAGAACCATGGCTTTTATCCATCCCCGATTGTAATGGGACAACAGGCCGCAAATACTTAAAATGATCACCAGACATGTTCCTTATAATAAATAAATCACTCAAACTTTTTTTTTTTTTTTGGAATAAATATATGGCCACGGCCTTTATTATTGGTTTTAATAACAATTATACGATAACTCATTAAAATTCATCATAGAAATTTTGAACCAACTCAATATAAATAACGACCACTTACTCAGCTCAGCTATTACAGCTCAAGCTGTATTACAAAACCACCTCAGTATTTATTAAACTGTCCCCCTTTCTTACGAAAGGTGACCCACCACATATATAAAGGCCGCGACAGGGAGGGGGGGTTGGGGAGCTCCTACAGCTATACCGTCCGCTGGCGACTGGCCACGGACCCAGTCCGGACCCCCTTTATATAGGGGGTCCTCGAGAGGTTTTGGAACATTCCATTACCTTTTCAAGGCTCCCCTCACAGGCAGTTACAAGGCTCCCTTAAAGCGCGAGCCCGCCCTGACCTGCGGGGACACTTGAAACCTCCATGCCGCCGTTATCCCATGAGGAAAAGGGGGGCCTTGAAACTCCTATCCCCTTTTCCCCTATGGGACAACAGGCGCAAATACTTAAAATGATCACCAGACATGTTCCTTATAATAAATAAATCACTCAAACTTTTTTTTTTTGGAATAAATATATGGCCACGGCCTTTATTATTGGTTTTAATAACAATTATACGATAACTCATTAAAATTCATCATAGAAATTTTGAACCAACTCAATATAAATAACGACCACTTACTCAGCTCAGCTATTACAGCTCAAGCTGTATTACAAAACCACCTCAGTATTTATTAAACTGTCCCCAAAGAGACAGACAGGGCTAAAAGCCCTTTCTGGCTACACCCACACCGCGGCCCGCTCAATACATGTCTGGAGATCATTATTCAGTATATCTAAACCGATATCGGACAGATGGACACCATCCGACCGATAAAGGCCTGGAACACTCCCCTCTAATTCCAAATGATGAAAGGATAAACCATAACCAAGGGCCATAAATTTTTCTATAACTCTGTTAATACGTTTTCTTATTTTCTCAAAAGGGCGAAAAACTGCAGATCCCAACCATTTCAGTCTGGGAATGATTTCAGAGAAAACTAAAATCGAGCTGGGATACAATGCCTTAATAAAATGAATATAATGTTTAATCTGAAAAATCAAATTTAAAGTGTTTTGTTTACCTATATCATTCCCTCCCAGATGAATTATCAAAATATCTGGGAGAGGATGACTGTATGCCATCGCACCCAACTCAGACAAGAGTTCCTCCCAAACCATGCCTCTTTTACCATGCCAACATATAGAGAACAGGTTAGGATCCAGATCCAGAAATTCTGTATAACTTCTAGATGATGCTCTTCTGTGTGCCCAAAAGATAAAAGAGTGTCCAATTATCCATATTATACGCTGCCCACCTAAAATGATTCAAAAAATAGTGTCAGGTCTCACATACAACTTAAAAGCATCTGATTTCCACCTACCCAATAGCTTAATACTATTAGAATCCAAACCCATCCTAGCTGCTTCTGTGGCAGCTCCAATACGAAACGAATGAGATGATATATGTGCATCACCTAAATCAAGACGACACAAAGACTTACGAAGAACAGCCTGGAATTGAAAAACAGTTAATGGAAAACCATTTTGATGCAGAAACAAGAATTCTCCCTCAGCCGGTCTACCATTCAAATAATATTTTAACAATAAGACTGGACAGATGAGTTCATTGGAGCACGCCGCCAGCGTGATCCAAGAACCCTTACCCAGCTGATCAGTTTTGGATGTACCAATAAAAAGCTGAATATATGTGTGGGTAATAATTATATCTTGAATTTTAATGCCTGTCTTACTACCAGCATTCCTAGGTACTAATTCAGATACCCTAAGAGCAGCGAAGAAACAGATCGAAAATGCGGCTCTGAAAAGGCTCGCCTCATAAGGAGTAAAACAAACCTTATCTGCAACATTACACAAATCTAACACAATTTTTGGAGTGATGGGACTTCTTTTATCCATAGAATAATTAGATTTTCTATATCCCTTCAATGCTTGGCGAACAGAGAAGAATTTGAAACAAGATGGTAAAGAATTAATTTTAAGAAAAAAGGATACACCCGATAGGGTTTTATTTATGTGAGACCAAGAGTAATTCTTTACCATCAAACTGTTCAAAAATGATAACACTAACTGCTCAGAAACATCCCACAAGTTGTGTTGTAAAGAATTAAGAAAAGACAGCCATAGCCACCAAGCATTTTTGTATCCACACCATGTTGAGGGTGCCAAGGAATTGATTATGTTGTCCGATACTAAAGTATGTTCCAAAGCTGCTGGGGGCATGCAGATCCACTCCTGTCCGCTTCTGGAAACAGCTGGAAAAAACGATTCATTTGAAATCTTGAAAGAGCATCAGCTACCACATTTATTTTACCCGGAACATATTTGGCTTTAACCCATAGGTTCAAAGTCAAGCATTTATAGACTAAATATCTCAACAAGGTTATAACTGGTTTAGATTTTGACGAGAGGCAGTTAATGGCATAACACCCTTATTATCTGTACTACATAACAGCCTCTTATTCCTGAACCGTTCTCCCCAGATTTCAATGGCCACAATAATTGGAAATAATTCCAACAAAACAATGTTTTTTAGAAAACCTTTCAACTTCCAATCCAATGGCCATGGTTCTGCACACCAATGGGTCCGCCAAATGGCAGCGAAACCCAAAGATCCTGCAGAATCTGTAAATAACTGAAAATCTTGATCTAAAATAAAATCTCCCTGCCACACAGATCTCCCATTAAATTCGAATAAAAATTTTTGCCAGACTAATAAGTCCGCTTTAATGTCAAGTGACACCCTAATATGGGAGTAAGGATTTTTAACACCTGAAATGGCCAAATGAAGCCTTCTTGAAAAAATACGCCCCATAGGAAGTACTCTACTAGCAAATGCAAGGAGGCCCAATAGATTCTGCATAGTTTTTAAGTAAACTTTTTTAGCCTGAAGAACCTTAGAAATTAACAGACATATTTTTTCAATCTTTTCTGGGGGAAGCCGAAATTCCATAGCCTTAGTATCAATAGTGATACCTAAAAATTCCAGGCATCTGGTAGGAAAAACCGTCTTCTCATGCGCTAGAGGGATGCCAAAATGACTACATATTGCAAAAAAGGAATTTAACAATGAGGAACACTGATCTGACCCAGCTGGACCCAAAAACAAAAAATCATCCAAATAATGCAAAATATTATTCGTGCCTGCTATTCTAGTCACTACCCATTCAAGAAACGATGAGAAGCTCTCAAAATAAAAGCAAGAGAGAGAGCAACCCATTGGCAAACATCTGTCGAAAAAATACTTACCTTCGAACTGAAATCCTAATGAATTAAAACTATCCGGATGAATGGGAAGGAGCCTAAACGCTGATTTTATATCAGCCTTTGCTACCAACGCTGCATGACCAAGCTTTCGTAATTTACCAATAGCGTCTTCAAAAGACGTATAGGAGACTGAACACAAATCTTCCCCAATCTGATCATTAAGGGAATGATCAGAAGGGTAAGACAAATGATGAATCAACCTATAACTTCCAAACTCTTTCTTCGGAACAATCCCCAAAGGGGACAAACGGAAGTTCTCAAAAGGAGAGACGTCAAAAGGGCCAGAAATTCTACCTTCCTTAAGTTCCTTATCTATTTTTTCCCGAACAATTGAAGCCAATTCATCCGCCGACTTCAATTTTTTTTCGAAAGTACAACCAAAACCAGTAAATGAGGGTAATTTAAAACCTAACTTGAAACCGTCAATGAGTAATTGAGCCGTCACCCGGTCTGGGTACAGATGTAGCCACTGTTCCATGTTTTCCAGAATCACTGGAGTGGAAGCCTTTAAGAAAGGAATCTCTAACCGGTTGTTGTGGCGTCACGGAAGATTTCTTAAAACACTTAGTGACTGGATGAGGACCTGAACAAAACGCACACTCATGACGGAATCTACAAGAATTAGGCCATTTGCATTGTGAGTCATTAAATGAGAAACAAATGCCTTTTTTATAAGAGCCCGTAGAAGCAGAAGGTAATGTGTTGTTTAACCACTTGACCACTGGGCACTTAAACCCCCTTAATAACCAGACCAATTTTCAGCTTTCGGTGCTCTCACATTTTGAATGACAATTACTCAGTCATACAACACTGTACCCATATGAAATTTTTGTCCTTTTTTTCACACAAATAGAGCTTTCTTTTGGTGGTATTTAATCACTGTTGGGTTTTTTATTTTTTGCGCTATAAGAGAAAAAAGACTGAAAATTTTGTAAAAAAATGATTTTTTTTTCGTTTCTGTTATAAAATTTTGCAAATTACTATTTTTTCTTCATAAATTTTGGCCAAAATTTATACTGCTACATATCTTTGGTAAAAATAAGTACAAATTGGTGGATATTATTTGGTCTTTGTGAAAGTTATAGAGTCCACAAGCTATGGTGCCAATATCTGAAAATTGATCACACCTGAAGTACTGAAGGCCGATCTCATTTCTTGAGACCCTAACATGCCAGATAAGTACAAATACCCCCCAAATGACCCCTTTTTGGAAAGAAGACATTCCAAGGTATTCAGAAAGAGGCATTGTGAGTTTTTTGAAGTTGTCATTTTTTCCCACAATTCTTTGCAAAATCAAGATTTTTTTTTTCTCTTTTTTTTTTTTCACAAAATTGTCATATTAGCAGGTTATTTCTCACACACAGCATATGCATTCCACAAATTACACCCCAAAACACATTCTGCTATTAGTCCCGAGTATGGCGATACCACATGTGTGAGACTTTTACACAGCGTGGCCACATACAGAGGCCCAACATGCAGGGAGCACCTTCAGGCGTTCTGGAGCACCAAGGCCAATTCTGACATTTCTCTCCTACATGTAAAAATCATCATTTATTTGCTAGAAAATTACATAGAACCCCAAAACAATATATATGTTTTTTTAGCAAAGACCTTAGAGAATATAATGGTGGTTGTTGCAACTTTTTATCTCGCACGATATTTGCGCAGCAATTTTTTAAACGCGTTTTTTACGGAAAAAAAATGTTTTGTGCTTAAAAAAAAAAAAAAACAGTAAAGTTAGCCCAATGTTTTTGCATAATGTGAAAGATGAAGTTACGCCGAGTAAATAGATACCTAACATGTCGCCCTTAAAAATTGAACACACTCGTGGAATGGCGCCAAACTTCGCTACTTAAAAAATCCCCATAGGCGACGCTTTAAATATTTTTACTGGTTACATGTTTTGAGTTACAGAGGAGGTCTAGGGCCAAAATGATTGCTCTCGCTCTAACGTTCGCACCGATACCTCACATGTGTGGTTTGAAAACCGTTTTCATATGTGGGCGGGACTTACGTATGCGTTCGCTTCTGTATGCGAGCTCACGGGGACAGGGGCGCTTTAAAAAAAAATAAATATTTTATTCTTCATTTTACTTTATTTATTTTAGTTTGACATGTTTTTCCGCCCTAAACATTTTTTTGATCACTTTTATACCTATTACAAGGAACGTAAACATCCCTTGTAATAGGAATATGGCATGACAGGTCCTCTTTACAGTGAGATATGGGGGGGGGGGGGGGGTGTCAATAAGACCCCACATCTCACCTCTAGGCTGGGAAGCCTGAAAAAAATACAAAAAAAAAAAACAACAATCCTGGCTTTGATCGTAGCGGTGAGTCGGTAGAAGCACCGGAGGGCGGCGGGGGGGGGGGGACATCCCCTCTCGCCTCCCGTAAGAATGATCAAGCGGCGGAACAGCCACTATGATTGTTCTTATGGTGTAGGGAATCGCCGGCTGAAAAAGCTGATATCTGAATGATGCCTGTAGCTGCTCCCATCATTCAGATATCCCCGCACAAAGTCAAGGACGTCATATGACGGCCGGAGGGCGGGAAGTGGTTATTGCAGAGTATTGCCGGGCATTGCGGAGTATTGCCGGGCATTGCGGAGTATTGCAGGGCATTGCGGAGTATTGCGGACTATGGCAGGGTATTGCGGTGTATGGCAGGGTATTGCGGTGTATGGCAGGGTATTGCACGGGTATTGCACAGGGTATTGTGGAGGGTATTGCACAGGGTATTGTGGAGGGTATTGCAGAGTATTGTGGAGGGTATTGCAGAGTATTGTGGAGGGTATTGCAGAGTATTGTGGCGGGTATTGCAGAGTATTGTGGCGGGTATTGCAGAGTATTGTGCAGGGTATTGCAGAGTATTGTGCAGGGTATTGCAGAGTATTGTGCAGGGTATTGCAGAGTATTTTGCAGAGTATTTTGCAGGGTATTGCAGAGTATTTTGCAGGGTATTGCAGAGTATTGTGCAGGGTATTGCAGAGTATTGTGCAGGGTATTGCAGAGTATTGCACCAGGGTATTGCAGAGTATTGCACCAGGGTATTGCAGAGTATTGCACCAGGGTATTGCAGAGTATTGCACCAGGGTATTGCAGAGTATTGCACCAGGGTATTGCAGAGTATTTCGCAGGGTATTGCAGAGTATTTCGCAGGGTATTGCAGAGTATTTCGCAGGGTATTGCAAAGTATTTTGCAGGGTATTGCAGAGTATTGCACCAGGGTATTGCAGAGTATTGCACCAGGGTATTGCAGAGTATTGCACCAGGGTATTGCAGAGTATTGCACCAGGGTATTGCAGAGTATTGCACCAGGGTATTTTGCAGAGTATTGGCAGGGTGTATTGCAGAGTATTGGCAGGGTATAGCACAGGGATGGCTGAGCAGGGATGGATGGATGGCTGGATCTGTGACTGCAATTGTCACAGATCCAGCCCACAGTGCTGCTGCTGCCATCCGCTCCCTCCCCCTCCCCTCTCACACTGTACCGATCGGTACAGAGAGGGGAGGGAGGAACCGGCGTCATCAAATGACGCCGGTCTGTTTACAAGTGATTGCTCCGTCATTGGACGGAGCGATCACGTGGTAAACGGCCGCTATCAGCGGCGATTTACCGCGATTCGTGATCCGCCGGGTCCTCTGGACCCGGCGGTCACGGAGTTTCCCGTGTGTGCGCCCCAGGGGGCGCGCGGGAGCGCGATTCTGGGAGGACGTTATATAACGTCCTCCCAGAGTTAAGCAACCACCTTGTCGACGTTATTTGTCGGCAGGTGGTTGTTAAGTGGTTAAGCGAGGCACCACCGGTCTCTGAGGTACAAATAGATTTAACCAAAGACCTATGTCTTTATTCCCCCATTGAATTGAGGGGTGTACTGCCATCTTTTGTCTAAAAGATTCATCATAGAAAAACCACGATAAACCCCCAAAAGACCTATAAGCCTCTAATATAACATCAACATGCTGAAAAAGCCCCGGACCCCGTTCCGGAAATCTTTCACATGTAACGCTAGCATAAATAGAAAATGCTTGGAGCCAATTATTAAACGTCCTAGCTATTGTTTTCTTTTTATCATCTTCAGTCTTATCCTTATCTGTGCGTGAATAATATTCTTTCTGTGAAGGAAGTAAGGTTAAGATATCTATAAAATCACCTCGCCATATTCTATCTTTCATATTGCTTGATAGATGAAAACCCAAAGGGGATAATGTGCATGGCATGGCTTCTTTTCCAAAACTTTCCGGTACTTTATGTGATATAGAATTACCTTGAGGGGGCACCTGAGAAGAAGGATGTAACCCCAAATGAGAGTCAACCTGTTCTGACACCACCTTACCTATATTAGCTGCCCATACAGAAGCCGCCGGATTAGAATCCTCTAAAACTGAATTCTGAGGTATAATAGTAGACAAACTAGAAGCTATCTGCATGAGTGTAGAGGATAAGGAAGCTAAAACATTTTTTTGTTCACACTCACCAATACTACCAGCAGCTCGCTCAGTAGCTATAGAACCTTGATCCATTACAGCAGTTTTTTTTAACTGCCTCTGAAGACATCCCAGCTGTGACCAAGCCTGGGATAGGAATCGCAGCTGTACTAGAAGGTTCAAAACGCCGCCCTGATGTCGCAGGCGGACGTGACGAAGGGCGACCAATCCGTGCCGCCGGGCGTGTCTTGGTTGAAGGAAGCTCCGCCCTTTGAGAGATGACGTCGCCCGTTCTCCTCTTGCGAGAGGATGCTGCCGCTTCTTCACGCCCCCTGCTTCGTTCCAAGGGAGCTGGAGGACTGTATGGCCTCTTCTGGCCCCTCTTCCTCTGGATCCGCCCCGCGACCTCAATGGCTCCTCCCCGCGAAGTTCCGGCGATCCGACCTGGAACCAAAGACTCCGACGTCACGACCTCTTCTTCCCGAGGCATCACAGCTATCCTGCCGGCATCCACCTCGTCTTCCTCGGCCGCCGGCCCATCCGTACGGGGATCCTCGTCGCCGACTTCCGGAGCTTCTTCCATCGGAGGTAAGGAGAGGCATCTTCGGAGCCAGCCTTCTCCGCCTTCTGCCTCCGCCCGCTCGAGGAGCTGCCGAAGCAACGTCTTCATGCCGCTTTAGGAGGTAGGAAGCTGTGGGCTCAAAGGGAAGCTCTTTTGCCTGAGCTCCTACAGCTATACCGTCCGCTGGCGACTGGCCACGGACCCAGTCCGGACCCCCCTTATATAGGGGCCCTGGAGAGGTTCTGGAACATTCCATTACCTTTTCAAGGCTCCCCTCACAGGCAGTTACAAGGCTCCCTTAAAGCGCGAGCCCGCCCTGACCTGCGGGGACACTTGAAACCTCCATGCCGCCGTTATCCCATGAGGAAAAGGGGGGCCTTGAAACTCCTATCCCCTTTTCCCCTATTACATTGCGTACAGTAATGCATAACATTATTGTCAAATTCTTCTTTCCTGACAGACTCCATGGCAGCCTACGTGTGGGTTAACCCCGCCTCCTCTCCAATGCTATAGGACCCCATACCCATAAAAGTAAGCTCACCTCCCAGTACTGTGTTCCTTTTTTGTCCTCCTCCAATGGACTTAAAGCATGCACGACTGTGCAGATTTCTGGATGAATGGATTGATGGATGGATGAATGGCACACTCCTTGGCGGTGCAGCTCGGAACCCAGCCATGGGTGGGTGGAGAGCTTGTGGCAACCATGTATCCCTGGCTGGGATGTTGCTGTAGTGTGCCCAAAGCATCAGGACGTCCTCGGCTGGCAAGGTCTGCAACAATTTTTCCATGGCAGTCGCTTCTGTATTATGTGTATTGTTTTGTTTCATGTTTGTTTCTCATGCCCCTGCTGCTCCCTAATGGCTGCTGGAACGCTTCTGCATCCCAGCTCGCCGCGGTGATCCATATTTCGGGCGCCGCTGCCGCTCGACGCATGCGTGGTGTTCGCCCTTTTAGTGCGAGTCTTGGTTCGCACATGCGCGGTTCAGCAGTTCTCTCGGCGGCCGCGCAGGCGCCGAGGATGGCTTCTCCACCGCGCAAGAGCGATGTGTGGTCGGCGGTGACGTCACAGGATGGGCGGGGAATTTAAAAGCTGATACTCGCCTATGTCATTTGGGATTTCCCCTGACGGCGAGCAGAGGCAACGTGATTACACTGCTTTTTCAGGTTTTCTTAATCAACCTGTCGCTATTGTGATGCTTTAGTCCAGAAGTTATGGACCATTCACCGCTTACATGTGGCCACTGGCCAGCCCTCATGCACAAGGTATGTGCGGGAGAGGGGAGGGGCTTGGGGTACAGTCACAAGTATTGGTGTTACTTGATGTCTTGTCTTTTCCTCCCAAACCTTTTTTCTTTTAGCCCTTCCGGTCTGGATCCTCAGACCGAAACGGACTTTGCCAGGCCGCATCACTCGTCATCTTCAAAATCCAGACGTGATTCTCCGTCTGCATCTCACCACCAGAGGAGACGCTCCCATTCCTCCTCCAGACACCGCTCCCACCGCCATGACAGTCGCTCTGATCAGAGAGCCTGCTGGGGATGCAGCACACGAGTCCCAGAGGGCAAATCATTATGCAGTCATTGCTATGCCCATGCAGTTGGGGAAAAAGAGACAGAGGATCAACGGATCCAGTCTCTAGTGAAAGAGGTGGTGCAACGTTCTCTGAAGGAGATGGATACTTCCCACGCACAGAGCCAGTCCAGCATTACTCGGTCTGGTTGCCCGGCTGATGGGGTCCATGAAGTTCCAGGTCCTTCCCAGCCCTACGCTTCCTCCCCTGTTCCCTCGGAGGGAGAATTGGAGAGTGATGTGGAGAGTGTGGAATTTGACTTTTCTCTAGTGACTCCGCTTATTAAAGCAGTCAAAGAGGCCCTTATGTGGGATGACCCATCCACTCCCCCAGCCAAGCAGAATATTTTTTTCAAACGCCTGGGGAAAGAGGGCCCAAGTTTTCCGCTATTAGCCTAACTAAAGGGCATTTTTGACGAGGAGTGGAGTAAAGTGGACAGGAAGTCCTCTATGACAAGCAAAGCCTCCAGGATGTATCCCTTCAAAGCGGACGAGGTAAAATACCTGGAGAACATTCCATCTGTAGACGCAGCTGTAATGCGTCTGGCCAAACACGTCACGCTCCCGCTAGACGATGCAGTCTCCTTTAAGGACAGTCTTGACAGAAGAATGGATCAGGACCTCAAAAGAATTTACGGCCTTGCTGGTACAGCTTAAAAACCCGCCCTAGCCTTGGCAGCCGTGTCTAAGGCTATGGAGGCATGGACTGAGAATCTACATTCTCAGTCTATGCCTCCATAGCCTTCCTTTCTTAAAGGTGTTTCAGAAGAGCTGGCCAGTAATTGAGCAGCAGCAGAGCTAAAACTAGCGGTGGCCTTCTTGGGAGAAGCATCGGTCGATCTGATCCATTTACTATCCAGAATTATGCTATCCTCAGTTACGGCTAAACGAGCCCTATGGCTGCGCCCTTGGCAGGCCGACCCATCTTCTAAACAAACATGGTGCAAAATTCCTTTTGTCTGGATCATCGCTGTTTGGAAATAAGCTAGATGACGCCATAGCTAAGGCCACAGGCGGAAAATCTGGCTTTCTTCCACAGGACAAGCGTCCACAGGGTCGAAGGAAGCCCCAGTTCAGAAGACGCAGCCCGGAGTGTTCGAGGGAAGTACGCTCCTATAGACCTGGCCGGGACTTCAGAAGAAACTGGAGTAGAGGCCAAGCGTCCTTTCGCAAACCAGCGAAAAGCCAGGCGTCCAATGGTCGCGATCAGGCTAAATCCTTTTAAGATTTTGCCCGCCCAGGCTGGTCGGGTAGGAGCACGCCTACTCCTCTTCCGGCACGTCTGGGTGGCCTCAATCTCAGACTTCTGGGTCGTCAGGACAGTGTAGTCAGGTCATGCATGGTCCTTCTCCAGCCTTCCTCCCCCCAGATTTGTCTCCACCCTACTCCCATGTGTGGAAGAACAAAAACAAGCCTTACTGTCCTACGTAGATCTGCTGAAAACCCAGGGAGCAGTAGTTCATGTCCCGGAGGAAGAACAGTTCCAAGGGGTACACTCCCCCCTGTTCTTAGTCCAAAAGAAAAGCGGTGCCTGGCGCCCGGTAATAGACTTAATATACTTAATGTACCTGAACAAATTTATAAGGCATGGAAAATTCAAGATGGAGACTCTGTCAACTATCCAACAAGCCATACAACCAGGCGACTGGATGATTTCGATAGACCTGAAAGACACCTATTTTCATGTGCCAGTGGCCTTTGGTTCCACGTCGGGCAGGAACATCTGCAATTCATCTGCCTGCCCTTCGGTTTGACAACTCCCCCTCGGGTTTTCACCAAGGTCCTCTTGGCCATAGTGGCCCTCATCAGGCTAAAGGGTGTGCGTCTTTATCATTATTTAGACGATCTCCTAGTTCTGTCTCAAAACAGAGAACAACTGCTGGTGCACAGAGAACAAGTGATCTCAACCCTTTCCAGCTTTGGATGGCTTCTAAACCTGGAAAAAAGCCACCTGGATCCAGCCCAATGCTTAATTTATTTAGGGGCTCAGTTCAACACAGTGGAGAACACCATCTCACTGCCGGTAGAGAAGATTCCGGTGATTCGGAAGAGGTTTCTCGTGCTCTGGATGCCCGTCGTCTAAAAGCATCACAATGCCTAAGAATCATTGACACAATGGTCTCCACGACCCCCATGGTCAAATGGGCTCTGTGGAGGTTACGCCCGTTCCAGTCAGGGTTCCTCTGGCAGTGGAAGTCATAGGACAAGAGTCAGCTGATCCACATATCCACAACAATGAGAAACAGCCTCTTCTGGTGGCTCCAACTCAAGAATTTACAAAACTGTCACTCCATTGCCCCCATCTCCTGGGTTACAGTCACGACCGACGCCAGCGGCTTAGGCTGGGGGGCTCTTTGTGGTCAGAACCTAGCTCAGGGCAGATGGGACGCTCGTCTTCACAACCCAGGCTCAAACGTCCTGGAGCTCAGGGCGGCCTGGTGCGCCCTCCAATCTTTCTCCCGGTTCCTGAAAGGAGAGTCGGTGTTGTTAAGGATGGACAATACAACAGCAGTGTCGTATGTGAAGAGGCAAGGGGGGACTCGGAGTTCTACTCTATTTCTAGAGGTCGAGCCTATAATATCGTGGGCCCAGAAAAACCTGGCCAATATTTCGGCAGTTTTCATTCTGGGAGTTCAGAACTCCCAGGTAGACTTCCTCTCCCGCACTCGTCTAGACAACAACGAGTGGTCTGTCCATGTACAGTCATTCAACTGG
Organism: Rana muscosa; assembly: GCA_029206835.1. Taxonomy (NCBI): domain Eukaryota; kingdom Metazoa; phylum Chordata; class Amphibia; order Anura; family Ranidae; genus Rana; species Rana muscosa. The sequence continues at coordinate 125,458,642 of CM055128.1, forward strand.
ATTCTGTCTCTAGGAGTCAATCCCGAGGTGGACCTATTTGCTTCCCCTTACAATTACAAGGTAGTGAAGTTCTACACTCGGACGTTGCAGCCAGGCATGCGGAACGGATTCCCTGACGGATCGGAGGAGGTTCAAGAGGGCATATGCCTTTCCCCCGATCCCAATTATTCTCAAGTTTCTGCGGAGACTTCAAGCGGAATCAGTGGAAGTAACAGTGGTGGCTCCCTACTGGCCGAACAGGCCCTGGTTTCCTCTCTTGATCCAACTGAGCTACCGGGGACCCAGTACCTCTTCCTCTCAGGCTGGACCTTCTCTCTCAAGGGTCACTCCTACACCCTTGTCCGGCATTGATGAGACTGACGGTCTGGTTCTTGAGAGGGAGAGGCTGGAATCCCTTGGTTGCGCCTCTAGAGTGATTTCTACTCTGTTGAGCTCAAGAAGGGCAAGTACCAACAAAGTTTATGTTAGAATCTGGGCAAGATTCGTTGAATTCTCCTCTGCTTCGGGGAGGTCCTTCAGAAATCCAGGAGTTCAAGATGTTCTCAGTTTTCTTCAAACTGGACTAGACTTACCCTTATCTGTCAGTTCTTTGAGAGTTCAAGTTTCGGCTTTATCAGCTTTCTCTGGGATCTCATGGGCAGTCCATCCCTTAGTCCGGCAATTTTTCCGGGGAGCGTCAAGAATTAAGCCTCAAAGGAAGCCAAGATTTCCCAAGTGGGATCTTCCCCTCGTCCTAGATTCCTTGTCTGGACTCAGTACGACGGGGCCCTCCCTGTCCTCCATTAAGGACTTTTCAGCAAAAGTAGCCTTCTTAGTTGCCATCACCTCAGCTAAGAGGGTCTCTGAGATCGGTTCACTGGGTCATGAAGAACCTTTTCTTACATTTTTTCCAGATCGAGTAGTCCTTATACCCCTGTTGGGTTCAAATCCGAAAGTGTCCTCAGTATTCCACGAGAATCAGGAAATTGTTCTTCCTACATTTAAAACTCCGGAATCTAATGATACTCATCCACTGGATATAGGAAAAATCCTAAAAGAATATTTGGAAATTACTTCTCCCTTCAGACGATCAGATCATCTATTCGTACTGCATTCAGGCAGCAATAAAGGGAAGAAAGCTTCAATCAGGACAATTGCGTCCTGGATTGTCCAAACAATCCAACAAGCTTATAGGGCTAAGGGCTTGGCTCCTCCACAGGCGGTGACAGCACACTCCACCAGAGGGATGGCAGCTTCTTTTTTTTTTTTCAAAATAACAGATTTATTGTCGGTTTCTACAAAGATAATACACAGGCTTGTAAGACATTGAAATGCAGAAAATATTACATTTCCAGGTTGTCAAACAAATGCAGTAAGGTTTTAGCAATTCACCCATAAACAATAGCAGGCATTGAACCAAAGAGGGAAGTGATGCAATAAAGTGTCATAGAAACACATCCAGCAAACTACGCGGGACAAAAAGAGTCCCAAAGATACTCTTAGTGGAGAAAAAGAGAGAGAGAGGGATAGAGAAAAGAAAAGGAGAGATCATCATGGTAGCTCAGTCACCTGGTCCTGGCACTTCCTCTCGAAGGTGCCACAGCTCCCAGACTTTGTTGTGCATGTCCAGCTTATCCTGCATCCTGGCCGTCATTTTCTCCATCAGCTCCAGTACCTGACTAGGTCATCTGAACGTGCCGCCAATAGTACCGATTGAGGGATTCTATGTCTCTTGTAGTTCCAGATAAATGTAATGAGGTCAGATTGGAGACTTCTTAAATGTTTATAGGGGACTGGGATAGGCAGTATTTGGAAGAGGTAAAGGAGCGTCGGAAGAATCACCATCTTAACTGAGGCGATCCGGCCGAGTAGAGAGATGCGATGAAGCTTCCATTGCGTGAGCAAGGTTCTAATCGAGCGGAAAAGAGGGGGGAAGTTCTCCTGGTATAGAGTAGAGAATTTCAGGGTGATGTGAATTCCCAGGTATTTCAAGGTGTTAGTTTTCCAGTGATAGGGGAAATTGGCCGTCAGATGAGCGATTTCCGTTTCGGGGATGTTAATGGGTAGGGCCTCCGACTTAGAGGTGTTGATTTTGAATCTCGAAAGGGCTCCATAGCGGGCCAGTTCCGCATGGAGATTCGGAAGAGAGATCCTAGGTTGTGTGAGAGAAAGAATAACATCGTCCGCGAACATGGAAATTTTAAATTCCGGACCCCGTACCGAAATTCCCCGGATAGCCGAGTTACCCCAGATAGAAGCTGCTAAGGGTTCAATGCAAAGGGTGAAGAGCAGGGCTGAGAGCGGGCACCCCTGCCACGTTCCATTGGTTACGGAGAACGAGAGTGAGAGGGCAAAGGGAGTTTTTACCTGAGAGGACGGGTTGGAGTAGAGGTGGTGGATTGCGCGCAAAAAGGGACCCCGGAACCCAACATGGCGGAGCATCGCGAACAGGAAGGGCCACCCAAGACGGTCAAAGGCCTTCTCGGCGTCCAGGCTAAGGAGCAGGGACGCAGAGTTTTCCCTGTTCGCCACGTCCACCAGGTCGATCACCTTTCTAGTGTTGTCCCCCGCCTGTAAAGATTTTTAGGTCCGAGTCAGGGGCGTACCTAGAGCATTTGGCACCCGGGGCGGATCCTATATCTGGCACCCCCCCCCCACATTAAAATGTAAAAACACCCCACTGTGCCCCCGGCATACCTCTGCATCAACAAATATCTCTTTGTCACTACTGTGTACCCCCTCTCCACAACTGCACCTCTGGACCCCTTTACATTACACAGCACCCTGCATCACTGGACCCCTTTACATTACACAGCACCCTGCACCACTGGACCCCTTTACATTACACAGCACCCTGCACCACTGGACCCCTTTACATTACACAGCACCCTGCATCACTGGACCCCTTTACATTACACAGCACCCCGCATCTCTGGGCCCCTTTACAATACACAACACCTTGCACCTCTGGACCCCTTTACATTACACAGCACCCTGCACCCCTTTACATTACACAGCACCCTGCACCCCTTTACATTACACATCACCTTGCATCACTGGACCCCTTTACATTACACAGCACCCTGCACCTCTGGGCCCCTTTACATTACACAACACCCTGCACCCCTTTACAATACACATCACCCCGAATCTCTGGACCCCTTTACATTACACAGCACCCTGCATCACTGGACCCCTTTACATTACACAGCACCCTGCACCACTGGACCCCTTTACATTACACAGCCCCCTGCACCCCTTTACATTACACAGCCCCCTTCACCACCTCTGGACCCCTTTACATTACACAGCACCCTGCATCACTGGACCCCTTTACATTACACAGCCCCCTGCACCTCTGGACCCCTTTACATTACACAGCACCCTGCATCACTGGACCCCTTTACATTACACAGCCCCCTGCACCTCTGGACCCCTTTACATTATACAGCCTCCAGAGCTCTGGACCCCCTGCATGTTACACAGACCCCCTTCAGTTCACATCCCCCTTCAGTGCAGACACCCTCTTCAGTGCAAGACCCCCCAGTGCAAACCCCCCCAGTGCAAACCCCCCAGTGCAAAACCCCCCCAGTGCAAGACCCCCCTAGTGCAAACCCCCCCAGTGCAAGACCCCAAAGTGCAAACACCCCTCAGTGCAAACACCCCCCAGTGCAAGACCTCCCAGTGCAAACAACCCCCAGTGCAATACCCCAAAGTGCAGACACCCCCAGTGCAAGACCCCAAAGTGCAAACACCCCTCAGTGCAAACACCCCCCAGTGCAAGACCTCCCAGTGCAAACAACCCCCAGTGCAATACCCCAAAGTGCAGACACCCCCAGTGCAAGACCCCCCAGTGCAAGACCCCAAAGTGCAAACACCCCTCAGTGCAAACACCCCCCAGTGCAAACACCCCCCAGTGCAAGACCCCCCAGTGCAAGACCACCCCCCAGTGCAAGACCACCCCCCAGTGCAAGACCCCAAAGTGCAAACACCCCTCAGTGCAAACACCCCTCAGTGCAACACCCCCCAGTGCAAACACCCCCCAGTGCAAACACCCCCCAGTGCAAGACCCCAAAGTGCAAACACCCCAAAGTGCAAACACCCCAAAGTGCAAACACCCCTCAGTGCAAGACCCCAAAGTGCAAACACCCCTCAGTGCAAGACCCCCCTCAGTGCAAGACCCCCCAGTGCAAACACCCCTTAGTGCAAACACCCCCCAGTGCAAGACCCCAAAGTGCAAACACCCCTCAGTGCAAACACCCCCCAGTGCAAGACCCCCTCAGTGCAAACACCCCCCAGTGCAAGACCCCCAGTGCAAGACCCCTCAGTGCAAACATCCCCCAGTGCAAACACCCCCCAGTGCAAGACCCCCCAGTGCAAACACCCCCCAGTGCAAGACCCCCCAGTGCAAGACCCCAAAGTGCAAACACCCCCCAGTGCAAACACCCCCCAGTGCAAGACCCCCCAGTGCAAACACCCCCCAGTGCAAGACCCCCCAGTGCAAACACCCCCCAGTGCAAGACCCCCCAGTGCAAGACCCCAAAGTGCAAACACCCCCCAGTGCAAACACCCCCCAGTGCAAGACCCCCCAGTGCAAACACCCCCCAGTGCAAGACCCCAAAGTGCAAACACCCCCCAGTGCAAGACCCCCCTCAGTGCAACTCCCCATCCCCATTCAGTACCTCAGATCAGCACAGCGGCGGCACATGGACAGAAGGTCGGGTCCCCTCCCCCTCCGTACACATAAACAGAGAGGAGGGGGAGGCGGCTTCATTCGGCTGTGCTTCTGTGAAGTTAGTCACAGGTGAAGCAAGTGCCACTGTGCCGAACACCGCTCACAGCCCGCGGCCGTGAAAGGAGGGGATGAATGGTGCAGCGGTGTCACCCCGCACCCCTCCCCCCCTGTATCGCCGTATCGCCGCCGACTGCCGCTGCCTAAGTCCCGCCGCGCTGATGCTGTCTGTGCACTTCAGTCACGGGGGGGCGCCGGCCTGACACCCCCCCAGTGTGTGGCACCCCGGTGCGGCCCGCCCCACCCGCCCCCCACTTAGTACGCCTCTGGTCCGAGTTCAGGAGGGCGATAGGTCTGTAGTTGGCACAAAGGACGGATCCTTGCCTGGCTTGGGAATCAAGGTGAGAAAGGAGCGCTGCATGTTCGCTGGAACTTTGGTGTCTCGCAGGAAGGCATTGAAAAGTCTGCACATGTGGGGGAGTAACAGGGGGAGGAAAGTTTTGTAGTATTCATAAGGTAGGCCATCTGGGCCTGGGGATTTATGGGATGGCAAGGATTTAACGGTCTGTTCTATCCCTTCTTCGGTGATTGGCATGTTCAAGGACATTAGGTCAGCGTCTTGGAGATTAGATACTCCACTCTGGTCTAGGTACTGTGTCATGCGCAGGGATAGGTCAGGAGGGAGGGGGCCGCTGGGGATGTCAGGATTGTTATAGAGGTGTGTGTAAAAATCATCAAAGGTGTGAGCTATGTCCTTAGGGTGAGATTGTAGGCAGCCTGATTTGTCTTTGATCTGATGGGGTGTGGTTGCGAGGTGGTTATCCCTCAGCTTCCTCGCTAGAAGGGAGTGGGCCTTATTACCTTTGTCATAATAAACCTGCCGCAGCCTGAGCAGAGCTTTTTCCACGCTACCTAAAGCTAAATCCCTCAGTGTCATACGCAAGTTCGTAATCTTTTTAAGAAGGGAGAGGGAGGGTGGGGGATGCCAACAGACGTTGCTCCAAGCTCCCAAGTTCCCTCTCCGCTTGCAATTTCGCAGCCAAGGCATCTTTTTTCAGAGCCGAGGATATCGCCATACATTTTCCCCCGGATGACCGCCTTATGCGCCTCCCACAACGTGGAGAGGGAAACATCGGGCGTGGAGTTTTCCGCGAAATAGAGCTGCAGGGTGGTATTTAGGTCTGTTTTGGACGGAAGGTGCAGGAGAAGAAATGTGTTTAGCTTCCAGTTGTAGGGTCCAGGAACGGGGGAGCCTATGTCCAAAGTAAGCAAGATAGGTGCGTGGTCCGACCAGGAGATCGGGAGAATCCGCGACTCACGGGTCACTCTAAGTATAGAGCTGTTGGTGAAGAAGTAGTCAATACGAGAATGGGTCCAATGAGGAGCAGAGTAGAAGGTGTATTGCCGATCACTCGGGTGGAGAGCCCTCCAGGCATCAAAGAGAACATAACGCCTGGAAAGTTGGCGGAACAGCTTCGAGTCCCTAAGGGCTCGAGCCGACGATGCTTGGGGACTCACCACTAGGCGATCCGCGGTTGCAGAGTGTGCCAGATTAAAGTCTCCCCCTATCACCAAGAGCCCATGATCAGTCCGAAAAAGGCGGGCGAACACCCCAGACAGGAATCTATGTTGCTTAACATTCGGGGCATATAGAGCACAGAACGTGATCGCCTGTGTACGCCACAGTCCACGAAGAATAACAAAGAGACAACGTGGATCTCTATAATAACCGAAGCAGGTAAACGGCGACCCGTGCCTGATCAGTATAGCAACTCCAGCCCGCTTGCAAAGACCAGAAGACGAGTAGATCTGGGGAAACTGTCTAGAGGCGAATGCAAAGGACCCCCCTTGTCAAAGTGTGTCTCCTGGATGAGAACAACGTCTGCGCCCGACTGTCTAAACTCCCTCAGTGCCAGATGCCTCTTTCTATCCGAGTTCAGGCCATGGACATTCAAAAACAATATCTTAGCCGTGGTAACGGGTGGGGGAAGTCTCTTACCTGATTTGGCGTGGAGCTGACGAAGGCCAGGGGTCAGGGGGCTGCACACCTCAGGAGTCGGTCCAGGCGAGGTCCACGATCCACACGGAGAGCCACACGATGATGGAGAAGAAAAAAGGAGTAAGAGAGACTGAGAAAAGAAAGGAGAGTTAGCACATAGAAAACAACAGGCAATTAGGGCAAATACTTGCATTTGACCTTCAAAGGCTGTTAGGCCTAGGTCACTACGGTTTCCCAGGGATCCACCCAACCAAAATCCACAAGGAAAGGTCAGGCAGATGTAAGGGAGCCCTAAGGTGGTCAATCGATATACAATAAAAAAGTTCAACGAAGAGATTGTAAACACTTAACCAGGGAGGGGGCCGGACAGGCACTGAAATTCCTTCTCTCACGGATCTCATTCGAGACTCGCCCATAAGATAAACTGGGGATTTAAGCTAGGGCACTTAAGGGGGAACTAAAGACTCAAAAATGTCCAGGGCTGGGGCATCAATCAAAGAATATGGTCAGGCAGTTCAGTAAGAAGCAACATATGGAGAGAGAGACTCTGTAAGATCATCCGTTGCTGTGTCTTGCGGCCTTGCGAGAGGCCCCATTACTTCGGGGACGGTTAGATGAGGGAACTCTCTGCCAGGGTGCAGGTGGTGGGGGTGGCGTCGCCACGAGGTCCCAATCTGGAAGTTGGGGGACAGGTATCCCCAGGGTATCACAGAAGGTGGGGAGATCCTCCGGGTATCTCAGAGCAGCTGATTTGCCCTGATGTTTGGCAGTTAGACTGAAGGGAAATCCCCATCTGTAGGGGATGTTTTCTTCTTGCAGGGCCTGCAATAGGGGTTGCAGGAGTCTGCGCTTCTGCAGGGTGATCCATGACAGATCTGGATACAACTGCACGGGGACATCATGTAGCATCACCTTGCGCGCCAGTCTGGCCTGACGCATGATCTCTTCTTTCAAGGGGTAGGAGCTGATCCTACAGATGATATCCCGTGGCTTAGAGGTGGCGCCTTTAGGGCGCAAGGTCCGATGAGCTCGGTCCATCTCAATGTGCTTTGCGGGGGGCTCCCCTAAGAGATTGTTAAACACAGTCTGTAAGGATTCTTTTACGTCCTCAGGGCCATCAGATTCCGGCACCCCCTACACTCGGATGTTGTTCCTGCACCCCCTGTTCTCCAAGTCCTCCAAATGGCGTTGCATATCTCTTAGGAGGGAACGGTGGTCTGCACCCTGGAGCTGGACCCTGTGAACAGCTAGTTTGGTTTCCTGAATATCTTCCTCGGTCATTTCCACCCGGTCAGCCAAGTGCTTTAGGCCAGACTGTAAGGCTTGAATTTCTGAGCGGCACATGGACTTTACATCTTCTACCAGTTGTCTAAAGTCCTCTTTAGTAGGCATCGCCTGTAAGTAAGTATGATTGCCACTGTGGGGGTGGAGGTTTGGCACAAGCCGACATAAGGGGTTGCACTGGTGGAGGCATTCGGGGTGACGGCGGCTGAGAATGTGGGGTAGTGTAGCCAAGTAGTCCAATTTTATTTCAAATTAAAAAATTTAGATTTAATTCTAATTTTAATTAAAATTACCTTATTTAGTTATTTATGGTTTTACAGATGTGTGGACTGTAAATACCCATACACATGCATTTAATATATGCATTACTATATATTGATTTACTACTCTCTAATTTTATTGTTTGGATTAATGGGTTAAAATTCCCAATTTCTCTAAACCCCCTTGTTTGAACTTATGTGACTGCCATTATATTTGCACATATACATAGTGGTTGTAAAACCACAACAGGCTAAAAATAACGTTTAGATGTAATTTTCAAACTGTAAAAGACGGATTCGTTGTTTTGCCAGATCGGTCTTATCGAATTATATTGAGTAGCTAACACCGAACAACTACGGTTCTCCTTTTACGAATCGTAACAAAAATATTTTCCTTTTTCACCGAGTATCAGAATGCAGGTTCTCTTGCTCTATGTAAACAGCGATTGAGACATTTAAATTCCGTTCAAAATATATTTAAAATTGCTACGATGTGATTTATATATTTTTTTTGTTGTTGTACTATATTAATAACTCTTAAGTTTATTTAAGTGTAACTTCATGTTGTGTCATTTGTTACATAACATATTGTGCAGTAGTACGTGCTGTCGGAACATTCCCCAATAGCTCTTGTCTGAGGACGTGTGTATTCGAGTTCCGCCCTGGTAAGCACCAATCAGGGCGGACGAATTACGGCACTCCAACCAATAGGCAACGAACGGGGAAGTTATACCACGCACGTTGACGCTGGACTATCTACGCCCTCAGTTGAAGTCAATCTGTGACGAAACCGGTCAGGGCCCAGATACCGCAGCGTCTCTGTAACTAGGAAGTACAGAGCGAATATCACGGCAGCTGTCGCAAATCCGGAACAAAAGACCGCCGTGTTACGAATGCAACACAGGCGCCCTCTTGGGACAGGATAGCGGTGATTACACTCTATACTTTATGTGCTGTTTTACAAGTGATTTAATTGTACGTGCATTTGAAACAGGGTTTTAGTATTGGGGATTTCTTAATTAAAGCAATATTACACTATTGGTGCCTTTATGTCCTTATATGTTTGCTTGAGGATTTTAACCCATACTACCCTGGTGGTGATGACGGATGTTGGAGTGAGATTACCTACAGACTAAAAAAAGGCCTATCTTTTTCATCTTTGTGGTGAGTTTGTACCCCAGAGGGGGAGCGTGCCTCACTTGTGGTGAAGATTTGGGATTGGTGTAGGGTGCACTACATATCGTATCCAGAGAAGATATACCACTACTAGTTTGACTATTGCAAAGTCATCACTCAAGTGCTTTTTACATGTTTTTGGACATTTATCCTTATTTAGCGCTGTTTTATCATATGGACTTTACGAATTTTAGTTTTTATATATGATATTTATTTTATTTATTCTGTTTTATATTTATGAGGTTCTCATTTTATATAAATTTAAACAGCTGCTCCTTTATATAATTTATACCATAGTTTAATTACTCTGATATATTTATTTCCGAGCTGAGTATATCGTCTATTTTCCCATTATTTATCCATCTAAATAGGCAAATTATTGAACCACAGGAATTGCATACCAATACATAGGCGCCGAGAAGTGCAAATTTTGGGCCTGTTTATTTGCACCTTTTCTTTCTAGTGTAGCCATGCGCCTGGTACGCCAGCCCTGTAGGTGAGGTCCACTGATTGCCCCAGGAGGGCGTCTGGGCCGACGGGGGGGTTGTATGGCTGCAATCTCAGGTGGGAGGGAGTCAGGGGAGCAGACCGTCTGAGCAAAGTTGGGAGCTGGAGGTGCCTGCAGAGCCATATGAGAGCAAGGGGCCCACGTGGGAGACAGTCTCTGGGCCTTAGGGGGGGGCAGTATAGGAGCAGAGGAGTGGAAGTCCTCCTGGAGCTCCACAGGCTCCTGAAGTATCTGGGCTGCAGGGTGCACAGGATCTGGCAGAGCGGAGAAGTCCAGTGAGGTCTCCGAGTGGGAAGGGGAGCCAGGGTCCGTCCCATGTAGGCAGGGATCTGAGGCCGTTCGCAGCAGGCGAGGAAAGGCCTCCGAGCACTGAGTATAGTGCGGGGGAGGGGGGGCGAACATGGCAGCCTGCACTCCACGCGGTGAAGCCTCATGGCGTGGGAGAAGACAGGGGGAACTCACCGCACCAGAGGGGGAAGGAGAGTCCGAGGCAGATGGGGAGTCAGCAGAGGTCCGGTCGGAAGTGCGAGCCGCCAGGTCTGACTGCTTGGAGGACCGCGAGCGGGTCATGGAGGGGTCCGGCGCCATCTTGCCTGTTCCTCCGGGAGAAGCTCTTGGCTGCAGGAAGAAGTCCCGGAGGTCCGCGGCGGATCCGGGTGGGGGCTGCGATGATCCCCGGTGTTTGGTGGATCGTGTGCTCCTGGATTTGCCCATCAAAATGCTGTATAAAGTCCCCAAAAGTGCCTGGTAAGCTCAGGCTGAGAGAGAGCTAGGGCTCTAAGCTGCCATCCAGGTCGGCTTCCGGACACGCCCCCGGGATGGCAGCTTCTTGGGCGGCAGCCCGACATGTGGCTCCAGATGTCATCTGCAAATCAGCCTCGTGGGCTTCTATCAATACATTTATGGCCCATTACTGCGTTGAGCCTGCATCACTATCATCTGTTAATTTTGGGTTAAGAATCCTGTCGGTTGACGGAACAAATTAAAGCTATTTTCTGTTCAGCATACCCACCCGTGTGGTCTGGCTAGTTATTTCTCACTCATAGGCTGCCATGGAGTCTGTCAGGAAAACTGAAAATTTATTACCAAATACTTACCGTAATTTTCCTTTCCTGATGGACTCCATGGCAGACGGAGTTCCCGCCCTAAAAGAAAATAATATTAAAAGTATGTGGGTGTAAGTGTAGCGCTAATTTTGTTGGTCTATGTACACTGTTAGACTATACATAGGAGTGACTGAGAACGTGGTAAAGTGTGCACTAGATCAAAACCAGTGCAAAACCCAAACTATATCAAGAGTGAATGAATCATATAATTATACATAAACCAAAATCATTACAGTGATAATGTGATAAATATTAATTGTGACAACTAAAATATTTAAAAGTAAGTCCAAAAGGAACGTTCATCAACTTGAAAGTGAAGTGAAGATCAATCCAAAAAGATAAAGAGAGTGTTCATTTAGGATAAAACTTGTAGTTCAAATAAGGAATGCTGTGAGAACCGCCACCAAGAGTGAGTTGAAGGAGGCTTACCGGAAATCTCAGACTAGGAAAGGCATACGCCAACCGAGTCGAGAAAGGCTTTGGGGGTTAACAAACCCAATGTAGATAATCTGGAGTCTGAGGGACTTTGTTATTCCACTTCAGTCAAACAGGACATCTAGTATGTTGATCTCGTATTCATAGGTGTATACAAAAGGCTTGGTATCCATATTTTGTACGTATGAAAGTGAAAAACAAACTCACATAGCGTGATACCGTATGGAAATGTTTTAATATAAAAAGAGGAGTAACAATAAAACACTCAAATTTAAGATGGCATAAAAAGGCATAGATTCAGGAACGAGAGCGATACGTGTAGACAGATCCACCCGACTAGTTTCGACTAATCAGTCATCATCTGGGGTATGGATTCTGTCCTCCACGCATCGCACTAAATAGACAAAATGACCTCTATGATCCCGGAAGTGAACCACCATTACATCACTTCCGGTTCTTTAATCAAGAAAAATTGGTTTAAAATTAATTTGAAGTTGATGTTACTTGTGTGGTCAATAAGTAATTTGGCTATTATACTGTATATACTACAGTATTAAAATAATGTCACTAGCTGAATGTATGCATGAAAGTGGCTTGTCACATATTCTGACATCGCCGCATACATATCCAAGCCTCACTATAGGGCCGCTACCTAATATCCTGCTGTAGCGTCCTTATTGTGGCACAGAGCGGCATCCAAGCCTCGCTATAAAAATGAGGTCTGGACGCAGCGCCGCAACGTCACGTCCGCCATGTGGCAGAGATGTATCCAAGCCTCGCTACAAAAGCGAGGCCCGGAAGCAGCGCCGCAACGTCACGTCCGCCATGCGTCACATGGCGCAGCCAGGAAGAATATACTAGCCTGTCTCGCCATGTAAACAAGGCGTGATTACGGCGTGACATAAAGCCGTGCCTCTAAAAAAGCAAACAGCACTAGTGCATTGATTTGTAAAGGCTCGAATCAGAGCCAATAGCTGGCTTTGTCATCTCACACAAAGAGAGATTGTAAACATTCACAATTAAACAAACCTCCTGACTTTCTAAATTACTAGCGGTCAGAGGGATATATATGTCGCCTACAAATTAATGAGATTTCCGGTAAGCCTCCTTCAACTCACTCTTGGTGGCGGTTCTCACAGCATTCCTTATTTGAACTACAAGTTTTATCCTAAATGAACACTCTTTGGCCTCGTACACACGGCCGAGATTCTCGTTGAAAAAAACATGTAGTTTTTTTCGACGAGATTCTTGGACAAGAAACTTGTCCCGGCCGAGTGTACACATGCTCGTTTCAAAGAACCCGCGGTTCTTTGAAAGGAGTGTACGCGGTGACGTCATCGACTACGTCGAGCATGCGCTCGTCACATTCGATGCCGTCGCCGCCATCTTGGTATACCCTACGTATGCCTAGGAAGCTACCGCGCATGCGTCGAATTCATTTCGAACATGCGCGGGCTTCCGGGCGGACAGGTAAGTGTACACACACTCACTTTTCTCGTCGAGAAACACGCCGAGGAGAATCTCGACGAGAAAATAGAGAGCAGGTTCTCTATTTTCTCTTCGAGGTTTCTTGTCGGTTTTCTCGACGAGAAACCCGCTAGCAGCGTACACACGACCGATTTACTCGGCAAGACCTCTCTGCCAGCAAGTTTCTTGCTGGTTCTTGCCGAGAAAATCGGTCGTGTGTACGAGGCCTTTATCTTTTTGGATTGATCTTCACTTCACTTTCAAGTTGATGAACGTTCCTTTTGGACTCACTTTTAAATATTTTAGTTATCACAATTAATATTTATCACATTATCACTGTAATGATTTTGGTTTATGTATAATTATATGATTCATTCATTCTTGATATAGTTTGGGTTTTGCACTGGTTTTGATCTAGTGCACACTTTACCACGTTCTCAGTCACTCCTATGTATAGTCTAACAGTGTACATAGACCAACAAAATTAGCGCTACACTTACACCCACATTTTCTTATTGCTTTGTCTACAGCAGTGTTGGCGGCTGTTTTTGTTCTTTTTAGTTTAATATTTATCTCAGCGCAGTATATTCTCCCCACTTTTACAATATTAAAAGTATGAAAATAAGTGTCCAAAGAGTCGGATAGTTACGGAAAAGTCCTGGGAGGTGAGCTTACTTTTATGGGTATAGGGTCCTATAGCATTGGAGAGGAGGCGGGGTTAACCCACACGTAGGCTGCCATGGAGTCCATCAGAAAAAGAAAATTACGGTAAGTATTTGGTAATAAATTTTCTGTTTTTGAACAGGAAATCTACAAAAAGGAAATGAGAAAAAGGAAGGCATCATGGAAATTGTGTTTAAGAGTCTAATAAATTAATGTGGTTAATTACCTGAGCCCCCAAGGCTGTTAAAATGTAACTAACTTAACTTAACTTTTTTTCTCAACATTTTTGTGAAGGCAGAAAGGGAAAATCACACCAGAATCCGTTACCATATTGCAATGTATTAGGCATCATTGCTGAGATATTTAGATATTGCTGGTACTATATGCTAGTTCCCAGGAACCTAGTAATATTTAGACTGATGTCCCATACACACAATCAGATTTTCCGTTGGAAAAACCTTGGATGGTTTTTCCGACGGAATTCCACTCAAGCTTGGCTTGCATACACACGGTCACACAAAAGTTCTCTGAACTTTCGACCGTCAATAACGGTACAACACTATGACGAGCTGAGAAAATAAAGTTCAATGCTTCCGAGCATGCGTCTAATTGTTTCTGAGCATGCATCAGAATTGTTTCCGAGCATGCGTCGGAATTTTGCACGTCGGAATTGCTACAGACGATCGGATTTTCCGATAGGAATTTTTTCCATCTGAAAATTTGAGAAGCAGCTCTCAATCTCAAGCAAAAGACCGATGGAGCATACACACGGTCGGAATTTCCGTTCAAAAGCTCACAGCCGACTTTTGTCAGATTTTCCGATCGTGTGTACGGGGCATAAGTTTTGTTATTCGAATGCTTTTAGGTCTGTATTAGGGCTCTTGCGCATGCTACTGATATATTAACACTGGATCTTCCTGCAGAAAGTTTCTGTGCAAAAAATGTTTGGTTTTCTTGCTCCCAGAATGGCAAATATGAAATATAATCTACTGTTTAAGGAGGGAGGTGGTGTTTACATGGGCGTAGCATAAGGGGTTGCAGGGGTCACAATCGCAACCCCGCCCCTAGCTCCAGCAACCTCTGTGTCATATATCCTCCACAAAGTCCAGCACCGATCTTCTCTAGAGCCCCACAGCCATGTTCCAGTACTAGGCTTCCACTTTACCTTCCACAGTCCACACCCCTCTGTTCTTAATGGCTGGGGAGAAGCTGTGAACCATTTCCTGAATGAAGAGAATCATGGGGTGAGAACAGCCCAGGATGGGGAAGTGTCTGTGCTGTGTGCTGACAACATGGAATGGTAACCAAGCTCAGCGAGTTAAGAGGAGAAGAGTGCCGTCCTGTAGCCACTATAGGATCGATGTCACTGGTGAGGTAAGACACTGCTCAGTGTCTCCTAGCCACCAACTGGGATTCGCTGTACCCCCCCACCCGGGGATGTCTGCTTACCCCACTTCCATGACAACTGGGGAAAAGACACACACCTCCGGGAGGTGACCTTCCCCCAACATATGCCAACACTGACATAGAAACCTTCAGAAATTGCTAAAACAAATCCCTTAACACGTCCTGAGTGGCTCCAGAGAGGATGCAGGCTCCAGATTTTGTGTCACGTGGCTTTGCCCCTCAGATCCCTGTTTTCTGATTCTCCAGCAGTGATCCCTGATCTCCGATTCTCCAGCGGTGATCCCTGTCCTCTAATTCTCCATCAGTGATCCCTGTCCTCTGATTCTCCAGCGGTGATCCCTGTCCTCTGATTCTCCAGCGGTGATCCCTGCCCTCTGATTCTCCAGCGGTGATCCCTGTCCTCTGATTCTCCAGCGGTGATCCCTGTCCTCTGATTCTTCAGCAGTGATCCCTGTCCTCTGATTCTCCAGCAGTGATCCCTGTCCTCTGATTCTCCAGCGGTGATCCCTGTCCTCTAATTCTCCACCGGTGATCCCTGTCCTCTGATTCTCCAGCGGTGATCCCTGTCCTCTGATTCTCCAGCGGTGATCCCTGCCCTCTAAATCTCCAGCGGTGATCCCTGTCCTCTGATTCTCCAGCGGTGATCCCTGCCCTCTGATTCTCCAGCGGTGATCCCTGTCCTCTGATTCTCCAGCGGTGATCCCTGTCCTTTGATTCTCCAGCGGTGATCCCTGTCCTCTGATTCTCCAGCGGTGATCCCTGTCCTCTGATTCTCCAGCGGTGATCCCTGTCCTCTGATGTAAGGAGGAACTCTGGAAATGCAAAACTCTTAAGCCACTTTGAGTATCTTGCCGTGCGGTGGGTGTATCTGATCGCGCAGTGAAAGTGGTGGGTGGAAGGGGGGGCCAGGTCAACTTTTACATCGGGACCCACAAACTTCAAGCTACGCCTCTGGGTGTTTACATGCATAAACGGGTAAAATACTTATCGCTAAAGTAGATTTCTGTAATTATTATTTTTTCTGATTGATTGTTGCGCTAATTTACTGATATTTACATGTTTATGTCTACAGATCCATTGAAAGCATTGGGCTGCATTTAGATCAGTAAAACATTTCTTAATGCTGTTTCTGTCATTTGTATACAAGAGCCCTAGCTGTGTAGAGTCCTAAAAGAGAAAATAGTCAGAATAAGAGATTTTGTGTATGGGGTTGCCATTTTGGATTTCCATTACATTAGGATCTGCTCAGATCACAGCGTAATTACATATAGTAGGTGAGGTTGAAAAAAAAGTCCAACCTATGTGTGTGATTGTATGTCAGTATTACATTGTATATCTCTGAATGTTGTGGTCGTACCGGTGCTTATCTAATAGTTTTTTGAAACTATCAATGCTCTCTGCTGATACCACTGCCTGTGGAAGGGAATTCCACATCCTTGCCGCTCTTACAGTAAAGAACCCTCTATGTCAGGGGTGCCCAACCAGTGCCCTCTGATGTGGCCCGCGACCTCCTGCTCTGGGATGGAATAGAATAGAATACTGTTATTAAAGGACAGTTTATTACTAAAATCAGTGTATATACTGTATGGGCATATCTGTTCTGCATTGATTACTGGGCTGCTTTTAACCTAATCCGCAGATGCAGAGCAGTGCATCGGCGGGTTACCTGCACTGAGCCATAGACTTCTGTTATTACCTGCAAGTTTGGTGAGCTTTCTTAAAGTGCACACACCTGCAGAATATAATAGAAGTCTATTGCAAAGTGCAGAAAAGCCAAAGGTACACTGTGTTGCACCAGCGGAGCGGGTAAACTGCAGCGCATCAGTGTGAAAGCAGCTATGGGCCCCTTTCACACGGTCAGTCCGACCCAATTGGACCCTCCATTCACCTCTAAGGAGTGGCAGATGTAAACCGACTTGTGTCCTACCTCCAATACGATCCGGCTGTGTCTATAGAGTGGACACAGAACTTACATCCGCCCGCTCCGCTCATTGTGGCCCGCAACCAGTTACCAAGTCGCTTCAGTGGCCCTCACGCTTCAAAACATTGGGCACTCTTGCTCTACGTAGTTTAAGGTTAAACCTCTTTTCTTCTAATTTTAGCGAGTGGTCACGTGTCTTGTTAAATTCCCTTCCGCAAAAAAGTTTTATCCCTATTGTGGGGTCTCCAGTATGGTATTTGTAAATTGAAATCATATCCCCTCTCAAGCGTCTCTTCTCCAGAGAGAATAAGTTCAGTGCTCGCAACCTTTCCTCATAACTAGTGATGAGCCGAACACCCCTATGTTCGGTTCGCACCAGAACCCGCGAACGGACCGAAAGTTCGTACGAACATTAGAACCCTATTAAATACAATGGATGCGAACGTTCGAATTCTAAAGTGCTAATTATAACAACTATTATGCATGTTATTGTCCTAAAAAGGGTTTGGGAACCCGGGTTGTGCACCAGGGGACATGTATCAATGCAAAAAGAAGTTTTAAAAACGGTCGTTTTTCGGGAGCAGTCATTTTAATGATGCATAAAGTGAAAAAAAAAAAGTCAAATATTCCTTTAAATATCGTACCTGGGGGGTGTCTAAAGTATGCCTGTGAAGTGCCACGTGTTTCCCGTGTTTAGAACTGTCCCTGCACAAAATGACACTTCTAAAGGAAAAAAAAGCCATTTAAAACTGCTTGCGGCTTTAATGTAATGTCTGGTCCCGGTAATATGGATGAAAATCTTTAAGAAAAATGGCATAGCTACCCCATGACCCCCCCCCCTACCCCAGCCCATTACCAGCCCCTTTGGGTCTTGTATGGATATTAAGGGGAACCCCGCACATAAAATAAAAAAGGCCCTATATACTCTGAACAGCCGTATACAGGCGGTGCATACAAGACAGGGACTGTAGGTTTGTTCTTATGTAGAATCTGTTTGTAATTTTGAACAGGTACATTGTTTAAGTGTAGCTCCAGCCCAAAAATCTATTTTTAAACTTTTTGGAAAACATAGGTAAGGGTTATCACCCCTGTAACATTTGTTTTGCTGTCTGTGCCCCTGTTCAGAACATTTCACCTCACTTTCCGTCCCAATGACAACTGTTTTTGAAATGTGGTGTTTTTCTTGAAACAAGGATTGGTGATAAAGCATCAGTACAGAGGAGACACCTTTCTCCCATATTAATTCTTACAGGAGAGAATTTTCCTTCCTAGGGGTAGATTTCCTCTCACTTCCTGTTGTCTTCTTGCGTTTGCAAGTAGGAGTCGTTTGTAAGTTGGATGATTGAAAGTAGGGACCTGCCGTATATACTCTGCAGAAATAGGCCCCTTAGTTGTTGGTGTTGGCACAACACTGTAAGCACTCACAGTTACTCTTGGTTGGTGCTGGAACGCCCTGCTGTCAACTATTATATCAGGAATTTTAATTACATATAATTGTTGAACAGTGGTAGTAAAAATTGGGCCTTTGATGGTGGTGCTGGTGCCACAACACTGTAAGCCCTGACAGTTACTCTTGGTGGGTGCAGCAATGGGCCCTGCTGTGAATTATTAGATCAAGAATTGTAATTGCATGCCCCTGTTGAACAGGGGCTGAAAAATTGTGCCTTTCGTGGTGGTGGTGGTGGTGTTGCCACAACACTGTAAGCCCTCAGAGTTACTCTTGGTGGGTGCAGGAATGGGCCCTGCTGTGAATTATTAGATCAAGAATTGTAATTACATGCCCCTTTTGAACAGGGGCTGAAAAATTGGGCCTTTCGTGGTGGTGGTGGTGGTGGCGTTGCCACAACACTGTAAGCCCTCAGAGTTACTCTTGGTGGGTGCAGGAATGGGCCCTGCTGTGAATTATTAGATCAAGAATTGTAATTACATGCCCCTTTTGAACAGGGGCTGAAAAATTGGGCCTTTCGTGGTGGTGGTGGTGGTGGCGTTGCCACAACACTGTAAGCCCTCAGAGTTACTCTTGGTGGGTGCAGGAATGGGCCCTGCTGTGAATTATTAGATCAAGAATTGTAATTACATGCCCCTTTTGAACAGGGGCTGAAAAATTGGGCCTTTCGTGGTGGTGGTGGTGGTGGCGTTGCCACAACACTGTAAGCCCTCAGAGTTACTCTTGGTGGGTGCAGCAATGGGCCCTGCTGTGAATTATTAGATCAAGAATTGTAATTGCATGCCCCTGTTGAACAGGGGCTGAAAAATTGGGCCTTAGGCACTGGTGGCACAACACTACAACCCCTCACAGATACTGTACTTGGAGCACAGCAATGAGCCCTGTTGCAAAGTATTGCTTCAAAAATTGTAATGACACGCCCCTGTTAAACAGGGGCTGAAAAAATGGGCCTTAGGCACTGGTGCCACAACACTCCAACCCCTCACAGATACTGTACTTGGAGCACAGCAATGAGCCCTATGGCAAATTATTGCTAAAAAAATTGTAATTACACGCCCCTGTAAAACAGGGGCTGAAAAATTGGGCCTTAGCCACTGGTGGCGGCACCCATAAACAAAAATGATCTTCCAAGCTATCATCATCAATCGTATCATTGAGGACTCGGAGGAGGAGGATAGCCAGTCAACATAACAGCACAGGCACTCAGCATCAGCATCAGTCTTGAAGGGATGTGACATGTTAAAATCAATTAGTCTGTTATATCAGCATCAGGTGTGTGGTAGCTGGTGGTGATCCAAGACTGGTTCATCTTGATGAAAGTCAGTCGATCAACCGAGTCGGTGGACAGGCGCACCCTGTGATCCGTGACAAATCCTCCAGCAGCACTGAATGTGCGTTCCGAAAGAACGCTGGATGCAGGACAGGCCAGTAGCTCAATTGCATACTGTGCATGCTCTGGCCAGTGATCCATCCTCAAGACCCAGTAAGCCAGAGGATTTTCGGTGGGGAAGGTGTCCAAGTCTGACCTTGCCCCTAGATATTCCTGCACCATGTTTATCAGACGCTGGCGATGGTTGCTGGAACCGATCATACTTTGGGGCTGCGGACTAAAGAATTGTCTGAACGCATCGGTCAGACGGCCACCTTCCCCACCGCTCCTTCTTTGACTGGCCGAAGCCTCAGCAACTCGTTGTCCAGGACCAGGAGTTTGTAACCTCCCAGTCTCTGGGAACGCGTTGCACAGACATTTCTGCAAGGCCTCCCGGAGTTGTCTCATCCTCTGCTCCCTCTGCGACGGTAACATAAGGTCCGCAACCTTACCCTTGTACCGTGGATCAAGGAGAGTGGCCAGCCAGTAATGGTCCCTCTCCTTGATCCGAAGAATACGAGGATCCTTCCGCAGATTTTGCAGGATCAGGGAGGCCATGCAGCGTAGGTTTGCTGAGGCATTCGCTCCGGAGTCCTCTGGGTCACTAAGGACGACATGATCCGCAGCCACCTCCTCCCAGCCACGTACAAGTCCACTGGTTTCTTGGGACTGTAAATCATCCCTAAAAGACTGCTGCTGATGATGCTGAGTGCCAGCCTCCACCTCCATGCTGACACAATCCTCCTCCTCCTCCTCCTCCTCCTCTTCCTGTGCGATGGGTGGGACAGAAGGAACACTGTCTGGGTAAAGGGGGCCTTGAGAGGCAAGGAAGTCCTCCTCTTCCTGCCTCTGTTCTGCCTCAAGTGCCCTGTCCATTATTCCACGCAGCGTGTGCTCCAACAGGTGGACAAGAGGTACAGTGTCACTGATGCATGCACTGTCACTGCTCACCATCCTCGTGGCCTCCTCAAATGGTGCCAGGACAGTGCATGCATCCCTGATCATGCCCCACTGGCGTGGAGAAAAAAAAACAAGCTCCCCTGACCCTGTCCTGGTGCCGTAGTCGCACAGGTACTCATTGATGGCCCTCTGCTGCGTGTGAAGCCGCTGCAGCATGGCCAACGTTGAGTTCCACCTGGTGGGCATGTCACATATAAGGCGGTTCTTGGGCAGGTTCAACTCCTTTTGCAGCTCAGCCAGGCGAGCACTGGCATTATAAGATCTGCGGAAATGCACACAGACTTTCCTGGCCTGCCTCAGGACATCCTGTAAGCCCGGGTACCTGCCCAAGAACCGCTGCACCACCAGGTTAAGGACGTGAGCCACACAGGGCACATGGGTCAGTTGTCCCTGTCGGAGGGCGGAGAGGAGGTTGGTGCCATTGTCGCAAACCACCATTCCTGGCTTAAGCTGCGTGGCGTCAACCACCTCTCGGCCTGGCCCTGCAGAGCAGACAGGACCTCTGCCCCAGTGTGGCTTCTGTCCCCCAAACACACCAGCGCAAGCACGGCATGGCATCTTTTTGCCTGCGTACTTGCGTAGCCCCTTGAACGGCTACGGAGCACCGCTGGTTCATAGGACAAACCACAGGAAGAGGCCATGGAGGAAGAAGAAGAGGAGGGGGTGGAGGAGAGAGGTGTGTCACAACCAGTAGTAGCATTTTGCAGGGCCGGCCCTACCATGGGACCCGATGGTACCACGGTCCCAGGCGGCACTTTCAGGGGAGCGGCAAATCAGTGTTCAAACTGCTGCCTAAAAATCTCTCTGCGTTTTGAGCCAAGCTCAGCAAGGGGCAGCGGCGGGTGTCCTGTGATTGGCCGAGCAGGTTATGTGGGAGGGACGGACAGCAGACATGAGGCTTGTGATTCGCCTGGAGGAGCGGAGGAGCTGGACTGTGGGTAATCGCGCCAGCCCTGCATGCTCCCGGAGTCCTAACTAGCGCTGTGTGTCACAGGAGACCTGAGGTCTGTCTCTCTCATCTCCCTGTCAGCTGCCCGCGGCCCCCCCTCTCTCTATCAGCCGCCCCTCTTTAGGTCTGTCTCTCTCATCTCCCTGTCAGCTGCCCGCGGCCCCCCCTCTCTCTATCAGCCGCCCCCCCCCCTCCTTAGGTCTGTCTCTCTCATCTCCCTGTCAGCTGCCCGCGGCCCCCCCTCTCTCTATCAGCCGCCCCCCCCTCTCCTTAGGTCTGTCTCTCTCATCTCCCTGTCAGCTGCCCGCGGCCCCCCCTCTCTCTATCAGCCGCCCCCCCCTCCTTAGGTCTGTATCTCTCATCTCCCTGTCAGCTGCCCGCGGCCCCCCTCTCTCTATCAGCCGCCCCCCCCCCTCCTTAGGTCTGTCTCTCTCATCTCCCTGTCAGCTGCCCGCGGCCCCCCTTCTCTCTATCAGCCGCCCCCCCTCCTTAGGTCTGTCTCTCTCATCTCCCTGTCAGCTGCCCGCAGCCCCCCCTCTCTCTATCAGCCGCCCCCCCCTCCTTAGGTCTGTCTCTCTCATCTCCCTGTCAGCTGCCCGCGGCGCCCCTCTCTCTATCAGCCCCCCCCCCCTCTCCTTAGGTCTGTCTCTCTCATCTCCCTGTCAGCTGCCCGCGGCCCCCCCTCTCTCTATCAGCCGCCCCCCCCCCTCCTTAGGTCTGTCTCTCTCATCTCCCTGTCAGCTGCCCGCGGCCCCCCCTCTCTCTATCAGCCGCCCCCCCTCCTTAGGTCTGTCTCTCTCATCTCCCTGTCAGCTGCCCGCGGCCCCCCCTCTCTCTATCAGCCGCCCCCCCCCTCCTTAGGTCTGTCTCTCTCATCTCCCTGTCAGCTGCCCGCGGCCCCCCCTCTCTCTATCAGCCGCCCCCCCCTCTCCTTAGGTCTGTCTCTCTCATCTCCCTGTCAGCTGCCCGCGGCCCCCCTCTCTCTATCAGCCGCCCCCCCCCCCCTACTTAGGTCTGTCTCTCTCATCTCCCTGTCAGCTGCCCGCGGCCCCCCTCTCTCTTCTCTATCAGCCCCCCCCCTCCTTAGGTCTGTCTCTCTCATCTCCCTGTCAGCTGCCCGCGGCCCCCCCTCTCTCTATCAGCCGCCCCCCCTCCTTAGGTCTGTCTCTCTCATCTCCCTGTCAGCTGCCCGCGGCCCCCCCCTCTCTCTATCAGCCGCCCCCCCCTCCTTAGGTCTGTCTCTCTCATCTCCCTGTCAGCTGCCCGCGGCCCCCCCTCTCTCTATCAGCCGCCCCCCCCCTCCTTAGGTCTGTCTCTCTCATCTCCCTGTCAGCTGCCCGCGGCCCCCCCTCTCTCTATCAGCCGCCCCCACCCTCCTTAGGTCTGTCTCTCTCATCTCCCTGTCAGCTGCCCGCGGCCCCCCCTCTCTCTATCAGCCGCCCCCCCCTCCTTAGGTCTGTCTCTCTCATCTCCCTGTCAGCTGCCCGCGGCCCCCCCCTCTCTCTATCAGCCGCCCCCCCCTCCTTAGGTCTATCTCTCTCATCTCCCTGTCAGCTGCCCGCGGCCCCCCCTCTCTCTATCAGCCGCCCCCCCCCTCCTTAGGTCTGTCTCTCTCATCTCCCTGTCAGCTGCCCGCGGCCCCCCCTCTCTCTATCAGCCGCCCCCCCCCCCCCCCTCCTTAGGTCTGTCTCTCTCATCTCCCTGTCAGCTGCCCGCGGCCCCCCCCCTCTCTCTATCAGCCGCCCCCCTCCTCCTTAGGTCTGTCTCTCATCTCCCTGTCAGCTGCCCACGGCCCCCCCTCTCTCTATCAGCCGCCCCCCCCTCCTTAGGTCTGTCTCTCTCATCTCCCTGTCAGCTGCCCGCGGCCCCCCCTCTCTCTATCAGCTGCCCCCCCCTCCTTAGGTCTGTCTCTCTCATCTCCCTGTCAGCTGCCCGCGGCCCCCCTCTCTCTATTAGCTGCCCCCCCCCCTCCTTAGGTCTGTCTCTCTCATCTCCCTGTCAGCTGCCCGCGGCCCCCCCCTCTCTCTATCAGCCGCCCCCCCTCCTTAGGTCTGTCTCTCTCATCTCCCTGTCAGCTGTCTGCGGCCCCCCCTCTCTCTATCAGCCGCCCCCCCCTCCTTAGGTCTGTCTCTCATCTCCCTGTCAGCTGCCCGCGGCCCCCCCTCTCTCTATCAGCCGCCCCCCCCCTCCTTAGGTCTGTCTCTCTCATCTCCCTGTCAGCTGCCCGCGGCCCCCCCTCTCTCTATCAGCCCCCCCCCCTCCTGAGGTCTGTCTCTCTCATTACCCTGTCAGCTGCCCGCGGCCCCCCCCCTCTCTCTATCAGCCGCCCCCCCCCTCCTGAGGTCTGTCTCTCTCATCTCCCTGTCAGCTACCCGCGGCCACCCCTCTCTCTATCAGCCGCCCCCCCCCTCCTGAGGTCTGTCTCTCTCATCTCCCTGTCAGCTGCCCGCGGCCCCCCTCTCTCTATCAGCCGCCCCCCCCCCTCCTTAGGTCTGTCTCTCATCTCCCTGTCAGCTGCCCGCGGCCCCCCCTCTCTCTATCAGCCGCCCCCCCTCCTTAGGTCTATCTCTCATCTCCCTGTCAGCTGCCCATGGCCCCCCCTCTCTATCAGCCCCCCCCTCCTTAGGTCTGTTTCTCTCATCTCCCTGTCAGCTGCCCACGGCCCCCCCTCTCTCTATCAGCCGCCCCCCCTCCTGAGGTCTGTCTCTCATCTCCCTGTCAGCTGCCCGCGGCCCCCCCTCTCTCTATCAGCCGCCCCCCCTCCTGAGGTCTGTCTCTCTCATCTCCCTGTCAGCTGCCCGCGGCCCCCCTCTCTCTATCAGCCGCCCCCCCTTTTGAGGTCTGTCTCTCTCATCTCCCTGTCAGCCGCCCACTGCCCCCCCTCCTCTCTATCAGCCGCCCCCCTCCTTAGGTCTGTCTCTCTCATCTCCCTGTCAGCTGCCCATGGCCCCCCCTCCTCTCTATCAGCCACCCCCCCTCCTGACGTCTGTCTCTCTCATCTCCCTGTCAGCTGCCCGCGGCCCCCCTCTCTCTATCAGCCGCCCCCCCTTTTGAGGTCTGTCTCTCTCATCTCCCTGTCAGCCGCCCACTGCCCCCTCCTCTCTATCAGCCGCCCCCCCTCCTTAGGTCTGTCTCTCTCATCTCCCTGTCAGCTGCCCATGGCCCCCCCTCCTCTCTATCAGCCACCCCCTCTTCTGAGGTCCGTCTCTCTCATCTGCTCTGTCAGCCGCCCCCCCTTCCTCTCTATCAGCCCCCCTTCCTCTCTATCAGCCACCCCCCCTCCTCTCTATCAGCCCCCCCCTCCTGAGGTCCGTCTCTCTCATCTGCCCTGTCAGCCACCCGCGGCCCCCCTCCTCTCTATCAGCCACCCCCCTCCTCGCCCCCCCTCCTGAGGTCCGTCTCTCTCATCTGCTCTGTCAGCCGCCCCCCTCCTCTCTATCAGCCCCCTTTCCTCTCTATCAGCCGCCCCCCTCTTCCTCTCTATCAGCCGCCCCCCTCTTCCTCTCTATCAGCCGCCCCCCTCCTCCTCTCTGTCAGACCCCCCTCCTCCTCTCTGTCAGACCCCCCTCCTCCTCTCTGTCAGACCCCCTCCTCCTCTCTGTCAGACGTGTGGCAGGTGACGTCATGGCAAGGGACAATCCGCTACGTGTGGCAGGTGATGTTGTGGCAAGTGACATTCTGCAATGTGTGGCATCGTGGCAAGTGACCAGCCGCAATTTGTGGCAGATGGCATTGTGGCAAGTGACAATTCGCAACAAGTGACAATCTGCATCTGGTGGCAGGTGACGCGGCAAGTGACACACTCGGGGCTCCTACTTATTCGGCATTATGGTGAGTTGAACTATTTTATTTTATATAACAATAGAAATAATGCACTTCAATCATTTTTTGCGATTCGGCACGGCATCGATTTAACTGACAATTGCGCGGTCGTGTGACGTTGTACCTAAACAAATAGAGCTTTCTTTTGGTGGTATTTGATAACTTCTGCGGTTTTTTTTTTTTGTGCTATAAACAAAAATAGCGACAACTTTGAAAATTGTTTTTTATTTTAACTTTTGCTATAATAAACATCCAAAAAAAAAAATTTCTTCATCAGTTTAGGTCGATATGTATTCTTCTACATATGTTTGGTAAAAAAAAAAACGCAATAAGTGTATATTGATTAGTTTGCACAAAAGTTATTGCGTCTACCAAATAGAGGATAGATTTATGGCATTTTTATTATTATTATATTTTTTTTTACTAGTAATGGCGGTGATCTGCGATTTTTAGCGAAACTGTGACATTGCGGTGGACATATTGGACACTTGACACTTTTTTGGGACCAGTGACATTTATACAGCGATCTGTGCTATAAAAATGCACTGATTACTGTGTAAATGTCACTGTCAGGAAAGGGGTTAAATGTGTTCCCTGGGAGGTGTTTCTAACTGGGGGGATGGGGACTGACTGGAGGAGGAGAGAGATCTCTGTTCCTAATCACTAGGAACAGCAGATCTGTCTCTCCTCCCCTGTCAGAATGGGGATCTGTCTGTTTACATTGACAGATCCCCGTTCTGGCTCTATGGAGCGATCGCGGGTGGCCAGCTGACATCTCGGCCAACGGCCACGCACAGGTCCTTTTATACTCCTATATACATGTATAGAGCCATGACAGGTCCATTTTGGTTATCATGATATAAAATAATGAATATGGGGGCATTTTGGTGGGCGTGATTTTTCTTTTGGGGGGGGGGGGCAGCATTTCATTCTTGGTACCAGGCAGCACAATGTCTTGGGCCGGCACTGGCATTTTGGAGGCGTGGCGGTGGAACAACCTCCAACACTACTGCACCTTGTCCTGCATCCTTCCCAGCTGCCAAAAGAGTGACCCAATGGGCCGTGAAAGAAAGGTAACGTCCCTGTCCATGCCTGCTGGACCATGAGTCAGCGGTAATATGCACCTTACCGCTGACCGCCCTGTCCAGCGAGGCCAAGACATTGCCTTCCACATGCCGGTAGAGAGCCGGAATAGCCTTTCGTGAGAAAAAGTGGCGTTTGGGAACCTGCCACTGAGGAACCGCACATTGCACAAACTCACGGAAGGGGGCCGAGTCTACCAACTGAAAAGGCAGCAGTTGAAGCGCTAGCAATTTAGCCAAGCTAGCATTCAACCGCTGGGCATGTGGATGGCTGGGAGTGAACTTCTTTCGACGGTCCAGCAGCTGGGGCAGGGAAATTTGCCTGCTAGAATCGGACGTCGGTGTGCTGCTAGCAGAGTGCCCGCAAGTACTTGGCTGTGACACACCTAATTCTACACCTTCATTCCTCTCAGTGCATGTTTCAGAGAGGACTGAAGTTATAGTGGGGTTGGAGATCCCAGCTGATGCGGTGCAAGGAGAGGTCCGCTTTGTTCTTTGGTGTGGGTCTTTGAGGTAGGCTTGCCAACGAGCTGCATGGCAGGTCAACATATGTCTGGTCAGGCATGTGGTACCCAAGCGGCTGATGTTTTGGCCACGCGATATACGCTTGAGACATATGTTGCAAACAGCAGCTGTGCGATCTGATGCACTAGCCTCAAAAAAGGCCCACACCAAAGAACTTTTTGAATGACGGGCAGAGGCAGCGCCCTGCACAGGCGGAGCTCTGCGGTGTGATTCCGTCGGTGTACTGCCCTTACGCTGGCCAGCAAAGGGCATCCTGCCTCGTTGGAGATGTGCCTCCTCCTCATCCTCCTCCTCCTCCTCTCTCCTATTAGGCACCCACGTGGAGTCAGTGACCTCATCATCCCCTCCCTCCTCATCACTGGAGCCAATCTGGCAGTATGCTGCAGCTGCTGGAACATGACTGCCAGATTGGTGTCCTTCTTGAGCATCCCCTCTGTCTGCTCTCACGCTACTGCCTTCCTGTAGCTGGGTTTCATCATCAGACCCTTCGAAACGCTGGGCATCCTCCTGGAGCATGTACCCAACACTGTGCTCAAACAGTTCGGGGGACTCCTCAGGAGGAGGACATGGTGGGTCTAGGGAAGGAGTGACTGATGATGAGTCTGACATTGATACCAGGGAAGAGGACGCTTTGGCAGCTGCTTTGCCAGTACCCTGAGCCTGGGTGAGAGAGGATGAGGAGGAGGAGGGCTTGGTCATCCACTCTACCAAGTCTTCGGCATGATGTGGCTCAACATGTCCAGCTGCCGAAAAGGACAAGCGTGTCCCATGGCCATGTGCTGATGACAATGCACCGCGTCCACGACCAGCACTGTTGCCCCCAGACACAGAGCCTGCTTGCCCTCTTTTATTGCCTCCTGACTGTCTGCCTCTCCTTGTTTGCCTTCCAGACATTCTAATAGATGGCCTGCAGGGAGATGGGAAAAAAGCAATAAGGGCTACCTTCAGGTGTCCTTCTCTGTCCCTTTACTTAAGGATTTCTAAATATGGTTGAGGATGATTGCTTTTGCACAGAATAGCACAACGACAATTTCCCTGACTGTCCAAAAAACAAGGATTTCAAAGATGGTTGATGAGGAATGCTTTAGCACACTATAGCACAAGGAGAATTTCCCTCACTGTCCTTCCCTGTCCCTAGAAACAAGGATTATCACAGTGAAAGAAACTGACACTCTTCCTACCTATAGTTTTCTGTCCCTAGAAAAAATGTTTTTTTAAAGCACACTATAGCACAAGGAGAATTTCCCTCACTTTCCTTCCCTGTCCCTAGAAACAAGGATTATCACAGTGAAAGAAACTGACACTCTTCCTACCTATAGTTTTCTGTCCCTAGAAAAAATGTTTTTTTAAAGCACACTATAGCACAAGGAGAATGTCCCTCACTTTCCTTCCCTGTCCCTAGAAACAAGGATTATCACAGTGAAAGAAACTGACACTCTTCCTACCTATAGTTTTCTGTCCCTAGAAAAAAATGTTTTTTTAAAGCACACTATAGCACAAGGAGAATTTCCCTCACTTTCCTTCCCTGTCCCTAGAAACAAGGATTATCACAGTGAAAGAAACTGACACTCTTCCTACCTATAGTTTTCTGTCCCTAGAAAAAATGTTTTTTTAAAGCACACTATAGCACAAGGAGAATTTCCCTCACTTTCCTTCCCTGTCCCTAGAAACAAGGATTATCACAGTGAAAGAAACTGACACTCTTCCTACCTATAGTTTTCTGTCCCTAGAAAAAATGTTTTTTTAAAGCACACTATAGCACAAGGAGAATTTCCCTCACTTTCCTTCCCTGTCCCTAGAAACAAGGATTATCACAGTGAAAGAAACTGACACTCTTCCTACCTATAGTTTTCTGTCCCTAGAAAAAATGTTTTTTTAAAGCACACTATAGCACAAGGAGAATTTCCCTCACTTTCCTTCCCTGTCCCTAGAAACAAGGATTATCACAGTGAAAGAAACTGACACTCTTCCTACCTATAGTTTTCTGTCCCTAGAAAAAATGTTTTTTTAAAGCACACTATAGCACAAGGAGAATTTCCCTCACTTTCCTTCCCTGTCCCTAGAAACAAGGATTATCACAGTGAAAGAAACTGACACTCTTCCTACCTATAGTTTTCTGTCCCTAGAAAAAATGTTTTTTTAAAGCACACTATAGCACAAGGAGAATTTCCCTCACTGTCCTTCCCTGTCCCTAGAAACAAGGATTATCACAGTGAAAGAAACTGACACTCTTCCTACCTATAGTTTTCTGTCCCTAGAAAAAATGTTTTTTTAAAGCACACTATAGCACAAGGAGAATTTCCCTCACTGTCCTTCCCTGTCCCTAGAAACAAGGATTATCACAGTGAAAGAAACTGACACTCTTCCTACCTATAGTTTTCTGTCCCTAGAAAAAATGTTTTTTTAAAGCACACTATAGCACAAGGAGAATTTCCCTCACTGTCCTTCCCTGTCCCTAGAAACAAGGATTATCAGAGTGAAAGAAACTGACACTCTTCCTACCTATAGTTTTCTGTCCCTAGAAAAAATGTTTTTTTAAAGCACACTATAGCACAAGGAGAATTTCCCTCACTGTCCTTCCCTGTCCCTAGAAACAAGGATTATCACAGTGAAAGAAACTGACACTCTTCCTACCTATAGTTTTCTGTCCCTAGAAAAAATGTTTTTTTAAAGCACACTATAGCACAAGGAGAATTTCCCTCACTTTCCTTCCCTGTCCCTAGAAACAAGGATTATCACAGTGAAAGAAACTGACACTCTTCCTACCTATAGTTTTCTGTCCCTAGAAAAAATGTTTTTTTAAAGCACACTATAGCACAAGGAGAATTTCCCTCACTGTCCTTCCCTGTCCCTAGAAACAAGGATTCGCACAGTAAAACACACTGACACTCTCCCTACCTATAGTTTTCTGTCCCTAGGAAAAATGTTTTTTTAAAGCACACTATAGCACAAGGAGAATTTCCCTCACTGTCCTTCCCTGTCCCTAGAAACAAGGATTCGCACAGTAAAACACACTGACACTCTCCCTACCTATAGTTTTCTGTCCCTAGAAAAAATGTTTTTTTAAAGCACACTATAGCACAAGGAGAATTCCCTCACTGTCCTTCCCTGTCCCTAGAAACAAGGATTTGCACAGTAAAACACACTGACACTCTCCCTACCTATCTTTCTCTTTCCCTAAACTAAAGGAATCCAGGTTAAGCAAGAAAAAATTAATGTCACTGTCCCTGCCTATGCTTCTCTTTCCCTGCTCCGGAACACACTACACTAGGCCGCCGTGCTGGCGGCCTTTTATAGTGTGGGGCGTGTACTAAACACCCTCAGCAATAATTGGCCACAGGCATCCTGCCTGTGGCCAATCATTGCTCTCCTCGCTGCCGGCGCTGTGATTGGCCAAGCATGCGGGGTCACAGTGCATGCTTGGCCAATCACAGCGCCTGGATGACACTGCGATGGCGTAGTGCATTGTGGGCCGTTCGCGTCACTCGAATTTGGCGCGAACGGCCCAAATCGTTCGATCTTCGTCGAACGATCGAACAGCCGATGTTCGAGTCGAACGTATGTTCGACTCGAACACGAAGCTCATCCCTACTCATAACTAACATCCTCCAGACCCTTTATTAGCTTTGTTGCCCTTCTTTATACTCACTCCATTTCGAGTACTACCTTCCTAAGGACTGGTGCCCAGAACTGGACAGCATACTCTACGTGCGGCAGGACCAGAGTCTTGTAGAGTGGGAGAATTATCGTTTTATCTCTGGAGTTGATCCCCTTTTTAATGCATGCCAATATTCTGTTTGCTTTGTTAGCAGCAGCTTGGCATTGCATGCCATTGCTGAGCCTATCATCTACTAGGACCCCAGGTCCCTTTCCATCCTAGATTCCCCCAGAGGTTCTCCCTCCAGTGTATAGATTGCATTCTCATGTTGATGTTGCGTAGTACTGATGTTGATATTGATACTTGTTTCCAATGCTGATATGAGTTTATATATGTACAGGCATCCACAGTGTTTTGCGGAGTGATATGTCCGCTCTTTCAGGGAAATGCAAAATATATCTAATTGTTATTGAATTAAAAATGCCATCATTACTATCAGAATATGCCATTTAATTCATTCATCTATCATACGTTTATTTACAAAAATGTCATAAAAATACCACATTATAAAAGTGCTCACCAATTTCATCAGCATGTAGCCATATGTACTCCCACAAGCTCAGCACAGACCAAGACTGCCATCCAACCAACTTGTCCTTTGTAATAATAACCAAGGCCAGGTCTGGTGGACACTGGATTGTATGTTGATGGATTAAGGCGAAAATGGTATCCAACCCAAAGTACTGTGAAGGAGAGAAAATGTGTATTCTATGTGTAGCGGGGTATCGCTTAAAATAAGCACAAAGTCTACCATACCCAGTGTGCAGCGGGGCACCCACAGTGCATTGCCCAGCGCAAGGTCTGCTGGGGAAGGACTATTTAAGGAGGGAGGAACAACACGCAGGTCTCTTCGGACGCCGCCCTCCTAGCAAGTGGAGCCTACGCTGGGCCTGTTGTTTGGACTAGGCCAGAGAGCCTGGGCCTAGAGAATCTGGAGAGCTTCCAGTCGTCATTGGAGAACCCAGAGTCGTCTCATCTATCTATATCCCGCGGATGGTCGAGAGGATCGGAGACTACGGGTATCAGGAGACTGTGTTTCGGGATATCAGTTGCTGAAGTCAGTTGTACGGACTGGTCCGGTCGGGTGAGAGAGCACTTGCTCATTATACTTTGACTACCTTATAGGCCCAGTATCCTTTGGCCAGGGCCCACCATTACCGGAGTGTTATACTGCACCCCAGAGGAACAGTGTGTTGTGCAGCCGGAGTTAAGTTGTCTTATTGCTTGCTGAGTAACCAACAGTTTAATACCATTGGATTACAAATAATCTACAAAGTGCACCACCATTGCTAGCGAAGAACCTTCTCAGTGAACTAACTGTGTCTGAACTAGTCAGGCCTGACTGTCCAGCAGGGAGACATTTATCTGGCCGCCATATTGGCCACGAGGGGAAGGCTCGCAAGTGTAGTTCATTAAGAGACTTTGAGTGAGCATAAGACTGTTAGAATATAATACTTGATATTTGCTTGACTATTGATATTGCAGGGCCCTGCATAGATAAATGTACCATTGTCTAACTTTATATTTCTATTCAGTAAAGTATTTGTCGTTAAGCAGACAAGTGTGTGGCGTACTGTTTATCCCAGCTGAAGCAGCCAGCTTAGATAATATAACACTCACTAATTATTGTGTATGCTTTACTGCGGCGTGGTGATTCTTATAGCCTAGTGGGTATCTCACTTCCATTTGTGCTAGCTGTGCCAAGGGAGGTTAGAGCCAGATCCTGGGGGTTGACAGCAGTGAGTTACAGGCCCAAAACTATACCTGAAGCCCTCTTAACTGGGGGTATTGCTACACGTGGGGGCACGAGTCCGGGATCCTGTACGCTGCAATCAAGCCTGCCAGAAGTACCGGCATGGATCCGTTAACAGTGACCCAGTGGTGCGCATCAGCCGGCGCTTTCCCAGACATGGCTGTAGTAGTTGAACTCCCCGGGGAAGACTGGTCGGGGAGCGATGTAGACAGACTCATGGAGTTACTGTCCCTGAGCCAGAAGGCATGGTTAATTGACCTCAGGCCAGATGAAGAGGCCTCCCACACACATGCATTGGTAGAATGGAGGGATGAGATACCTGAAAGTTTCAGAGGCCAGAGTGTGCAGTCCATAGACCAGGAGACATACCGCTTAGCACATGCGAAGCCTATAAAGAAAGAACCCCCCGAGCCGGCCCCGAAGGAGAAGCAGCTAAAAGACAGTGATCTCTGGGGTGCCTCTGACCACAATAGGCCCCCGAACTCCTAAACGCTTTAGGGGACCTTGTCACAAAGTGCCAGAAGAATAACACGGTGTGTGTGGAGACTGGTTACCGGAAGCTGAGAATTTTTTCGGGTAAACAGCCTGTGCCACTCGGGGAAGAGGACTTTGATACGTGGATGGAACAAGCAATGCAGGCTGTGGAAGGATGGGAAGTGACGTAAGCTCAAAAGAAACAGCGCATAAACAAAAGCTTAAAAGGGGCCGCTGTGAAGAATCTCAGATTCAGCAATACCTCTTGCACTGCCTATGACTACCTAACTATGCTGCAGGAGGAGTTTGGCCAGTTGGAGAAAGTTACTGACTTAATCTACCAATTTGAGCATACCCTTCAACAGCCAGGAGAACGTTTCTCTGAATATGTCTGAAGGTTGAATAAGATGCTCTGCCAGATAGTCCTGAAGAAAGGGATGGTGCCACAGGCCATAGATGCAGCCAGGATGCGGCAGGTCATGAGGGGAGCACTGTGCTCTGATCCAGTTTGGCTCCATCTAAAGACTCCAGGAGGAGTCCAGACCTCAAGGACCAACAGGCAACTGAGAAACCCGCTCCCCCTCCCTCAGCAGGGGTTGGATCTGTTATGGCCACAGAACGGGACTCTGAGGTGGCTGTTCTAAAGTCACAGATGGCCCAAGTGTTGGAAATGCTGACTTCTTTAATGGCTAAAAGTTCAGGAGCTACAAAAAAAGAAGACTTAAAGAAGGAAGTGTTTCAGAATACCCCAACACCGGTTTTCCAGCAGGACAAAGAAGAGGTTTCCTTTAACTGTGGAGGGGTTGGACATTACGGACGGGTGTGTCCCAGCCCGAAGAGATCCCAAAGCACATATCGTAAGCCGGCGGAAAATTCCAGAGGGCCCCGGTGAAGGAGTCAACCGGGTGCCCATCAGTTCCAGCAAGCTCCAAAGCAATCAGAGAACAGGAGAAGCTAAGAAGGGGGGACAATTCCCCACCCCACCAACTTAATACTTCTCACTTTAAGTCCGAACCTAAATCATGGAATGAAATTAATGCATACCAGGCCCAACAAGGCTTAAGATCCAGGAAGAGATTAAGGAAGAAGAAATCACAGAAGGCCAAACCAAGGAAGGAGACCTCTACGAGAAACATCCTGTTAAACTGGTGGGACCCTCTCCAGTGGTCCCCATTCAAGTGGAAGGGATCTACATGAAGGCCATTCTCGACACGGGAGCTCAAGTGACCCTTCTGTACCAGGACTTCTACCAGAAACATCTGAAACATTTGCCCTTGCAGAAGCTAGAAGACTTGGAAATATGGGGACTTGGATACCTCCAAATTAGACTGGCCTTTGACCCCTCAGTAGCTGGAGACGCAGACATCTTCAACACACTGGCAGTAGTCTGTCCTCGCCCGCCAGGAGCCAACAAAAGTCCCCCTATAATAGGGACCAATACTGACCTGGTGAGTTCGATCGCATGCCTCAAGGCCTCTCAGGAGCTCCAGCTACTTTCCAGCGACTCATGGAAAAGACGGTGGGAGATATGAACCTTATTGAAGTGCTGGTTTACCTGGATGACCTCATTGTGTTCGGGAAGACTCTAGAAGGGCATAAGGCAAGGCTGGAAAAGGTCTTGAAAAGACTCAGTGATGAGGGACTCAAGCTTTCTTTGGAGAAGTGCCAGTTTTACCAATCTTCAGTCCACTACCTGGGGCACATTGTGTCTGCCGAAGGAGTGTCCACAGATCCTGGGAAGTTGGAGGCAGTTACCTCCTGGCCACGGCCCACCACAGTGACTGAACTCAGGTTGTTTCTGGGATTTTGCTCCTACTACCGAAGGTTTGTGGAGGGATTTGCAAAAATCGCCAAGCCACTGAATGAACTCCTGAAGACTGAGAGAGAAGAAGATGAGTCAGGGCCCAGGAAGCCAGGGGAGTCCATAGAAGGTCAGTGGACTGTGAGCTGTGAGGAGGCTTTCACCAGATTGAAGGAGAGCCTGACCACTGCCCCCGTCTTGGCTTATGCGGACGCCAGGAAGCCGTATGAACTGCATGTGGATGCCAGTCATGATGGTCTGGGAGGAGTACTGTATCAAGAGCATGATGACCAACTGAGGCCCATTGCTTATGTGAGCAGGAGTTTGACCCCAGCCGAAAATAATTACCCCACCCACAAGCTGGAATTCTTGGCCTTGAAGTGGGCTGTGGTGGATAAGTTGAAGGACTACCTGTACGGAGCTGAGTTTGTGGTGAAGACAGACAATAACCCACTCACCTACCTCCTAACTATGGACAAACTGGACGCCACCGGCCACCGTTGGCTAGCAGCTCTCTCAGGATTCACTTTCAGTCTAAAGTACAGGCCTGGGACTGGAAACAGAGACGCTGATGCTTTATCCAGAAGGTCCCATGCTCCCCCTAATCTGATGGAAGACTGGACTCGACTGGCCCCAGAGGGAGTGCGAGCCTTGTGTCAGGGAGTGGAGTTCCAGACAAGTGGAGGGCCCAGAGCCGAAGAAATAGGAGTCTCAGCTGTTGGAGTACCCAAGTTCTACTGCAATGTGACCCAGATTGAAGAAGAGAATCTACCCAAACTTTCAAAGAAAGATTTGAGAAAAGATCAAATGGAAGACCCACTGGGGAGATTGGCTCTGGAAGCATTGGAAAGCCAGAACCCCGACTTGCTTCTGAAGGACCCCTCAAAGGATGTTAGTCTGTTAAGAAGAGAATGGGACCGGCTGCAAATGCATCAAGGGGTGGTCTACCGAAGGGGCCCCTCTGATGATTTGGAGGATAAGTGGCAACTGTTTCTGCCAGAGAAACACCGGAAGACTGTTCTGACTGCTTTGCATGATGATCATGGCCACCTGGGGTCAGAAGTAACCTTTCAACTCGTAAGGAACAGATTCTACTGGCCCTGCATGCGGGTTGAAGTGGAGGAATATTGTCACTCATGTGCAAGATGCATACAAAGAAAGACACTGCCTCATCAAGCTGCCCCAATGGGCCACCTACAAAG
The DNA here is from genome assembly GCA_029206835.1 of Rana muscosa. Taxonomy (NCBI): domain Eukaryota; kingdom Metazoa; phylum Chordata; class Amphibia; order Anura; family Ranidae; genus Rana; species Rana muscosa. Next base: position 125,494,621 of record CM055128.1, read on the forward strand.
TCAAGGGCCCTTGGATCTGGTATGCATTGATTTTCTGTCTGGAACCTGATTTGAGTGGATATGGGAATGTTCTGGTGATAACCGATCATTTCACTAGATACGCTCAGGCATTCCCAACCAAAGACCAGAAGGCCTCCACAGTGGCTAAGGTTCTTGTGGAAAAGTTCTTTGTACACTACGGACTACCTCAACGCCTCCACTCAGACCAGGGAAGGGATTTCTAAAGCAGACTGATTCGGAAACTGCTAGATTCACTGGGTATAAAGAAGACCCGAACCACCCCATACCACCCACAAGGGGATGCCCAACCTGAACGGTTCAATCGGACATTATTGAATATGCTGGGGACTTTGAGTAGTGAGAAGAAGCAGCACTGGGGCAAGCATGTAGCCGCCATTGTGCATGCATATAATAGTATGACTAGTGATGCTACTGGATATTCTCCATACAGACTGATGTTTGGCAGGGAAGCAAGACTACCGGTAGATTTAGCTTTTGGCACTTCCATAGATCATACCTCAGCAGCTTCCCACAAGGGGTATGTGGACCGGTTGCGACAGAGCTTAAGACTGGCGTATGAGAAGGCCCAGATGACTTCCAATCAAAGAGGAGCCAGGAATAAGTGGAGTTATGACCTCAAGGTCTGAATTCACGATTTACAGCCAGGAGACCGGGTGCTGTTGCGGAACTTAGGCATTCCAGGGAAGCATAAGCTGGCTGACCGGTGGAGATCACAGCCCTATTTAATCTGTAAACAATTGCCAGGTTTGCCAGTGTATCAACTCAAACCAGAAGGAAGTGTGGGACCGTTGAAGACATGGCACAGGAACCACTTGCTGCCCCTCTCCGAAGCAGGTTGTTTGCCTCCCACCTCGGATCCTTCTGAACCCCTTTCAGCCTCCAACACCCCCAGACCTGTCACCAGATCTCAAACAACTCTTTCAGGAGAAATGGATGCCCAAGATCTGAGTGAAGATGAGGAATTGGAACTCGATTGGCTATGGTCCCCCCAAGCACCTGAACCCACGACCATGGCCCTTTCATCATCTGAAGTTATTTCTGGGGACACTTTGAATGCTGAGGATGGGAGGATTCTCTGGACTCTTTTCCAGTAGAGGACCCCAGGGATTCCTTGTATCTCTCTGCCACTGAATTGGATGCCTCTGGACCAGCGGAGCCCAATACACCTGACTTAATAGAGGAAGAATTGGAAGGACCCATTGCAGTTGAGACCCCGGCTCTAAGGGGACAAAGACTGAGAAGGGCCATCCACCCCCCAAGAAGATTAACCTACACTCAAATGGGGGAGTGTTCGTAAGAGACTGTAGTTACAGCAAGAAGGACAGTAGATAAGCCTGGTCCCTCTACTGTGAGTTTAGTAGAGGGCAACCCTAGCTCGCTCCCTGGCACAGTTAGACAGGCCACCTCCACTAATGTGACCTGTGGGCAGGACAACCTCTCTCCCAAAGCTTAGTGGGAGGTTCCTCTGCCAGGCTCCTTTGTAGCATTTGAACTGTATTTCATTTACATATGCTAACAATGATCTTTACTGATTATCTTTGGGGACCAAATATTTTAAGTGGGGGGAGTGTGTAGCGGGGTATCGCTTAAAATAAGCACAAAGACTACCATACCCAGTGTGCAGCGGGGCACCCACAGTGCATTGCCCGGCGCAAGGTCAGCTGGGGAAGGACTATTTAAGGAGGGAGGAACAACACGCGGGTCCCTTTGGACGCTGCTCTCCTAACAAGTGGAGCCTACGCTAGGCCAGTTGTTTGGACTAGGCCAGAGAGCCTGGGCCTAGAGGATCCAGAGAGCTTCCAGTCGTCATTGGAGAACCCAGAGTCGTCTCATCTATCTATCTCCCGCGGATGGTCGAGAGGATCGGAGACTACGGGTATTGTGAGACTGTGTTCCGGGATATCAGTTGCTGAAGTCGGTTGTACGGACTGGTCCGGTCGGGTGAGAGAGCACTTGTTCATTATACTTTGACTACCTTATAGGCCCAGTATCCTTTGGCCAGGGCCCACCGTTACCGGAGTGTTATACTGCACCCCAGAGGAACAGTGTGTTGTGCAGCCGGAGTTAAGTTGTCTTATTGCTTGCTGAGTAACCAACAGTTTAATACCATTGGATTACAAATAATCTACAAAGTGCACCACCATTGCTAGCGAAGAACCTTCTCAGCGAACTAACTGTGTGTGAACTAGTCAGGCCTGACTGTTCAGCAGGGAGACATTTATCTGGCAGCCATAATGGCCACGAGGGGAAGGCTCGCAAGTGTAGTTCATTAAGAGACTTTAAGTGAGCATAAGACTGTTAGAATATAATACTTGATATTTGCTTGACTATTGATATTGCAGGGCCCTGCATAGATAAATGTACCATTGTCTAACTTTATATTACTATTCAGTAAAGTATTTGTGGTTAAGCAGACAAGTGTGTGGTGTACTGTTTATCCCAGCTGAAGCAGCCAGCTCAGGTAATTTAACACTAATTATTGTGTATGCTTTACTGCGGAGTGGTGATTCTTATAGCCTAGTGGGTATCGCACTTCCATTTGTGCTAGCTGTGCCAAGGGAGGTTAGAGCCAGATCCTGGAGGTTGACAGCAGTGTGTTACAGGCCCAAAACTATACCTGCAGCCCTCTTAACTGGGGGTATTGCTACTGTGACAGCAGGAAGGTAAAGTCACCTGGTTGCATCCAGGGGGGTAGATATATTTCGCCCAGATTCAGGCTTTACGCCGACTTATACAACTAGGTGGAGAGTTGTATAAGGCTAGTGGGCTCATGGATGACTCATACCTCTAGGGAGAGTGTGGGGCGTCGTGCAGACAGGGAGTTGATGAGACCAGCTGAAGCTTGTCAGCTCATTTAGGCCTCTATAAAAACTCCCAGATTCATTAGGTGTTTGCTCATGCCTGGAAGCAGACCTGTGTGGACTTCCTGGAGAGAGTGAACCCTTGTGCGGTGAGACAAAGCCTGTGTGGCTATTTGCTTGGACATTTAAAACCAGGGACTTAGGGACTAGGACAGCACTAGGCTGATCCCAGTTGTTAGTTAGGAAACCTGTATGTTTAGTCAGAGGTCAAGTTGACCAGGATTTATTTTGTTTATGTTTCTTTTGCTTTGCTGTGTTTTGCCACTGTAAATAGAAAATAAACCGCACCTTTTTGATTTTGAAAACCACAACCTCCGTTTGCTGGGCCTGTTTTTGTGTGGGGAGCCCATCCCGGGGGTCACACACACCCGCTGCCGAGCTAACCCCCTCACAGTTGGTGGAGAATGCGGGCAGTTTTTTTTTTAAGCCAGCATGGAGGAGATACTGAAGCAGCTGGCTCTAGCAAATGCCAATCAACAGCAGACAAATGCAGGTTTGCAAAAGAACTTCGCAGCCCAGCAGCAAGCTCATCAACAGAGCCTTGCAGCCCAGCAGCAGACAAACGCAACTTTGCAACAGAGTCTGGAGGCTCAGCAACAAGCCCAGCAGCAATCTGAGGCCCGCTTCATAGACCTGTTGCAGAAGCAAGAGCAGAGACTACAACAACAGATGGAAGCAGTAATGCAGCAACGTCCGCAGACCAGTGAGGAAAGCCGTCCCACTAATACCGCGTCCTTTGGGGTGAGTCGTTTATTGACAAAAATGACTGGAGAGGATGATCCAGAGGTATTTTTGACCACATTTGAAAGGACCGCTGAAAGAGAAAAGTGGCCTGAGGAGCAGTGGGCTGGACTGGTGGCTCCTCTGTTAACTGGTGAATCGCAGAAAGCTTACTATGACCTAGAGCCTAACCAAGCAAAAGACTATGTGATGCTAAAAGCTGAAATATTGGCAAGGCTGGGTGTCACCCAGGCTGTCCGGGCTCAGCGTGTGCATAACTGGACTTTCCAGCTTGGAAAACCCCCCAGGTCTCAAATGTATGATCTCATTCACCTGAGCAGAAAGTGGCTACAGCCAGAGACTTTGTCCGCACCAAAGATTGTGGAGCGTGTTGTAATGGATCGGTTTTTGAGAGCTCTTCCTACTGCCATCCAAAAGTGGGTGAGCCATGGAGACCCAGAGACGGCCGATGGTCTTGTGGATCGTGTGGAGAAATACTTGGCTACAGAGAACCTGACGGCCTCTTCCAGAGACACTCGGACTTTCCACCCTAAGACCAGACCATCCCCAGGGGCGGATAAGAGGATTCCAAGGGGTGAGGGTGGAGAGAGTGAGAGGGTGGGAGCTCTACCCCAAGTTTGGCGAGAACAGCCTGGGAAATCAGCGGCTCGAGAGGCGGCAAGAAGGATCGTTTGCTACCGCTGCCGGCAAGCGGGACATATTGCAGCCAATTGCCCGGTTGTGGAGGAACCCATGCAGTGTGACTTTCTGACGGGCAGACGTCAGTCGCTGTGTGCGACAGTCGCATGCACTGCCATTCGAGGAACTGAGAAACATTTATGCAAAATGTGTGTTAATGGTAGAAATGTTGTGGTATTGCTGGATTCAGGTAGCCTTGTGACCCTGATAAAGGCTGAGTTAGTTAAAACAGAGGTCTCTGGGAATAGCAAGGTAGCTGTTATTTGTGTGCATGGGGACACCCGAGAGTATCCAGTGACTACAGTGTGTTTCGAGACCCCCAAAGGTACCCTCTCTCATCCAGTGGGCTTAGTATCTCAGTTACCGCATGACGCCATTGTGGGAAGGGATTTTCCGAAGTTCTGGGAACTGTGGGATGATCCTGAGCCCCCCACTGGTGCCCCTATGTACCAGGAATGTGATAGCCAGAACTCCCCTGAGAGTGGTGAGGACTCTCCGGAATTTCCCTTATCAGTATTGGCAGGGGAGACTCAAGAAACTGGAGAGGAGCCCACCTCCTCAGACGAAAACCTACCGTCTGTGGAGTTTTCTGATCTTGAGGTTCACAGGGAAAACTTTGCCACAGAACAGTTGAAAGACCCCGCCCTAATAAAGGCACGGGAAAACGTAGTGAAAATAGATGGCGAGTTAGTGAACCCAGATAATACCTGCACTTACCCATACTTCAGCGTAGAGAAGGACCTACTGTATCGGGTGGCAAAAAGGGCAGAAGAAACCGTTGAGCAGCTTGTGGTGCCCAAACCTTACAGGAAGTTGGTGTTGGAGTTGGCCCATGGGCACATTCTTGGAGGTCATCTGGGGACAGAGAAAACCCGAGAGAGGGTATTACAGAGATTCTATTGGCCGGGGGTGATGAAGGACATAGAAAATTATTGTTCCTCCTGCCCTGTGTGTCAGAGGTCGGCCCCGATGCCACATTTCCGTAGCCCGCTGGTCCCTCTACCCATCATTGAGGTCCCGTTTGAGAGGATCGCCATGGATTTGGTAGGTCCTATAATCAAGTCCGCTAGGGGGCACCAGTACATATTAGTTATAATGGACTATGCCACCCGTTATCCAGAAGCGATCCCTCTCCGAAATACCTCGGCCAAAACCATAGCCAAAGAGCTATCTCTTGTGTTTAGCCGGGTGGGTATTTGTAAAGAACTGCTTACGGACCAAGGTACACCCTTTATGTCCCGGGTTATGAAGGAGCTGTGTAAATTGTTCAAAGTGACGCAATTACGTACATCTGTGTATCACCCCCAAACCGATGGGCTGGTTGAAAGATTCAACAAAACCCTAAAACAAATGTTGAAGAAAGTGGTGGATAGAGATGGAAAGGATTGGGACTGTCTACTTCCTTATCTGATGTTTGCTATTAGGGAGGTGCCCCAATCCTCTACGGGATTCTCCCCCTTTGAGTTACTATATGGGAGACACCCAAGAGGGCTGTTGGATATTGCCAAGGAAACTTGGGAAAGTGAGAGTTCTCCCCACAGGAGTGTGATTGAGCATGTCGCCCTGATGCAAGACCGAATTGCACAGGTAATGCCCATCGTGAAGGAACATTTGGCCCAAGCGCAGTTAGCACAGCAGAGAGTGTACAACCGTGGAGCCAAGACCCGTACCTTTTCCCCGGGGGATAGGATACTGGTACTTGTCCCTACGGTTGAAAGTAAATTCCTTGCCAAATGGCAAGGCCCCTACGAGATAATGGAAAAAGTGAGCGAAGTGAATTACAAGGTCAGACAACCAGGAATGCGAAAGCCCGAACAGATCTATCACATTAATCTGTTGAAAGCCTGGAGGGATAGAGAGTCCCTAGTCGCAGACACTTGGTCACCAGCTCAAACTGGTTGCGTGATTCCTGAGGTTGGAATAGCAGCCACCTTGTCACAACCCCAACAACAGGAGGTTAAGGAGTTTGTGCTTCGCAACAAGGAGGTATTCTCTGAGCTGCCGGGACAAACATCTGGGGTAGAGCATGACATCATTACCCCGCCCGGTGAAAGGGTGAAGTTAAAACCCTATCGGATCCCAGAGGCCCGACGGGAGGCAATACGGGAGGAAGTACAGAAAATGCTGAACTTAGGGGTGATAGAGGAGTCCCAAAGTGATTGGTCTAGTCCCATTGTGTTGGTGCCTAAACCGGATGGGAGCTGGCGATTTTGTAACGATTTTCGTCAGTTGAACAAAGTTACAAAATTTGACACCTACCCCATGCCACGTATAGATGAGTTGATCGACCGGCTGGGAACAGCCCGATACATGACGACTCTTGACCTCACAAAAGGGTATTGGCAAATCCCTCTGGCCAAGTCGGCCAAAGAGAAAACCGCATTTGTAACCCCAGACGGGGCGTTCCAATATAAAAGAATGCCGTTCGGGTTACAGAATGCGCCGGCCACATTCCAGCGGAAAATGGACCAGATGCTGAGGCCCCATCGGAAGTATGCTGCGGCTTACCTGGATGACGTAATTGTCCATAGCACAGATTGGGTCTCACATCTGCCAAAAGTGCAAGCAGTCCTGGACTCTGTTCGGGAAGCGGGGTTTACGGCTAACCCCAAGAAGTGTACCATTGGGCAGGAGGAGGCCAAATATCTTGGGTACACCATTGGGAGGGGAGTAATAAAACCCCAACTCAACAAAGTCGAGGCCATCCAGAGTTGGCCACGTCCCAACAGCAAGAAGCAGGTACGAGCCTTTCTGGGAATCGCTGGGTATTATCGGCGATTCATTCCCCACTTTGCTTCTAAGGCTGTGCCCCTAACCAACCTGACGAAGGGGAAAGGGTCGGTCATGATTAAATGGACCCCCGAGGCTGAGGCAGCATTCCAATTCTTGAAACAAGCCTTATGTAGCCAGCCAGTGTTGTACTCACCCGACTTCTCTAAAGACTTTGTCGTACAAAGTGATGCGTCAGATGTGGGGTTAGGAGCAGTATTGTCCCAGGTCTGGAACGGGGAAGAGCACCCAGTCATTTACCTCAGCAGGAAGTTGAAGTCCCATGAGGTAAATTACGCCACCGTTGAAAAGGAGTGTTTAGCGGTGAAGTGGGCTCTAGATTCCCTTCGGTACTACCTGCTAGGTAGGCACTTTGACATGGTTACGGATCACGCTCCGTTAAAGTGGATGGTTTAAAACAAGGAAACAAATAGAAGAGTGAATAGATGGTTCCTGGCCCTCCAGGAATTCAACTTCACAGTAAAGCATCGCCCTGGCGTTCAAATGGGGAATGTGGATGCTTTGTCTCGAGTACATGAATGCCTGATTGCTGGTGTTCCAACCCCGAGGTTAAAACAAGAGGGGGGGGTATGTGACAGCAGGAAGGTAAAGTCACCTGGTTGCATCCAGGGGGTAGATATATTTCGCCCAGATTCAGGCTTTACGCCGACTTATACAACTAGGTGGAGAGTTGTATAAGGCTAGTGGGCTCATGGATGACTCATACCTCTAGGGAGAGTGTGGGGCGTCGTGCAGACAGGGAGTTGATGAGACCAGCTAAAGCTTGTCAGCTCATTTAGGCCTCTATAAAAACTCCCAGATTCATTAGGTGTTTGCTCATGCCTGGAAGCAGACCTGTGTGGACTTCCTGGAGAGAGTGAACCCTTGTGCGGTGAGACAAAGCCTGTGTGGCTATTTGCTTGGACATTTAAAACCAGGGACTTAGGGACTAGGACAGCACTAGGCTGATCCCAGTTGTTAGTTAGGAAACCTGTATGTTTAGTCAGAGGTCAAGTTGACCAGGATTTATTTTGTTTATGTTTCTTTTGCTTTGCTGTGTTTTGCCACTGTAAATAGAAAATAAACCGCACCTTTTTGATTTTGAAAACCACAACCTCCGTTTGCTGGGCCTGTTTTTGTGTGGGGAGCCCATCCCGGGGGTCACACACACCCGCTGCCGAGCTAACCCCCTCACACTACATATGTCTATGCCAATATTCAAGAAACCAACACTATAGATATACCTCACGGCTACAGTATATGTCCCGCATACAGAGCATGAGGGGTAGAAATGTATAATATGTTTCTCCTGATCCATACATACAATCGTATTATAGGGTGAGAGTTAGTGATGAGCCGAACATCCCCGGGTTCGGTCCGCACCAGAACCCGCGAACGGACCGAAAGTTCGTACGAACATTAGAACCCTATTAAATACAATGGATGCGAACGTTCGAATTCTAAAGTGCTAATTATAACAACTATTATGCATGTTATTGTCCTAAAAAGGGTTTGGGAACCCGGGTTGTGCACCAGGGGACATGTATCAATGCAAAAAGAAGTTTTAAAAACGGTCGTTTTTCGGGAGCAGTCATTTTAATGATGCATAAAGTGAAAAAAAAAAAGTCAAATATTCCTTTAAATATCGTACCTGGGGGGTGTCTAAAGTATGCCTGTGAAGTGCCACGTGTTTCCCGTGTTTAGAACTGTCCCTGCACAAAATGACACTTCTAAAGGAAAAAAAAGCCATTTAAAACTGCTTGCGGCTTTAATGTAATGTCTGGTCCCGGTAATATGGATGAAAATCTTTAAGAAAAATGGCATAGCTACCCCATGACCCCCCCCCCCTACCCCAGCCCATTACCAGCCCCTTTGGGTCTTGTATGGATATTAAGGGGAACCCCGCACATAAAATAAAAAAGGCCCTATATACTCTGAACAGCCGTATACAGGCGGTGCATACAAGACAGGGACTGTAGGTTTGTTCTTATGTAGAATCTGTTTGTAATTTTGAACAGGTACATTGTTTAAGTGTAGCTCCAGCCCAAAAATCTATTTTTAAACTTTTTGGAAAACATAGGTAAGGGTTATCACCCCTGTAACATTTGTTTTGCTGTCTGTGCCCCTGTTCAGAACATTTCACCTCACTTTCCGTCCCAATGACAACTGTTTTTGAAATGTGGTGTTTTTCTTGAAACAAGGATTGGTGATAAAGCATCAGTACAGAGGAGACACCTTTCTCCCATATTAATTCTTACAGGAGAGAATTTTCCTTCCTAGGGGTAGATTTCCTCTCACTTCCTGTTGTCTTCTTGCGTTTGCAAGTAGGAGTCGTTTGTAAGTTGGATGTTTGAAAGTAGGGACCTGCCGTATATACTCTGCAGAAATAGGCCCCTTAGTTGTTGGTGTTGGCACAACACTGTAAGCACTCACAGTTACTCTTGGTTGGTGCTGGAACGCCCTGCTGTCAACTATTATATCAGGAATTTTAATTACATATAATTGTTGAACAGTGGTAGTAAAAATTGGGCCTTTGATGGTGGTGCTGGTGCCACAACACTGTAAGCCCTGACAGTTACTCTTGGTGGGTGCAGCAATGGGCCCTGCTGTGAATTATTAGATCAAGAATTGTAATTGCATGCCCCTGTTGAACAGGGGCTGAAAAATTGTGCCATTCGTGGTGGTGGTGGTGGTGGTGTTGCCACAACACTGTAAGCCCTCAGAGTTACTCTTGGTGGGTGCAGGAATGGGCCCTGCTTTGAATTATTAGATCAAGAATTGTAATTACATGCCCCTTTTGAACAGGGGCTGAAAAATTGGGCCTTTCGTGGTGGTGGTGGTGGTGGCGTTGCCACAACACTGTAAGCCCTCAGAGTTACTCTTGGTGGGTGCAGGAATGGGCCCTGCTGTGAATTATTAGATCAAGAATTGTAATTACATGCCCCTTTTGAACAGGGGCTGAAAAATTGGGCCTTTCGTGGTGGTGGTGGTGGTGGCGTTGCCACAACACTGTAAGCCCTCAGAGTTACTCTTGGTGGGTGCAGGAATGGGCCCTGCTGTGAATTATTAGATCAAGAATTGTAATTACATGCCCCTTTTGAACAGGGGCTGAAAAATTGGGCCTTTCGTGGTGGTGGTGGTGGTGGCGTTGCCACAACACTGTAAGCCCTCAGAGTTACTCTTGGTGGGTGCAGGAATGGGCCCTGCTGTGAATTATTAGATCAAGAATTGTAATTACATGCCCCTTTTGAACAGGGGCTGAAAAATTGGGCCTTTCGTGGTGGTGGTGGTGGTGGCGTTGCCACAACACTGTAAGCCCTCAGAGTTACTCTTGGTGGGTGCAGGAATGGGCCCTGCTGTGAATTATTAGATCAAGAATTGTAATTACATGCCCCTTTTGAACAGGGGCTGAAAAATTGGGCCTTTCGTGGTGGTGGTGGCGTTGCCACAACACTGTAAGCCCTCAGAGTTACTCTTGGTGGGTGCAGCAATGGGCCCTGCTGTGAATTATTAGATCAAGAATTGTAATTGCCTGCCCCTGTTGAACAGGGGCTGAAAAATTGGGCCTTAGGCACTGGTGGCACAACACTACAACCCCTCACAGATACTGTACTTGGAGCACAGCAATGAGCCCTGTTGCAAAGTATTGCTTCAAAAATTGTAATGACACGCCCCTGTTAAACAGGGGCTGAAAAATTGGGCCTTAGGCACTGGTGCCACAACACTCCAACCCCTCACAGATACTGTACTTGGAGCACAGCAATGAGCCCTATGGCAAATTATTGCTAAAAAAATTGTAATTACACGCCCCTGTAAAACAGGGGCTGAAAAATTGGGCCTTAGCCACTGGTGGCGGCACCCATAAACAAAAATGATCTTCCAAGCTATCATCATCAATCGTATCATTGAGGACTCGGAGGAGGAGGATAGCCAGTCAACATAACAGCACAGGCACTCAGCATCAGCATCAGTCTTGAAGGGATGTGACATGTTAAAATCAATTAGTCTGTTATATCAGCATCAGGTGTGTGGTAGCTGGTGGTGATCCAAGACTGGTTCATCTTGATGAAAGTCAGTCGATCAACCGAGTCGGTGGACAGGCGCACCCTGTGATCCGTGACAAATCCTCCAGCAGCACTGAATGTGCGTTCCGAAAGAATGCTGGATGCAGGACAGGCCAGTAGCTCAATTGCATACTGTGCAAGCTCTGGCCAGTGATCCATCCTCAAGACCCAGTAAGCCAGAGGATTTTCGGTGGGGAAGGTGTCCAAGTCTGACCTTGCCCCTAGATATTCCTGCACCATGTTTATCAGACGCTGGCGATGGTTGCTGGAACCGATCATACTTTGGGGCTGCGGACTAAAGAATTGTCTGAACGCATCGGTCAGACGGCCACCTTCCCCACCGCTCCTTCTTTGACTGGCCGAAGCCTCAGCAACTCGTTGTCCAGGACCAGGAGTTTGTAACCTCCCAGTCTCTGGGAACGCGTTGCACAGACCTTTCTGCAAGGCCTCCCGGAGTTGTCTCATCCTCTGCTCCCTCTGCGACGGTAACATAAGGTCCGCAACCTTACCCTTGTACCGTGGATCAAGGAGAGTGGCCAGCCAGTAATGGTCCCTCTCCTTGATCCGAAGAATACGAGGATCCTTCCGCAGACTTTGCAGGATCAGGGAGGCCATGCAGCGTAGGTTTGCTTAAGCATTCGCTCCGGAGTCCTCTGGGTCACTAAGGACGACATGATCCGCAGCCACCTCCTCCCAGTCACGTACAAGTCCACTGGTTTCTTGGGACTGTAAATCATCCCTAAAAGACTGCTGCTGATGATGCTGAGTGCCAGCCTCCACCTCCATGCTGACACAATCCTCCTCCTCCTCCTCCTCCTCCTCCTCCTCTTCCTGTACGATGGGTGGGACAGAAGGAACACTGTCTGGGTAAAGGGGGCCTTGAGAGGCAAGGAAGTCCTCCTCTTCCTGCCTCTGTTCTGCCTCAAGTGCCCTGTCCATTATTCCACGCAGCGTGTGCTCCAACAGGTGGACAAGAGGTACAGTGTCACTGATGCATGCACTGTCACTGCTCACCATCCTCGTGGCCTCCTCAAATGGTGCCAGGACAGTGCATGCATCCCTGATCATGCCCCACTGGCGTGGAGAAAAAAAACCAAGCTCCCCTGACCCTGTCCTGGTGCCGTAGTCGCACAGGTACTCATTGATGGCCCTCTGCTGCGTGTGCAGCCGCTGCAGCATGGCCAATGTTGAGTTCCACCTGGTGGGCATGTCACATATAAGGCGGTTCTTGGGCAGGTTCAACTCCTTTTGCAGCTCAGCCAGGCGAGCACTGGCATTATAAGATCTGCGGAAATGCACACAGACTTTCCTGGCCTGCCTCAGGACATCCTGTAAGCCCGGGTACCTGCCCAAGAACCGCTGCACCACCAGGTTAAGGATGTGAGCCACACAGGGCACATGGGTCAGTTGTCCCTGTCGGAGGGCGGAGAGGAGGTTGGTGCCATTGTCACAAACCACCATTCCTGGCTTAAGCTGGCGTGGCGTCAACCACCTCTCGGCCTGGCCCTGCAGAGCAGACAGGACCTCTGCCCCAGTGTGGCTTCTGTCCCCCAAACACACCAGCGCAAGCACGGCATGGCATCTTTTTGCCTGCGTACTTGCGTAGCCCCTTGAACGGCTACGGAGCACCGCTGGTTCATAGGACAAACCACAGGAAGAGGCCATGGAGGAAGAAGAAGAGGAGGGGGTGGAGGAGAGAGGTGTGTCACAACCAGTAGTAGCATTTTGGAGGCGTGGCGGTGGAACAACCTCCAACACTACTGCACCTTGTCCTGCATCCTTCCCAGCTGCCAAAAGAGTGACCCAATGGGCCGTGAAAGAAAGGTAACGTCCCTGTCCATGCCTGCTGGACCATGAGTCAGCGGTAATATGCACCTTACCGCTGACCGCCCTGTCCAGCGAGGCCAAGACATTGCCTTCCACATGCCGGTAGAGAGCCGGAATAGCCTTCCGTGAGAAAAAGTGGCGTTTGGGAACCTGCCACTGAGGAACCGCACATTGCACAAACTCACGGAAGGGGGCCGAGTCTACCAACTGAAAAGGCAGCAGTTGAAGCGCTAGCAATTTAGCCAAGCTAGCATTCAACCGCTGGGCATGTGGATGGCTGGGAGTGAACTTCTTTCGACGGTCCAGCAGCTGGGGCAGGGAAATTTGCCTGCTAGAATCGGACGTCGGTGTACTGCTAGCAGAGTGCCCGCAAGTACTTGGCTGTGACACACCTAATTCTACACCTTCATTCCTCTCAGTGCATGTTTCAGAGAGGACTGAAGTTATAGTGGGGTTGGAGATCCCAGCTGATGCGGTGCAAGGAGAGGTCCGCTTTGTTCTTTGGTGTGGGTCTTTGAGGTAGGCTTGCCAATGAGCTGTATGGCAGGTCAACATATGTCTGGTCAGGCATGTGGTACCCAAGCGGCTGATGTTTTGGCCACGCGATATACGCTTGAGACATATGTTGCAAACAGCAGCTGTGCGATCTGATGCACTAGCCTCAAAAAAGGCCCACACCAAAGAACTTTTTGAATGACGGGCAGAGGCAGCGCCCTGCACAGGCGGAGCTCTGCGGTGTGATTCCGTCGGTGTACTGCCCTTACGCTGGCCACCAAAGGGCATCCTGCCTCGTTGGAGATGTGCCTCCTCCTCATCCTCCTCCTCCTCCTCTCTCCTATTAGGCACCCACGTGGAGTCAGTGACCTCATCATCCCCTCCCTCCTCATCACTGGAGCCAATCTGGCAGTATGCTGCAGCTGCTGGAACATGACTGCCAGATTGGTGTCCTTCTTGAGCATCCCCTCTGTCTGCTCTCACGCTACTGCCTTCCTGTAGCTGGGTTTCATCATCAGACCCTTCGAAACGCTGGGCATCCTCCTGGAGCATGTACCCAACACTTTGCTCAAACAGTTCGGGGGACTCCTCAGGAGGAGGGCATGGTGGGTCTAGGGAAGGAGTGACTGATGATGAGTCTGACATTGATACCAGGGAAGAGGACGCTTTGGCAGCTGCTTTGCCAGTACCCTGAGCCTGGGTGAGAGAGGATGAGGAGGAGGAGGAGGGCTTGTTCATCCACTCTACCAAGTCTTCGGCATGATGTGGCTCAACATGTCCAGCTGCCGAAAAGAAGGACAAGCGTGTCCCATGGCCATGTGCTGATGACAATGCACCGCGTCCACGACCAGCACTGTTGCCCCCAGACACAGAGCCTGCTTGCCCTCTTTTATTGCCTCCTGACTGTCTGCCTCTCCTTGTTTGCCTTCCAGACATTCTAATAGATGGCCTGCAGGGAGATGGGAAAAAAGCAATAAGGGCTACCTTCAGGTGTCCTTCTCTGTCCCTTTACTTAAGGATTTCTAAATATGGTTGAGGATGATTGCTTTTGCACAGAATAGCACAACGACAATTTCCCTGACTGTCCAAAAAACAAGGATTTCAAAGATGGTTGATGAGGAATGCTTTAGCACACTATAGCACAAGGAGAATTTCCCTCACTGTCCTTCCCTGTCCCTAGAAACAAGGATTATCACAGTGAAAGAAACTGACACTCTTCCTACCTATAGTTTTCTGTCCCTAGAAAAAATGTTTTTTTAAAGCACACTATAGCACAAGGAGAATTTCCCTCACTTTCCTTCCCTGTCCCTAGAAACAAGGATTATCACAGTGAAAGAAACTGACACTCTTCCTACCTATAGTTTTCTGTCCCTAGAAAAAATGTTTTTTTAAAGCACACTATAGCACAAGGAGAATTTCCCTCACTTTCCTTCCCTGTCCCTAGAAACAAGGATTATCACAGTGAAAGAAACTGACACTCTTCCTACCTATAGTTTTCTGTCCCTAGAAAAAATGTTTTTTTAAAGCACACTATAGCACAAGGAGAATTTCCCTCACTGTCCTTCCCTGTCCCTAGAAACAAGGATTCGCACAGTAAAACACACTGACACTCTCCCTACCTATAGTTTTCTGTCCCTAGAAAAAATGTTTTTTTAAAGCACACTATAGCACAAGGAGAATTTCCCTCACTGTCCTTCCCTGTCCCTAGAAACAAGGATTATCACAGTGAAAGAAACTGACACTCTTCCTACCTATAGTTTTCTGTCCCTAGAAAAAATGTTTTTTTAAAGCACACTATAGCACAAGGAGAATTTCCCTCACTTTCCTTCCCTGTCCCTAGAAACAAGGATTATCACAGTGAAAGAAACTGACACTCTTCCTACCTATAGTTTTCTGTCCCTAGAAAAAATGTTTTTTTAAAGCACACTATAGCACAAGGAGAATTTCCCTCACTTTCCTTCCCTGTCCCTAGAAACAAGGATTATCACAGTGAAAGAAACTGACACTCTTCCTACCTATAGTTTTCTGTCCCTAGAAAAAATGTTTTTTTAAAGCACACTATAGCACAAGGAGAATTTCCCTCACTGTCCTTCCCTGTCCCTAGAAACAAGGATTCGCACAGTAAAACACACTGACACTCTCCCTACCTATAGTTTTCTGTCCCTAGAAAAAATGTTTTTTTAAAGCACACTATAGCACAAGGAGAATTTCCCTCACTGTCCTTCCCTGTCCCTAGAAACAAGGATTATCACAGTGAAAGAAACTGACACTCTTCCTACCTATAGTTTTCTGTCCCTAGAAAAAATGTTTTTTTAAAGCACACTATAGCACAAGGAGAATTTCCCTCACTGTCCTTCCCTGTCCCTAGAAACAAGGATTATCAGAGTGAAAGAAACTGACACTCTTCCTACCTATAGTTTTCTGTCCCTAGAAAAAATGTTTTTTTAAAGCACACTATAGCACAAGGAGAATTTCCCTCACTGTCCTTCCCTGTCCCTAGAAATAAGGATTATCACAGTGAAAGAAACTGACACTCTTCCTACCTATAGTTTTCTGTCCCTAGAAAAAATGTTTTTTTAAAGCACACTATAGCACAAGGAGAATTTCCCTCACTTTCCTTCCCTGTCCCTAGAAACAAGGATTATCACAGTGAAAGAAACTGACACTCTTCCTACCTATAGTTTTCTGTCCCTAGAAAAAATGTTTTTTTAAAGCACACTATAGCACAAGGAGAATTTCCCTCACTTTCCTTCCCTGTCCCTAGAAACAAGGATTATCACAGTGAAAGAAACTGACACTCTTCCTACCTATAGTTTTCTGTCCCTAGAAAAAATGTTTTTTTAAAGCACACTATAGCACAAGGAGAATTTCCCTCACTTTCCTTCCCTGTCCCTAGAAACAAGGATTATCACAGTGAAAGAAACTGACACTCTTCCTATCTATAGTTTTCTGTCCCTAGAAAAAATGTTTTTTTAAAGCACACTATAGCACAAGGAGAATTTCCCTCACTGTCCTTCCCTGTCCCTAGAAACAAGGATTCGCACAGTAAAACACACTGACACTCTCCCTACCTATAGTTTTCTTTCCCTAGAAAAAATGTTTTTTTAAAGCACACTATAGCACAAGGAGAATTTCCCTCACTGTCCTTCCCTGTCCCTAGAAACAAGGATTATCACAGTGAAAGAAACTGACACTCTTCCTACCTATAGTTTTCTGTCCCTAGAAAAAATGTTTTTTTAAAGCACACTATAGCACAAGGAGAATTTCCCTCACTGTCCTTCCCTGTCCCTAGAAACAAGGATTATCACAGTGAAAGAAACTGACACTCTTCCTACTGTGACAGCAGGAAGGTAAAGTCACCTGGTTGCATCCAGGGGGGTAGATATATTTCGCCCAGATTCAGGCTTTACGCCGACTTATACAACTAGGTGGAGAGTTGTATAAGGCTAGTGGGCTCATGGATGACTCATACCTCTAGGGAGAGGGCTGGGCGTCGTGCAGACAGGGAGTTGATGAGACCAGCTGAAGCTTGTCAGCTCATTTAGGCCTCTATAAGAACTCCCAGCTTCATTAGATGTTAGCTCATGCCTGGAACCAGACCTGTGTGGACTGTCTAGGGAGAGTGAACCCCTGTGCGGTGAGAAAAAGCCTGTGTGGCTATTTGCTTGGACATTTAAAACCAGGGACTTAGGGACTAGGACAGCACTAGGCTGATCCCAGTTGTTAGTTAGGAAACCTGTATGTTTAGTCAGAGGTCAACTTGACCAGGATTTATTTTGGTTATGTTTCTTTTGCTTTGCTGTGTTTTGTCACTGTAAATAGAAAATAAACCGCACCTTTTTGATTTTGAAAACCACAACCTCCGTTTGCTGGGCCTGTTTTGTGTGGGGAGCCCATCCCGGGGGTCACACACCCGCTGCCGAGCTAACCCCCTCACAGTTGGTGGAGAACCAGTGGCAGTTTTTTTAAGCCAGCATGGAGGAGATACTGAAACAGCTGGCTCTAGCAAATGCCAATCAACAGCAGACAAATGCAGGTTTGCAAAGGAGCCTTGCAGCCCAGCAGCAAGCTCATCAACAAGCCCAGCAGCAATCTGAGGCCCGCTTCATAGACGTGTTACAGAAGCAAGAGCAGAGACTACAACAAATGGAAGCAGTAATGCAGCAACGTCCGCAGACCAGTGAGGAAAGCCGTCCCACTAATACCGCGTCCTTTGGGGTGAGTCGTTTATTGACAAAAATGACTGGAGAGGATGATCCAGAGGTATTTTTGACCACATTTGAAAGGACTGCTGAAAGAGAAAAGTGGCCTGAGGAGCAGTGGGCTGGACTGGTGGCTCCTCTGTTAACTGGTGAATCGCAGAAGGCTTACTATGACCTAGAGCCTGACCAAGCAAAAGACTATGTGATGCTAAAAGCTGAAATATTGGCAAGGCTGGGTGTCACCCAGGCTGTCCGGGCTCAGCGTGTGCATAACTGGACTTTCCAGCTTGGAAAACCCCCCAGGTCTCAAATGTATGATCTCATTCACCCGAGAGTATCCAGTGACTACAGTGTGTTTCGAGACCCCCAAAGGTACCCTCTCTCATCCAGTGGGCTTAGTATCTCAGTTACCGCATGACGCCATTGTGGGAAGGGATTTTCCGAAGTTCTGGGAACTGTGGGATGATCCTGAGCCCCTCACTGGTGCCCCTATGTACCAGGAATGTGATAGCCAGAACTCCCCTGAGAGTGGTGAGGACTCTCCGGAATTTCCCTTATCAGTATTGGCAGGGGAGACTCAAGAAACTGGAGAGGAGCCCACCTCCTCAGACGAAAACCTACCGTCTGTGGAGTTTTCTGATCTTGAGGTTCACAGGGAAAACTTTGCCACAGAACAGTTGAAAGACCCCGCCCTAATAAAGGCACGGGAAAACGTAGTGAAAATAGATGGCGAGTTAGTGAACCCAGATAATACCTGCACTTACCCATACTTCAGCGTAGAGAAGGACCTACTGTATCGGGTGGCAAAAAGGGCAGAAGAAACCGTTGAGCAGCTTGTGGTGCCCAAACCTTACAGGAAGTTGGTGTTGGAGTTGGCCCATGGGCACATTCTTGGAGGTCATCTGGGGACAGAGAAAACCCGAGAGAGGGTATTACAGAGATTCTATTGGCCGGGGGTGATGAAGGACGTAGAAAATTATTGTTCCTCCTGCCCTGTGTGTCAGAGGTTGGCCCCGATGCCACATTTCCGTAGCCCGCTGGTCCCTCTACCCATCATTGAGGTCCCGTTTGAGAGGATCGCCATGGATTTGGTAGGTCCTATAATCAAGTCCGCTAGGGGGCACCAGTACATATTAGTTATAATGGACTATGCCACCCGTTATCCAGAAGCGATCCCTCTCCGAAATACCTCGGCCAAAACCATAGCCAAAGAGCTATCTCTTGTTTTTAGCCGGGTGGGTATTTGTAAAGAACTGCTTACGGACCAAGGTACACCCTTTATGTCCTGGGTTATGAAAGAGCTGTGTAAATTGTTCAAAGTGACGCAATTGCGTTCGTCTGTGTATCACCCCCAAACCGATGGGCTGGTTGAAAGATTCAACAAAACCCTAAAACAAATGTTGAAGAAAGTGGTGGATAGAGATGGAAAGGATTGGGACTGTTTACTTCCTTATTTGATGTTTGCTATTAGGGAGGTGCCCCAATCCTCTACGGGATTCTCCCCCTTTGAGTTACTGTATGGGAGACACCCAAGAGGGCTGTTGGATATTGCCAAGGAAACTTGGGAAAGTGAGAGTTCTCCCCACAGGAGTGTGATTGAGCATGTCGCCCTGATGCAAGATCGAATTGCACAGGTAATGCCCATCGTGAAGGAACATTTGGCCCAAGCGCAGTTGGCACAGCAGAGAGTGTACAACCGTGGAGCCAAGACCCGTACCTTTTCCCCGGGGGATAGGATATTGGTACTTGTCCCTACGGTTGAAAGTAAATTCCTTGCCAAATGGCAAGGCCCCTACGAGATAATGGAAAAAGTGAGCGAAGTGAATTACAAGGTCAGACAACCAGGAAGGCGAAAGCCCGAACAGATCTATCACGTTAATCTGTTGAAAGCCTGGAGGGATAGAGAGTCCCTAGTCGCAGACACTTGGTCACCAGCTCAAACTGGTTGCGTGATTCCTGAGGTTGGAATAGCAGCCACCTTGTCACAACCCCAACAACAGGAGGTTAAGGAGTTTGTGCTTCGCAACAAGGAGGTATTCTCTGAGCTGCCGGGACAAACATCTGGGGTAGAACATGACATCATTACCCCGCCCGGTGAAAGGGTGAAGTTAAAACCCTATCGGATCCCAGAGGCTCGACGGGAGGCAATACGGGAGGAAGTACAGAAAATGCTGAACTTAGGGGTGATAGAGGAGTCCCAAAGTGATTGGTCTAGTCCCATCGTATTGGTGCCTAAACCGGATGGGAGCTGGCGATTTTGTAACGATTTTCGTCAGTTGAACAAAGTTACAAAATTTGACACCTACCCCATGCCACGTATAGATGAGTTGATCGACCGGCTGGGAACAGCCCGATACATGACGACTCTTGACCTCACAAAAGGGTATTGGCAAATCCCCCTGGCCAAGTCGGCCAAAGAGAAAAACGCATTTGTAACCCCAGACGGGGCGTTCCAATATAAAAGAATGCCGTTCGGGTTACAGAATGCGCCGGCCACATTCCAGCGGAAAATGGACCAGATGCTGAGGCCCCATCGGAAGTATGCTGCGGCTTACCTGGATGACGTAATTGTCCATAGCACAGATTGGGCCTCACATCTGCCAAAAGTGCAAGCAGTCCTGGACTCTGTTCGGGAAGCGGGGTTTACGGCTAACCCCAAGAAGTGTACCATTGGGCAGGAGGAGGCCAAATATCTTGGGTACACCATTGGGAGGGGGGTAATAAAACCCCAACTCAACAAAGTCGAGGCCATCCAGAGTTGGCCACGTCCCAACAGCAAGAAGCAGGTACGAGCCTTTCTGGGAATCGCTGGGTATTATCGGCGATTCATTCCCCACTTTGCTTCTAAGGCTGTCCCCCTAACCAACCTGACGAAGGGGAAAGGGTCGGTCATGATTAAATGGACCCCCGAGGCTGAGGCAGCATTCCAATTCTTGAAACAAGCCTTATGTAGCCAGCCAGTGTTGTACTCACCCGACTTCTCTAAAGACTTTGTCGTACAAAGTGATGCGTCAGATGTGGGGTTAGGAGCAGTATTGTCCCAGGTCTGGAACGGGGAAGAGCACCCAGTCATTTACCTCAGCAGGAAGTTGAAGTCCCATGAGGTAAATTACGCCACCGTTGAAAAGGAGTGTTTAGCGGTGAAGTGGGCTCTAGATTCCCTTCGGTACTACCTGCTAGGTAGGCACTTTGACATGGTTACGGATCACGCTCCGTTAAAGTGGATGGCTCAAAACAAGGAAACAAATAGAAGAGTGAATAGGTGGTTCCTGGCCCTCCAGGAATTCAACTTCACAGTAAAGCATCGCCCTGGCGTTCAAATGGGGAATGTGGATGCTTTGTCTCGAGTACATGAATGCCTGATTGCTGGTGTTCCAACCCCGAGGTTAAAACAAGAGGGGGGGGTATGTGACAGCAGGAAGGTAAAGTCACCTGGTTGCATCCAGGGGGGTAGATATATTTCGCCCAGATTCAGGCTTTACGCCGACTTATACAACTAGGTGGAGAGTTGTATAAGGCTAGTGGGCTCATGGATGACTCATACCTCTAGGGAGAGGGCTGGGCGTCGTGCAGACAGGGAGTTGATGAGACCAGCTGAAGCTTGTCAGCTCATTTAGGCCTCTATAAGAACTCCCAGCTTCATTAGATGTTAGCTCATGCCTGGAACCAGACCTGTGTGGACTGTCTAGGGAGAGTGAACCCCTGTGCGGTGAGAAAAAGCCTGTGTGGCTATTTGCTTGGACATTTAAAACCAGGGACTTAGGGACTAGGACAGCACTAGGCTGATCCCAGTTGTTAGTTAGGAAACCTGTATGTTTAGTCAGAGGTCAACTTGACCAGGATTTATTTTGGTTATGTTTCTTTTGCTTTGCTGTGTTTTGTCACTGTAAATAGAAAATAAACCGCACCTTTTTGATTTTGAAAACCACAACCTCCGTTTGCTGGGCCTGTTTTGTGTGGGGAGCCCATCCCGGGGGTCACACACACCCGCTGCCGAGCTAACCCCCTCACACTACCTATAGTTTTCTGTCCCTAGAAAAAATGTTTTTTTAAAGCACACTATAGCACAAGGAGAATTTCCCTCACTGTCCTTCCCTGTCCCTAGAAACAAGGATTATCACAGTGAAAGAAACTGACACTCTTCCTACCTATAGTTTTCTGTCCCTAGAAAAAATGTTTTTTTAAAGCACACTATAGCACAAGGAGAATTTCCCTCACTTTCCTTCCCTGTCCCTAGAAACAAGGATTATCACAGTGAAAGAAACTGACACTCTTCCTACCTATAGTTTTCTGTCCCTAGAAAAAATGTTTTTTTAAAGCACACTATAGCACAAGGAGAATTTCCCTCACTTTCCTTCCCTGTCCCTAGAAACAAGGATTATCACAGTGAAAGAAACTGACACTCTTCCTACCTATAGTTTTCTGTCCCTAGAAAAAATGTTTTTTTTAAAGCACACTATAGCACAAGGAGAATTTCCCTCACTTTCCTTCCCTGTCCCTAGAAACAAGGATTATCACAGTGAAAGAAACTGACACTCTTCCTACCTATAGTTTTCTGTCCCTAGAAAAAATGTTTTTTTAAAGCACACTATAGCACAAGGAGAATTTCCCTCACTTTCCTTCCCTGTCCCTAGAAACAAGGATTATCACAGTGAAAGAAACTGACACTCTTCCTACCTATAGTTTTCTGTCCCTAGAAAAAATGTTTTTTTAAAGCACACTATAGCACAAGGAGAATTTCCCTCACTGTCCTTCCCTGTCCCTAGAAACAAGGATTATCACAGTGAAAGAAACTGACACTCTTCCTACCTATAGTTTTCTGTCCCTAGAAAAAATGTTTTTTTAAAGCACACTATAGCACAAGGAGAATTTCCCTCACTGTCCTTCCCTGTCCCTAGAAACAAGGATTATCACAGTGAAAGAAACTGACACTCTTCCTACCTATAGTTTTCTGTCCCTAGAAAAAATGTTTTTTTAAAGCACACTATAGCACAAGGAGAATTTCCCTCACTTTCCTTCCCTGTCCCTAGAAACAAGGATTATCACAGTGAAAGAAACTGACACTCTTCCTACCTATAGTTTTCTGTCCCTAGAAAAAATGTTTTTTTAAAGCACACTATAGCACAAGGAGAATTTCCCTCACTGTCCTTCCCTGTCCCTAGAAACAAGGATTCGCACAGTAAAACACACTGACACTCTCCCTACCTATAGTTTTCTGTCCCTAGAAAAAATGTTTTTTTAAAGCACACTATAGCACAAGGAGAATTTCCCTCACTGTCCTTCCCTGTCCCTAGAAACAAGGATTCGCACAGTAAAACACACTGACACTCTCCCTACCTATAGTTTTCTGTCCCTAGAAAATTTTTTTTTTTAAAGCACACTATAGCACAAGGAGAATTTCCCTCACTGTCCTTCCCTGTCCCTAGAAACAAGGATTCGCACAGTAAAACACACTGACACTCTCCCTACCTATAGTTTTCTGTCCCTAGGAAAAATGTTTTTTTAAAGCACACTATAGCACAAGGAGAATTTCCCTCACTGTCCTTCCCTGTCCCTAGAAACAAGGATTCGCACAGTAAAACACACTGACACTCTCCCTACCTATAGTTTTCTGTCCCTAGGAAAAATGTTTTTTTAAAGCACACTATAGCACAAGGAGAATTTCCCTCACTGTCCTTCCCTGTGCCTAGAAACAAGGATTCGCACAGTAAAACACACTGACACTCTCCCTACCTATAGTTTTCTGTCCCTAGAAAAAATGTTTTTTTAAAGCACACTATAGCACAAGGAGAATTTCCCTCACTGTCCTTCCCTGTCCCTAGAAACAAGGATTCGCACAGTAAAACACACTGACACTCTCCCTACCTATAGTTTTCTGTCCCTAGAAAAAATGTTTTTTTAAAGCACACTATAGCACAAGGAGAATTCCCTCACTGTCCTTCCCTGTCCCTAGAAATAAGGATTCGCACAGTAAAACACACTGACACTCTCCCTACCTATCCTTCTCTTTCCCTAAACTAAAGGAATCCAGGTTAAGCAAGAAAAAATAAATGTCACTGTCCCTGCCTATGCTTCTCTTTCCCTGCTCCGGAACACACTACACTAGGCCGCCGTGCTGGCGGCCTTTTATAGTGTGGGGCGTGTACTAAACACCCTCAGCAATAATTGGCCACAGGCATCCTGCCTGTGGCCAATCATTGCTCTCCTCGCTGCCGGCGCTGTGATTGGCCAAGCATGCGGGGTCACAGTGCATGCTTGGCCAATCACAGCGCCTGGATGACACTGCGATGGCGTAGTGCATTGTGGGCCGTTCGCGTCACTCGAATTTGGCGCGAACGGCCCAAATCGTTCGATCTTCGTCGAACGATCGAACAGCCGATGTTCGAGTCGAACGTATGTTCGACTCGAACACGAAGCTCATCCCTAGTGAGAGTGATGGAGCCAGACGGGAGAAAGGGGGTAAGGGGGGAAAGGGGTGGTGGCAGTCTTGGTCTGTGCTGAGCATGTGAGAGTACATATGGTTACATGCGGATGAAATTGGTGAGCACTTTTATAATGTGGTATTTTTTTATGAAATTTGTGTAAATAAACATATGATAGATGAATGAATTATATGGCATATTCTAATAGTAATGATGTTTTTTCAATTCAATGACAATAAGATATATTTTGCATTTCGCTGAAGAAGCGGCGATATCACTCCGTAAAACGTGTTGGATGCCTCTAAATATATGAACTCATTTCAGCATTGGAAACAAGTATCAATATCAACATCAGTACTACGCTATGTTCACAATTTATGAGATGTTTATATCTCTTTGTGTAATTTTTTTTATTTTTGTATGAAATAAACTTGTATTAAATTAAACTATGTGCTTACCTCAGTGTCAGCTGTATATCCTTAAAAGTCCAATTATGGAATAGTCTCCCAAACTGTATATATTCTCTCCTTGTCACAGTGTGTCACGTACCTGGTGGAGATCGAGCTGTAGAGAGGGCTTCTCTTGCACCTCCTGTCCAACAACCCTGGTAGTGGTGACAGGGAGTGGAGGACACAGAGTGGTACGAGGGCTGCTGTAGCAGATGGCTTTGGCTGGGTCTTGGCAGGAACCAGGTGACTGGAGAGCGCTGGGCCGGAACTGAGAGCAGGAGCCCCGTGTCACTGGATCAGCAGCTGGAAGCGTAGCCAAGACGTGAGCCAGGGGGTCATCAACAGCCGGACAGAGCAGATACCGAGGCGTGAGGCAGAGGCAAAGACGGGACAAAGGCCAGGTTCAGTACACAGTCGGGCAATGAGGCACAGGAACATCAGGCAGAAGCGGAGTCAAGCACAAGCCGGGGTCACAGGTAGGCAGGCAGAGGTCAACAGGAAGGTTCAGACAAGCCGGGTCAAGATACAGGGAACTGGGACAGATCGGGTAAACAGGCACTAGCTGAAAAGACCAATCAGCAAAGTATGCATGTTACTGGCAGGTTTAAATAGGCGGACTGGCGCCAATGCGTGCACGTGCGCACGCGCCAATGCACGCCCGAGTGCGCACCCGCGTGCGCTCACGCATGTGCCAGTACATGTCTTTTCTTGTGCATCTCTTAGACTGTCCACGCCTGCGCACCACTGCACGCTTGTTACCCGGGTTTCTCTTACACAGTGTCACTAGGCACAGTGTACAGATTTTTTACTGCTCACTGTATTGGTGTCACTGGTGACGCTATATAGCGTTAGCGTCAGTCCCAGATAGGCTCAGGGCACCTGCCATATATTCACTGAAAAAGTTTTAATCCCCTGATCACCCCCAGTTAACCCTTTTCACTTCCGTGTCACAGGGGCTGATTTACTAATAACAGTGCGCTGCGCTGCTTCTAACCTTAATTGGTGCGCCTGATAACTCCTTCACTGGGCGCAGGAAGCAGCGGCGCACTGTTATAGTAAATAGAAATGTCAGCAGCGCTCTATTGAAAATGAATGGTTCCCTATGGGAGCCCATTGATTTGAATAGAGGTCGCCTGGGAAGTCGGATCCGACTTGTGGGCGACTCGTGTGCCGGCTGACACAGGGACAGCGCGACTTGCGAGGCGATCTGGACACGACCTGAGCGTGCAGCAGCCGCTCAAGTCGTGTCCTAGAGGCGACTAGCCGGCCGAAAATGTGTCCAGCGCGATGTCATCGCGCTGGTCCTCGGCAGCCTCGCTGTCCCATGTTTTGGTATGAATCATGAAGGGGATCTCCAGGCCAAATTTTTATGAAAAAGCCGACATGGGTTCCCCTTCAGGAGCATACCAGGCCCTTAGGTCTGGTCTGGATTCTAGGTGAACCGCCTAAGCCGAAAAACGGCGTGGGGGTCCCCCCAAAATCCAAACCAGACCCTTAGGTTCCCCCTCAAGATTCATACCAAACACAGTGCCTGCTATTGGCGGGGATCCAAGTCGGATCCCCGTTCTCTGAAAGTCGGACATATGTCGGCTTCATGTCGCAGGGCAAAGTCGGATCCAAAGTAGGACAGATGTCGTCTCGCACTAGTGTGAACCCAGCCTAAATACAACTACACTGCTGCTCTCAGCTGCTCATATCACTCTGGTCTCACTAAATAGCTAAAATCGTAAATAATACTGTTTTTGGAGCTTAGGGCGGCTCCTTATCATATACATGCAAATGTGGTAAAACACGGCATGCAAACGCCACAAAGCGCGCCTTTCTAAACGCCACTTTCAACCTTAGTTCAGAACACTTTGCACCAGCGTCCCGTCTACATGGGGCCTAAAAACGCCTATGCCATTTACAGCTCCAAAACGCCATGGTGGCCATGAGGCCATAGGCTAACATGGAGAGATGTTTTTAAGCTGCAAAAAACGCTCAAACAAGCGGTTGGAAAAACGTCCGTGTGCATGTAGCCTTATATTAACCACTTGCGCACTGCCCAGACCAAGTTTCACATTTCAGCACTGATGCACTTTTAATGACAATTGCGCGCTCATACAACACTGTAACCCAATGAAAATGTTTTATTTGTTGGCACACAAATAGAGCTTGCTTTTGGTGCTATTTGATCACCTTTGTGTTTTATTTTTATTTTTTTTCTATAAATACAAAAGACCGAGTTTTAAAAATAAATAAATGGATATTTTACCCACTTCAGCACTGGGCCTATTCTGGCACTTCTCTCCTTCATGTAAAAATCACAAATTTATGGCTATAAAATTACTTCAAAACACCAAACATTATATATTTTTTTGGAGCAGACACCCTAGGGAATAAGATAGCGGTCATTGCAAATTTTTATCTCGCTCGATATTTGCGCAATAAATTTTCAAACGCCTTTTGTTTGCTAAAAATATTACAAAACAGTAAAGTTACGGACAATTTTTTGGTATAATGTGAAAGATGTTGGTATGCTGAGTAAATAGATACCTAACACGTCACGCTTTAAAATTGCGCACACACATGGCATGACACCAAACTTCAGTAATTAAAAATCTCCCTAGGCGATGGTTACATTTTTTTTACACGTTACCATTTTGGCATTACAGAGGGGGTCTAGTGCTAGAATTGCTGCACTTGTTCTAACGCACGCAGCAATAACTCATGTGTGGTTTGAACGGCGTTTACATATGTGGGCGGGACTTACGTGTGTGTTCGCTTCTGAGCGCGAGCTACCGGGGACATGGGCGTTTTTTTTTGTTTTTTTGTTTTTTTTTGACTTTTTTGTATTTCCTACTCTTTTTTAATTTTTTTAATTTTTTGGGATCTCTTTTATTTCTATTACAAGGAATGTAAACATCCCTTGTAATAGGAATGTGTGTGACAGGTCCTCTTTATGGAGAGATGCAGGGTCAAAAAGACCCCGCATCTCTCCTCCAGGCTGGAAAGCATGATATTGTTCCAAAAAAATCACCAATCTCATGCTGACAGCCAAGATCACGGCTTGGTTAACATACGGGAACACAGCATGATGTCATAACGTCGTGCCCACGCCTCCGACGGTCATAGAGATGACTGATGACCATCTGGTCACCAGTCATCTCCAAATCGTTCTCCGAGCCCCAGATGGCACGGGAGAGCCCGGAGAAGCACCGGATGGCGGCAAGAGAGGGGGGGGGGGCGTCCCCTCCCCCCGCCTATAAGAACGATCAAGTGGCGGAACTGCCACTATGTTCGTTTTTATTGTGCACAGAATCACCGGCTGAAAAGAATGATATCTGAATGATGCCTGCAACTGCAGGCATCATTCAGATGTCACCGCACAAAGCCAAGGATGTCATTTGACTGTGGGCGGTAGGAAACTGGTTAATATTTTTAAAAAAGGTAATTTTTCTTCTTTATTGATGTACACTGATGAGACTGCACTGATGGGCACCGATAAGGTGGCAAGGGTGGGCACTGAGAGGTGGCATTGCTATTTAGCACTGGTGGGCAGTGAGAAAAGGCACTGCTAGGTGGCAATGATAGTTGGCAGTGATGGGCACTGGCAGCACTGCTAGGTGCCACTGATTGGCACCAGTGGTGGGCATTGATAGGTGGCACTGGCAGGGGCTACTAATTGTCACAGATGATGCAGAATTGCCTCTTCCTCTTCGGGCCCCATGTCCCTTGCACATAAGCCGGTGATTGCCTTTTTTTTATGCTCACGCTGTCAGCACAAGGAGAAAACAAAAACCATTACCCAGCTTTTATTTACATCACATGATCAGCTGTCATTTGCTGACAGCTGATCACATGGTAAAAGGCAGGGATCGGCCCCTTACTCGGATCTGTCATCACCCGAGTCACAGTGACTCTGTGACCACAGCGCGCGCAAAGGGGAGGACGTTTATTGATGGACTCCCGGCAATTGAGGACCATGCTGTGGCCGTCGATCAGTTATAGCGCTGATCTCAAGTGAGTAAAGAGGGTCAAAATGGGCCATTGACATGCATCACAATTCAACTTAGGAATGAGTCTTTGAAAAGTTAAACTAAATAATTTGGCCACTTTATCCTTCCAAATAATTCACTTCCTGTCACATAGCCACACAGGAAGTGAGGGAAAATCCCTAACAATGTCTTTCCTTGGGGACACACAGGTCAGTCTAAATACTTTCCCCATTATGCACATTGCACTCGACACCACAATTTATTAGGTAGTTTGGACTTTGGGGTTTATTTACTAAAGGCAAATCTACTTTGCATTACAAGTGCACTTGCTGTATATCTGAGGGGGACATGCAAGCCAAAAAAATAAAACATCTTTGCTTTTACATGATTGTAACATCCAATCACCAGTACTTTCCCTCAGATTTTCAGCAGCTACACTTTTACTGCAGAGTGGATTTGTCTTTACTAAACCCCAAACTACCCAATGATTTGGGGTGTACACAACAAAGTGCTAGAGTGCAATTTGCTTAATGGGGACACTAGTTAGATGGATCTGTGTGTCCCCAAGAAAAGCCATTGTAGGGTTTTACCTTCACTTCCTGTTTAGCTGTTAAGAAAAGGAGACAAAGGCCAAACTATAAAAAAAAAACACACGCAGGGGTTCTAACACTTACTTTGTTTCCCTCAAAATGCCTACAATTAGAATTGTATGGCCTTGAGCTATTTTTAAGTGCAGTGCTCTAAATCAGTGCTTCTCAAGTACCCCCAACAGGCCATATTTGCAGGTTTTCCTTCATCTTGCACATGTGCTTTAAATCACAGTCAATGGTTTTGATTTTTGGACAGCAATTCTCGATAAGATAAATTCACAAAACATGTCCTGTTGGGGGTACTTTAGGACTGAGGCTGAGAACCACTGCAGTAAAAAAGGAAAATTGAATACTTACCGCTCTGTATTTCATTTCCTGGTGACGCTCCATGGCAGCACACAATCCATGCATATACTACCATGAAGGCACCAGGGTAGACAAATCACACCTGTTTTGTTTTGACATGCCAATCAGCTGTCACATTTGTTGCAAAGAAAACACAAAACAAACATCAAAATTTTCCATCTAATTTTTATGTTCAGCAAAACAAAAGGGAAGGCAAAATAAAAAACATGGTCAATTTGAAACAGTTACAGACTCAACATCTTGAGCAATTTTTGGCCAAAAAAATGCAGCAGACAATTAAACAAAGTGAACAAACAACACACATTAACAACATCAGAATTATTTCAGGGGAACATATCCCCCACACCAAAAATATACAATCCACATAAGTTAACCAATCACTTGTTTTGCAAAGACATAACAAATAAAATACATGTGTTACAAACGCGATAAGGACACCAACATGTACATTTTGCCCCCCCACACACACACTTGCCTCTTCTTAAGGCAATCGACCGAATGCTCTGTGAGCTTTATATAACATATGTTTGTGTGCTAATGAGGCAATTGAAAACACATGCACAGTCCATGAAACACCCAGAATTCAAGTTCTCCCAATGTAGAGACTGAAATTCAAAGTGGGCACACCTGTTAAGATGTCCTTCAATTTCTAACCCATAAAAACACTCTCTGAGTGAGCATGCCCAGAAATATCCAGGCGCTGTTCACACACAAAATGCACGCCCAAAAAAAATAACTGGCTGGGCATGTGCAGAACAACACCAATGCAGCTAGCAAAAAATAACCCCCCCCCCCTCCCCCCGTCCAAAATTAAGCACATCATCCAGCATGCTACAAAGTTAGAGATGGGACAATCACCCCTCCCCCCCACCAACAAATACTATTGCAGTCTATGGGAACTGACTTGTTAATTTTGCTAGTCCCCACTTGGCTGGCTTATCTTCTAGTTATTGGCCTTAAAATGGGGGCCCAGGTCCCACCCTAAGGGACATATATCAATGTCACCAATTTGGAAAACACCAAAAACAAAACAAGGAGAAGTGCCTTTAAATATGCCAAATTGCTTAAGGGCCATTTCACACCACATGCAGTCCATTGCGTTTTTTATGCATCCAAAATGCATGGAAAGTTGGTTATATGGTTCTAAATGGCAGTGTTTGTTCCAGTGTGTTCCAGTTCCACCAAAAAAGTAGAACATGCTGCATTTTACCTGCACTGGACTGTACTGGAATGTATCAAAACGCATCATAAACGCACTGGAACGCACAGGAACA
Source organism: Rana muscosa (assembly GCA_029206835.1). Taxonomy (NCBI): domain Eukaryota; kingdom Metazoa; phylum Chordata; class Amphibia; order Anura; family Ranidae; genus Rana; species Rana muscosa. Next base: position 125,525,357 of record CM055128.1, read on the forward strand.
CACCTAAATGCACCAAAAACGCACTGGAACACACTTGTCCTTATCTATGGTTAATAAAATAGAGGGGTGAAAACAAAGCACTGGACTGCATCAAAAACTTACCAAAAATGCACCGGAACGCATGAAAAAAGTGCAAGCAGAAAAGCACCTGGAACGCATCCGGATTGTGTTTCTATGGTGTGAACTGGCCCTAGTTCACACTATAGAAACGCAGTCTGGGTGCGTTCCAGGTGCTTTTCTGCATGCGCGTTTTTGACACATTCCAGTGCATTTTTGAGGCGTTTTTGATGCAGTCCAGTGTTTTTTTCCGCCTCTTTTCACTTAGGACAAGTGTGTTACAGTGCGTCTTTGGTGCATTTAGGTGCGTTGCGGTGCATTCCAGTGCATTTTTGGTACGTTCCGTTGCGTTTTTGATGTGTTTTACTGGGGTCCAGTACAGTTTTGTACCTAAAAAATGCAGCATTGACCAATAATTTTTTGGCTTTCTGAAATGCACTGGAACGGACTGCAGTGGTGTTAACTATGCCATTGGCATTAATGTGATCAACTTTCTTTGCGTTTTTCAGGCATCAAAAAAATGCACTGCACTGCATCCGGTGTGAACTGGCCCTAAATATCATCCCTGTGGGGGTGTCTATAGTATGCCTGTAAAGTAGCACATGTTTTCCATGTTTATAACAGTTGGAGAGCAAAATGACATTTCTAAAGTAAAATAATAGTCATTTAAAAGTCCTTGCGGCTGTAATGAATTGCTGGTTCCTGTCAATACAGATAAAAGTCATTGAAAGTCTTTGCTAACCAAAAAAAAAATGCGTGGGGGTTCCCCCAAATTCCATAACCAGGCCATTCAGGTCTGGAATGGATATTAAGGGGAACCCCGCTGCAAATTTAAAAAAAAAATGACGTGGGGTTCCCCCCAAATATCCAAACCAGGCCCTTAAGATCTGGCATGGATTTTAAGGGGAACTCCACCCCAAATTTTTTAAAAAAATGGCGTGGAGTCCCCCTAAAAATCCACACCAGACCCTTTATCCGAGCACATAACCTGGCCGGCCGCAGGGGAAGAGGGGGGGACGAGAGAGCGGCCCCCTCTCCCTCCTGAACCGTACCAGGCCACATGCCCTCAACATGGGGAGGATGTCCCCATGTTGATGGGGACAAGGGCCTCATCCCCACAACCCTTGCCGGTGGTTGTGGGGGTCTGCGGGCGGGGGGCTTATCGGAATCTGGAAGACCCCTTTAACAAAGGGGACCCCCAGATCCCACCCCCCCCCGTGTGAAATGGTAATGCCCTACCATTTCACAAGGAAAGTGTCAAAATGTAAAAAATTACAAGAGCCGGTTTTTGACAATTCCTTTATTATTGTCTCTTCTTTTCTTCCATCTTCTTCTTCCATCTTCTTCTTTTCTCCATTCGGGTTTCTTCCTCCATCTTCATATTCCTCTTCCTCTTTATCTTTATCTTCATCTTCCTTCTTCCTTCGGTGTTCTCGTCCAGCATCTTGCTCCGGCGTCTTCCCTTCTTCTTTCTTCTCCGCCGCTCCGTTTAAATTGGAAGTTCCCGCTGTGCGACGCTTTAGTTCGCCTCTGGGTCCGCTTACACCCGTGACCCCGCCCCCCTCTGACGCACATGGATTTCACGGGGACTTTCCCCGTGGTGACAGAGGGGGGCAGAGCCACCGGGTGTAAGCAGACCAAGTGGAGAACTGAAGCGTCGCACAGCGGGAACCTCCAATTCAAACGGAGCGGCCGGAGAAGAAAGAAGAAGGGAAGACGCCGGACCAAGATGCTGGACGAGAACACCGAAGGAAGAAGGAAGATGAAGATGAAGATAAAGATGAAGAGGAAGATGAAGATGGAGGAAGAAACCCGAATGGAGAAAAGAAGAAGATGGAAGAAGAAGATGGAAGAAGAAGGAAGAAGGAAGAAGATGGAAGAAAAGAGAAGACATTAATAAAGGAATTGTCAAAAACCGTCTCTTGTCATTTTTTACATTTTTGACACTTTCCTTGTGAAATGGTAGGGGTACATTTGTACCCCATTACCATTTCACACAGGGGGGGGCTGAGATCTGGGGGTCCCCTTTTTTAAAGGGGTCTTCCAGATTCCGATAAGCCCCCCGCCCGCAGACCCCCACAACCACCGGGCAAGGGTTGTGGGGATGAGGCTCTTGTCCCCATCAACATGGGTACATCCTCCCCATGTTGAGGGCATGTGGCCTGGTACGGTTCAGGAGGGAGGGGGGGCCGCTCTCGTCCCCCCCTTTTCCCCTGCGGCCGGCCAGGTTATGTGCTCGGATAAGGGTCTGGTGTGGATTTTTGGGGGGACTCCACGCCATTTTTTTTGAAAATTTGGGGTGGAGTTCCCCTTAAAATCCATGCCAGATCTGAAGGGCCTGGTTTGGATATTTGGGGGGAACCCGCACGTCATTTTTTTAAAAAAATTTGCAGCGGGGTTCCCCTTAATATCCATTCCAGACTTGAAGGGCCTGGTTATGGAATTTGGGGGGACCCCCACGCTTTTTTTTTTGGTTAGCAAAGACTTTCAAAGACTTTTCTCTATATTGCCGGGAGCCGACAATTCATTATAGCCGCGGCTGCTTTTAAATGGGTTTTTTTTCCTTTAGAAATGTCATTTTGCTGGCGCAATGGGAAGTTCAGGGCTGCGCCGGTTCAACTTATGCAAATTGATTTACGTGACTTGACATTTACTAAGATTTTGCCGGCGCAGTGTCCCGACGCATTTAAACCATTGAAATTCCCGCGCTGAGTTAAAAAAAAACTCCCGCAGCTCGAATCGTACTTGCCGGCGCAGCGGGCTGGTTTTGAAAAACGTACTTTCCCTCTCTATTTTGCCCATGTTTGTTATTTGGGCAGGTGTCACTACACTTCCTCACATCACCCCATGTCACCCCCATTATATTCTCACTTCCAGCTTCTTTATATTTAGATTTTAACATGATGTGCGCCAGGTCCATAGTAGCGCACTGAGCGCCTCCTCCCGGGCGCAGAGAACACTATAGTAAATGGGAAATAGGGCTGCGCTACAGGCGCTAATGTTTTGTAAATACCAAAACAGCCATTGCGCACGCAGATGCGCCAATACTCATGGCGCAAACGTTCTCTCTATGACTAAAATTTACCAAGGTAGGTAAGCTTAAGGTTCATTGAACCTCTCGTTCATCATTTCATTCTCAAGAAGGGAATCTCCCTCTTCCGAGGCCAAAAAGGCAATCCAAGCAGACCAAGTCTCGGAGTACCTTTCATGCTGATGGCGTGCGGAGAGGACTAGATCCTCTAATTTGCTGACCTCTTTCACCTTACGGCTCCACATCTCTATTGTCGGTGGTGATGGTGATTTCCACTTTAAGGGAATACTGTACATGCCTTTGCGGCATCTAGAAGATGGGGGATACATGAATCCTTATATACTCAATGGTACCTGATTTACGTGTAAGAGAAAGAACGCTGGATCTTCCGGTATTGTTAAATCTGTACAGAGTTGGAGGATCTGTTTAATCCGCAACCAAAACCGCTTTAACTTGGGACAATCCCAAAAAATGTGTAACATAGTACCCTTTCCTTCCTGGCATCTCCAGCATTGATCTGAAGTATCCGGAAATATCTTCTCAAGTTTCTCTGGTGTTCTGTACCATCTAGATAAGATCTTAAAATTGGTTTCTTGTGTTCTAACACACATTGATATTTCGTGTGTAAACCTAAGCATCCTTTGTCGCTCTTCCAGGCTGAAGGTCCTCCCCAATTCCCTTTCCCATTCCAGAAGGTATTTCAGAGAATAAGGCCTCGTACACACGACCGAGTTTCTCGGCAAGAACCAGCAAGAAACTTGCTGGCAGAGATGTCTTGCCGAGAAACTCGTTCGTGTGTATGGTTTCTCGTCAAGAAAACCGACAAGTAATCTCAACGAGAAAATAGAGAACCTGCTCTCTATTTTCTCGTCGAGATTCTCGTCGGCATGTTTCTCGACGAGAAAAGTGAGTGTTTGTACACTTACCTGTCCTCCCGCAAGCCCGCGCATGCTCGAAATGAATTTGACGCATGCGCGGTAGCTTCCTAGGCATAGGTAGGGTATACCAAGATGGCGGCGACGGCATCGAATGTGACGAGCGCATGCTCGTTGTAGTCGATGATGTCACCGCGTACGCTCCATTCAAAGAACCGCGGGTTCTTTGAATCGAGCGTGTGTACACTCGGCCGGGACAAGTTTCTTGTCCAAGAATCTCGTCGAAAAAAACGACATGTTTTTTTCGACGAGAATCTCGGCCGTGTGTACGAGGCTTTAGGTTCCGGCTGTGTGATCAATAGTCCGTAGCTTACGGATATTGTATGCGATAATACTCCCTTCCCATTACAAAGTTTCTCGAAGGTGGTAAGGGGTCTATCAAACCGACCCGGGTTCGGAAGGGTGCCAAGGAAATGTGTAATCTGTAGGGCGTTCCAGAATTTTAGTCTAAAGATATTTCCCTGTTCCATCAACTCCCTTATTGTAAACCACGCTCCTGTATGGATATAGTTAAGTACTTGAGTATATCCCATACTCGCTAAATGTCTAAATGCGTTATCTTCACATCCTGGTTGGAAGAGAGGATTGCCTAGTACCGGATATAAAGGGGAAGTCCTGGGTTCTAAACCCAGCGTGGGGAACAAAATCGAGCAAATTCTGGATGTATTACCCAACACCGGATTCGCAGTCACCTCTCTAGGGAGTGCTGCATAACACCAAGGGGCTCCACTCAAGGGTACGGGTGACTGAGCATTCTCGATTTGTACCCACAGTTTGGTATCTATATGTCTATTCCAATCAATAACTCTATTTAGATGAACTGCTTGATAGTACTTCCGTATATCCGGTACAGCCAATCCCCCCTGCCTCTTTATGTATGTTAGTTGTTTCCATTGTATCCTAGGTTGTTTATGTGCCCATATAAATTCAGATATTAACCTCTGGCTCTGTTTGAAAAAACTTAGGGGGATATATATAGGCAATTTGGGAAGTATGCTCATCTTAATGATGTTACAACGTCCTAGCCAAGTATGAAGGCCTGAACCCCATTTATCTAGTAGAATCTTAACCCTTTGCAGTAAAGGGGGAAAATTCAACTCGTAGATCTTTCCTACATTTCTTGGGAGTAAAGTACCTAGGTATGTTAAAGCCCTATCTGTCCATTTAAACTTAAAATTTTGTTTCAGCTGTGTTATCGATGTATATGGTAAATTAACCCCCATGGCTTCGGATTTGTTGAAATTGATACGAAGATTCGAAAGTGCCCCATACCTCTTCTATTCTATCCACTGTTGTATCTTACTCCCAAAACCTCTAGGCTTTAGAACTGCCCGCATAAACTCCCAATTCACCCTGTCAAAGGCCTTCTCTGCATCCGTATTCAAAAATACACATTGCGTCTGTGTTTTGTTCGCTATCTGTAATAGATTAATAACTTTCGTGGTATTATCACGGGCCTCTCTTGTGGGAACAAATCCCACCTGATCTAGGTGTATCAGGTTCGGAACGTACTGCTGGATCCTATTCGCCAGGACCTTAGTAAAAAGTTTAAGATCCTTATTTAACAGAGATATTGGACGGTAACTTCCACAGGAGGCTGGATCTTTTCCCTCTTTTGGTATCACTGCAATATATGCTAACAGAGTCTCTTTCGTTAGGGTTGCTGAAGTCCCCAGGGCATTAAATAGCTTCACCATATAGTCAGATAGAGAGGGAAATAGGATTTTATAGTATTGGGCCCTGAGGCCGTCTGGCCCCGGGGCTTTCCCTGATTTCATAGCTCCTACAGCTTCTTCCAGTTCTTCCCTAGTTATAGGGGCCTCCAGTTTATCTCTATTTGCTTCCAAGAGTCTCGGCATCAATGACGCCGAGAGGTAAATATCTATCTGCTCTTGACTAGGAGGTTTACTTTTTAAATTATAGAGGGTTTGATAAAATTCTTGAAATTCTCGCAATATCTCCTGTGGTTTGGTTGCCTTAAATTTATTTGGTGAAATAATATGGGGTATATAGTTACCTGACTTCTGTTCTCTTAACGTTCTGGCCAGTAGTCTCCCACATTTGTCCCCTGATTCATATGAATTCTTCCTGCATATTTGTATTGCTGCTTTAGCTTTATAATAGAGGAGGTCTGTGATTTGTGTTCTTTTGTCATTACGTTTTTTCTCTAAAGATGTTGAGCGTGTCCGTTTATGTCTAAACTCTAGTTTGGCTAGTTCCTCCGATAAATGCTTTAACTGTTCTGTGCGTTCTCTTTTAATTCTTGCTCCATGTTTGATCAACACCCCCCGAATAACAGCCTTATGAGCTTCCCAGATAGTTCCTGGGTCACAATCTGGGGTGTCGTTAGTTTTAAAGTAGAAATTGAGTTCTTTAGTCACATCTTCCAGGACATCTTTATCCTGAAGAAGACTTTCATTTAATCTCCACCGATTAGATCTAATCATAGAGGGATTTTGTAGTACATATGTCAAAAAAATGGGTGCGTGGTCTGACCACGTTATTGACCCTATTTTGGCGCTTTTAACTGAATGAAGTTGAGCGTGTGGAACAAGGAAATAATCTATCTGCGAGTAAATTTTGTGAGGGGAGGAATAAAACGTAAAATCTTTTTCTTTGGGATGGAGGAGCCGCCATATATCAATCAGTTGGTTTTCATACATCGTTTGTCTAACTCGATTTCGCGCACTAAAGGGAATAGATGTCACACCCAAAAAGGTATCCTCTTCAGGAGCTAATGCGATGTTCAAGTCTCCCCCTAGGATCAATTGTCCTTCTACGAATCCCATCAGTTGTTTAATCGTTTTCCCCAGAAATACCTCTTGGTGGTAATTGGGGGCATATAGTGTCGCTAATGTGACCCCTATATCCCTTATTTTACCCTTTACAAACAGATAGCGCCCTGTTGGGTCTCTCATAGAATCTATATAGGTCCATGGAACTCTTCCTGCTAAGATAATAGAGACCCCTTTTGACTTGGCTATTTGATTGGTCGAATGGTATACTGTTGGAAAGAATCGTTTTTTTAGTATCGGTATTTTATCATCTTTAAAGTGTGTCTCCTGTATGAAGGCGACGTCCACCTCCTGGCGTCTCATATCATGCAGGAGCATCCTCCTTTTTTCTGGTGTATTTAGCCCTTTGGCGTTCAATGATAATACCTCTAAGGACTCCAAGAAGGGGGGGGAAGAAAAAACCCCCTTTCAACTAATGGACTTAGCTTTATGCTAATAAAAAGAACGCTCACCGGCGAGCCGGTATTTGAGCGTCTACCTATATGGGTGCGTGTGTCTGGTGTGGCCAAAGAGAAAAAAAAAGAAAGAAAAAAAAAAAGAAAAAGAAAAAAAAGAGAGAAGGGCTGAGCTCCAGATCCCTCCGTTGTCCCTGGTTTGCTTTTAATACCAAGAACTGCAGACTCAAAAATAGAAAATAAAGGCAGCGATGGATTAAAAAGAAAAAAGACTAGGAATGAAAGAGAGGAAGATTCAGGAGGACAGGGAGTAGGACAAAAATAGATAGTAGATAGTAGGCAGTAACCAATACCTGTCTCATTGACTTACTTGTTAACATTACCTAGCATATCACTGCCTATGGCTCTTTGTATAAACCAACTCCCTGCTTCTCCAAAAAAAAACAATAAAAAAAAAAAACGAGTATATATCGCATTCCTCGTCAGAACAATTTAAAACTGAGTCTTCTCCATAATAAATCACCTGTAAATTTCTTGTACCCTTGAGACCTCCTTCTGCCTTTTGAGTCCACTTATTAACCCGAAAATCTAAGGCTCAGTTCCCCCTTAACCCCCCCTAACCCTTCCATTCTTATTTCTCATGGGAGCGAAAAAAATGGAGAAAAAAAAAAAGACATGACATAACATAGCAAAATATCATTATATCATAATATCATGTAGCGGGGTCCTCAAATTGATGGGATACACCTGGGCAATAGTGTAACCCAGGTGTATAATTGTGTTAGGATTTAGACCCCTTTCTGTTTCGTGGAGGATTGGAGGATGTAATATTCTCCTTTGCCTGTGGGTGGCGAGGTACCCACGGGCTTCAGGTAGAATCATCCCCTGCAGTGCTCCCTGTTTGGTCTCTTCCTGGAGATGGTGTGGCTGGGGCGGGGAACCCGCCGGACCGTTGAAGGGAGGAGATAAAAGGGGGAGACGCCCTTGCCACGAGGTCGGTCTTGCGGAGAAGGAGGTCCTCGGAGGAGGAGGGCTGCGGCCCGCACCCAGGCACCTTAGGCCTGGGTGCATGGAGATCCAGGAGTCTGGTCCAGGTGCCCATGGCCTGGTCCGGAGTCACGTTGGCGTCCATCCCAGGCACCTTTAGCCTGGGGTGAGGTACTATCGAGGAGGCCTGGGGCCCAGTACCTTCGACTGGGTCCCGCTAGGGTGGACTGTCCGAGGGTCCCTGAGCGGAGGGACTCGAACCTGAGGTGAGGAGACCGGGGAGGTTACCCACTGAAGACCCGGAGCAGCACCAACCCGGTGACGGTGGGCCCCTGGGAACTCTCTTGGGAGGACACATCCCCCTGATAGGGGCCACAGCGTATCGAAGAGGGCTCCATTGCTGTTCATAGGGGTTGCTGGAAGAGACCCCATCTTTCCTGTTCTGTAACAGCCGAATTGGCTTAGGCGCCGCTGGTCATAGTACAGTGGCATAGAACTTCAACTTTAGGAAGTGCCTCGATCTGCTCGCCCCACCGTTGGCAAGGTTATAGGTCCCAACCAGTTTGCTGCAAAAGAACTGTTTATTGTGCTTTGCTTATTGGAGTGTCAAATAAACAAGTGTTGGACCTTTCTCCGGTGTGTGAACTCCAGTTACTGGAAGCAAAGGGGAGGCTGGTGAGCTTGCAATTACAGACTCAGTGCATTCACAGAACACACCGGCCCGAGGAAACATCAGTAAGTGGCCTTCACCTCCCTACTACAATGGGGAGGACATGGGCCATGGCGCATCTCACTCTCACAACCCAGGAACCCCTAGACATGAGCTGGAGTGTAACCGATAAAGTCGGAGAGAGGGTGAGGCCGCTACACGTGGGGGCTCGTGAGTCCGGGATACGGTGTGTTCTAAAGATGGACTTGAGAATGTCTACATTTGAACTTTGCTGCCTAGAGGAGTTCCGAGCAGATCGGCCATATTACTGGCCAAAGTGCGTCCCTGCTCGGAGTTGTGGAAATGACCCTAACACGGGAAAGGCCCATGCGGAGGAGCGGAAAAAGGGAGAGGTCCAGCCGTGTGACGTACTGCACGTGGGGACTGTTAACGCACTGCGCCACGAGGCACCCCATGGCGACATCGTTCGTGGGCGGAGTCAAGAGGAAGCCCGCGAAAATGTACAGCTCATGGGAGGAGTCTGGCCAAGTGTGGGGATACACGTGGAGACTCCGGCGCGGGGTCAGTGCATGATGGAGCAGCAGACAGTCGGGATGACCTCAAGTGCCCCGTGGATTATGGTTCCTCACCCCACGAGAATGACTTCCTTTGCTGCCCCCATCACAGACACGGGGATAAGACTTAGGCCCCGAGGGCGGTTGGCTCTGTACACCTGCAGAGACACGGAGGCCCTCGGTGTGATCTGTCCCGGCTGCTCGGGACTGGTGGTCACCCTGAAGCCATTCGGGCGATGTGAGGAGTGCAGAGAATTCCTTTTTGAGGTCGAGTCGTCTACAGCAAGGCCCCGGGCCCTTCGCCTCAATCACCTCACGGGTACTGCTACTCCGGAAGGGGAGATCAAGGCCTTTGTCGAGTTTCCTGTGCGCGCTGACCAGGGCGATGGACTGCCCAACAGAGAAAAATCCGAGGATGCTGCTTCGGTCGCCACAAGTTCCCTGCTTCCACCACCGAAGAGGAAAGTTGGCCTAGTACAGGCATCCTATGGACGTGGTCGAGCTTCACCCCGCTGCTTGCCTGGCCTGGATGGCGCCGGTCGAGATGGAAGTCCCGGACATCCCAGTCCTCTACAAGGGTCAGGTGAGCCAGGGGCTGGGACTGTGGTGGTGGTTGGAGGTGTCGGGGGCCCATTGGAGGTGGAACCCCCCAGGGAAGATGATTCTGTGTCCACCGGTAGATATCTGCCTGCGGAGATGTATGACACCTCCGACCTAGAGTCGCTGTCTGACTGCGGAGACGATGGCGAGATAGACGAACTGTTCAGCCGCAAGGGCTGGGATAGAGTGCCACTTCTTGCTTCCCGTGCGGTACGGGACTCGCCTATGTACACAGGAGATAGCACGCCTCGGGTGGAAGACCCGCAGCTTACGAGGGAACCTACCCCTCCACCTGTGTCCTCATCTACTGTCACCCCACCTACTTTGGTTGTGGGGATACCCCGCGCTTCTCTGAGAGCGCCGAAAGTCAATTCCAGAGAGCTGGTAAAGGCACCGCGGCATCCGGAAGCTATCGTGCTGCCTGGAACCGGAGAGAAAGCCACTATGCCACCTTTGGCCCGCTTGCAGAGACTGTTTTGCCACAAAATAGCTCGGGAATATGGGTGGGAGTACCCGTATCTGCCCCGGGACCTGCTATATGAGGTAGAAGTCTGGAGAGCAAGATGGTATGACGAGTTTGTGTGGGACAAGTTGAAGGTGCCCCATGCTCGCAGGTATCTGGAATGTGTGCCGTCAGTGTCCAAGAGGTTTGAGGACTGCAAAGCTGAATGGAAATTGGGGCGCCATATCCATGCTGACAAGATAGTCATTTGCAGAAGAGATGGAGAAGATGTCGAGTATTCGATAGAGGCATTTGACAAACACCTGAAACCCCTGTACCTGCCGGATCCAAAGTTTTACTTGTAGGAGAAAAGAACTCCTGTTGTTTCCTTTGTGTATTTGAACTCTCTGGAGAAGTTATCCCCAGACACCAAGGACTGTGCCCTGTTTTTGTTTTTATTTGGGCTTTTTCTTTTCTCGTTGAAGACTTGGGGACTGTTGTGTTTTTGTGTTTCCCCTTTTCTTCATGTGCCAAAGGCAAGGACATTTGAGAAATAGTGTCAGAGTAGAAAAGAAAAACTGGAAGAACGAAGATTCGTTGAGTGTCGTGACCGCAGTGTTGTCACCAGGTGGCAGTGTTGCGCAACAAATGTTTGAAGATGTTTCACACACACATCACTTTGCTTATTGGAGTGAGTGGGTCTCTCGGCTGACGGGCCCACTCATCCCAAATGACACGAAATTATGTTAGGATGTTTTTTTTTCTTCTTTCCCCTGCAGGAGAGTCGTCAATCAAGATTATTGAAAGTGGGTGGCTCTTAGACAGTGTGGGAGAGGGGTTGTGACCATGCAAATGTGTAAAGTTGTTTTATATGTTCCCCATTCCCTGAGTAGGTCTTGGCACTTGGGAAAAATTTAGAGGAATTGCTTCAGGGGTTTCACTCCATGCCACCACTTTATGGGAGGCATGGGTGTGCACCTGACGCTGGGGACCAGCGTCAAATTACAGGGGGGAGTGTGTAGCGGGGTCCTCAAATTGATGGGATACACCTGGGCAATAGTGTAACCCAGGTGTATAATTGTGTTAGGATTTAGACCCCTTTCTGTTTCGTGGAGGATTGGAGGATGTAATATTCTCCTTTGCCTGTGGGTGGCGAGGTACCCACGGGCTTCAGGTAGAATCATCCCCTGCAGTGCTCCCTGTTTGGTCTCTTCCTGGAGATGGTGTGGCTGGGGCGGGGAACCCGCCGGACCGTTGAAGGGAGGAGATAAAAGGGGGAGACGCCCTTGCCACGAGGTCGGTCTTGCGGAGAAGGAGGTCCTCGGAGGAGGAGGGCTGCGGCCCGCACCCAGGCACCTTAGGCCTGGGTGCATGGAGATCCAGGAGTCTGGTCCAGGTGCCCATGGCCTGGTCCGGAGTCACGTTGGCGTCCATCCCAGGCACCTTTAGCCTGAGGTGAGGTACTATCGAGGAGGCCTGGGGCCCAGTACCTTCGACTGGGTCCCGCTAGGGTGGACTGTCCGAGGGTCCCTGAGCGGAGGGACTCGAACCTGAGGTGAGGAGACCGGGGAGGTTACCCACTGAAGACCCGGAGCAGCACCAACCCGGTGACGGTGGGCCCCTGGGAACTCTCTTGGGAGGACACATCCCCCTGATAGGGGCCACAGCGTATCGAAGAGGGCTCCATTGCTGTTCATAGGGGTTGCTGGAAGAGACCCCATCTTTCCTGTTCTGTAACAGCCGAATTGGCTTAGGCGCCGCTGGTCATAGTACAGTGGCATAGAACTTCAACTTTAGGAAGTGCCTCGATCTGCTCGCCCCACCGTTGGCAAGGTTATAGGTCCCAACCAGTTTGCTGCAAAAGAACTGTTTATTGTGCTTTGCTTATTGGAGTGTCAAATAAACAAGTGTTGGACCTTTCTCCGGTGTGTGAACTCCAGTTACTGGAAGCAAAGGGGAGGCTGGTGAGCTTGCAATTACAGACTCAGTGCATTCACAGAACACACCGGCCCGAGGAAACATCAGTAAGTGGCCTTCACCTCCCTACTACAATGGGGAGGACATGGGCCGTGGCGCATCTCACTCTCACAACCCAGGAACCCCTAGACATGAGCTGGAGTGTAACCGATAAAGTCGGAGAGAGGGTGAGGCCGCTACAATCATAATATCTTAAAATATGCATACAGTATCAATATATACCCATTCTCCATTTCTTTTTAATTGTAGTTAATAATGTACTGATATAATGTGGGGGGGGTGTATCCCATCGTCATACTACCCCCCCTCCCTTAAATATCTATCTTATATCCAGTCACATCTGCTGGGTAAGATTCAGCCTATACATATATATATACATATACATACACATTTATATACATATACATACACATATATATACATACACATATATAGGGGTCTGTGTGTTCCCTCCATGCATCCAACACTCTCCAGTTCTATGAAGACCTTCCACGGTCCTTCACAGTAGTGTTCTAATCTCCCACATAAGGGGGGATGGAGAGAGATGCATGGAGAGGACACTCTAAATCCACGGGTATCAATGTTTCTAAGGGCCAAGTCTATTAAATCAACCCTATAGCCTAAAGCAAAAAAAATAAAAAAATATTCTAGACTGGCCTATGTTCAGCTTACCTGCTAAAGTTCCCTCCAAAAAAAAAAAAAAAAAAGGAAAAGAAAAGGGAAAGAAAAAAAACAAAAAAAAAAACCCCACTGTGTCATTGTGTAAATTCATATTTCTTAATAATATGTACATTACGTGAAGTGAGTCCCCCTTACTTGTGACTGAGTTTACAGTTATGCAATTCTTTTTCCTTGTGAAAATCTAAAAAAAAAAAACTAAAAGGATTATAAGAGATTCCCCGCCCTTACTTCATCCTAAAAAGAGAAGTGGTCCAAAAAAAGAAAGTGATTCATTACACATGTGTTATATAGTGAAAATAAAGATAAATAAAGAAATAAAGAAAGAAAAAAAAAAGGAAAAAAAAAGAAAAGAAAAGAAAAAAAGGAGGGGTGAAGAGGAAAAAAAAAACAACCCTTGTTCCCCTCTTCCTTCCCTTCTCCTTAAACCCCCCCCCCCCCCCCTGCATCCCTAAAAAAAAAAAAAAAAGACATAACCATAGAAAAAAAAAATATGTACCACAAAACCAATAATTTATATATATTCCATTCAATTATTAGATTAAGGGAGGAGGTGAAGCTCTCCCAAAGAAAACCGTGAGCACCCAAAAAAAAAGTGTAAAAATACCCCGAATTCCCCCTAAAAAAAAAAAAAAAAAAAAAAGACATGGATCTATAGGTACTCATCATATCATATGCAGAGAAAACCTAAATTCATGCATATAGGCAGCCCAGCGCCCCTAAAAAAAAAAAAAAATATTCCCTACTGACTCCCAGTCGTTTCATAGTCCCTACTAGTGGGAAGAAATAAGGGAAGGTGGGGGGAAAAAAAAAAAAGGAAAAAGGTGGACCCAAGGAGTCTAGTCTCTTCACGCTCAAAAGTTTACAGAGGGGTTCTAGAAATCCATCATCTTCGTCTCTGTTCATCTCTATTCATTGCTTGCGACTATGGGCCCGGTCCCTTGACTTAATTTCCCATCTATTCCCTGCGGGGTCTGCCCCAGTTGTTGCCGTCTGCCTGTTTGGGGATTTCTTCGCTGTCCCTGTGTATCTGGTAGGCCCCGCCAGTTTCCGGTAGGAATAAAGGGTGATAACCAGTTTGGGATCTGAATGGGAGTAGTTTCAAGGTAGAGAAAAAGTTCATGGTAGATCTGCTGGTGACCTAAGGGTAAACAGAGTTGATGCCTTTCGAAACGTAACTGCCAATGGATATTCCCATCTATATTCCCATCTATATGAATATCCCTGTTCTCTGGCAAGATCTAAGATTGGTCGCAAACAAGCTCTGCGCTGAAGAGTGACCCGGGATATGTCTGGTAGGATTTTTATATGGGCGCCCTCAAAAAGAATGTCTCTCCGATCCCATGCTGCCCTAAGAATCTGTTCCCTTTGGTGATATCTGTGTAGGCGACAGATTACGTCCCTTGGTCTATCTGGGTTTTGGGATTTAGGTCCTAGTGCTCTATGCACTCTATCTAATTCAATTTTAATATGTGGTGAGTTTAGGATAGTCTGAAACACATCATTCACTTTTGCAGTCTAAGTCCTCTGCTTCTGACGGTTCCGGTATCCCCCTAAGTCGTAAATTATTTCGGTGGTTTCTGTCGCCAAGGGCTTTTGTTTGTAATTGTAACTCTATTATATCTGCCTGTTTGGATTGCATCTTTTCCACGGAGCCCACACGCTGCTCTAAAGATGCCGTATAGCTCTCTCCCATAGACACCCTGTCTGTCAGGACTTTAACATCAGCTCTTACCAGCTGGATCTCTTGGCGGTGTGTTTCTTCCACGCGCAGGATTAACGCCTCTATGTCTTGTCGAGTTGGCAGTGCTGCAATGTCCTGTCGTGTGGGTAACCCCGCCAACATAGCTTTAATTTCTCCTACCTCCATGCTCGTTTTGTCGGCCACTTTAACAATCTCCTCTCCCCTTTTTGTCTCCGTCGGCACTGGCGTCTCCACTTCCTGCCCTCTGCCTGACCCGGAAGACGTCCGAGGGGATCCCGGCCTCACTCCTGCGCTGCCATCCGAGTACCTCCGTGTTAATCCCCCTGCGCTGAAGTGTCCTCGCGATGCGGAAGGTAAGGTTAGGTATTTCTGTATCCCCCCTTTAGAGGCGTTTGAGATATTTGAGGACCGTTTGTTTGTGGCGGATCTAGTCGCGTGTCTGCGGCCACTGCTCATGCCGTGTTATCTGCGGGATCAGCCTTCTGCCTGCTGCTTTCTGCTGCTATATCTCGGGGATTCAAACGGAGGTCCTGGAGCTCTGCTATAGCATGTCTCTCACTCCGCCATGACCAGACCAGACCACGTCCCAGTTAAAAAAAATTGTAGCTGTTCAAACAGTCCTTGATAACCAGGTGCTTTTTTTACCTGTGAGTCACACTAGGTACCTATACATTTATTGGCCAAAATGTCAAACGAAAGGTACACTACTGAATAGGCCTACAGGATACTGAGAATGGCAGATGAGAGCGATGGGGAGTCCTTATTGTCAGAATCAGGCTCAATCGCATGATTCTCGTATGCAGCAGAGTGCCAGTACTAGTGCAGCTCTACCTTCTGGTGAACTGGCGAGCACCAACGGCCTAGTACATCCAGGTCGTAGACAAACAACGTGACGTGGAGAGTCTCATAAATGTAGTTCAAACTGATGAGGTGGCTAGCATCACAGCCACCAAGAAATTAAACACAGGCTCGTAGAGCCTATAGTGTCCCTCCTGATGCGCTTGTGTAGCGGGGTCTCCGTTTAGGCCCCATGGACTACGTTACCCAGAACCCCGTTTGGCACCCAGGGTGCATTGGGCTGCCGCAGAGACTCATGGGTGGGGTATAAAAGGGGAGGGCGAGGCTGAGCCCGGTCTCTTTGGACACCGCGCGGCTGGCAAGAGGACTTCCTGTGCGGACCTGATGCGAGTGCAAGGCCCGAGGCCTGGGCCTTGCGCACTTCCAGAGAGCCTTCCACCACGCTGCAGAGCCTGTGCGGCATCTGACATCTACCTGCTTCGGGGACGTCAGTTGGACCAGAAATCCGGCTTTGACAGATCCTGTGTGTGGAGACACAGTGGTGGGAGTCCCGGACTAGGATCGAGTCCGGAGGGATGAGAGAGCACCTGCTCACAACTTTAACCGAGTACTTTTGTTAGGCCTATTGACTGCCTTGGCCTATCATGTTATACTTGCTATCCTGACAGGAGACTAGTTGCAGAACTGAGTTATATAGTCTCCGGGGAGTTGCTTCTATTGCCATAGACCATTATTGGATTACAAATTATTGTTCCTGTATGTGCACCACCGATCATCTTGCATGCGAAGATTCTGACTGAGCTTTAACGGAGTCAGGCCTGACTGGGAGTTTATAGCTTTACTGAGCGCCATATTGCTCACAGGGAGAATAGCTATATGTCAGTGTGTGATAGAAATATATGTGCACTAAAGATGACTAGTGTTATTATTACTGCAGGGCTCTGCATGTACGTGTTATATGGTATTGATCGTTAACCTTTATATACAAGTAAATCTATTATAGTTAATCATTCTGGTATTGGCGTCCATTACTATATTTCACAACTGTTTGGATTATTGTGGGATTGTTCATGAACTGGTATAGAGCCATACATATATATATATATATATATATATATATATATATACCACCCCTAGACTAGCTGTGCCATAGAAGGGTCGAGTAGATTGCCGGGGGTTGGCTGTGCTGTGTACAGGGCCCGAAACAAAACCAGCAGCTCTCTTATGAAAAAATGAGGGGTGTAGTGGTGGCGCTGCTCTTACGTAAAACCAATCTGCTGGGAGCCAGATATTGGTAATAATAGGTCTACAAATGAGAAACACAAAGGGGGTTCTCTCTGATATAATCAGAACCTAAGTTGAGTGGGACCACACATAGAATGTAAAAATCAAATAAATAAATGAAATAAGTAAATAAATTGGAGTGTCTCTGCCAGGTGTTTACTTAGCCTTAGCAATAGCCTTCAGAAGGTGATAGTGATGATGGACTAAAGTGAGTGAAGGATTTAGTTGGAATACATTAATTAGTTGAAATGAATAAGTAATATGAATTTTCCAATTCCGGCTCGGCCGGGTGTTTGCTAGCAGAGGATTAGCTATTGGAAGTGCTGTGAAGTAAATTGATGCTACCAATGTGCGGCTGTAAGAGATGCAGTGTAAACAAAATAAAAAACAATGAATTACAATGGATTGGGATGTTGTCTCGGCCGGGTGTTTACTAAACCCAACTGGAATTATACTCGGTCCCAAACAGTTAGAAAAAAGTGTTTACGTGATCCGTAATACACTCTGACAATGTACATCAAATGTTCAGCATAAAAATTGAAGTTGATAAAATGAAGTGAAGATCAATGGTGACAATCCAGAAAATAGTGACAAATAAATTGGTGACTTTGCTGCAGTGCTTGTTCTAGTAGCCTGTGCCGTGAATGTGATTATCCGTGATTGTTTATGATGTTGCACTCACCAGATTCTTCATACCCTCAGGGGGTATGGTGCAGTCACAGTATATGCCACTGTGTAGCAATCTCAGGAATCCAGGGTGGCTCCTTTGGTCCCTTGTGGTTCTCCGAGAAGGTGAGGGTTATGGAAAGGAAAAAAGGATACCCATAGTGTGAACCCGTAAAAAAAATTTGGTTTATTGATATATCGGGAAAAAGGGTACATAGTATTAGACAATAAAAAGCATTAAAATGGCGCTTGGCCAGTGAAGAGCGATCCAAGGTTCAGGAAGTGATGAAGCGACGTGACTCCTCCCTACGCGTTTCGTCAGATTGACGTCATCAGGAGCGTAACGTCGTGCTTCACTTCCTGATGCAATTTATAGCCCCTCCGGTCACATGTGAGCATGTGAGAATTAGCATAGCGGCCATTTTGGGTATGATTTTGGGGACCGGAGTCCGGCGGCCATGTTTGATAAGTTTTGCAGACCGGAGCTCAAAGTCTATGCAGTACTATATTAAATTGGTCTCGCGGCCATATTTGGTTCCACTTGCAGACTAGAGACCGCAGATTAGCTACAGCTGGAACATGAAACCGTGGGGCTATACGTTAAAAATATATAAATATAAATTTCCAAACGCACCTTAATTACTCAAATTTAAACAAGATACAAAATACAAAGGATATATAAAATATAGGTAAATGTATGTAAATGCAATTAACATAAATGACATATATATGTATGTACATAAAAACAAACAAGTAAATTTGCTGCTTAGATAGAGGATATATGGTATGTGAAGATGCCTTTTTTATACATGCACATTAAGAACGCATGTTAGACGCATATAAAAACCGCATGTGAGAACGCATACAAGACGCGTATATCTAAAATATGGATAAATATATAAAGGACATGTATATGTACATAAACCTGCTGCGTCGGTAGAGGATATATGGTATGTGAATGGGGATTAAGGAGACATAAAATGGATGAATTAATGTAAAAATACCTATTTTGTACATGCATGGGAAAACGCATGCGTGACGCCTATAAAAATGCATATAAAAAAAGCATATAGAAACATATATAAAAAAACACATAAAAAACGCATATAAAACGCATATAAAACGTGCTTTAAAAGGGCTAATCATAGGTGGAATCATAGATACGAGATATTACTGAGTATTCTTTGAGGCATTGGGGAAGGGCTTTAAGATTTTGGGGAGAGTGTTAATTAAAATTAATAGTTGGTAAGAAAACAGTTCAGATCTAGATCAATGTTCATTCCTGCTGGTTGGAGAGTATCGAGCTGGTATATCCACTTCGTTTCATTTTGTGAAATTTTTAATTTTCTTATTTTCACCCCTCCAATGTCCCTTAATTTTGTCTATGCCATAGAAGACCATGCAGGAGGGGTCTTTCTTGTGATACTCCCTGAAATGTCTAGACACACTGTGTTTGGGGAAGCCATTCTTGATGTTATTGATATGTTCTCTTACTCTGACATGTAGTTCTCTAGTGGTTCTGCCTACATATTGTTTGTGGCAGGGACATTCTAGCACATATGTCACATGTGTGCTGTGGCAAGTGATTAATTCTCTGATGTTGTGCTCAGATCCGTTGGAGGTTGAGATAAATTTAGATGTTTTCTTATCAGTCTTTTTGCTGGTTCTGCAAGGAAGGCATTGGCCGCATTTGAAAAAGCCTTTTAAGTTTTTAAAGATTTTGATTTGTTTAGGTGGGTCCAGTGCATTATGTACCAGTCTATTTCTTAGGTTAGGTGCTTTTCTATAAATGAATGATGGTTTCTACGGTAGTATGTTTCTGAGGACCTTATCAGATTGTAGGATGGGCCAGTGTTTTCTGATAATCTTTTCTACGTATTTGTGTTGTCTATTAAAACCAGTAAGGAAAGCCATATCCAAGTTCTTCTTCTTGTTTCTATTGGCAGTGGTACCTGCTATCATAGTGTTTCTGTCCATATTTTTGACTTGTTGCTTTAGGGTGAGTAAATCCTTTTCTTTATAGCCTTTATCTATGAATCTGCTAATAATTGTATTTGCTTGTTGTTCATATTCATGTAGGTTGCTGCAATTCCGGAAAATGCGCATTAGTTGGCCTTTAGGTATATTTCCAATCCATTTAGGATGGTGGCAGCTTTTTGTTGGAATGTATCCATTCCTGTCAGTCTTTTTAAAATAAGTTCTGGTGTTCAAATTTCCGTCGTGTTTGTATATTTGCAGATCCAAGTAGTCTATACTTTGCTTGCTCCAGGTACCTGTGAATGTGATCCACTTAGATTAAAAATACCTTCTCCTATTATACGCGTCTTCTTTTTCTTGATGCCCCCTCGTTTGCCTCTTGTCCGTTTTCTCCTGCCCAGTATTGGGGTCTGTGGGTATAGTCTCTCCTCCCCTCGTATTGGTAGTCCTCGGGTTCCCAGTTGTTCTGTTGTCTCCCATATGGGCGTGATCCTCTGGGGTTCCACCCTTGTTGTCCTCTGTGGTTCCTGGGGTCTCCCTGATATTGTTGATTGTTTCTATCTGGGTATCTGAAATATATATACATATATATGTCATTTATGTTAATTGCATTTACATACATTTACCTATATTTTATATATCCTTTGTATTTTGTATTTTGTTTAAATTTGAGTAATTAAGGTGCGTTTGGAAATTTATATTTATATTTATATATTTTTAACGTATAGCCCCACGGTTTCATGTTCCAGCTGTAGCTAATCTGCGGTCTCTAGTCTGCAAGTCGAACCAAATATGGCCGCGAGACCAATTTAATATAGTACTTTATAGACTTTGAGCTCCGGTCTGCAAAACTTATCAAACATGGCCGCCGGACCCCGGTCCCCAAAATCATACCCAAAATGGCCGCTATGCTAATTCTCACATGCTCACATGTGACCGGAGGGGCTATAAATTGCATCAGGAAGTGAAGCACGACGTTACGCTCCTGATGACGTCAATCTGACGAAACGCGTAGGGCGGAGTCACGTCGCTTCATCACTTCCTGAACCTTGGATCGCTCTTCACTGGCCAAGCGCCATTTTAATGCTTTTTATTGTCTAATACTATGTGAGTACCCTTTTTCCCGATATATCAATAAACCAAATTTTTTTTACGGGTTCACACTATGGGTATCCTTTTTTCCTTTCCATAACCCTCACCTTCTCGGAGAACCACAAGGGACCAAAGGAGCCACCCTGGATTCCTGAGATTGCTACACAGTGGCATATACTGTGACTGCACCATACCCCCTGAGGGTATGAAGAATCTGGTGAGTGCAACATCATAAACAATCACGGATAATTACATTCACGGCACAGGCTACTAGAACAAGCACTGCAGCAAAGTCACCAATTTATTTGTCACTATTTTCTGGATTGTCACCATTGATCTTCACTTCATTTTATCAACTTCAATTTTTATGCTGAACATTTGATGTACATTGTCAGAGTGTATTACGGATCACGTAAACACTTTTTTCTAACTGTTTGGGACCGAGTATAATTCCAGTTGGGTTTAGTAAACACCCGGCCGAGACAACATCCCAATCCATTGTAATTCATTGTTTTTTATTTTGTTTACACTGCATCTCTTACAGCACCACATTGGTAGCATCAATTTACTTCACAGCACTTCCAATAGCTAATCCTCTGCTAGCAAACACCCGGCCAAGCCAGGATTGGAAAATTCATATTACTTATTTATTTCAACGAATTAATGTATTCCAACTAAATCCTTCACTCACTTTAGTCCATCATCACTATCACCTTCTGAAGGCTATTGCTAAGGCTAAGTAAACACCTGGCAGAGACACCCCAATTTATTTACTTATTTCATTTATTTATTTGATTTTTACATTCTATGTGTGGTCCCACTCAACTTAGGTTCTGATTATATCAGAGAGAACCCCCTTTGTGTTTCTCATTTGTAGACCTATTATTACCAATATCTGGCTCCCAGCAGATTGGTTTTACGTAAGAGCAGCGCCACCACTACACCCCTCATTTTTTCATATCCTTGCTCCACCTAATTAGGAAGCAGCAATAAGTAGAGGCAGCAGCTCTGACTACTACGTTGTGTTTGAAGTCCTTTTGCGCGGAGTCACCTACCTTCCTTCAGCAGCTCTCTTAGTTTGGGGGTATCGCTACACTTGCAAATCCTGATTGGCAGCCCACAGATTCTGCAGAGCCCGTACTTCCCCCATTCACTGGCCAACCCGGAATTCAGGTGGAAACAGCAGATTTATTGCCCCTTGGTATTTTTGTGCTGTTTTTCATGGAAAATCTGTATGGATCTATTGTGGACCAAAGCAATTTATATGCCAATCAATTTATTTATTATTAAGTATTTATTAAAAACCCAAAGTTGACCCTTGCCAAAAATTTGCATGGAAATGTTTCAAGGTTTCCGAATTTAAGACTTTTCTGGGCCTATCCCTCAACATGGACATTACTAAAAAGAATGAGTTGCAGGCATATTGGACCACTGACCCAATTCATCATATGCCCGTGTTCTCTGCTGCCATGGCGAGGACTAGATACGGGCACATATTGTTTGGGTGTATTCTAAAAGGTGTACCACTTGTACGTGGACAATTATTACACAAGCATGCCACTTTTTGAATTTGGAATAGGCGCATGTGTCACCATGCGATCTAATTGCCGGGGCTTCCCCCAATGGCTTGTAAATTCTTGAATTAGATGGGGGAGAAAGCCTGCTTGAAAAGTAATGAATTGCTTGGAGGTGGAGGTGGAAGGACAAATGGAACGTTTTCGTTCTGTCTTCCATTCACGCAGATATGACAGTCCAAACTGCAACGGCAACTGGTGTTATTGAGAAGCCCCTCTGTGTTCATGACTACAACCTGAAAATAGGAGAGGTGGACTTCAACGACCAGATGATGGGGCCATACTTAGTTGCCCGTAAGGCCAGACGCTGGTACAAGAGAGTGTCTGTATATTAATTCCAATTTGGCTCTGTTCAACGCTTATGTACTATACAAAGCTTCAGGAAGAAGTGGATCCTTCCTAAAATTCCAGGAAGGGATCATCACAGCCCTTTTGTGTCCAGAAGGTGCTGTGGCCCAATTTCCCAATCCAGATGCAGTGTGGCGGCTGCATGAGAGGCATTTTCCAGATGCCCCTACCTAAAGAGCACCCCCAAAAATATATGTTTCTGTAGCAAACGTGGATATAGGTGTGACACCCACTGTTTTTGTCCCTCCTGGCCTGGCCAACCTGGTCTCTGCATCCAGGACTGTTTCCATCATTACCGCACACTAGTGGATTATTAGAATACGGTACAGCACAGCACAATCTAGGGCACACATTCACACAGGATCTTGAAAGATGTTGGATGTCTGAGCCAGCTGCTTCTGCCCCCTCCACAGCCCAGCGCTTCAGTTAATGTGGGGGGGCAAATTAGAGAGCCGGCGACTGACAGTCACTAGCTCTTTGCTCACCGAGCACTGAGAACAGAGCCATTAACTGTTTTTGATAGCCAGTGGGGGGAAAATGTAGCATCAGGCAGATGCTGCATCCACCTAGGTAAGTATGATCTCTAAAAAAAAAAACACAAACTTTTTTTTTTTAAGAACAGTAGACTGCATCATTGGATCGGCTCTGGCACATGTTCTGCTTGCAAAAAACTGTACTAAAGAATGTTCTTGAACTTGAACTAACCTAAACATCAAGACGAGTTTGCAACAAGAGTTAAAGCAGAGCTCCATCCAAAATGGGAAGCACCGCTTGTTTGCTTCCTCCCCCCTCCGCTGCCATATTTGGCACCCTTCGGGTTTTTGACAGGAACCCACCCCCACTTCTGGGAGACCTTGTCGTGGCGAGGTCCCCTGGAAGTTTGTCCCCCCTCCTCTTTCCACTGTGGCCGGGCCATTCAGAAAGCACAGCTGACAGTTTCCCTTACAAGTGTAGCGGGGTGTTCAATTTAGGGGAGTGTCTGAGTGGTAGTTAGGCTCAGACACACTATTGTTAGGGTTAATGGACCATTTCTGTGCCATGGGAGATAGTATTGGTGCATAGTTCCATGGGGCCTACAGGTGGCGCTGTCACCATAGGTCCGGGTTGAACCACAATACAAGGTTGTGCCTTTTATTGTCCCCTCTTGGCAGCAGTACGGCGGGGGGGGGACCTGCTGTGCCTGTCGGGAGATGGTATAAAAAGGGGCGGCCATCTTCCATGCGGGGTTCATCCGCGCCCAGGCTTCTTCAGCCTGGGTGTGTGTGTGGGTCATCTCCGGGTGCCCTAGGCCTGGAGGCCTGGTTCCTGTTTCATCCCAGACACCTTCAGTCTGGGGTGAGGTACTATTTTGGAGGCCCGGAGCCCAGCACCTTCAGCTGGGTTCCACCGGGGATCGAGGACTCCCAGGGTGCCGCCTTGCGAGGGGACCCTGTTGTGGAGATTTTTATGGAGATGTATTTAATATGTATTATAGTGTCACCCAGTGTTAGTACTTCCGCAACCCGCTCTAAAAGAACTGATTGGGGTAGTCTGAGGCTGGTTGAATCCCGTCTGATAGGGGAAAACGTCTTGAGGTTGGAGTGTGATGTTTGCAGGGTGCGGATATGTCCACCGACGGGGGGCCCTCTGTGCATTAGCACGGACGATCGTTGAGGAGGGGATGTCCTCGCTCTGCAACAACATCATTGGTTATGAGCAAATGCGTGCTCTTGTCTCTGCTGTGTCTGATCAACATTGATTGGGATTCGTAGTGCGCGTCTGCAGATAGCCTCCCTCCCCCATTCAATAATAGTATAATCTTAATATGCGTTATTCTATGGAATAGCGCAGAATAAGAATTCCTATCAACGGTAACTTTAGCCATCATATGTTATTGTATTCATTGTATGTATTATTGTATTGAATCCTTTAAGCTATATTTGAGTGGGATTCATGTATGGCATCTCCTGTTGGAAGGAATGTCCTTGTATTGTCATTTTCCCGTGTGGAAGGGACATCCTGTGATGTCCCCTCCCATGGGGGGAGGGGACTGGTTGCTGCAGCCAATCACCTCCTGTCTGAGATCTTTTGAGTTTAATAAAAGCCTATGATTAGGCGTCGGCTTGGGAGTCATGCTGGTCTGCTGAGAGATGAGAACATAGCTTTTGTGGTGCTGCCTTCTTGGGATGTATGGGACGTATGAATGGTGAGTGGATCTTAGCAAACTTAACTTAAAGATAGAATTATTGCAAAGAGATGAAATCTGATGTGTGCTTAGATAGCACAGGAATTATAGGCTGTGTGCTCTGCAAGCAACCAATAATTCCACGACAGTAAATGGCGACTCTGATTGGACCAATTGCGGCCTCTTTGAACATCACATCAGCAGAGGGGGGAGAGTGGACCTGCGATGTGATGCGTGAAGAGGCTGTACTTTGTAAAAGAACAAATTTTTCGTCTTTTGAAATAATGCTGTATGCTTGCAGTACGAGAGATGTGTGTGTGATTTTGTCATGGATCGTATGCCTGTGAATTTGATTGTGTGTGCCTGTGTGGGTATGCCTGGGTGTGCCTGGATGTTTGTGTGAGAGAAGCTGAAAATGGCTGCCCCCATGAGGTTTAGCGGGGGGGGGCAGGCAGCATGGCTATCACTGCCAACATGTTTGAAAGTTGTGTATATCTGACTTTCCAATTTTCAGAACAAAGTTGTGTGTAGTGTTTGAGCCTGTGTGAATGCCGATGGAAACTGTATATTGTGTATGAAATGAAGGTATAGCTGTGATTATTTAGTGCAGCCTGCACTGAGAAGTTTGTAAATGGATGATTGTTTGTGAGCCATGTGCTTGAATGGGGGAAGGGCTTGCCCACTGCTTTGTATTGCTGGGGCTATGCCCTGAGGGAAGGAATCTCTGAGCAGACATGTAGGACAACAATATACTGTATGTGTGTGGTGTTTGTGATTTCTATGAAAAATAGAAATGGATAGATTGTGATTTTTGTAGAGGACAAAGACACATGTCTCCATAAGTGTAAAAATATTTTAACAAAAGTGTTTGGTTTTTGAGTTGAAAGTTCCCGCCGCATATCCAAGTGGCCAGGCATTGCTAGAAGGCAGACAATAGTATGTCTCTGCGATGGCTTGTTATGGAAGCTGAGGCCACTGTGTGTGTGAACTTTAGGTAGAGAAAAGTGGTGAATATCTCAGAGTATATTAACTTAGAGAAATGAATATGTTTTTAATATTGTCATGTAACTAACATTTATTGAATGTGCTGTTTAGTTGGCCAAAGGGTTTAAGTTTGTAAGTGTACATGTGGTCCTTGTAGAGTGTAGCTGACACCTTTTTCAGTGGATTTTGATGATAATTTAGAAAAATCTCAATGGTGTAGTCTGTCTTTGTGGAGAAAAACATTTTTGATTTTCTTTTGACGTCCCATGCTGGTTTTGGCGGGAAAAAGTAATGGCGCCATTCTTGGCTTTTGTTAGCCTTGCAGGTTTGTCTGCCATTTTGAGGCACAGTTTTTCCTTAGCCTGTGGGTATCCTATAAGGGAAGGTGCAGCCACCTTTCCTTTGGGTATGATATCATGTGACCATGCTGTGGCATTCGTCAGCTATGTTGCTGGTGGAATTTCTCAGCTTTTGGGGCAGATTTTGATGTTTGGTGCGAATTGGGTAGTGCGGTCTTTTCTGCGTTGGAACCTGGTGGAGGCCATTTGTGTTTTTCTTTGTGTGGGGGAACCCATGTGGTGTTCATTGTGACGTCCCATGCTGGTTTTGGCGGGAGAAATTGCATGCGTTAATGGCGCCATTGTTGTCCATGAGGTGTGCGGTGTTCATCCACCATTTTGCTGTCCTGGCTTGTCGGCCATCTTGAGAGATGTTTACAGTTTGAGATAGGAAGTTCCAGTTTAGCAAACACGGCTCCTGAATATGCTGTATTGGCATTTGTTGATCGGCGCAGTTTTCTTCTGTTTTATGCGTTTACAGTTTGACCTGTGCACTGCTGGGAAGAGTAGTGAGACACCACGGTGACATACTGAGAGACTGTTTTTTGTTTAATGAATTCGCTGGTTTAAATTGTTTTTCTAAGCATCGCCTTTTGAGTTGAGTAGAGTGGTATCTTGAAATAGCGCGGTCTTACCCCGAGGGGCCACGACGCGCTTGCGGACACACACACATGCTGGGGCCTATTTATGGATGGGATCTGGCTGACCTACCAGCAGTTGGAGTGTGGGGGGAGGCCAATGCAGAGACAGGGACAACATGCAAACTCCATGCAGATGGTGTTAGGAGGAAGGTTTCTCTGTTTTCATTTAAGTGAATGTAAGCTATTGCAGGGTCAGCTGACTTTGCAGTATATGAGCGGCGTTTTTTTTGCATTGGATTTTGGTTTTAAGAAAAACTTCACTTTACAGTGAATTTTGATAGATTGTAAGACTAAAGCCCTGTACACACGGTCGGACTTCCATTGGACTTTTCCGTGGTTTT
This sequence comes from Rana muscosa, assembly GCA_029206835.1. NCBI lineage: Eukaryota > Metazoa > Chordata > Amphibia > Anura > Ranidae > Rana > Rana muscosa. The sequence continues at coordinate 125,552,390 of CM055128.1, forward strand.
TTGTCCGAAAGGAGTTGGTCGGGAACACCCATAGCATACACACCACAGGACTTTTCTGCAAACTTTCTTAAAACTTCTTACAACATCACTTGTTTTTTCTGCTCTTTTCTGATCTTTACTGCCACCCTTTGGTCAACTTCTGCTATTGTTGGTTGCTTTTAACATTGGTTGTTTTGTCCATCGGACAAAAGTCCTATGGTTTTCTGTACACACGGCAGGACTTTGCTCCACAGGACTTTTGTTGGGCAAAAGTTTGTCCGTTCGCAGACCCAACTTTTGTCCGATGAAAACAAAACCAAACTCAAAAAAGTTTGTCCGATGGAGCGTACACACGGTCGGATTGTTGGTCCAACTTGCTTAAAACTAAGTTTGTTGGGCAAAAGTCGGACCGTGTGTACGGGCCTTAACAGAGTTTTTGTACAATGATGTGTTTTTATGTTTAAATATTTGGGAGTATCCCAGAGGGCAATTCATTTTTTGGAACTTGTACTGTATAGCCATCTTTTGGCAGGAGTTTGTATTTTGAGTCCCAACTTATGGTCTGACTTCCAGGGAATGTGGGTCAGGGGGGATTCCCTCCCATTTGCAAAGGGGGGTTTACTCCATCATTTCCTTGACAAGGTTTTAAATGGTTGAAACATATATGATGTGTAGCCATGGATTTTTTTGAAGTCTTGATAGACAAGGCGATTAGGGCTAAGGCCTCCCCTCCCCCTCCCTCTTCCTGAACAATTGATATGTAAATAAACCAGTTTTTTTTTAAGTAGCTGAGCATAACCGGAAGTTTCTTTTCAGCATTTATATATCAGCAGAAAGTTGGTGGGAGGAGCTTGGGGTTTTTAAAGGTGAGCAATGAGATTTGTGTTTGGAAGGAAAATAGAAAAACATTTTTGCATTTAAAAGTGTTTTATATTTTGTTCCAGTTTTGTGAAGTTTTGTACTGTAATACAGTTTTGGGTAGAAAGCAAAACAGGGGGGGGCATCACCATTGTTTTATCATCTAGATACAGAGAGAAGCCACATTGTTCTGCAGGTGGTAAACTGGCGTAAGTGTTCTGTGTGGTTTAGTCTGACAACGCAGTGTATGGGTGTATAGCGGAAAATGCTTGTGTATGCATGCACTGTGAGGGGTAGAGGCCTAATTCGGGGGTTGATCTGTGGTTGTTGCTGTAGTTCCAAAAGTGTTGGAACAACAAGCCATAGAGTTGACGCCTCGGTTAGGGTTTCTAGTTGGAGGACTTGACCATATAGTGGTTGTAGTTCTTCAATTCACCGTATAAATAAGACACCGGGCGGTGATCTCCGAAAATGGGTGCAACGGTTTAACCTGGACGTAGGTTTAAGACGATAAGCCAATTCAAATCGCCATGGACACAAGGAGGTCTGTGCAAAGGGAAGGAATGGAGGCTTCCCATAGTCAGACGGTCACACGGTGCACGAAGCCTAGTTTTGGGGCAAAGGCCTTTTGAACCCCAAAAAGATTAACATAGGTGGTCCAAGGATACTATTTTGGGTATCCCTCTGGAATGGATGTAGTTGTGCTGCGGCTTCAGAAATCTGTAATGATGAGTGTTGATGGAGGTTAAATTCTCATGCCCGTTTGTTTGAACTTTGTATGGCTGGTCCATGGAAGGTTCTCGAGCTGCTCTCGTGTTTTTCCCATTATATTTTTTTTGATTGCTGAAAGAGTAAAAGGAGAATTCTGGCTGTTTTTGTTTTTTCATTTGTGGATTTGGAAACTGGGAAGTATTTCCCCCACGTTCATATCTGAATGTTTGTATGTAGTAACGTGAATATGTTCGAACTTACCGCGGCGATCCTTCGATGCGTCGCGGCTGTTGTATTTTTGTAGGAACGGGAAAAGTAAGGGTTACAGAGGGTTTTGTTTGAATCGGTTTTGAAAGAATGTCATTGACAATTTTCCAATGTACAGGAATGTCATTATTGTTTTACCATTCTTTGCAGGTTAAATATGAAGGATAGAGTAATGATTTTGCTTATAAGTATTTTTCAGGTCCAAGGAGTTTGTACACAGAGAACAGGTGTATGTAGACAGCGGTACATATGGATAAATACGAGTCTAAGGGAGGTAAAAGTATCATAGGTTATTTCATTGTTTCTTTTTTCCTGCACCACGCATTTCTTCCTTCAGTCTGTAATGAGGAAGAAAAGGGGGGAGAAGTGATAAATGTAAGAGTGAGTTTTTTTTTCAAACTAATAATAACCTCTGTAATTCTAACCAAGTTTGTGCCAAGACTGTCTTTCTTTGATAGAATTTGAATCGGCAAGCAGCAGTCTGGTGAAGTAGGTTCCCATCCCAGAGGCTAAGAACCTTTTGTCAATGGTTCCAGGTATTGTAAGCCACGCACAGGTTATGCAGTGACCACAGTCCCGATGTCTGGGTTATTGTCATATGAGGGTTGTTTGGAGGTCAATCAAAACCAGGGTCGTACTCCCCTCATTAGCTGTCACTTATATTCTCGGCTGATGGGGTGGGTGCGATCGTTGTGACATGAACTTCAAAATGTCCACCACAGGGTTCACGAATCCCTCATGGACCCTGACACAATAACTAGTTTACATTCTTTCCAACCAGGTGACTGGGTCGTTGTAAAGAAGCTTGAGGGATGAGACCACGCCAGCCACTGCAAGAAGCGGCTCAACCACACCAAAGAATGAGGAGTATCTTTGTTTATTTATATTTTTGTTGTTTAGTAAATTTTAGCAAGGGTAACAGTGAAAAGCACCCCAAGTTATTATTTAAAGTGTATTTTCTGACTAGCTCAGAAAGCGAACAGGACCGATGGTCTGTTCTGAGTCTTCACCAAGTTTTAGTCCCCAGCGATGACAGCGGTATTTGCCATTTATGATGTTATTATGGGTATGAGGAGTTTTGACAAACTAGTAAAGACTCCAAACAGACACTTGTCAATGGAATCTAACGATGTATTTTTAGAGGGTAAAATTGTTTTAGTTTTAATGGCTCTGCCTCTTGTTGGTTTGGGTATCTAGGTAGCCCACAAGTGGGTTTGAACTTTAGTTTGGTGTTTATGCAGATCTGCAGCTTATAAAGGTAATTCCCCCAAAGCAAGAGGTTCATGCGTGATGGTGAAGCTGTCCCAACATCTTAGGTCGCGGCCGATCGCGAGGATCTGATGGCGCAGGAAATTAAGAATGGCAGGGACAGCTAGAAGGGATTTGTTCACCAACCCCGACCAGGTCTGGGCATGGTGTCCTGCATGAGGGGGGGCTCGGGCTTGGGATACGATTGAACAATTCTCATCCGTTAAGGATAGGGTTCTTCATGTAATTGTTGAAGCCAGAGCTGTAGCTAAGTGAAGGTTGGGAGTCTATTTTAAGGGTCTGGGAATCTTTGGGGATCTAATTTTTATTTTACAGCGGATCGTGGTTAAAGGAAGTGGGAATATATATACTCATGTCGTTTTTTTTTTTATTCTTTCTATGTCGTGATGAGGTGCTCCTGTTGCCTGATTTGACGCGTGACCAGAGTTTCCTTGATGAGACGCCCCGAAGCCGGACCCACATACAAGACACAGAGGATCACAGACGGATCGGCGATTACTACAGCTCACCATGTCGTGTCCTCCTTTATAAGTCATGCCCCTGAAGAGTAGAGTCTACATGTCAAGCCGTGTTTTCCTTTTTATGGACTAAGGACTGATTCATTTCCGGGTGTAAGAAGCAGATCAACTTTCATCGAGGGACACATGGGGTGCATATGACAAAAAAGGGAGGACTGTTGTGGAGATTTTTATGGAGATGTATTTAATATGTATTATAGTGTCACCCAGTGTTAGTACTTCCACAACCCGCTCTAAAAGAACTGATTGGGGTAGTCTGAGGCTGGTTGAATCCCGTCTGATAGGGGAAAACGTCTTGAGGTTGGAGTGTGATGTTTGCAGGGTGCGGATATGTCCACCGACGGGGGACCCTCTGTGCATTAGCACGGACGATCGTTGAGGAGGGGATGTCCTCGCTCTGCAACAACATCATTGGTTATGAGCAAATGCGTGCTCTTGTCTCTGCTGTGTCTGATCAACATTGATTGGGATTCGTAGTGCGCGTCTGCAGATAGCCTCCCTCCCCCATTCAATAATAGTATAATCTTAATATGCGTTATTCTATGGAATAGCGCAGAATAAGAATTCCTATCAACGGTAACTTTAGCCATCATACGTTATTGTATTCATTGTATGTATTATTGTATTGAATCCTTTAAGCTATATTTGAGTGGGATTCATGTATGGCATCTCCTGTTGGAAGGAATGTCCTTGTATTGTCATTTTCCCGTGTGGAAGGGACATCCTGTGATGTCCCCTCCCATGGGGGGAGGGGACTGGTTGCTGCAGCCAATCACCTCCTGTCTGAGATCTTTTGAGTTTAATAAAAGCCTATGATTAGGCGTCGGCTTGGGAGTCATGCTGGTCTGCTGAGAGATGAGAACATAGCTTTTGTGGTGCTGCCTTCTTGGGATGTATGGGACGTATGAATGGTGAGTGGATCTTAGCAAACTTAACTTAAAGATAGAATTATTGCAAAGAGATGAAATCTGATGTGTGCTTAGATAGCACAGGAATTATAGGCTGTGTGCTCTGCAAGCAACCAATAATTCCACGACAACCCGGATCTGGGACGAGGAGGCCAGGGAGATTACCTGTACCGAAGACCCAGCGCAGAGTCGTGGTGACGCTGGGGACCTCTGGTAACTCTCCGGGGGGAAGTCTTCTCCTTTACATGGGCCAAATACTACTTAAGAAGGAAGTTCATGTTCAAGGTCAGTGGCAGTGGCCTCATAGGGCCGTGCCCTATTCACCTAGTCAGTGGCAGTGACTTTATTCACCCGGTCTGTGGCAGAGACCAACCTCACGGTCTGTGGCAGAGATCGTGCGCCATAACTTTTTGTGAAACCTAAATAGTCAAAGAGTCTGATTCAAGTTTGTGCCTGGACCTCCTCCCACCTTGCTGTCGTGTGTCTTGTTCCAACCTGTCTGCTGTCAAAGAGGCATATTTATTATCCGTGTGAAATAAATATAGAAGTTGGACTTTCAGTTGGTGTGGACAGTTACATTACTGGGGGAAACATAAGGACTTGCATCTACCTAAGGTAGAGGTGAGAATCATCCTCGGGAGGATTCAACTCCAGCCGCAGGCAGGCCCGAAAACAAACACTGCTCAACCTCCTTACTCAGGAGGGTACGGGCTTGTGGTGCGGTGTGCCTCTCCCCTCCCTGCGAGGAGCCGAAACTAAAAAGGCAGGTAGGGGGAGAGGTGAGGGCGCTACACGTGGGGGCTCGAGCCTGGGATGTGTCTGCGGTTGGAAAGTGTGAAAACCCCCCCAGAGTTTGAACTTTATTCCCCAGTGAAGTTCGGTGGAGGTCGGCCATATTGAGAACTGCGCCACGAGGAGAACTCTGACTGCGTAGTTCGTGGGCGTGACAGAGAGAAAGCCCGCAAACAATGCAGGAGATGGGAGGAGTCCGGCTATGTGTGGAGGTGCACGTGGGGACTTTGGCGCGAAAGGGACAGTGCGCGATGGAGCAGCGAATGGATAACATGGCGTCTCATGCCTCATGGGTTCCGGCTACTACCACCATGAAGATGACTTCCTTTGCTGCTCCCTTGACGGATACAGGGATTCGGCTCAAGCCCCGGGGACGATTTGGCCTCTACGTTTGCAAAGATGTGGAAGCCCTCGGAGTGATTTGTCCCGGCTGCTCGGGACTGGTGGTTCATCTGAAGCCAGTCAGGCAATGCGAGCACTGTAAGGAGTTCTTGTTTGAGGTGAAGCAACCTACAGAAAAGCCTCAGGCTTTCCACCTCAATTGCCTTACAGGCGCCACCACTCTGGAAGGAGGAATCACAGCTTACACAGCCACCCCTGCGCGCACTGTCGAGACTTCGGAGGAAGTCACAGAGGACATTGTGTCAGTGAATGAGGAACCGGAGGATGCTACTTCGGTCACCACAGAGTCCTTTCTCCCACCGCCCAAGAGGAAGATAGGGTTCGTGAAAGCTTCCCGCGGCCGTGGTGGAGCTACGCCCCAGCGCTTACTCGGAACGGATGCATCCGATGGTAAAAGTCCCGGATGTCCTGGTTCAGCTACAAGCCGAGGTAAGCCTGGGGAAGAGACTCTGTCTAAGGTCCCAAGTGTTGGGGATTCACATGCCCGTGAATTAGTCAGAGGCGGTGACTTGTCCTCCATCAGGAGTTACCTGCCTGTGGAGGAATGTGACACCTCCGACCTGGAGTCCATCTCTGATGCGGGAGATGACGCCGCCATAGATGAACTTTTTGAACAGAAGGGCTGGGATAAGAAGCCCCTGTCCTTGTCCCGTAGTGCTATGGGCCCACCCATGTCCACTGGGGAAAGTATACCCTGGGTGGTGGCCTCGGAGCCTGAGGAGGGATCTATCCCCTTGTCTACCCTTTCACCGTTGGAGACACCTGCATCAGCTACCGAGACGAGACGGGAGTCGCTGCGGACCCCTGTGTCTGGTCCTGAGGTAGTTAAAGTACCTCGGCATCCAGATGCCATCGTCTTGCCTGGCACGGGAGACCGTGCTACCATGCCACCATTGTCCCGGTTGCAGAGACTTTTCAACCAGAGAGTTGCCAGCGAGTATGGGTGGGAGTATCCGTACCTGCCCAAAGAACTTTTATTTGAAGTGGAGGCCTGTAGACACCGGTGGTACGAGGACTTTATATGGACACACATTAAAGTACCCCAGGCCTGAAGATACTTTTCATGTTCACTTGCAGCTACCCAGAGATTCAAAGACTGTAAGGCTGTCTGGATGTTGGGTCGGCACATTTATGCGGACAAGGTACTCATTTGCAGGAAGGACAAAGATGATGTTGAGTACCATATAGACACATTTGATAGGCATTGGAAGCTGTTGGTGTTGCCAGACCCACACTACTACCTGTGAGAGACAAGACTCTGGTGTTGCTTTGTTTTTTTTTGAGTGCACTCTCAGGAGCCCAGGAACTTTTGCCCTAGTTGAAAGGATATTCTACTCTTTGGAGAAGCGGGAGCTGTTGTTCTTTTCCTCCCCTCTCCGCCCCTACCACAAAGATACAAGGACTTTGGGGAGTAGATAGTTCAGGGCCACAGAAAAGAAGAAGAGGAAGTTTAACTGCAACAAAAAGAAGAAGAGTTTCTTTTGGGATGGGTGTTCTGACGTTGGCACTACCACTAGGTGGCGGTGTTATGCAACTATTGCCTTGCTAATGATGTGGTGCAGTTTTACTTTAGAAGAAAGGGATTTTCCCCTATGAGAGAATCTCCTCATTCTAACAAAATGTCTTTTGTTGTGTATGTTTTTTTCTTCCCCTGCAGGCGGACGCCAAGCAAGATTACTGAGAATGGGGTGGATCTTAGCTAATGCAGGCGGGAGGGAAATGTAAATATTTCATGAAAAAAATAAAAAGTTTTATGTGGCATTTAATGTTTTAATGTGCACATGTGTGATTTCTCCTTTTCCCTCTATGTTTTTCACCTTCTTTCCCCATGTTAGGTTCCGGCACAAACTGACAGCTTTTAAATTGTCCCTTTTTTTAGTTAGTCTCTGGATTGGGCTTATGCTGACTCAGGCCTGAGAGGCATAGGTTTACTCCAGACACTGGGGACCAGTGTCTATTTAGTGGGGGGAATGTGTAGCGGGGTGTTAAATTTAGGGGAGTGTCTGAGTGGTAGTTAGGCTCAGACACACTATTGTTAGGGTTAATGGACCATTTCTGTGCCATGGGAGATAGTATTGGTGCATAGTTCCCTGGGGCCTACAGGTGGCGCTGTCGCCATAGGTCCGGGTTGTACCTTTTATTGTCCCCTCTCGGCAGCAGTACAGCAGGGCGGGGAACCTGCTGTGCCTGTCGGGAGAGGGTATAAAAAGGGGCGGCCATCTTCCATGCTGGGTTTGTCCATGCCCAGGCACCTTCAGCCTGGGTGTGTGTGTTGGTCGTCTCCGGGTGCCCTAGGCCCAGGGGCCTGGATCCTGTTCCATCCCAGACACCTTCAGTCTGGGGTGAGGTACTATTTTGGAGGCCCGGAGCCCAGCACCTTCGGCTGGGTTCTGCCGGGGATCGAGGACTCCCAGGGTGCCGCCTTGCAAGGGGACCCGAATCTGGGACGAGGAGGCCAGGGAGGTTACCTGTACCGAAGACCCAGCACAGAGTCGTGGTGACGCTGGGGACCTCTGGTAACTCTCTCCAGAGGGATGTCTTCTCCTTTACATGGGCCAAATACTACTTAAGAAGGAAGTTCACGTTCAAGGTCAGTGGCAATGGCCTCATAGGGCCGTGCCCTATTCACCTAGTCAGTGGCAGTGACTTTATTCACCCGGTCTGTGGCAGAGACCAACCTCATGGTCTGTGGCAGAGATCGTGCGCCATAACTGTTTGTGAAACCTAAACAGTCAAAGAGTTTGATTCAAGTTTGTGCCTGGATCTCTTCCCACCTAAGCTGTCCTGTGTCTTGTTCCAACCTGTCTGCTGTCAAAGAGGCATATTTATTATCCGTGTGAAATAAATATAGAAGTTGGACTTTCAGTTGGTGTGGACAGTTACATTACTGGGGGAAACATAAGGACTTGCATCTACCTAAGGTAGAGGTGAGAATCATCCTCGGGAGGATTAAACTCCAGCCGCAGGCAGGCCCGAAAACTAACACCGCTCAACCTCCTTACTCAGGAGGGTACGGGCTTGTCGTGCAGTGTGCCTCTCCCCTCCCTGCGAGGGTGCCGACATTGTGGGATCCCTGGACATGCAAGTGTCCTCATATTAAAAGTCAGCAGCTACAGTATTGGTAGCTGCTGACTTTAAATTTTTTGTGGGGGGGGGGCTGGAGCTCCGCTTTAATCCTGGTTAGGCACCCTCTCACCCGGTCCTTATGCAATGAAGAGCACAGCAATGAGTGCGTAGTTGGGGGGCCCCCCTTGTTCTTTGACAATGTACCTCCGATGATGATGATGACTTCAATGATCCTACAGCGATCAGGTCTCTACCAGTCTGCTTCTTCCACTCGATGCTCGGCTGAAATAGTGTACTCTGTGGCTTCTCAGCCTAACCCAGTCCGGTCCAGACCCACATGGCTCGACACAGCTCACACACACACTCATTTCATCAGCATTGTCTCTCTCTAGCTCCCCTCTGTCTTCCCGGGCTTTTATTTTTTTAAACTCCCACCCCTTGCTTAGCAAAGATGCTAAACACTGCCATCTTGTGAGCAAGTATAAATCTGCATTACAGTAACAGTGCACAGTGTTACATTTGGCAGTTGTGGTTTTCTTCCTGTTGACTTGGTTTAGGAAACACCTGAACTTGTAGTTGTTCAGATCCCTGATGAGTGGATCCAAGATCATTGGCATCATCTGGCTCAACCAAACAAGAGCGGTGTAAAAGCAACATCAAACTTTAACAGAATAAGATGCTTTCAAGCTTTTGCCATCACATCCTGGAGACAGAGTCTTGGTTCACATTCCCAAACACACTCAAGTCAGCAAATTAGAAGTGAAATGGAAGTTAAGCTCATATCTGGTCAAACAATAGCCTTTTCCAGGTCAACCAGTATGCAATGTTGTGTGCAAAAGCAAAACGTACTTAGCAAGTGTAGCGGGTTGTGAGGGGGTTAGCTCGGCAGCGGGTGTGTGTGACCCCCGGGATGGGCTCCCCACCCAAAAACAGGCCCAGCAGACGGAGGTTGTGGTTTTCAAAATCAAAAAAAGGTGCGGTTTATTTTCTATTTACAGTGACAAAAACACAGCAAGGCAAAAAAAAACATAAACAAAACAAATCCTGGTCAACTTGACCTCTGACTAAACATACAGGTTTCCTAACTAACAACTGGGATCAGCCTAGTGCTGTCCTAGTCCCTAAGTCCCTGGTTTTAAATGTCCAAGCAAATATATAGCCACACAGGCTTTCTCTCACCGCACAGGGGTTCACTCTCCCTAGACAGTCCACACAGGTCTGCTTCCAGGCATGAGCTAACATCTAATGAATCTGGGAGTTTTTATATAGAGGCCTAAATGAGCTGACAAGCTTCAGCTGGCCTCATCAACTCCCTGTCTGCACGACGCCCAGCCCTCTCCCTAGAGGTATGAGTCATCAATGAGCCCACTAGTCTCAGCTGGGCTTATACAACTCTCCACCTAGCTGTATAAGTCGGCGTAAAGCCTGAATCTGGGCGAAATATATCTACCCCCCTGGATGCAACCAGGTGACTTTACCTTCCTGCTGTCACATACCCCCCCCTCTTGTTTTAACCTCGGGGTTGGAACACCAGCAATCAGGCATTCATGTACTCGAGACAAAGCATCCACATTCCCCATTTGAACGCCAGGGCGATGCTTTACTGTGAAGTTGAATTCCTGGAGGGCCAGGAACCACCTATTCACTCTTCTATTTGTTTCCTTGTTTTGAGCCATCCACTTTAACGGAGCGTGATCCGTAACCATGTCAAAGTGCCTACCTAGCAGGTAGTACCGAAGGGAATCTAGAGCCCACTTCACCGCTAAACACTCCTTTTCAACGGTGGCGTAATTTACCTCATGGGACTTCAACTTCCTGCTGAGGTAAATGACTGGGTGCTCTTCCCCGTTCCAGACCTGGGACAATACTGCTCCTAACCCCACATCTGACGCATCACTTTGTACGACAAAGTCTCTAGAGAAGTCGGGTGAGTACAACACTGGCTGGCTACATAAGGCTTGTTTCAAGAATTGGAATGCTGCCTCAGCCTCGGGGGTCCATTTAATCATGACCGACCCTTTCCCCTTCGTCAGGTTGGTTAGGGGCACAGCCTTAGAAGCAAAGTGGGGAATGAATCGCCGATAATACCCAGCGATTCCCAGAAAGGCTCGTACCTGCTTCTTGCTGTTGGGACGTGGCCAACTCTGGATGGCCTCGACTTTGTTGAGTTGGGGTTTTATTACTCCCCTCCCAATGGTGTACCCAAGATATTTGGCCTCCTCCTGCCCAATGGTACACTTCTTGGGGTTAGCCGTAAACCCTGCTTCCCGAACAGAGTCCAGGACTGCTTGCACTTTTGGCAGATGTGAGGCCCAATCTGTGCTATGGACAATTATGTCATCCAGGTAAGCCGCAGCATACTTCCGATGGGGCCTCAGCATCTGGTCCATTTTCCGCTGGAATGTGGCCGGCGCATTCTGTAACCCGAACGGCATTCTTTTATATTGGAACGCCCCGTCTGGGGTTACAAATGCGGTTTTCTCTTTGGCCGACTTGGCCAGGGGGATTTGCCAATACCCTTTTGTGAGGTCAAGAGTCGTCATGTATCGGGCTGTTCCCAGCCGGTCGATCAACTCATCTATACGTGGCATGGGGTAGGTGTCAAATTTTGTAACTTTGTTCAACTGACGAAAATCGTTACAAAATCGCCAGCTCCCATCCGGTTTAGGCACCAACACAATGGGACTAGACCAATCACTTTGGGACTCCTCTATCACCCCTAAGTTCAGCATTTTCTGTACTTCCTCCCGTATTGCCTCCCGTCGGGCCTCTGGGATCCGATAGGGTTTTAACTTCACCCTTTCACCGGGCGGGGTAATAATGTCATGCTCTACCCCAGATGTTTGTCCCGGCAGCTCAGAGAATACCTCCTTGTTGCGAAGCACAAACTCCTTAACCTCCTGTTGTTGGGGTTGTGACAAGGTGGCTGCGATTCCAACCTCAGGAATCACGCAACCAGTTTGAGCTGGTGACCAAGTGTCTGCGACTAGGGACTCTCTATCCCTCCAGGCTTTCAACAGATTAACGTGATAGATCTGTTCGGGCTTTCGCCTTCCTGGTTGTCTGACCTTGTAATTCACTTCGCTCACTTTTTCCATTATCTCGTAGGGGCCTTGCCATTTGGCAAGGAATTTACTTTCAACCGTAGGGACAAGTACCAATATCCTATCCCCCGGGGAAAAGGTACGGGTCTTGGCTCCACGGTTGTACACTCTCTGCTGTGCCAACTGCGCTTGGGCCAAATGTTCCTTCACGATGGGCATTACCTGTGCAATTCGATCTTGCATCAGGGCGACATGCTCAATCACACTCCTGTGGGGAGAACTCTCATTTTCCCAAGTTTCCTTGGCAATATCCAACAGCCCTCTTGGGTGTCTCCCATACAGTAACTCAAAGGGGGAGAATCCCGTAGGGGATTGGGGCACCTCCCTAATAGCAAACATCAAATAAGGAAGTAGACAGTCCCAATCCCTTCCATCTCTATCCACCACTTTCTTCAACATTTGTTTTAGGGTTTTGTTGAATCTTTCAACCAGCCCATCGGTTTGGGGGTGATACACAGATGTACGCAATTGCGTCACTTTGAACAATTTACACAGCTCTTTCATAACCCGGGACATAAAGGGTGTACCTTGGTCCGTAAGCAGTTCTTTACAAATACCCACCCGGCTAAAAACAAGAGATAGCTCTTTGGCTATGGTTTTGGCCGAGGTATTTCTGAGAGGGATCGCTTCTGGATAACGGGTGGCATAGTCCATTATAACCAATATGTACTGGTGCCCCCTAGCGGACTTGATTATAGGACCTACCAAATCCATTGCGATTCTCTCAAACGGGACCTCAATGATGGGTAGAGGGACCAGCGGGCTACGGAAATGTGGCATCGGGGCCGACCTCTGACACACAGGGCAGGAGGAACAATAATTTTCTATGTCCTTCATCACCCCAGGCCAATAGAATCTCTGTAATACCCTCTCTCGGGTTTTCTCTGTCCCCAGATGACCTCCAAGAATGTGCCCATGGGCCAACTCCAACACCAACTTCCTGTAAGGTTTGGGCACCACAAGCTGCTCAACGGTTTCTTCTGCCCTTTTTGCCACCCGATACAGTAGGTCCTTCTCTACGCTGAAGTATGGGTAAGTGCCGGTATTATCTGGGTTCACTAACTCGCCATCTATTTTCACTACGTTTTCCCGTGCCTTTATTAGGGCGGGGTCTTTCAACTGTTCTGTGGCAAAGTTTTCCCTGTGAACCTCAAGATCAGAAAACTCCACAGACGGTAGGTTTTCGTCTGAGGAGGTGGGCTCCTCTCCAGTTTCTTGAGTCTCCCCTGCCAATACTGACAAGGGAAATTCCGGAGAGTCCTCACCACTCTCAGGGGAGTTCTGGCTATCACATTCCTGGTACATAGGGGCACCAGTGGGGGGCTCAGGATCATCCCACAGTTCCCAGAACTTCGGAAAATCCCTTCCCACAATGGCGTCATGCGGTAACTGAGATACTAAGCCCACTGGATGAGAGAGGGTACCTCTGGGGGTCTCGAAACACACTGTAGTCACTGGATACTCTCGGGTGTCCCCATGCACACAAATAACGGCTACCTTGCTATTCCCAGAGACCTCTGTTTTAACTAACTCAGCCTTTATCAGGGTCACAAGGCTACCTGAATCCAGCAATACCACAACATTTCTACCATTAATACACATTTTGCATAAATGTTTCTCAGTTCCCCGAATGGCAGTGCATGCGACTGTCGCACACAGCGACTGACGTCTGCCCGTCAGAAAGTCACACTGCATGGGTTCCTCCACAACCGGGCAATTTGCTGCAATATGTCCCGCTTGCCGGCAGCGGTAGCAAACGATCCTTCTTGCGGCCTCTTGAGCCGCTGATTTCCCAGGCTGTTCTCGCCAAACTTGGGGTAGAGCTCCCACCCTCTCACTCTCTCCACCCTCACCCCTTGGAATCCTCTTATCCGCCCCTGGGGATGGTCTGGTCTTAGGGTGGAAAGTCCGAGTGTCTCTGGAAGAGGCCGTCAGGTTCTCTGTAGCCAAGTATTTCTCCACACGATCCACAAGACCATCGGCCGTCTCTGGGTCTCCATGGCTTACCCACTTTTGGATGGCAGTAGGAAGAGCTCTCAAAAACCGATCCATTACAACACGTTCCACAATCTTTGGTGCGGACAAAGTCTCTGGCTGTAGCCACTTTCTGCTCAGGTGAATGAGATCATACATTTGAGACCTGGGGGGTTTTCCAAGCTGGAAAGTCCAGTTATGCACACGCTGAGCCCGGACAGCCAGGGTGACACCCAGCCTTGCCAATATTTCAGCTTTTAGCATCACATAGTCTTTTGCTTGGTCAGGCTCTAGGTCATAGTAAGCCTTCTGCGATTCACCCGTTAACAGAGGAGCCACCAGTCCAGCCCACTGCTCCTCAGGCCACTTTTCTCTTTCAGCAGTCCTTTCAAACGTGGTCAAAAATACCTCTGGATCATCCTCTCCAGTCATTTTTGTCAATAAACGACTCACCCCAAAGGACGCGGTATTAGTGGGACGGCTTTCCTCACTGGTCTGCGGACGTTGCTGCATTACTGCTTCCATCTGTTGTTGTAGTCTCTGCTCTTGCTTCTGCAACAGGTCTATGAAGCGGGCCTCAGATTGCTGTTGGGCTTGTTGCTGAGCCTCCAGACTCTGTTGTAAAGTTGCAAGGCTCTGTTGATGAGCTTGCTGCTGGGCTGCAAGGCTCCTTTGCAAACCTGCATTTGTCTGCTGTTGATTGGCATTTGCTAGAGCCAGCTGTTTCAGTATCTCCTCCATGCTGGCTTAAAAAAAAACTGCCCGCATTCTCCACCAACTGTGAGGGGGTTAGCTCGGCAGCGGGTGTGTGTGACCCCCGGGATGGGCTCCCCACCCAAAAACAGGCCCAGCAGACGGAGGTTGTGGTTTTCAAAATCAAAAAAAAGGTGCGGTTTATTTTCTATTTACAGTGACAAAAACACAGCAAGGCAAAAAAAAACATAAACAAAACAAATCCTGGTCAACTTGACCTCTGACTAAACATACAGGTTTCCTAACTAACAACTGGGATCAGCCTAGTGCTGTCCTAGTCCCTAAGTCCCTGGTTTTAAATGTCCAAGCAAATATATAGCCACACAGGCTTTCTCTCACCGCACAGGGGTTCACTCTCCCTAGACAGTCCACACAGGTCTGCTTCCAGGCATGAGCTAACATCTAATGAATCTGGGAGTTTTTATATAGAGGCCTAAATGAGCTGACAAGCTTCAGCTGGCCTCATCAACTCCCTGTCTGCACGACGCCCAGCCCTCTCCCTAGAGGTATGAGTCATCAATGAGCCCACTAGTCTCAGCTGGGCTTATACAACTCTCCACCTAGCTGTATAAGTCGGCGTAAAGCCTGAATCTGGGCGAAATATATCTACCCCCCTGGATGCAACCAGGTGACTTTACCTTCCTGCTGTCACAGGGTATACACTTTTTTGTGTGTTAAAACTGGCAGAGACACCAGTGATGTGCAGTTCCCTGCAGCCCCACGGGTGGCGCTGTCGCCTTGGGCTGGGGTTGAACCATTGCTGTGTGCTGTGCTCCCTTTTTGTCCTCCCTCGGCAGCGGTATGGTGGGGCGGGGAACCCGCCGTGCTTGCTGGGAGAGGGTATAAAGGGGCCGGCCATCTTTGTCACATTGTTGAGTCCTGGGCACCTTCAGCCTGTGGGCGGTAGTTCGTGTCGGTCCCCTAGGTGGCCTAGGCCTAGAGGACGTTCGGAGGTCGTGTTCCATCCCAGGCACCTTTAGCCTGGGGTGAGGTACTCGGATGGAGGTCTGGAGCTCAGTGCCCACCACTGAGTTCCGTGAGGGAAGGAGATCCTAGGGAACCCCGGGAGTGGGTACCCGAATCCGGAAGGCGTAATGGACCAGTGGGAGATACTTGCTTGAAGACCTGGTGCAGCATATTGCCAGTGACAGGTGAGCCTCTGATCGGAGACCGCCTGGAAGGAAATCCCCCCTCGCTCGGAGACCGCAACCCACTTTCAGGAAGGAAAGTGGAGAGATCATTGTGTCTGGGCCTACTCGCATCCACACCTCCTTGTCTGTTATGTTCTCTAAGGGAGTCCAACTGATTGTGTTCACTTTTGCATTGAGAAGAATAAAGGAGTGTTGGACTTTAATGGTGTGGGGCTCATTTTCTGACAGACATTGTTCAAGGTAACTCTCTTTGGAGGCTCCAGGTGCAGAACATCGACCCGAAGGTAATATAAGAACTTTGCTTACACCACACAACTATCTGCGGTGAGGGCTTGGCGTGGTGACCCCGCACTCTCTCCTCTAAGGTACCCCTAGACAAGAGACAGACGAGCTGATAAAGAGAGGAGAGAGAGGAGGCCGCTACACAAGCATTTGCATTGTAATTTGCTTCCTGCTTATATGTTCAGTACTGACTGATTATAATATAGCAAATTGTGATAAATCACCCTGGCTGATTTAATGGTTTTCTCGAGTTTAACTATGTAAATATGCTCTTGGTGGATTTGCTCAATTACCCTGAACACTGGAGCCTCGTACACACGACCGAGTTTCTCGTCGTAAAAAACACGTCGTTTTTTTCGACGAGATTCTTGTTAACCTTGTCGATTTTCTCGTCAAGCTTTCCATGCGTACACACTGACATTTCCCAATTTCCTCGTTGTTCTCCGCGGTCACGTCCAGCACGTACGACGGCACTATAAAGGGGAAGATCTTTTTTTTTGGCGCCACCCCTTGGGCTGCTTTTGCTGATCTCGTGTTACCGCGTGTGAAGTAAAAGTTTGGGAAGAGACGATTCGCGCTTTTCAGTCTTCGTACTTTTCAGTTCGTTTTCTGCGGTTCAGTTTGTGCTTGTGGGTTCGTATCTTGACTTTCAGGGCGTCTAGGCAGGTCGTATCTGTTTTACAGTGCGTTCTTGCCTGTTCGTTTCTGTTTTTCAGTTCGTTATTCATAGGCCTTGCTGTTCTAAAGTGCGTTCTGTTCTGTACGTTCTGATAAGACGACCGTTTCCTAGCCATGTCGCCTGGACGTTCTCGTCGTCGAGTTCGTGCTGTGCGTGCGCTTGGTGTTGGTCTGCTTGTTTTGGACCAAGACCAGTCCATGAATGGCGTGAGGAGGAGTTCATGGACCAAGAATTGGTTGCTCCAGCGGGACCAATTCTGCCATATGCCTCTGCTGCGGGAGATCGTCGAGAATAATCCTGAGGACTACAGGAATTTTCTGCGGATGTCTGACCCCGTTTTTCAGGAACTGTTGGCTTTGGTGTCCCCCTATATTACCAGGCAGGACACCGTTATGCGGGAAGCCATCAGTGCTTAGCAGAGGCTCATCGACACGTTACGTTATCTGGTGACAGGGAGAAGTCTTCAGGACTTGAAGTTCACGACAGGCATCTCCCCCCAGGCTCTGGGCCTCATAATCCCAGACACCTGTTCTGCCATTATACAAGTCCTGCAGGAGGACTATATTAGGGTAAGTTTTCTCCATTAACATCACATTTTATGTATTTCATGTATGATAATGAATTGTATTTCTTTCATCCTTCCCTAATTACCATGATTGTAATATGCTGAGAATGTCCCCTTTGTCCTCATGCATGCTGGAAGCTTTAGATTGCCCCTTTTTTCTCCTCCATGCATATTTCCCTTCACTAACCTTTCCAGCAGGGGCGCCTGTTGCTCCAAATGTTTGGGGGTTCAAACCCCAATTTAGGAAATAAACTTCCTCCTTTTTTGCTCTGGTGCCTATTAAACGCCCCCATTTGTTCCCTCCAATGCAGCCATTTTGTTCCCTCTAATGCAGCCATTTTGTTCCCTCCAATGCAGCCATTTTGTCCCCTCCAATGCAGCCATTTGGTTCCCTCTAATGCAGCCATTTTGTCCCCTCCAATGCAGCCAGTTCCCCCCCAGCCCTGCACTTACCTTCTTGTGGTCAGCGCCATCCTTCTTCTGTCCTTGATGTCTTCTCCTTCCCTTGATGTTGCATCAGCCAATCATGTTACCATTAAACAGACTTGTTGAACATGACTGGCAGAGCAGCCTGTCAGTGTTTACCCAAGGAATGCCCCCCCCCCCTGCGTCCCCTATTTAACTTTTCTGAAGCCAATTACATCCCTCAGGCTGTAATGTGCAAGACAATTTTCCTTCCTGTTTCTGATATGCAATTTTAAGCCCATAAATGCCGCAGTTCTTCATATGTCGGTCGCTTAACAGGGGGCCATCCACCTGAATAGTGGGCGGCATAGACAATACATAGGTTAATGCAAGGCATGAACCTATGTATTGTTCTGAGTGACGGGCACAGGAGAGAGGGGGCAGTGCTCCAGCGCCCACTCTGGACGCACCGCCACTGCAATGCTATCCTGTGGCCAAACACATCTACCCCCCCTCCCCATTATAATTTATTCATGGACCATCATAGGGGGTGATGAATATGATACATGACCCTTCCATTATACTTATTTAAAACACCTTAATAAACGTAGACTTTGCTTGATGTTGGCCTCTAATGTATTTTCTTAGAATCTCCTTGTAATGTTTGATTTGTGTATTCTAATATTTTTTCATCTTGTTTGACTCCACAGCTTCCTTCCACGCCACAGGAATGGCAGACTGTGGCATCGGAGTTTGCCACGCGGTGGAACTTCCCCAACTGCGGTGGTGCTATAGACGGGAAGCACGTCCGCATCGTGCCGCCACCCCGTTCTGGGTCCTACTACTTCAATTACAAGGGGTTTCATAGCATTGTGCTGATGGCGGTGGTGTCAGCACGGTATGAATTCCTCTATGTTGATGTAGGGAAGAATGGCCGGATGTCCGATGGGGGATCCTTCATCCAGACGGAGTTTGCCCTCCGTCTCCAGAGTGACGACCTTGCATTGCCACCGGATGCAGGGAATGTTGAATGACTCCCCTTTGTTTTTTTGGCTGATGAAGCCTTCGGGCTCGGACCGCATCTTATGAGGCCATTTCCTCAGAGGACCCTGACCCCAGAGAAGAGGGTGTTCAATTACCGGCTGGCCAGGGGCCGAAGAGTCGTTGAAAATGCCTTTGGCATAATGGCCAGCCGGTTCCGCCTTTTTATGACTTCAATACACTTGGCGGACTACAAAATAAACTATGTAGTATTATGCTGCTGTGTGCTACACAATTTTCTCTGCCGCAAATCAAATTCCTATATGGCCCCAGTTTTGCCTGAGGCTGGACTTTCCCCTGATAATCCCCTGCTGGGCCTGGAATCTGCCCGTGCTGGCTTGCCCCCCCAAAATGCCCGTGAGGTTCGGGACAAATACATGGACTATTTCACGGGTAGGGGGGCAATTCCTATGCCAGGCTATGGCTAAAGATTCCTGTCTAACGATCAAAATAAAAATCTGGTTTAAACTTCTAACTTTTGTTGGTTTCCTGTCTCCTAGTTTGTCTTAGTGCATTTGTAGTGCCAAGTGTATTTTCCTTTAGTAAATACCAATCATTTCACTATGTAACCTTTAAAAAATAACCAAATAAGGTTAGAGCGTATTAGAAAAAGAAGCTACACGTTGTTTGTGCTCAAATATTTTACTATGTGCAAATTCACACACCATTTTTTTTTATTTTACATTTTTTGTTTGCCTGGCCACAAACCGGCAATTGTTTTCTTAGGAAAATACAAAAACAACAGTTGCATTCCAAAAATTACAAAATTGGATACCTCGGAGCAATCTGAGACATTCACTTACACAAACTATATGTCTCTATGTGCCCGTCCTAATATGGGGTCCTGCCACCCCTTGCCCAGCCAAAAATTGAATATGCACACAATTGGGATTATTTTCCTATAGGGATTTTAGACTCCTGATCCCTATTGTCAACATGTGCTATCTGCCATCAGGGGTGATCAATGGACGTGTTTTGGGGGTGCAACCCCTTCCTCAGTTCACCTACTTTAGATACGAGGAAGGGGTTGCACCCCCAAAAGATGTACATGGATATCCCCTGATGGCAGATAGCACATGTTGACACACTGTGTGCAGATTCAATTTTTGGCTGGTTTGATTGTTCTTCAACTTTTTAAAAACTTTTTGACAAACATGAAAAAAAAGGGGGTTTGGATGCCTTATTGAATTCTCCCCAAAACATCGAGAATGTCTTTAAATGTTTGATCCATCACATGAATTCTTTCTTTAATTTTGTCCAGTTCCGTGCTACATTCCATCACTTGCTGGATGAGGCGGAGGGCACTGTCAGCAGAGAAACCTGTACTATCCTTCACCCCAACATTCACATCCCCTAAAAACAAAATAAAAAGGTATTATAACTCTGCAGGCCTACCTCTCTTACCTGAAGCTGTGGTGTCAGATACTGACCTGTTGTGGTGACCAGTTCCACAACGTCATCCACCTCTCCTTCCTGCACTTCTCCTTCCTCCACCTCAACTTCCTCCACATCTTTAGGTTGTTGGTCTTTTGGAGTTTGGGGTTGTTGTGAAGCTGTGGGGTTCCTGTGCTCCCTGGAGTGTCCTCCTCCCAGTCTTCTCTCCCCTATGAGAATCAAACAAAAGGTAGAGTTATCACACAGAAATTCTCTATGTAAAAAAAAAAAACAGGCTAAATTGCTTGGAAGTGGGGTACAAGTGTGTGTTTGGGCGGAAGTTAAAGATGAATGCATTATTTCTGACCAAGAATATGTTTAGTATTCACCTTTGTCTGTCATTTTTTAGACATGTAGGCAACACAAAAATTCTCTGATGCACCTGTGTGGGACACCCAAAAAAGGCGGGTCTGGTGGCCCACACTATAGTGCTCCAAAGAACAGATGTGGAAGCAGCTGCTGAGTGTCCTCTCCTTTACACAGTTTACAGTTTGCATTTCATTCTCTTTACAAACACATCATCTAGCCTAAAACTTTGTGCCCCAAATTTCCCAAATAATGGCAGATGTCTAATTACTTTTGTGGCTGTAAAATAAGCCAAAACACCGGATAGTGGCCGAACGAAGTGTCTGTAACGTAACGAACGATTACTGTGCCCAACCAAGTTCAAAATATTACATTTTGGAAGGGAGTCCAATAAGAAAAAAAACCAAAACCAGCAACATGTCAGTTTAGAAAAGGATTAATAGCAGAAAAGTGTACATTTTACTTACTTTTTGCGAGCATTCTCTTAATGCTCCTTAACTGCTCTGGCTCCCTCAGTTTGAGGTCTGACCACCTCTTTCTGAGCTGCTCATTTGAGCGTTTCACCCCGAAATTCATCTTCAGACTCTTCACGACTTTAGTGAGGATTTTGGCCTTCCTTCTATTTGGTTTGCTATACGGCCCATGCTTTGCGTCATAATCAGACTTGAGCAAGATGTCCACCATCTCCGCCATCTCCGCAAAAGACATATTAGATGCCTTGAATCTCCTCCTTGATCGTGACGTTTCCTCGGTCTCCGGGCTTGTCTCCTCCTCGTTAGTTGCGGAAT
This sequence comes from Rana muscosa, assembly GCA_029206835.1. NCBI lineage: Eukaryota > Metazoa > Chordata > Amphibia > Anura > Ranidae > Rana > Rana muscosa. Next base: position 125,573,642 of record CM055128.1, read on the forward strand.
TATCAGACACCTGCTGTAACTCCGCCATATCTGTCTGCGCGCCAAAAGAGAAGGGGCGGGGAAAAGATGTTAGTTAGAACGTCATGGGTGGGCGACGTGTGCGGAGCGACATGTTCGTATTTTGACGCATGCGTGGTGTGTATATAGCAAACACACATGTGACTATAGTACGTTCGGTGTGCGGAGAGAGGAGTTCAAGTGACGGACGTGCGAACGAAGGTATGTGATTTTGAGACTGTGCCAAATTGTTGGCCTATACTGTCTTGAGAATGTTGTAGGATATATATGGTGACTACGATGTTAAGGAGGTTAGACTGTTTGCCTCACATTAGTTATATATTATTTATTTAACTTGCAGATACAATATGAATGTCTTTATTAGCGACAAAGAGTTCCTGGCGGAATTTATTGACCGGGTAAGGGAGCTGCCGGCTCTGTGGGAGACGAAAAACCCCATCCACAAAAAAAGAGGGGTGAGAAAAGCAGCGCTGGAGAAGCTGCTCCCATTTGTGCAGACCAAGGTGCCCACAGCCACAGCAAAACAAGTGGACACTAAAATTGGGAGCTTGAGAGGCACCTACAGGACTGAACGCTCTAAGGTCCTGGCTTCTCAGAGGTCAGGAGCAGCAGCAGGTGATGTGTATGTCCCGATTTTGTGGTACTACAGCAGGATGTCCTTCCTGGATGACCACATTGAGGCAAGGCCATCACTCTCCACTCTTCCCCCCAGACTTCCCTGCAGCCAACCTGAGCCTTCTCTGGAGCAAGAGGAGGCAGCCATCCTGGATGATCCTGATTTGGCCATCTGGAGCCAGGTATAGTATTAAATGAAATTGCATTGTGATAAAATTAATGTTTGACAAATATGTCAAGATGAGAAACATACAATATTTTGGGTTCCACAAGTGAAATCAAGATCTCGAGACATTAGTCTGCACTTAATTGGGTGCTAAATAGTCAATCTGATGTAGGTGTAAATTAGAAAAAATTATTTCTGGATTTACATTCTAATTGCTTCAATCATGTTTATAAAGTTTGATGCAAAGATTAAACCAACATATTAAACTATGTCCCTTTTTCATACACAGGATGAAATCAGCCAGAAGGAGGGTCTGGAAACTGTCAGGCAGGAGGAGGAAGGGCCCAGTGGCAGCCAGGAGGAGGCAGGGCCCACTGTGAGCCAGGAGGTGGCAGGGCCCAGTGGCAGCCAGGAGGTGGCAGGGCCCAGTGGCAGCCAGGAGGTGGCAGGGCCCAGTGGCAGCCAGGAGGTGGCAGGGCAAAGGAGAAGCACCAGATCCCAGGTGCCTCCCATCCGGCTTCCCAAAAGAGGCAGGAGGGACAGGACCACCAGTGAGGCAGCAATGGCCCTTATTAAAGAGGCCCATGCCACCCTCAAAGAGCCCACATCCCCTGAAGAGGCCATTGCCGGCCTAGTGGAGGCAAAGTTCAAGGTGATGAGCATGGAGCAACGCCTCCTATGCGAGCCCCTGCTCATCACCTTGCTCAACAAGGGGGTGATGGAAAAAATTACCCCCAATACAGCTATTTGTGAGGTGGCACAACTGTCCCAACCTCAACCTCCTCCTCCACCTCCACATTCTTCTTCTGCCCCACCCCCTTCTCCTCCACCTCCACCTTGTTCTTCCGCCCCACCCCCTTCTCCTCCACCTCCACATTGTTCTTCTGCGCCACCCCCTTCTCCTCCACCTCCTCCTCCTCCTGACAGGAGTACCCCTCCATTGGCCCAGCCTCCAGCCAAACGAAGAAGGAAGGCTGCAGGGAAGGCTTCAGGAAAGGTTGCAGGGAAGGTTGCCAGGAAGACGAGGAAGTGATGGCCTTGCTTCATTGTGGTCGGACAGAAGGCAGCCTGTTGTAGTACCACACACTTGGGACATATATATCACCTGCTGCTGTTCCTGACCTCTGGGAGGCCAGCATCAGATTGTGTTCAGAAATGTTGGCCTTCTCAAGCTCCCAATTTTAGTGTCCACACAGGGTTGCTGTGTGCTCTGGGGTCCCTGGGATGCACAAATGGCAGCAGCTTCTCCAGCGCTGCCTTCTCTTTATTTTAGTTCAAACATGAATAAATGTTATTTTTCTTTAAGTTCATACTTGTGTATTTGTAAAAATGTAAAATCTAGCTTTGGAGTAAGCAGAGACATTTGACTGACAAAAAAAAGGGACAGATAACAACCCCCCAAAAAAATAACTAAATCGTATTTCCCAAAAAAGGGTGTAAAATTTAAATAATATATATTAAAAGATTCAATGGGAGATCACTACCAAAACATTGCGAAATTACAATTAACATCAGTTAGAAAAATATCGAATTTTTTAATATTCCTAAAAACTTGCACGATATAATACACATAAATCTTCTCAAGAGCAGCATGAAAAAGGTTAAAAAAAGATAGTCATAACTCTGTGTGAATATCAGCAGCAAAAGAAGTTCATTCGTTTGGATTAATGTAACATTCTAACGAAGATTTCAATGCACAACATTTAAACGATGCAAAAATTTGGAGCGTGACGAATGTGCTATCTCCATTACGAAGGCTTGTTTTACCAGAAGATGCGCTCCCGTCTCATAGTTGCTTCTGAGCATGCGCGCTTTTGGAAGAGTCGTAAAAGCATACACACGAACCATTTTCTCGTCACAAAACAGGCCGACGAGAAACACGACGAGGAAATCTGGAATCCTGACGAGAAAATAGAGAGCAGGTTCTCTATTTTCTCGTCGAGATTCACGGCAATTTTCTCGTCGTAAAACCATACACACGAACGGTTTTCTCGACAAAAAAGCTCACGCGGCACTTTTCTTGCCGGTTTTGGACGAGAAACTCGGTCTTGTGTACGAGGCTTGACTTTTCACACTTTTTCAACAATTCTCTGAGCCATCCTTTCTGAAAAATTTCTAGCAAGGAAACAGTCACTGGTCTATGAGGCCACTATTTTTAGATGCTGATTGTACTGCCGTTTTTCAATTTTTAGGAAGATTTTTGACTGGCTTCCAAGGTGATCTTCCTTAATTTTTATAGCCCAGTTTTTAGCATACATTTGAGGAGACCCTATACCTTTCTTATCACTTGTATGAAACAATACATCCATTGGTAAATGAAGTGTCCTACCATATACTGTACAGTAATAGGAAGTAAGAAGCATAACAAGTTGCTTCATGCCATATGCATTCAATATTCTTTTTTCTTGTGATTTCTTCTCTTCCTCTAAGATTTGAAGCATCTGTAAATTTTTTATATTAAGCCTCTCAACAGGGTTTCTTTAAAAATGGTATTCCAGATAGTTAATTCTTAAAACTGAATTACAGCTATACTAGTTTGGACCTACGGTATGTAAGCGTGCATATGCCATACCTGTGGGCTAACTGTGAAAGCTGGAAATCATTGTAGTAGTCTCCACTACTTTAGTGGTCACCGCTATCATCCAGATCTCGTGGTGCTGCCTTGCTCCATAGTAACACCCACTTGGCTTGGGCATCATTCACCTTGAACTTTTCTCAGTAAAAACAACGATAAATGCAAGGCATTCTCTGATGGGAGGAGGTGGAGAGGCAGGATAGTAACAATCTCCACTGAGTTGAACCACAGAACTCCTTTCATTCATTGGGAAAAATGTAAGAGATTGTGTGAATGGTGCCCATGCTGAGTGAGCGAGCCCCTAGGTTCACTATGTACCAGGAAAGCTGCTTGACACGGGACCAGTGGCCATCACTGTACAAGCACAGCCCACTACAGTGATTTTCAGGATACACAGGGATCCCACAGATATGGAATATGCTGGATAATTGTAACTATGCTATAAACTATTTACACCCCCAAATTATATTGGCTTCTCTATATTCTCCGTAAACTGATGGATCGTTTTTGGTTATCACAACATCCCCCACCAGACACTGGATTGAGCAGGTGAATACCACCTTGATACGCAAAAAACAAACTTATCAGCATAAAAACTTCCCAAATAAATATTTGTCCATTTGGAAAAAATGGTTGGATACTCCAGGGCTTGTTCCACCTCAGCTAATTATCAATATACTTCTACAAATATAACTTCTTATGTATCCAGTGGTGCTTAGTTTAGATACTTACTACTACCAAAATTCCTATCATGCAGCAATCCCTGCTGATCACCAGCCAGGCTGACAAAAAATCCAGATATTCGGTGCGATTCTCCTAGTCCAAGATGCTTCAAATAATAAGGCTCTCAAATAAATAAGAAAGAGGTAAACATAGCGTAATATGCTGGTACTGACTTGTGGATCTGAAGTGTGCAGGCAACTCACATGTAGTCAGATGTAATAGAGCGCATAATACGATCAGATACAATGATTCACTCAGTCTGCTCGGGTCTCGTCACTAGGCTCCTCCCCTTTGCGTTACGTCACTAGTCACGTGACTTTTTCAAGGTCAAGGTCATATATCACACCAAATATCTGGATTTTTTGTCAGCCTGGCTGGTGATCAGCAGGGATTGCTGCATGATAGGAATCACTCTGCAGTGGCCATCATCAGATAAGCACATTTGCACCTGTTTATGGACGGTTCATTATCTCTTTGAATATATATACTGTGCATTTTGGTAGTAGCAATTATATATACACAGTTGTTATATATTTTTATATTATTTATTGATTTATATCATTATATTTAGTGGGTTGATTTTAGCACAACTATATATTCTTTATATCATTTACCAAGTGTCAGATACACATTTACTTTAGCTGCGGCTTTTATCATTTGATTATCCACTATTTATTAATTTATTCACATAATGTTTTAAATATTATTAGCGCTTTAGTCACTTTATTCATTAGTTTAGATACTTGATGTCAAATGGTGACAGTGTTACAGTAGGGGCTAGATACCTTACACCTATTGTTGTTGTTAAAATCCTGGATAATGGATGATGATGTAGAGTTTTTGCATATGGTTGGATGTTTTTTTTTACCTAAAAAAAAAAAAAGGTATTTTGTCGAAACTTGTGCTACATTTACTAACACGATTGTACATTTTTAACACGGGAACACCTTATCGCCATCCTCTCATCATGCCCTCTCTGCTCTACCCTTTCGGTAACCTACACTTTTCTCTGCAACACAAAAATCCACTTTGCCTGTCTGCAATCCACATCTGCATGCTGTAACCATCAGTAACCTACACTTTTTCTCTGCAACACAAAAGCCATGTTGGCTGTCTGCATACCACACCTGCCTGCTGTAACCATTGGTAACCTGCACTTTTTTCTGCAACACAAAAGTCACATTGCCTGTCTGCAATCCACATCTGCCTGCTGTAACCACTGACTAAACTCTTCTCTGAAACACTGGGCTACATTGTATGACTGATATCAACTTCTGCCTCGCTAAGACTTTAAAACTGCTGTTTTTACTTGTCTGTTAGTGTTACATACATACATAGTTTACATAGTAGGTGAGGTTGAATAAAGACAAGTCCATCAAGTCCAACCTATGTGTGTGATTATATGTCAGTATAAAGCCTCGTACACATGGTCGGACTTCCATCTGACTTTTCCGTGGATTTTTGTCCAAACGGAGTTGGCCGGGCACACCCATAGCATATACACCACAGGACTTTTCTGCAAACTTTCCAAAAACTTGTTCCAACATCACATGGTTTTTCTGCTCTTTTCTGCTCTTTACCGCCACCCTTTGGTCAGCTTCTGCTATTGTTGGTGGATTTTAACATTAGTTGTTTTGTCCATCGGACAAAAGTCCGATGGTTTTCTGTACACACGGTCGGACTTTGCTCCATCGGACTTTTGTTGGCCAAAAGTTTGTCCGTTTGCAGACCCAACTTTTGTCCGATGAAAACAAAAAAAAAAGCCAAAAAAGTTTGTCCGATGGAGCGTACACACGGTCGGATTGTTGGTCCAACTTGCTCAAAATGAAGTTTGTTGGCCAAAAGTCCGACCGTGTGTACGGGGCTTTACATTGTATATCCCTATATGTTGTGGTCATTCAAGTGCTTTTCGAATCGTTTTTTTAAACTATCGATGCTCCCCGCTGAGACCACTGCCTGTGGAAGGGAATTCCATGTCCTTGCCGCTCTTATGCCTCGTACACACGACCAGTTTTCCCTTCGGGAAAACTGCCATGACAGCTTTTGGCCGGGAAAACTGCCCGTGTGTATGCTCCATGGCAGTTTTCCTGACAGGAAAACCCTGGGAATCCCGGCGGGAAAAAATTAGAACATGTTTTCTTTTTTCCTGCCGGGATTCCCGGCGGTCTTTTTCCCGGCAGTTTTTCTATGGGAAACACTGCGATGGAGCATACACACGGCCGGGACTCCCGGCCAAAGCTCTCATGGTAGTTTTCCTGCTAGGAAAACCGGCCGTGTGTAGGGGGAAAAAGCTGCCGAGCAGGTTCTCGGCTTTCCCCTCGGTTTTCCCGGCGGTAAAAAGTCAGCCGGGAAACCCGTACGTGTGTATGAGGCATTACAGTAAAGAACCCTCTACGTAGTTTAAGGTTAAACCTCTTTTCTTCTAATTTTAATGAGTGGCCACGTGTCTTATTAAACTCCCTTCCACAAAAAAGTTTTATCCCTATTGTGGGGTCAGCAGTAGACATGTGCAGGATGAAAAATTTTGTTTTGTTTTGTTTCATTTAGATTCGTTAATTAACTAAATTTGTTTAGTTAAATTCATTGCATTTGGTACATTCGTTTTCGGGTTTTGCTTAGTTTCGTATTCGAAAAAATCTACCGCATTCGAAAATATTCGACCGCATTCGAAAACATTCTACCGCAATCTAAAATATTCTACCGCATTCGAAAAAAAAATCTACAGAATTTGAAAAAACTATCAAATTCAAAATAATTCTACCGCATTTGAACTAAACTATATATAACTGTAGCGGGTATACACTTTTCTGTGTATTTAAAACTGGCAGAGACACCAGTGATGTGCAGTTCCCTGCAGCCCCGCGGGTGGCGCTGTCGCCTTGGGCTGGGGTTGAACCATTGCTGTGTGCTGTGCTCCCTTTTTGTCCTCCCTCGGCAGAGGTATGGTGGGGCGGGGAACCCGCCGTGCTTGCTGGGAGAGGGTATAAAGGGGCCGGCCATCTTTGTCACGGGGTCGAGTCCCAGGCACCTTCAGCCTGTGGGCGGTGGTTCGTGTCGGTCCTCTAGACGGCCAAGCCTAGAGGACGTTCGGAGGTCGTGTTCCATCCCAGGCACCTTTAGCCTGGGGTGAGGTACTCAGATGGAGGTCTGGAGCTCAGTGCCCAACACTGAGTTCCGCGAGGGAAGGAGATCCTAGGGGACCCTGGGAGAGGGTACCCGAATCCGGAGGGCGTAATGGACCGGTGGGAGACACTTGCTTGAAGACCCGGTGCAGCATATTGCCAGTGACAGGTGAGCCCTTCCATCGGAGACCGCCTGGAAGGAAATCCCCCCCTCGCTGGGAGACCGCAACCCACTTTCAGGAAGGAAAGTGGAGAGATCATTGTGTCTGGGCCTACTCGCATCCACACCTCCTTGTCTGTTCTGTTCTCTAAGGAGTCCAACTGATTGTGTTCACTTTTGCATTGAGAAGAATAAAGGAGTGTTGGACTTTAATGGTGTGGGGCTCGTTTTCTGGCAGACATTGTTCAAGGTAACTCTCTTTGGAGGTTCCAGGTGCAGAACACCGACCCGAAGGTAAAACAAGAACTTTGCTTACACCACACAAACATCTGTGGTGAAGGCTTGGCGTGGTGACCCCGCACTCTCTCCTCTAAGGTACCCCTAGACAAGAGACAGACGAGCTGATGAGAAAGAGGTGAGAGTGGAGGCCGCTACACGTGGAGGCTCGGGTCCGGTATGGTGTTCATGTTACTACGGAATTGAACGTGTCTGCCGGGAGGAGTTCTGAGTAGGTGGGCCAATTTGTTGGCCAAAGTGCATCCCTGCTCGAAGTCATGGACATGACCCAGTGAAGGGAAAGGCCCACGCAGAAGAGCGAGAAAAGGGGGGAGCTCAGCCGTGTGAAGGACTACACGTGGGGGCTTCTATTTGCACTGCGCCACCAGGCATACCCCCACCGCTTAGTTCGTGGGCGTGACTCAGAAAGAAAAAAGAAGAAAAGCCCGCGAACTGGAGCAAAGGGGAGGAGTCCAATACGTGTGAAGGACTACACGTGGGACGTTGGCGCAAAACTTTGCAGTGCGCGATGAACCAACAGCAAGTAACCATGTTTGGACAAACAGCGTGGCTTCCACTTCATCCTTCTACCACGTCTTTGACTACTGCTGCTCCGGTGACCGAAACAGGGATTCGGCTAAAGCCAAGGGGACGATTCGCCCTGTATTCTTACATGGACGTTGAGGCCCTGGGTGTGATTTGTCCCGGCTGCTCGGGACTGGTGTGTCATCTGAAGCCATTCGGGCGATGCGAGGCCTGTGGGGAGTTTCTATTTGAAGTAGATCCAGCGGTTGAGAAGCCGAGAACCATTTACCCCGGCCGTGTTGCAGGCAGCACCACTCAAAGAGGAAGAATCACTGCTTTGACAGCCATCCCTGCGCGCACTGCAGCGACCGCGGACGAGTTTGCGACTACTCAACGGGAGAAATCCGAGGATGCTGACTCGGTCACCACCGTCTCACAGCGTCCACCGCCGAAAAGAAAGACCGGTATGGTAGCCCCGTCCAGCGGTTGCGGTGGACCATCTCGCCTGCCTACGCCCGGCCCGGATGAATCCGGTAAGAAGAGTTCTGGACGTCCTGCCTCTAGAAAAGGCAGAGGTAAGCCAGGCGGAGGGACTTGGTGTGTGGGCGGAGGTGTCAGGGATCCACAACCCTGTGTGTCCGTGGGGGGTGGTAGTCCCGTTTCCACTACAGGCTACATACCCGCGGAGGAGTGTGACACCTCCAACCTAGAGTCGCTCTCCGATTTGGGAGACGATGTCGCCATAGACGAACTGTTTGCTCAAAAGGGCTGGGACAAAGTACCTCTCGCCTCGTCCCGTGGAACCAGGGACCCACCCATGTCTACAGGGGATAGTACACCCCGGGTGGAGGCACCAGCGCCTGAGGAGGGGTCCCGTCCCCAGCCTACTCTTGCTTTCCCGGTGCCACCTGCACCCAATGCCGGGGAAAAGAGACTGTTGTTGCGGGCACCTATGCCCAGACCAGATGTGATCAAGGTCCCTCGCCACCCAGACTCAGCAGTTTTACCTGTCGAAGGGGACAAAACCACTATGTCTCCTCTGGCGAGACTACAACGCCTATTTGGCCAGAAGGTTGCTGCTGAGTATGGATGGGAGTATCCATACTTGTCCAAGGAGTTGCTGTATGAGGTGGAAGTGTGCCGGAAGTGCTGGTACAATTACTTTGTGTGGACCCACCTTCAGGTTCCACATGCCCACAGGTACCGGACATGCTCCCCCAAGGCCTCTCAGCGTTTTAAAGATTGCAAGGCAGAATGGATGTTAGGACGGCACATCCACGTGGACAAGGTGCTGGTCCGGCGCAAGGAAGGGGAGGATGTTGAGTATCATCTGGAGACAATGGATCAGCATTTGAAGCCACTTGTTCTGCAGCATCCCCGCTTCTATCTGTAGGAGTAAAGAGACTCTGTTCCTGTTTCTTAAGCTGCTGAACTTTCTGGGGTTTGTTGTCCTTGTTACCCAGAGGAATGAAGGACTGTTCCTGTTTTTGTTCTTCAATTTTCCAGCAAGAGATCATGGACTCTGGGGTAGATAGGGCTCAAGAGAAGAAGGAAAGTTCCACGAGTGCAGTTACCGCGACGCTGTCACCAGGTGGCAGTGTTGCGCATCGTTAACACTTTTCACACACTCACTCTTTGGAGAAAAGGGATTTCTTCACAAAGACGTTTCTTTCCTCTTACACAAATACATGTGTCAGGGTTTATGTGTGTTAATTTTCTTTTTTCCCTCTGCAGGAGAGCATCCCATCAAGACCACTGAGTATGGGGTGGGTCTTAGTCAGGATGGGTGGGAAAAAAGTGTAATGTGAATATGTGATTCTAAAGTTATGGTTAAAATGTTGTTGTTTCCCTTCCCTTTCATGTAAGGCTCAGACACAATTGCTTCAGTTGGCCAAGTTTTCAAAAGTTTTATTTTGTACAATTTGTAGTTGGTTTCTGGACTGGGCTATGCCAGCCGTTGAGGGCATAGTTTGCTCCAGACACTGAGGACCAGTGTCAAATCACCAGGGGGAGAGTGTAGCGGGTATACACTTTTCTGTGTATTTAAAACTGGCAGAGACACCAGTGATGTGCAGTTCCATGCAGCCCCGCGGGTGGCGCTGTCGCCTTGGGCTGGGGTTGAACCATTGCTGTACTCCCTTTTTTGTCCTCCCTCTGCAGCGGTATGGTGGGGCGGAGAACCTGCCGTGCTTGCTGGGAGAGGGTATAAAGGGGCCGGCCATCTTTGTCACAGGGTCGAGTCCCAGGCACCTTCAGCCTGTGGGCGGTGGTTCGTGTCGGTTCTCTAGGCGGCCTAGGCCTAGAGGACGTTCGGAGGTCGTGTTCCATCCCAGGCACATTTAGCCTGGGGTGAGGTACTCGGATGGAGGTCTGGAGCTCAGTGCCCAACACTGAGTTCCGCGAGGGAAGGAGATCCTAGGGGACCCTGGGAGAGGGTACCCGAATCCGGAGGGCGTAATGGACCGGTGGGAGACACTTGCTTGAAGACCCGGTGCAGCATATTGCCGGTGACAGGTGAGCCCTTCCATCGGAGACCGCCTGGAAGGAAATCCCCCCTTCGCTGGGAGACCGCAACCCACTTTCAGGAAGGAAACTGGAGAGTTCATTGTGTCTGGGCCTACTCGCATCCACACCTCCTTGTCTGTTCTGTTCTCTAAGGAGTCCAACTGATTGTGTTCACTTTTGCATTGAGAAGAATAAAGGAGTGTTGGGCTTTAATGGTGTGGGGCTCGTTTTCTGGCAGACATTGTTCAAGGTAACTCTCTTTGGAGGTTCCAGGTGCAGAACACCAACCCGAAGGTAAAACAAGAACTTTGCTTACACCACACAAACATCTGTGGTGAAGGCTTGGCGTGGTGACCCTGCACTCTTTCCTCTAAGGTACCCCTAGACAAGAGACAGACGAGCTGATGAGAAAGAGGTGAGAGTGGAGGCCGCTACATAACCATTTTCCGAAATTTGAAATTCATATAGAATGAAATCGAATTTGATTAGAAAAGATTAGAATAGAATAGAAAATACTAGAAAAGGGGGCGTGTCCAAGATGGCGACGGGAGCGGACGTGTGTTAACTCCGCTCCGCCGACCGGATCTTTAATCCTCCATCCCTGGGGTGCTGGGAGCCCACTCGCCGCCACATCCGCCTGATCCTTGCCCCGGGAACCCCCTGCTCATGCCCGGCTATCGTAGAGGAGGAGGAGCGCGCCGGCAGAGCCAGAAAAAGAGCGGCACCGCGCGCCACACTGAGGGGAAAGCCGCGGCTGTCTCCCCCACCATGTCGGCTCAGGAGGAGGAGGTGGGTCACGAGGTTGCAGCTCCTAAGGCCTCCCCAGAGCACAGGGCACTCCTGGAAGCTATAAACAGCTGTAAAACAGCTCTAACTGAAAAAATAGACCATATACATATAGAGCTGGGCCTGATCAGGAGAGACTTTGATGCTTTTAAGGGCAGAGTGACAGAGGTGGAGCAGCGTGTGTCTGCGGCGGAGGATGTGCAGAGGGAACACACGGCTGACCTCCATACCCTGAAAATCAGAGTCAAGCACTTGGAATTCCGCGCTGAAGACTCCGAAAATCGTAACAGGCGCAATAATTTACGCATCATAGGACTGCCTGAGGGATCTGAGGGGCATGACACCACCTCGTTTACGGAGCAGTTGCTGCGCACTCTCCTGCCTCGTGCCTCCTTCTCCCCCCATTTTGTGGTGGAGAGGGCCCACAGGATACCCACAGCCAGGGGCCCACCGGGGAACCCCCCACGTACATTTATCTTTAAACTCCTGAACTACAGGGACCGGGACCTTGTCCTGAGAGAAGCCAGAAGCGTGGGTGACCTGAAGTATGAGAATGCCAAGCTCCTTATATTCCCAGACTACTCCATTGAAACACAAAAGCAGAGGAAATCATTCGACCATGTGCGCTCCCGCCTTCGTGCCAAGAATTTGAAATACAGTATGCTGTTTCCCGCCAGGCTCCGGGTCCAAGATGGAGAACGCGTGAGATTCTTCACCTCACCTGTGGAGGCGTCTGCCTGGCTTGATACAATCCGGGTGGAATAACGCAAGTATTCACTATGCTCTTCCCTGATGCCTTTGAGTCCTCTTTAATCCAACTTTGTACTTGGCCCTCTGGCAGTTTTCCCCTTCTATCTGATGATTGACTATGCGTTTCCCTATTGACTCAGGGACATTGACGTTATTCTTTTTCAATTTATTTTAATTTTTACTTTAATTTTTTCTGCCTGTTATCCTGCCAGGAGAGGCTGGGGGTCGCAGAATGCAGCATTGCCTACTGAGGGTGGGCCCTGATGTTATGTCCATTTGGACCCCTTATGCCCTGACAAAGTTGCTTTTATCTTGGTTATCGCTTCTGGGGAAACATTGCCAAAGCCAGGGGCTCACGTGCTCTTGGGGAAGGACTGTAACTACACCAAGTTTTGTACCCCCAGCTTGCTGGGTGACCGGCACCATATTTATTATCCGGACGACCCTAGCAGTAATGGGTTTGTAAACTTATGTTTAGTAAGCCTCTTGCACACGATACCTCCAATGCGCGGCGGCTTGCCGTGCTGTTCTTGGGAAGGAATGCCACCCGCTGTTCCGGGGGGGCTGGCGGGGAGGGGGGGTTGTTTTGTAGTTATTTTTATTTAGTTTGTTTTTGTTACTGTTTTACTGTTTATTATGAGTTTCTATGTCTGACACAGTCAATTGGGCCTGCACTTTTACCGCCCCTTGGGGGCTACTCTCTATGTGCTATGTGGTTGTTGGCTTCTGATCCATCCGGGACGGGGTCATCCCCTGGATGCTCTCTGGTGTTGCTGTCTTTGCAAGCTGAATGGCATCGCTGACACTTGTTTCCTGGAACACCAGGGGCCTTAACTCCCCTGTGAAACGGTCACTGGTGTTCCAGTTCCTGAAGACCTATAATCCTCATATCTGTGTCCTCCAGGAAACCCATCTCATGGGGAGGAAGATCCTTAGTCTAAAGAAACCCTGGGTTGGTCATCACTACCATTCCACATATTCCAATTTTGCGAGGGGGGTTAGTATACTGGTGCGCAAATCTCTGCCGTTCCGGCTCTTGGGACAGGTGGTTGACCCGGATGGACGGTACATAATATTGCATGCAATGGTGGAGAGTCTTGAGTTGGTGCTGGTGGGTGTCTATTTGCCCCCCCCCTGCGTCGATCAGGGTACTCCACAAGTTGGGTCCTCTGCTCGCTAACTATGGTACAGACAATTTGATACTTGTGGGGGACTTTAATATGCCACCTAATCCTGGGCTGGATCGTCTCGGCTCAGCGGAAGGATCCACTTCGGATCTCTCAGTCTGGGCAGAGACATATGGATTGACAGACCTGTGGAGGTGGCGTCACCCCGCTGACAGGTCCTTTACTTGCCATTCGGACACACATAGAACTCTCTCACGCATAGATCTGATGTATGCGGGGAGACCTTTATTATCTAGGGTCCAGCAGATCTCCATCCTACCAAGGGGCATATCTGACCATGCCCCTATCCTCCTTAGGTTGTCTTTGGAGGGGTCCCCTACGGATAAATTGTGGAGATTGTCGAGATTCTGGATCTCTGACCCTGGGGTAGACTCCGGGTTCCGCCTACACATGGATACATACTGGGCACTTAACCCGGGGTCGGCCCCGGCTGCGGTCGTGTGGGATGCCTTTAAGGCCTCCTAAAGGGGTCAATATCAAACGCTTATTGGTGATGCTCGCAGACAGTTGAGGGCCGACTTGCTTGAGGCGGAGAATAGGGCCGCCTCCCTGGAGCGCCAATATGCCCAGTCGGCAGACCCGGGGCTTCACATTAAACTTCAGGAGAGTACTAGAGAGGTTATGTTGCTTCGCACATCCCTTACTAAAAAGAAGTTGCTCCAGCAGTCCCAGAGGATCTTTGAAGAGGGTGAACGGGGGGGGGGGGGGGGTAGGCTGCTAGCTTGGTTGGTCAGGGAGCAGTCGGCCTCTATGAGTGTTCCCTCATTGGTTGATGATACTGGGGTTAGACGAACCTCCTCTGGGGCGATTAATGAGTGCTTTGCATCCTATTATTCTGACCTCTATTCTACTCGGGTTGACTACACGTCGGAAGACCTCCATATCTACCTCTCGGACGTAGACTTCCCAGTCCTGACTGATACATATAGAGATCAACTTGACTCCCCTATTACGCTTGAGGAGGTCCAGCGGGCCATCTCCTCACTACAGGCCGGGAAGACACCGGGTCCCGACGGGTTTCCCACGGAATTTTATAGAACGTATGCAGAGGACTTGGCCCCCAGGTTTCATTCCATGCTCCTGACCTCGTTGAGAGAGGGGACTTTGCCTGCCTCCATGTCAGAGGCGATTATTGTAGTTATACCCAAGCCGGGTAAAGACCCTGAACTGTGCAAATCTTATCGCCCAATCTCCCTGATCGACGTGGATGCCAAGATACTGGCCAAAATATTGGCGACTCGATTGAACAGAGTGATTACGGCTCTGGTCCATCCGGATCAATCTGGTTTTATGCCGGGTAGAGGGACGGACATCAATATCCGCCGGCTATTTACCCACGTCGATCTGGCCGAGGAAGGCGCTGCAGGTGTAGTGGCGGCCCTTGATGCTGAAAAGGCATTCGACTCGGTCGAGTGGCTTTTCCTCTGGGAGGTGCTGGAAAATTTTGGGTTTGGGCCTAGGTTTATTTCCTGGATTCAGTTGATTTACAGAGACCCGACGGCGCGGGTTAGAGTTAACGGCCTGCTGTCGCCTCCCTTTGGCCTGCATAGGGGTACCAGACAGGGATGCCCCCTGTCACCGGGGCTTTTCGCCCTGGCGATTGAGCCCTTGGCGATCTTAATCCGTCAGGATCCAAGGGTAAAGGGCATACAGGTTGGGGCACTTCAGGAGAAAATTTCGCTGTATGCGGACGACACACTGTTGTACCTAGCTGACGCAGGGCCCTCCCTTGCTTCTGCACATGAGATAATAGACCAGTTCGGGAAGTACTCTGGGGTTCGTGTTAACTGGGACAAGTCGGTCCTTTTCTCCCTCCGCCAGTCGGGCTCCAGGGCAGTCACTGACACGCCTCTCCATTGGGTGGACGAATTTAAATATCTTGGGGTGATTGTCCGGGGGTCCCCTCGGGCGTACATGGAGGATAATCTCCTTCCTCTGTTGACCCAATTCGATAGGAAATGTCACCTCTGGAAAACGCTGCCCCTATCCCCGGTGGGCAGAGTGAACCTGTTAAAAATGGTTTACCTTCCCAAATTTGTATATATTTTTTAGGAATACTCCATGTCCGATACCTAAATCCTTTTTTCAAAAAATAGACTCCGTTGTCACTACTTTTGTCTGGACTGGGAAAGTCCCGAGACTGGCCAAGAGGACACTCCAGCTCCCCCTGTCACAGGGGGGATTGGCACTGCCCCACTTCCTGCTCTACTACTGGGCGGTGGTCCTGGTGACGGTCCGGTGGTGGTTTGACCAATCCAGACAAAATCTGGCGGTAACCCTCGAGGCGGCCATCCTGGGGTCCTATGCGCCACTATCTAACCTACCCTATAGGGGGCCTGGGGCCCATCCCCAGGTCACATCTCTGATGCGCACAACCATTCTAGTATGGCAGAGGGCTAGATCTATTTACAGATCGGCCTCGGTCGTCTCGCCCCACACGCCCTTATGGGGCAACCCAATGTTGCCACATATCTATGGGCTCCCGGAACCTCAGCTGTGGGCATCTAGGGGGATAATTAATGTTAAACATATCTACTCCGATGGGTCTTTTTCCTCCTTTGAGACACTACAAGCTAAGTATCATGTCCCCACTTCTATGAAGTTTAGATACTACCAGCTTAGGCATGCAATACAGGCCCAGTTCCCTGACCGTCTGACCCTCCAGACTGACGCCGTTGAACGACTGCTCATTGCGAAGATTATGGATAAGCCCCTGTCCTCCCTCTATTTTTATCTTTCCGTAGCGCACAAGACATCCCTGACAACTGTTTACAATAAATGGAGGATGGACATTCCAGAACTGACTGACGAGACCTGGGGGGGACGTGCTGTCTGACTATGTTACTCGAATGATCTCAGCAAAAGACCGCTTCATACAATTAAAGTTTTTGCACAGGGCATACTACACGCCCGCGAGACTAGCCAGCATATATCCAGGAACGAGTGCTCAATGCCCTAGATGCGACTCGTCTCCGGGCACCTTCCTTCATATGGTGTGGTCATGCCCAGAGCTGCGGCCATACTGGGGGGAGGTGATAGACATCCTGGGAGCGTTTGCGGACTGGTCTCTTACCCTGGACCCGGCCCTGGCGTTGCTCGGGGTTATGGAAGGTGTCGAAGTGTCACGGCATGAAAAATTATTCTTGTTTTATGCTCTGTACTACGCCAGACGAGAGATTCTCCTGAGGTGGAAGCAGCCCGGCCCTCCTACAATTCAGGCATGGAAGGCAACGATAAACTCTGTCCTACCTTTATACAAGCTAACGTATGAGAGTAGAAACTGCCCCAAAAAATTTGACAAGGTCTGGTCCCAATGGATTGATGCTCATGGATAGGAGTACTAGAGTTTATGGGTTAATCCTACTGGATAGAGCTGTCTCCTATGTTATCTCTTGGTTGTGGCTAGAAATGCTGTTCTAACATGTGTTTTAAGTATCCCCCCCCTCTCTACATCCCTACCCTTCCCTCTCTCCCCCCCCCCCTCCCCTCCCCTTCCTACTCTCTCTCCCCTCCTTACCGCTATCTGGTATTAGAACACAACTTTGTATTAGCTGCTCTAGGCTATCATTATCTGAAGGAAACAAATGGTGGTGTTATTTGACCTGTTCTATTGGACCTTTATGAC
Source organism: Rana muscosa (assembly GCA_029206835.1). Taxonomy (NCBI): domain Eukaryota; kingdom Metazoa; phylum Chordata; class Amphibia; order Anura; family Ranidae; genus Rana; species Rana muscosa. Next base: position 125,590,675 of record CM055128.1, read on the forward strand.
CTTATGTATGTATCTAATGTCCATATACTGTGTCGTTGTTAACTTTAATACTTTTGAATAAAAAAAACTTTTCACTGTGAGAAAATACTAGAAAAGAATATCATAGAAAAATAATAGCACAGAACAGAAAAAAAATATTATATATAGAGATAGAGATTATATATATATATATATATATATATATATATATATATATATATATATTTATTTATATTGTGATATTGGGGTGTTTTAGCTCAAGTGGATAGATGCATTTTAATGCAGTGAGTCCATATCAGACAGGCATTCTAGTTAAGGGCCTGGTAGCCTACGTTTATTTAAACAGAAAAACAAAAGCAAAATGTCCATTCAGGATTCCCACTAGGGTTGCCACCTTTTCTTCAAGCCAAACCCGAACACTTTAGCAGCGCACAGCAATTATTATTTTTTTGTAGTACATTAAATCTATTATGTGCGAGAGAGGAGTGCGGAGGGTATGATGGGGGCATTATGTACAGGAGAGGAGTGCGGAGGGTATAATGGGGGCAGTATGTGCGGGAGAGGAGTGCGGAGGGTATGATGAGGGCAGTATGTGCGGGAGAGGAGTGCGGAGGGTATGATGGGGGCAGTATGTGCGGGAGAGGAGCGCGGAGGGTATGATGGGGGCAGTATGTACAGGAGAGGAGTGTGGAGGGTATGATGGGGGCAGTATGTGCAGGAGAGGAGGGCGGAGGGTATGATGGGGGCAGTATGTACAGGAGAGGAGTGTGGAGGGTATGATGGGGGCAGTATGTACGGGAGAGGAGTGCGGAGGGTATGATGGGGGCAGTATGTACGGGAGAGGAGTGCGGAGGGTATGATGGGGGCAGTATGTATAGGAGAGAAGTGCGGAGGGTATGATGGGGCAGTATGTATAGGAGAGAAGTGCGGAGGGTATGATGGGGCAGTATGTACAGGAGAGGAGTGCGGAGGGTATGATGGGGGCAGTATGTGCGGAGAGGAGTGCGGAGGGCATGATGGGGCAGTATGTACAGGAGAGAAGTGCGGAGGGTAAGATGGGGCAGTATGTACAAGAGAGGAGTGCGGAGGGTATGATGGGGGCAACATATGCGGGAGTGGAGTGCGGAGGGTATGATGGTGGCGGTATGTACGGGAGAGGAGTATGGGGAGGCATTACTTGCAGTGTCTGTGGGGTGACTATGGAATGATGTCCCTCAGCTGGGGGGGTAGGAAGCAGCTCTGAGTGATGTCTGGGGGTGATGTAAGCTGGGGGGGGGAGTTGGGGGCTGAGAAGTGGTCAGATAGTGATGTCTATAATAAAAAAAAGCTATTGTTTTCATCTACTAAAATATACAACAATACTACTCAATGAAAACAATCTGTTATAAGTAGGGATGAGCTCGGTGTTCGAGTCGAACATACGTTCGACTCGAACATCGGCTGTTCGATCATTCGCCGAACAACGAACGATTTGGGCCGTTCGCGCCTAATTCGCGGCCCACAATGCACTACGCCATCGCAGTGTCATCCAGGCGCTGTGATTGGCCAAGCATGCACTGTGACCCCGCATGCTTGGCCAATCACAGCGCCGGCAGCGAGGAGAGCAATGATTGGCCACAGGCAGGATGCCTGTGGCCAATTATTGCTGAGGGTGTTTAGTACACGCCCCACACTATAAAAGGCCGCCAGCACGGCGGCCTAGTGTAGTGTGTTCCGGAGCAGGGAAAGAGAAGCATAGGCAGGGACAGTGACATTTTTTTTTCTTGCTTAACCTGGATTCCTTTAGTTTAGGGAAAGAGAAGGATAGGTAGGGAGAGTGTCAGTGTGTTTTACTGTGCTAAACCTTGTTTGTAGGGACAGGGAAGGACAGTGAGGGAAATTCTCATTGTGCTATACTGTGCTAAAGCATTCCTCATCAACCATCTTTAAAAAAAAAATTTTTTATAGGGACAGAAAACTATAGGTAGGGAGAGTGTCAGTGTGTTTTACTGTGCTAAACCTTGTTTGTAGGGACAGGGAAGGACAGTGAGGGAAATTCTCATTGTGCTATACTGTGCTAAAGCATTCGTCATCAACCATCTTTAAAAAAAAAAAATTATAGGGACAGAAAACTATAGGTAGGGAGAGTGTCAGTGTGTTTTACTGTGCTAAACCTTGTTTGTAGGGACAGGGAAGGACAGTGAGGGAAATTCTCATTGTGCTATACTGTGCTAAAGCATTCATCATCAACCATCTTTAAAAAAACATTTTTTATAGGGACAGAAAACTATAGGTAGGGAGAGTGTCAGTGTGTTTTACTGTGCTAAACCTTGTTTGTAGGGACAGGGAAGGACAGTGAGGGAAATTCTCATTGTGCTATACTGTGCTAAAGCATTCCTCATCAACCATCTTTAAAAAAAAAATTTTTTATAGGGACAGAAAACTATAGGTAGGGAGAGTGTCAGTGTGTTTTACTGTGCTAAACCTTGTTTGTAGGGACAGGGAAGGACAGTGAGGGAAATTCTCATTGTGCTATACTGTGCTAAAGCATTCCTCATCAACCATCTTTAAAAAAACATTTTTTATAGGGACAGAAAACTATAGGTAGGGAGAGTGTCAGTGTGTTTTACTGTGCTAAACCTTGTTTGTAGGGACAGGGAAGGACAGTGAGGGAAATTCTCATTGTGCTATACTGTGCTAAAGCATTCATCATCAACCATCTTTAAAAAAACATTTTTTATAGGGACAGAAAACTATAGGTAGGGAGAGTGTCAGTGTGTTTTACTGTGCTAAACCTTGTTTGTAGGGACAGGGAAGGACAGTGAGGGAAATTCTCATTGTGCTATACTGTGCTAAAGCATTCCTCATCAACCATCTTTAAAAAAAAAAATTTTTATAGGGACAGAAAACTATAGGTAGGGAGAGTGTCAGTGTGTTTTACTGTGCTAAACCTTGTTTGTAGGGACAGGGAAGGACAGTGAGGGAAATTCTCATTGTGCTATACTGTGCTAAAGCATTCATCATCAACCATCTTTAAAAAACATTTTTTATAGGGACAGAAAACTATAGGTAGGGAGAGTGTCAGTGTGTTTTACTGTGCTAAACCTTGTTTGTAGGGACAGGGAAGGACAGTGAGGGAAATTCTCATTGTGCTATACTGTGCTAAAGCATTCATCATCAACCATCTTTAAAAAAACATTTTTTATAGGGACAGAAAACTATAGGTAGGGAGAGTGTCAGTGTGTTTTACTATGCTAAACCTTGTTTGTAGGGACAGGGAAGGACAGTGAGGGAAATTCTCATTGTGCTATACTGTGCTAAAGCATTCATCATCAACCATCTTTAAAAAAACATTTTTTATAGGGACAGAAAACTATAGGTAGGGAGAGTGTCAGTGTGTTTTACTGTGCTAAACCTTGTTTGTAGGGACAGGGAAGGACAGTGAGGGAAATTCTCATTGTGCTATACTGTGCTAAAGCATTCATCATCAACCATCTTTAAAAAAACATTTTTTATAGGGACAGAAAACTATAGGTAGGGAGAGTGTCAGTGTGTTTTACTGTGCTAAACCTTGTTTGTAGGGACAGGGAAGGACAGTGAGGGAAATTCTCATTGTGCTATACTGTGCTAAAGCATTCCTCATCAACCATCTTTAAAAAAACATTTTTTTATAGGGACAGAAAACTATAGGTAGGGAGAGTGTCAGTGTGTTTTACTGTGCTAAACCTTGTTTGTAGGGACAGGGAAGGACAGTGAGGGAAATTCTCATTGTGCTATACTGTGCTAAAGCATTCATCATCAACCATCTTTAAAAAAAAAATTTTTATAGGGACAGAAAACAATAGGTAGGGAGAGTGTCAGTGTGTTTTACTGTGCTAAACCTTGTTTGTAGGGACATGGAAGGCCAGTGAGGGAAATTCTCATTGTGCTATACTGTGCTAAAGCATTCCTCATCAACCATCTTTAAAAAAACATTTTTTATAGGGACAGAAAACTATAGGTAGGGAGAGTGTCAGTGTGTTTTACTGTGCTAAACCTTGTTTGTAGGGACAGGGAAGGACAGTGAGGGAAATTCTCATTGTGCTATACTGTGCTAAAGCATTCCTCATCAACCATCTTTAAAAAAACATTTTTTTATAGGGACAGAAAACTATAGGTAGGGAGAGTGTCAGTGTGTTTTACTGTGCTAAACCTTGTTTGTAGGGACAGGGAAGGACAGTGAGGGAAATTCTCATTGTGCTATACTGTGCTAAAGCATTCATCATCAACCATCTTTAAAAAAAAATTTTTATAGGGACAGAAAACTATAGGTAGGGAGAGTGTCAGTGTGTTTTACTGTGCTAAACCTTGGTTGTAGGGACAGGGAAGGCCAGTGAGGGAAATTCTCATTGTGCTATACTGTGCTAAAGCATTCCTCATCAACCATCTTTAAAAAAACATTTTTTATAGGGACAGAAAACTATAGGTAGGGAGAGTGTCAGTGTGTTTTACTGTGCTAAACCTTGTTTGTAGGGACAGGGAAGGACAGTGAGGGAAATTCTCATTGTGCTATACTGTGCTAAAGCATTCCTCATCAACCATCTTTGAAATCCTTGTTTTTTGGACAGTCAGGGAAATTGTCATTGTGCTATTCTGTGCGAAAGCAATCATCCTCAACCATATTCAGAAATCCTTAAGTAAAGGGACAGAGAAGGACACCTGAAGGTAGCCCTTATTGCTTTTTTCCCCATCTCCCTGCAGGCCATCCATTAGAATGTCTGGAAGGCAAACAAGGAGAGGCAGACAGTCAGGAGGCAATAAAAGAGGGCAAGCAGGCTCTGTGTCTGGGGGCAACAGTGCTTGTCGTGGACGCGGTGCCATCAGCACATGGCCATGGGACACGCTTGTCCTTCTTTTCGGCAGCTGGACATGTTGAGCCACATCATGCCGAAGACTTGGTAGAGTGGATGACCAAGCCCTCCTCCTCCTCCTCATCCTCTCTCACCCAGGCTCAGGGTACTGGCAAAGCAGCTGCCAAAGCGTCCTCTTCCCTGGTATCAATGTCAGACTCATCATCAGTCACTCCTTCCCTAGACCCACCATGTCCTCCTCCTGAGGAGTCCCCCGAACTGTTTGAGCACAGTGTTGGGTACATGCTCCAGGAGGATGCCCAGCGTTTCGAAGGGTCTAATGATGAAACCCAGCTAGAGGAAGGCAGTAGCGTGAGAGAAGACAGAGGGGATGCTCAAGAAGGACACCAATCTGGCAGTCATGTTCCAGCAGCTGCAGCATACTGCCAGATTGGCTCCAGTGATGAGGAGGGAGGGGATGATGAGGTCACTGACTTCACGTGGGTGCCTAATAGGAGAGAGGAGGAGGAGGAGGATGAGGAGGAGGCACATCTCCAACGAGGCAGGATGCCCTTTGGTGGCCAGCGTAAGGGCAGTACACCGACGGAATCACACCGCAGAGCTCCGCCTGTGCAGGGCGCTGCCTCTGCCCGTCATTCAAAAAGTTCTTTGGTGTGGGCCTTTTTTGAGGCTAGTGCATCAGATCGCACAGCTGCTGTTTGCAACATATGTCTCAAGCGTATATCGCGTGGCCAAAACATCAGCCGCTTGGGTACCACATGCCTGACCAGACATATGTTGACCTGCCATGCAGCTCGTTGGCAAGCCTACCTCAAAGACCCACACCAAAGAACAAAGCGGACCTCTCCTTGCACCGCATCAGCTGGGATCTCCAACCCCACTATAACTTCAGTCCTCTCTGAAACATGCACTGAGAGGAATGAAGGTGTAGAATTAGGTGTGTCACAGCCAAGTACTTGCGGCCACTCTGCTAGCAGTACACCGACGTCCGATTCTAGCAGGCAAATTTCCCTGCCCCAGCTGCTGGACCGTCGAAAGAAGTTCACTCCCAGCCATCCACATGCCCAGCGGTTGAATGCTAGCTTGGCTAAATTGCTAGCGCTTCAACTGCTGCCTTTTCAGTTGGTAGACTCGGCCCCCTTCCGTGAGTTTGTGCAATGTGCGGTTCCTCAGTGGCAGGTTCCCAAACGCCACTTTTTCTCACGGAAGGCTATTCCGGCTCTCTACCGGCATGTGGAAGGCAATGTCTTGGCCTCGCTGGACAGGGCGGACAGCGGTAAGGTGCATATTACCGCTGACTCATGGTCCAGCAGGCATGGACAGGGACGTTACCTTTCTTTCACGGCCCATTGGGTCACTCTTTTGGTAGCTGGGAAGGATGCAGGACAAGGTGCAGTAGTGTTGGAGGTTGTTCCACCGCCACGCCTCCAAAATGCTACTACTGGTTGTGACACACCTCTCTCCTCCACCCCCTCCTCTTCTTCTTCCTCCATGGCCTCTTCCTGTGCTTTGTCCTCTGAACCAGCGGTGCTCCGTAGCCGTTCAAGGGGCTACGCAAGTACGCAGGCAAAAAGATGCCATGCCGTGCTTGCGCTGGTGTGTTTGGGGGACAGAAGCCACACTGGGGCAGAGGTCCTGTCTGCTCTGCAGGGCCAGGCCGAGAGGTGGTTAACGCCACGCCAGCTTAAGCCAGGAATGGTGGTTTGCGACAATGGCACCAACCTCCTCTCCGCCCTCCGACAGGGACAACTGACCCATGTGCCCTGTGTGGCTCACGTCCTTAACCTGGTGGTGCAGCGGTTCTTGGGCAGGTACCCGGGCTTACAGGATGTCCTGAGGCAGGCCAGGAAAGTCTGTGTGCATTTCCGCAGATCTTATAATGCCAGTGCTCGCCTGGCTGAGCTGCAAAAGGAGTTGAACCTGCCCAAGAACCGCCTTATATGTGACATGCCCACCAGGTGGAACTCAACGTTGGCCATGCTGCAGCGGCTGCACACGCAGCAGAGGGCCATCAATGAGTACCTGTGCGACTACGGCACCAGGACAGGGTCAGGGGAGCTTGGTTTTTTTTCTCCACGCCAGTGGGGCATGATCAGGGATGCATGCACTGTCCTGGCACCATTTGAGGAGGCCACGAGGATGGTGAGCAGTGACAGTGCATGCATCAGTGACACTGTACCTCTTGTCCACCTGTTGGAGCACACGCTGCGTGGAATAATGGACAGGGCACTTGAGGCAGAACAGAGGCAGGAAGAGGAGGACTTCCTTGCCTCTCAAGGCCCCCTTTACCCAGACAGTGTTCCTTCTGTCCCACCCATCGCACAGGAAGAGGAGGAGGAGGAGGAGGAGGAGGATTGTGTCAGCATGGAGGTGGAGGCTGGCACTCAGCATCATCAGCAGCAGTCTTTTAGGGATGATTTACAGTCCCAAGAAACCAGTGGACTTGTACGTGGCTGGGAGGAGGTGGCTGCGGATCATGTCGTCCTTAGTGACCCAGAGGACTCCGGACCGAATGCCTCAGCTAACCTACGCTGCATGGCCTCCCTGATCCTGCAAAGTCTGCGGAAGGATCCTCGTATTCTTCGGATCAAGGAGAGGGACCATTACTGGCTGGCCACTCTCCTTGATCCACGGTACAAGGGTAAGGTTGCGGACCTTATGTTACCGTCGCAGAGGGAGCAGAGGATGAGACAACTCCGGGAGGCCTTGCAGAAAGGTCTGTGCAACGCGTTCCCAGAGACTGGGAGGTTACAAACTCCTGGTCCTGGACAACGAGTTGCTGAGGCTTCGGCCAGTCAAAGAAGGAGCGGTGGGGAAGGTGGCCGTCTGACCGATGCGTTCAGACAATTCTTTAGTCCGCAGCCCCAAAGTATGATCGGTTCCAGCAACCATCGCCAGCGTCTGATAAACATGGTGCAGGAATATCTAGGGGCAAGGTCAGACTTGGACACCTTCCCCACCGAAAATCCTCTGGCTTACTGGGTCTTGAGGATGGATCACTGGCCAGAGCTTGCACAGTATGCAATTGAGCTACTGGCCTGTCCTGCATCCAGCGTTCTTTCGGAACGCACATTCAGTGCTGCTGGAGGATTTGTCACGGATCACAGGGTGCGCCTGTCCACCGACTCGGTTGATCGACTGACTTTCATCAAGATGAACCAGTCTTGGATCACCACCAGCTACCACACACCTGATGCTGATATAACAGACTAATTGATTTTAACATGTCACATCCCTTCAAGACTGATGCTGATGCTGAGTGCCTGTGCTGTTATGTTGACTGGCTATCCTCCTCCTCCGAGTCCTCAATGATACGATTGATGATGATAGCTTGGAAGATCATTTTTGTTTATGGGTGCCGCCACCAGTGCCTAACGCCCAATTTTTCAGCCCCTGTTTAACAGGGGCGTGTAATTAAAATTTTTGAAGCAATACTTTGCAACAGGGCTCATTGCTGTGCTCCAAGTACAGTATCTGTGAGGGGTTGCAGTGTTGTGCCACCAGTGCCTAAGGCCCAATTTTTCAGCCCCTGTTTAACAGGGGCGTGTAATTACAATTTTTGAAGCAATACTTTGCAACAGGGCTCATTGCTGTGCTCCAAGTACAGTATCTGTGAGGGGTTGCAGTGTTGTGCCACCAGTGCCTAAGGCCCAATTTTTCAGCCCCTGTTCAACAGGGGCATGTAATTACAATTCTTGATCTAATAATTCACAGCAGGGCCCATTGCTGCACCCACCAAGAGTAACTCTGAGGGCTTACAGTGTTGTGGCAACGCCACCACCACCACCACCACGAAAGGCCCAATTTTTCAGCCCCTGTTCAAAAGGGGCATGTAATTACAATTCTTGATCTAATAATTCACAGCAGGGCCCATTCCTGCACCCACCAAGAGTAACTCTGAGGGCTTACAGTGTTGTGGCAACACCACCACCACCACCACGAAAGGCCCAATTTTTCAGCCCCTGTTCAACAGGGGCATGCAATTACAATTCTTGATCTAATAATTCACAGCAGGGCCCATTGCTGCACCCACCAAGAGTAACTGTCAGGGCTTACAGTGTTGTGGCACCAGCACCACCATCAAAGGCCCAATTTTTACTACCACTGTTCAACAATTATATGTAATTACAATTCCTGATATAATAGTTGACAGCAGGGCGTTCCAGCACCAACCAAGAGTAACTGTGAGTGCTTACAGTGTTGTGCCAACACCAACAACTAAGGGGCCTATTTCTCTAGAGTATATACGGCAGGTCCCTACTTTCAAACATCCAACTTACAAACGACTCCTACTTGCAAACGCAAGAAGACAACAGGAAGTGAGAGGAAATTTACCCCTAGGAAGGAAAATTCTCTCCTGTAAGAATTAATATGGGAGAAAGGTGTCTCCTCTGTACTGATGCTTTATCACCAATCCTTGTTTCAAGAAAAACACCACATTTCAAAAACAGTTGTCATTGGGACGGAAAGTGAGGTGAAATGTTCTGAACAGGGGCACAGACAGCAAAACAAATGTTACAGGGGTGATAACCCTTACCTATGTTTTCCAAAAAGTTTAAAAATAGATTTTTGGGCTGGAGCTACACTTAAACAATGTACCTGTTCAAAATTACAAACAGATTCTACATAAGAACAAACCTACAGTCCCTGTCTTGTATGCACATACTGTATACGGTTGTTCAGAGTATATTGGGCCTTTTTTATTTTATGTGCAGGGTTCCCCTTAATATCCATACAAGACCCAAAGGGGCTGGTAATGGGCTGGGGTAGGGGGGGGGGGGGTCATGGGGTAGCTATGCCATTTTTCTTAAAGATTTTCATCCATATTGCCGGGACCAGACATTACATTAAAGCCGCAAGCAGTTTTAAATGGCTTTTTTTTCCTTTAGAAGTGTCATTTTGTGCAGGGACAGTTCTAAACACGGGAAACACGTGGCACTTCACAGGCATACTTTAGACACCCCCCAGGTACGATATTTAAAGGAATATTTGACTTTTTTTTTTTCACTTTATGCATCATTAAAATGACTGCTCCCGAAAAACGACCGTTTTTAAAACTTCTTTTTGCATTGATACATGTCCCCTGGTGCAGAACCCGGGTTCCCAAACCCTTTTTAGGACAATAACATGCATAATAGTCGTTATAATTAGCACTTTAGAATTCGAACGTTCGCATCCATTGTATTTAATAGGGTTCTAATGTTCGTACGAACTTTCGGTCCGTTCGCGGGTTCTGGTGCGAACCGAACCCGGGGGTGTTCGGCTCATCACTAGTTATAAGATGTCAGCCCCCAGCACTCTATGTACAGATGATGTGAAGGTAATTGATGGCCATTCATATAACCCTGTGTTCTCCAGGCTCTGAGTCTGGACAATCAGAGTAATGCTCATCACATACACACAGGGTTAAGTTAATGGTCATAAATGAACACATAATCTGGACAGAGGGATGTTTGTATAGATAGAGATACTGTGAATCGGCTGTGATCGGGCTGCAAACTCCCCCCTCCTCCTCCCTACACACACACTCGCTATCTCTTCTCTTCCGATTCTGCTTATCATAACTTCAATGCAAAAGAAATCCTCCTGGAACTTTGTACTCTAGGAAACTTTCCTTAGTAAAAAAAAAAAAGTCAGCTTACCTCCTAGTGAGCAGCGGCCAGCCCGACGCAGCTCCAGTGATCTCCTCAGCTCCACCTCCCCCAGTCCCCTTCTCTCGGAACACGGCACTAGTGACTGGAGAGGGGGGGGGGGAGGGGTCAGAGATAACAGAGACTGCAGGAGCCTGGAGGGGGGAGACAGAAAGGAGCTTCAGATTCATAACACACACAGTCACCAGCACAGTGTGTGTATTTAGTGAGAAGAAATAACACTGCTGCTGTGACTGTCTCCACAGTATGCAAATGAAGCTCCCCCTTTGCCAGAATGGTTTGTCCGGGTTTCAGGCAGTCTGAAAACCGGACAGATGATTCAGAACCCGGACTGTCCGGGTGAATCCCGTACAGGTGGCAACCCTAATTCCCACGCAGGGGTTTAACTTCATTTAGCAGTCCAAAATTAAGAAAAACATACCAAGCCACCTGGCTCTCTTGTTAGCAGTTCCTCTGCTTGCTTTAGGTACTGATACCTTAAACCACCAGATCTTCCAGTCTCACAGTCTTGGATGCACACAGCTTTGGGCTTCTTAAACGCACACAGCTTGAAGTCCCCTAATGCACACAGCTTCTGGCTCCTTGGACGCACACAGCTTTAACGCCCTTCAACACACACAGCGTTTATCCTCACACAGAGACACTCACTAGCAGCCACTGCAGTTAGCAAGCTGCTCACCATCCTCCACCATCCTTCACTCTCTGCTCTCACCAGCCCCTCATTATATTGGTTGTGTGCACCTGAGCACACACCATGCTGGCTGTCCACAAGATCCGGACACAGGGTTGGAGATCCCATCCCACCCAAGACTTTGAAGGATCTCCAAGCCACAGAACCCCATGCAGAAATAGCAAAATCTGAGAAAACTGCCAGAGCAGTTTTCTCTGTTTTTAAATTCACGCTCTGTAGCTCTGCACTCAGGCGATATGCAGCCTCTGTGTCCACTTTAACCTCATTTTCATTGGGACAGAGCCTCGCTCTGCCACAGACCCCCACCTCTTGTTTCGATCCGGAGGGAGGAACACCAGCACACGTCGTCAGGGTTGGGACACCTCTGTGCCGGCTGTCAGCCGCGTAGGCCCAACCTTTTTTTCGGGTGCGTTTCCAGGTAAGTCCTTCCTTCACTCTCCATGGGATCCCACTCATTTTTATTCTACGCTTTCTCCCTCTTCTGGGGTTCCTGAGCTTATTTGCATTTCTCGGGGGAACTCTGCCTTCCATAATACCCTCACTTTCTTGATATAGGGGACCTGTTCCTAATACTTTGTCTGATGGGGAACCACCTTTTCCCTCACCGATACCAGTTTTTCCCATCACAACAGGTTTTTTTGGTTTAACAACTTTTCTGAGGTTACCCACGGCAATTAAACCATTGTTATCAGTACCAACCAGTGACAGACCACAAATTCTGATGTTGCCACTTCCAATACCATCAGTGCTTCTCCCCACAGTCTCTCCAGGTACTTTAATTTGTACCTTTGTGCGAATGACATGAAAAATCTATGCTACTGCCATGTCTATTTCGGTCCCTTCCTTCACGTGAGGTCTAGTGTGTGAGGCAGTGTCCGTGCCCTCTGCTGACCACTGCTCAGTCACACTTTGGACCGCACCAGCAGAACTTTTCCTAGTCACCGCATTATGCGGAGAGACCTCTGATGTTTTCAAATGTTCTCCTGAGCGCCTTCCATCCAAACCGGTAACTGGAAGCACCCTCTCAGAGAACCTTGAGACCATTTGCCACACTGCTAATAAATATGGTACCACCCAGTTCCTCTCGTGATTAACATCAAGCATGGCTTGTACTACTTGGCTCCACCTACTGGTACTATGCAGTACCACCTTGTCCGACCACGGTGGAGACACCCAGGTGTACAGCAAATGTGTTTTTTGTACTTTAAGAATTTTCAACAACACATTTGTCATCTTAATGGGATCCACATCAACATACAAGACCTTTCTAGGGACTTTTCCCTTATCAATGACGTGGAGGGGCTCATCCACTGAAGCTGGAAAGGTAGGGACATATACAGTGACCTCTACCTCACTGGTGGTATCGGTCTTCACAGCCTGGTGCTCAACTGGAGCGTTGTCAGATGTGCGTCTCACATTTTTTACCCTCTCTGTCCCAGCATCAGCGAGCTGCTGCAGGTCATACGTCACATTGCCATTTTTGCACTCACTATTTTCCAGCGGTTGGGCTGCATATAACCCAACTGCCATGCATGCGCCCTTAACCGGTCCTTCTGATTGGAGGGGGCCAATCTCTGCCGGGACCAACATGCCCTTGGCCACTGGCCACCCTGCAATCCCTCCATTGGGCATAGCAGGTGTCATGTCCACACCTGTGTTATGTAACCTAGCCTTATCCAGCATGGCTAGCAATTGTTTGGCCCAGCTGTCCCAGTCAAGTGGTACTTCCCTGACAGGTATCCTGAAGCAGTGCATCACCTGTTCCAAGAGGCACCAAAGGAACCTGGGACTCATTACCCAATACTGTACATTTGTCTGCTCTATACGCATCACATTGTACAAGCATAATTTCACTTATGTCACATTGGGACGATGCTTCGTCACAGAACGCAGGGTGCAATACACTATTTTGACCAGATTGTTCTGGTGGCGCTACCATCACATCCAGCTTTACACTACCAGCTTTAACAGGGTGAATAACTTGTTCACCAATCTGGTCACATACCAGGCGGGTGGTCTGCACCCACACACTCTCATTGTGTGGTGCAGTCCCTCCTTGTTCCCCCAGAGTAGTGCCAGAGCGGTCCTGGATAACCTCCAGTTCCAAAACAGGGAGATCCCTGGAGGTTTCCACAGACAACCCTGCAGCTTTGCCTCCAACCTTTTAGTAAACACATTACCAACATTATTTTCAAACATGACATTTCCAGAAATACATTTTTCAACCTTTAGAGGATCATCATGACACTTAGACATAGCTGTGGCCCTTTACCCACTTGAGCAGCTCCACAGCTGACCTGGGAAACCCTCTGCTCCAACACTGTGGGCTCCTGGGAGGTTTCCCTGGGCAACCCTGCAGCACCTGTCTCTGTCACTAGGGAACATGGTATATGGATTTCTTTGGTCACCCCTAGTACAGCTCTTCCAGCACTCTGCTGGATTCCACCAGGTACATACAGAGTCCTTATGTCCTTTTTAGTCTTTAGTCCTGCTGCCAGTTGGGCTTTACCCTGTGCCTCCCCCTACTCTGGGTAGTATACTGTAGCAAGTCCACCTGTACTGCAGATCTCCCCGCTGAACACACTTCAATTTCATTGGGTTCTGACCCATAAACTGCAACAGTCTTACCAATTCCCGTAGCTGTTGTCATAGCCTTCATTTGAGTGCGTTGTCTCTCATCTGAGGAGTCTCCACAGGCTGACTCTTCCATGTGGTCATGGAGCAACACTGCAGCCTTTCCAGACCCACCAACACCCCCTGCTTGTAACACAGGATCCCTGTTGCTAGGGGTAACAGCAGACCAGCACTCCAAAGATGGTTGGCTACACCTCATGGTGGTCACAGACTGTTGTGCCCTTCTTTCTGGGCTGACCACTTCACATAAGCGGCCATAATACACAGCTTTATATTCCTCATGCTCATTAGTACCCCCTGCAGGCCACACAGACTTCTTGCCACTGTTGCCAGGGGTGACAACTGATATGTTTTCAGAAAACGCAGGGCTGGTATACTGATGCACACTCATGCTCTCCTGAGCCATTGCTTGATTGGTGCTTTGTCACAGTATTGCCTCTCCCGTTGCTATTGGTGATGACCTCCCTTTGCTGGAGCGTTGCTGGCAGCCCATGATGCGATTGAACTCTCCTATAAGAAGGATTTCCTCTTTAAACTGGCGGTAGTCATCCTGGTCCCCGTCCATCAAATGGTAAACTGACCGGTACTCTATCAGTAATAAGGTTTGCAGCAACTTTGGCCACCGGTCTCTAGGCCATTTCCTCCTTACAGCGACTTTTTCAAATTTTTCCAGGAAGTCTCCAACCTCCTCTGTAGGTAGCATGGGTTGTATGTAATCAGAGGCCAAGATCATAGCCCCTTGAATTGCATCCGACTCTTTAGTCTGGTTCCGCTTGAACCACTCATTCACGGTCTCATACACCACTGGCCCCTTTTGACTGGCCCTCCTAGGCGTAGACATCTTCTCAGGCCACGCTGAGCTCACTTCCCCTTTAACTTGATTTAACATGAACTTCTTGTGTTTTGACTGCCTCATCCTTGCAGTCACATGCACAGCAGTTTGTTACACAGTTCACAGCAGTAAAAAGAAAAAATTCTCACAGGTGCACTACCTGCATGCAACAGTCCATCAAATAAACTTCTGCGCAATGCAGTTTACCTGGCTGCCACACACAGCTAGCAGCAGTTCACCGCAGAGAGAAAAATAAATTTCCTTTACAGGTACACCACCTGCAACACGCAATGCCTTTTGCCTGGCTGCACTTCCATAGACAGCCAACAGTTCCTGACCTGAACTCACTATGGAGCAAGGACCTGGATTCCACCGTCTTGTGCCCGCTGAATCCACCACTGTGACATTGGGGTGTTTTGGCTCAAGTGGATAGATGCATTTTTATGCAGTGAGTCCATATCAGACAGGCATTCTAGTTAAGGGCCTGGTAGCCCACGTTTATTTAAACAGAAAAACAAAAGCAAAATGTCCATTCAGGATTCCCACGCAGGGGTTTAACTTCATTTAGCAGTCCAAAATTAAGAAAAACATACCAAGCCACCTGGCTCTCTTGTTAGCAGTTCCTCTTTATTTATTTATTTATTTAAACCATCTTCCGAAATTCAAATTTGGTACAGAATGAATTTGAATAGAAAAGATAAGAATAGAATATATTATATATTTTTTTCTATTCTGTTCTATTGTTTTTCTATGCTATTCATTTCTATTATTTTCTATTCTATTCTAATCTTTTCTATTGGAATTCGATTTCATTCTATATGAAATTCGAATTTCAGAAGATGTTATATATATCTATAGATATATAGATATATAGATATAGATATAGATATATAGATATAGAGATATAGATATAGATATATAGATACAGATATATAGATATAGATATATAGATATAGATCTATATCTATAACATCTTCTGAAATTCGAATTTTGTATAGAATGAAATCGAATTCCAATAGAAAAGATTAGAATAGAATAGAAATTAATAGCATAGAAAAACAATAGAACAGAATAGAAAAAAATATAATATATTCTATTCTAATCTTTTCTATTCAAATTCATCCTGTACCAAATTTGAATTTCCGAAGATGGTTTATATATATATATATATATATATATATATATATATATATATATATATATATATATATGTGTAGCGCCCTCCTCACTCTCCTCTTTGCATCAGCTCATTTCTCTTCTTGTCTAGGGGTACCTTAGAGGGGAGGGAGCGGGAACACCACGCCTGGCCTTCACCACAGGTGTCAGTGCGGTGTAAGCAAAGTTCTTTCTCTACCTTCGGGTCAGTGTTGTGCACCTAAAACCTCCACGTGAGATTACCTTGAACAATGTCCACCAGAAAAGAGCCCCACACCATTAAAGTCCAACACTCCTTTATTCTTCTCAAGTGAACAGCATAATCAGTTAGACTCCCTTAGAAAACAGGACAAACAAGGAGGTGTGGATTTGAGTAGGCCCAGACACAATGAACTCTCCACTTTCCTTCCTGAAAGTGGGTTGCGGTCTCTGATCGAGGGGGGATTTCCTTCCAGGCGGTCTCCGGTGGGAGGCTCACCTGTCACTGGCAATCTGCAGCACCCAGTCTTCAAGTGAGGAGCTCCCCCCGGTCCATTACGCCTTCCGGATTCAGGTACCCAATCCCTGGGTTCCCTAGGACTTCCTTCCCTCGTGGAACTCAGTGTTGGGCACTGAGCTCCAGACCATCCTCTCGAGTACCTCACCCCAGGCTAAAGGTGCCTGAGATGGAACACGACCTCCGGCTGTCCTCTAGGCCTAGGCCGCCTAGAGGACCGACACGAACCACCGCCCACAGGCTGAAGGTGCCTGGGACTCGACCCCGTGACAAAGATGGCCGGCCCCTTTATACCCTCTCCCAGCAAGCACGGCGGGTCCCCACCCCACCATACCACTACCGAGAGAGGACAAAAAGGAGGCCCAGCACACAGCAATGGCTCAACCCCCAGCCCATGGCGACAGCGCCACCTGCTGGGCTTCAGAGAATTACACATCACTGGTGTCTCTGCCAGTTAAATTTACACCCGGGAAAGTACATACCCGCTACATATACATATATACATATATATACAGTGAGGCAAAAAAGTATTTAGTCAGCCACCATGTGTGCAAGTTCTCCCACTTAAAAAGATGAGAGAGGCATCATAGGTATACCTCAACTATGAGAGACAAAATGTGGAAACAAATCCAGACAATCACATTGGGGCTGATTTACTATAACTCCAGGAAGTACTGAGCACATCGCAAATGATAGCTCCAATTTTTGACAATTAAAAATTCCACGCGTGAATTTGCGAATGAAAAAGAGCGCTATTAGCAGCAAACAAGTGTTAGTAAATGTGAAATCAGCGCTAATTAGCGAATCTGCGTACGTGCAAATGCCAATTTCCACTAAGTTTTTATATAGCACTGCACTGTAACCATGATCCATGTATGTGAAAGAAACATTTTTATATGAGATGTGCTCTATCTATTGATGTATATTGCAGTTAGTATTCCTAGTTTTTTTCCTTCTTTTGCTAACAAATGCAGTTATGAAGGATTATTACATAGTAATGTCTGCTATTATGTAAAGTTACACGTATTAAACATTTAGGTTACCTATTTGTTGTATGTTGTTTTTTTCATGTTTTTATTTTTTCATTTAGGTGGCTATAAAGCGGTAATTATTAATTATCATTCTTTAATCATACTTCATTATTATGCAGGTCTTGTACTTAGCACAATGGCTTAGGCCCCTTTCACACTGAGGAGTTTTTCAGGCGTTTTGCGCTAAAAATAGCGCATAAATAACGCCTGAAAAACTCCTGCCCCAGTATGCTCAATGTGAAAGCCTGAGGCGATGCGCTGGCGGGAGGAGAAAAAATCTCCTGCAAGCCACATCTTTGGAGCGGTGAAGGAGCGGTGTGTATACCGCTCCTTCACCGCTCCTTCCCATTGAAATCAATGGGACACCGCGGTAATACCGCCCGCAAACCGCGGCTGTAGCCGCGGTTTGCAGGTGGTATTAACCCTTTTTCGGCCGCTAGCGGGGGTTAAAACCGCACTGCTAGCGGCCAAATACCTCCGCAATTCCGACGGTATAGGTGCGCTATACCGCCACCGCACCCACCGCCCCAGTGTGAAACCAGCCTTAGTGGTCTGCTCCCATGTCTATACAGCTCTCATGTTACAAGTTCAAATACCAGCCAACCTACCATCCAACAGCTATCTTTGGTATTTCCACAAGCAAATTAAAATAAACAAACAAAGAAATGTAAACTGCCCGTTAGCTAGTGTGTGTGATGTTTGGAAGTCCACACCATAATATTATTGAATAAAAGTGCATTGGCTAATTGGCATTCACCTATTTTCAGCATATGCTGCTTTGGCTAATTGGCTAATTGGCTAATAGGCATTTGCCTTTTTTTCACCAATACAATCTTTTAGGCCGGGTTCACACTGGGGCGACAAACGCTTTGACATTGGGCGCTCATGTCGCATGACGTGTGAAAATCAATGTTTCCCTATGAGAGCCGTCTTAACTGGTCTGACACATGTCGGTCCGACTTTGCGAATGCTCCCTGTACTACTTTGGTCCGACTTTGATCCGACTTCAGCCCATTGACTATCATTGAAATCGGATCAAAGTCGGACCGCAGTCTTGCATGATCCGACATTGGCATGCGACTTGTGCTGTGCTGCTCTTGAGGGGGAACTCCAGGCCAAATTTTAAATAAAAAACCGGCATTGGTTCCCCCTCCAGGAGCATACCAGGCCCTTGGGTCTGGTCTGGATTTTAAGGGGAACCCCTACGCCGAAAAAACGGCGTGGGGGTCCCCCCAAAATCCAAACCAGACCCTTATCCGAGCACGCAACCTGGCAGGCCGCAGGGGAAGAGGGGGGGGGACGAGAGAGCAGCCTCCCTCCTGAACCGTACCAGGCCGCATGCCCTCAACATGGGGGGTTTGGTGCTCTGGGGCAGGGGGGCGAGCTGTGGCCCCCCCACCCCAAAGCACCCTGTCCCCATGTTGACGAGGACAGGGCCTCTTCCCGACAACCCTGGCCATTGGTTGTCGGGGTCTGCGGGCGGGGGGCTTATCGGAATCCGGGAGCCCCCCCTTTAATAGGGGGGCCCCCAGATCCCAGCCCCCCACCCTATGTGAATGAGTATGGGGTACATCGTACCCCTACCCATTCACCTGGTGGAAAAAAATGTCAAGTAATTTATTGCACAGCTCCGGGGGTCTTCTTCCGACTTTGGGGGTCTCCGGTGTCGTCTCTGCGCTCTCCGGTTCTTTCTTCTGCCGGGCCTCTGCTATCTTCTTCCAGCTCTTTTGCGAGCGGGGCCCGGTCTTCTCCGTCGCCTTCTTCTTCTCCCGCTCTCCGGTTCTTCTCCCGCTCTCCGGTTCTTTCTTCCGCCGGGCCTCCGCTATCTTCTTCCAGCTCTTTTGCTAGTGGAGGGGCCGGTCTTCCCCTTCGTCTCGTCCAGCTCTCCGTTGTCCTTCTGCCGGCCCCTCCACTATCTTCTTCCAGCTCTTTTGCTAGTGGAGAGGCCGGTCTTCCCGTCGCCATCGGCGTCTTCTTCTCCTCCTCGATGTTGACTCGTCGCTTCCTCCCGACTTTAAGCAATGCCTGTGTAATCTTGAGGTCTATGGACGCAGGAGTCGCAGGGAAAGGCGCGCAAACTTCCGTCTGCATTTTTTCTGCGATCCCAGGGAATGCCTGTGTAAACTTAAGGTCTATGAACCTCAACTCATATCAAAGTCGGACCAAAGTAGTACAGGGACTACTTTGAAGTTGGTGTGTATAAATGGTACACATTGAAAATCATGGGGTATGACTTGTCATGCAACTCTGATGACCAAAGTCGCAGGAAAAGTTGCTCAAGTGTGAAAGGGGCCTCAGCCCGACTTTGTGAGCGATTTCAGAGACATCAGTGCACTTTCCTGCACAGATGTCTAGTGAAATCACATAGGTCTCAACTGTCCCTGATTTGGACCAAAGTCCCTCTGTCCCTCTTTCCTCCTCATTTGTCCCTCATTTTGTTCTGATCTGTATAGTTTGATATAAAATGCAATTTTTATCTTTCAAAAAGTGTTTCCCAGCGCTAAACCTTTCATCTAATTTCTAAATTGCTTTGTTTGTAAATTCCCAAAGCCAATCATATTATTGTTAAAAAAAAAAAAGCACTTGGGGGTTTAACTAATATATATATATATTTTTAATAATTCTCCTTTAAAAAGGTGTTTTAGGAGGTGTGTACTATGCCTACATACTTTTGCTAATAGGTGTCCCTTATACCCATCTCAAAAAGTTGGGAGGTAAGAAATCGCCTCCTGAAGTCGCCCAAAGTAGTGTAGGAACTACTTTTGGGAATCTGTGTGGCGTTGCACCAATTCGGACAGTTCTATTGCCGTCAATAGGCGCCGATTTGGCCTGCAATTTGACATGTCAATTCAGAGCTATGTGAACATGGGTGAAGTTGCATAGATATGAATGGAACTCATGGGGGGGGGGGGGATACTTTTAATGCGACTCTGAGGTCCAAAGCTGCATGAAAAGTCACATAAGTGTGAAAGTAACCTAATGAGATTAAATTATAACACCTTTGAATAAAGCCCCATTTGCACTTATGCGACCTTAAAATTGCACAGCTTTGCCATGACTTGAAGCAATGTCTGTGTCATCTTGTGGTGTATGGACCTCAAATCGCATCAAAGTCAAACCAAGGTAGTGCAGGGATGAATTTTCCCCACTTTCAGGATGCACAAGTGACAATAGGGCCAAATTCAAAGATATCCTTGAATCTCTTTTACACTGCTGCGACCTGAAAGTCACCCTAATTTGCTGCCACTTTGTCGCTGCAACTTGGCCCCAACTTCTGGGAATGCCTGTGTAATATTGCGCCCTATGTACCTCAAGTCACATGAGGCTCTGTTGCAACCCTAAATTCGCATGATTTTGCGGCAATTTTTTGCCGCAATTTGGATGCGACTTGGAGCAATGCCTGTATAGTCTTGAGGTCTATGGACCTCAAGTTGTATCAAAGTGGGTCCAAAGTAGTGCAGGGACTACTTTGAAGTCGCTGCGACTTGATGTCGCACAGATATGAACCATACTCATTGGAAATCATAGGGTATGACATGTCATGCGACTTTGCAGTCCCAAGTTGCATGACAAGTCGCACTAGTGGAAACCTAGCCTAAAAGTCACACCAAAGTAGTACAAGGACTACTTTGAAGATGGTCTGACTTAAAGTAGCACAGATATGAATGGTTATCATTGAGAATCATGAAAAGTCGCCCAACTGTGAATCAAGTCATATATATTTTAATAGAAAGGAGCTCTCATTTATACTTGCATAGTCCTTACTGATTTACATCAGCAGAACAAATGCAGGAAGTAGTGATGTGTGCACATGGGCCAGAAGCAAATGTGTGGTGAAGCCAAACAAATCAATGAATAGTGATGAGCCAAACACCCCCGGGTTCGGTTCGCACCAGAACCCGCGAACGGACCGAAAGTTCGCACGAACATTAGAACCCTATTAAATACAATGGATGCGAACGTTCGAATTCTAAAGTGCTAATTATAATGACTATTATCCATGTTATTGTCCTAAACAGAGTTTGGGAACCCAGGTTCTGCACCAGGGGACATGTATCAATGCAAAAAGAAGTTTTAAAAACGGACGTTTTTCGGGAGCAGTCATTTTAATGATGCATAAAGTGAAAAAAATAAAGTCAAATATTCCTTTAAATATCGTACCTGGGGGGTGTCTAAAGTATGCCTGCGAAGTGCCACGTGTTTCCCGTGTTTAGAACTGTCCCTGCACAAAATGACATTTCTAAAGGAAAAAAAAGCCATTTAAAACTGCTTGCGGCTTTAATGTAATGTCTGGTTCCGGTAATATGGATGAAAATCTTTAAGAAAAATGGCATAGCTACCCCATCACCCCCCCCCCCTACCCCAGCCCATTACCAGCCCCTTTGGGTCTTGTTTGGATATTAAGGGGAACCCCGCAACACAAAATAAAAAAGGCCCTATATACTCTGAACAGCAGTATATAGGCGGTGTAAAAAAGACCGGTGTAAACAAGACAGGGACTGTAGGTTTGTTCTTAAGTAGAATCTGTTTGTAATTTTGAACACGTACATTGTTTAAGTGTAGCTCCAGCCAAAAAATCTATTTTTAAGCTTTTTGGAAAACATAGGGAAGGGTTATCACCCCTGTAACATTTGTTTTGCTGTCTGTGCCCCTGTTCAGAACATTTCACCTCACTTTGCGTCCCAATGACAACTGTTTTTGAAATGTGGTGTTTTTATTGAAACAAGGATTGGTGATAAAGCATCAGTAGAGAGGAGACACCTGTCTCCCATATTAATTCTTACAGGAGAGAATTTTCCTTCCTAGGGGTAGATTTCCTCTCACTTCCTGTTGTCTTCTTCCGTTTGCAAGTAGGAGTCGTTTGTAAGTTGGATGTTTGAAAGTAGGGACCTGCCGTATATACTCTGCAGAAATTGGCCCCTTAGGTGTTGGTGTTGGCAAAACACTGTAAGCACTCACAGTTACTCTTGGTGGGTGCTGGAACGCCCTGCTGTCAACTATTATATCAGGAATTGTAATAACATATAATTGTTGAACAGTGGTAGTAAAAATTGGGCCTTTGATGGTGGTGCTGGTGCCACAACACTGTAAGGCCTGACAGTTACTCTTGGTGGGCGCAGCAATGGGCCCTGCTGTGAATTATTAGATCAATAATTATAATTGCATGCCCCTGTTGAACAGGGGCTGAAAAATTGGGCCTTTGGTGGTGGTGGTGGTGGTGGTGGTGTTGACACAACACTGTAAGGCCTCACAGTTACTCTTGGTGGGCGCAGCAATGGGCCCTGCTGTGAATTATTAGATCAATAATTATAATTGCATGCCCCTGTTGAACAGGGGCTGAAAAATTGGGCCTTAGGCACTGGTGGCACAACACTGCAACCCCTCACAGATACTGTACTTGGAGCACAGCAATGAGCCCTGTTGCAAAGTATTGCATCAAAAATTGTAATTACACGCCCCTGTTAAACAGGGGCTGAAAAATTGGGCCTTAGCCACTGGTGGCACAACACTGCAACCCCTCACAGATACTGTACTTGGAGCACAGCAATGAGCCCTGTTGCAAAGTATTGCATCAAAAATTGTAATTACACGCCCCTGTTAAACAGGGGCTGAAAAATTGGGCCTTAGCCACTGGTGGCGGCACCCATAAACCAAAATGATCTTCCAAGCTATCATCATTAATCGGATCATTGAGGAGGAGGAGGAGGATAGCCAGTCAACATAACAGCACAGGCACTCAGCATCAGCATCAGTCTTGAAGGGATGTGACATTTTAAAATCAATTAGTCTGTTATATCAGCATCAGGTGTGTGGTAGCTGGTGGTGATCCAAGACTGGTTCATCTTGATGAAAGTCAGTCGATCAACCGAGTCGGTGGACAGGCGCACCCTGTGATCCGTGACAAATCCTCCAGCAGCACTGAATGTGCGTTCTGAAAGAACGCTGGATGCAGGACAGGCCAGTAGCTCAATTGCATACTGTGCAAGCTCTGGCCAGTGATCCATCCTCAAGACCCAGTAAGCCAGAGGATTTTCGGTGGGGAAGGTGTCCAAGTCTGACCTTGCCCCTAGGTATTCCTGCACCATGTATATCAGACGCTGGCGATGGTTGCTGGAAACGATCATACTTTGGGGCTGCGGACTAAAGAATTGTCTGAACGCATCGGTCAGACGGCCACCTTCCCCACCGCTCCTTCTTTGACTGCCCGAAGCCTCAGCAACTCGTTGTCCAGGACCAGGAGTTTGTAACCTCCCAGTCTCTGGGAACGCATTGCACAGACCTTTCTGCAAGGCCTCCCGGTCCCGGAGTTGTCTCATCCTCTGCTCCCTCTGCAACGGTAACATAAGGTCCGCAACCTTACCCTTGTACCGTGGATCAAGGAGAGTGGCCAGCCAGTAATGGTCCCTCTCCTTGATCTGAAGAATGCGAAGATCCTTCCGCAGACTTTGCAGGATCAGGGAGGCCATGCAGCGTAGGTTAGCTGAGGCATTCAGTCCGGAGTCCTCTGGGTCACTAAGGACGACATGATCCGCAGCCACCTCCTCCCAGCCACGTACAAGTCCACTGGTTTCTTGGGACTGTAAATCATCCCTAAAAGACTGCTGCTGATGATGCTGAGTGCCAGCCTCCACCTCCATGCTGACACAATCCTCCTCCTCCTCCTCCTCCTCTTCCTGTGCGATGGGTGGGACAGAAGGAACACTGTCAGGGTAAAGGGGGCCTTGAGAGGCAAGGAAGTCCTCCTCTTCCTGCCTCTGTTCTGCCTCAAGTGCCCTGTCCATTATTCCACGCAGCGTGTGCTCCAACAGGTGGACAAGAGGTACAGTGTCACTGATGCATGCACTGTCACTGCTCACCATCCTCGTGGCCTCCTCAAATGGTGCCAGGACAGTGCATGCATCCCTGATCATGCCCCACTGGCGTGGTGAAAAAAACCCGAGCTCCCCTGACCCTGTCCTGGTGCCGTAGTCGCACAGGTACTCATTGATGGCCCTCTGCTGCGTGTGCAGCCGCTGCAGCATGGCCAACGTTGAGTTCCACCTGGTGGGCATGTCACATATAAGGCGGTTCTTGGGCAGGTTCAACTCCTTTTGCAGCTCAGCCAGGCGAGCACTGGCATTATAAGATCTGCAGAAATGCACACAGACTTTCCTGGCCTGCCTCAGGACATCCTGTAAGCCCGGGTACCTGCCCAAGAACCGCTGCACCACCAGGTTAAGGACGTGAGCCATACAGGGCACATGGGTCAGTTGTCCCTGTCGGAGGGCGGAGAGGAGGTTGGTGCCATTGTCGCAAACCACCATTCCTGGCTTAAGCTGGCGTGGCGTCAACCACCTCTCGGCCTGCCCCTGCAGAGCAGACAGGACCTCTGCCCTAGTGTGGCTCCTGTCCCCCAAACACACCAGCGCAAGCACGGCATGGCATCTTTTTGCCTGCGTACTTGCGTAGCCCCTTGAACGCCTACGGAGCACCGCTGGTTCCGAGGACAAACCACAGGAAGAGGCCATGGAGGAAGAAGAAGAGGAGGGGGTGGAGGAGAGAGGTGTGTCACAACCAGTAGTAGCATTTTGGAGGCGTGGCGGTGGAACAACCTCCAACACTACTGCACCTTGTCCTGCATCCTTCCCAGCTGCCAAAAGAGTGACCCAATGGGCCGTGAAAGAAAGGTAACGTCCCTGTCCATGCCTGCTGGACCATGAGTCAGCGGTAATATGCACCTTACCGCTGACCGCCCTGTCCAGCGAGGCCAAGACATTGCCTTCCACATGCCTGTAGAGAGCCGGAATCGCCTTCCGTGAGAAAAAGTGGCGTTTGGGAACCTGCCACTGAGGAACCGCACATTGCACAAACTCACGGAAGGGGGCCGAGTCTACCAACTGAAAAGGCAGCAGTTGAAGCGCTAGCAATTTAGCCAAGCTAGCATTCAACCGCTGGGCATGTGGATGGCTGGGAGTGAACTTCTCCCGACGGTCCAGCAGCTGGGGCAGGGAAATTTGCCTGCTAGAATCGGACGTCGGTGTACTGCTACCAGAGTGGCCGCAAGTACTTGGCTGTGACACACCTAATTCTACACCTTCATTCCTCTCAGTGCAAGTTTCAGAGAGGACTGAAGGTATAGTGGGGTTGGAGATCCCAGCTGATGCGGTGCAAGGAGAGGTCCGCTTTGTTCTTTGGTGTGGGTCTTTAAGGTAGGCTTGCCAATTAGCTGCATGGCAGGTCAACATATGTCTGATCAAGCATGTGGTGCCCAAGCGGCTGATGTTTTGGCCACGCGATATACGCTTGAGACATATGTTGCAAACAGCAGCTGTGCGATCTGATGCACTCGCCTCAAAAAAGGCCCACACCAAAGAACTTTTGGAATGACGGGCAGAGGCAGCGCCCTGCACAGGCGGAGCTCTGCGGTGTGATTCCGTCGGTGTGCTGCCCATACGCTGGCCACCCAAGGGCATCCTGCCTCGTTGGAGATGTGCCTCCTCCTCATCCTCCTCCTCCTCCTCTCTCCTATTAGGCACCCACGTGGAGTCAGTGACCTCATCATCCCCTCCCTCCTCATCACTGGAGCCAATCTGGCAGTATGCTGCAGCTGCTGGAGCATGACTGCCAGATTGGTGTCCTTCTTGAGCATCCCCTCTCTCTGCTCTCACGCTACTGCCTTCCTCTAGCTGGGTATCATCATCAGATCCTTCGAAACGCTGGGCATCCTCCTGGAGCATGTACCCAACACTGTGCTCAAACAGTTCGGGGGACTCCTCAGGAGGAGGACATGGTGGGTCTAGGGAAGGAGTGACTAATGATGACATTGATACCAGAGAAGAGGACGCTTTGGCAGCTGCTTTGCCAGTACCCTGAGCCTGGGTGAGAGAGGATGAGGAGGATGAGGTGGGCTTGGTCATCCACTCTACCAAGTCTTCGGCATGATGTGGCTCAACATGTCCAGCTGCCGAAAAGAAGGACAAGCGTGCCCCATGGCCATGTGCTGATGACAATGCACCGCGTCCACGACCAGCACTGTTGCCCCCACACACAGAGCCTGCTTGCCCTCTTTTTTTGCCTCCTGACTGTCTGCCTCTCCTTGTTTGCCTTCCAGACATTTTAATGGATGGCCTGCAGGGAGATGGGAAAAACAGCAATAAGGGCTACCTTCAGGTGTATACTGTGCAGGAGGCTTAGCAACAATGACACTGACACTGTCCCCTGCCTATCCTTCTCTGTCCCTAAACACAAGGATTTGCAATATGCTTCAGCAAGATTGGTTTAGCACAGAATAGCACACTGACACTTTCCCTCACTGTCCTTCTCTGTCCCTACAAACAAGGTTTAGCACAGAATAGCACACTGACAGTTTCCCCGAGTGTCCTTCTCTGTCCCTAAACTCAAGGATTTCAAATATGGTTCAGCAAGATTGGTTTAGCACAGAATAGCACACTGACACTTTCCCTCACTGTCCTTCTCTGTCCCTACAAACAAGGTTTAGCACAGAATAGCACACTGATATTTTCCCCGAGTGTCCTTCTCTGTCCCTAAACTCAAGGATTTCAAATACGGTTCAGCAAGATTGGTTTAGCACAGAATAGCACACTGACAGTTTCCCTCACTGTCCTTCTCTGTCCCTACAAACAAGGTTTAGCACAGAATAGCACACTGACAGTTTCCCCAAGTGTCCTTCTCTGGCCCTAAACTCAAGGATTTCAAATATGGTTCAGCAAGATTGGTTTAGCACAGAATAGCACACTGACAGTTTCCCTCACTGTCCTTCTCTGTCCCTACAAACAAGGTTTAGCACAGAATAGCACACTGATAGTTTCCCTCACTGTCCTTCTCTGACCCTACAAACAAGATTTAGCACAGAATAGCACACTGATAGTTTCCACGAGTGTCCTTCTCTGTCCCTAAACTCAAGGATTTCAAATATGGTTCAGCAAGATTGGTTTAGCACAGAATAGCACACTGACACTTTCCCTCACTGTCCTTCTCTGTCCCTACAAACAAGGTTTAGCACAGAATAGCACACTGATAGTTTCCCCGAGTGTCCTTCTCTGTCCCTAAACTCAAGGATTTCAAATACGGTTCAGCAAGATTGGTTTAGCACAGAATAGCACACTGACAGTTTCCCTCACTGTCCTTCTCTGTCCCTACAAACAAGGTTTAGCACAGAATAGCACACTGACACTTTCCCTCACTGTCCTTCTCTGTCCCTACAAACAAGGTTTATCACAGAATAGCACACTGACAGTTTCCCTCACTGTCCTTCTCTGTCCCTACAAACAAGGTTTAGCACAGAATAGCACACTGATAGTTTCCCCGAGTGTCCTT
Source organism: Rana muscosa (assembly GCA_029206835.1). Lineage (NCBI taxonomy): Eukaryota > Metazoa > Chordata > Amphibia > Anura > Ranidae > Rana > Rana muscosa. The sequence continues at coordinate 125,618,290 of CM055128.1, forward strand.
CTCTGTCCCTAAACTCAAGGATTTCAAATACGGTTCAGCAAGATTGGTTTAGCACAGAATAGCAAACTGACAGTTTCCCCGAGTGTCCTTCTCTGTCCCTAAACTCAAGGATTTCAAATATGGTTCAGCAAGATTGGTTTAGCACAGAATAGCACACTGACAGTTTCCCCGAGTGTCCTTCTCTGTCCCTAAACTCAAGGATTTCAAATATGGTTCAGCAAGATTGGTTTAGCACAGAATAGCACACTGACACTTTCCCTCACTGTCCTTCTCTGTCCCTACAAACAAGGTTTAGCACAAAATAGCACACTGACAGTTTCCCCGAGTGTCCTTCTCTGGCCCTAAACTCAAGGATTTCAAATATGGTTCAGCAAGATTGGTTTAGCACAGAATAGCACACTGACAGTTTCCCTCACTGTCCTTCTCTGTCCCTACAAACAAGGTTTAGCACAGAATAGCACACTGATAGTTTCCCTCACTGTCCTTCTCTGACCCTACAAACAAGATTTAGCACAGAATAGCACACTGATAGTTTCCACGAGTGTCCTTCTCTGTCCCTAAACTCAAGGATTTCAAATACGGTTCAGCAAGATTGGTTTAGCACAGAATAGCACACTGACAGTTTCCCTCACTGTCCTTCTCTGTCCCTACAAACAAGGTTTAGCACAGAATAGCACACTGACACTTTCCCTCACTGTTCTTCTCTGTCCCTACAAACAAGGTTTAGCACAGAATAGCACACTGACAGTTTCCCTCACTGTCCTTCTCTGTCCCTACAAACAAGGTTTAGCACAGAATAGCACACTGACACTTTCCCTCACTGTCCTTCTCTGTCCCTACAAACAAGGTTTAGCACAGAATAGCACACTGACACTTTCCCTCACTGTCCTTCTCTGTCCCTACAAACAAGGTTTAGCACAGAATAGCACACTGACACTTTCCCTCACTGTCCTTCTCTGTCCCTACAAACAAGGTTTAGCACAGAATAACACACTGACACTCTCCCTACCTATCCTTCTCTGTCCCTAAACACAAGGAATCCATGATTAGTAAAGGAAAAAAATGACACTTTCCTTGCCTATGCTTCTCTTTCCCTGCTCCGGAACACACTACACAAGGCCGCCGCGCTGGCGGCCTTTTATAGTGTGGGGCGTGTACTAAACCCCCTCAGCAATAATTGCCCACAGGCATCCTGCCTGTGGCCAATCATTGCTCTCCTCGCTGCCGGCGCTGTGATTGGCCAAGCATGCGGGGTCACACCGCATGCTTGGCCAATCACAGCGCCTGGATGACACTGCGATGGCGTAGTGCATTGTGGGCCGTTCGCGTCACTCGAATTTGGCGCGAACGGTTCAAATCGTTCGATCTTCGTCGAACGATCGAACAGCCGATGTTCGAGTCGAACCTATGTTCGACTCGAACACGAAGCTCATCCCTATCAATGAAGCCCACCCACACCAAATCCACCCCCACCTTGAGTAAGCACAAGTACATATCCTACACTTACCCGGCAAATCAGCAGCACTTCCTCTATGCTAAAGAGGGACCTCGCCATGTCCACCTAGATGGAGATCCTGACCAGCACAGGAACTTCCGGGTGATTACAATGACTCATTTCCGGGTCAGGAGGTGAAACCACGCTCTGTTGATTGCAGCTGCGAATATTTGATCTCAATCACAATTAGAATTTATTATTTTTGATTATTTGCAGATATGCAAATCTGTATTTCTACATATGATATTTGAAGGTAAACTTAAAGTGGTGTTCCGGCCTAAATTACACTTTTTAAATAAAAATACCCCTAGAATACACAACCTTAATGTATTCTAGTAAAGTTAGTCTGTAAACTGAGGTCCGTTTTGTTAGGTTTTTACAGCATATTGAAAGTTTATAAACTAGAAATAGAACGTGGCCATCTTATGTGTGGGCATCTGAAGCCAGACTGCATTACTTCCTGGTTTTCATTACTGCAGATCTCGCACATGCTCAGTGCTACACAAGCAGTGTAATAGGTTTCAGGTCAGGTTTCCATAGCAACGGCAGTGTCAGAGGAAGTTGACACTTTTCTATGCAAACCTCTCCTCCCCTCCTCCCTGCAGGAAACAGTAAATATACTGCATGTTCAGAAAATTATATATATAATCTTGGTGTATATGTGTATATATATATATATATATATATATATATATATATATATATATATATATATATATACACATACATACATACATACACACATATATATATATATATATATATATATATATATATATATATATATATATATCACACACACACACACGCTACTTTTTTCTGTACAGCTTTTCATTTAAAAAAAATACTAATCTCAGCAACCAAATTAATTTATGCATCTAGATTGCATCTCCCCCAGCACAACAAATCGCATCACCCCAGTACAACAAATCGCATCACCCCAGCACAACGAATCGCATCACCCCAGTACAACAAATCGCATCACCCCAGCACAACGAATCGCATCACCCCAGCACAACGAATCGCATCACCCCGGCACAACGAATCGCATCACCCCGGCACAACGAATCGCATCACCCCAGAACATCAAATCGCATCAACCCCGGCACAACAAATCGCATCAACCCCGACACAACGAATCGCATCAACCCCGACACAACGAATCGCATCACCCCAGCACAACGAATCACATCACCCCAGCACAACGAATCGCATCACTCCAGAACAACAAATAGCATCACCCCAGTACAACAAATCGCATCAACCCCGGCACAACATATCGCATCAACCCCGGCACAATGAATCGCATCAACCCCGGCACAACGAATCGCATCAAACCCAGCACAACGAATCGCATCAACCCCAGCACAACGAATTGCATCAACCCCAGCACATCAAATTGCAACAACCTCAGCACAACAAATCGCATCAACCCCAGCACAACAAATCGCATCAACCCCAGCACAACAAATCGCAATAACCCCCGCCCAGAGAACATTGCATAACCCCCAGCACATTGAATCGCATCACTCACAGCACATTGCAACACCCCCAGCACATCGAATCGCATGGCCCACAGAGCATTGCATCACCAACAGCAAATCAAATCGCATCACCCCAGCACATCGAATCGCATGGCCCACAGCACATCGAATCCCATCACCCCAGCACATCAAATTGCATGGCCCACAGAACATTGCATAACCCCGAGCACATCGAATCGCATCACTCACAGCACATTGCAACACCCCCAGCACATCGAATCGCATGGCCCACAGAACATTGCATAACCCCCAGCAGAGGGTTCTTTTATTTTAATCACAATGTAAAGTTGTTGAGGGGGGATGGTGCCGCCGCGGGTGGGGGGGGGGTTGTGCCACCGCGGGACGGGTTCTTTTTTGTTTTATCACACTGTACCCTTGTTGGGGGTGGGGGGGATGTGCCGCCGCGGGGGGTTCTTTTTTTTACCTGTAAAGTTCTTGAGTGGGGGTGTGGGGGGTCGTGCACAGGATGTTTTTTTTTTAACACACAGTACTGTTGTTGAGGGGGTGGGGGCTTTGGGGGTTGGCGGAGGGCTCGCTGGGTAGGGTTCTTTTTTTTAATCGCACTGTACAGTTGTGGAGCGGGGGGTGGGCCGCCGTGGGGGGGTTCTTTTTTTTATAACTGTAAAGTTCTTGGGGGGGGGGGGCTGCCGCAGGACGTGTGTTTGGTTTTTAAAAGAACAATGTACAGTTGTTGAGGGGGGGGTGCTGCCGCGGGACGTTTTTTTTTTTTTTACACTACACATTTCTTGAGGGGGGGGGCGGTGCTGCCGCGGGACAGGTTTTTTTTTTTACACAGTTTTTTTTTTTTTTTACACAGTTTTTTTTTCACTACACAGTTCTTGAGGGGGGGGGGTGCTGCCGCGGGACGGGGGACGTTTTTTTTTTACACTAGACAGTTCTTGAGCGGGGGGGGGCGCCGCAGATCGGGTTATTTGTGTTCAACAAATCGGACCCCCATCCCCGCCCGTCCGCACCTGATGTTCCGATCCGATTCTCGGGTAGGGAGGGTGGAGCGGAGGAAGAAGAATGACACACACATCAGGCGGACCAAGGGAGGGCGGGCCTTGATTACAATGGGAAGGAGGTGCGAGGGCACAGGGCCTCCTGGGATTGCTTTACAAACATCTCCCAGGAGGCATAGCGGTCGATGGATGACGCGGGGAGATCTGCTGCGGCCGCGGCGCAAATTATAAACAGACCCACATAAAGCAGTGAGTTTTTAAAAAAGAAATAATAATATGCCAAATAGTCTTTAGGGGACATAAGTACATAGGATGCAAACAACTTGTAAAAGAGGGTGGAACTCCACTTTAAGGGAGTTTGAAAAGGAATGGTGTCTCTGCCATAGCAGCAGGTGAATTACAAAGGCAAAAGGCCCGGTTTGAGCCCTGCTTTACACTGACAGCGGGGGGAAATCGTTCAGCTGAACTCATACGATTTTCATTCCCGCATGTCAGTCCCGACTGCAGGGGGGGGGGGGGGGACATCAGAGACATCTGTGCAGGTTTCTGCACTTATATCAATACAAATCACACCAATTAGAACAGCGCAATTGCCACCGATCTGACATGTCAAATCGCACCAATGTGAACCAGAGCTGACACATACAACACTATCCTCCAGCTGAATTCATTACCTGCAATTCTCCACAGCTGTTATGTATAAAGATTCCACCTTTATCATTTACTTGCAGGGGTGCTGAAGCCTAGGTTTACATTGGGGCGATTTGTCATGCAATTTCAGAAATCAAATCGCATGACTATTGGTGGCAATGGCACTGTTCCAATCGATGCAACCCCAATTTTGTGGCGCCGCACCGATTTGCAAAAGTAGTTCCTGCACTACTTTTGCCGATTTCAGGTGCGACTTCAATAGACATTTGTGTATGAAGCCACACAGATGTCTATCAAGTAGTACCTAAAATCGCGCCAAGCTTAATTGAAGTAGCGCGATTTCAAAGTAGCATCAATGTGAACAAGGGCAAAGAGATTCATTTTTTGGTGCACAAATCCATATAAAAATAAAATTAAGGATTTTGCACTTTGCCAAAAAAAAATAAGCACACACACCAAAGCTCAATAACGTACTTTTATTTTGCCAGCAGAAACATAATTAATTATGTACATTCATTGGACAGGATACATGGTGCTACATTTAGCAATTGGATTTTAAGGGCCCTGCTCATAGGAGCTTACAATCTAAAATTTGTCAAAACCTTAGAGTGCACACAGCTTTACTTTTAGTGTATAACAAGCAACACATCACATTTTTATCTGCAAGAATATAGAAACATACTCAAGTCATTATTCTTACAAAGCATTCCAACATAATAATAAAGACATGTTCAAAACACCCACCCCCACCCCACAATCCACATATACATACATTGGTGACCATGTTCTGCTGGAAGCTGCATTTCTGTGTACATGATTAAGCAATGAGATCCAAGAGTAGAAGGTCAGCAGATGCTTCCAAATGATTTTGCATGGTCAGACAGGAACAATATACACAATTTTTGATTGAAAAATGCACAAGAATTTCAGAAAATAACACTAGTTGGGGGTTTGTCAATCTGCACAATATCATTCCTTCTCCCCCCACAAATCACAGCAAAAAACCTGGCCTTCTCAGACCAAACGATCCCCCATACTGCAGGCCTTTATATAAGAGAGGTTGTATTGTTAGCAAACTGACACACGCCCAATAGAAGTACACTACACGCCCAATAGAAGTACACGCCCAATAGAAGTACACGCCCACCAGTATCTTTCAATCTGTCTCTTCGTGTATGTCTAAAGTTATTTCACCTAAAGGGCAGGAACAAATAATACTATTTGCAACTGTGTTAGCCCTTGGCTATGTGCATCAAATCTCTAACTACAGGCCAAAGATCCAAGTTCATTTGCATGCACATAATCAAAGTAACAGTTTTCTAATCATATGTACCTGTGCAGTGTAAACCCTACAATTTTAAATGTCCAAGTCCCTGGGCATGATTAGTGCTAACAAACATTAACATCGGGCCCTGGCTCCAATGAGCTTCCAATCTAAAGTCCAAAATAAACTTTTTTACATTAGAGACTATTTTGACAGGAGACAAATAAAATGCCAGCATGTCTTTGGATTGTGGTGAGAAACCCACACATGGAAAACATATAAACTTCAACATAAGCACGTTGGGGAATTGAACCAGCAACCCCAGTGTTGCTAGACGGAATTGCTGCCCACTTAGCCACCAGGCAGCCTCACACATGTTCTCTGCATCTCTGTGGTGTGAACCATCCCTAAGTCCATAGCCAAGTTCCGTGTCTCCAAGCAATATACAATATATTGGCCTAAGTATTGGGACGCCTGCCTTTAAACGCACATGAACTGTAATCGCATCCCAGTATTAGTCTGTAGGGTTCAATATTGAGTTGGCCCACCCTTTGCAGCTATAACAGCTTCAACTCTTCTGGGAAGGCTGTCCACAAGGTTTAGGAGTGTGTCTATGGGAATGTTTGACCATTCTTCCAAGTGCATTTGTGAGGTCAGGCACTGATGTTGGACGAGAAGGCCTGGCCTGCAGTCTCCGCTCTAATTCATTCCCAAGGTGTTCTGTTGTGTTGAGGTCAGGACCCTGTCCAGGCCAGTCAAGTTCCTCCACCCCGAACTCACTCATCTATGTCTTTATGGACCTTGCTTTGTGCACTGGTCCAAATCATTTGGTGGAGGGGGATTATGGCGTGGGGTTGTTTTTCAGGGGTTGGGCTTGGCCCCTTAGTTCCAGTGAAGGGAACTCTTAAGGCATCAGCATACTGAGACATTTTGGACAATTTCATGCTCCCAACTTTTTGGGAACAGTTTGGGGGTGGTCCCTTCCTGTTTCAACATGACTGCACACCAGTGCACAAAGCAAGGTCCATAAAGACATGGATGAGTGAGTTTGGGGTGGAGAAACTTGACTGGCCTGCACAGAGTCCTGATCTCAACCCGATAGAACTCCCTTTGGCTGAATTAGAGCAGAGACTGCGAGCCAGGCCTTCTCATCCAACATCAGTGCCTGGCCTCACAAATGCACTTCTGGAAGAATGATCAAACATTCCCATAGACACACTAAACCTTGTGGACAGCCTTCCCAGCCTTCCCAGAAGCTGTTCTAGCTGCAAAGGGTGGGCCAAATCAAATTTTAACCCTACGGACTAAGACTGGGCTGCCATTAAAGTTCATGTGTGTGTAAAGGCAGGCGTCCCAATACTTTTGGCTAAATTGTGTATCTGGCAAGATTTACAATGGTGGTGGAACCCTCCTACACATAAATACAACATTTAGACATAGTTTTAGGACCTGGGAGATGAGACAACTTCTCTACATGAAGCAGCATGTTTGGGATTTGAACCCAGACACTCAGGGATGCTAAGCAGAAGTTCTACCCTCTAAGCCACAGAGCTGCCACATGTGTAAACCTCCTACACGTAAATACACATAAATACTGCATTTCTTTGGACATACAGGTGATGGAATTACATTACTCAAGAGTTATTCTTCTTGATTTATTCTGATATTTGGTGTTTTTTTGGGGGTGAGTTTAGAATAGTGATATTACCCTCAAATTTTGGGGAATTACATTTTTATTTCTGATGTTGGAACACATATCATTTTTTTTGGGGCTCAAATTATGATTATTTATAAATAATAAAAAGCACAAAAAATGTGACTAATTTTAAATTTGCATCAGCAATGGTATTGATTGTGGTTTGTAAAGACACCTGTGTGAGTTTGGGTAAAGATTGTTGTGAGATGGAGAGTAACAAGTGAAAGTGACAGAGAAAAAACGGAAAATTGTATCATACTTACCAGTAATTTTCCTTTCCTGGTGCCTATCCATGGCAGCATACCTGTGACAAGCTCCGTCTTGGCTCCTCCCTCAGGACTAGTGAATATTATAAAAGAGTTGATTAGCACAGCCCCAGCATTCTCCGTAATATAGAATACCGAGGGTGGGATTGTATGCTGCCATGGATAGGCACCAGGAAAGGAAAATTACTGGTAAGTATGATACAATTTTCCGTTTTCCTGGTGCCTCCATGGCAGCATACCTGTGACAAATAACTAGCTGATATGGGTGGGATGATGCCCAGAGTTTTATTTTAAAGAGATTATTATCATCATTTAGAGGAAGAAGCAAAGGCCGATTTGACCGCCTGTCTGCCAAACTCCACCGATGAGAGAGCTCCTGGGTCTACTCGGTAATGTTTTAGAAACGTATGTTGGAATGACCAAGTCGCTGCCCTGCAAATAGTTTCAATTGACACATTCGCTCTTGCCACCCAAGAGGCAGAAACCGTTCTGGTGGAGTGCGCCCTGACTATCAAAGGGGCTCCCAGACCTTTTGCCCTGTACACCTTGTGGATGAGTTTAACGAACCATGAGGCAAATGTTCCTGCTGACGCCTCCTTGCCTTTGTTTATGAACAACCTGATAGTGTCCCTGAAGGATGCTGTAGCCTGCAGATAGCATCTCAAAGTGGAGGCAATGTCCAGCTCGTGAAGAGAACCTGAGTCTTGTTCTGAAAATGTTGGAAGTGCCCAAGGCTCCGACATGTTCGAGGATGATGTGACCTTGAGGCTACATCCTTGCACCGTTCCGAGTTCTACTTTGTCAGGAAATAATCTGATATGATTATGATCCGCTCCTAAAGCTTGGAGCTCTGAAACCCGTCTGTCAGAAGTTATGGCTATCAAGAAGGATAGCTTCATGGTTAGATTCCAAAGCGATGCTGACTCCGAAGAGGCAAGAGGTGGATTTGTTAAAGGCTCTAGGATGATAGCAAGGTCTCAAGTGGGAAAAGATTGTTTTGTTGGTGGTCGGATCTTTTTTGACAGCTTTGAAAAATTGGATTTATTAATGAATCCTCAGCCCATCTTTTACTGGTTGCCGCTGAAATTGCCGCTACCTGCACCTTTAGTGTACTTAAGCAAGACCTAGGTCTAAGCCTGCCTGCAAGAGTTTTAGAATTTGAGAGGATGATGGGAAATCTGGATCGCAGTTTCTGCCAATCATGAAGGCCCTGAATTTGTTCCACACTCTATCGTATATACTGTTTGTGGATGGCTTTATTGCGCTGAGCAGGGTTTCGATAACTTTGTTGGGACACCCTAGGGATTGGAATCTTTCCCTTTCACCTGCCAGATGTGAAGATTTAACCTGCGGGAATCTGGATGGGTGTGATATCCCTGTGACAGGAGAAAAGGTATTATTGGAACCTTGACTGAAGTCTGTGTATTCAGGTACATTGCTGTGGGGAACCAGGGACGTCTTGGCCAGTACAGTAGGACCGCTATCTCCGTTGGGGTTTCTACCATAAGCCTCAACAGGAGTTTTCTTTTTTGGAATGAGAGGCCATGGAGAGAAGGCATAGGCCAGATTGCATGCCCAGGGGTTGAGAGAGCATCTACTGCCTCTGCCTGGGAATGAGGAAGTCTCGAGATAAACCTTGAAAACTTGGTATTTAATGCTGTTGCAAATAGGCCCAGCCCGAGGGGACCCCACTGGTCCACTAACCAGTCGAAAACTTTCGGGTGCAGAGACTATTCGTTGGAATCTACGAACCTGCGAGATAGGCGGTTGGCCCTTGAGTTGAGAAGACCGGGCAGATAGACTGTCCTTAGGTCTTTTAGATTCCTTTTTGCCCAAAAGAATATGGTTTCACTTCCTTCAGCAGGGACCTGCTGCGCGTCCCTCCTTGTCGGTGTATATAAGGACACCGCAGCCCTGTTGTCCATTCGGAGAACTGGTTTGCCTGTAATCTTGAATACTAGGGCTAGCAATGCAAAAGGTAGGCTGCCTGGACCACCAGGATATTTGATAATAGGCCTGTTGTATGGAAGGACCATCTTCCTTGCCCTGAGATCTGGTTGCAGTGTGATCCCCACCTGCTTCACTGGCATTGGTAATAATTGTGATCCAGTTGACATGTCTTAATGGACGTGATTTCATAGGTGTGTGTTTCTTCATCCACCAATGTAGACTCCTGAGCATCAGGGTCGTCAGGTGTATGGGTTGGTATAGATACCGTCTATTCCACAGCCTCAAGGACTCCAGCTGGAAATGTCTCAAATGCCAATGGGCCCAAGGGACCCTAGGGATGCATGACGACATCCAGCCTATCAGACTCTGACAGTTTGAGTATGACAGGTAGAATCTCACACTGACTTTCTTCATCTGTCGTACAGTCAATGTCACCTTTTGAGGTGGGAGGGATACTGTACTGTTCTGTTCCACTAAGTAATGGTATACTCGAGGCCCTAATTCTATTAGAGGGGCTATGATGGCAATTGGGGTCTTCCTAAAGACTTTTGGTGACGTGCAGAGGCCGAATGGGAGACTCTAAAATTTAAGATGTACAGGTGCCACTGCAAACCTCGGATATTTCTGGAAAGGAGGGAGTGTTGGTATATGCAGGTAAACATCCTGCAAGTCTATTGATAACATCCGATCCCCTGGTTGGATTACACGTATAATCGCTCATAGCGACTCCCTTTTAAAAAAATTTAGGAAGATATAGCGATTTAGCCTCTTCAGGTCTAACACGGGTCTCCTACCTCTGTTTCTCTTGGGGACTAGAAACAGGGTGGTGTAAAAACCGAAAAATCTTTCTGATGGAGACACTGGAACCACTGCTTGCTGTTTTTGCAAGGACAGAAGAAATCGCTCTAGTGCTTCAGTTTTTTTGGGTGCACCTTGACACCCTTGTCGGAGAGAAGAAGTCTTTGGGGGCTTTGTCTAGAAATGTCCAGAACTGACCGTATTTAACTGTGGAGACTACCCACGGATCCCTACACTTTGTTCCCAGATCTTCAAGAAGTGTTTGAGTCTGGCCCCACAGGGATCACTTGGGATGGCCTGGCGTCAAAAGGATTTTGCAGAATCCTGAGGGATGGGCACAAGTCTCTGTCTATGGGTCTTGAGGAAAGTGGACTGCGTGCTTCTCCAATTTTGCCTAAAGCCTTTCCCCTGTCTGGACTGTCTGTAGTCCTTACTCTTGGAGTATTGAAATCTGGGTGCAAATGTCCTGGAGCGCCTGGATCGCCTGTCTTGGGGTAACAGGCCCGATTTCCCGCCCATGACGCGAGAGATGGCCTTGTCCAATTTCTCCCCAAACAAGGCTTTTCCGTCAAAGGGTACCTTGCACCAATTATGTTTTGGAGGCAGTATCTGCTGACCAGGGTTCCAGCCACAAGGCCCGTTTGCCCATAACTGTGTGGAGCATTGACCTTGCGGAGCATCGAATTGAATCGATCGTGGCTTCACCAATAAGATCTACTGGGAGCTTTAGCTCCAATAAGGCCCTGATGATGTCCTTCCCTGGGATATCCTGTTAGATTGCAAACTCTATATCATCTGTCCAGACGCATAGGGCGTTGGACACTGACGTCAGGGCTATCGCAGGTTTACAAGCGTTGCCCGCCATCTTTTGGGAGACCAAGATCCATCCTTCTGTCTGGTGGATCCTTAAACAAAGTCGAGTCTTCCATGGGCAATGTGACGTTCTTTGCCAACCTTACCACAGCTGCATCAACCACTGGAGGGCCCTCCAGCATTGCGGAATCGGCCTCTGAGAGAGGGTATAACTTTCCCAGTCGATTAATGGAGAATCTTTTCTCCGTCTTTTTCCACTCTTCCTCAATCACATCCCTGATCTCCCCCATGAGAGGGAAAGAGGGTAATCTGGCGTTTGAAAAAGGGGAAGTATGACTTAGACTTCTGTGTCGGTCTCTTCTCAGCCGATCACTTGCTTTACCGCCTGCACAAAAAGGCTGGACCATGGCGAAAGCAAAACCAAAAGGTATCTAGGTCAACAGAGAGGCCCTTTGAGATGGCATTCTCTTGCTGATGTTTAGAGGAAGAAGCATGCGTTCGGCGTGAGATTTCACTTGAGGACGGCCCAGGAATGGATGCCTCCGCCGTTTGCTCCTGAGTAGGAGATGCCAGATGTTGCGGCGGCATTGTGGCTACCAATTCCGCGAGGGAATTCTTTACTGCTTTCTTAAGTAGGTCCGCCACTTGCCAGCTTTCGGACTTTCTGTCCGCTGGCCAATTTCGACAGATCACTTTGTCTGGAAGTGGGGTGTCTCCACAGGACTGACATCCTGGAGATCTCGGCTTCAGGAGTGTTAGGCCACTTTCACACTGAGGCGCTTGAAAAACTGCCAGTAAAACACTGAGCGCCTTTGAAGCGATTTCAGGCGCTTTTGAAGCGCTTTCAAAATTATTTTTTTTTTTTTGCGTGAAAGCGCCGATGACTTCCTGCCACTTCTATGATCCCGATGCCTGGACAATCTGTCTCTACTGGGACTAGAATCATGATAGTCCTCATTTCGCCTTGAGGTCTTTTTAGACGTCTTCTGGCGTATAGGGCTGAAATACATAAAAGTACCAGCCTCGGTGCACTCTTTTTTTTTTTTTTTTTTTTTTTAAGATATGTAAGCTTACCTGGATGTAGGTCCTTACCTCAGAAGTAGAGTAGGATCTTGTACGGGCGGCGAATGGCTCATGCTGAGTGGCTTAGCAGAGGCAGCAGCTAACAAGAATAGAGAAGACACAACTGGCTGGATCCTAATTTGGCTAAGGGGAATTTACCTCTAAACAAATGGTGTGTGTTTTTTTTTTTTTTAAGTTCTCGAAAAATACGACTATATATTTTATTTTATTTATTTTTTATTATTATTAAAAATATATATATATTTTTTTTAAACCCTTAACTACAAATATATATTTAAAAATAAAGAACCCCTTAACAAACATATAGTATACATTTCCCCTTTACTTTAAAAAATCTCTTACCTGAAGACAAATTAGTATTTCCTCCCTGGAGCTCTCGGTGTAGTTCTTACTGCAGTTTCAGGTGTCTCACTGAGGCCATTAGAGAGATTCACATGGAAACAGGAAAGGCAGGGAACGCCTCTGTGCTGTGCCTGACGTTTTGTGGGCTAAAGACGTCTTTCTGCCCTGATCCAAAATGGGCGCCACGGCCTCCGGATCCACCGCGCATGCGCCGAACGACGAGACAAGAACCCAGAAGACCCGCACCGCCGGCGCACATGCAGAATGATGCGGAAGACGGCGCAAGTAAATAAAATACAGACGCTGAGCGCGCGCGGCTCCTAAGGAGCTGGAGAGGTGACAGGGAGCTAGAGAATTTAAAATGGAAAATAATATCAGAGAAGACAAGAGTTTGGGGGAGAAAAACCTAGGAAAGGGGGAAAAAAAAAGAGATACAGAAATAGCTGCTGCCTTTGTTGCCAGAATTGAGCTAATGCCTGGAAGATGTGTTGCAGGTGGAGCTCTTAGTTAAGAGACAAACTGCTTGTCCCAAAAGATCCTACAGAAGGGACTCCCAACCTTATAAGCGCATTTAGCTGCCCAAGAGAAGGGACCGCGTCCGGGAGAGGCTTGAACCCGGACGGAAGCTGCCGAATGCAGAAGGTAAGGACGTTCAACCAGAATTCACTGCCATGAGGTATGAGGAAAAAAAGGAGAATGCTGGGGCAGTGCTAATCAACTCTTTTATAATATTCACTAGTCCTGAGGGAGGAGCCAAGGCGGAGCTTGTCACAGGTATGCTGCCATGGAGGCACCAGGAAATATATTTTATCAAAACATTCCACATTCTAGCTTTCTTTAAAAACAAAATATTTTAATTAGAAGCAACATTGTTGCAAAGGAAAATTTATTTCAGAGAAAGATACATTTCATCTCAACATTAAAAGGATTTATTTGTGAAAGTTACAATTGTATCATTAGAATCAATGGCTAAAACTTGCATTGGACTAAAATAGCTCAGATTTTCACTTCCCCAAAACATGCTCTTTAATTAGCTCTCATTTTGGTATTTACTATAACTCTTGTGAAAAAAGTCACTTGAGGTAAAATTTGAGTTATTTTAGCTTTGAGCATGCTCAGTTTAGTTTGCAAATAGTTGTTCAAAAACGGGCATTTTTTCACTTCTCAGACTTTTAAAGATATTTCAGTGTAGAAATCACTTTTCACACAGTTTAAAAGCAGATTATCTTTAAATAATATACCGCATATTTCAGTACCATTTAGGCAATTATATCATGCTCTAAACATTATTTCCATGTGCACAACTCCAGCTTTTAGTAGAGTAAGGATTTGGGCGCTATTTGGATTCTGGGAGCTATAGTAAATTTGATTTTGGGAGAATTTTCTCTCCAGCGCTATAGTGAATACCGTTTTCGCGCTAATTAGTGCAAATTGCCGCGAATCACGCTAATTAGCGCAAATTCGCGGCAGTTTGCGCTAATTAGCGCCGCAGCAAGAATTTATTTGCAAATTATGGTGGAAAATAAGTATTTGGTCAATATCAAAAGTTCATCTTAATACTTTGCTATATAAAGTGGGGAGAACAAGTATTTGATACACTGCCGATTTTGCAGGTTTTCCTACTTACAAAGCATGTAGAGGTCTGTAATTTTTATCATAGGTACTCTTCAACTGTGAGAGACAGAATCTAAAACATAAATCCAGAAAATCACATTGTATGATTTTTTAATTATTAACCACTTGCCGCCCGCCCTATAGAGGATTGACGGCGGCAAAGTGGTTTCAAAATCCTGACTGGACGTCATATGACGTCCTCAGGATTTTGAGCCGCTGCTCGCCCTCGGGGGCGCGCATCGCGGCGATCGTTGCTGCGGGATGTCAGTCTTACACCCCGCAACGCCGATCTAGGTAAAGAGTCTCCGACGGAGACTCTTTACCACGTGATCAGCCGTGTCCAATCACGGCTGATCACGATGTAAACAGGAAAAGCCGGTCATCGGCTTTTCCTCACTCGCGTCTGTCAGACGCGAGTAGAGGAGAGCCGATCGGCTGCTCCTCTGACGGGGGGGTTTGTGCTGATCCATTATCAGCACAGCCCCCCCGAGGATGCCCGCTGGACCACCAGGGATGCCACTAGACCACCAGGGAAGCCCACCTATATGTATTAGGTATTGCACACTAGACCACCAGGGATAATGGATGCCAATGCCAAATGGATGCCAATCAGTGCCACAATGGATGCCAATCAGTGCCCACAATGGGCACCACTGATTGGCAGGCATTATTGTTTGGCACTGATTGGCATCCATTAGTACAGTACAGTGCCACATATCAGTGCCCATCCATGCCACCTATCAGTGCCCATCCATGCCCATCTGTGCCACCTATCAGTGCCCATCCATGCTGCCTATCCGTGCCCATCAGTGCCCACCCGTGCCGCCTATCTGTGCCCACCCGTGCCACCTATCTGTGCCCACCCGTGTCGCCTATCTGTGCCCACCCATGCCGCCTATCTGTGCCCACCCGTGCCGCCTATCTGTGCCCATCCGTGCCGCTGATCGTTGCCCATCCGTGCCGCCGATCGTTGCCCACCCGTGCCACCGATCGTTGCCCATCCGTGCCACCTCATCAGTGCCCATCCGTGCCGCCTTATCCGTGCCCGTCAGTGCACCCCCATCAGTGCCCATCAGTGAAGGAGAAAACTAACTTATTTACAAAGTTTTGTAACTGAAACAAAAAAAACTATTTTTTTTCAAAATTTTCAAAAAAATCGCAGAGGTGATCAAATACCACCAAAAGAAAGCTCTATTTGTGGGAACAAAATGATAAAAATTTAGTTTGGGTACAGTGTAGCATGACCGCGCAATTGTCATTCAAAGTGCAACAGCGCAGAAAGCTGAAAATTGGTCTGGGCAGGAAGGTGTATAAGTGCCCTGTATGGAAGTGGTTAGTTTGCATTTTATTGCATGACATAAGTATTTGATCATCTACCAACCAGTAAAAATTCCAGCTCTCGCAGACCTGTTATTTTTTCTTTAAGATGCCCTCCTGCTCTCACTCATTACCTGTATTAACTGCACCTGTTTGAACTTGTTACCTGTATAAAAGACACCTCTCCACACACTCAATCAAACAGACTCCAACCTCTCCACAATGGCCAGAACCAGGGATGAGCCGAACACCCCCCTGTTCGGTTCGCACCAGAACCTGCGAACAGACAGAATGTTCGTGTGAACTTTAGAACCCTATTAAATACAATGGACTCGAACGTTCGAAATCTAAAGTGCTAATATGCAATTTATTGTCCTAAAAAGTGTTTGGGGACCCGGGTCCTGCCCCAGGGGACATGTATCAATGCAAAAAAAGGTTTAAAAAAAGAAGTTTTTACGGGAGCGGTGATTTTAATAATGCTTAAAATGAAAAAATAAAAGTGAAATATTCCTTTAAATTTCGTACCTGGGGGGGTGTGTATGATATGCATGTAAAGTTGCGCATGTTTCCCGTGCTTAGAACTGTCCCTGCACAAAGTGTCATTTTTGAAGGAAAAAAAGTCATTTAAAACTCACTCGCGGCTATTAATGAATTGTCGGCTTTTATCAATACATAGAAAAGTCATTGATAAAAAAAAAAAAAAAAAGCGTGGGGGTTCCCCCAAATTCAATTACCAGGCCCTTTAGGTCTGGAATGGATATTAAGGGGAACCCCGCCGCAAATTAAAAAAAAATGGCGTGGGGTTCCCCCTAAATATCCATACCAGGCCCTTGAGATCTGGCATGGATTTTAAGGGGAACTCCACCCCAAATTTAAAAAAAAAATGGCGTGGAGTCCCCCCAAAAATCCATACCAGGCCCTTATCCGAGCACGCAACCTGGCCGGCCACAGGGGAAGAGGCGGGGACGAGAGAGCGCCCCCCCTCCCTCCTGAACCGTACCAGGCCACATGCCCTCAACATGTACCCCTTACCATTTCACATAGGGGGGGCCGGGATCTGGGGGTCCCCTTTGTTAAAGGGGTCTTCCAGATTCCGATAAGCCCCCTGCCCGCAGACCCCCACAACCACCGGGCAAGGGTTGTGGGGATGAGGCCCTTGTCCCCATCAACATGGGGACATCCTCCCCATGTTGAGGGCATGTGGCCTGGTACGGTTCAGGAGGGAGGGGGGCCGCTCTCTCGTCCCCCCCTCTTCCCCTGCGGCCGGCCAGGTTGCGTGCTCGGATAAGGGTCTGGTATGGATTTTTGGGGGGACTCCACGCCATTTTTTTTTAATTTGGGGTGGAGTTCCCCTTAAAATCCATGCCAGATCTCAAGGGCCTGGTATGGATATTTAGGGGGAACCCCACGCCATTTTTTTTTTAAATTTGCGGCGGGGTTCCCCTTAATATCCATTCCAGACCTAAAGGGCCTGGTAATTGAATTTGGGGGAACCCCCACGCTTTTTTTTTTTTTTTTATCAATGACTTTTCTATGTATTGATAAAAGCCGACAATTCATTAATAGCCACGAGTGAGTTTTAAATGACTTTTTTTCCTTAAAAAATGACACTTTGTGCAGGGACATTTCTAAGCACGGGAAACATGCGCCACTTTACATGCATATCATACACACCCCCCAGGTACGAAATTTAAAGGAATATTTCACTTTTATTTTTTCATTTTAAGCATTATTAAAATCACTGCTCCTAAAAAAACGGCCGTTTTTAAAACTTTTTTTTGCATTGATACATGTCCCCTGGGGCAGGACCCAGGTCCCCAAACACTTTTTAGAACAATAACTTGCATATAAGCCTTTATAATTAGCACTTTAGATTTCTCCCATAGACTTTTCGAATTTGCCGCGAACACCCCAAATTGTTCGTTGTTCGGCGAACGGGCGAACAGGCAATGTTCGAGTCGAACATGAGTTCGACTCGAACTCGAAGCTCATCCCTAGCCAGGACCAGAGAGCTGTGTAAGGACATCAGGGATACAATTGTAGACCTGCACAAGGCTGGGATGGGCTGCAGGACAATAGGCAAGCAGCTTGGTGAGAAGGCAACAACTGTTGGCGCAATTATTAGAAAATGGAAGAAGTTCAAGATGACGGTCAATCTCCCTCTGTCTGTGGCTCTATGCAAGATTTCACCTCGTGGGGCATCAATGATCATGAGGAAGGTGAGGGATCAGCCCAGAACTAATCAGCAGGACCTGGTCAATGACCCGAAGAGAGCTGGGACCACAGTCTCAAAGAAAACCATTAGTAACACACTACGCTGTCATGAATTAAAATCCTGCAGCGCACGCAAGGTCCCCCTGCTCAAGCCAGCGCATGTCCAGGCCCATCTGAAGTTTGGATGATACAGAGGAGGAATGGGAGAAGGTTATGTGGTCTGATGAGACAAAAAGAGAGCTTTTTGGTGTAAACTTAATTTGCCGTGTTTGGAGGAAGAAGAAAGATGAGTACAACCATAAAGCATGGAGGTGGAAACATCATTCTTTGGGGATGCTTTTCTGCAAAGGGGACAGGACGACTACACCGTTTCGAAGGGAGGATGGATGGGGCCATGTATCGCGAGATCTTGGCCGACAACCTTCTTCCCTCAGTGAGAGTATTGAAGATGGGTCATGGCTGGGTCTTCTAGAATGACAACGACCCGAAACACACAGCCAGGGCAACTAAGGAGTGGCTCCGTAAGAAGCATCTCAAGGTCCTGGAGTGGCCTAGCCAGTCTCCAGACCTGAACCCAATAGAAAATCTTTGGAGGGAGCTGAAAGTCTGTACTGCCCAGTGACAGCCCCGAAACCTAAAGGATCTGGAGAAGCTCTGTATGTAGGAGTGGGCCAAAATTCCTGCTGCAGTGTGTGCAAACCTGGTCAAAAACTACAGGAAACGTATGATCTCTGTAATTGCAAACAAAGGTTTCTGTACCAAATATTAAGTTCTGCTTTTCTGATGTATCAAATACTTATGTCATGCAATAAAATGCAAATTAATTACTTAAAAATCATACAATGTTATTTTCTGTATTTTTGTTTTAGATTCCATCTCTCACAGTTGAAGAGTACCTATGATAAAAATTACAGACCTCTACATGCTTTGTAAGTAGGAAAACCTGCAAAATCGTCAGTGTATCAAATACTTGTTCTCCCCACTGTATCCTTTGTTGGCAATGACAGAGGTCAAACGTTTTCTGTAAGTCTTCACAAGGTTGTCACACACTGTTGTTGGTATGTTGGCCCATTCCTCCATACAGATCTCCTCTAGAGCAGTGATGTTTTGGGTCTGTCGCTGGGCAACACAGACTTTCAACTCCCTCCAAAGGTTTTCTATGGGGTTGAGATCTGGAGACTGGCTAGGCCACTCCAGGACCTTGAAATGCTTTTTACGAAGCCACTCCTTCCTTGCCTGGGTGGTGTGTTTGGGATCAATGTCATGCTGAAAGACCCAGCCATGTTTCATCTTCAATGCCCTTGCTGATGGGAGGAGGTTTGAACTCAAAATCTCACAAAACATGGCCCCATTCATTCTTTTATGTACACGGATCAGTCATCCTGTTCCCTTTGCAGAGAAACAGCCCCAAAGCATGATGTTGCCACCCCCATGCTTCACAGTAGGTATGGTGTTCTTTGGTTGCAACTCACTATTCTCTCTCCTCCAAACACGACAAGATGTGTTTCTACCAAACAGTTCTACTTTGGTTTCATATGACCATATGACATTCTCCCAATCCTCTTCTGGATCATCCAAATGCTCTCTAGCAAACCTCAGACGGGCCCGGACATGTACTGGCTTAAGCAGGGGGACACGTCTGGCACTGCAGGATCTGAGTCCATGGCGGCGTAGTGTGCTACTGATGGTAGCCTTTGTTACGTTTGTCCCAGCTCTCTGCAGGTCATTCAGTAGGTCCCCCCGTGTGGTTCTGGGATTTTTGCTCACCGTTCTTTTGATCATTTTGACCCTATGGGGTGAGATCTTGCATGGAGCCCCAGATCGAGGGAGATTATCAGTGGTCTTGAATGTCTTCCATTTTCTAATTATTGCTCCCACAGTTGATTTCTTCACACCAAGCTGCTTGCCTATCACAGATTCAGTTTTCCCAGCCTGGTGCAGGTCTACAATTTTGTTTCTGGTGTCCTTCGACAGCTCTTTGGTCTTCACCATAGTGGAGTTTGGAGTGTGACTGTTTGAGGTTCTGGACAGGTGTCTATTATACTTAGTGATGAGCCGAACACCCCCGGGTTCGGTTCGCACCAGAACCCGCGAACGGACCGAAAGTTCGCACGAACTTTAGAACCCTATTAAATACAATGGATGCGAACGTTTGAAATCTAAAGTGCTAATTATAACGACTATTATGCATGTTATTGTCCTAAAAAGGGTTTGGGAACCCGGGTTCTGCACCAGGGGACATATATCAATGTAAAAAGAAGTTTTAAAAACGGCCGTTTTTCTGGAGCAGTCATTTTAATGATGCATAAAGTGAAAAAAAAAAAAAGTCAAATATTCCTTTAACCACTTAACGACCGCCCACCGCCGATTTACGTCGGCAGAATGGCACGGACAGGCAGAATCACGTAGATCTACGTGACTGCCTTTGTACAGTTGGGGGGTCCATCCGGACCCCCCTTCTGTGCCGTGAGCGGTCGTTACTTCACCGGGAGCGATCCCAGATGAGGGGGCGGCCTTTCGATTCCGGCCCCCCCCTCGCGATCGCTCCCGGCGAATGGAAATGCCCCCTCTGTCTGTGTCAGACAGAGGAAGCAGGAGGAAGTGATGTCATCTCCTGTGCGGCGCTCACATATACCGAGCGCCGTACAAGAGAAGACATCAGGTCAGTGAGCACAACACTACACTGACACCAGGACACATAGGAACACTAATCGCCCCCCCCAGGACCCCCAGACCCCCCCAGATCACCCCCCAGATCACCCCCCAGCCCCCAGTCACAGTGTCACTGATTGCAGTGACCATTTATTTAGTGATCACTGCAATCAGTGACATTTGTGACTGTGAAAGTGTCACTAAAGTTTAGTTTTAGGTCCAGTGTAGCCCCCTAACCCCCCCTAATAAAGGTTTAACCCCCTGATCACCCCCCAGATAACCCTTTCACCCCCTATCACCGCTGTCGCTATGCGATCATTTTTCTGATGGCTGTCTTAGCATCAGTGATGGCGATCGGTAGCCAGTAATTTTTTTTAGGTTCGCCGCAGGTTTTTATAGCGTCGGGTACCCCAATATATTATCTAATAAAGGTTCAACCCCCTTGATCGCCCCCCAGGTAACCCTTTCACCCCCTATCACCGCTGTCGCTAATCGATCGTTTTTCTGATGCTGTCTTAGCATCAGTGATGGCGATCGGTAGCCAGTAATTTTTTTTAGGTTCGCCGCAGGTTTTTATAGCGTCAGGTACCCCAATATATTATCTAATAAAGGTTAAACCCCCTTGATCGCCCCCCAGGTAACCCTTTCACCCCCTATCACCGCTGTCGCTATGCGATCATTTTTCTGATGGCTGTCTTAGCATCAGTGATGGCGATCGGTAGCCAGTAATTTTTTTTAGGTTCGCCGCAGGTTTTTATAGCGTCGGGTACCCCAATATATTATCTAATAAAGGTTTAACCCCCTTGATCGCCCCCCAGGTAACCCTTTCACCCCCTATCACCGCTGTCGCTAATCGATCGTTTTTCTGATGCTGTCTTAGCATCAGTGATGGCGATCGGTAGCCAGTAATTTTTTTTAGGTTCGCCGCAGGTTTTTATAGCGTCAGGTACCCCAATATATTATCTAATAAAGGTTAAACCCCCTTGATCGCCCCCCAGGTAACCCTTTCACCCCCTATCACCGCTGTCGCTATGCGATCATTTTTCTGATGGCTGTCTTAGCATCAGTGATGGCGATCGGTAGCCAGTAATTTTTTTTAGGTTCGCCGCAGGTTTTTATAGTGTCGGGTACCCCAATATATTATCTAATAAAGGTTTAACCCCCTTGATCGCCCCCCAGGTAACCCTTTCACCCCCTATCACCACTGTCACTAAGCGATCGTTTTTCTGATCGCTGTCTTCGTGTCGGTGATGCCAATCGGTAGCCAGTCATTTTTTTTAGGTTCGCCGCAGGTTTTTATAGCGTCAGGTACCCCCAAATATGATCTAATAAAGGTTTTAACCCCCTAATTGCCCCTAGTTAACCCTTTCACCAGTGATCACCATATAAGTGTTACGGGTGACGCTGGTTAGTTAGTTTGCTTTTTATAGTGTCAGGGCACCCGCCGTATATAACCCAATAAAGGTTTAACCCCCTGATCGCCCGGTGGGTGATATCAATTAGGTTTTAGCGTCAGAGAGGGTCTGCGTCACACCCCAGGCAGCGTCAGGTTAGTGCCAGTAACGCTAACACCCACGCGTAAAGCATACACCCCCCTTAGTGGTATAGTATCTGAACAGATCAATATCTGATCTGATCAGATCTATACCAGCGGTTTAGGGTTCCCAAAAACGCAGTGTTAGCGGGATCAGCCCAGATACCTGCTAGCACCTGCGTTTTGCCCCTCCGTCCAGCCCAGGCCACCCAAGTGCAGTATCGATCGATCACTGTCACTTACAAAACACAACACACATAACTGCAGCGTTCGCAGAGACAGGCCTGATCCCTGCGACTCCAGTGCTGTAGGAGGTGATTTCACCACCACAGTTAAAAAAAAAAAAGCATATATGCCGAAGCATGGGGGCAGCAGGGGCAGCAGGGCGGAGGAGCAATTTTGCTCCTAATGCCGCATACATACGGTCGAAATTCCGACGGAGGCTTGCCCGTGGAAACGTTTGACCATGTGTGTGCGGCATAACTTTTTTGCGGGAGGATGCCCCCATGCTTCGGCATATATAAATGGTGCATGTATGCCCATCATTAGAAGTGGGTGGATGAAGGGCGGTATTCTAATGGTGGGCATACCCACCAATCAATCTCTTTTTTCGTTCAGCCAACAGGCTGCATGAAAAAAAAAGATTACAATACATGTCCAACAAGGACCAGCAACGTACTGGTATGTTGCTGGACTTTGAATGGTTATACCAGATTGATGCCTGCGGGTTTAGGCATCATCTTGGTATCATTCTTTTCAGCCAGCGGCCGGCTTTCATGTAAAAGCAATCACAGCGGCTAATTAGCCTCTGAACTGCTTTTACAAGCAGTGGGAGGGAATGTCCCCCCCCGGATATAAAAAGCGCCATTGGGAAATTGGGAAAGCATTTTATCACACCGATCTTGGTGTGGTCAGATGCTTTGAGGGCAGAGGAAAGATCTAGGGTCTAGAAGACCCCAGTTTTTTCAAAAAAAGAGTACCTGTCACTACCTATTGCTATCATAGGGGATATTTACATTCCCTGAGATAACAATAAAAATTATAAAAAAAAAAAATATATGTAAGGAACAATTTAAAAATAAAATAAAAAAGCAAAATTAATAATAAAAAAAAAAAAAAAAAAAAAAAAAAGCACCCCTGTCCTGCCCTGCTCTTGCCCAATGGCGAACGCAAGCGTCGGTCTGGCGTCATATGTAAACAGCAATTGCACCATGCATGTGAGGTATCACCGCGAAGGTCAGATCGAGGGCAGTCATTTTAGCAGTAGACCTCCTCTGTAAATCTAACGGGGTAATCTGTAAAGGCTTTTAAAGGCTTTTAAAAATGTATGTAGTTTGTCGCCAATGCGCGTTTGTGCGAAATTTTAAAGCATGTCGTGTTTGGTATCTATGTACTCGGCCTAAGATCATCTTTATTATTTCATCAAACATTTGGGCAATATAGTGTGTTTTAGTGCATTAAAATTAAAAAAAGTGTATTTTTTCCCCAAAAAATGCGTTTGAAAAATCGCTGCGCAAATACTGTGTAGAAAAAAAAAATGCAACACCCACCATTTTAATCTGTAGGGCCTTTGCTTTAAAAATATATATAATGTTTGGGGGTTCAACATAATTTTCTTGCAAAAAAAAAATATGTTTTCATGTAAACAAAAAGTGTCAAAAAGGGCTTTGTCTGCAAGTGGTTAGAAGAGTGGATGTAAGCTTCCTAATGTTGTGTATAAAATGCCAGAACAGTTCAAAACCCCCCCAAATGACCCCATTTTGGAAAGTAGACACCCCAAGCTATATACTGAGAGGCATGTCGAGTCCATGGAATATTTTATATGTTGACACAAGTTGCGGAAAAAAGACAATTTTTTTTTTTTAATTCTTTTTTTTGCACAAAGTTGTCACTAAATGATATATTGCTCAAACATGCCATGGGCATATGTGGAATTACACCCCAAAATAAATTCTGTTGCTTCTCCTGAGTACAGGGATACCACATGTGTGAGACTTTTTGGGAGCCTAGCCGCGTACGGGACCCCAAAAATAAAGCACCGCCTTCAGGCTTTCTAAGGGTGTAAATTTTTGATTTTACTTCTCACTGCCTATCACAGTTTCGGAGGCCATGGAATGCCCAGATGGCACAAAACCCCCCCAAATGACCCCATTTTGGAAAGTAGACACCCCAAGCTATTTGCTGAGAGGTATTGTGAGTATTTTGCAGATCTCGCTTTTTGTCACAAAGTTTTGAAAATTGAAAAAAAATAAAAAAAAAAAAAAATTTTCTTTCTTCATTTTCAAAAACAAATGAGAGCTGTAAAATACTCACCATGCCTCCTCAGCAAATAGCTTGGGGTGTCTACTTTCCAAAATGGGGTCATTTGGGGGGGTTTTGTGCTATTTTGGCATTTTATGGCCTTAGAAACTGTGATAGGTAGTGAGGAGTGAAATCAAAAATTTGTGCCTAGAAATCCTGAAGGCGGTGCTTGGTTTTCGGGGTCCCGTACGCGGCTAGGCTCCTAAAAAGTCCCACACATGTGGTATCCCTGTACTCAGGAGAAGCAGCAAAATGTATTTTGGGGTGCAATTCCACATATAACCATGGCATGTGTGAGCAATATATCATTTAGTGACAACTTTTTGTAATTTATTTTTTATTTTTATTTTTTGTCATTATTCAATCACTTGGGACAAAAAAAAAAAATATTCAACGGGCTCAACAGGCCTCTCAGCAATTTCCTTGGGGTGTCTACTTTCTAAAATGGGGTCATTTGGGGGGGGTTTTGTGCTATTTTGGCATTTTATGGCCTTCGAAACTGTGATAGGTAGTGAGGAATGAAATCAAAAATTTGCGCCCTTAGAAATCCTGAAGGCGGTGCTTGGTTTCCGGGGTCCCGTACGTGGCCAGGCTCCTAAAAAGTCCCACACATGTGGTATCCCCGTACTCAGGAGAAGCAGCAAAATGTATTTTGGGGTGCAATTCCACATATAACCATGGCATGTGTGAGCAATATATCATTTAGTGACAACTTTTTGTAATTTTTTTTTTTTTTTTTTTTTTTTGTCATTATTCAATCACTTGGGACAAAAAAAAAAAATATTCAATGGGCTCAACATGCCTCTCAGCAATTTCCTTGGGGTGTCTACTTTCCAAAATGGGGTCATTTGGGGGGGTTTTGTACTGCCCTGCCATTTTAGCACCTCAAGAAATGAGATAGGCAGTCATAAATTTAAAGCTGTGTAAATTTCAGAAAATGTACCCTAGTTTGTAAACGCTATAACTTTTGCGCAAACCAATAAATATACGTTTATTGACATTTTTTTTACTAAAGACATGTGGCTGAATACATTTTGGCCTAAATGTCTGACTAAAATTGAGTTTATTCGATTTTTCTTATAACAAAAAGTAGAAAATATCATTTTTTTTCCAAATTTTCGGTCTTTTTCCGTTTATATCGCAAAAAATAAAAATCGCAGAGGCAATCAAATACCATTAAAAGAAAGCTCTATTTGTGGGAAGAAAAGGACGCAAATTTCATTTGGGTACAACATTGCATGTCCGCACAATTTACAGTTAAAGCAGCGCAGTGCCGAATCCCAAAAACAGGCCTGGTCCTAATGGCCCGAAATGGTCCGGGGCTTAAGTGGTTAAATATCGTACCTGGGGGGTGTCTAAAGTATGCCTGTGAAGTGCCACGTGTTTCCCGTGTTTAGAACTGTCCCTGCACAAAATTACATTTATAAAGGAAAACAAGCCATTTAAAACTGCTTGCGGCTTTAATGTAATGTCTGGTCCCGGTAATATGGATGAAAATCTTTAAGAAAAATAGCATAGCTACCCCATCACACACCCCCCCCTACCCCAGCCCATTACCAGCCCCTTTGGGTCTTGTATGGATATTAAGGGGAACCCCGCACACAAAATAAAAAAGGCCCTATATACTCTGAACAGCCGTATACAGGCAGTGCATACAAGACAGGAACTGTAGGTTTGTGCTTATGTAGAATCTGTTTGTAATTTTGAACAGGTACATTGTTTAAGTGTAGCTCCAGGCAAAAAATAAATTTTTAAGCTTTTTGGAAAACATAGGGAAGGGTTATCACCCCTGTAACATTTGTTTTGCTGTCTGTGCAGTGTGCACATGTTCAGAACAGTTCACTTCACTTTCCGTCCTAATGACAAATGTTTTTTGAAAATTTGGGTTTTTTATTGAAACAAGAATTGGTGATAAAGCATCAGTGGAGTGGAGACACTTTTTTTCCCATATTAACTCTTACAGGAGAGAATTTGCCTTCCTAGGGGTAGATTTCCTCTCACTTCCTGTTGTATCCTTCCGTTTGCAAGGAGGAGTCGTTTGTAAGTTGGATGTTTGAAAGTAGGGGCCTGCCGTATATACTCAGCTGAAATTTGCCCCTTACATGTTGGTGTTGCCACAACACTGTGAGCCCTCACAGTTACGCTTGGTGGGCGCATGAATGGGCCCTGCTGTGAATTATTAGATCAAGAATTGTAATTGCATGCCCCTGTTGAACAGGGGCAGAAAAATTGGGCCTTAGGCACTGGTGCCACAACACTGCAACCCCTCACAGATACTGTACTTGGAGCACAGCAATGAGCCCTGTTGCAAAGTATTGCATCAAAAATTTTAATTACACGCCCCTGTTAAACAGGGGCTGAAAAATTGGGCCTTAGCCACTGGTGCTGGTGCCACGACACTGCAACCTCTCCCAGATACTCTAGTTGGAGTGCAGGAATGAGCCCTGCTGCAAAGCATTGCATAAAAAATTGTAATTACATGCCCCTGTTAAACAGGGGCATAAAAATTGAGCCTTAGGCACTGGTGCCACAACACTGCAACCCCTCACAGATACTGTACTTGGAGCACAGCAATGAGCCCTGTTGCAAAGTATTGCATCAAAAACTTGTAATTACACGCCCCTGTTAAACAGGGGCTGAAAAATTGGGCCTTAGCCACTGGTGCTGGTGCCACAACACTGCAACCACTCCCAGATACTCTAGTTGGAGTGCAGGAATGAGCCCTGCTGCAAAGCATTGCATAAAAAATTGTAATAACACACCCCTGTTAAACAGGGGCTAAAATTGGGCCTTAGCCACTGGTGGCGGCACCCAGAAACAAAAATGTTCTTCCAAGCTATCATCGTCAATCGGATCATTGAGGAGGAGGAGGATAGTCAGTCAACATAACAGGACAGTCTCCCAGCATCAGCATCAGTCTTGAAGGGATGTGACATTTGAAAATAAATTAGTCTGTTATATCAGCTTCAGGTGTTTGGTAGCTGGTGGTGATCCAAGACTGGTTCATCTTTATGAAGGTCAGTCGATCAACAGAGTCGGTGGACAGGCGCACCCTGTGATCCGTGACAAATCCTCCAGCAGCACTGAATGTGCGTTCTGAAAGAACGCTGGATGCAGGACAGTCCAGTAGCTCAATTGCATACTGTGCAAGCTCTGGCCAGTGATCCATCCTCAAGACCCAGTAAGCCAGAGGATTTTCGGTGGGGAAGGTGTCCAAGTCTGACCTTGCCCCTAGGTATTCCTGCACCATGTATATCAGATGCTGGCGATGGTTGCTGGAACCGATCATACCTTGGGGCTGCGAACTAAAGAATTGTCTGAACGCTTCGGTCAGACGGCCACCTTCCCCACCGCTCCTTCTTTGACTGACCGAAGCCTCAGCAACTCGTTGTCCAGGACCAGGAGTTTGTAACCTCCCAGTCTCTGGGAACGCATTGCACAGACCTTTCTGCAAGGCCTCCCGGAGTTGTCTCATTCTCTGCTCCCTCTGTTACGGTAAGATAAGGTCCGCAACCTTACCCTTGTACCGTGGATCAAGTAGAGTGGCCAGCCAGTAATGGTCCCTCTCCTTGATCCGAAGAATACGAGGATCCTTCCGCAGACTTTGCAGGATCAGGGAGGCCATGCAGCGTAGGTTAGCTGAGGCATTCGGTCCGGAGTCCTCTGGGTCACTAAGGACGACATGATCCGCAGCCACCTCCTCCCAGCCACGTACAAGTCCACTGGTTTCTTGGGACTGTAAATCATCCCTAAAAGACTGCTGCTGATGATGCTGAGTGCCAGGCTCCACCTCCATGCTGACACAATCCTCCTCCTCCTCCTCCTCTTCTTTCTGTGCGATGGGTGGGACAGAAGGAATACTGTCTGGGTAAAGGGGGCCTTGAGAGGCAAGGAAGTCCTCCTCTTCCTGCCTCTGTTCTGCCTCAAGTGCCCTGTCCATTATTCCACGCAGCGTATGTTCCAACAGGTGGACAAGAGGTACAGTGTCACTGATGCATGCACTGTCACTGCTCACCATCCTCGTGGCCTCCTCAAATGGTGCCAGGACAGTGCATGCATCCCTGATCATGCCCCACTGGCGTGGTGAAAAAAAACCAAGCTCCCCTGACCCTGTCCTGAAGCCGTAGTCGCACAGGTACTCATTGATGGCCCTCTGCTGCGTGTGCAGCCGCTGCAGCATGGCCAACGTTGAGTTCCACCTGGTGGGCATGTCACATATAAGGCGGTTCTTGGGCAGGTTCAACTCCTTTTGCAGCTCAGCCAGGCGAGCACTGGCATTATAAGATCTGCGGAAATGCACACAGACTTTCCTGGCCTGCCTCAGGACATCCTGTAAGCCCGGGTACCTGCCCAAGAACCGCTGCACCACCAGGTTAAGGACGTGAGCCACACAGGGCACATGGGTCAGTTGTCGGAGAGCGGAGAGGAGGTTGGTGCCATTGTCGCAAACTACCATTCCTGGCTTAAGCTGGCGTGACGTCAACCACCTCTCGGCCTGCCCCTGCAGAGCAGACAGAACCTCTGCCCCAGTGTGGCTCCTGTCCCCCAAACACACCAGCGCAAGCACGGCATGGCATCTTTTTGCCTGCGTACTTGCGTAGCCCCTTGAACGCCTACGGAGCACCGCTGGTTCCGAGGACAAAGCACAGGAAGAGGCCACGGAGGAAGAAGAAGAGGAGGGGGTGGAGGACAGAGGTGTGTCACAACCAGTAGTAGCATTTTGGAGGCGTGGCGGTGGAACAACCTCCAACACTACTGCACCTTGTCCTGCATCCTTCCCAGCTGCCAAAAGAGTGACCCAATTGTCCGTGAAAGAAAGGTAACGTCCCTGTCCATGCCTGCTGGACCATGAGTCAGCGGTAATATGCACCTTACCGCTGACCGCCCTGTCCAGCGAGGCCAAGACATTGCCTTCCACATGCCGGTAGAGAGCCGGAATCGCCTTCCGTGAGAAAAAGTGGCGTTTGGGAACCTGCCACTGAGGAACCGCACATTGCACAAACTCACAGAGGGGGCCGAGTCTACCAACTGAAAAGGCAGCAGTTGAAGCGCTAGTAATTTAGCCAAGCTAGCATTCAACCACTGGGCATGTGGATGGCTGGGAGTGAACTTCTTTCGACGGTCCAGCAGCTGGGGCAGGGAAATTTGCCTGCTAGAATCGGATGTCGGTGTACTGCTAGCAGAGTGCCCGCAAGTACTTGGCTGTGACACACCTAATTCTACACCTTCATTCCTCTCAGAGCAGGTTTCAGAGAGGACTGAAGGTATAGTGGGGTTGGAGATCCCAGCTGATGCGGTGCAAGAAGAGGTCAGCTTTGTTCTTTGGTGTGGGTCTTTAAAGTAGGCTTGCCAACGAGCTGCATGGCAGGTCAACATATGTCTGGTCAAGCATGTGGTGCCCAAGCGGGTGATGTTTTGGCCACGCGATATACGCTTGAGACATATGTTACAAACAGCAGCTGTGCGATCTGATGCACTCGACTCAAAAAAGGCCCACACTAAAGAACTTTTTGAATAACGGGCAGAGGCAGCGCCCTGCACAGGCGGAGCTCTGCGGTGTGATTCCGTCGGTGTGCTGCCCTTACGCTGGCCCCCTGAGGGCATCCTGCCTCGTTGGAGATGTGCCTCCTCCTCATCCTCCTCCTCCTCCTCTCTCCTATTAGGCACCCACGTGGAGTCAGTGACCTCATCATCCCCTCCCTCCTCATCACTGGAGCCAATCTGGCAGTATGCTGCAGCTGCTGGAACATGACTGCCAGATTGGTGTCCTTCTTGAGCATCCCCTCTCTCTGCTCTCACGCTACTGCCTTCCTCTAGCTGGGTATCATCATCAGACCCTTCGAAACGCTGGGCATCCTCCTGGAGCATGTACCCAACACTGTGCTCAAACAGTTCGGGGGACTCCTCAGGAGGACATGGTTGGTCTAGGGAAGGAGTGACTGATGATGACATTGATACCAGGGAAGAGGACGCTTTGGCAGCTGCTTTGCCAGTACCCTGAGCCTGGGTGAGAGAGGATGAGGAGGATGAGGAGGGCTTGGTCATCCACTCTACCAAGTCTTCGGCATGATGCGGCTCAACACGTCCAGCTGCCGAAAAGAAGGACAAGCGTGTCCCATGGCCACGTGCTGATGGCGATGCACCGCGTCCACGACCAGCACTGTTGTCTCTAGACACAGAGCCTGCTTGCCCTCTTTTATTGGCTCCTGACTGTCTGCCTCTCCTTGTTTGCCTTCCAGACATTCTAATGGCCTGCAGGGAAATGGGAAAAGCAGCAATACAGGCTAAGTTAAGGTGTAATGTGGTCAGGAGGCACACTCCGCCCGCTGTAAGTGCCGCAAAATCCTGTTGGTGTAACACACCAGGAAAAAGCAGCAATACGGGCTAACTTTAGGTGTATAATGTGCAGGAGGCTTAGCAACAATGACACTGACACTGTCCCCTGCCTATCCTTCTCTCTCCCTGCACACAAGGTTTATCAAAGTATATGACACTGACCAGGGCCGATCCTAGGCGGGTGCCTGGGGTGCAGTTCACCCAGGCGCCACAGAGGTGGGGTCGCTCAAGCGCCAGAGTGCTCCCCTCCCTCCTCTCCTTGTTGGTGTCCGAGGCGAGGCTGCTCTCTCCGCCAGTCACCGCCGCGGCGCTGCCGCCGGATTTCCTGCCCTAGTCCGCCCCCTCCACCCTCCTGTCAGAGCAGATCGAGCGTCTGTCTCTGTTCGGAGAGAAACCGCGCTATGACCTTGTTGGGGGGCAGGGCGGTCCATGCCATGCAGTGCCCGTCATGTGAGAGGATTCTGACATCTGACCCCATTCCTGCTCGTGTCTTCTGTTACTGTGCAGTGTCGATGTGATCCTCTCCTGTCTGAGTGTCACTGCCCAGTGCCTCTGTACAGACCGGAATGTGCTTTGTAGATAAATAAGGTAAATGAAGTACGGTAATCTTTCCAGCATCACTGCACACTGATAACTCCTCACACCCTGCACTTTTCTTCTCTCATTCAGCTCTCACTACACTCGCAGCCCCCCTCCTCCCCCTTCCTCCTCAGCATTTCCCGGTCCACAATCTTTTCATCTACTAGTCTTGTTAACCCTCTGTATGCTCTAGTCAGCATTCCATTCATTCCTCATTGCTCCTTCATCCTGCCAGAACTTTCTTCCTTTACTTCACTGCAGGGGCATAACTACAGTGGTCGCCATTGCACCACAGCCTGAGAGGAGGGGGGGCGTCATACAGAGGAACCAATGCCTTCCATGTTCTTTCTGCAGCCACTAAATGCCTGCAAGAGAGAGGAAGAAAAGTGGGCATTCAGCAGCTGCAGGAAGAACATGGAGGGCATTGGTTCCTCTGTATGCCGCCCCTCCTCTCCAGCTTTTTCTGCCCGTGGGCCCCTCAGCTTTCTCCTGGCACTTCTGTGATCTTCCCCAGCAATTTTTCTGCTCTCTCCCACCCCACCCCCTACTGTAATCTGGCCCCCCCTGTGCTCTTCTCTGGCCCCCCCCTGTGCTCTTCTCTGCCCCCCCTGTGCTCTTCTTCTTTTCCCCCCCTGTGCTCTTCTCTGGTCCCCCCTGTGCTCTTTTCTGGTCCCCCCCCTGTGCTCTTCTCTGACCCCCCCCTGTGCTCTTCTCTGGTCCCCCCCCTGTGCTCTTCTCTGGGTCCCCCCCCTGTGCTCTTCTCTGGGTCCCCCCCCTGTGCTCTTCTCTGGGTACCCCCCCCTGTGCTCTTCTCTGGGTACCCCCCCTGTGCTCTTCTCTGGATCTCCCCCTGTGCTCTTCTCTGGGTCCCCCCCCCTGTGCTCTTCTCTGGGTCCCCCCGTGCTCTTCTCTGGGTCCCCCCCGTGCTCTTCTCTGGGTCCGCCCCTGTGCTCTTCTCTGGGTCCCCCCCTGTGCTCTTCTCTGGGTCCCCCCCTGTGCTCTTCTCTGGGTCCCCCCCATGCTCTTCTCTGGGTCCCCCCCGTGCTCTTCTCTGGGTCCCCCCCCCGTGCTCTTCTCTGGGCCCCCCCCTGTGCTCTTCTCTGGGTCCCCCCTGTGCTCTTCTCTGGGTCCCCCCCTGTGCTCTTCTCTGGGTCCCCCCCTGTGCTCTTCTCTTGGTCCCCTCCCCCTGTGCTCTTCTCTGTGTCCCCCCTGTGCTCTTCTCTGGTCCCCCCCCCTGTGCTCTTCTCTGGTCCCCTCTGTGCTTTTCTCTGATCCCCCCCTGTTCTCTTCTCTGGTCCCCCCATGTGCTCTTCTCTGGTTTCCCCCCCAGTGCTCTTCTCTGGTTTCCCCCCCAGTGCTCTTCTCTGGTTTCCCCCCCAGTACTCTTCTCTGGTCCCCCCCTGTGCTCTTCTCTGGTCCCCCCCTGTGCTCCTCTCTGGTCCCCCCCTGTGCTCTTCTCTGCCCCCCAACCCTGTGCTCTTCTCTGGTCCCCCCCTGTGCTCTTCTCTGGTCCCCCCCTGTGCTCTTCTCTCGCCCTCCCCCTGTGCTCTTCTCTGGTCCCCCCCCCTGTGCTCTTCTCTGGTCCCCCCTGTGCTCTTCTCTGGTCCCCCTGTGCTCTTCTCTGGTCCCCACTGTGCTCTTCTCTGGTCCCATCCCCCCTGTGCTCTTCTCCGGTCCCGTCCCCCCCCTGTGCTCTTCTCTAGTCCCCCCTGTGCTCTTCTCCGGTCCCCCTGCTGTTCTCTTTTATCCTGTCATTCTCCTGTCACCCTGTACTGTCTCCTGCCCGCCCCCCCCCCAGCTCTGCCAGGTTCCCCCCTCCCCTCTTCCACCGGCTGCTGTGGGGAATATGTAAGGATGGAGAGCAGGGAAGGCTTCCCTGCCTGAAATGACAGAGTAAGTTATCTGTACTAATCACTTACTCTGACCATCTCCTGTACCATGTCTGGGGGCTCTTTCTAACAGACTCTCTAACAGAAGCCCCCTCTGTGTGCATCAGAGATACTCCCCTCCAGGTCTCATTAGTGTACGCTCCTGTATTTTCTTTATTGTTAGAAGATCATGGGAGGATCCCAGGGAAACAAAGACTTCTTAGGGGAGCATCTCTGTGTTTGAGTCGTTGCCATAGAAACATGTGTAAAGGGGAGGAGTTTGTAATATGACCACGCCCCTGTGGGGGCGCCAGAAATATTTCTGCACCCAGGCGTCTGTGACCCTAGGATCGGCCCTGACACTGACACTCTCCCTGCCTATCCTTCTCTCTCCCTGCACACAAGGTTTATCAAAGTATATGACACTGACACTCTCCCTGCCTATCCTTCTCTCTCCCTACACACAAGGTTTAGCAAAGAATATGACACTGACACTCTCCCTGCCTATCCTTCTCTGTCCCTACACACAAGGTTTAGCAAAGAATAGATTTGACAAGATTTGACACTGTCCCTGCCTATCCTTCACTTTCCCTGCTCCGGAACACACTACACAAGGCCGCCGCGCTGGCGGCCTTTTATAGTGTGGGGCGTGTACTAAACCCGATCAGCTATAATTGGCCACAGGCATCCTGCCTGTGGCCAATCATTGCTCTCCTCGCTGCCGGCACTGTGATTGGCCAAGCATGCAGGGTCACAGTGCATGCTTGACCAATCACAGCGCCGGGATTACACTGCGATGGCACAGTGTATTGTGGGCCGTTCGCGTCACTCGAATTTGGCGCGAACGGCCCAAATCGTTCGTTGTTCGCCGAACGCGCGAACAGCCGATGTTCGAGTCAAACCTATGTTCGACTCGAACATCGAGCTCATCCCCAATTATACTGATAACAAGTTCAAACAGGTGCCATTAATACAGGTAATGAGTAGAGGACAGAGGAGCCTCTTAAAGAAGAGGATACAGGTCTGTGAG